>JANCRA010000060.1:1957500-3157500 GCA_024362935.1 Setophaga petechia
TTAATTAAGAAATGAAATTTTATTTATTTTTATTTTTAACTTAATAACTAATTATTTTTGTTCTGTAATGTGGATTTTTTATTTAATTATATAATACTACTTATACTTATGAAGAAGAAGGTAAAGAAGAATTAGTTGTTGTTTTAAAACTTGTATTTTGTTTTACATATATTACTACATTTTAAAACTTTAAACTTGAGGTTTTCTATTATGTGATATTATACACTTATAATTTAAAAAATTAATTTTAAAAATGCCCAAGTGGTGCCTGGAAGGAAACAAGGGGAGGAAAGGAGGGGGGGAAAGGAGGGGGGGAAAGGAGGGGAGGAAAGGAGGGGAGGAAAGGAGGGGAGGAGAGGAGGGGAGGAGAGGAGGGGAGGAGAGGAGCCTGCAGCAGCCCCAGGGGCACTCCTGGCACTCATCGTCTGCCCGGGTCAGTTCTGCACCCTGGCATTTGTGTGTGGCATCCCCAGCCCTGCTGCTCCTGCCGGCCAACATCCCCTGGCACCGGGGCACCGGGGGCACAGTAACCTGTTGGCACAGCCAGGGCTGCCCGTGTAAGGGTTTTATTCTACCGAAGGCACAAAACTCAAAGCAGACCTGGAGTGTGCCAGGAGGGACAGCAGCGCTGTCACCTCCCTGCAGGGGCACAGAGGGGCCAAGGGAGGGACCCCCTGCCCTGGGAGCACAGAATGCTCTGGGCTGGGAGAGACCTGAGGGATCCCTCGTTCCACCCCTGCCATGGCAGGGACACCTGGCACTGCCCCAGGCTGCTCCCAGCCTGGCCTAGGGCACTGCCAGGGACCCAGGGGCAGCCCCAGCTGCAATGGGCACCTGTGCCAGGGCCCAGAGCTGGTGCAGAGCTCCAGGTGAGCCAGGGTGAGGCAGGTGAAGGAGGAGCCTCCTGCCCGCCCTCCTCTCCCCAGCCCTGACCTGGAGACACCAATCCCACCACAGCTCCCTGGGGCTCCCCTGCCCGGCCACATCGGGCATTTCCCTGGGCAGGGCTCTGGGCACCGCTGCTCTGCTCCATGGCCGTGCCAGGGCTGTGCTGCCCAGCAGCAGGAGCAGCAAAGGGAATTCTGCCCCTTCCCCTTCCTGCCATCCCTGGGACTGTGTTCCTGAGGGGCACCTGGGAGGTGCCACTGAACTGTTCAGGCTGGGAAAGCCCTCCAGGATCGTGGAATCCAACAGTCCCAGCAGCACTGCCAGTGCCACCGCCCAGCCGTGTCCCCAGGTGCCACATCCACACCTTTCTTCAACACTTCCGGGGATGGTGACTCCACCACTGCCCTGGGCAGCTGTGCCAGTGCCTGAGCACCTTTTCCACAGAGAAATTTCCCCTGCTGTCCAGTCTAAACCTCCCCTGGTGTAACTCGAGGCTGCCAGAACCAGGACATGTCACACGTGGAGCAGAGCACCCCTGGAATGTCCCAGTGCCCCCCAGCCCCTGGGGCACCTGCCCACCCTGCCAGGGCCAGGTGCCACAGCAGGGCTCTGGGCTCCTCTCCTGACCTGGGCTGAGATGGAGGCAGGGACAGAAGGGACTGCAGGGCTGGGGAGCTACAGGGGAACAGTTCTGAGCAGGGACAGGCCATGGTAGGAACCTCAGGGTGCCAGTTCTGAGCAGGGACAGAGCATGGCAGGAACCTCAGGGTGCCAGTTCTGAGCAGGGACACAGCATGGCAGGAACCTCAGGGTGCCGGTTCTGAGCGGGCACACGCCATGGCAGGAGCCTCAGGGTGCCAGCTCTGAGCAGGGACAGGGCATGGAGGAGCCTCAGGGTGCCAGTTCTGAGCGGGCACACGCCATGGAGGAGGCTCAGGGTGCCAGCTCTGAGCGGGGATGGGCCATGGAGGAACCTCACGGTGCCAGTTCTGAGCAGGGACAGGGCATGGAGGAGCCTCAGCCCAGATCCCCTGGGCACTGCCAGGTGCCACACGTGGAGCACAAGCCCTTTAGCCAAGGAACAGTTCCCAGCCTGAATATCCAAGGAGGGAAGAGAAGAGCCCTGTGTGGCACAGAGATGGCACCTTCCAGACTGCCCTCCTGGCACTGCAGCTGCCCGGGCACAGGGCAGGGGGCACAGGGACTCACCAGGGCCATCTCCAGAGCCACAGACCCCCGCAGCAGAACAGGGCAGATGTTGCTCTCCCCCAGCCACATCTGGGGGTTCCCTCAGCCACAGATGTTTGCCCAATGCTCTTGGAGGTTTTCTCTCCCCAGCTCAGCTCTGTGCCCACCCTGTGAGGAGCTGTCACAGACATTCTTTGTGAAAAATCCTTTCTGTAGGATTTTTCCTGCTAGAGCTGAGAAGCTCAGTAACAAATGTAAACAATTATTATCTGCTGCTGTGGAATGCAACAGGTCCATCTGTGATTGTCTTCTGTAGATGTTTGGATTTACTGACCACTCACGGTGGAGCTGCTCTCGCTCTCTGCCCAGACACAGACCTTTGTTATTCATTCTTTCTATCTCTATTCTTAGCTTAGCCAGCTTCTGAAGAAGCTCCTCTTCTTTCTATCACTATGTAGTATAGTTATAATGTTATATATATATCATAATATAATAAATCAAGCCTTCTCATCATGGAATCAAGATCCTTACTCTTCCATCCTCTACAAACCCCTGTGAGCACCGACAACAAGGAGCTCCCCAGGCACACCTGTGGCTGCTGGAGGGGGGCTCTGAGGCCATCAGGTGCTCCCAGCAGCTCGAGGGAAGCTGGCCTGGGTCCCGCCTCTCCTCCACAGCTCTCTGGTTTCCATGATATTTTATGAGAAATCCCTTCACCAGGATTTCTTCTCCTGAGAAGCTGGGAAGCTTCAGCTTCTCCATGTTTTGCTATTTTGGAATGTGATTTGGAGAATTGTTACCCAGCATTTGAATTGTTTTTAATTAATGGCCAATCACAGGCAGCTGTGTCGGGCTCTCTGAGTCTGTCACAGGTTTTTATTATCATTCCTTTCTGGCTTTCTGATGTCTGTTTTCTCTTTCTTTAGTATAGTTTTAGTATAGCATTATGATATGATATGATATATGATATGATATGATATGATGTAATATAATGTAATATAATGTAATATAACGTAATATAACGTAAAATAATGTAATATAATGTAATATAATATAATATAATATAATATAATATAATATAATATAATATAATATAATATAATATAATATAATATAATATAATATAATATAATATAATATAATATAATATAATATATATAATAATAATCAGCCTTCTGAGAGCTTGGAGTCAATTCTCATCTCTCCTCATCCAGGGGACTCTCACAACACCACCACCCTCTCTGGTTTCTCAGTCCCAGCAGTGCCCGTGGTGCCTGGCACACAGGCACACCCCCTGCACCCCCAAAATGCCCCTGTCCTCCCCACAGCCCCACGGGCACTGCAGAGCAGCAACAGGGACACTGGCACAGGGCACTGGCACACAGGGGACACTGGCACACACAGGGCACTGGCACACGGGGGACACTGGCACACACAGGGCACTGGCACACACAGGGCACTGGCACACACGGGACACTGGCACACACGGGACACTGGCACACACAGGGCACTGGCACACACATGGGGCACTGGCACACACGGGACACTGGCACACACAGGGCACTGGCACACACATGGGGCACTGGCACACACACGGGACACTGGCACACACATGGGGCACTGGCACACACAGGGCACTGGCACACGGGGGACACTGGCACACACAGGGCACTGGCACACACAGGGCACTGACACACACAGGGCACTGGCACACACAGGACACTGGGACACACGGGGCACTGGCACACACAGGACACTGGCACACACGGGGGACACTGGCACACACGGGGCACTGACACACACAGGGCACTGGCACACACATGGGGCACTGGCACACACAGGGCACTGGCACACACAGGGCACTGGCACACACATGGGGCACTGGCACACACAGGGCACTGGCACACAGGGGACACTGGCACACACAGGGCACTGGCACACACATGGGGCACTGGCACACACACGGGACACTGGCACACACACGGGGCACTGGCACACACAGGGCACTGGCACACGGGGGACATTGGCACACACGGGGCACTGGCACACACAGGGCACTGGCACACACGGGACACTGGCACACACAGGACACTGGCACACACAGGGCACTGGCACACGGGGGACACTGGCACACACAGGGCACTGGGACACACGGGGCACTGGCACACACAGGACACTGGCACACACGGGGGACACTGGCACACACGGGGCACTGGCACACACGGGGCACTGGCACACGGGGGACACTGGCACACACAGGGCACTGGCACACACGGGGCACTGGCACACACGGGGCATTGGCACACACGGGACACTGGCACACACAGGGGACACTGGCACACGGGGGACACTGGCACACAGGGCACTGGCACACACATGGGGCACTGCCACACACAGGGCACTGGGACACACGGGGGACACTGGCACTCAGGGGACAATGGCACACACAGGGCACTGGCACACACGGGACACTGGCACATACGAGGGGACACAGACAGACAGACAGCATGGAGGGCACTGTCCAGGCCGGCTGGGTTACCTGGCCAGGTGTGGCCGTGGCAGTTCCCTGCAGGTCCCACGGGTCCCCTGCTGTCCCTGCAGCCTGGGGACACCGGGACACAGGGACACCGGGACACGGGGACTCAGGGACACAGGGACACGGGGACACCGAGACACAGGGACACAGGGACACCGGGACACAGGAACACGGGGACACGGGGACACGGGGACACAGGGACACAGGGACACAGGGACACAGGGACACCGGGACACGGGGACACGGGGACACCGGGACACGGGGACACAGGGACACCGGGACACCGGGACACACGGACACAGGGACACAGGGACACGGGGACACCGGGACACACGGACACAGGGACACAGGGACACACGGACACAGGGACACAGGGATACAGGGACATCGGGACACGGGGACACGGGGACACCGGGACACGGGGACACCGGGACACACGGACACAGGGACACAGGGACACGGGGACACAGGGACACGGGGACACCGGGACACACGGACACAGGGACACAGGGACACGGGGACACCGGGACACACGGACACAGGGACACAGGGACTCAGGGACACAGGGACACACGGACACAGGGACACAGGGATACAGGGACATCGGGACACGGGGACACGGGGACACCGGGACACGGGGACACCGGGACACACGGACACAGGGACACAGGGACACGGGGACACAGGGACACGGGGACACCGGGACACACGGACACAGGGACACAGGGACACGGGGACACCGGGACACGGGGACACAGGGACACGGGGACACCGGGACACACGGGGACACCGGGACACACGGACACAGGGACACAGGGACACGGGGACACAGGGACACAGGGACACAGGGACACAGGGACACAGGGACACGGGGACTCAGGGACACCGGGACACCGGGACACAGGGACACAGGGACACGGGGACACAGGGCCCTGGTGGTGGCCGTGCTGCCCCAGCCGTGCCCACGGTGCCCGAAGCAGGAATGAGTCAGAGCTCCAAGGCCGCTCCTGCACGGTGTGGGTGGAGCAGAGCTGCGATCTCTCCCCCAGGAGATGACACTCCTGCCAAAGGCTCTTTATTTATTTATTCCTCCTTTTGGAACACAGCAATTGCTGACTGCAGCTCCCCCGCAGCCGGGGCTGCCACACGCGGGCAGGGGACACTCACAGCCTGCAGAGTGCCAGGCTGGCAGCACAGCACAGCCAGTGTGGGCAGGGGACACTCACAGAGTGCCAGGCTGGCAGCACAGCACAGCCAGGGTGGGCATGGGACACTCACAGAGTGCCAGGCTGGCAGCACAGCACAGCCAGGGTGGGCAGGGGACACTCATAGAGTGCCAGGCTGGCAGCACAGCACAGCCAGGGTGGGCAGGGGACACTCACAGAGTGCCAGGCTGGCAGCACAGCACAGCCAGGGTGGGCAGGGGACACTCATAGAGTGCCAGGCTGGCAGCACAGCACAGCACAGCCAGGGCCACAGGGTGGGCAGGGGACACTCATAGAGTGCCAGGCTGGCAGCACAGCACAGCCAGGGCCACAGGCTCCTCCAGGGACCGTGTGCCACTGAGGGGTCAGGACATGAGCAGCAGCTTCACTGCTGGGCCACAGGAGCCCTGCAGCCCCACGGGCACCCCGTCCTGAGCAGGGCACCCGGGCTGTGGCACCCGGCAGTCAGACACAGCCTGCCTGGGGCAGGAGGAGCTGGAGGATGCTGCAAGGAGCCTCAGGGCTCCTCCCGGCTCTGTGGCACTTGGTGCAAACTGAGATGGTGTCACCCCATGTCCCCAGAGACATGCAGGTGTGACTCAGTGCCAGCTGCAGACAAGCAGAGCCTTTAGTGCAGGGCACACTCCACCACACTGCCCTGGTGTGAGAGCTGAAATGAGGGATGTGGGACTCCAGGGGCTCTCCAAAATGCAGTTTATTGTATCCAAAATGCAGTTTATTGTATCCAAAATGCAGTTTATTGCATCCAAAATGCAGTTTATTGCATCCAAGAGGTTACAGCAGCTCAGGGCCGTGGGTGGCAGAGCTGTGCCCACAGCTGGCAGCTCCAGCTGCAGGCAGGCCTGGAGACCCTTTGGTTTTGGTTACAATGCATGATAGACTTTTCTTTGCTGAGCATCTTCATACAGCAGAACCAATCTATACCTTAACTATTCTCTATAGCCTATCATAACTCCTGTAATTCCCATATTCCTGTTACTGTTCTCCAATCACTCACAGTCAGCACATTACAGTTTAAGCTAGAAATTGTTTTTCGGTTTTCTTGCAGTGGAAAATTCTGAGACCTTTTTACTACTTGCCACATTTGCTGCCTTGTTTGCCTGTGCTCTGTTTCTGCTTGGTAAAAACATCTCCTTGTTTGGGGTGGTTTATCCTTTGCTCTAAGCCATAAAAACCCCTTCTAACCAACACACCCTTTGCCTCCTTGGTTATCAGTAAGACTGGCTCAGCAATTCTTTTCTTCTATATCAAAACTTGTTTCCATCTCTACAGCTCTATTCCTTCTTCAGACTCTGCATTCAAAATTCTTTCTGTTAAGCACAAATACCTTGTGAGGATTTCTTGTCAAACTTTCATCCTTCCCAACACCCAGGGACAGCTGCTGGGTCCCTGCTCTGAGCAGAGCCCTGGGGCTGCTGGTGGCCCTGCAGGAGCCCTGTCCCTGTCCCTGTCCCTGTCACTGTCCCTGTCCCTGTCCCTGTCCCTGTCCCTGTCCCAGCCCTGTCCCTGTCCTGTCCCTGTCCCAGCCCTGTCCCTGTCCCAGCCCTGTCCCTGTCCCTGTCCCTGTCCCTGTCCCTGTCCCAGCCCTGTCCCAGCCCTGTCCCTGTCCCTGTCCTGTCCCTGTCCCTGTCCCAGCCCTGTCCCAGCCCTGTCCCTGTCCCTGCCCTGTCCCTGTCCTGTCCCTGTCCCTGTCCCAGCCCTGTCCCAGCCCTGTCCCTGTCCCAGCCCTGTCCCTGTCCCTGTCCCTGTCCCAGTCCCAGCTCTGTCCCAGCCCTGTCCCTGTCCCTGTCCCTGTCCCTGTCCCAGTCCCAGCTCTGTCCCAGCCCTGTCCCTGTCCCTGTCCCTGTCCCTGTCCCAGTCCCAGCTCTGTCCCAGCCCTGTCCCTGTCCCTGTCCCTATCCCTGTCCCTGCCCTGTCCCTGTCCCTGTCCCTGTCCCTGTCCCTGTCCCTGTCCTGCCGGGGTGGCCCCATCTCCCCCAGCTCAGCTCAGAGCCCTGCCCTGCCCGGCCCCGGGGCTCAGGGAAATGAGGGAACTGCTGAAGGGCTGTGAATGGGGAAGCATTCCTTTAATCTTCATTCCTTTAGTAGTTTCCTTGCTTTAATTTTCTTTATTACAGCGCTTAGATTAGTCCGTGGTTCAGCCTCCAGGAATCTGATGCTTGTTCTCATAAAGGAGTTGATTTATCCATGCTGATTCGTGCTCCTGGTTCTTGAAGGAAATTGTACCCAGAGTGGTTGATTGTGTTAAGGTGAGGAGTGTTTGGGTGACAGAGGAGGAGCTCACCCATATCAGCCAAAGTCCCACCATGAAAGAGGCTGCTGCTGACTTCAGCTGCGAGGGCAGGAGAGAAGGGATGGAGGAAAAGAACTGGGAAAGTCTCCCATTGCAGCTTTCCTAAATAACAGAGGCATTCTCTGTCAGATACAGTGAGCCTGCTCCCACTAGATGGGTCAATAGGAACATGATAAAAAGTCTGAGACAAGTCCAAAGAAATCCTGGGCATCCCCGTGAGCAATATCCCACAAAGTGTGGTGAGATTTGAGGCCCAATATTTTGGAAACAGTTTGGAATTCTTTCCTCTGGAGAACTGAGAGAGATCCACCACAGGGCTGGGCACGAGCCAGGCTGTCCTCTGGGGAGGGGACAGGGCTGGGGACAGCCCCCAGCACAGCTCACACTCAAATATTAGAGCTGCCTTCAGTCAGCATCACCAGAGCTCAGGGCTCCTCTGGGAGCAGCTTCAGGCACTGCTGGGACAGACAGAAAATCCACCAGATGTTGTCCAGGCAGGATGGAAGGAAGCAGAAGCACTCCAGGAAAGGTCACCTCAAGGAAAGCTCCTCCTGTTGTCCTCTCCAGGAGCTCTCCCTGCTGCAGGGCTGGAGTGCTCCCAGCACATGGATGGCACTGCCTGGGGCCTCTGCTGCCACAGGAGGGCACAGGGAAGCAGCAATGCCCCCAGGTCCTGCCAGGGCAGCCTGCACCCCCCAGACCAGCCTGTGGCACTGCTGGGCTGCCCCTGCTCTGTGCCCAATTCCTGCCCAGCACAGAGTCCAGGGCAGCAGGAGGTGCCCCCTGGGCACGGTCACTCCTTGCACACGTGTCACCTGCAGCTCACAGCACATCCAGCTGGCACAGGGATGTCCCTGTGGCTCTGCCCCAGCCCTGGCACGGGCTCCCAGCCCCTCACCCTGTGTGCCCTCCCCATCATCTCCCACCAGCACATTTCTCATCCCCACCGTGGAGCTGGGGCCTCCCCTGGCTGTGGCCCTGCTGCAGAGACTTTCCCTGGCTGCTCCCAGCCCTGGCGCTGAGCCTGGCCCAGCACACCCAGGGAGGAGGAGCTCTGGGGTTGGAGCAGAGATCCCCTTGTTCAGCCCTGTCAGGTTTTGCTGTCCTTCCTCATGTCAGACCCCTCTGTCTCTCCTCCCCAGATCCCACTGCCCACACTGGTCCCCATCCCACCTCACCCCCTCACACATTCCCCCAAACTGCCTTCCTTGTGTCTTCTTGCTAAATCCAAGCACCTGCATTCCCCAAACCTCCTCCAGCCCACTCCTGCCCCACTCCTGGTGCCACCATCCCCATCTGGGAAGGTCTCCAGAGACTGCTCTGCTCCCCAGAGCTGCAGGGGCTCTGCTCTCCTGGAGATCCCACTGGCTTTCTTGGGCTGCTGGTGCCACACAGGGCTGAGAGGGAGCAAAACACCTCCAGCACCTCCTCAGGCCAGCCCTGGTGCCTCTGGTGCTCAGCACTCCCCACACTGACCCCATGTGTGCCCCCATCCCTGCCTTGGCCTCTGCAGGTTCTCCAGGGCAAAGGGCACTTCCAGGGATGCTGTGGCACCACGCTGGTCACACATCTGTGTCCCATCTCCCAGGACAGGCTCCTGGCACCAGGAGTGTGTTGGGGCCAGGTCTCTGCAGCCACCATGTCCCTGTCATATTTTCTGAAAAATCCCTTTTCCCAGGATTCTTCTCCTGGGAAGCTGAGAAATCTCAGAGAAAAAGGAAAACAATTCTTCTCTCATTTGCTTCTCCTGTGTTCTGCTGCTTTGGAATGTGTTTGGACACTGTTTACCCACAGGTGATTGTTCCATTGGTTTCATGTGAGTTGTTTTCACTCTTTGGCCAAGCAGGGCCAAGCTGTGTCAGGACTCTGGAAAGAGTCAGGAGTTTTCATTAAATATCCTTTCTGTATTCTTTAGTATAGTTTAGTATAACATTATGTAATATAATATAGTATCTTAAATAAATTAGCCTTCTAAGGACATGGAGTCAGATTCATCATTCCACACTTTGAGAACCCCACAAATCCAAGAGCACCACACCAGCAGGGCCAGTGGACGTGGGCAGGTGCCTTGGACAGCCTCCATCTCATTCCTGTTCCCTTGGGGAGGCAGCCAGGCCAGTGGGAGAAAAATGATCCTCACTTCCAAGAATTTAAAAGTTTTATTAAAACCTAATCAAAAATCACAACAGAAGAGTGAATAGAGACAATATTACAGTGCCAGGAGCAGGGGATCTTTCCCACCATGTGCTCACCCACACCATGGAGGTTTCACCTTTTAACCCTTTAGCCCCTCCTAAAGTTCTGTCCATCAACTCCTTCTTCACTGTCCAGTGGTGGAGATCACTGCCTTAAATCCTGACTGGAGCTGAGGTGCTGCCATAGTGACAAACTGACCCTCCCAAATGTCCCAAACCCAGGCCACCCCTGATAACAACACAAGGGGGTAAAACATAACTATAAATCTATAAAACTTAACATATACACAGGATATTTACCCTTTAATTGTGAGAGTCAGTCATGGCATTGCTCACCTGTCACACCGGGGGCAGGAGGGCACGCAGAGCTCTGCATCCCTGCATCTCCCATCGAGCACAGAGCAGCAGAGGCCGGGATGAGCAGCAGAGAGAGAAACCAGGGCCCTGGGGAGGAGGAGGAGGAGGAGGAGCAGCTTTGGAAGTGGGGAAGCCCCAGGGATGGGGGCACAGCAGGGCCCAGGCAGCCCCAGGGATGGGGCACAGCAATGCCCAGGCAGCCCCAGGGATGGGGGCACAGCAGTGCCCAGGCAGCCCCAGGGATGGGGCACAGCAGTGCCCAGGCAGCCTCAGGGATGGGGCACAGCAATGCCCAGGCAGCCCCAGGGATGGGGCACAGCAATGCCCGGGATATCCCATCCCTGGTCCCTCACTCTGCTCCCTGCAGGACGTGGAGCCGCTGCTGGTGTCCCTTGGGGCCACACGGCTGTGCCACCGTGGGCACGGGGAGCTGAGCAGGTGCTGTCCCTGCAGCCTGGCTGGGCACTGCCAGCCCCGCTCACAGCTGAGCTGGGCAGGGACACCCGGGCACATCAGCCCTGGCACTGCACGGCTGCTTTCCTTTGACAGGGATCCCCAGAGCCCTTCCCAGGGATTCCTCTCTCCATCACCTCCCCTTCCACCCTGCAGAGCAGAAACCACTCGAGCTACCTCTCACCCGTGTGAAAAACACCTTCACTGTTCTGTGAAAATGGGAAAAGTTCAATAAAGGACGATGGGGGACCAGGAGCACAGAGCAGAGGTTATCACAGCCAGGTGCAGCTTGGCACTCAGCCTGGAGCACCCTGTTACCTTGGGGGTACCCCTGAAATACCTTGAATTACATCAGCCTGTTGCATATTCATAGGCCCTCATGCATAGCAAATTTCCCCACACTAGTTTACATGTTCCAAGAATTGTTTAGCCTGGCTCCTCCTTGGGTTCACTTTTTTAGACCATGGGCATTCCTTGGGTGTGGCTTTAGTCCATTCTCATCCCCTCCAGTTCTGGGCCCTGGCCCTCACTGCCTTCAGAGGGTGAGTGCTGATGGTTGGCACATCTGTCCAGGTGTGCTCACCCTGTGTGCCCTGGCTGATATCCCATCCCAGCAGGCGCTGGAACACAGCACACTGATATCAGCTATTGCCCTGAGATAATGAGCCATAGAAATAAAAACTGTATCTTTATACCAAAGTTACTTTACACAGATACAATCCATTTTAATAGTTGCAAAAGCCAATATTCTAATGTGTATCTGTAACACCCACCAGGGACACGAGGCACAGGGGAGGTTCTGAGGGCACTGGGCAGAACCAGGGGGAGAAGCTGAGCCCAGAACCCCAGTGCCTGCCCAAGCCCTCAGCTGAGGGATGCACACTCAGGAGCTGCCCCTCCTGATGAGAGGAACAGCAGATTTGTCTTTACAAACAAGCTGTGGGTCTGCTGGTAGATAAAACCAGCACTGAGAGATAAAAGAAACAATGGGAAGGATTCCATTGATTGATGAATGGAAAAAGATATTTGCCATTACAAACAAACTGTAGGTTTACTGATAAATGAAATTAGATATTGAAAGATGAAAGAAACAATAGGGAAACCCCTAAATTCTGTAAGAATTAAAAATTTAAAAGGAGGGTTATACATTAGAGGGAAATCTTTGGTGTCAGGCTTATCCTCCCAAGTACCTCAGCTGATGGGGAAAGAGAGGAGGGAAATGTGGCTGGAAATTGGGATAAAAAGGAGGCTGCATCCTCCAAAAATTGGAGAGACCCCGGGGAATGCCCCATGGCCTCTCTCTTTATTTGAATAAAGTAAAAAGGACTCCTCTGTCTCCTTTTTGGACATAAACCTCTGATGTTTGTGGATCAACTTTCCTGACACTGAGCACCTTGGGCTTCAGCTCCGAGGGACTTTGCTGGGTGCACACCAAAAGATGCTTTCAGTGTTTTGGAAAATATACCAAGTTTAAATTGTTTTATTTTATAGCTTTAGTCAGTTTTGCTTGCCCTTGGGATGGGGGAATGGAATTGAACTTTCTTTTCAGAGGATTGGTCCAGCAAGGTCTGATGAGCTTAAAACTCAACAGACTGGGAGTGGCACAGGAGGTGCACAAAGATAATGACAATTAACAACCATTAATGAGCATCAACACCAAACATCCCCCCTGGCTTGGTCAGAGATACCTGGTCTGGGAAAAGAGGGTTAAAAATGAGAACCTAATTAACATTGAAAGTGAAGAGATTGATAAGCAATAGGAAACCAAATACTGAGAACTGAGCAACGTGGGACCAATGTACATTGACCCAATGAATTTCTATGGGTTGTGACAGTGTATGTAAAAATCCTGGTGAAGTTTACCTGTGATGGAATGATATCCTGTGCACACCTGGACAATGTGTAGATGCAATGATTTCTGTTGCACATCCTGGCCAGAATGAAGTAATGCCTTGATTCTCTTACACTGAAAATGTTGGAGAGATTTTGTTTTTCCTGCAGCTTTGGTGACAACTGGGTGGTGACCATGGGGGAAAAAATGGTTTAATGCTGGTGCACGACAAAACCTTCCATCTCCTTCCATCTCCTTCCATCTCCTTCCATCTCCTTCCACGTCCTTCCACTCCTCAGGTGTGGGCAGGCTGATGACTGAGCCTCACTAGAGCTGGGTGAGGACCCCAGCCACAATCAGAGGAGTTCTCTCATCTTTTGAAGCAGCAATAAATGTTTTGCCACTGAAGAAGGAAAGCGAGAGGAAGAAAAAAAAATGTAAATCAAAGGTGGCTTTTCCCTCAGGAGTTTAAAAGAATCTTTGCAGGGAACAGTGGATAATAAGGAAGGTGGAACATCTTTTGCTAATGCAGGAGAGCTCTTGACCTCCCCGATTCTGCTGAGGAATGAAACGAGTGAGAGCCCCAGAAGGAACATTAGGTACACTGGTTATGGGGCTTGTTAAGAAATTCAGTGCATTAAATGAACACTCCTGGGCAGTGAGGAGTTTCAGCAGTGCTGAGCACGCAGAGCCCTCCCCAGTGAGCTGGTGCTAATGAAATAAAGCCATTAGAGCCCCCAAGTGACCAGCAGCACAGCTGGGTGACGTGTTTAACTGCTCCCTGCTGCACTGCCTGCCTGCCAAGGTCTCTCAGAAGTCTGTGGAGCTCAGCAGACTCTCAAGTGATGCTTTTTAAATCCTGAAGTGGTTGTCTGACAAACAAAACAAAAATACCCCCAGACAGGAGGCTGTGCTTCACACAAAGGGGAAGATGGAGCCCAAGGGGCTGCCCAGCAATTCTGCCTCACTCCTCTCCTCTCTTCTTCTCTCCCAAGGTTTGCCAGCTCATCCTGCTCCAGCCCCTCCTGCCCAGGAATGCACCCCAGGGGCACGTGTGGCTCTCACAGAGGTGGGCAGGCAGTCCCTGTGGCACTGCCCTGCCCTGGAGCTGCTGGCTACAGCTGGCAGAGCAGGGACCCCATCCCATGGATGGGTGTGAGCAGCTCACACCAATCTGGAGGGGCTAAGAACCTTCCCAGAGAAGGATTTCAGCGTTGAGTGAATACATATTAATGTGGCCCCATAAAATCCTCCATCAAACCTTATTAAAGGATAATTCACTCCTGTCACTGGGAGCAGTCTGGCTCTGCCTGGAGGGAGCAGCTGACCCAAAATCAGGTTCTGGCAGGGCTGTGGTGCAAAGCCTGCCTTGCTGTTGGATTATGCTCCTTTCTGACCCAGGGATGGGGCAACTGAGAGGCGTTTAAAAACTTTTATTCTATTTTTAGTCTCATGAGAAGGGTGAGATTTCTTGTATTTTTTGTTGAAATTTCCAATCCAGCATTTTGAGCTCCATTGATGACACTGTCTTATGATCTCAGGTGTGATCCAGCACCCTGGTGCTCCATGGACCAGGCAGTCCTGGGGGATTCCTTCCACACCAGCAGGAACTGGGGCATGTGGGAAGCACCTGGGATAGCCAGGACAGCCCAGGATGTGTCACAGCACTGCCAGGATAACAATTCCTTGGAATGGCTGCAGTGAAACAGCAATCACATCCTGAATATTGCATCCAGTCCTGGGCCCCTCAGTTCAGGAGGGATGTTGAGATGCTTGAGCATGTCCAAAGGAGAGCAACGAGGCTGGTGAGGGGCTTGGAGCACAAGCCCTATGAGGAACGACTGAGGGAGCTGGGGTTGTTCAGCCTGGAGAAAAGGATACTCAGAGGTGACCTTATCACTCTCTTCAACTTCCTGAAGGGTGGCTGTGGTGAGCTGGGGGTTGGTCTCTTTCTCCGGGCAACAACCGACAGAACAAGAGGACACAGTCTCAAGCTGCACCAAGGGAGATGCAAGCTAGAATTAAGGAGGAAGTTTTTCACAGAAAGAGTGGTCAAATACTGGAATCATCTACCCAGGGAGGTGGTGGAGTCACCATCCCACGATGTGTTTAAAAACAGACTGGATGTGGCACTTGGTGCCATGATCTAGTTGAGGGGTTAGAACATGGGTTGGACTCGATGATCTTAAAGGTCTCTTCCAACCTAGAAATTCTGTGATTCTGTGATCAGGCCCCTGGCTGGGTAATAATTGATATAGACTCCATGTACTACAGAGGGCTGATCAATAATGATAACCTTTATTAAGAAACCCATACTTTTATACCTCAGTTTGCTACAGGTAGATCTAATTGATCCTCCAATCCAAACACCATCACCACTGGTTAATTAAGAAACCACCCTTTGGTAAACAGATCTCCATAACACATTCACATATGCACAATAGCAGGTGCAGCAGGTTAAGATAAGAATTTTCTCATTCTTTTCTCTGATCTTCTCACAGCCCTTCCCAGGCATCGTTCTGGGAATGTTTTCTGTTTGTCTCTGTGGCCAGAGAGCTGCTGCCACATTGCACTGGGGCTGTCTCCTGCTGGGCAGCACCAGATTCCCTGCTGAACACAGGGGCAGGGACAGAGCAGGAGCACAGAGACGTTCCTGCAGCACAGATTGACAAATCCCAACATCCACTGCCAAACCTGTGAGGATGGAGCCACCCAGAGGTCCCTCTCCTGCTCTGCCACAGCAGCTCTCCCTCTCTGCAGCCAATTTTTCCCAGCCAAGTTGGATCTGAGGCCCCTGAGGATGCTGCTCATGGGAACCCTCCCAAAAAGGCAGCACAGGCAGCCCCTCCCTCCCTCCCAGCACACACAGAAAGGGATTTTTGGGAAGCAAGAGGAACTCCCCCCACTGCCAGCACTGAGCAAATGGCACAAGAAGGGCAGAACCCCAGGGGAATTCCTGTCCTGGCTGGCCCGGGGCACCCAACACTGACTCCTGAAAAACAATCTCTGGGAATTCCAATGTTTAGAATCCCAGAATGGTTCGGGTTGGAGGGACCTTAAAGATCAAACCTGCCCTGGCAGGGACACCTCCCACTGTCCCAGGCTGCTCCAGCCCCATCCAGCCTGGCCTTGGGCACTGCCAGGGATCCAGGGGCAGCCACAGCTGCTCTGGGCACCCTGTGCCAGGGCCTGCCCACCCTCATGGGGGAGAATCCCAGTATCCATCCATCCCTGCTCCCTGGCAGTGGGAAATCATTCCCCCTTGTCCTGTCACTTCATGCCTTTGTTTAAACAAAGTTTCATTTAAAAAAAATTTTTAAAAAAGAGAAAAAAATCTTGACAGGATGAAACAGGTCAGATTCTCAAGGAAATTCCTGTGCCCCAGAGATCCTTTCCCAACAGACATGGCCACCTTTTTGCTTGCTCAAGTGCAGAAAGAATCCCTAATTCTGTCCAGCCAAAAGAAACAGCTCTTGCTTTGTGCATCATCTGAAACCTCCACAAATCCACATCTGCTGGGAAGGGATGTCTCTTCCAAACCCAGCTTTTTCAATAATATCCATGACATAACTCCTTTCCAAACCTCTTCAGCTTCCTGTGTGCCCACAGCTACACCCAGGTTAAGCTTTCCTGGGTGCTCCAGGCTCTTCCTTGCACTTCCAGCTGCTCCTCAGCTGAGGAAGAAATTCAGGGATTTTTGAATAAAAACCAGAGACAACTTCCTTTTATTTTATTTATTTATTTATTTAGAAGCTTGAAACCTGCTTTTGTATTTACTGTAATGTATAACAACCACAGCCATCCTCGCTGTGTTGCCCGCCCCCAAAAGTGTGCAGGCACAGCCATCACAGCTGGGGGGAGAAGCAGCTTTTGCTATTAAAAATCAACAAATGTGGGGGAGAAAAAAATATTAAAAAGTGCTAAAAATCCTTAAGCATAGGATAGAACTACACCTGTTCTGGGGAGCTCCACATGCCAGGGGCAACCAGTTCCCCACAACCCAAACCCAAACCCCAACCCAAACCCCAACACTAACCCCAATCTCCAGCCCAGGAGGTTTGAGGGGCTCCAGGCCCTCTCCCTCATCTCCCCACTCTTCACTAACCCTCCTTTACAAACACCAGCTGATTTCCTGAATTATTTCATGGCTGTGCTGGAAGGAGATATCATCTGCCCAGGCAGACACACGAGCACATGGCAGAGGGGCACTGGAGCTGCTGGCACCTCCCTCTGCCAGGGCAGCCTTGCCTGGCACTGGGAGAGCTGCAGCTCCCTCACCCAGGAGAACATTCCAGGCTGTGCCCTCAGGGCTCTGGGAGGGTTCCCAGCAGTGTGTGACACATTCCCAGTGTGTGCAGGACAGTGTGACACATTCCCAGTGTGTGACACATTCTCAGTTCATGCAGGACACAGGGGTGTGGTCACCAATTGTGGTGTTGATGTGAGGGTCCCAGGACGAGGTGAGAGATGAGAATTGACTCCAAGTTCTCAGAAGACTGAATTATCATTATATATAATATAATATAATATAATATAATATAATATAATATAATATAATATAATATAATATAATATAATATAATAATTTATATTATTATATTATATTATTATATTATATTATATTATATTATATTATATTATATTATATTATATTATATTATATTATATTATATTATATTATATTATATTATATTATATTATATTCTAAAACTATGCTAAAGAAAGAGAAAGGAGACATCAGAAGGCTTAACAAGAATGAATAATAAAAAACCTGTGACTGACCAGAGAGTCCAGCACAGCTGGGCTGGGATTGGTCATTAAGTAAAAACAATTCACATGGAACCAATCAAAGATGCACCTGTTGGTGAGCAACCTCCAGACCACATTCCAAGCAACCAGATAATTCTTGTTTACATTTCTTTTCTGAGGCTTCTCAGGAGGAAAATCCTGGCAAAGGGATTTTTTATAGAACATGACAGAGACAGGGGGGCACTGCCGGGTTGGAGCCAGGGAAGGGAGCCTGGTCCTGTCCCCTGTCCCCTCCTGCAGGGCCTGGCAGGGGCTGGGGCTCAGGGTTTGCTTCCCAAGCCCATGGAACAGTGGAGCTGCAGTGGCCAAGGGCAGCTGGGGCTCAGCTGTTGGGGTGAATGAAACAGGAAAGCCTTATAAATATGATTGCCTGGCAAAAGATTTTGAGAATATAGAAACTGTAAGTGAGATTGAAATGAAAGCAAGTTTTGAGATCCCTCAGTTACTGAACAACTGGAAAACAATGGCATGGCCAGCTGAAGGTGATCCCCTTTTGATGAAACAAGACCCTCTGCAAGCAGGCAGGTCCAAGGGTCCAGCAGACCCTGCCAACTTGGCAGAAGGGGCCCAAAGAGGAGTTTTTAGGGTTTAAAATGTAACACAGTATGGTAATGTAGTGATTCTTATAGGTTGTATGGAAATGCTGTAGGATTTGTATCTTGTACTAGATTGGTTAGTGACAATTAGAATATTCAACACAGAAGATGATTTATTGTATTGTAATGGGAACTTTGAGCACTCTCTCTCTCTCTCTCACTTTTCTTCCTTTCCCTTCTCTTCTCTTTGCTCTTTCCACTGCATCTTCCACTTCTTCCCACACTCTTAGCTCTCACCCCTTTTACTCTCTTACGTTCTACCCCTCTCTTCTCTCACCCAGCTCTGAGCTGTGGCTGGCAGCTCCCAGCAGGGCCCTGCACCCAGGCCCTTTGCAATAAACCCCAAATCCCAGCAGGGCCCTGCCCCAGGCCCTTTGCAATAAATCCCAAATCCCAGCAGGGCCCTGCACCCAGGCCCTTTGCAATGAACCCCAAATCCCAGCAGGGCCCTTTGCAATAAACCCCAAATCCCAGCAGGGCCCTGCACCCAGGCCCTTTGCAATAAACCCCAAATCCCAGCAGGGCCCTGCACCCAGGCCCTTTGCAATAAACCCCAAATCCCAGCAGGGCCCTGCACCCAGGCCCTTTGCAATAAACCCCAAATCCCAGCAGGGCCCTGCCCCCAGGCCCTTTGCAATAAACCCCAAGTTCCAGCCCTGGCTGCAGAGATCTCTGCTCTCCGTTTGACCCGACCGTGCAACTCCTGCAGGGATTCTGACACCAGCCCTGCAGGGTGCAGGGTGTGAAAAGTGCATATTTTATGGCTCTGTGCAGATATTTACTGTATTGATTAGTAGTGCTGTATTAACATTTTAATAGTATGGTAAATGCAGTTTTGTAGTTAAAAGGTAAATTTTTAGTTAAAATAGGAACTATGTAAGTGTGATTTTTTTTAAAATAAAGGAATGAGGTACTGGCACCAGATAGCAGGCACAGGACATCAAAATCTTTCAGAGAAAATGAATTTATTGCTGCCTTATCAGAAAAAATGAACTTCTTCCCACCTTGCTCAGCCATGATGACACTGATAGGATTCAGAGGAAGGAGCTGACACTGCCCAGACAGAATCCTGTGTTTGAATGGAATTTATGCATCATGTATGAGGTGTATGAATATGCAACAGGCTATGGTTTTTAAGGGTTACTTCTCTGTTAACGTGGGGCCTTTTTTTGAGCTTATGTTGCCCAGAAAGAGGTACCTGGACATCCATAACTCTTTGTTTCTGTTGTCTTGTATTGTCCTAATCCACATAGTCCAAAATTTTTATTGTCTCATATTGTCCTAATTCAAATTGTCCAAAATTTTTTATTACTCTTATTACATCGCTACTTTTATAACCATTTTATTCCTATTAAACTTTTAACATTTTACAAACAAATGACTGGTGTTTTTCACCCAGGGCATCCCTGCTGCAGCTCCATGGAGCCCCCGGAGCTGGACCAGGGCACCCAGAGCAGCCCCAGGGATTTTTCCTGCCATCGATTGACCCACATGGGGCTCATTTGCATGAGGCTGCCTTGCAGCTCATTAGCGCTGTCCTAATGAGGCCCCTGCAGTGGAGCCTCCTGGGCTCTGGGGAGCAGCCCCAGCCCTGATTTGCTGAAGCAAACAAACTCCCCAGTTTGTGAAAGCTGCACAGCCGGTGTGTTTATCACAGCCCCGGACACACGTGGGAATCCTTCCCCTAAAATGACACGGGGACCTCAGGGAACTGCAGATCTCTGATCTCCCTCTCGGACACATATCCATGCAATGTCACAATAGGTTCATCGATATTCATTCTACTGACTTCGAGTGACATTTGCTGCTAATTCTTCACCAGAAAGAATTCCTGGGCCATTCTGCCCTGCTCTCCATAGCAGTCTCTCTGACTGCCCCCATTATTTCTGTCCTCTGGCTGAAGCAGTTTCTCCAAGCACAAGCTTTATATGAGCACAGGCAGTCAGACTAAACAGCTGTTTGCAAGGTACAGACTGAGCTCAAAGATGACCATTTCACCTAAATCACGATAGATTTTCACTCTGGATAATTTCTGCTCTGTCTCAGCCCAGCCTGGCTGGTCCCCCTTGTCCCAGGGCAGCTCCCAGGTCCAGCAGAGCAGGACAGGAGGCTCCTGGAGGGGAGCAGGAGCAGCTGTGGAAGAGCTGAGCAGGGCAGGAAGGGATGGCCAGAGCCAGCACATCCCTCCTGCAGGAGCAGGGCTGCCCCAGGAGCACTGTCTGACAGACACCAGCAGTACCAGGAGTGAATGATTTCCCTCTCAGAGAAAGGAGCTCCACTCCATCTTTTTCCATATTCCAGGAGCTCAGTGCCAGCCAGTCCATCTGCAGCAGCTGGGGCAGGCCCTGTCCAGCTGCCAAAGCACAGCAGATATAAACAGTGCTCCAAACAAAGGTGGTGTGTGTCTGAGAGACCCTGGAAAACCTCTCCCTCCTGGGAGCTGTTGGAGGCACAAATGGATTTCTATTGTGTTATTTCTGAAGAAAAATAAGGGTAAAATAACAGCAAACACCAGAAAAACCTAATAAAACCTGAAAAAGACTGGAACTGATGTGCAGTGGGCAGAGACAGGCAGGGTTGCCACAGCAAAACATCAAGCAAAGAACAGAAATTCAACTCACCCTTAAGCAGGACACAAGAAAGCCCCAAGGAAGAATTGCTGGTTCAAAAAAAAATCTAACCCTGAGCTAACTCCAGATTCCAAACCACAGCACTGCCAAGCTCTCTGCACCTCCCCACCTGCTCCCTTCCCTTCAGTTTGTCTTTAGAGAGCAGCAGAACCTCCCTGGCTCACAGCTGACACCCCACGGGGCTGCACAGACCCAGCCTGGGCTGCAGAGCCACCCCCACATTCCCAGTGCCAGGGTAGCACCAGGGGCACCAACCCTCCCCAAAACAGACTGAGGTGCCCTGGCAGGGGGCAGGAGGGGGTGGCACTAACAGGGAAGTCACCATGGAGTAACAATGGCCCTGCATACACAGCTCAAAAATTGGCCACATTTCTGATGGACTGGGGGTTTACCACTTTTGGAATTCCCCATTCCCTCACAAGTCAGGCAATTGTTGAAAGGACACATCACACTCTGAAACACATTCTAGATCAGCAGAAGTGGGGAGTGACCCAAGCAACACCTCAGATGAGGTTGAACAAAGCTTTATATGGATTTTAATTTTTTAATTTCTCCCCAGTGCAAGAAATTATACACAAAACATTTAAAAGGATTATTAAAACCTTATCAAAAATACAACAGAAGACTGAATACAGAAAATATTACAGTGCCAGGAGAGGAGGATCTTTCCCACCATGTGCTCACCCACACCATGGAGGTTTCACCTTTTAACCATTTAGCCCCTCCTAAAGCTCTGTCCATTGACTCCTTCTTTGCTCTCCAGTGGTGATCCCTGGAGATCATCCCAAATGTCCCTGACCCTCCCAAATGTCCCAAACCCAGGGCACCCCTGATAACAACACAAGGGGATAAAACACAACTATAAATCTATAAAACTTAACACATACACAGGATGTTTGCCCTTTAACTGTGAGTCAGCCATGGCACTGCTCACCTGTCACACCAATCCAGAAGGGAGCTGTGCCACACTGTGCCAGGAGGGCAGCACATTCCTCGTGCCTGGGTTTGCAGGTGGATGAGACAAACAGCAGCAATCCATGGTGCAGGACAAGCCAGAGGCCCCACACCAGGAAACTGTCCCTGAGACTGCAAACTCTGATCTGTCCAGCACCAGGGAGCCTGTGGAGCAGGGAGAAGGAATGAAGAGCACTTTGGGGGTTGGATTCTGTCTGGGATGATAAGATATGTGTGTATCCTATTGCCATCTGTCAGAGCTGGGGCACTTCTCTGCTGTTCATGGGGCAGTTTTTTGTTTATCTCTCCCACAACCAATCCTCCCTCCAGGAGATCTCTTCTGTTCATCTGTCGCTGACATCTTTTGTGAAAAATTCTTTCTTAGGATTTTTCCTGATAGAGCTGAGAAGCTCAGTAACAAATGTAAACAATTATCATCTGCTGCTGTGGAATTCAACAGGTGGATCTGTGACTGGTCCCCTGTAGATGTTTGGATTTACTGACCACTCACGGCAGGGCTGCTCTTGCTCTCTGCCGACAGACAGATCTTTGTTATTCTTCTTTTCTATTCTTAGCTTAGCCAGCTTCTGAAGAAGCTTCTCTTTCTTCTATTTCTATGTAATATAGTTATATTATTATATATATATCATAATATAATAAATCAAGCCTTCTGATCATGGAATCAAAATCCCTGTCTCTTCCATCCTCTACAAACCCCTGTGACCACTGTCATATTCATGGGCCATTCATTATTAATTATCTGCTGTCCATGGCCACTGAGTGTCCCTGCAGGGCTGATCCAATTCCAGCATCCCAGGGGAGGAGCCAAGCATTCCTACCTGGATCCAACCTGAGCCTGGCACAGCACAGCAGCCTTTGCCCCCTGCATTGCCAGAGGAGCAGGTTTCTGCTGCCCTGTATTGCCAGAGGGAGCCCAGGCCCATCTGCAGCAGCCCTGGAGCTGCAGAGGAAAACTCCCCCCTTGTGCAGGATCCCTGCTCCAGCAGAACCACAGCTGGCACTGCAGGAGGGCTGAGCCCCCCTGGGATGGGGCTGGGACACCCCCCTGACACACAGGGGACAGGGCCTGCTCTCACTCTGTGTTTTGTTCTCTTTTTTTATACTACTGCATTTGTATTTTTAATTTTCCTAATAAAGAACAGTTATTCCTGCTCCCATATCTTTGCCTGAGAGCCCTTTAATTTCAAAACTATAATTCAGAGGGAGGGGTTTGCATTTTCCATGTCAGGGGAGGCTCCTGCCTTCCTCAGCAGACACCTGGCTGTTCAAACCCAGACACACCCCTAAAGCAGAGGTGCTCCCCAAGCAGGGCACCAGCTCCAGCCCAGCAGGAGAGGGGAGCAGGGATGAGAGGACAGCTGAGTGCAGGAGGATTGTGGCACTGTCAGGTTTAGGGCTGAACTCCATGACATCAAAAGGTCTTTTGGAACTTTAATGATTCTGTGACTTTGTTTGTGGCTTGTGTCCCAGGAGGAGACACTGCAGGAGGGCTGGGAGAACCCCAGCAGGTCCAAAGGTGGCACAGGGCAATGCTCAAACTCCTCCAGCACCCCTGGGCTCCTCACAGAGCTCAGCATCCTTCAGGGTTTCCCACATCTGCTTCTCCAGCAGAAAGAGGATCAGCTTCAGACACAGCCCTGAAGAAGCTGGCAGGGCTGGAGAAGAGAAAGAAAAGGTCATTCTAGAAGCTGTTTGCTCCTAAGGGGGCCCCTGGTTCAGTCCACCTGCACACCCTCAGGCAGCTCAACCACCACAGGGGCACAGTCATCAGGCTCTGCCTCAAAGTCCCATCTGAATTTCTTTGTCAGGTGAGCCTTGAACTTCTCAGCCTTCTTCCTCAGAGCCTCATCCACAGCAGAGCTGCAGGTGCAGGAGAACAGCACCTGAAACAAAGAGCAGAGGTCAGGGAGAGCCCAGCCAGGCTGGCATCCACACCTGGGACTACTGCAGCTTGGGGGGACCCTGCCAAAGCCCACACCTCCCACCTCCCAGGCCCAGCCCATCCTGCCTTCACACCACTGAGCCAGCACCACACACACCTGCCCTCAGCTGAGAGCTTGGTCTGAGGCATGAGGGTGTTTGAAACTGAATTTGCACTGTGCCATTCTGAAATAGGCCCAAGGGTGAGCTCAGGAAAACATCCTGACAGAAGGCATTTTAAAAATTCAAATATGAGTAGAAAAACTTTCAGCAAGTGTCCAAAAGGCCAGCACATAATGGCACCCCTCATTTCCATGGGTAGAGATCTCCCAAAGTATTTCTGTAACAAGGTATTACCAAGACTTCAGGACACAGAGGAAACTGAATGACAACACCTTAAATGTCAGAAAGGAATGGGAGCTCTCTGGGAGCTCTCTGGAAAAAGCTTGGTTATCCCCAGCACAGCCATCCCCTCGTGCACAGGGTGCTGCAGTGTGGGGGCACCTCTGCCTTCCATCCCCACACACAAATCTACTGACAGGTCACAAACTCAGCCTCTGCTGACTCAGGGGGAAAGCACCTGTGTGCTGAACAGGGCACTGAGCCCAGAGCCCAGCCCAGCCTGGCTCTGCTCCTCCTGAACCTGTGATCCAGAACTAATTGCCATAAAAAGAAATCTCCTCTGGGGAAAGCACAGCCTCTTATTTACTGGAAGCTGGATAAAACACTGACAATGAGCAGCAAAGTTCTCTGCTTTGTGGATGAACATTTGCCTTTTTCTTGCTCATTCTAATGGAAAACTGCCTCTTTCTAACAGAATTCTTACACAGAAATGCTGCTGGTAGGGAAAAAAAATATTAGAAGATTTTACTTCCCCCTTCTTCTCAATGAACTGCACATTAAATTAGTTATTTCACCAAGCTGCTTTGTTTTTTCTTTAAGCACTGGTAGGGCTGCAGAGTCACTGGTGGCTGTGCTGTGCTCTTTTTGACTTGGCTCAAACCCCAAAAATGAAGTTGCTGCTTCCAGAGCTGAGCAGGAGCTGCAGAGACAATGCCCTCTGTCAGAACAGGGGTGGCACGGTCAGGACAGACGGACACGAGAGATCTCTGTAGGCAGGGCTGGAACTGGGGTTTATTGCAAAGGGTCTGGGGCAGGGCCCTGCTGGGATTTGGGGTTTATTGCAAAGGGCCTGGGGGCAGGGCCCTGCTGGGATTTGGGGTTTATTGCAAAGGGCCTGGGGGCAGGGCCCTGCTGGGATTTGGGGTTTATTGCAAAGGGCCTGGGGCAGGGCCCTGCTGGGATTTGGGGTTTATTGCAAAGGGCCTGGGGGCAGAGCCCTGCTGGGAGCTGCCAGACACAGCTCAGAGCAGGGTGAGAGAAGAGAGGGGTAGAACGTAATACAGTAAAAGGGGTGAGAGCTAAGAGTGTGGGAAGTAAGGTAAAAAGAAGTGGAAGATGCAGTGGAAAGAGCAAAGAGAGGAGAAGGGAAGGGAAGAAAAAGTGGTGGAAGTTCCCGTTAGAATACAATAAATCTTCTTCTGTGTTGAATATTCTGACTCTCACTAACCAATCTAGTACAAAATACAAATCCTACAGCATTTACATACAGCCTATAAGAATCACTACATTACCACACTGTGTTACATTTTAAACCCTAAAAACTCCTCTTTGGGCCCCTTCTGCCAAGCTGCAGGGTCTGCTCTGACCCTTGGGCCTGTCTGCAAGCAGAGGGTGTTGTTCCATCAAAAGTGGATCACCTTCAGCTGGCCATGCCATTGTTCTCCAGTTGTTCAGTAACTGAGGTATCTCTAAGCTTGCTTTCATTTCAATCTCGCTTATAGTTTCTATATTCTCAAAATCTTTTGCCAGGCAATCATATTTATAAGGCTTTCCTGTTTTATCCACCCCAACAGCCCTCCCCACAGTTCTGAGCACCTGCCCAGGGCCAGCTGAGAATTCTGCAGTCTGTGTGTGCAGGGGGGTAAGGCAAGGCCCAGAGCTTCCTTGGCTCCCCTTGAGGAAATCCCATGGGAGCAGAGCATGGAGAAGTCAGGGAGCAGGGGTTCAGTCTGCAAGGGGAACGTGGTGACTCCTGTCAGGGCTTAGGGGTGATGCTGACACCAGCACAGCTCCTGCTGAGGGACTGAAACACAGACTGAGGGAGCCCAGGGACGGACAGGACTCAGGCACCAGAAGGGTCTCCCAGATTGCCCTCAGCAGGAGAGAATGGCTGGGAACTGCCAGCACTGCTCTGAGCATGCTGCAAACACAGCTGGGCTGTCCTGTCCTGTAGTGGGATAGAACAAAATCTACCAACAGAAATAAAATGTAAATTAAAACCCTCCTGAGACTTGTAAGAATCACAACTGAAAAATCTGAAAGCCACTTGATTAAAGCAATGCTTCCCAAAACATTTTACCCAGCAATTAAACCCAAACACCTTCCCTAAAAGTACAGCAAGGACTTGGGGTGGACAAGGAGAGGAATGCAACTGCACCTGCAGCAGAGCTTCCTGCTGCGCTGGTTCCCATTGCTCAGCTTCTTCAGTGTCTGATTTGGGCTCTTTTTTGGAAACTAAGCCAGTTTGCTGCATTGCCAGCATGGTCACCAGCAGTGGGGTGTTGGGGAAGATGAAACAGGAAAGCCTTATAAATATGATTGCCTGGCAAAAGATTTTGAGAATATAGAAACTATAAGCGAGATTGAAATGAAAGCAAGCTTTGAGATCCCTCAGTTACTGAACAACTGGAAAACAATGGCAGGGCCAGCTGAAGGTGATCCCCTTTTGATGGAACAACACCCTCTGCTTGCAGACAGGCCCAAGGGTCAGAGCAGACCCTGCCAGCTTGGCAGAAGGGGCCCAAAGAGGAGTTTTTAGGGTTTAAAATGTAACACAGTGTGGTAATGTAATGATTCTTATAGGCTGTATGTAAATGCTGTAGGATTTGTATTTTGTACTAGATTGGTCAGTGAGAATCAGAATATTCAACACAGAAGATTTATTGTATTGTGACAGGAACCTCGCTCTCTTACTCTCTCACCCTCTCATCCTCTCTCTCATCCTGTTTCCCACTCTCTTTCCCTCTCACCCTGCTCTGAGCTGTGGCTGGCAGCTCCCAGCAGGGCCCTGCCCCCAGGCCCTTTGCAATAAACCCCAAGTTCCAGCCCTGGCTGCAGAGATCTCTCCTGCCAGTCTGTCTGTCTGTCCTGACCATCCCACCCCCATCACTCCTACAGTGGGGTAGCTGCTTTCACTGGGCTGAGGCACACACCTGCCCCACCTGTCCCAGCAGAGGCAGCACCTTTTGCATTTTGGAATAACCATAAATTCCCTCTGGATAAGAACCTGACTGCAGGAAATCCTCAGCTGTGCTAAGCAATGGAAAAGCTTCTTAAACACCATCACTGCCCTTGTCTCAATAAAGCTCTGCTGCAGCTTCCCTGCACACTGAGCAAACCATTCCAAAAATCAGTATCATCAGTCCTTCATGCCAAAGCTTTGTGTGTTGTTTTTTCCTTTGAAAAATGAACGGCACTTTGGAAAAATTAAACAAACAGAAACCATGCTGCAGTTGCCCAGCCTCTCTTGTAGCTGCTGAGCTGAATTTCTTGCTGAATAACAGAGGGAAAAAGTCAAAGTAAAGCCTGTGTGCTCAGACAGGCTCCCATCTCCCACACAGCTTAATTCCTTTGGCAGCTTCTCCCCAGATTTGATGATGCTCCCCCTCCCTCCCACTCCATTTCCCAGGAACAGCCCCAAACACACCTGTAAGGTGCTGGTTAAAAAGTTGTCCTGGGACACAATGTCCACAAAAAAATCTGCTGGGATCTCGTTGAGCTGGTGATAGAGCACGGAAATGAGGTTGATGTAAAGGTCCTGGTACTTGCCCATGGCCTCCTCTGAGCGGCACAGGATGTTCAGGAGCCTCTTCCAGTGCTCAAAGGCATCATACACGTTCCCAATCAGGAAACAGATGAAGGCAAACTGCAACTCAGCTGTGTGGGTTCAGAGAAGGGAAATAAAACAAAACAAAACACGTAAGACTAAACAGATATCCTTGGAATGTGTCCTCCCCAAAGCTCTGCAAGTGGTTTCTAAACTCTGGCTTGGCTTTTGCAAAGGGCATTCATAGCTCAAGCACTGGCCCTGTGCTGCTCTTCAGCTGGAGCAAAGCAGAATGGGGCAGGTCACTGTAACTGTGGTTATCAGCACTGCAGAGGGGCTCTGAAGATACCAAACAACACCAAACAACAAGGCAGACCCTGCTGCTATTCTGTGAGTGTCCAGCCTGCCTGTGCTGAGTGTCCAGCACCACAGTGCAAACAGCACTGTCCTGGAATTCTGGCAGAGGCCAGCAGTGCCTCAACGAGTGTGTTTGCCTTGCTGAACTAAGAGCCAGGGTTCATCACACTGGATGCTTGGTATCAGCTGCTTTGCCACCATTCCCTAAGGTAATTTGCTCTCTCTACATCCTACAGTTGTCTTAAGTCATTTTGAAAAAGAATAAATTGTATAATGTTAATGTACAAAAAATGAAAGAAGGGACAAACAAAGGTTTATTCCAAACCTGGGTTCCAACTGGGAGGGCTTCTCCCTCCATCCTGCAACAAAACAAAACCCTGCTCTAGGACCTCGACAAACCCAGCATTTATTTGTATCACAGGTTGCAAAACAGGCTGGGGAGCAGCCGAGCTCTGGGGGTGTGGTGCCCCCACAGCAGGGCTGGCACAGCCTGGGCACTGCCACTGTCCTCAGCAGCACACAGAGCACACGGAGCTGGGCCAGGGGGCTGGTCCCTGCAGCAGGAACCGGGCCCACAGCCCCTGCCCAACCTAACAGGAACGAGGGGCTGGGGGTGCCCAACCCCACCCGGTGCTCCCAGCACTCTGTAAGGTCCTGGGAGGGTCCTCAAGAGGTTCCCTGAACGGGTACGGACACCGGGGCCACCTCTGATGGCTGCTTCTGACTTCACCTGGGGCAATCTGGGCTGCAGCACCATGTTCCCACACCAGAGTCACAGAACAGAATGACAGAATATCCTGAGTCAGGAGGGACCCACAAGAATCACCCAGCCCAGCCCCATCCCTGCCCAGCCACCCCAACAATCCCACCCTGGGCATCCCTGGCAGTGCTGTCCAAACCCTCCTGGAGCTCTGGCAGCCTCGGGGCCGTGCCCATTCCCTGGGGAGCCTGGGCAGTGCCAGCACCCTCTGGGGAAGAACCTTTTCCTAATATCCAACCTAAACTTCCCCTGACAGCTCCAGCCATTCCCTCGGGTGCTCTCCCTGGTCACACAGAAGGGAGATGGCAGCTACCCCTGGGGAGGAGCTGCAGCTCTGGCCTCAGCCTCCTCCAGGCCATGGGAACAGCCCCTATGGCTGCTAAAAACTCCACTAACTTCTGTCCCGCACGGAAGAGGCCGGGGAGCAGGCACAGGCTACACCCCGAGCACAAAATGCCATTTCCCGGGCGGGGCTCACCGAGCAGGTCCAGCGGGCGGTCGGGGTAGCGCTGCTCCATCACCCGCTGCAGGGCGTAGCTCAGGTCCATGCTGTGCCGGGTGATCTCCTCGGGGGTGGCCCCGTCGGGGAAGGCCTGCCGGGGCAGCTCGGAAAAGCGGATCTGGGTGCCGGCCCGCGGCCGCATGCGGGGCAGCCGGGCCAGGCCCTCGGCGTAGCTGCGGCACTCGGCGCCCAGCGGCGGCCGGCGCTGCCCGGCGCGGTCCCGCGTGTGCCGCCCCGCCGCCTCGGGCAGCACCTCGGCGAAGGCGCAGATCTGGCCGCTCTCGGGCTGCAGCTCCTCGGCCGCCGCCTCGCTGATGAAGTTGCTCAGCGACACCCACTTCTTCAGCGTCTCGTAGGGGTAGGGCCCCAGGAAGGGGTCCAGCTCCCGCAGGCTGTCCCGCAGCGCCTCGCCCTGCTCGGGCGGCTCGGGCCGCACGGCCTCGCCCGCGGGGTCCCAGCGCAGCAGCCGCACCTCGCGGCGCCGCAGGCTGAGGAAGCGGCCGGAGCGCGGCCCCGAGTCCCGCCCGCCGCCGCCGGCCGCGCTGCAGTGCACGAAGTGCAGCCCCGGCGGCACCATCTTCACGCCGCGGAACCGCGGCCCCACGGCCCACGCGCTGTAGTCGATGCCGAACTCGGTGCCCTCGGGCACGTCCAGCACCACCACGGTCGCGCCCTCGAAAAAGAGCTGCCGAGCCAGCTCGGGGTCCGAGCGCAGGGCCGCCATCGCACCGAGCGGCCCTGCCCGGATATCCGGGCCCGGCGGTTCCGGGCACGGCGGCGGGAGGAGCCTCCGTCCACCCGCCCGGCCCCGGCACCACGCTCGGGCGGGGCCGTAATGCGCTGACCGGGCTGCGCTGTGGCCCTGCCCGGGGGACAGCGGGATGTGCCCCCCGATCGCCCCTGGCTCGCTCCCTGCTCGCTCCCTGTCCCCACCGCCCGCCCCGGCCCCGGCCCTGGCCCCGGCCCGGCGCTGCTCCCCTCTGTCTCTCCGTAGCTGGCGGCTGCTCCCCGCTGACCCGCTGTCCTCAAACCCGACCCGCAGCCTCCCCTGCTGCCTTCTGCCATTCCCCTGGGCCCCTGTGCTTCCAGCCCCCAGCGGGACAGACGGACAAGAGCCGTGCCTGGGACTGATGGACCGAGAGGCCTCCCGGACAGACACACGGTGTCACACCCTTACTGTGACACACAGACACTGTCCCAGCACCACGGCCTCCCTTCCAGGACAGCAGACAGGCTCGGGGTCCCCAGAGAGGGGCAGTTCCCAGCCCTCCCCGCATCCCGAGCACTCTCACAGGCACCTTCGCTGCCCCGCGCTGTGTCCCAGGCTCAGCACCTGCCACGAGGCCGCTCCCGGCTCCGGCAGCCGCAGCTCCCGACCTGGCAACAATTTCATCTGCTCTTGGTGCGCTGAAAGCCCACCTGAGAACTGCGCCCAGCTCTGGGCTCTGCAGCTCTGGAGGGGTGTGGAGATGCTGGAGTCCGGAGGTGGCTGTGGGGATGCTCCGAGGGCTGGAGCCCCTTTGCTCTGGGACAGGCTGGGAGAGCTGGGGGTGCCCACCTGGAGGAGGCTCCAGGGAGAGCTCAGAGCCCCTTGCAGGGCCTAAAGGGGCTCCAGGAGAGCTGGAGAGGGACTGGGGACAAGGGATGGAGGGACAGGACACAGGGAATGGCTCCCACTGCCAGAGGGCAGGGATGGATGGGAGATTGGGAATTGGGAATTGTTCCCTGTGAGGGTGGGCAGGCCCTGGCACAGGGTGCCCAGAGCAGCTGTGGCTGCCCCTGGATCCCTGGCAGTGCCCAAGGCCAGGCTGGATGGGGCATCCTGGTCTAGTCAAAGGTGTCCCTGTCCATGGCAGGGGATGGAACAGGATGAGGTTTATATTCCCTTCCAGCCCAAGCCATTCTGGGATTCTGTGATTTCTACGATCTTCTCTTTAGACAAAGCCTGGCATTTCCATGTGCAGTGCTCCCATTGCAAGGTTCACCCTTCCCTTCTCCATCTTCTCAGTAAGGAAAGAGTCCACCGAGGCCCCTGGGTGATTTAGCATCAAACACATTTATTTCACTTTTATTGAATACAAGAACAGTGAGCACACACGCATACACCACCGAGCACTGAAAAGGAGTATGACCAAAGGGGGAGAGGGAGAACAAGGGAAGAGAAAAGGAGAGTTAGTGAAGGAACAACAGAGCGTTGCAGTTGGTTGGTAAGGTGCTTCTCAAATAAAAATAAATATTATTATTATTATTGTTACTGTTATTATTACTCATGCAATCGCAGGCCAGGTTCAGAATGAATTTGTGGGTTTGGGTAAAAACAGGCACTCATGTCTCCCACCCCTTTCCACAGAAAAGGCCCCTGGAAGAAAACAAGCAGTGGCCAGCTATCTGAAACAGTGTGGTGATGGGCAGGCTGGGGCTGAGCAGCAGTAAGCCACACCTTGCCAAGAAAACAAGAAGTGAGCTTTTTTCTTTCCTTTTTTTCTTTTTTTTAAGAAAAAAAAAAGGTTTTGACAGTGCCACCCATGAACACGCTGCGGGAGCCAGGGGCTGCTCACTGCAAACAGAACTCACGGCAGCCCAAGCACAGGGAGCCTCACTCTGTCAAGCTGCTCAATCCCAGGGCAGCCTTTGCTTCCCAGGCTGGGCACCACGCTGAAAGCAACTCTGCAGGCTCACAGCAGCCTCGGGGGGCTGTGGGGGTGCCCAGCCAGGTGGGCTCCAACCCTGAACTGTGCCATGGTGAACACCCTCCACCACCCCTGGCAGCGCCACTGCTGGGAACAGCCAGCTTGGGTGCATTGGGAAAACAAACAAGACAAAAGGAGCCTCTTTGCAGCTGCCCTAAGTGCTGTGAGGCTGGGGCTGTGCTCTCTGGAGGTGCGTGGCTGGCACCTGGGCATGGGCACCAGCACTGGCAGCAGCCCCTGTGCTCTTGCCTTCCACGCCTCTCTGCCAGGAGAACAGACTCGCTGGGGGGCAGCTGCCAGGGAGCAGCTCCCTGCTGGGCAGTGCAGGTGGGAGCAGGGGCTGCCCATGGCATCCTCGTGGCTCAGGAGCTCCTGCTCGGGCATCCTGCGAGCCCTGGCAGGGCCTGGCAGAGCACACCCGGTCCTGGGCACAGCCTGTGTCAGGGGTGGGAGACTAAAGGCAAAATGGTGCAGAATCATGGGCCCTTCTGTTTCTGCAGGAGCTAGACACAATTCCAAGAAGGAAACCCATTTCTTTCCTTTCCTCTCTGGTTTTGGTTGGGAGCCTACCTGAACTGCCTGGTTCACAGTGTACGGGGCCCTGGGCTTGGCCCACGATCCCCTTCCAAAGGCAGCCCTGGAGGAGCCTCGGCTGAAGGCTGAGCTGGGAGCAGCTCCAGTGACACCTCCTGGGCTCTCCCATCCAGCCTGGGACGCTGCAGGGATGGGCACAGCACGCTCCCTGCACTGCCCATCCGGAGGGATGCCACGGCCCTTTGCCATCACATCCCTGGCAGTGGGGGAGGCAGGGCACAAACAGCCCCTCTGCCTTTGACCCGACTACAAAACTCAAGTACTTCCATTATTGGGATCCAGAAACAAAGCAAACCCACCCCACCCAGGGGCAGGGCTCCTGCAGGGGAGCCCCGAGCCCTGCAGCTCCCACCTCACTCCCAGCTGAGCCTGTGGCTCTGGGGCTGGGAGCCCTTCCTGCCTCAGGCTGTTGGAGCTGGAGCCTTCTGTGCCCCTCCAGGTGACACTGCCCTCCAAACCTCACCACCACACACTGCACATCACCAGCAGGACACTCCTGTCCCTGTCCCTCTCCCCTTCCCCCCCAGCCAGCAGCAGCCAAAACCTTTCCCATTCCTTCCTGCAGGACTCAGAGTCCCACAGGTGATCTAAGAATCTCCAAGTACACCAACCACAGTCAATCCAAGAGTTAACCTTTAAAAATGTTGGCATTGTCTGTACCAGCACTGTTGAATTATTTCATCATTGTTCCCTCCCTCCCCCTCTGTTATATAGAATAATATACAGAACTGAAATGCACATCCATATGAAACCCCACAGGCTGCTCGTTAGAGATGAGAAACCATGTACATATCATTTGCTTTGTTTGAAATGAAACCCATTCCTAAATACCTTCAGAGAACAAGAGGTTGGACAAGTGCACAGAGAAGATAAGGAAGGGAAGGGGAAGAGTTAACAGAACCCCCAAAAAATGCAAAAAACCAGCATGGAATGAGGAGAAGGGCGAAACGACACTTGTGAATTGGAAAATAACTCTAAGGTCATAACTTGAATGTTTTTCTCTCTTCTTTCCAGAGGTGGGGAATGGTTTTGCTTCTGCTTGTGGTTTTTTACTTCAGTTTGCTTACTTGCTTTGTTGCAAAGCAGTTTTCCTTTCCATTCAGTGTGCAACAAATGAACTCATGATTGTGTGTCCTTTCATGTAACATGCAAGATGGTGGCTTATTGTATTGTTACTGAGATTATTGTTATTATTATGACTTTTTAAATCTGATTTGATCACCAATCCAGGAAATTCTTCAATTTATCTGCAGAGGGTTGGCTTTGTTTGTTGGTGGTGTTGTTTGCTATTCATTTCCAGCATATAGCAGCAGTGCAAGGATGCATTTTGTTTCCTGTTTTTATATATATATATATATATATGTATGTATGTATATATATATATAATATATTTGCTATTCCTTTTTTAAAAATTTTTGTCTCTTGCCATGAACATTGCAGCCAGGATGTCTATGTCTTGCTGATAAATCCAGCATGAAGGCTCCTTCTCCCCTGTTCTCCAGGTTGGAATACAGATGTTGGCTTCCAGGAACATGTTGGTCAAGATTCCTGTGCAAGGCAGATGGAAAGGACTGAGTCATGGAGTGCCAGTCCATGGAGGCTCCTCTTTGGATGAGGGCACTGGATAGAAACTTTGCAAACACTTGGGGCCACAGTTTGCATTTAATTAGCAGGAGCTCTGGTAATTAGCAGGAATTCAGGCCCTGGGCTGGTGTTGGTGCATGAAGGACATGAGGGGAGCTGTTGCTCCCTCACTTAAGCCATTCAGCTAAAACTGGGTGGATCCTGTGGGATGCAGGAATGTCTGGACTCATTTGTACTGTGGGTCAGGGCGAGGCAGCTCCACCTCTCATGGCCTCCCCAGCTGCACTGCTGGTCACTTTTCCAGGTTAAAAGCTGTCAGTCAGAACCTTCATATGATAAAGAAATGGGAAATCCCAGTCCTGAGAAGCCTCTTCAAAGGCACCTGCAGCCTGGCTGCTGCCAGAGCCCCCAGAACTGTTCCCTGTCCTCTGCCCCTCTGTCCCCACTGCTCCCACACAGGGCTCTGGTGGCTGTGCCAGCCCAGAGGAGCTGCATCTCCTGGCTGACAGGGAATGGGGTCAAAGAGGGGGTTTAGGGTGGGGCAGGACTCCCCAAGCCCTAGAGAAGGGTCTGTGACTGTGACAGCTTTGGGGTGTCTGCAGGGAGGTGCAAACCTTGTGTGCTGCTGCCTGCACCTGTGTGTGTATAAAAACTAAACCTGGGCATCTGAGTGGGACTGAAAGCCTCTACGGTTTTTGGAAAGCAAATAAAATTTCTGCCAACATTGTTCTCATACTTTGGCTTTGCATAACCTGTAGCCAAGTGCCTCAGCCTACCCAAAAACCTGAGATCCCTCATTCCCTTCCCACCTCAGGGGGATGAGCAGGTCCTTTCCTTTTTACATGAAATGCCTCTGAGCCCTGTGCTGAGCAGGACAGCAGGGTGACAGCCACAGCATTGCTTTCAGTGGCACGGGAGTGGCTTCCTGACCCCAGCCTGGCTGAGTCCAGAGCCACCATGCCACCATCTGCAGGGACCAGAGACTGTGACTGTTACACAGCAGGTGTAAATCACACCTGGCAGCTTCTCCACCTACCTGAGGTTTCTTGTCCCTTTCCTCTGGAGAGGGCTCTGTTTCTCTGTACACCACAGCTTTGGTTACCAGCATGTCAGGGTGCTGGAGTTTTGCCTCTTTGATTGCTAAAGCCAGTGCCTGGAAAGCAGAAGGGTGAGAGAGAGCATTTATCCTCCCTCTCCTGCAATCAGGCACCCTGACTGCAGCCAGAAAGCAGCTGAGCAGCATTCCAGGGAGCAGAGTGGGATTCCAGGAGGATAGGAATGCAGGGGTTCACAGCTGAACCCACAGCAGCCTGGCAGAAGAGGCTGAAGCCCAGCATGGGAATCCAGCATGACTGGGAATTCATCCATGACTCAGAGCCCCCACGAGCTGCCTTTCTCTGCTGTTTTTCTGTACAGATGTGCTACTGAAACCTGGGCAGAGGAAAACACTAGAAAAATCTATAATAAATTCATTATTATAATTCTAAAAATTATTTCAGAGCCTTTTAATTACTTCATCTCTTTATTTTTTTTTTTCCTTAAGTAATGAATCCCTGTGGGGCCACAGGAAAGTGACCTTGTGGACCTAAAGACCTGTGTCAGTCTTTGTTACTTCATCCCAAAAGTGTGTCACTTTTTGTCCTCTGACACTGGGGCACCATCACCTGGAGAGGCTCAATCTGTAGTGAGATTGTGCTGGAAGAGAGAGGTGACCTGGGTCACTTTGGAGTATTTCAACAGAGAAAAGACACCTAGAATGTGTTTATGACCACGAAAAAGTGATGCCATCACTCTGTTCTGCGCTGGGATGTGGTTTTTGCCACGGATGGCCTGAGGGTCACTGCACCCATGGGAACCCGCCCTGCTGGACAGGTCTGGGGCCTCGGCAGTCAGACTTTGGCCAAAAGCAGTAAACAGGTTCAGCCAGAAGCAGAAACATGCAGTGCTGCATCCAGGGACAGCCAGAAGTGGGCAAAGGCAGAGCATCCTGCTCCTACCTGGTCCTGGTCCACATCTTCATCCCCCGTGATGATGATGCGCTTCTCTATCCGGGTCTCGGAGAACCCTCCTTTCACAGTCTGCGTGAGGACAAGGACAGCTCTCACCCCTGCCCCTGCAGCCAGCTCCAGGCAGGGCAGGGAACTCTGCCACAGGAGCAGGAACAGCACCAGCATCCCCTCAGAACTGCCCTGCAATCCAGCAGAGCTCCCACTGCCCCTGGCTCAGGGAGAAGGGAGGCACACAGCAGCCCCAGGGGAAGGAGAGGGGCTGGGGCAGGTGCCAAGCACCCTCCTGCTGCTCAGCTCCCTCACAGAGCTGCTGCTGCTGTCTTTAGAGAATCACTGAGGCTGGCAAAGCTCTCTGAGATCACCAAGCTCAACTGTTCCCCCAGCACTGCCAAGGCCACCACTGACCACGTGCCCACGTGCCACAGCTACACATCTTTGAAACCTCTCCAGAGATGGGACTCAACCCCTGTCACAGACATCTTTAATGAAAAATAATTTCCTTAGGATTTTTTCCTCCTGAGAAGCTGAGAGACCTCAGGAAGAAAATGTAAACATTGATTATCTGCTGCTGTGGAATGCAACAGGTGCATCTGTGATTGGTCTCATGTGGTTGTTTCTGATTAAGGACCAATCACAGTCAGCTGGCTCAGACTCTCTGTCCGAGCCACAAGCCTTTGTTATCATTCTTTCTTTTTCTATTCTTAGCTAGCCTTCTGATGAAATCCTTTCTTCTACTCTTTTAGTATAGTTTTAATGTATTATGTATAATAAAATAATAAATCAAGCCTTCTGTAACATGGAGTCAGATCCTCATCTCTTCCCTCATCCTTGGACCCCTGTGAACACGGTCATACACCACTGCCCTGGGCAGCCTGTGCCAGTGCCTGGCCACCCTTTCTGTGAGGAAATTTTCCCTAATATCCAATCTAAACCTCCCCTGGTGCAACTTGGGGCCATTTCCTCCCATCCTGTGCCTTGTTCCCTGGAAGAAAAGCGTGTATTTAATCTGGGGATGCAACGGCCCTCTGCTGCAGCCTCATCTCCATCACTTCCCACCCCTGGCCTGCCCCTGGCTGAATGCTCACCCCTGGCTGTGCCTGCCTGCTGTGGTCACACCTGGCTGCATGGCACAGGCAGCAGCCAGGGCACAGAGCACTCTGTGGGATTGCCATTCCATGGGACAGCACTCAGCTCTTCGCTTGTTGGAAGGAGAGGGGCCCTTTCTGCTGTACCTAGCACAACATAAATCCACTCATCCCCTAATTCCAGTGGCCTTCAGGAAGCCCTGGAGCTGCTCTCACCTTGGTGACGTGGGTGGTGGTGGAGGTGGAGAGTGTTTCTGCAGTGGCACTGAATATGCTGGTGAGCACCTCCTTGCCAGCGGAGCCGCCCGAGATCTGCGGGACACGAGCAATGTGGTCAGGGGACATCCTGGAGTGTGCTCAGGGGACATCCCAGAGCCTTCTGCTCCTGGGGAGCCCCAGCCCAGCCCCCAGCCAGCTAGAACCTCCCTCTGGGATGTACCCCCTCAGCCCAGCAGGGAGGGGAGAGCACAGCAAGGGAAAAAGGCAATGAGTTGTGCTTCCAACTGCACCAAGGGCTTGGGGGGGCAGGGAGAGGTTTCCACAGGTACCCAGGCCCACAGCAGCTGCAGAGGGCCTCTGCAGTGGGCAGAGGGTCTCATGGCTGCTTTTGGCTCTTCCCTACCCACCCTCAGGGTCACTCTAGCATAGAGTTCTCAGGCTGCCTCTGTCTCTGTCCATCCCACTTTGCATGCCAAGGGCCGGGAAGGCTGGGCAGGATGCACTGGTACCCCAGCCCCAGTGCTGCTCTCCCTGCAGCACAAAGGATGAGCCTGAGGCAGCACTTGCTGCTTGGCCAGGCTGGACTCCATCAAAACGAAGGGGTGGAGTAAGAAATCCCTTTCCAGAGGAAGGGCTGTGTTGGGCAGGATGGTTGGTGGTCACCACCTCCACTGGGAGTCAGGACACTTTGTGGGTGGCCTTGGGTGACCCCACAGGACACCCAGAGCTAAATGCATCTCAGCCCAATGCACCAGGGACTGGGGTATTTTTGGGAATTATCCTCCTCAGGCAGATGCTCAAGGTATGGATCTGGCATAGGAAGCCCACAGGCTGGGGCCTCTTGACTTCTCACTCCCCAGCCTTCTGAACATCCTCCTTCCCTTCCCAGTACCAAGATGTCAGCCAGGTGCCAGTGCTGGAACACAGCACAGGGCCCAGGGGGATCAATCCCACCCACTTCCAGCCCCACAGGGCTGCCTTCCCCAGCTTGGCCTTGCTGGTGGCACCAGGTCCCCCCCTCACCGGTGACAGGGAGCGAAGGTCTGTGGTGGGAGCGGCCCCTTTGCCAGCCTTGGTGCCGTGATCCTGAAAGAAGAGCAGATGGACACGTTGGCTCATGTTGGCATGGGGCAAACATGGCAGGTTTTTGTCACCCTTCAAAGACACCCCCAGCGGGGCAGGGTCCCCCCAGCACAGCTGGCCCCGGTCACTCCCACAGGAGCAGAGGGACCGCAGGGGACAGTGGCTGCCCCTCCCTCGAGGGCCAGCCCCGCTTACTGAGGTCACCAGCGCTGTCTCTGTGGTGCCAGCCTGGGCAGTGCTGGTGGTGGTGGTGTCCCTGCTGCCCGGGGTGCCTCCGTCCACCTGCCAGGGCAAAGGAAACCAGGTGAGCCTAGAGGTGCCACCAGGGGGTGGAGTGACATTTACAGGGACAATGTGGCCATATCCTGCTGCCAGAGGAAGCCAGGGAGGGCAGTGAAGCTACAGACAGCTGGTGGCTGTCACCCACTAGAGATTCCTGTGTGCCAGCACTGCCCAGCAGCATGGCAGGTGGGGCCAGGGACACTCAGACAATATCCCTGGCTGGGCTTTAGCTTGTGTTTTTTGAGGACTTCACCACGCCGAGGGTGAGCAGAGGCCCCCAACCACCCCACAAAGCCGCTGCCCTCCCAGCGCTGCTGCCAGGGCCAGGCTGTGGTGGGCTGAGGCTTTGGGGAGCCTCAGGGTTCAGGCTCTCTGGGGAGCCACCGTGTCACCTGGGCCGTGTCTGTGGTGCTGACCCGATGGGGAGCGGAGCCTTCTGCTTCGGGCTTCTTCACAGTCACAGCGTCTGCTTTTGGGGCTGAGGGCTGCAGGAGGAACAGCAGAGAGTCAGCAGAGCCTGGGGCACGATGCCAACAGCCCTGAGTGCTCTGTCACTGGCATGGTGCTGGAAAGTGATGACCTTTGAGGTCGCTTCCAGCCCTGCCACTCTAATTCTGTGCTCCTTGTGCAGCAGCCCCTGGCAAAGCATCCCTGCCCTGCTCCTTTGCAGGTGCCACACACACAATGCTCTGTGAGTGTCACTTTGAGTCCTACACGGGCAAACTGCAGGGCTGGGCTGCTGCCCTGAGCAGACAGGTACCACCCACAGTGCCCTGTGACCCACACACCCCAAATCAGCCCTGCTGCTCTGCCCCTGGGATTTTTTGGATAGTTTTATAGACACCATGGATAAGGACAAACTGCTCTTCAAAAGCCAAGTGAGAGCCACCAAACCAGTTTCATGCCTGTGCTGCAGTCATTTTGTGATCTGTACCAGCTCCTGGTGGCTCTGGGTACACCTGGGGTGTCAGAGCCTCAGGGGAATGGATGCAGGCTGGCAGCACTGCCCTGCTGCAGGAAACTGGAGCTGCCCAGGGCTCCTGCATGGGGGATGCTTTACCAGTGTTCAGTATTCCTGAGCCAACAGCTCTGGAGTGGATCCCTCACAGACACAGACACACACCAGGGTTTCCAGGCTGGCTCAGAGACAGCTCCCTCTAATTCTGCAGCTAATTCCCTGCTTTAGGTCTGGACTAACCTCAGCAGCTCTGGCCAGCACTGGGGACTTACCTGCAGGGGCTGGAGGCTGCCCTAGGTGGGTGGGCCAGAGATGGCCCCGGCCCAGCACAGAGACAAGGCCACATGGAGCTGGGACTGGTTCTGCTGCTCCGTCCGCATGAGTGCACTCAGCCCCACACACATGCACATGCAATTTTGTTAGGCCTGCTATGACCCCTCCCAGCACAGAGTGACCCTCCACGAGCTCCAGGGCAGTTCCATGAGGCCAATCCCTCCCATCCCCAGCATGACCAGAGAGGTTAGTGGGCAGCACATGGCTCTGCACTACACAGACTGTTCACTGAATTCATGCAGGACACGAGGACAGCTCCCACGGTTAGTGCCACGTGCCCTCCCTGCGGCGCACATGCTGCTGTGGGCTGTGCTGGGGCAGCCACACGCAGGGACACAGGTGACAGTGACTTCTCCTGGTTAGCAGATGCACCAAGCACGCGACAGAGCCATGCAACACAGACACAGCGTGCAGCGGGCAGAACGGGGGCGCAGCCAGCATGCTCCCCAAAACCAGCCAGGAGCACAACCCGCCAGGCAACGCGGGCACGAGGGACGCGGAGGCACGATGGCACCGGGCCGGTCTCAGTGAATGGTGTCCCTGTGTACCTCTGGCTGGGAGACATCTGAGCTGGGCTGGGAGACCTTATCCCTGCCTTTGACATCCTCTTCCAGTCCGGGAACTACTTTGTCAGTGTGCTGCAAGGAAACCAGGCCTTCATCTTCTGTTTCGCTCTTGTCCTTGTCCAGCTCGGGCAGGCTGCGCGAGATGTCCTCAAAGGCTGTGCCGTGGAAGTCCCCGATGACGGTGAAGTCCACCTCCGCCTCCAGGCTGGAGGTTGAGCTGACGGTGATGCTGGAGCACTTGCGCTCGATGGCCAGGTGGTTGTCCTTCAGGAAGACCGAGTCCTTCTCCTGGTCGGGCTCCTCGTCGCCGGTGTCGCTCTCGGGGGCCCTGTGCCGGGGCGGTTTCACCCTCTCCTCGGGGCCCTCCCTCGCCCCCGCTCTCTGAAGGAGACACAATCGTGGAGAGACGGGGCCATGAGCACCGCGGGGCAGTGCCGGTGGGGACACGGCAGCAGCACGAGGAGGAGGAGGAGGATAAGGAGGAGGAGGAGGAGGAGGAGGAAGGCTGCAGCAAACATCACAGAGTAGAGTCAAACACAACTCAAGCATGGAGACCGAAACCTTTCTGACAGCAGTGGCTTTGCCGGGGGAGAGAAGGCGACTCCATTGGATTGTGCCAAAAGCTTGTTGGCAATGAATCATCTCAAAAAGGCTCGGTCAGACAAAAAAAAAGCTCGGCCAGCTTGGAGGCACTTCAGTGCACCGGTGGAAGCAGATGGATGCAAAACAATGGGTCTGACAGGAGACATTCAGAAAGAGCTCAGAGGAAGGGCTATCGGATGTCAGTGACTCAAAAAAAAACAAACAAGGGAAAGAAAGAGAGAAGAGTTTGAAAGGAAAGAGCCCATCAGCCAGGCACAGTGAGGGAGAAGCAAAGGAAGGTGCCAATTCCACTGAGGAGGAATGAGCCAATTCCACTGAGCATCCTGTGAAGCATCACCCTGGGGGGAGGTCCAGCCCAACAGCTGCCCCGGGGTGAGTTTGCCCCACTGACACCACCTGCCCCTCCAGAGGCCTCAGGTGAGTCTCAGGGTGACCTGGTCAGTGTAATTGACAGCACGGCCAGAGCCAAGGGATGACCTCCCTCCATCCGCTCTTCTCCAGACACGGACATACCTCTCAACTCTGCCATCGGAGGGGACGTGTCCCATTGCCACACTTTGCCATGAAGCCATGGGAAATCAACACCTGGTTGTCCCTTAGGAACAGCTCTAAGTTCACCGATGCCAGAGGGAACCCCACGTCCTGGCCTCTGCTCCAGGCGTTACAGCCAGGGCAATCCCCCGCGGGCTGGGCCGTGCCGGCACACCCCTCCCTTGGCACTGGGGGAGGTTGAGAGGTATGGACGAAACACAGGGTGTCCAGCAGCACCGGGGAACACGCTGCAGACACGAGTGGGGAGTGTGTCTGACCAATACATACAGAGAGCCCTGCAAGGGGAGCGGAGGGGCAGCACAGCCCTGGCCACGGGGCGAGCGCTCACACTGCCGAGAGAAGCACTTAGCAAAACAGCACTGAGACCTGCGAGACCACTGGAACAGCAGCCTTTACATTCTCTTCTTTCAGGCTGGATTTTACTGATGGGTCACATAAATCCTTTTCTTCCCCACTTGGTTGCTGAGATTTGCTCTGGATTAGAGAAAAGGGTTAGTCGGAAGGAAATGAACTCTGCAGGAGCTGCTCTAGCGCTCACGAGAGCCAGGGAAGCTGCTCCATCAGCCGGCCACCAGCTTGCTGAAGGCAGGGCAGGGTGGCAGCTAAGCAAGAAGGGGTAATCAACCAACGTAGGAAATGCAGGGGTGAAGCTGGAAGCGTGGGCCGCGTGTCCGTGACAGTCCCAGCTCCTCCAGCCACCCCCTGGCGCCCTCTCCTGCTCCCGGCCACGGAGCTCGGGTGCCCCTCCTGGGTTCAGCATTCTCCAGGGAGCCAAAATGTTGGGGGGGCGCAAAACAAAAGCTGATGAACCGACTGGGCAGCGGCTGCGCATGCAGCCAGTGAAGCCTGACCACACACACAGACAGAGAGGACAGGGATGCAAAGCGCCTGCTGCCAGTCAATGGATGTGTGAGGAGCCACTGGACACGGGCAGAGCCACAGAACATGCGCACGAATGGCCCGTCCGGACGGCTCGGTGCAGTTACCACGGCCTCGGCCAGCGTGAGCTCACAGCCGGAGTCGGGCGAGGCCAGGTCGGCACTGTCTTCTTCGTGCTCGGGCTCAGCAGAGACTCCTTCCTTCAGGGACTGAGGCTGGGAGGTGCCTCCTGAACCGGCCCCTTGCCCGAGGGCCAAGGAGCCCACGCTGGACACAGGTCCCACTGCAGAGGGTGAGGCGAGGCCGGTGCTCAAAGGCAGATCCTGAGCCAGGTTTACCTTCCCCGTGGCTGTCACCAATGTCTCAGCTTCAGGCACGTGCTCCTGTCCCTCCTGGGCCGCCCTTCGCTCCGCTTCGCCTTGCTCAAACATCTTGATCTTGGAGGCCACGGAAGTTTCCCTGTAGCTCCTGCTGTCCTCCTGGCTTCCTGGGGCCATGGCAGCATCCCCGTGCTCCTGGGCCACAGCTCCTGCCAGCCCAGCCATGCACACCGACAGCCCAGGCTCGGCTGGATGTGTCTCACCACCTGACTGCCCTGTCCTGCCTTCATTCACCAGGGCAGAGAGCTGGGATGCCTCGCTTCCTTGGCACAATCCTGCTGCAGGGGACTGGGAGGGTGGGACATCAGCAGCTGCTCTAGGGGCAGAGTCATCCTGTGGCGGCTGCCCCGGAGCCAGGTCACTGTCCCTGGTGCTTTCTGGGACTGTCCAGCTCCCACCCTGCAGATCTTGTCCAACACTGAACTCCGAGTCCCGCTGTGGCTCTTGTGCTTTGGGATCTGCAGTGTGGAGGGGCAATTTCCTCAGGATTGTCTCAGTCTGGTGTCCTGCTTCTTCTCCCTTGGGGGGCACCTCAGCCATGCCAAGGCTTTTGTTATGGGACAATTCTTCCATCCCAGAGCCTTCATCTCTGGTTGGCTTCCCTGACCCTGAGCCCTGGAAGAGCTCTTTGCTCGTGGGTTTCTCTTCCTGCACTGGCTCTTCAGTGGCAGGCACGTTGCTCTGTGCTGTGTCCATGTCCTGGGCCACCTCCCTGGTGGCCAAGTCTCTGACCTGGATCGACTCTGCTGCAGTGTCTGTGTTTTGGGGTGGCTCTCCTGGAACAGGACTTTTCACCTCATGGGGTTTCCAGGAAGCAAATCCCACATTTTGGGATTGCTCTTCAGCTTCAGGATTAGTGCCCATAGGTAGTGCCACCTCCATGGAGGAGCTCCCAGGCTCGGGCATGGCCACCTCTCTGGCAGGGCTGGTGCCCAGGGACAGGTCTGTGCCCTGAGGCTCCATACCTGGAGATGGCTTCACAGGGACTGGGCTGGGTTTCTGGGGAAGGGGTGGAGGGACAGGAGCACTGGGTTTGTCCCCCTCAGGCCCCGTGGTGTGAGTGTGGCCCTGCCAAGACCCAGCTGATGATGGAGGTGACATGGGCTCTATCTCTTCCATCTGAAGAACCACTCTGGTACTTTCCTCCCTGTCACTGTCTGCTCCAACCCTTCCTGAGAGCCCCTCCAGTGCTGGGCAGATGTCTGGGGACTGTTCTGGGCTCCCTCTGTGCTCCTCAGCCCTGGGGCCATCCCCTGCCAGGCCACATGGCTTTAAGCCTCCCACCAAGCTCTGCAGCTCCATCTCCTCTGGTCCCACCTCCTGGGAACACAGCAGGGCTTCACCTGCCATGGGTGCTCCTCCAGGCACCCCAGCACTAGGTGCTTTCTCTGGCTGCAGGGACAGCTCTTCCCACCCTGAGAGGGGATGTCCCTCCAGGCTGGTCCCAGCACAGCTCATCCCAGGTGGCTCTGGTGCTCCAGTGGGTTTTTCAGACACTGTCCTGTGCTGGTGACTTGCTGAGGCGAGGGCTTGGAACCCTTCTGCCACAGGTGCAACATGCTGGGATCCCTCCCCAGATGTGTTAACTGGGGCTTCTGGTCTCTCCTCCAAGCCAAGCCACCCACCAGCGTCCAAGACCAGGTGTGCTTTACTGTCCTTCTCCTCCCCCTCTGGATCTCCTAAGTAGATGATCCTCTGGGTTGCAGAAGTCTCTGAGCTGTCGTCGCCAGCCTTCACTTTAATTTTCAGGAGCTCTGGGGCCGTGGCTGCCACTCTGGCCTCCTGCTTCCTGAAGGCTGCAGAAGCACGGTCCTTGGAGAGCACCTCACCTTCTCCCTGGGGAGGCTCTGGCTCCAAAATCTTGGTCCTTTGCCTTTCTTCAGGCTGCTGACAGGGCTTGGGCAGCCCCAGTTCCCTGGTGGCTGCGCCTTTGGCCGGCTCTTGGGGCTCCCCCTCTGCACTCTCGGGGGGTTGATGTGCCTCCCCTGGGCTGGACTCACCTCTGCTTTCCTTCTCATAGAGCTCATCTTCCCACACAGACTCAAAATCCTCGGGACTAGCAATCATTTTGGCTTTCTTCCTCGTCTCCAAGGCTGCAGCTGCCGGCTCTTCCTGGCCTGCCACGTCCTTGGCTTTCCCTACCGTCACCACCACTTTGGTCAGGCTCCCACTCGTGCTCCCCTCCGAGGTCCCTGCACGTGTTTCTTCTGTCTTGGCTCTCAGAGTTTTCCTCAGAGCTACAGCTTCCAGCCTAGGGGCTTCTCTCTCTATAAATACCCAGTGCTCCGAGCCCTGCATTGCAATTGGAGCAAGAAGAGTTAAACGCATCAGACACCCGGCCCCGAGTGCTGCTGGCACGACTGGCACAGCTGCTCAGCCTGGCACAGGGCTGGCTACAGCATCATCATCATCACTGTCATTACTATTATTATTATTATTATTATTATTATTATTATTATTACTATTGTTCTTATCAAGGGCAGAGTTGAGGCTCTCTACAGAGCCCAGCCACTCATTGATGGGGAGAGGGGCTGGAAATAAGGGGCTGATGCCACACTGGGGACCGAGCCAGTGTCCCCTCTGGGGACAGTGCTCTGCTCTGGGTGGTGGCTCCCTGACACACCTGCAATACCTGGGGCTCTGCTGGTGGCACAGAGTGGGAGTGGAGCTCCCAGCAGACACCAGAACACTGCCAGGGTCTCTCTGGAAGCAGGGGAACACAGCTGGCTGCCCCCTTGTTTTCAGCTGGCTCTGGCAACTCCCAGGGGTGAGATTTCATTGGAAGCAAGGCCCTGGGTTCTGGGTAGTTTCAGCGTCATCCATGTGCACTAAAAATTTGTCAGACTGCCAAGAGCAGGAGCAGGGAAAGAAACCAATGCAAGCCATCAGCAAGGCCCTGTCCCTTTCCTACCAGATGCTGCAGCTCAGATTCCCCAAAAGGCCATCCCTCCTTTCCAGCTCACCAGGGACATCTCCTCAGAACCCAGCCATGCTGAAAACAAGTGTTCAGCAAGTGTCACCTGTGAAAGGCTCCCTGGGAAGTGTCAAAGACCACGGGCTCAGCAGCAGGACCAAGCAAAGGCCACGGAGCATCCTGCAGCATGGCCACAGCGGCAATGTCACCGTGCTGCTGGCAGGGGACACCAGGTCACTGCTGCCAGGGACACCTTGTACATCCATGTGCTCATCCTGCACGTCAGCTGAAGGCCTCATGAGGGCCAAGAACAAAGCACTGCTAAAATCCAGCCACTTTTGGAACAGCAGGTAGGAAATAACTCATGGGAAGAGAATTTCAGGAGAACATCTGCACCATGAGGCAGCTCAGGCACCCCTGGCAGCACATGAGGAGGGCAGTGCTGGGGCTCCCCGCGGGGCTGGCACTGCCCATGGCACAGCCTGCCTGGGCACAGCCTGCAGCAGGGGCAGGGATGGCCCTCGAGGGCACCAGGATGCACTCCAGGCCCAGGGAGGGGCTGCCTGTCTGTGCCCCCTCCAGCCAGGAACAGCTGGAAACGTGAGCCTTGCCCCATGCAGGGCACTGGGGGAATGTTTGGAGCAGTTGCACCCAAAATGCAAACCTAGTGACTGATACTGGAGAAAGAGAAACAGGGGGCAGAGGGGAGCAGAGCCAGAGAGAGGGAAGGGAAGATAATATTTGAGAGAAAGAAAGGAGGAAAACCAGCTACTAGTGGAAGAGTTCCCACAAGGAAATGAGAAGTCACTGAAAGCCCCCAGCAGAAAAATGCCATACCCAGCTGCTGCTCTCTCTGCCAGGTGTCAAAGGAAGCAGAGCTCCCTTGGCACAGTGCTGCAGGCCCTGCCCCTGCTCTCACTGCAGCCCCTCACCTGCCCCTGCCCCAGGCTCTGCCAAGATTCCCTCTGCCCCCAGAAACCCCCAGGGGCCTGCAGGGAAGCACCTGGGGGCTGTGGGCCCCCCAAGAGCACACCCCACCCCTGAGGGCAGGAAAGTACCAGCTCCTCACAGTGCCAGGACATCCACAGGGATGGGATCAAGGGCACCCTCCTCCTCTGATGCCAGAGGGATCCTTGGCAAGGACTCTGCCCTGGCCGGGCAGCCCCAGTGAGCAGCAGGGTCTGCAGGAGACCTGACCCCAGCCCCCTCCAGCAGGAGCCTCTCCCACAGCCCCTTACCCTGCACCAGCTGCTCTCCAGCTCCCTTCCTCCACTCCTGCCTCCAGTGCAGCTTTTGTTCCTTCCCAGTCCATGGCACTGGGAACAGAGCCCAGCAGTGCCTGCCCGGGGCTGTTCCCAGGTGGGTGTGACCCGTGGCAGCACCATCCCCCTGGCAGGAGGCTCCCTGGGCACTGCCAGGCCCTCAGTCCCTCTGCTGCTGCCAGGCCCTCAGTCCCTCTGCCCTCCCTCCTGTCCAGCAGCCATGCTCAGCCAGGACACCGCTCACTTTCCTGAGGGTGCAGCAGCTTCTCTCCTGCTCCTGCCCTGCTGTCCCACTGCTGGAACCATTCTCAGCCAGCACAGGGATGGACAGCTTGTGGGCACATGTACAAATTTCCTCAGCAAAGCCCTCTCATCCCTCTTCTCTGGGTGCAAACCAGAGTTCTTCAGAGGAGATCTTCCCTGGGCAAAGGGGATGATTTTCTTCAGGCTCCTCTTATGAGTTAAGGCCCAAGATCAAAAAGTCTGACCCCTAGAACATCTTCATCCATGACAGGACCTCTTCATCAGTCAGGAAAACCCCAAAGTTTCAGATTTATTCCCAAACCAGCTTCTTCCTTCTCCTCAGACTCTTGACATGAGCACAGCCCAGCCCAAGGGGCATCCAGCTCCTCCTTGGTGTGATGTGAACTCTGCTCTGGAGAGCTCTGGCCACAGCTCACAGCTCAGGGCAGCCCTTTTGTCTCCAGAGCCTGAGGGCTCTGGGGGATGCTTGGAGCAAATCTCTGGATGCTGGGGCACATCCCCCAGGGAAGCAGGAGCTCATGAGGAGGTCAGTGGGCTGGAGGATGGAGCCACAGCAAAGCTGCCTCTGAAGGGATGATGCTGGGAAGGCTCTGTCCAGAGACCAGCCCTGACCTCCCAGGGGATAAGTGACTCTCACACTTCCTGCCCTCCCTCCCTCCCCATGCACCTGCTCTAGGGACAGGAGCAACTGGGAAGGCCATTCCCACTGTGGCCTTCAGCACAAGAGACAGAAAGGAAAGAGAACAGCAGGGAGCAGAGACAGCCTCTGCTCCTGCCAATGGAGGCCACAGCTCTGGAGAGCCCTGGGCACGTGGGGGGCTTCTCCCCTGAGCATCCTTCAGTGCCCCTGCTGCCCTTCTCTGCTCTGAAGGAGACACAGCTCACCTGAAAGCACAGCCTCAGGCAAGGATAATGAGGGAATCAGATGTTGGGACAAAACAGGGGGCTGAAGAGGCTCCTGGCACTGCCCAGTCCTGTGTTCCTGTCCTCCAGTAGGAGTGGGGTCAGAGGGCTGGAAGTGGCAGACCACCCAACCCCATGGGCATCAGGGGATCTTCTGGCAGTGATGAGAGCTCCAGGCTCTGCAGATGTGCTGTCCTTGTGCCATCACCCCCTCAGGGCCATGAATGTCTCAGGGAGACCCCAGGCTCTGGCCTGTGGGGACACATGGGGACATGTCAGGGCTGAGTCTCAGTCACAGATGCCTGGAGAGAAGCCACTGGTGAGGCACCTCAGCACCTGCACCCCAGCTCAGGCTGGGCACACCGAGGGCAAGACTGACTCAGGAGATGTGTGTGCACCTCACACCTGCTGTTCCTGTCCTCCAGCTCCCAAACCCTGGAATGGAGAGGGTGCCAGCATGGACCAGGAGATGCTGCTGCTCTGTTGAAGGTGCCATATCCTTGCTGAAGCCCAGGCTGTGCCCCAGCCCTCCCTGACCCCCATCCTGCCTCCTGGGGATTGCTTCAGCCAGCCCAGCTTTAGGCTCCTGCCCATGCTAGTGACTTCTGCATGGTCTAAGGGCCACCCAGATGGAGCAAGAGTGTGCCCAGCCTGTCCCACCCCTCTGCCTGTCCCTGGGGTGCTCAGGCAGGACAAGTGTCCCAGCACCACACGTCCCTGGGGCCAACCATGCCAGAACCAAGGCTCAAACCCCAGCCTGCTTTTGCTCAGTGAAGGCACCACTCCTGGCTGTCCTCTCCCTTGAGGTAACCCACACACAGGGCGTGCTGGGAGCTCACAGCCCTCACACTGATGGAGCATGATGTGCACAGGCATGGCTCCAAGGATGCCCTTTGTCAGGGTGCCTGGGCCTAGGGAACTCCAGCTGCAGCCAGGACAGCCTGAGGCTGCTGGAGCAGCCACCCAGGTGTCCAGGCCATTGGGTCACCCCTGCCTTGGCACTGGGCTGCAGCACAGCCCCACACCAGCACTGGAAGCTCTCTCCAGGAACACAGAGCCCAGCAGGAACAGCCAGGGGAGAGGTCTCACCAACAGCCCTGTCCTGGGAGGGGTCCTGCCTATCACCAGAAAGGGCACCCAGCCATGGGCAGCTCTGCTCAGAGGGCACCAGACCCCTCGGCAGGCTGGGGACCCCCCTGGTGGGAGTGAGAGGTGGGGGAGAAAGGGGATGGTGACAACCTCAGGAGAGGAGACAAGGCTTTTCTGTGTGAAAGACTCCATGCTTAGGGAAGCTCCATGCCCAGATGCAAAATCCTCTAAGGTGTCCTCTTCCATCGTCTGTGCCAGCACGGACACCCCAGCACCCACGGGGAGAGAGAGAGGGAGACAGAGACAGAGAGACAGAGACAAAGAGAGACAGAGAGAGAGAGAGAGAGAGAGAGAAAGGGAGAATTTGAGAAGGAATGAAGGAACAAAGGGTGGGCAGGCGGGTGAGCGGATGGATGAATGGATGGAAGGATGGATAGATAGATGGACAGAGGTCACAGCTGTGCCAGCTCTAGATGCTCCATTCACATCTCTGCACCTGATATATTCCATGGTAAAAGCAATGTGGGGGAAAGCCCCTCTTCCTCTGAGCACTGTGAGTGGCCACAGCTCCCTCTGCAGCCCCCATCTCCACTGGGAACACGGGCACATCCCAACCCCCCCACAGAGCCCGTGCCCTCTCCATGACGGGGCAGCCAGGGCAGAGCAGCCCCACGGGTGGCACCCACCCTCCTGCAGCCACGTCCCCTGCTGCAGGCACAGCCCTGGCTCAGAGCCCCACCGAGGGACAGCAGCCAGGGAAGGTCCCTGGCAGGGACAGGGCATCCAGGCTGGCAGGGAGACACTCCTGTCACATGCTGCCTGCACTGAGCCCAGCAGGGACCCAGGCCACAGAGCCCAGCTGTGCCACATCCACAGCCCTGCAGCACGGGGGGCTCTGTCCTGGCACCCCACTCCAGAGTTCTCCTGTTGCCCCCGTGGTCCCAGTGCAAAGCCAGTGTGCACAATGCCCAGAAGGGAGGATGTGGCTGTGGGATGCCAGTGTGGCACCATCTTCCACTTCCTCCCACCACCCAGGTTCCACTGCTGAGAGCACCACGGGGCACCCCTGCACAGGAGCCTGGTCCTGCCCTGCTGGGGACACCCCAGGGCAGGAGCTGCACTGGCCCTGCCCCACAGGCTGCTCCTGAGAAGAGCGAGCAAAACCCCACCCCATGGGCCACCAGAGCCACAGCCCACCTCTCTGGTAGCCCCAAAACCCCTCCAGACAAGGGCTGCTCAGTCTCCTGCAGTGCCCAGGGAGACCCCCCCACCAGCAGTAAAAATGGTCCAAAAACACAGAAACAACACCCCTGTCCCCAGCACATCACTCCTACTGAGCTCCCTCAGGGCAGCACAGGAGCTGCAGGACTCCTCCCCAACAGATCCTGATTCTCTCTGGAAGAGAACCAACAGAACAAACCTCAGTGGCCTTTTCAGGGGTTCCCTTTGGTGTTTCATCCTCGTGCTTGGGTGAGGAAGAGGCTGGTGAGGAAGGCAGCCTCCTGTCCCGGTCCCTGTGAACCAGTTTGCTGTTGGGCTCCTTCAGGGTCCGCTTCAGCTCATTGATGCTGGCCTGGTGCTTCAGCAAAACATCCTCTGGCTTGTCTAAAAACTTGGGAAGGAGAGAGAAAGAGAGCGATGGTTAAAGCAGCAGCCCAGTGCAAAGGGATGAGCAGGGGCACCGGGAGGGTTGGTGTCACACTGGGCTGGCATTGAGGGGCTCAGGAGCCAAATGAGGAGCGTCATGGAGCACCATGGTCTGCAGGTCCCACTGTAGGACAGGGAGCAGCTCCTTCACTGCAGGCAGCAGCACAATGTGGGTAGCAGGTGAAGGGCACAGCGTGGCCTGGTGGCATCTCCAGGGCTCTGTGTCCTCCTGGCTGGGGACATGCTAAAGCTTCCTGGAGGGGAGAGCTGGCTCTCCCTTGGGACCAGCAAGGAATGGGGCCCTGCTGGAAACACCAGCAGCTTCTGCTGTTGGCTGGTGCCAGGCACAAGGGGAGCCCAGCTCTTTCTCACAAAGGCATTTCCAGCAGAGCTCCCACAGAGCAGGCTCTGACAAAGGGGTGGAGGAACAGGGCTGGGCAGGGATGTCCAGCATGGATCCAAGACTGGATCCCTGTGCATCAGCCCAGGGTGGGATGGGTCTGATCTGCTGTGGAGAGAGGACAGCTCAGAGTGCTCAGGGAGAGGGGTCGGTGTCAGAGCGTGGCTCGGGGAGGGCATGGTGCCGGGGTGCCCCCTCGTCCTGCCGCAGAGGTGGGCAAACCAGGAGGAACCCGGCTTCTGCCTCCAACCCAAACCCAGAGCTCTCCTGAGCTTCAAAAGGAGGGCCCCAAACACCTCCCCGGCACCTCCTCAGCAACAGAGCAGAGACCCGTGAGAGTCCCAGGAAAAGCCCCACCGAATTTTCCAGACCAGAGGGCTCAGCAGAGCTCAGGAAAAGTCCCGGCCTGGCCCCGCATGCCCGAGCTGAGGGGGGCTCAGGTGTGCCCACCTCTGGGCTGGGCGCAGCACATGCACATGCAGGGGGCAAGCGATGAGGCGGGCAGGGTCGGGGCGGTGCCCACCCCCGCTGGGGCTGCACAGGGAGTCTGGGCGTGCCCAACCCCATCCCCTGGCAGTGCTTGCTCCCATTGGCAGCTCCAGCTGGGATCTCTGCTCACAGAGGGGATCCCCCGGGGGAGCACCCCTGGATTTGAGGCCAGGATGCATCGTTCCTGGTGGGGACATCACAGGCACAATTTGTGCAGGGAGGGTTCAGCCTCCCTCTCTGCTCAGCCCCCCTCAGGGTGGGCAGGCACAGGGCTGGTGTGAGTGCTGGCCCCCCCCAGGCAGCTCAGAGCCTCTTGGCCCCTGTGGGGTGGGATGGCAGCCACAGTGCTTGGGGAGCCCCAGCCCAGCTCTCCGGGGGCTGCAGGAGAGCTGGGCAGGGGGGATGAGGCAGTTTGGGTCAGGCAGGAGCAGAGCATGGGTCGGGTGCCAGCAGGAGGATGGGACCAGCTCCACAGGAGAGGAGACACAAGGTGAGGACATGGCGGGGTCAGGAACACGAGCAGAAGCCAAGTCATCCCAATGGGCCAGGGCCTCTCCTGCCCTTGGGAGGGCTCTTGCTCACAGGCACGATCAGGACCACCTTACTTAGTGGGATAGAAGATGCCACAGCTGATGCCCAGCTGTCTGTTCCTCGGGCTCCTCCAGCACCCAACCCCCGGCCCGGTGCATCTTGTATTCCAGTAAATAGGGGGACAGACGGACTTGTTTTGGGAAGGATGGACAATATGATGCACCAATGAGGACTAAGATACTCCAGAGAGAGAATACCTCCTGCTTGTGCCTGGGGGTTGTTTCGTGCTCCGGCTGGCAGCAAAGAGAGGGTTAAAAGTAACCAGCAGGGTCAGTTGAGGGCACTTGTCACAAACACCACAGTTAAGTTGATAGGCTGGTAGGGATCCCCCCTCCCCTCCCAGCATGGGGCTGAAATGGGCTGGGACAGCCCAGGGACCAGGCCAGGAGGGGGTGGGCTGTGTCCAGGTGGGCACTGATGTGCTCAGCCTGTCCCCACCCCTGTCCCAGAACTGGGCTGCTCCCAGGTCCAGCCCTGCCTGGAGATGAGCCTTGAGACCACCTGGAGGGCTCTGGGAAATCCAAGTTAATCTTAACCCCTGTGACAGTTCCACTTCCACTGGTGGGGCCAAGAGCCACATCCCCAGGGCCCCACCAGCCTGGGGCACAGCTGACACCAACAGGGCTGCAGGGACCCTGCCCTAAGGTGACCCTTCCTGCCTGCAGCCCTGCCCTGCTGCCTGTGCCTGGGCCCTGCCTGCCTGCCCCTCCACCCCCACCCTCTTCTGCCCACCTCGGCTGTACCTTCAGCTCCTTGATCTTCGTCGGGGTGGTCACCTCCTCATCCTCCGTCTCAGAGCGTCTCCTGCTGCCAAACTCACCGTCCTCATCCTGCTTCTCCCCCTCAGGCCCGGCGTCGTGGTTCTCGCTGACAGAGGCTGGGCGAGAGAACTCTGCCCACGGGGGACAGACGGGTCACTGCAGCCCTGCCACCCTGCCCCAGCCCTGCCACCCTGCTCCTGCCACCCTGCTCCTGCCCCAGCCCTGCCACCCTGCTCCTGCCCCAGCCACCTGGGTCACCCCAACCCTGCTCCTGCCCCAGCCCTGCAACCCTGCTCCTGCCCCAGCCACCTGGGTCACCCCAGCCCTGCTCCTGCCCCAGCCCTGCAACCCTGCTCCTGCCCCAGCCACCTGGGTCACCCCAGCCCTGCCACCCTGCTCCCGCCCCAGCCCTGCCACCCTGCTCCTGCCCCAGCCCTGCCACCCTGCTCCCATCCCAGCCACCTGCCCTTCCCAGCTCTGCCAACCTGGTCACTGCAGCCCTGCCACCCTGCCCCAGCCCCAGCCCCGCCAGCTCACACCTGGGGCAGGTGATTCCAGGGGTCCTAGGGCACAGGGGAGGGAGTGATGTGTCCCTGAGCTGCCCGACCCCAACCCTGCCATGTCCCCCTGTTCATGCACAGACTGTGCTACCCCTAAGGGTGGGGACAGCCCCTGTGCCACACGGATGAGGCTGGGGACAGCCTCCAGAAGGAAGCCTGATGGCGCTGTGAGCCAGCCCAGCGAGCCCAGGCAGCGTCCCCTGCTGGTGCCAGAGCAGCAGCGTCCCTCTGTGCCCCGTACCTCCGTCCAGGCTGCGGGACATGGTGTAGCGTTTGCTGGAGGAGCGCTCGAAGAAGGGCGCGGGGCGGTCGATGAGGGCGCTGGCCTGGCGCGTCTGCGCCTGCGTGCGCCCGCTGTACCGAAACTTGGAGCCCATCACCAGGAAACCCTTGGGGGGTGGCTCTGGGGACACCAGCCTGGGGGTCACAGAGGTGGGACGGTGTCAGCGAGCCCCAGTCAGGCCCCCTGGCACTGCTCCCCACGTGCAGCCACTGCAGCAGAAGCAGGAAAGTGTCTGCCTCCGGGAAAAGAGGCCTGGAGAAGGCCTAGAGAAGGTGCCTCACCTGAAGAAGGTGTGATGCTCTATGCAGACCTTCCAGAGCCTCTTGGCTGAGCGGTGGTTGGGCAGCTTGAAGCCAATGGTGCTCTCAAACTGTTCGTACTTGGGGGAGACACAGACAGGCTGTTACAGGCACATCCTACCCCAGGGGACACGCCACAACCCTGCCAAGGTCCGCAGGTTCCCCTGGCAGGAGCTGTGACCATGCCAAAGATCCTCAAAAATCTTATTCAAATTCATGGTGGGATGGTCCATACCCAGCACCATGCCCAGCAGAGTGATACATCCCACAGTTCTGCCCTAAGCACTTTCCTCAGCTGTAAATGGCTTTTCAGTGCAAGAGAAATTCCCTCAAGAAACAAAGAGCTTTTACAGCTGTTTTGGTCTGAGGGCATCACTCCCAGGTGTGCTGTCCTTGCCCTCCAGCCAGCTGGAACACATGGCTAGAAATGCACTCTCCCACCATAAATGAGTGGAAATAAAGTCTGAAAATGAATGAAAAAACCTTGTGAAGATGTGACCAAAATGGGCCTTAACCCCCATTCCTGGGCAAGCTCCCTATACCAGCAGGGTCATGATGTCTGTCAGGAATGGGATCCTGGGGTCCCTCAGCTATTGAAGTCACAAGAGAACATGAAAGAAAATCCATGCCACAGGAAATGTGCTCTCTTGGCCAGTATGGTCATAAATGTGGGATCCTTGGAGCAGAGGCCAGAGCCAGGTGAGGAAATCCTCACCATCAGCCCCAATCAGGTACCCAGGGGCTGCACCAGCACCTGGCACCCACCTCCCCCGGGCGGATCTTGATGTAGAAGTTGCTCCTCTTGTAGGAAATCTTGAGGATCTTGGGCCAGGCGAAGCGGTTGATGCGCAGCCGGTCCCTGTAGATGAGGAGGCCGTTGGCACAGACGCCCAGCATGATGTCGATGCCCTCTGAGTCCTGGAGGAGACAAGGGGACAGGAGGGGACAGGTCAGCAGCTCGGCAAGAGCCAGCCTGGCCAGCAGTGCCACATCCCTCCTGCAGACTGCTGCAGGCCTGGCTGGCAGAGGGAACCACGAACCCCAGGCTGGTGGAGTCTGATCTCTGGAGCTTCTCTGGTGCCACCCAAAGCCATGCCAGGAGCCTTCCCTGTGGGAGGGAAGGTGGGCAGAAGCAGGCTGGGAAGGGGCAGTGCTGTGGCAGCCCCCAGCCCCATACCTTGGCGTGGTGCAGGTCCACCCCGTACATGGAGAGCTTCTTGGCGTTCTCCAGGAAATGGATCTCTGCTTCCCCAGGGGTCATTCCCCTGCAGGGAGACAGAGTGGGGGACATGTGGCTGGGTGCCCCAGGGCCGTGGGGCAGCTGTCCTGTCCGTGCTGTCCCCTCCCGGGGCTCACCGGTAGGTCTTGTGCAGCTCCATGATGCGCTCCTCCAGCTCCCGCGTCTGGTTGGGGGCGAAGCGCAGCTCGCTGACGTAGTTGCCCACGTGCTCCTCGGTGTCGTGGTCCCCCAGCTCGGCCTGCACGGCGTAGGAGCCCAGCAGGGCGTGGGTGACAAAGGAGCAGGGCAGGCGGCCCGTGATGATGTCGGCACGGAGCTGCAGGCACAGGTAGTATCTGCAGGAGGGGCAGGCAGTCAGAGCGGGGCAGGGCACCCAGGAACCAACCTGGTGCCCCCAGGGCAGGCTGGGGCTGTCCAGGAAGGAGAACTGTGCACCCTGCAGCAGGCTGGGACTCCCTGAGAAGGAGGCCCATTGTCCTCACCTGGTGATGTCCTCTGTGAGCTGGGCAGGGTCTGGAGGGTAGAACTTCACAGTGAAGGCAAAGTTCCAGGGCCCACCTGGGGAGGGGAGAGAGCAGTTCAGGACAGCACCCAAGGGGCTGCACACAGGGCACAGGAGCATCTGTGTGTCCACTGAGGATCCTGCTGCTCCCTCCAAGCCTTGCACAGGGCAGGGACAAGGGGACTCCGGAGGCTGCCGGGGCACAGCCCTCGGGACTCCAGCACACCTTTTGGGGAATCCTCCCCAGAGAGCTGGGGACAGCAAAGCATCACAACTACAGGAGCCACAAGCTCAGTGTCCCAGCAAAAGCCTCCTGCATCCAAGAAGGTGACACCTTGGGCAACAGCTCTTCTGCCATCCCCAGGCAATACCATGGCAAATGCAACCCAGGACCTGTCCCAGCAATGACCCCCACTCTCCCCACCATCCCTGTCCCCCCTGCACGGGGCAGGTGGTGCCCAGAGCAGCACCAAGTGTCAGACAGCTCTCCATGGCACAGACAGTCCTCTGTCCCCTTGCCTCTCATGAGTAGAGAAGAGGTGGGTAACAAACAGCTGAATGAGCAACAGTGTCCCTGTCCCCAGGCCAGCTGCCAAAGGTCCCCTCCAGGGCAGGAGGGGAGGTGACCTGCCACAGGACAGCCACACTGAGCCATCCAGGAGCCCCATGGGACACCCCAGGGCTGAGGAGGATGGACCCACCCCAGGCACTTACTGCGGATCTGCTTCTTGATCTCCTTGGAGGGGTCCAGCCAGTTCTGCAATGAGGAGACAGCAGGTCAGGGGGAGGTCCCCACCTTGGATGGGGGGGCTGCAGAGGGACCCCCCACACTCACCTTCTGGCTGTCTGAATCACAGAAGGTGAGGCCAAAGTAGTCCTTCTCCAGGAGGTTGAGGTGCTCACACACCATGTCAAAGAGCACCTGGCCTCGGGCGTGTTTCTGTCAGAGACATGGACAGGCTGAGGTCAGCTGGTCCCTTGGACTCCTGGACACCTTACAGGTGACCATCAGAACATCCTCTCACCCAGCATGGGCTCCAGCACATCCCAGCCTTGCAGCCCCAGGATCACCTGTGTGTCCCTAAAGTGGTGCCAAAGCGTGTCCCAGGGCTGCAGGAATGGGGCACCACTGTGCGGACACCCACATCCCAGAGCTGCAGAAATGGGGCACCACTCTGGGGACACCCACATCCCAGGGCTGCAGGGATGGGCTCCTGGTGGCAGTGGTGGCTGGATCCCCAAGCACAGCGTAACAAGAGCCACCAGGAGCCAGGAGCATGTGGCGTGATGGAGAGCACCCTTGGTGCAGCCACTGTCAGGTGTGTGTCCCCTCTGTCCCATCCTGCAGCCATTGCCAGATGTGTGTCCCCCTTGTCCCATCCTGCAGCCACTGCCAGGTGCCTGAACTGCCAGGCAGAGATCTATCCCCAGTCATTAATTTTCTGACTTAGACACTCTTTTCTCTTATGAGTAGCTGCCAAATTTGATTTCACTGTACTGACATCCCCTGCAAGGGTCTTTCTTTCCAGACTTTTAACTAATTTTAAAATTTCGACTTAAATGGCTATTCCTCTGTGTGTTTTTCCCTAGGATAGAGGTACTACAAAGCTGTCCTAGGAAGAGTCCCGTCCTTCTGGGCAGGGTCCCAGGAGTGTCCCCTCCTTGGTGCCAGCACAGGCCCCCAAACCTGGGACTCACCTCCACCTCGCACTCATATTCGGACGCATCAAGCAGGGTCACCCTGCACAGGGCACTCTTCATTTTCTTGGTGGTTTTCTGCGGTGACTTCTGGGTCTTGCTGGGAGTTGTTTTGTCAGAGAGCCCGTCGGTCTCGCTGTAGTCCTTGTCCTCCATGTCTGTGCCCTGGAGCAGGGACACACAGAGGGTCACCTTACCTGGCAGCCGTGCCCAAGGGACACATGGGCACAGGGGGAAGGCTGTGTAGGGCAGCTGCGGATGGACAGTGCCCAGCCAAGGCCAGTTCCACCAACCCTCAGTGTCAGCATAGCCCAGCTCCCTGGAAAACGGACACCGGGGTCAGTTCGGCACCCAAATCTCCGGGTCCAACCACCAGGGCGGCAGCTCCACTCCCCACAGCCCCACAGCAAACAGCGGCTACAGCCGGGCCCGGGGGGCTCTGGGGACACGGCACCGCTGCCCACAGCCATGGCGGGCCAGCAGGGCCATTCCCAGCGCTGGCACACCATCGGCCCCACCATCATCCGCGGCCCGTCCTGCCTGCCGGAGCCGTGCGGGCAGCGGGGGCAGCGGCACAGCCCGGCCGGCCCCGCCTCAGGGGCTGATCTGGGGCTGCCCCCAGGGCCGGGCCCGCCTCACGGCACCACGGGCAGCAGCGAGCGGCGCCGCGGCCCTTCCCGTGCTGCTCCTGCCCGCCCCTTCTCACGTTCCCCGGCCGACACCCACTCACCGGCTCCATGTTTCGGGTGTCCGGCTGTGCCGCGAGCTTCTCATTGGGGTCGGTGTCGCGGCCGGCGGGGCTGGGCGCGGCCGTGGGGCCCTGTGCGGCCGCCTCCAGCTGCTGCTGCGGAGCGTCCTCCTGCGCGTTCCTCACCTCAGAGCCCGGGCCTGTCTCCGTTGTCATGACCGCCGGTCACCGCGCTGTCACCGCCGCCGGAGAGAGACAGCAGGTGTCACCCGGGGCTGGGGGATGCTGCAAGGCAGCCGGCTGGGATGCCCTGGCTGGTCGGGGGAGGCTGGGACAGGCTTGGGATGTGCCCATCTCTGCCTCACACGGATCCAGTGCCAGAGCCCAATCCCTGTCCATGCACAGATCCACTGCCAGAGCTCAGATCCCTGTCCATGTACCACAGATCCACTGCCAGAGCTCAGATCCCTGTCCATGCACCACAGATCCACTGCCAGAGCCCAATCCCTGTCCACTCACAGATCCACTGCCAGAGCCCAATCCCTGTCCACTCACAGATCCACTGCCAGAGTCCTGTCCGTGTCCATGCACAGGTCCACTGCCAGAGCCCTTTCCCTCTCCACTCACAGATCCACTGCCAGACCCCAGATCCCTGTCTGTGCCAAGAGCTGGCTTTGCAAAGGGCTGGTGGCAGCAGCAGCACAGGAAACCAGGATTTCATACTCTGAGCTGGAGGACAAGAGCAGCAGTGGGGAGGGACACCGGTGACAGGGACCCACCATGGACTGGGATGCACCTGGTCGTGCAGAGCAGGCAGTGGAGCTGCTCTGACCCCCTGCTCCCACACCCCAGCACCGGCTGGAACCTTCCCTCGCTGTTTGCTAGGAGTGGGAGGAAAAGGCAGGCTGTGAGTCAGGGAAGGCTGCAGTGACACAGGAAATGGCAGACACGGACAGTGCACAGCTCGCATCCGGGCTGGCTGCTTTGCTCCCCTCTGGCCACCCCAGCAGCAGCAGCAGCACGCTGGGTTCCCACGGCCAGCCTGGGACCCTGTGGATTCCTGCCTCCAGCCCCAGCTGCCTGAAAAACAAACCCAGGGCCAGGAACAGGGAGGGGAAGGCACTTTCCATGCTGGGATGCTCAGCAGTGTGGTTTTGGAACCTTTATGGTTTTGGAACATTTAATGCTGACACAGCTTGGCCTAGCAAGGTGTCCTGGGAGGGTCCACACTCCACAGGTCATGGACCACCCTTTGAACCATCACTCACTCTCCACTCAGGATGCTCAGGCCCTGCCAGCTCCCCACCAGGCCATGTCCAGCTGTGCAGCACCTGCTGGGACCATCCCCACCTGAGTCCGAGGGCTGTGGCTGCACAAGGTGGCTCAGTTGGAGCATCTGTGACCCTGTGGTCACATCACCCACCCTGAGAGCAGCCACACCAGCAGCCCTGAGTAATGCCTGCAGATCCTGTTCCAATTCCAAACCCTGCCCTGGGCAGAGACACCTTCTACTATCACAGGGTGCTCCAAGCCCTGCCCAACCTGGCCTTGGACACTTCCAGGGGCAGCCACAGCTTCTATGGGCAACCTGTACCAGGGCCTCGGCACCCTCACAAGGGAAATCTTCTCCCCAGTATCCCATCTAACCCTGCCTGCTGGCAGTGGGAAGCCATTCCCCCTTGTCCTGTCCCTCCATCCCGTGTCCCAAGTCCCTCTCCAGCTCTCCTGGAGCCCCTTTGGGCACTGGAAGGGGCTCCAAGGTCTCCCTGGAGCCTCCTCTTCTCCGAGTGAATGCCTCCAGCTCTCCCAGCCTGTCCCAGAGCAGAGGGGCTCCAGCCCTTGGAGCATCTCTGTGGCCTCTCTGGACTCACTGCAGCAGCTCCACATCCTTCTGATGTTGGGTCCCCAGGGCTGGGGCAGCTCTGCAGGTGGGGGCTCACCTGGGTGGGCAGAGGGGCAGGATCCCCCCTCACCTCTGCCCACGCTGTGGGATCAGCCCAGGGCAGGGTTGGTTTCTGGGCTGCCAGTGCCCATGGCCAGGTCACATCCAGTTTGTCACCAGCAGCACCCCCAAGTCCTTGTCCCAGGGCTGCTCCCCACCCAGCCAGCCCCAGCCTGTGCTGGTGCTGACCCAGGTGCAGGACCTTGGCCTGGCTGAGCTCCATGAGGTTCACGTGAGCTCCTCCAGCCTGGCCAGGACCCTGTGGGTGCCCCATCCCTGGTGGATCTGGATCCACTGCACAGCTCAGGCTCAGCTCAGTGTCACTGAGACTCACAAAGAAACCCATCCCACACCACAGCTCCTGTCCCACTGCTGCCCTTCAGGTGTCCTCAGCCGTGGGAAGATGTGAAACCTTCCCAGGAAAATGACTAAAACTGGCTCTGGGGGTGGAGGGAACGGAGAGGAGGTGATGGAGAAGACAGGGAGCCAAGCCCACGCCTTCCGCCAGATTCGCAGCCAGGAGATCCCGGGAACGTTCCCCTCCCGTGCCTGGGTGCTCACCAAGGGGCCTCAGCTCACAGCCAGAGGCCCAGGATGTCACCCCTTGTGCCACAGCCATGTTCTCCTGGCCATGACAGGCCTGACAACCCACCCTGAGCAGCATCAGCTCCTCCTGACAGACCCCACCGCCCGGCCAAGGCCACCGGTGGGGTCTGTCAGGAGGAAACAAACCAGTGGTGACCTCAGGAGCTTCCAGAGGTCACCACTGGTTTGTTTTTTCCACAGAGGAAACAGAGCTGCTTTTTTTCCACTGCAAACTCAAGCAGTTGCTCGCTCCAAGGCCTGGTCCCTGTGTGGATCATTCCCAAGCACTTCTGCTTGGATCTCAGTGTGTGAATTTTTAATCAACGTGCAATCTCTAAAATGACAACACATCACTTTGGGCCAAAAACATGCTGAGTTTTTCACTCAATGTTTCTAAACTTTCTTCCAAAATACTTTTCCTCTGCAGTGACCCCTGAGGAAATGAGGGGTTTTTTAAGTGTAGTAAGCTGGGAATTCATCCCATCTCACTTCTGCATCTTAAGCTCCAGTTCCAATCTTCTGATGGTGCGCCAGGAACCTGATCCCAGGGGCTGCCTTCCAGCTGAAGCCAGTGAGAGCATGGCACAGCAGTGGCCACACCAGCAGCCCTGAGTAATGCCTGCAAATCCTGTTCCAATTCCAAACCCTGCCCTGGGCAGAGACACCTTCCACTATCCCAGGGTGCTCCAAGCCCTGCCCAACCTGGCCTTGGACACTTCCAGGGGCAGCCACAGCTTCTCTGGGCAGCCTGTACCAGGGCCTTGGCACCCTCACAAGGAAAATCTTCTCCCCAGTATTCCATCTAACCCTGCCCTCTGGCAGTGGGAAGCCAGTCCCCCTTGTCCTGTCCCCTCCATCCCATGTCCCCAGTCCCTCTCCAGCTCTCCTGGAGGATGGCAGAGCTCTGCTAAGGGAGCCTGGCAAATCCCCAGGGACCATGTCCATGCTCCCAGGGCAGGGAATCCCTCAGTCTCTGGCCTTGCAGCCATGCTGGGGAGGCTCTGCTCCCTGCACAGGGTCATTGCTGGGGCCAGGAGCTGTTGGAGGGGGCCAGGGCTGGCAGGGGCAGTGGCTGCAGGCACAGCCCTGCTGCAGCTGAGCCCTGCAGCTGCACAGCCCTGACGGAGGGACCACGCTGGCACTGCCACGCTCCTGGGCACAGCCACAAGGGCTGCATTCAGGAGCTGATCCCGGCCAGCCCTGGGGCTCAGTGGGAAGGCTGAGCCTCCTCCAGCACTGCCACTCACCCCAGTGCTGCTGCAGCCCAGGGTCAGCCCCAGCCTGGCAGCACCAAGCCCCTGGGGACAGTGGCACCTGCTGTGGGACGCTGCCACCCTCTGTGGCAGCCTGATCACCTGCACCCACCTGCAGCTGGGGCTGTGGGACACCAAGGCTCACATGAGCACCAGCACCCTCTGTGCCCAGCTGGGGGTGCTCAGCACCCTGGGGGCACCTGCAGGCTCTGCAGGGACCTGAGCACACTGACGGTGACACCTGTCCCAGCCCCCTGTCCCTCTTTTATCCCATGGCCTCCCCATGGCCCTCGAGAGCTGCAGAAGGAGATGCTGCCCTGGGAGCAGCTCTGTGCCGTGGGCAGGAGCTGTCCCTGATGGGAGGGGGCAGCACAGCACAGACAGGGAGCAGCAGCCATGGAGCCCTGCCCATCCCACAGCACCTTCCCTGTGCAAACCCAGCTCCCGCTGTCCCAGCAGAGACCCCAGAGTGCAGGCCATGGGTTCAGAAAGGACACAGGTCCCAGAGGGCTGCCAAAGGGACAATTCCACTGCAATATCTGCTGTTACAAACCCGTAAAAGAAGTTTACACAACTACAGTGAACTCGATGGAGTTCTAAAGTTATTTCTTCCTAAATACTTCCTACAGCAGGAGCAGGACCCCACCCCTGCGGGCACCAGCCCTCCCAGCACTCAGCCTTGCCCATGCCTGTCCCACTGGAGCAGTTCCCGTGCTGAGGCTGTTGGAGGCAGTGGGCACAAACCCCCAGAGCCTGCCCTGTGCAGGCAGGGGCCAAAGGGCTCCTCCTGGCACCCACAGGCCCTGGTGCCCCATGCCTGGTTTTCAGCAAGGCTGAGTTTTCAGCACAAGCCCAGTTTCCATCAAGGGCTGGCTCGATGCAGCTGCAGCTGGAGCCCAGGGCTGGGGGATGCTCCCTCAGGGGACAGGGCTGGAGCCGGATGGAGCTCCAGGCTACCGGAACAGGCACGTGGGAACGGTGACTGCAAAGGAAGCCTCAGCAGGATCACAGGCAGACCTGCTTGTCATGCCTGGAATCTCCTCCCATCATCTCCCTGCCTGCTCCTCCTCCTCCTCTTGGTGTTTTCCTCCTCCTTCCCCTTCAAGCTGGAGTGTGGATTTCCCAGCTGCTTTGCCCCAGCACTTTCCCAGCATCTCCCAGCTCCAGCCGCTGCAGCGCTCCTGTGGCAGAGCCTTCCCTCCCCTCCCTGCAGGCTGCTCCCCCTCCCTGCCCAGTCACTCCCGGCTCCCGCGCTGCTCTCCACGGCTGAGCATCCCCCTTAGATCCCGGGCTGTCCTCTCGCCCCTCGCTCCCTGCGGAGGCTCTGCCCATCCACGAGGCTTCACCTCCGGAGCCCCTCGGTCCCAGGCAGGCAGCAGCCCCTGCTGCTGAGTGCCCAAACGGGGCTCCAGCTCGGGTGGGGAGCACAGGGGTGGGTGACGACCCAGTGACCTCCTCCCCCAGCCCTGCCGAGTGGGGCTGATGGTGGCAGCAAAGCCCCATCACATTGTGGGGTCACCCTGGGGACAGATGCTGCCACAGAGACACACGGACATGGAGGGCACCCTGCGGGGGTGGCAGTGGCTGCAGGGCACGGGGCAGGGCACCTGCCAGCCCCAGGCAGAACGGAGATGCTCCCCGGGGCTGTGGCACCCAGCACCCCGACCGGGCAGGGCTGAGCTGGGCACAGAGACACAGGCAGTGCCTTGCAGCCATCCTGCAAAACCTGAGGGAGCCCGGCGGGGAGTCCTGAGAATCCTCCATGGAAACAGCAAACAAGGAAAGCAGCCCCAAAGCCCCGACAGCACCCTGAGCCCCAGCGCCACCCCCGGGCCCTAGTGCCACCCCTGGGACCTCACCCCCCTGGCACGGGACTCGCAAATCCCCAAACAACTCCGCAGTGCAGCCTGAGAGTTCTCCTGTGCTGCTCTGCAGCAGGGCCAGAGGATCATATGAGCTGTTTATGGTGAAGGGGGGGGATCAGAACCACAGGGGATCCCCTGCTCCTGGAGACTGAACCCTGATCTCCTCACGGGGGACTGGCAGGGGCAGAGATCTGCAGTGTCCCGAGCTGTAAAAGTGCCCCGTCATAGAATCCTAGAACCAAGTTTGGGAAAGACCTCTAAGATCAAGTCCAAGCGCCCCCATCGCCCCCGGGCTCCAGGAGCCGCATCCTCCCCATCCTCCCCATCCTCCCCAGGCAGCCGCCGCCGGCTGAACCCGGGGCAGCAGCAGCAGCAGCAGCAGCGGGGCCGAGCACCGCGCAGCGCCCGGGGGGCCCTACCTGGGTGCCAGCTGCCCATGGCTCCGGCGCGGCTCAGCCCGGCGCGGCTCAGCCCGGCTCGGCTCATCCCGCCGGGCGGGCGCTGCGGCCGAGGCAGCGCCTTCTGCAGAGCTGCCTCTTCCCACGCCCCGCGCGTTGACGGATGGAAGGATGGATGGGAGGATGGATGTGCACTGCTGCCGCAGCCGGCACGGGATGGGATAGGATGGGATGGGAGCTGGGAGCGGGGCTGCCCTCCCGGGCGTGTCCCCGGGTGCCGGTGCCGCCCCCATCGCCCCCGGCCCCGCAAACGCCTGACTCATCCCGGGCCGGGCGCTCCCGCCGGGATCTTCCCTGCGCACGCCCGGCAGGGCAGGAGAGCTCGGCTGCTCATCTCTATGCCAGGGTAACCTGGCACTGTCCTGCCCTCCCCAGCCCTGCCGTGGGGCCCGGGGCTGCCATCCACACCCAGGCTGGGCCGAGCTGTCCCAGCAGCGGCGGCTGAACAGAGGCTCGTTCACCGGCCCTGCGCAGGGGGAAGGGCCGAGCGTGACACCCGGCACATCCCTGTCCCCAGGGCACTGTCCTCTCCCCGTCCCCGGCAGGGACAGCCCCGCGCAGCAAACACGGCACGGACCCTCTGCAGGGGCTCCCTGCAGCCCCGCACTGACCCCGCGGGCAGAGCGACGGCTCCAGAGCACGGGAAGGGACAAGGAGGGGTCCCGGGGGGCAGGCAGACCCCTGGCCAGGTGTGGGCAGCCTGCTGGGAGCAGCGGTGCCCGGGCAGGACCCGTCAGTTGGGGCACACGCTGATGGGAGCCCTGGGCATGCCGAGCCAGCAGGAACACAACGGGACAAAGCACAAGTCTGGGAGACCCCGCCAGGCTCTGGCTGTGGGGTACAGGCACTCACTGTGTGGGTGACCACGGTGGATGCAGAAGGAGAACCCCAGAGTGCCCAGCTGCTCGCCAGGATCAGCTCCCCAAGTGGTACCTGTGGGTTGGGATGCTCATGGACTGTTCCCCCAGCCAAGAACATCAGCCCTTGGGGAAGCAGACGGGCAGGGAAGGGGTCCCAGCCCCCACAGCCCTCCCTGAGGCTGGGCTCCTTCACAGGGACTCCTGAGCCAGGGGTCCCATTCTGAAACACAGCAGCCTGCAGCCAGGAGAGCCAGGAATGCCACAGTTCCCAGCAAACTCATACTCCAGAATCCTTGCCTGGTCTGCACTCTAATCCAAACCTCAGCAATGTAATCCCCACAATTCAGGCAGGCCTGCAGTGGGGCCTGCAGCTCCCCCAGACCCTGCAGCCCCCTGGGAGCCCCCACCGTGCCAAGGCAGCCTCGGCACCCCCGATGGCACTGCCAGCCCTGAACCTCCCCTTCCCAGCTCTCCAGGAGGGTGCAGCCACTGGGGCTTGGGGCTGGGGGTGAGCAGTTCTTGGCTGCTCAGCACTGGTCAGGGCTGGTGTCACCCACAGCTGAACAGAGTCCCTGCTGGCTCCATCAGGTATCCTGGGGAAAACAGGGACAGGAAGGACCTTCCCTCCATCCCTGGCAGGAAGCAACGATGGACCCAGAGAAAGGGTTCAGGCTGGAAGGGACCCACTGCATCCACTACCCACTAACTGCAGAGGGGCCTGTGGAAACTCCTCAGGGCTCCAAAAATCTTGCAAAGGGTGGTCTGGCACTGGCACAGGCTTCCCAGGGCAGGGGTGGAGTCACCATCCCTGGGGGAATTGAAAGGACATTCAGATTTGGGGACATGAGTGAGGGGTGGCCTTGACAGTGCAGGGATGAGGGCTGGACCTGACACACAGAATTCCTTTCCAGCCTCGGTGGTTCCATGACTGGTGAGACCCTCAGGGTGCACAAGGACTGGGGAGACCTGAACACCTACAGGTTCCAAAGGGGTCCTGCTGGCACTTGGGCCTTGTGGCATCAGCACCTTCACCGTGCCCAGGGAGGAGCAATGTGCCACCGTGTCACCGTGTCACTGTGTCACTGTCCCTGCTGACCCCCTGCACACTGCCCAGGTGCTGGAGAAGTGGATCTGGGGCTGGGGAGGCTGGAGGCACCTCTGGAGGTCACCTTGCCCAGCCCCTGCTCCATCAGGGCCAGCCAGAGCCGGCTGCCAGGATGTGTCCAGGTGGCTTTTGAGTCTCTGCAGGGATGGAGACTCCCCCAGCTCCCCGGGCACCTGCGGCAGTGCTCGGCCACCCTCCCAGTGCAGAAGTGTCTCCTGAGCTGGGAGGGCCCCTCCTGTGGGGGTCACTTTGTGCCCGAGGCCCCCGGGGCAGAGCCTGGCCCCAAGAGGGTGCCAAGAGGGCATTGCCTGCATCCCCCCTTGGCACCCCATGGACAAGCTCCCACATTTCCACTCCAAGGAGAGGCAAGTGAACCCCTTGGGCTGGCACAGGCCAACTCAGGCAGCACTTTGGGAGGGGGAGGCAGATCCCAGAGACCTTCATCCACGTTTCAGTGCAGGGATGAGGCCAGCAGAAGGACATCAGCCACAGTGCCACCCCCAGAAGAGCCCCCCAAACTGCCAGGGTGACAACAGGCTCAGGAAGGACCCAACTAATTCCTGAGTCAGACCATGGAGATGGGCCTGAGCCTGATCCTGCACCTCCTCACCCACCAAGAAACTACACCAAGATGCCTCCTGGGGGAAGGAGCAGTTTGGGGGTCTCAGAAGTGCCCCCCAAGCAAGCACTGAGCCGAGCTCCTGCACAGGCAGTGCTGCTGGAGAGTCCTCCCTTACCCCTCTGACCCCATGGCACCTTTTCCTCACATCCCTGTGATCCCACCTGGCACAGCAGGGCATTGCTGCATCCCCCACTGCCACCTGGAGCACAATTTGGTGGCTCAGGCAGAAGCAGAGGCAGCTCCCTCAGACCACAGTGGGACACAGCTCAAGTCCTGCAAGAGGTCAAGGCTGAGCTGGGCTTTGGTTTCAGTTCAGAGGCCCAGAAGCCCTTAGATCCCAGCAGAGGATGCTGTGGGGGTGGAGGGCATCAGTGCCAGCCCTGCCTCTCACCCTGGCAGAGCTGCCAGCCCTGCCCCTCACCCTGGCAGAGCTGCCAGCCCTCCTTTGGAGGCATTTGGGAAACTGGGGGAAGGCAGAGAGCTGCTGATAGAGCCTCTAACTTCAAGCACCAACATGTTCCTCATTAATCTGGTAGCAATAAAGCTGGGGGGTAGGGAGAGGAGGGATGGCCAAGCTGTGCTGGAAAGGCTGAAAAATCAACTGAAAAACCTGCCCTGAACCACATCCCTCCCTGGACACTCTGGCATGGCCTCAGGGAAAGAGGGAAGTGTGGGGGCACTGTGGAAGGGGCTGCCCCACTGCCCTGCACCCCAGCAGAGAAGGGCTGGCACAGCTCAGGGCCCAGCCCATGGTCCCCCTGCTCCACACCCCCCTTCCCTGGCCCTGGGTGGGTTAAAGTTAGGGTTAGGGTAAGTGTTAGGGTTATACCCCCTGCTGGGGGCTGGCCCTTGTGCCCAGGGGCACCATGGCTCTCCCTGTGGGTACCACACTGGCCAAGAGCTGCTGCACTGGCCTCGTGCTGGGGGAAAGCACTGTCCCCTCTGTGTCCCCTCCCTGAGCTCACCCAGCCCTGACATGTGGGGCTCAGTCACAGCAAGGGACCCCCTGCCCCTCACCCAGCTGGGATGGGCATTGGGAGCAGCCTCATCCCATCCCCAGCTGGGGATGGGCATTGGGAGCAGCCTCATCCCATCCCCAGCTGGGGATGGGCATTGGGAGCAGCCTCATCCCATCCCCAGCTGCCACCTCAGGCCCCATCAGCCCTTGAAGGCTCGAATCCAGGTGAGGGCTCCTCACTCCCTGTAACCTCCAGCCAGCAGAGGCACCCTCAGGCACCCAGCCCCAGCCAGCCACAGGCAGACACTGTCCCCACACTGTCCCCACACGTGTCCTGCTGCCCTCCAGCAGGAAAAGGAGGAGAAGGGAGGGTTTGGGAGGCCAGGAGCTCAGGCATGGCACAGCAGTCTTTTCCCAAAACACCCACTTGGACCCCTGTCCCTGTCCATGTCTGCTTAGCTCTGTCCTCAGCACCTCCCTCAGAGCACTCCCTGGAGGGGCTGCTCTTTGAATATTTGTGGGGTTCAGCCCAGTTCCCCGTTGTTGGGATGCCTGACTCACACCTTCTGAGCATCTGCAGCCACCAGGGCAGGCTTCCCTCTGCTTCCTCCCCTCCTGCCCCTCTCCCAGCCAGGTTTGTCACACACAGGGACCCTGTGCTCAGCCCCATTGCCACCACTGACAGACTGGAACAGCACCAGGACCCTGAGAAACCCCAGAATGTCCCCAAACTGGACTAAATAACACAAGGATGTGCAACACAGGCCCCCTGTCCATGGCAGGATTCCACACCACACTGAGGAACAGGGGCTGCTGACTCTGGGATGCAGCAGGACAGGACCAGCAGGGAGCAGCCACAGCTCCAAGGGGAATCTGGAGGGCAGATGAGGAACCTCTGCTGTGCATGGAACCATCCCCTGGTGCCCAGGAGCTGCAGGGAAGGACACAGCCCCTCTGTGGGAGCCCAGGCATGGGAAGAAAGAGGATTTTCAGCTTTTGCCATGGCAAGGGCAGCTCAGAGGCCTCAGGGGTGCTCAGGCCTCACAGGCAATTATCAAAGATAAGAGAGAAATGTTTTTAAGAGAAGGGATGCAGAGGGATCTGAGTGAGCTCGGGGCTGCAGCAGGGTGGGGAGCAGCACATAGGCTCCTTCAGCAGCTCTGACCCTCCTTGAAGGGGACACCCTGGGACAGAGGAACACACAGGGGACGTGGGTGCAGAGGAGGAGGCACCTCAGTGCTGCCCCAGGCCTGGAACTGCCCTGCAGGGACCCCCCAGTGCTGCCCACACCCGGCTCCTGCCACCTCCCCCTGCCCCAGAGGCAGGATATGCAGTGCAGTGGGACAGGGGTGTCCCACTGCTCCAGGGAGCCTTAGGGCCTCCCACACAGCCAGGATCACTGATACCCATCCTTGTGTTCCCCAGTTCATCTTGGACAGTCCCCATGACCCCTGGGCTCTCACTGAAGCAAAGCTCCAGGAGCTGAAACAGGACCAGCATCCAGGGGAGGACCATGGCCAGACAGAGATGGATGGCAGCCCTGGCAGAGATGGATGGGAAGAGGTCCAGCCTGGAACAACCCTTCTTACCTGGCTTGGGCTCTATCCTGCTAAGGAAATATTTCCCCAGCCTCACTCCTGTACAAAGGTACAGCAGCAGCATTTGTGTCCCACAAAGCTGAGGAGAATCCTTTGCCATCCAAGCACTCAGACACCACAAACAGCCAGACTGAGAACCCCTCAGTGACTTGCAAAATGCAACCAAGACAGCAAAGCTCCCCAGCAGCTGTGCTGGACCCAGGACCCTGGCAGGTCCCTGTTTGGGGCAGAACCCCCTTCCCCAGCAGCTCCTTTGGAGGGTAAACCTCGGGGGCACAGAGGAGAGGTGCCCAGCCCTGCTCACCTCCATGGAGGGGACAGGGAGGGACAGGCCATCCCACCAGGCCTGGAGGAGCAGGAGTGGAGCTGCCCCATGCCCACCTCCACGAGCCCCACGTGCTCCCAGCCCTCCACCATCTCCCCCATCCCTCAGCCCCGGTGCTGCTGCAGGTGGGAAGTGCCCCCACCCCAGGGCTTCACTGCCATTCCCTCCTCCCTAACACCCTCTAACACCCTCCTGGCTGTGTCTGAGCACTGACAGCCTTGGCCAGGCTGCTGTCCCTGTCTGTTTGCAGGTCAGGGTGTGTTTATAATGGGTGTTTTATCCACATGAATGCAGTGGCACCACCACACTGTGACCCCTCCTGCACAAACCCCAAAGCACCAAAGTCCCCAGACCTGCCCAGAGCCCCCACCCCAACCCTGAGGGTTTGTGTGAGTCCTGCAGCACACGTGTGGCTTAGCTGGCTTCCAGTTGCTGCAGGGAAACTGGAACTTGGAAATTTCCATCCTCTGAAGCATCTCACAGATACACAAAAGGACTAAAAGGGTGTCAAAGGAGATTGAACAAGAGCCAGGAATAGCAACCAGGGAAGGACCATGTCCAGACATCCCCCTTGAGCCGGCTCACAGCAGCCTTGGCAGAGATGGATGGTAAGAGGTCCAGCCTGGAACAACCTTTCTTACCTGGCTTGGGCTCTGTTCTGCTAAGGAAACATTTCCCCAGCCTCACTCCTGTACAAAGGTACAGCAGCAGCATTTGTGTCCCCACAAAGCTGAGGAGAATCCTTTGCCATCCAAGCACTCAGACACCACAAACAGCCAGACTGAGAACCCCTCAGTGACTTGCAAAATGCAACCAAACCCCCCCCATGACCAGGATTCAGCTTGGCACAGGGCACCTGCTCTGCAGAATCCTTCAGAAGGAAAGCAGAGGCTGGAAGCACCAGCCTGGCCATGCACTGGGGTGCAGAACAGCCTCTGAGCCCACTGGGAGCTGCAGCACTGAGCTGGGCCAAGGCCTGAGAGGATTGAATCTGTGGGCAGTTCTTGTGGGTAGGGGTGAGGGCATCTGAGCCCAGAAAGGACCTGGAAAGATGCCCAAGTAAGACTTTTAAAGTAAGTGCTTGGGTTGGTTCAGAACAGCTGAATGGATTTCAGTCTGGAAAAAAGAAGGTTCTGGGCAGAGCATGGAGCCCTTTCCAGTGCCTGAAGGGGCTCCAGGAGAGCTGGAGAGGGATGGGGACAATGGTCTGGAGTGAGAGGACAACAGGGACTGGCTTCCCACTGTCATAGACAGATTTTATGAAAATCCTTTTGCTTGGATTTTTTCTCCTGAGGAGCTGGGAGGCCTCAGAAACCAAATGTAAACAATAATTATCTGCTGCTGTAGAATGCAACAGGTGCATCTTTGATTGTGGTTGTTTTTAATTAATGGCCATTCACAGTCCAACTGTCTCAGATTCTCGGGTCAGTCACAAGATTTCATTATCATTCCATTCCTTTCTATTCCTTGGCTACCCTTCTGATGAAATAATTTCTTCTATTATTTTAGTATACCTCTAAGATATCATTTTCTTTTAATATAATATATGTAACAAAATAATAAATCAGCCTTCTGATATATGGAGTCAAGATTCTCATCTCTTCCCTCATCCTGGGATCCCTGTGAACACCACCACATCCCACTGCCAGAGGGCAGGGTTAGATGGGGCACTGGGAAGAAATTCCTCCCTGGAGGGTGGGCAGGCCCTGGCACAGCTGTAGCTGCCCCTGGATCCCTGGCAGTGCCCAAGGCCAGGCTGGACAGGGCTGGGGGCAGCCTGGGACAGTGGGAGGTGTCCCTGCCATGGCAGGGGTGGAACAGGGTGGGCTTCAAGGTCCCTCCAACCCAAACCCGTCTGGGATTTACAGCTGTGCCAGATGTGCTGGAGCTCCCTTGGCAGGCAGAGCACACCTGCCCATCTCAGAGCTGCTGTACCTCAGCCGGGCTCAGGAACTGCTGCTAACAGGAGGGAGGGAAAACATCTCCAGTGGCTGCTCCCATGCAGCAGGGGGGCTGTCCCGAGCTGAATCACCAGAGCTGACTCACCCAGGGCACGGCGGGGCTCACAGCCTGCCCTGGGCTCACAGCCTGCCCTGGGCTCACAGCCCCACTGCAGCCCCACACAGAGCCCCCAGAACAGCTTTAACCCAGCCAGCTCAGCACAGGGAGCACCTCCATCATCCATCCATCCATCCATCCATCCATCCATCCATCCATCATCCATCCATCCATCCATCATCCATCCATCCATCCATCCATCCATCCATCATCCATCCATCCATCCATCATCCATCCATCATCCATCCATCCATCCATCCATCATCCATCCATCATCCATCCATCCATCATCCATCCATCATCCATCACCATCCATCCATCCATCCATCATCCATCCATCCATCATCCATCCATCCATCATCCATCATCCATCCATCCATCCATCCATCCATCCATCATCCATCATCCATCATCCATCCATCATCCATCATCCATCCATCCATCCATCCATCCATCCATCCATCATCCATCATCCATCATCCATCATCCATCCATCCATCATCCATCCATCCATCATCCATCCATCCATCCATCCATCATCCATCCATCCATCATCCATCATCCATCCATCCATCATCCATCCATCCATCATCCATCATCCATCCATCCATCATCCATCCATCCATCATCCATCCATCATCCATCCATCCATCCATCATCCATCATCCATCCATCATGCATCATCCATCATCCATCCATCCATCCATCCATCCATCCATCCATCCATCCATCCATCATCCATCATCCATCATCCATCCATCCATCCATCCATCCATCATCCATCCATCCATCATCCATCCATCCATCATCCATCATCCATCCATCCATCCATCCATCATCCATCCATCCATCCATCCATCCATCCATCCATCCATCAATCATCCATCCATCCATCATCCATCCATCATCCATCCATCCCTCCATCCATCCATCCCAGTGAGCTCTGAGCACTCTGCTGGAGAGGACAGTGGGACAATGCTCCTTGCCCAGGGCCACAGGGCTGGAGCCCCTCTGCTCTGCAGCCAGGGCTGGGAGAGCTGGGGGTGCTCACCTGGACAGGAGAAGGCTCCAGGGAGAGCTCAGAGTCCCTTCCTGAGCCTAAGGACACTGGAAATAGGGAGAGAGACTTTTTACATGGAGAGGGAATGATAGGACAAGAGGGAACCATTCCAAACTAAACCAAGAGAGATTGAGATCAGATGTTGGGAAGAAATTCTTCCTTGTGAGGGTGGGCAGGCCCTGGCACAGGTGCCCAGAGCAGCTGTGGCTGCCCCTGGATCCCTGGCAGTGCCCAAGGCCAGGCTGGACAGGGAGGACCCTGGGTAGTGGAAGGTGTCCCTGTCCATGGCAGGGGGTAGGACTGGATGAGCTTTAGGGTCCCTTCCAACCCAAACCACTCTGGGATTCCATAACTTCTCTCCTGCACCACCACCTGCACCAGGGCTTTATCCTCCTCAGCTCAGAGAGTTGTTCTCCATCTCAGCAAACCTCCCTCCCTCCCTCCACACCCCAGCAGCCAGGCCAAAGCTCCTTCTGCCTTTCCACTCTTGGAAGCTCTGCAGCTCCCCACTGTCCCAGGCCTCTGTGTCCCCCATGGCCCAGCCCTGCAGAGACTCTGTGGCAGTGACAGCTCAGTCCTGGAGAAGCCAACGGCCTTGGGGGTCACAGAACCCTCTATGGCCACCATCCATCCTCTACAGCCACCATCCACCCTGTACAGCCACCATCCACCCTGTACAGCCACCATCCACCCTGTACAGCCACCATCCACCCTCTACGGCCACCATCCACCCTCTATGGCCACCATCCACCCTGTACAGCCACCATCCACCTTCTACAGCCACCATCCACCTTCTACGGCCACCATCCACCCTGTACAGCCACCATCCACCCTGTACAGCCACCATCCACCCTCAACAGCCACCATCCCCCCTGTACAGCCACCATCCACCCTGTACAGCCACCATCCACCCTGTACAGCCACCATCCACCTTCTACAGCCACCATCCACCTTCTACGGCCACCATCCACCCTGTACAGCCACCATCCCCCCTGTACAGCCACCATCCACCCTCTATGGCCACCATCCACCCTCTATGGCCACCATCCACCCTGTACAGCCACCATCCCCCCTGTACAGCCACCATCCACCCTCTATGGCCACCATCCAACCTCAACAGCCACCATCCATCCTCTACAGCCACCATCCACCCTCTACAGGCACCATCCACCCTGTACAGCCACCATCCACCCTGTACAGTCACCATCCACCCTCTACAGTCACCATCCAACCTCTACAACCACCATCCAACCTCAATGGCCACCATCCACCCTCTACAGCCACCATCCAACCTGTACAGCCACCATCCACCCTCTGTGGCCACCATCCACCCTCTACAGCCACCATCCACCCTCTACAGCCACCATCCACCCTCTGTGGCCACCATCCAACCTCAACAGCCACCATCCCCCCTGTACAGCCACCATCCCCCCTGTACAGCCACCATCCCCCCTGTACAGCCACCATCCACCCTCTGCGGCCACCATCCACCCTGTACAGCCACCATCCAACCAGCAGCACCTGACCAGCCCTGCTGAGATGTTCCTGCTCAGGTCCATCAGGCTCCAGCCTCGGCCTTGCCAGGGCTGCTCTGGAGGCTCTCAGAGAGCAGCAGGGTCTGCAGAGCCCTGTGGGGCTGCCCAAGGAGCTCTCTGCAGGGCTTGGGACAGACCCTGCTGCCTGCAGCTGCATGGACCTTGGGGCTCCCTCCTCCTCCTCCTCCTGGCTCCTGCAGGTCCCCTCTAGTGGCACAGCACAGCTTTGTGCTCACAGCACCAAACTCTGCCTCTGCTGCAAAACCTGCTCTGACCCCTCATCCCCACACACTTCTCTCGAGCCTCCTGCCCATGTTCCCTCCTCAGGTCCAGCTGTTCCCTCAGTGCTCCTCAGGGCAGTCACAGATGGGGTTTTTAGCCCATTTCAGTCTTTTCTCACACAACCACAATGTCCAATCTCTCCTGTGTTCTCTATTCCACCAAAGCAGTTCCCTGCTGCTCACACCCCACCCCATGGGCACCTCAACGCCTGCAGGAGCAGAGGGACACTGGAGAGGCTGTGCTCCCCCAGGAGGGGCTGTGCTCCCCCCAGGAGGGGCTGTGCAGTCCCAGGAGGGGCTGTGCTCCCCCAGGAGGGGCTGTGCTCCCCCAGGAGGGGCTGTGCAGTCCCAGGAGGGGCTGTGCTCACCCCAGGAGGGGCTGTGCTCTCCCCAGGAGGGGCTGTGCAGTCCCAGGAGGGGCTGTGCTCCCCCAGGAGGGGCTGTGCTCCCCCAGGAGGGGCTGTGCTCCCCCCAGGAGGGGCTGTGCTCCCCCAGGAGGGGCTGTGCTCAGGAGGGGCTGTGCTCCCCCAGGAGGGGCTGTGCTCAGGAGGGGCTGTGCAGTCCCAGGAGGGGCTGTGCTCAGGAGGGGCTGTGTTCTTCCATGCAGCTGCATCCACCTCACCCCACCCTCCTGGAGCCACCAGGTGCCTGCAAGCATCGTCCCCTGCTCCCTCCAGCCCCATCCCTGTCCCCACAGCAGGAGCAGGGCAGGGTCACCCTGGCTTTGCACCTGAGGCTGTGGAGAAACTTCCAAAATGGAATGACAGGACTGGGATTGTGGGTGTGGAGTTTGAATAGAGATCACAGGGTGGAAAACTCAGAGTTTAGGGGTTTAGAATACAGTAATATATACAAAGCAAGATGGAGGTTTTGGGGCAGAGGCTGCTCCTTCTTCTTCACCTTCTTCTCCATGGGTTTGGGTGGGATTTTGTAACTGGACAGAAACGTCCACATTGCAGGACATGGGTGATTAATTATTGGGTTAAAAGTAAAAACAATTTAGGTGTCATTTCTTAATTGGATGGTTTAGCCTTAAAAGACCTTGTAGAGAAAGACAGTTAGCCATTCTGTACCTTGTTAGTGAAATCCTACACAACCCATGCCTTGTAAGTCTGTGATAGAGACAAGAAATAATAAACACCCGAGTCTGAACATGAAATACCTTCCTGAGTGCTCCAGTCCTGACCTTGACAGAGGTAAAACCAGGCACTCCCCCTCCAGCCTGCTGCCCCCAGCCCTTGGCCAGGAGCCTTGGGAAGGAGGTCAGAGAGGAGAGCACCTTGTTCCCTGCCCAGCAGGGTGGGACTGAGCTCAAAAACATCACACTGGGAACATGAAGGGCAGCAGGAAAGGCAGGAATTGAGCATCCTCTCTTCACCTCAGCCTGTGACAGGTTTCACAGCAGCCCAGGTGAGCTCTGTCACCTTGTCCTGCCAGCCTGACCTCAGCTGTCCCACCCCATGGCAGCACTGCACCAGGAGGCAGCAGCTCCTCATCTCCAGGGCTGTGTCCAGTTCTGGCCCCTCACAAGAGAGACCCTGAGGGGCTTGAGGGTGTCCAGGGAAGGACACAGAGCTGGGAAAGGGCTCAGCCTGGAGAAATGGAGCTCAGGGGGGCCCTTCTGGCTCTGCACAGCTCCTGCCAGGAGGGGACAGCCAGGGGGTGTCGGGCTGTGCTCCAGGGAACAGGGACAGGATGACAGGGAACAGCCTCAAGTTGCACCAGCAGTTTTAGATTGGATATTTCGGAAAATATCTTCACTGAAAGGGTTGGCAGGCATTGGAAGGGCTGCCCAGGCAGGTGGTGGAGTGCCCACCCCTAAAGGTGGTCAGGAGATGACTGGATGTGGCACTCAGTTTAGCTGACAAGGTGGTGACCAGTCACAGGTTGGAGTCGATGACCTTGGAGGTCTTTTCCAGCCTGAATGGTTCTGCAGCTCAGGAAGGGCAGAGCTGAGAGGTCTGAACCTGCTGGGGGAGGAAATCACCATGGACTGCCACAGGAGGCTGCTCCCATGGAAACCACTGAGACACGTCCATCCTGTCCCTGGGGCACCAAGGACAGGCCCAGCCCAGGGCCTGCCTGACCAGGGGGGCAGCCAGGGCCCCTCCAGGCTGGCTGGATTGGGGACAGGCCCTGCAGGGCTCTGCTGGCCCCTTCAGCCCCTTTGCCCAGACAGGAGGTGCTGCCTGCCTCAGGTGGTTCTGTCCTGCCCCAGGTGGGTTCTGTCCTGCCCCAAGGGGTGCTGCCTACCCCATGGGCAGTGCTGTCCTGCCCCAGAGGGTGCTCTCCTGCCCCATTGGGTTCTGTCCTGCCCCAGGTAGTTCTGTCCTGCCCCAGGTGGGTTCTGTCCTGCCCCATGGGTTTCTGTCCTGCCCCAGGTGGTTCTGTCCTGCCCCAGGTGGTTCTGCCCTGTCCCAGGTGGTTCTGTCCTGCCCCAGGCAGGCTGGGGCTGTGGAGCTGCTGTGCCCAGCCCCTCTGAGCTGAGCTGCCCAGGGATGCTGAGCCAAGGCCCAGTGAGGCAGCAGTGGAGCAGACAGAGCAGACAGAGCAGACAGCAGCTCCTCATCACAGAGTGACAGCCAGCCTGGAGCTGCCAAGTGAAGAACTGGGTCAAGAGGGGAAGAGCAGGAGAGCAGAGGCACAAGGGTGGGATGATCTCATGGGAACACCCTCAGGTGAGGGCAGCGATCCTGGGGGACACCTCCACAAGCTTTGGGATCCCCCACCCAAAAGGAGCCCGTGGTGTGGGGCTCTCCCAGCTCCCTGCTCCCCTGCAGCCAGCCCAGCCCTGCCTGACACGTGCTGAGTGTGTGTTTGGGCAATTATGGATTTACATGATGTCAGCAGTTGCCAGGAGCCCAGACATCTGCTCGCTCATCGTGCCCGAGCCAGGCAGCACAGACATCTGACCCTGCTGACAGCCAGCAAAGGGCCTCCCTCACATCCTCCCCTGGCATCAGGGCCTGCAGGGCACGGGCAGTGCCCTCCTGCCCCAGGGCCAGCCCCTGAGCTGGGGTTAATGGAGCAGCCTGAGCTTATTGCACAAAAGGACGCCCTGGAAGGGGAGAGCAGCATCCCTGAGGCTCCAGAGCTTGTGCCACATGTCAAAAATGAATCATGAGAAACTTAGGGGGAGGAAAGAAGCCACCAAAGTGACAGGGAGTCATCCCCTGAGCCAGGCTGGAGCCAGGCAGCCATGGCAGCTCACCCTGACAGCTGCCAGGGCAGAGCCCATCCCGAGACACCAACCCTCCTTCAGCCTGCTCTGCCCACAGCCCTCCTGGCACCTCCTGGCACCAGGAACGCCCAGGGCAGGGGAGCTCAGCCTCTGCTGCATCCTGGGGGACGGGGCTGAGGCGCCTCCTCCTCCTCTGGGCCCGGCAGGATGCAAAGGCAGTGTCCCCCTGCTCCCCTCACCAGCTGGGTCCCTCTGCCAGCCATGGCAGCTGTGGGGCACTCTCAGCAAGGCTCCACTCCCACCCTGGCGGGTGACAGCTCCCAGCTGAGCAAACAGCTCCAGGAAGGAGTTGCTGTGTCCCCCCAGAAGCCAAGAAACTCCTTCCACAGGCTCATGAACAGCCAAATGAAGATGTCCCAGCCCTGAGTCAGCCCCTGTGAGCACCCAGTGCCTCCCCAGCTGGAAGCACAGCCCAGACCCCATGGAGCAGGGACAGGGAAGAGCCAGTGGCCCCCAGCCCCCCCTGCTCCCAGCAGCACCACCACAGCCACCATGTGCCACCCCTGAGCCCTGGTGCCACCCTGGGGCAGGGCACGTCCTGCCTGCTCACAGCTCTGGGGACATTCCTGCTTTCCTTGGCACCACGGGCCCCTCCCATCCCACCAAGCCCCACGGATGCCCTCAGCCATGCCAGGGCCTTGGCTGCCCCTGCCCAGCGGCTCCACAGTGCCACAGCCCGTGGGGTGACACGGGGGTGACATGGGGGTGACACGGGGGTGACACGGGCGTGACACGGGCGTGACACGGGCGTGACATGGGGGGTGACACGGGGGTGGCACGGGGGTGACACGGGGGTGACACGGGGGTGACACGGGGGTGGCACGGGGGTGACACAGGGGTGCTGCTATTGCAGAGCTCCCCAGTTCCAATTCCCTCACCCTGCCCTGGGATGGCCACCCAGCAGCACAAGCAGAAGTTTTTCTCTGTCAGCAGCGATGAGGAACCATCCTCTGCTCCCTGAGAGCCATCCCTGCTGCTCAGCAGGGCCCTCCCTGCCTGGGGACAGCTGTCACACAGCACAGCACCCCCCTGCAGCTCACAGGGACCCCAAACCCCAGCCCAGAGCACCCCGGGAACGGGGCATTGGGAGCAGGGGGTGCATCAAGGACAGACCCTGGGGCAGGATCCACAGCAACCCCAGCCCAGGGCCTGATCCCTGCCCCAGGGAAGGGCCCAGGGCTCTGGCAGCCCCTGGGGCTTCCTGCACAGCCAGAGGTGCCCAGGCTGTCCCTTCCATCACTGCAGGCAGCCCCATAGAGGCAGGAATGTGCCTCTAACAGGGAAACACTGACCTTTCCAAAGGCATGGCTTGCACAGTCAGCAGAGTGGGGAACGCACCAGGAGTGGAGAGAGGGGAAATTCATGATCTGATGGCACAGCTGGGGCTTCCAGCTCCTCCAGCAAAGCCCAGCAAGGGGCACTGGCTGGGCAGAAGGCTGGGGATGAAGCTGGTGCTCCACACTCAGCACACAACATCCACCAGTGCCATGGCACAGGATGCACCAGCCCTGGGGAGGCACTGCAGGGCTAAAGGCACCCCCAGAACATCCTCCCCATCCTGCAGGCAGACAGGGAAGGCTCCTTGCACCTGCAGGATGTCACCTGAGCCAAACACCCTCCCAGTGCCTCACCAGCACCCAGCCTTGGCAAGGGCACAGAGGAACAGGAGCCAAGGGCACAGCGTGGCCAGGCAGGGGCAGGGTCACCCTGAGGGACACCCAGCCCTCCTGTGCCACAGCCTGAGGAGGAGCCAAGGCTCCCTGGGCACAGCTGTGCCCAGGGGAAAGCTGCTCCTGCAGCATTGCACAGCAGGGCTGCAGGGAGCCTCAGGGAGCTCCTTGGGGCTCTCCCCTTTGGGCCCTGCTTCCCAGAGCCAGGCAGGGCAGTGCTGGGGTAAAGAGAGCTTCAAGACATCTTCCTTTCTCAGGGAAAGGTTTGGGTGATTTTAGGCAGAGAAACCCCAAATCAGGGTTTGGTGATGCTCTCGTGCCCCAGGACAGGGGGGTGTGGGCAGCAGGAGCTCCCACAGAGCTGCCTGGGAGGATGTGGGGGTGCCAGAGCAGGGAGGGCTCAGGCAGGGATGGAGGGATGCAGGCAGGGATGCAGGCAGGGATGCAGGGCTCAGGGAGGGATGCAGACAGGGATGCAGGAAGCAGCCAGGCCCCTGGCAGGAAGCAGCCCTGGTGCCTGGCAGCCCCTCCCTCCCCCCTGGAGCACCAGCATGGCTCCACTGGGATGTGCTGCTCTGCACTGAGCTGCACCCACAGCTCAGCCCCACCCAAAGGCCTCCAGGAAAGGCAGCAGCACTTCCAGATGGGTCCCTCCCAGCCCAGGTGCAGCTGCTGCCCCCAGAAACTGATAAATGCCATGGAGGGAAGGGAAAGGACACATGGAAACACCTCCCTCACATCTGAGCCCATCCCAAGAGCCAGTCCAGCTGACTGGGATCCCACAATGGTTTGGGTTAGAAGGGACATTAAAGCCCAACCAGGGACACCTCCCACTGTCCCAGGCTGCTCCCAGCCCTGTCCAGCCTGGCCTTGGGCACTGCTCTGGGCACCCAGGCCCTGCCCACCTTCCCAGGGAACAATTCCCAATTCCCAACATCCCACCCATCCCTGCCCTCTGGCACTGGGAGCCATTCCCTGGGTCCTGTCCCTCCATCCTTGTCCCCAGCCCCTCTCCAGCTCTCCTGGAGCCCCTCAGGCCCTGCCAGGGGCTCTGAGTCCTCTCTGTAGGTTTCTCTTGTCCAGTTGAACACCCTCAGCCAACAGAGGCCAACATCTCTCCAAACACCTCAAAATTCATTTGTATGGAAGAAAATGCTACAAGATCACAGGAGAAGAGCAGCAGATCTGTAAGTGAGGCAGGAGCTCAAGGAAGAGAATTGCTCTTGCAAATGTCTTTTTGGGCCCTGCCTGCAATTTATGCTGCTGCTCATCTCCCTTCTGAGGGAAGACAGATTACTAGGCTGGAAAGAGGAGCAGGAAACTGCTGTATTAACCATGGAAACCCACAGCTGGAAAATGGACCCTTGGGGGCTTCCTTAAACTACCCCCAGCACTGGTGTTTGCAGCACAGCTCTGACCCCTCACAGGCCAGAGGCAGGGGGTAAATCCAAGCTTTCTCTTTCACTTGGCACCCAGAAATCTGCCTGATCACTGAGCTGCAGGAAATCAATGCACCCACCAGCACAGGGAGGCTTCCATGAGCTCCCCACCCTGGCACTGCCCCCTGGGCACTGCAGGAGCCCCAGAGAGCTGCCCTTGGCTGCTCCCCAAGGTCCCCAGCTCCCCTCAGCCCCAGCCAGGGCATCCATCCCTGCTGGCATATGGATGTGCAGCCCACACTGGCTCACCCACCAGCAGCATCAGTCCCTGAGGTTTTTCAGGGAAGTGGAGGAGAACATCTTAGGTGGGTTATTTTGGGGTTTTTTTTTAAGCTATGTTAAGGAGATATTTTCTGCAACAAAATGCCTGTTGCCATAAGGGTTTTAAACCAAAAGAAACATCCCCAAAAATCCATTCTCCCCTGAGTGCAGGTTCACCAAGGCTCAGGGGGCTGGTGACAGGAGCCCAAAGGCTGCTCTGCCAAGGCCTGGGAGGTGCAGCTGGCACTGGTTCCTGCCAGAGCCCGAGGTGCTGACACCTCTGCAAGCACTGCCTCCACCCAGTCCCGACACCACAAACTGCCACTGCTTGGGATTTATCCCATTTGCTTTGTATCACTCCCAAGGACAAAGCTGAAAATTCCTTTTTTGCCCCTCTGGGCTGCAGCTGGAGCCTGGCTCAGCCCAGTGCAGGCAGCAGCTCCACTGCCAGGCTGAGCCCCCCTGAGCCCATGGGACCCCAGCGTGGCACCAGCTCTGCCACCCATGGGGAGCTGGCACTGCTCCCTGCCCCCTCCTGCACTGCAGCCAGCACAGGGAGCTGAGTCACTGAGCAGGGCCAGCCCCAGTCAACCCCAGCCCAGAGCTGCACAGAGCCGTCCCTGGGGCTCTGGGATCCATCCCAGCCCACAAACCCACCCCAGGGGCTCTGGAATCCATCCCAGCCCACAGAGCCACCCCTGGGGCTCTGGGACCCACCCCAGGGGCTCTGGGATCCATTCCAGCCCACAAACCCACCCCAGGGGCTGTGGAATCCATCCCAGCCCACAAACCCACCCCAGGGGCTCTGGAATCCATCCCAGCCCACAGAGCCACCCTTGGGGCTCTGGGACCCACCCCAGGGGCTCTGGGATCCATTCCAGCCCACAAACCCATCCCTGGGGCTCTGGGACCCACCCCTGGGGCTCTGGGATCCATTCCAGCCCACAAACCCACCCCAGGGGCTGTGGAATCCATCCCAGCCCACAAACCCACCCCAGGGGCTCTGGGATCCATCCCTGGTGCTCTGGGATCCATCCCAGCCCACAAACCCACCCCAGGGGCTCTGGGATCCATCCCTGGTGCTCTGGGATCCATCCCAGCCCACAAACCCACCCCAGGGGCTCTGGGATCCATCCCTGGTGCTCTGGGATCCATCCCAGCCCACAAACCCACCCCTGGGACTCTGGGATCCATCCCAGCCCACAAACCCACCCCAGGGGCTGTGGAATCCATCCCAGCCCACAAACCCACCCCAGGGGCTCTGGGATCCATCCCAGCCCACAAACCCACCCCAGGGGCTCTGGGATCCATCCCCAGCTCCTGCAGCAGAGCTGCTCCAGCCCCTGTTCCCCCCCAGCTCCTCCAAGGCCTCAGCACACGGAGGGCCCCCCAGGCCAGCCCTGCCAGGCACAGGGCAGACATTTTCTGCAGAGCCAATATTGCTGCTTCCCCAGCCCTTCCATTTTACCTCCTGGCCAAACCTGAGCACAGCAGCTGGTTTTGGTTTGGCTTCTTTTTTTTTTTTCCCTTGCTGTTTAATCTCTCCCCAGCTCCCAGAGGATGTTCTCAGCTACCTTTGATGTGTCTCAAATTCTACCCCCAGGCAGGTGACAAGTATTCAGGGAACTTGGACAATTAAATGACAAGAGAAGGAAGGGCTGCAGAAAAAGCTTATAAACATAATAAATAAATAAAGGGGAAACAAAAAGCAAAGCTGAGCAAAGCCTCCCCACCACACCCAAGGGCAGAGCCCGAGGGAGGCAGAGCCTGAGAGAATCACCAGAACCTGCTCTGGGAGGAGGGTCCCAACCCAGGCACCCTGAGCCAACCCTGGGGCAGGGACCCCACTGTCACAGCTGGTCTGGCCCCACCACAGCAAATCCCAGCACAGCAATTTGTGTCCAGGAGGGCCTCCTGGGGACCTGAAGGGGCTCTGTGACCCTTCTAGAAGAGCATCCTGGCCTTTCCAAGAGTTGGGGCTGCCCATCTTGGTCAGCAGGAATGAGATGAGTCCTGGCAAGGCCACCTGCCCCTAGACAGCATCACCCTGCTTGGGCTGGCACAGGGGACACACCTGGGCCCTGCTCCATGCCAGGAGCACCCACAGCCACCCCAGCTCTCAGCCTGCCCTGACCCCAGGGCACCACCCAGGGCAGCCACAGCCACCAGGAGTGGGCTCAGCAGCACCAGGGCCTCACAGGGCTCAGCACTGTGTGCCCTGCAGCAGCCTCAGGGATTGGCACTGGGGCTCTGGTGGCAGCACAGGGTGACAATGCAGGCAGGGACTGTCACTGGCCCTGGTGGCAGCACAGGGTGACAATGCAGGCAGGGACTGTCACTGGCCCTGGTGGCAGCACAGGGTGACAATGCAGGCAGGGACTGTCACTGGCCCTGGTGGCAGCACAGGGTGACACAATCTCCACATCCTCCACATCCCCAGCTCTGTCTCCCCGGCAACCCGGGCACCTTCTCGCTGGCAGCTGAGAGCCTGGAGCACAAAGCCCAGCTGAATCCAGAGCAGGACCAGGGCAGCCTCTCCTTCCCCCACCCTCCCAAACCCATCCAGCCCCAATCTCCACCCAAAGCCCATCAGGAAGCACCAGCTCACAGTGAGGAATGGAGGTGCAGCTCCCCCTGCTCCCTCACCAGGGGCTCTGCTGCCACCCTGGGATTGGGGCGGGGCAGGTGCAGTGACAGCACTGTCCCTACTCTGGCTGCCTTCAATGCCACAGTGGGCACCAGCCCCAGCCTCCCACTGCATCCAGCAAGGCCAGTGACAGTCCCTGGCAGCTCCTCCACAGTGCAGAGCTCCCTGCAATGCCCCACCAAGCGTCCTGCCTGCTGCACAGGGGGGCACCACAAAGGAAAGAACAGCAAGGGCTGTGGGAAATGGGCTGGAGGTGCTGTTGGAAGGTGATGCCCCAGATCACACCCACACCGGGCCAGGTGCTCTCCTGAACACGGCCCAGCCTCTGCTGCTCCCCTGGGAGCAAGTCCTGCACATCCCCAGCCCACACTGGGCCTGCTCAGATGCTGCCCACAGCTCCTCATCCCCTGGGCCCTGCTGTGCCAGAAAAGCTGTAGAAACCCCAATCCCAGGTGGCAAATCCTCCTCTGCAGGGATGTGAGAGCAGAGAACTCCTCCCCAGCAGCCAGCCCCACAGGGATCCCAGTGCAGCAGGGCTGAGGCCAGTCCAGCCCAGTCCAGTCCAGCCCGGCCCACTCCAGTCCAGTCCAGCCCAGCCCAGCCCAGTCCAGTCCAGCTCAGCCCAGTCCAGTCCAGTCCAGTCCAGTCCAGTCCAGCCCAGTCCGGCCTAGCCCAGCCCAGCCCAGCCTGGCCCGGCCCACTCCAGTCCAGCCCAGCCCGGCCCAGCCCAGTCCAGTCCAGCCCGGCCCAGCCCAGTCCAGTCCAGCTCAGCCCAGTCCAGTCCAGCCCAGTCTAGTCCAGCCCAGCCCAGCCCAGTCCAGTCCAGCTCAGCCCAGTCCAGTCCAGCCCAGTCTAGTCCAGCCCAGCCCAGCCCAGTCCAGTCCAGCTCAGCCCAGTCCAGTCCAGCCCAGTCCAGCCCAGTCTAGTCCAGCCCAGCCCAGCCCAGTCCAGTCCAGCTCAGCCCAGTCCAGTCCAGCCCAGTCCAGCCCCGCAGAGTCCGGCCCGGCTCAGCCCAGCCCGGCTCAGCCCAGCCCACACCCCTGGCCAGCAGGGGTGGGGAGGGTGGCACCAGAGCTCTCCATCACCTGTGAGGCCTTGGCTGAGCACGGGGCCGCTGCCTCCTCCCAGAGGAGGGGACTCAGACCGGGGTGGGCACCCCAGGCTGCCCTGCCATGGCCCAGCTCTGAGTGCTGGGGTGCACAAGAGGTGAAGGCTGGGCCAAGGCAGGCAGGGCTCTGGCCCTCAGCCAGCCTTTCCCAAGATTTGAGGGAGCTGGCAGCTCCCCCAGGCCCCGCATTGCCACATCCCACAAACCTGTTTGCTCAGCTGGGATGGCACAGAGCAGGGCTCGCTGACCAAGGCATGGCTTGCAGGCAGGATGGGCCCCAAATCAAGAGGAAAGTGCAGGAGCAGCCCTGGGGCAGGGCAGGGCTCTGCCCTGGTGCCCAAAGGCGGCACTGCCAGCTCCCAGTGCCTGTGCCAGGGCTGCCAGCCCTGCCAGGGCCCTGCTGCAGCACGGGGGGCAAGGCTGGGAGCACAGAGCAACCTCACCCCCTAGATGCTCCTAGAAACACCCAACAGCTCCTCTCGGGCCAGAGGGATCTGTGCAGTGCCTGGGGCCAATTCCTCCTACAGGGACCTGATCCTGCCCAGGGTGTTCAGGGGGCACCTGGGCAGGTGCTCCCTGCTCACCTGAGCTCTGCAGGCATTGAAACCTGCCTGTGAGCAGAGCTGTGGGACTGAGCCCAGTGACAATCCCAGAGCCCGGGGCTCTGCCTGGGGGTGGTGCTGGGAGCTGGCCCTGCCCTGCCCTGCCCGGGGCTGGCCCTGCCCTGCTGACCCTCCCCTGCTTTTTGGAACAGGCAGTGTCTGTCCAAAGGGTGCCACAGCCAAGGGCAGGGAGCAGGACCAGCAGCCTGCAGCCATCCCTGCCCTCCTCCTCCACACCTCACCCAGGGATGGCACCAGAGCACAGCCCTGCAGTGTTGTGGGGCAGCAGGGCAGTGAGGCTGAGCCCAAGGCTGTGATGGCAGAGCCAGCCCTGGGAACCCAGTTCAGACCCCACTGCCCACTGTGGAACACCTGGGCTGCACTCCAGGAGCTGCTGCAGCCCTGGTGGTACAGCCTCACCCTGCAGGGACTGGCACAGAGCTGCTCCCATCCTTCTGCCCGCAGAGGAAGGCACAGAGCAGGGGTTCAGCTGCCTTGTGCTGGGATGGGGCAGCCAGGGCAGAGCAGCTGCTCCCTGGGCAACAAGAACACAGGGCCAGGCACCCTGGAGGGGAACTGCACCCAGAGCAAGGGAAGGCACCAAAAGGAGCCCAGCCCTGGCACAGGCTCAGCCCTGCCTTCTCCATCTTCTCCCATCCAAAGGAAGGGCCAAGCACTCTCCCCACCATCATCATCCTCTGCTCTGCACCCCACAAGGCCCTGTCAGGGTCTGAAGTGGTGACAAAGTGTCATTTTCCCCGAGGTAAGGTGACACCTTGTGCAGCACTGGGGTGGCTCAGCTGGAAGGACCTGCAGTGAGCAGCTGGTGATGTCCATGTCCTGTGAGGAGGCTCCCCCAGGATCAGCCTCAGCCAGCCCCAGCAGCAGGACCAGCCCCAGGGTGAGGGAGCTGCTGGAACCCAGAGACAGGAGGAGCTCATTGCCAGCACAATCCCTGTGCAATGAGCAAAGTGTCACCAACCCTCCCGAGGCAGGGGACACCCCCTGGGCACAGAGCTGCAGCTCCCCAAGCCCCAGCACCCAGGAGATAAAGGGGCAGCTGTGAAACCAAAGATACCCAAACCTGGGCCAGGGCCCCAGCTGCACCTGGGCCTCCAAAGCCACCAGCAAGGACCAGGGGCTGGCTGGTACCAGGGCCACCATGGGGATGGCACATGCCCTCCTTCCTGCTCCTCATGCCAGACCACCAGGGGGAAGCCCAACAGGGATTTGCACCCATGCAGGGGCAGAGCTTCCTGGTGGCCTTGCCCAGGAGCAGAACACTCCCTGTGGGCACCCAGCCCAGGCACAGAGTCCAGGGCACCCTGTCCCACCCCTGGGGGACACTGTGGCCATGCAAAAGCACCTGAAATCCACAGGGAACCCACCTGGAACCCACCACTGACATTGGGCCTGCAGCTCTGCTTGGACCAATTCCAGACTGCTCACCCCACACCCAAAGCCCTGCACACAGGGGCAGGACAGGGATCCCTGCCACTCCTGGCTCTCCCTGCACCCCCGGGCATGGGTGGAGTTGGCATCTTGCAAAATGCCTGGAGGAGGAGAGCTGGTGAGAAACTGCTCATAAAGCACAGCACAGACCTGCCCTGCTGGGAGCCCCAGCCCTGGGAGCCCATCCCAGCCCTCAGCAGGGACCCAGACCCCACACCCACAGACCACGGAGCATCCTGAGCAGGAAGGGACCCACAAGGACCATCCAGCCCAACCCCCAGCCCTGCAGACACCCCAACAATCCCCCCTGTGCCTGGGAGTGTTTCCAGATGCTGCTGCAGCTCTGGCAGCCTTGGGGCTGTACCCATTCCCTGGGCAGCCTGGGCAGTGCCAGCACCCTCTGGGTGTGGAACCTTGGATAAAGAACCTGCAGCCATTGCTCTGTGTGGGCAGGACCCCCATGGGCAGCAGGCTCTGAGCCCTGTGATGCACATTGTCACACACTGCTGTCACCAGAGCCAGGACAGCAGGGTGCAGCTCTGGGGCTCCTCATCCCAATTTTCAGATAAGGACATGAGGGTTGTGCTGCAGCTCTGCCCAGGCTCACCTCACCCTGCAGCTCAGAGGGCCCCAGCAGAGCAGGACTTTGTCCCCCCAGCCCCCAGGGCTGCTGGAAGCTGCTCACATCTGGTTCCCATGGCTGTCACTGTGCTGGGCACTGGGGCTCTGCAATGGAGGAGTCCAGCAGCTGGAGGGACCCTGGTGTCCCTGAAGAGGTTGGGCCACAGGCCCTGGACTCTTCCAAGCATCACAGCAATTGAATTCTGCAGCTCAGCCCTCTCCTCCCAGCCCTCCCAGGCTGCACCTGAGGCCAGCTGGGAGTCCAGGGATCCACAGCCAGCAAAACCCCAGAGCTGCTTTGCAAACACACTGGTCTGCCTTCCTCAGACCCTCCTCACAACAGAGACCACAGAACCCCAGAGTGGGCAAACCCAACAGTGAGACCCCAAACCCCTCTGGCAGTGGACAGGGACGAGGCAGCTGGAGCATTCCTGTGGGCACAGGGCTGCTGCCCCAGCCCCAGCTAAGGCAGGAAGCAATCCCAACACAAAGAGAGCCACAACAAGCCCAAGCCCAGCAGTGTTTGGTGTTTTGGTGGGAGCAGGCCAGATTCCCAGGGGTTCCTGGCAGACAAGCCTCTCCCTGCAGCACCTCTCCGTGCTGAGCAACCTTTTCTGTGCTGTAAAACCCACTCAACCTCATGTGGGATGTGGAAAGGAGAACAAAAGCTTTCAGGATAAACTCACGCTGCTTCCAGGGGCTGCTCTCAGCACTCAGCTCCGGCACGATTTACAACCTGCAAAGAAGAAAGCAGATTTGGTTAAAAGGAAGGGAAAAGTCCTGCCCAGAGATGATGGCAAGCACTCAGAAGGACAGCTCCAGCTGTCACCAGAGGGTGCCTGCCCAGCTCCAGAGCTGTGCTTGGATTCCATACCAATCTCCCTGCTGGAAATGGGAGCTGTGCATTGCTTCAGACTCCTTCTGCTCTCCTGATGTGCAGCCAGCCCCACTCCCTCCTGGAGAACAGCAAATATTTACTACAGCAGAGCCCACACACCTCTGAGTGCCACCAGATCCCCTGGGCATGGCCCAGGCTCTCCTCTCAGGCCATCTGTGCCACCTCTCTGTCCCCAAGGCTCCAGGGCCAGCAGGGCTTTGCCCGGGGGCAGTGGGGCAGGAGCCCCGAGCCAGCAGGGCCAGCCCAGCCTGCAGCAGCCTTGGCAGAGCCTTTGACATGACAGCTGCACCCAGCCAGGGAGAGGGATCTGCCCAGCAGCACCACAGGGCCACAGGAGGGGGAAGCCGGGTCTGGCAGCTCCCACTTCTCCAAGGGTTAATGTTCAAACATCCTTGGACAGGCAAGGCCCAGCCTCCCCCCAGGCAGAAGCAAAGCAGGCCTATGCAAAGCTCCCTCCTCTCCCATGGATTCAGCAAAATCCTTTCACTCTCCACAAGCAAACATCAGCTGTGTGCAGCCCAGAGCCCGCCCTGAGCAGCACAAAGGCTGCTCCCAGCCAGAAATCCTGATGTGATAAAGCTGTGAGCTTCAGCTCCTCTGGGGAGACAAACCCACCTTTGAGCAGGAGAGCTGCAGTAGAGATGAGGTGAGAGGAGGGGGTGGCAGCTGCCACCTGCATGGCCCTGCCCTGTGCCTGTCACCCCAGGGCTGGCTCTGGGCACAGATCCCTGCCCAGCCTGGCTGTGGGAGCAGGGCTGGTGCCCATGCAGGGCAGGCCTGTGCCCAGCTCCAGTGCTGGTGGCACCCAGAGCCCCACAGGGACCGCTGCCATGGAGCTGGGGCTGTGTCCCAGTGTCACTCAGGGATGCCACTGGTGTGGGGGAGCTGCTGTCCCATGCCAGTGCCCTCATGCCCACACTGCTCCATCCCAGAGCCCAGACAAACCCCCCTCCTTCACCTCAGGAGGCAGAGCAGCCCAAGCCCCTGTGGGAAGGGCTCTGTCTCTCCATGGGTGCCACCAGGCTGAGCTGATCACGGGCTGGGCTCCAGCAGCACAGGGCACACAGGGGATCTGTGGGATTCTCTCCCTGCTCCAGCACAGCTTCCATGGCCCTGCTCCTTCTCTGTGGGGCCCAATGATTTCTGTGGGTACTCCATGCTGCTGCCAGGTTTGTGTGCTTGGATTTCTCCCATCCCAGCCCAAGGGGGTCCATGGATGCCCAGCAGAGATGGGCAGGCAGGTTCAAGAGCAGCCAGCTTTCCACAGACCCCAAAGGAGGAGGATGGCACCAGGGCTCCCAGAGCTGCTCCCTGCTCCTGAGGCAGGATGGAGGATGCAGTGGCACTGAGCACTGCCCAGCCTGCCTGTGCTGACACTGCCACACAGAGCCCCTGCCCTCCCCATCCCCTCAGCCCATCCCTCCTGCCCTGTGAGAGGCCACCACGGCTGCTGTGCCAGCTCTGAGCCATGGCCATGTTGGGGTGGGAGCCACTGCACTAATTAGGATCCCATTAATGAAGGGTTCTGGGAATCCTGGCAGTGGCAGCGAGGCCTCCCCCAGCCCTGCTCGCTCCTGCCCACGAGCAGCAGCTCCCAGAGCAGAAATCCACACCAGCCTGAGCCCTGAGCTCCTGCCACACAGCCCTGCCCGTGCCAGGCTGTGTGCACGGCCACAGCCACTGCCCCGGGCTCACAAACACCCACAGTGACCCACATTGTCACCACATTGTCACCACATTGTCACCACCTCCTCAGCGGCCCTGACAGGTCAGGGTGATCCTGCCCAGGGGGCACAGACACAGGGACAGGGTGGCACACGGATGGAGGCACCCAGGGATAGGGTGGCACACGGATGGAGGCACCCAGGGATAGGGTGGCACACGGATGGAGGCACCCAGGGATAGGGGGGCACACGGATGGAGGCACCCAGGGATAGGGTGGCACACGGATGGAGGCACCCAGGGATAGGGGGGCACACGGATGGAGGCACCCAGGGATAGGGTGGCACACGGATGGAGGCACCCAGGGATAGGGGGGCACACGGATGGAGGCACCCAGGGATAGGGGGGCACACGGATGGAGGCACCCAGGGATAGGGTGGCACACGGATGGAGGCACCCAGGGATAGGGGGCACACGGATGGAGGCACTGCTGGCCCAGCTCAGGAAGGAGCCCTGCACTGCCCCGGCTCACCCAGATTTAATGCAGCCCTGGCACAGCTGCTGATGGGTCACACCAAGGGACAGGGACTCACAGTGTCCCCTCCAGCAGGGCAGGGGCACACACAGGGCAGGGAGTGCAGCTGGAGAGGAGCCCAGGAGAGCCCACGGACCACCCCAGGGACCATGGACCACCCCAGGGACCATGGACCACACCACCATGGCCTTCCCAGGCCTGCCTGGGCTCAGACTGAGCTCCAAAGCTCCATCAGCAGCGTGGAGGTGCCCAGGAGGGCTGAGAGTGCCCCTGTCTCCAAAACACAGCCTGGGCAGCTGCACCTCCTCTACATCCTGTGGCCCTTCCCTGGGTCACCCCAAGTCAGACAGGTCTTACACCAGACCAAGGTGATGAGCAGGAATTTACTCATCCCATAGAATCCCAGAATGGTTTGGGCTGGAAGGGACCCCAAAGCCCATCTCACTCCATCCCCTGCCATGGGCAGGGACACCTTCCACTAGACCAGGATGCTCCAAGTCCCATCTAGGCTGGCCTTGGGCACTTCCAGGCACGTTGTGCCACCATGGCCACCATGCCCTACCAGCAGGAAGCATCCCCTGGTTCCCTGAAGAACAGCCCCAGGGAATTGGCAGAGGTAACAGCCCCTGCCCCACAAAGGGATGTGCAGACCCAAGCCAGATCAGCCCTCCCAGGAGGCTTCTCTTGTTCTGGCCACTTCACACAACCTTCATCAGGACTTGAGTAAATCTGCTAAAGGGAAATACTGCTGAGAATTTGGGCTGGCATTTTCCCCTGTCAAAGTTCACCATCACCACGTAACATCAGTCTGTATCCCTGTCAAAACCTTCCCACAGTGGGCAGCAGCCCCACCATCCAACCATCCCTCTCCCACCTGGAGTCCTTTGCCACATTCCTGTCAGCATCCCCAGATGTGCCAGGGCCCTGACCCCCGTGCTCCTGCCAGCACTGACACTGCCAGATCCTGAGTGCACCTCATTACAGCATCCAGCTGCTCCCCAGGGGAGAAAACCCCACTGGACTCCCAAGCCCTTCCCGTGAGGCCACTGGGGATGGGCTGGGGGAGATGCGCCGGGAGGATGGAGGGGATGGGGAGGATGGAGGGGATGGGCAGGGGGAGATGCTCCAGGAGGATGGAGGGGATGGGGAGGATGGAGGGGATGGATGGTGGACATGCTCCGGGAGGATGGAGGGGATGGATGGTGGAGATGCTCCAGCAGGATGGAGGGGATGGGCAGGGGGAGATGCTTGCAGAGGATGGAGGGGATGGGAAGGATGGAGGGGATGGATGGTGGAGATGCTCCGGGAGGATGGAGGGGATGGGCCAGGGGAGATGCTCCAGGAGGATGGAGGGGATGGGGAGGATGGAGGGGATGGGCCAGGGGAGATGCTCCAGGAAGATGGAGAGGATGGGGAGGATGGACGGGATGAGGAGGATGGAGGGGATGGATGGTGGAGATGCTCCAGGAGGATGGAGGGGATGGATGGTGGAGATGCTCCAGGAGGATGGAGGGGATGGATGGTGGAGATGCTCCAAGAGGATGGAGGGGATGGATGGTGGAGATGCTCCGGGAGGATGGAGGGGATGGAGAGGATGGAGGGGACGAGGAGGATGGAGGAGATGGGGAGGATGGAGGGGATGGATGGTGGAGATGCTCCGGGAGGATGGAGGGGATGGGGAGGATGGAGGGGATGGATGGTGCAGATGCACCGGGAGGATGGAGGGGATGGGGAGGATGGAGGGGATGGATGGTGGAGATGCACTGGGAGGATGGAGGGGCTGGGTCGGGCCGTCCCCGCCCCCGGCCGGCCAGGACGCCTCGCTGGCTGCTGGCAGGGCCCCAGCCGGGCCGATGAGCTGATTACAAAGGGGAATGTGTCATTTCAAACACACAATCAGATTTCCCGGCCCTTCTGCCCATAACAAAATGTCTCGTGAAATGGCTCGTTCTGTTCTCCCATAGAAACGTGTTTCCCTTCTAAAGCCTGATACGAGGACCGAAGGGGAAAAAAAAAAGGAAAAGGCAAAGCTAAAAATATCATCCGAAAGATACCATGACAGCAACAGATTCACAGGAAAATGAGGTGGGAAGGGGGCTGTGAATGTGTTAAGATCCTGTTTAATCTCTCCCCAGCCACCTAAAAAATGCACCGAAGGCAGAAACGATACCTCAACATTTCCTTTGTGCGGAGCTGACTCCACCCTGTGTTTTCCTCTCCATCTGATGCTCGGGAAGGATAGCAGCAGACATCTCTGCTGCCAGGCAGCGAGGGGCCCGGCAGTGGGTTAGTAGGAGCAGAGGGAGGAAGGAGCCGGTGGGAGGAACCTGGCAGCAGGGCTGGGCTGTGAATCCCCATTCAGCATCGCCTCAGCCGCAGGATGTGCTCTACACTGGCACAGCACCTGCTCCTGCTCCCCCAGCGCCTCCCCAGGGGGCTCGGGGACAGCCCGGCCCAGCCAGGAGCTCCCAGGGTCCATCACAGCCCCGGGGAGTGGGCTGGGCACTGAGAGGGGGATGGAGCAGATCCCGACCTGCGGCCACATTTCACTGCCACAAAGGGGCCAAGTGGCCGAGTGAAACTGCTGACCTGCTGGCAGGCACAGATCTGCAGCTTCAGCCTCATTTGTCTCGTGTTCTGAGCACAATGGGGTCAGCCCAGCATCCCCTGGCTGTGCTCCTGCAGGAGGATCCCGGGCACTGCTGAGCCCCAGGAGCCTGCTCAGGGCAGGACACAGAACATCAGCAGGAGGTGGAAAGAAAATCCTCTTGCAGAGAGTTATCATCCAGATTTAAGCCTCTGTCTGCTGCTTCCATTCCTGGGGAGGGGGCATGGTGGGCTCAGGGGTGTGCACACACCATCAGGACACTGACAACTCTGAGCTGCATCCAGAGCCCCCTCAGCTGTGTACTGGGACAAGCAGACAAGAATTTGTATCAAATGACCCATCCAGGGCTCTGGGATGTCTGTCCCATTCCACACAGTCCCATCACTCCCAGCCCAGAGCAAAGTGAGCAAACCTTGACTCCTTTCCCAGTTGTACCAAACTTCAGCCCAACAGCTCTCCTTAGGGTTGGATATTAGGGAGAAATCCTTCCCTGTGAGGGTGGGGAGGCCTGGCACAGGCTGCCCAGAGAAGCTGTGGCTGGATGTGTCCAAGGCCAGGTTGGACAGGGCTTGGAGAAACCCGTGATAGCCGAAGGTGTCCCTGCCCATGGCAGGAGGGCTGGACTGAGATGAACTTTAAGGTCCTTTCCAACCCAAACTCATGATTCTATGGCTCCAACATCCCCTTGGGGCAAGGAAGGACAGAGGGAGCAGCTGCCATCCAAAACAAGGGACATCCATGGGGCCTGGGCCCAGCACCCTGCTTTGCTCCAGGGACACGCTCTGTGCACAGGAGAGCTGCTGCAGGAAGCAGCCACTGCTTCCACACTGGAAAATGTGGCTGCCCAGACTTCCTCCTCTTCATCTGAAGACACACTTAGGTCCTGAACAACCCAGAAGCTTCCCCTCAAGGGCTGGAAGGAGAGGAAGGCTGGATCTGCAGCCACAGGGAGCCTTGCAGCGTGTCCCCATCAGGGACAGTCTCCTCCCACCACGCTCTCCCCTCCTGCAATCCAGACAAGAGCACCATGAAGGACCAGCCTGGCCAGCAGCAGTGATGCTCAGCTTTACAGCTCTGAATGGCACAGGGCAGGGGCTGGAAGGGGTTGCCAAGGGAGGCTGGAGCTTCCTGCAGCTCGCACAGACCCAGCTGCTTCCAGGCTCAAGGGACAGCACGAGCTCCCAGTGCCTGTGAGTCCAGGCTGACAGCCCACACCCCCCTGCACAGGGTCAGTGCTCAGCACCACAGACCTGCACAGGCTGTGACAAACCCAAAGCTGCTGACTCTGAGGCACTGAGTGCTCTGAGGAGAACAATGACCCCGCAGCCATGGCTGTCACAGTCCCAGCACGTTTTTAGGTGCTGCCAGAGAGTCAGGAGTTCATGGATGCACAGGCTCTCGTGTGCAGAAGCTCCCAGCACCCAGGGACTGCCACTGTTTTGTGTTTCTCCTTTGGCAGAGGGAGCTTCAGGCTCAGCTCAGACCTCCAAGTGACAGGCACCGCATGCAAGTCTACTACAGGCAGGCCTGGCAGCCGCCCACGCCGCTCCGGCGGAGCTCAGCCCTTCTCCTCGCGCTCCCATCGCGTCCCAGCTGCCACTCAGCACCAGAGCTCCGTGCCCAGGCAGCAGGGAAATGGCCCAAGTGCACAGCCAAAGAGAACTGAGGCAAAGGACACTCCAGTGGTGTCTGTGAGCCTGAGCAGGAAGCTGGGGCAAGGCTGGGAAGAGCCAAGCCCAACCCCTGCCCTTTAACCGACAGGTCATTGTCAGCAGCTTCCTAATTTAGAAACCCTAATTAGTTATGGGAAAGAATTCTTCTGTTAGGGACAGAGTTAGTCAGGCACCTGAGTGGTCTGTGTGTGTCTGGAAGGTTCCTGTAGGGAAGCAGAAGTCCCAGCAGTGCTGGTGCGAGGGGAAGGCAGGCAGGACGCCCGGAGTGACGGCGGAACCCCGCGGGATGAGGGCTCGGTGCTGCCAGCAGAAATCCTTCAGAAACCCTTTATGTGATTCCAGAAACCAGAGAGGGATCCAGCTCCTCACCAGGACCAAGGTCATCGCCCAGAGCTTAACGGGGAGCTCAGCTGCCTGGGGGAAAGAAAAGACTTTCCCTATTCTGTGCTGCAGTGACTTCTTCAGCCAAGCCAGCCACCCCTCCTGGCCACAAAGCCATCACACATCACCCTGAAAGGTTGTGGTGGGGGTGGCAGCCCAGGGGAGGGGGCCCAGCACTCTCTGTGTCTGCACAGGGAAGGCACCAAAACCTCCCCCTTCTGCACACCAGGAACACTCATACCTCCAGCTCAGAAATCCCATGCTGGACTCCAAAAACCATTTCTAGATGCTTCCTCCTGACCAAAACATCTCCCCTAAGAGTTCTGGAGAATGCTCATATCTCAAAAATTGGTAAAAATCAAAAATTCTCGGCAGTCCTAGGCACAACATCCACAAGCAGCCAAAACAGCAGGGGAAGAACCCATCTCCTGCCAAAGATGGCCAAACACAGGCTCTGCACCCCACAGCCCTGCCCAGGGCTCTGCTGGGAACGGCTGCATGGAGGAGAGCAATCCCCATGGCACAGGGATGGTGGGAAGAGGAGAGGAGATGGAATCCTCCCCTCCCAGAGGGGCTCACAGCCCACAGGACACAGCTGCACCCTGCTCCTGGACTCCAAACACAGAGGCCATCCCTGGGTAAGGAGGGGAACTCTGGACCTAACACAGCTTCCAGAATCTGCCCTGTGTCCCTGCAGGCAGCAGACAGGTCCTGATGGAGAGACCCAGCACCCCAGACAGGCGCCGTGCCTGCGAGCCTGGCTCTGAACCAACATCATTAAAGAGTCATTAATGAATTCCCTTCCTGCAAGACCATCACCCAAAGCCAGGCAGCCTCCCCTCAGCTCCAAACTCACCCCATGGCAACAAGGACACGCAGCTGAAGCCACCAGAGCCGCTCCCCAGCCCTGTCTGAGGGGCCTGGCACAGCCAGAGGATGTGGAGACCCCCAAAGAGCAGAGCAAAGGAACAACGTGCCTCCCCACAGCCCGAGGTTCTCTGGAGTAAAAATCCCTTTGGGCAAGTGCAGCAGGAGAAAGCCGGAGGGAAAGTGCCAGCTAAGGGCGGGAAGGAGATGGAGGCATGGGCTGGTCTCGCTGGGGATGCTGGAGAAGCCACACCTCATGCACAGCAATGGAGAAGGGGCTGATCAGGAGTCACCTCACAGCATCCACAGCTGAACGAAGCACAGCTTTGCCATCGCCTGCAGCACTCTGAGACTGCCCAGCCGCACACCCAGACCATTGTTTGCCCACAGGAGGGTCCCCACCGAGACGGGCTGAGAGCCGGGCAGCCGGAGGGAACAATACAGAGGAACAGCCAGAGAAACAGCGATGGGAAATACAGAAACCACTGATGGGGAAAGGGCCGCGCAGGTCCTCTAGTACAATCTCCCGGGTAACCAGCCTATGGAGAAAATGCTGAGCTCAAGGATACCTCCAGAGCCCACCTCCTGCCATATGACGGTACTCCAAAAATAACCACAGAAATATGCGAGGACCCATTCCAAGTTGTTCCTGGCTCTCTCCACATTCTCCCTCTAATGTAAATCGTCTCCCTCAAATCACAGCCCGGCGGTTCAATGCGCTGCCGCAGCTCGGAGCTCCGGATCCCCGGGGCTCGGGATGCCGGGGGTGGCCGGGTCGCTCCCGCAGGACGGGGCTGGCGCTGCCGCCTGCCCCGAGCCCCCGGGACCGGAGCCCCGCCCGCAGCATCCCGGCGGTTCGCGGAGCGGGATGCGCCGCCGCCGCCGAGGGCAGGCCCGGCTCGGGGCAGCTCTCCCGGCCCGGGGCTCAGCCCTGCCCGCCTCTCTCCTCGCAGGCACCGCGCAGCACCTGGGGCCGCCCGGCTCCGCACCCCCGGCCGCTCACCTCGGCTCTGCCCGCTCGGCTCGGCTCCGTTCCGCCGCCGTGTGCGGGGCGCGGCCGCCGCCGCTGCCCGTCCGTGCCCGCTCCTGCCCCGCCGTGCGGCGGGCGCGGCGCAGCGCGGGGCGGGCCGGGCGCGGTGCGGCGCTGCGGAGGGGCGGGCCCGGGGCTCCCGCACCGCCCGCACGGCCCCGCACCGCCCCCGCCCGGGGCTCCCGCACCGCCCCCGCCCGGAGCCGCTCCCGGCCCCCGGGGCTGCGGGGGCTGCGGGGGCTGCGGGGCTCCCTCCGCCCCCGGGCACCGAGACCCCCCCGGGTCCCCACGCGCGTCCCGCGGGACGCGCCCCCGGCCACGGGCGGGGTCTCCGGTACCTTCAGTCTCCTCCCCCGGGCCCCGTCCCTGCTGAGCCTCCTCTGCCATCCCGTGCGGGACACGCGGCGGGTCCTGCACCTCTCGGGGCTCCCCACCAGCGGCGTTTGGGAGTGCACCCGTGAGCCGGCCCCGGGAGATCTCCGCATCAGCAGCTGGCCACACTTGTGCATTTTGGGGTGTCAGGGCAAGCAGCCCCCCAGGAGATGCAAACGGAAAGGGGAGGCTGCTGCTCTTCAAAATCTGCGTGCACCCACAGCACGGACACGTGGGACGCATGGGCACACTCGGATGCACAGCAGGGATGCAGCGGGGGCACAGGGATGGAGTGGATGCAAAGTAGGGATAGAGTGGATGAGGGATGCAGTGGATGCAGAGGGATGCACTGGATGCACAGCAGGGATGCAGTGGGGGCACAGGGATGCACTGGATGCACAGCAGGGATGCACTGGGGACACAGGAATGCAGTGGGGGCGCAGCAGGGATGCAGTGGGGGCGCAGCAGGGATGCAGTGGATGCAGAGGGATTTGCTGGATGCACAACAGGGATGCAGGGGCCACTCTGCTCCCAGTGTAAGCTCTGAGTATGGGGCTGGCTCTCAGACAGGGAGGTGCACACTCAGCCCTCTCTGCCCCCCTGTGTGGCAGACCCTGAGCAGTGGAGGCTGCAGGGAGGTGCCAGCCCAGCACTGGGCTCTGGGTTCCCCGTTCCTAGAGCTGTGGTGGCTCCCAGCTCAGTTCCTGGCGCCCTCTGCTCACGTGCACTGAGCAGGACTCCCAACAGCGCCCTGAGTGCCCTGCAGGGCCTGCCTGGCTCCCTTACCTGGTGCCACAGCTGCCCTCGGTGTCTCTCCTGTGTGAGGGACAGAACAGGCGTCCAGTGGGGTGAGGGAGGCCAGGGGACCCTTCCCAGCAGGGAAACTCCAGCCTGGAGCCTGTGCCCGTCCTGTGCAGCCAGGCAGTCACAGAGTGTCAGCACATGGGCACCTGCTGGCAGCCCTGGGTGCCAGGGCTCTGTGCCAGCTGCCTCTGGGTGCTGCTCCTCAGCTTTGTCCCCCCAGCCCCAGGGAATCCTGCGGTTCCCAATCCCACAGGGAGCCTGACCCCCAGCACCAGGGCTGGGCTGGGGTGCTGGGATGAGGCAGGCTTTGTGTGAATGCTTTAGAAAGTGCCTCCTCTATGAGCCACGCTGAGGCTTTTTCCCTGACAAACCACATACCAGCAGAGAGTACCAGGAACAAAATGAGGCTGCATGGTCCAGTGGTTCGAGCCAAGGCAGCGATGCCAGCGGGATTGTGGGCTCTAATCCCCTGCTGAGCTGTTGACTCACTGTACAAACTCAGGCAGGTCCTGCCCTTTGTGCAGTAGAGAAGCCCAGCTGGAAAGTTGGGTAAATAGCAGGAACCTCTTGGAAAAAAAAGAAACACCCCCCTGCATGAGAGCCAGCTTGAGGGAGGGCATTCATTTACAAATAAATATTCCAGCTGGCTGCTGAGATCCCCTGTGCAGGCACAGCTTTCCCTCCCAACCTTCCACTGCTGCACATCCTCAAGGGACAGTGCTGAATAGGTGCTGTGCCTTCTGCTGGGGTGGCTGCCCTGCAAGGGACACAACTGGTGTGAATTTGTAGGGAATTTATACAGGAGAAAAGCTGCACTGTGTTGTTGAAAAAAAAAATAATTGCAGTTGTGTGCAAGCTGCTGTGACTGTCTGCATTCATCTTGCAGGCCTTCAAAGGGAAAACAGTGATGGCTGCTCAGGGGGTTCTGTCACACTCCAAAGGAAAGTCTGGGAAATGTAAATGTTAATTCACCCTTTGGAGTGAATTTGGGTCAGATAAGTCAGTGGGTGACTGCACTGGCAGCACTCTGAGCACACATATCCTTAATGTCACTGTCCCCTTGAGGTGCAGCATCCCCTTTGGGAGCCAAGGAGCTGGAAGAAGAACTTACAGAACAGATTTCCCCAGTGAATCCTTCACTCCTCATCTCACACTGCTGCAAACAACCCAGCCTGTCTTCCCCTGACCACCAAGCTCAAACCTGAATCTCTCCCACAGCCCTGAAGGTGTGAAAAATGCCCCTCTGCCAGCTGAGGAGAGGGAAGGAGCTTCCCTGGCAAAATCATCCCCTGGGAGCTCTCGTGGGCACAGCTGTGCTGGGCTCTCCTGGCTGTTCAATAACTGATAAATGAGCTTTCCTGCATCCCTGCCCAATTCCTGCTGCAGAGATGGGAGCAAATGGAAACACCACACATGGCAGATGGGTGGGCAGGAGGGCACAGCAAGACTTCTCTATTGCCCCAGAAAACACTAAGGAAGTGTAAATTTTACAAGGTTTTCAACAATTTAACTGAAAATTAAAAGGTGTTTCAAGAAATGTAAAGACATTTAAGGGAGCTGCCATTTGTTCAGTTTTGTTTTTTGGTTTTTTTTCAGATGAATTGAACACATTTCCAGAAAAACAGCTGTTTTAAACCCCAAATTCAGGCACCACTCAACTGGTGGAGCTGCACTTCTGCCTGCCCATTGTCCAGTGTCCAGCCTGGTTTTCCATGGGAGCACAAGGGAAACCTTGGAGCTTCCTGCAACCTCAGTGTGAGCAGAGGGACCTGTGAGCCCTGGGAGCTCCATGGGGAAATCTCCCTCTTTTGAGAGTGAGGTAATCCCAGGTGAGGATGTCCTGACCAGATTCCCACTGTCCAGCAGAATCAACACAAAAACCCCACAAATAAACAAGGACTGGCACAAACTGCAAAGGGCTGGCAGATGTTTCACAGTTCAGTGTCAGGACAGATTTGGGCACCAGGCTTTTCCCAGACTTTTAGGGGAGTGGGCAGAGGTGAGGGGGGATCCTGCCCCTCTGCCCACCCAGGTGAGACCCCACCTGCAGAGCTGCCCCAGCCCTGGGGACCCAGCATCAGCAGGATGTGGAGCTGCTGCAGTGAGTCCAGGAGAGGCCACAGAGATGCTCCAAGGGCTGGAGCTCCTCTGCTCTGGGACAGGCTGGGAGAGCTGGGGGTGCTCAGCCTAGAGAAGAAAAGGCTTCAGGGAGGCCTCAGAGCCCCTTGCAGTGTTTTAGGCTTATAAAAATGAGGGAAAGCAGCTTTTTACACAGGCAGATGGTGACATGACAAGGGGAAATGGTTTTAAACCAAGAGACCAGATATTTAGATTGGTTGTTAGGAAGAAAATGTTCTCTGTGAGGGTGGAGAGGCCCTGGCACTGGGGACCCAGAGCAGCTGTGGCTGTGCCTGGATCCCTGGCAGTGCCCAAGGCCAGGCTGGAGCAGCCTGGGACAGTGGAAGTTGTCCCTGCCCAGGGCAGGGGATGGAACTGAATGGTCTTTAAGGTCCTTCCAACCCAAACCAGTCTGGGTCTATGGCTCTGTCTCCTTGGGAGCTTCCAAGCTCTTTCATTCCAGCAAGTTTTCCCCTCTCAATTTGCCTCTGCAGTGACTCTGGCCTGGCTTTATGGGATGGAAAGCCAAGAGGAGCAGCACATCCTCCAGCAGTGCCTCTGGGATGCATTTCTGCATGGAAACCTGCTCTTCTCTGAAGGAGGCAGATCAGAGAGGTGCAGCTTGGGGCCCAGCTCCAGGGTGCAGCCATGGAAACAAATCTCCTGCAAGGAAGAGCACCTTGGAGCCTTGGAGCTCCACCTTTCAGCCCAGCAAACCTTCAGGCAGCCCTCACAGCCCCAGTGCTGGGAAGGGCCACGTGCAGCCATCACCACCCTGCTGAGGGTGCTCCATGGATGCTGAGGTGTCTCAGGTCAGCAGATGTGGCTGGGGCTGTGGATTCAATCCCCATCTGGCAGAGCTGGGGCAGTTCTCTGCTGTTCATGGGGCGTTTTCTTGATCTCTCTCATACCCAATCCTCCCTCCAGATCTCTTCTGTCCATGGGCCATTCATTATTAATTATCTGCTGTCCATGGCCACTGAGTGTCCCTGCAGGGCTGATCCAATTCCAGCATCCCAGGGCAGGAGCCAAGCATTCCTACCTGGATCCAAGCTGAGCCTGGCACAGCACAGCAGCCTTTGCCCCCTGCATTGCCAGAGGAGCAGCTTTCTGCTGCCCTGCATTGCCAGAGGGAGCCCAGGCCCATCTCCAGCAGCCCTGGAGCTGCAGAGGAAAACTCCCCCCTTGTGCAGGATCCCTGCTGCAGCAGAACCACAGCTGGCACTGCAGGAGGGCTGAGCCCCCCTGGGATGGGGCTGGGACACCACCCTGGCACACAGGGGACAGGGCCTGCTCTCACTCTGTGTTTTGTTCTCTTTTTTTGTACTATTGCATTTGTATTTTTAATTTTCCTAGTAAAGAACTGTTATTCCTGCTCCCATATCTTTACCTGAGAGCCCCTTAATTTCAAAATTATAACAATTCAGAGGGAGGGGGTTTACATTTTCCATTTCAAAGGAGACTCCTGCCTTTCATAGCAGACACCTGGCTTCAAACCAGCTCACACTGACACAGGGATGCAGCAGGAGCTGGGGCAGGGCTGTGTTGAGCTGAAGGAGGCCCTGCCTGGCACAGGGGACAGAGCTGGGGCTGCAGGGCTCTGCAGAGGGGCTGGGGGCACCCAGAGCACTCATTCCCCAAATCCCAGCAGCAGGGGAAAGGGGGTGTGTGTGTTGTCTGTGCCTTTTGGGAATTTTGGGTTATTTTGGGAATCCCTGCCTGAGCTGCTGCTGGTGCTGATGCTCTGCGATAACAACCTTTCATGGCTCTTGCTTGTTTATGCAGGGCATGAAAAGGCCCTTTGTGAGCCTGGGGAGCTGGCTGCCAGCTGGGATCAGTGAGACACTCCCTGTGTGCTCCTCTGCTCCAGCAAAACCCCCCACAGGAGGCTTGGGGTGCCCACGGGCAGGGGGTGGCACCCACAGGAGAGGGGCCACAGCTGCTGCAGCTCCTGGGCACCTCCTGCCCTTCATCCTTTGGGTGGTGGGAATGCTGGGGAGCTCAGGCAAACGTTTCCAGCCAAAGAAAACATTTCCAGCTCTTGATGCCATCTTCCTCCAGGCTGTTTGAGTGGGATCCCAAGCTCAAAGAAGTCCCTGGGACAGATGTCATCAGGGACTGTCACCAGATCTGGCAATCCAGCCCTTATTATCCCTGCATGTCTGCAGCCCTGGAGTCTCAGGGGATGAGCAGACATCCCACTGCCTTCCTCCTTTGCTTCCCAAGGGCTCCCAAGGACCTTCTCCCCAAATGCTCTCAGTGCTTGCCCTTCAGACAGTTGGGATACTGTAGGTAGTTATGCACATGATGGAAAAATAGGAATAAAAGGGCAGGAAATGCATTTTTTAATTAATCAAAGAGATGAATGACCTGTGTCAGAGTTTGGACACATCCCACCTGCTGCCTTGCAGGTAGGAAGCCTGCAGTGGAAGCATTGCAGCACCCCTGGGACATGAGGAAGAAGGAATATTTGGCCCCAAGACCCAGGGCAGGGTGTGGGGTCCCTGGTGCCACCCAGCACAGCTGGAACCAGGTGCAAAGAGAGCACTGGTGCTGCAGCAGAGCTGGGGAGAGTGGCAGTGTTGGCAAGGGGCTCCTGCTGTGCTGTGGGGTGTGAGGGGCAGGGGGAAGGGCTGGGCAGGTCCTGCTCCAGCCCCAGCTGTGGCTCCTGAGCCCCTGGATCCGCTCCCTCCTTAGCCAGGTGTAGGGGCCGTGGGATTATAGTATGTATTGCATAGCTGGCCTCTCAGTAAAAGATCCATGTATTATATAAGGGACCCTGTAAAAGATCTATGTATTGTATAAGTGACCCTGCCCTGATGCTAGTTGTTGTAAAAGATTGCAGCTGTGGCTAATGAAGATAACTGGGGTATGAGGGGGCAGGTTGGCCAGTCAGGGAGAGCCTGGAGGAGCCCTGATGGAGAAGCAGAGACATCACCCCTGTGAAGAGCTGCCTGCAAGAAAATCAAGAAGGTATGAGACTTTAGAACTATGATAACAACAGCCAGGCTCCCTGCAGGGACCAGCTGGATGCAATCCTGCAGCACCCCTGCAGGGTGGTACTGCCATCCTCTGTGGGGATGCCAAGGGGCTGCCCCAGACTGTGCCAGGCAGAGCAGTGGATGTCCTGTGGTGTCTGCCCATCCTGTGTCTGTCCATCCTGTGTCTGCCCATCCTGAGGCTGCCAGGAAGGTGCAGTTCCCCGGAGGGAGCCCCTGGCACAGGTCTGCCATGCCCTGCTTCAAGGGAAGGCTCTAACAGCTCCAGTGACTGCCAGCGTGGAGGTGACAGGGTCAGAGCAAAGAGGAGGGACAGCAGCCTGTCCCCCTGGAGCAGCTGAGCCCAGAGGGAGGGCAGGGATGGGTGGAGAGCAAGGTGTGAGGAGAAGAGTGGATGTGGAGACACGTGCTGCTTTAACCCACCCTGCCCATGTCACCCCTCTGGGTGCCATCTGATCCTCCTGCCCAGCTCCTCATCCCTGCTGGTGATGGTGAGGAGGATGGATGCTCCCTATCCCTGCCTGTCCTGCCTCCCTCAGCTGCAGGCAGCCCTGTGGAACTCACACACTCTGTGAACAGAGAGAGGCATCATTCTCTCTCCCAGGATTTTTCCTGGGGAAGGCAGTGAGAAAGCTCAGAGAAAAAAGAGAAAACAATTCTTATCTCTACTTGCTGCTCCTGTTGTTTGGCACATGTGGAATGTGCTATGGAGATTGTTTAATGAGAGTGATTTGTTAATTGGGCACTGGTGATGGTTGTTTGGATGGATTGGCCAATTGGGTCAAAGCTGTGTCCTGACTGTCTGAAAGGGTCTCGGGTTTTTCTTTATGTTCCAGATTGCAATGCAAGATGTTTTCCATTCCCATCTGTATGGCAGATTACCTTTGTCAGGTGGGCAGTTTGCCTTATCTCTCTCTCTGAGTGACCACAATCACACCTCCCTGGGGAGGGGACATTGCTGATAACAGCTCTGGAATGTCCCTGCATGGCTGATAAGAACTAGAACATCCCATGGGGAGATGTGAGCCCAGAGGGAGGAGCCCAGCATTGCTGCCCAGATATAATCCAGAGGTTTTGAGACACCAGCACGGCTTCTCCATGGGATTCCCCAGAGGAACAGCAGCTGTCTCTTCTTCCACTGGATCTGCAGAGGCAGAATCCATCCTTCTCTACAGGATCCCTGCTCCAGCAGAACCAGCCCTGACACTGCAGGAGGGCTGAGCCACAATTCCAATGGGACTGCTGCCAACAGCCTGACCCACAGGGTGCCAGGTTGGGTTCTGACTCTGGCAGTGTTGTTCTAGTGTACTGCATTGTTTATTTTATCCTGTTTTTTTTTCTTCCCTATTAAAGAGCTGTTATTTCCTGCTCCCATATTTTTGCCTGAGAGCTCCTTAATTTAAAATTTATAGCAATTTGGAGGGGTGGGGAGGGTTTACATTCTCCATTTCAGGGGAGGCTCCTGCCTTCCTTAGCAGACTCCTGTCTTTCCAAACCAAGACACTTTAGTGTGATAGAGTTTTAGTGTAGTGTAAATAATACAGTATAGCTTAATAAAGCAATATCTCAGCCTTCTGAATCAGGAGTCATTGCAGTTATTCCCTGGCTGGGGGATGCCCTGCATGGATGGAACCCCAGAGGAGGCTGCAGTGCCAATCCCAGAATGGAGTGTCTCAGTGAGACACTCCCTGTGTGCTCCTCTGCTCCAGCAAAACCCCCCACAGGAGGCTTGGGGTGCCCACGGGCAGGACGTGGCACCCACTGGAGAGGGGCCACAGCTGCTGCAGCTCCTGGGCACCTCCTGCCCAGGAGCAGGAGCCCCAGAGGAGGCTGCAGTGCCAATCCCAGAATGGATGGAGCCCCAGAGGAGGCTGCAGTGCCAATCCCAGAATGGATGGAGCCCCAGAGGAGGCTGCAGTGCCAATCCCAGCAGGAACCCCAGCCCCCCCCCCCGACCAGCAGAAATTTCTGCCCAAGAACCTGACTTTGTCCTGCATAACCTTTTCTGCTGCCCAGGCTCTTCCTTCTCACTGCAAACATCCTGAGACTGTATGGATTTTTCTATTAAGAGTCACAGTCATGAAGGGAATGCCTAAAAAAAAAAAAGAAAAAGAAAGAAGCAGCCATTTGTTGTGGGTTTTAGATACCTGAGAGGAGCAGCCCCCGGTGTCCCAGCACATGGAGCTGGTGACCATGTGAAAATCTTGGCTTCTAACACTGCTGGGCACAGCACCAGAGGTGCCCTCCCTGCAAGGGTTCAAAAGGTGTGGGAGTGTGGGAATGGGGCACCTGGGGACATGGCTTAGTGCTGACCACAGTGGTGATGATCAGTGGTTGGACTTGATGATTTTGGAGTCTTTTCCAACCTCAGTGGTTCAATGAAGGGCAGGAAAATTGGAAAGCTAAAAGCTGGAATGGCAGAAGATAAATCAAGGGAGGGTCAATATTGTTTTGATTCTTTAAGATTTTTTCAGCCTTCTGATGTTTACATTTTTGTAATGAACTTTTTTACATGCTTTTTGTAAATTACTCATTGTTTTGCATTCTTTTATGAAAGAAGAGAAATTTGATGGGCTGTTAGTTTGTCCAGTGTCATTGGAGAGGTGGCATTTTCACCCTCCAGTCCACTGTCACATTCAGAGATCTATAAATGTTAAAGTCAGAAAATAAACTTCCCCTTTTACCCTGAGAACAGTGGTGCATGTGTGTCATTTTGTATCCTAAAATAACAGGTCAGGGATGATCTAAGGATCTGCTCAGGGGGGAAGGCACCAGGCCATGTGCAACTGCTGCATCCTGCACAGCCCAGCCTGGAGAAACGTCCCCCAGAGTCCCGGGGGGCTGAGCCGGCCGTGGGGGACACAGCTGGGCAGTGGTGGTCACCTGGCTACAGCCTCAGGGAGCTACTGACCTCCACTCCAGGAGCAGCATCCCAGCCATCATTTAGCTCTAATTAGCAGCCTAATTACCGGCTCTGGCTGCAGCTGTCAGGTTACAGAGCGCTCACAGCAGCCTCTTCCCACACCTCTGTGCATCCTCCTGGGGACACCCAGGGCGCTGGGGTTCACTCAGCCCCTGCCCAGGCTGGGCTGGCAGCTCTCAAGGACCTCTCTGAGCTTCACACCTGATGAATTAAATGTCTGTGGTTTTAAGGCACCTTGAGACTCAGTTTCATACAGGGAGGATTTGGGATCGCTGTAGGAAGAACAAGACTTTCTTTCCCAAGGGTCCCCAGCAGTTTGTGCTTCCTACCTGGGGAACAGGTGGGGACCCCTCCCTTCTCTGCTGATGCAGGAGGGATGTGGGTCACAACAAGCAGGGGCTCCCTCCAGTATCTTCAGAGCAATCAGTGGATATTGTGGTTACAGTGTGGTTGCAATGTGGTTCAGTGTGGTTACAATCCTTCCTGGGTTCCTGCTGAATGAAGGGAAGCAGGAAAAGCTTCTCCCTGGATGCAACAACAAAACCACCAGGGCTGAGTGAGGCTGCAAGGATTTGCCAGCTACAAGAAGAAAGATTCTGGTGTGGGATCAGTAAATGGGGAGGGCTCAACACCTTACAAAAACCTCTGCTAAAGCCACTTCTGGTGCTAAACACTCTGGACTGAGGTCAGGATGTTGCCATGGTGCTCCTGGGTTTGGATGCAGGATTCACATGGCTCCCATCTCTCACCAAGCATCCCAGAGAGCATCAGAAACTCACCCAGAGATTGGGCAGAAACACCTCAGTGTCCCAAGTGCAGTTATAGGGTGGGCCAGCCTTCCCTGAAGGGAAAGCCCTGGTCTTGGAGAAGGTGTCGTTTGTACTCCCAGGAGCCACAGTCCCACTGCTGGCATCAGTGGGCAGGGCAGGCAGGGCAGTCTCCCTCCTCGATGGGCACCCACCTCACTCTCCTCTCAGTGCCAGGCACTCTCCAGATGCTCCCTCCTGCTCTGTGCCAGCCCTGTGGAGTGCCAGCCTTGGCCCCTGCTGGATGGGAGCTGGAGCTCTGCAGCTCGCAGGACAGCAGAGCCTGTCCCTGACCCAGCCAGCAGGAGAGCCTTGGGTCAGCCAGAGCCAAACCCAGCTGGGTCAGTCCTGTCCCTGTCCCTATCCCTGTCCCTGTCCCTGTCCCTGTCCCTGTCCCTGTCCCTGTCCCTGCTGATCCCAGAGCAGGAGCAGCTCCTGCTCTCTCCATCCCTGCTCCTCCAGGGCAGGCAGGGCAGATGCTGAGGGCTGGCAGCACTGCCCAGCCCTGCCCTCCTGCCAGTCCCTCCCCAGCTGCCTCCAGCCCTGGGAGCAGCCTGGCCCTGCCCTCTCCAAGGCTCTGGTGTCCCCTAGGCTGACAGGATGCTCGTCCTGCCCTGGGACACAGGGATCCTTCCCAAATGCCATAACCCTGATGGGGTGGGGGCCCTGGAGCTGAGCCCTGGGCAGTTCATCCCAGTGCCTGGGAGGGGTGCAGGACAGTCCTTCACTGCTGGGCAGCACCAGGCAGCCTGGGGAGGTCAGCAGGAAAAGCCTGAGCCAGTGTTGCTAAATTCCAGCCATCTCTCCCAGAGATGATCAGCAGCCAAACTCCCAGGGACAGGGTCAGGCTGGGCCCATTCCTGGCTCTGCCCCACTGCTGGCTGTGCCCATGGGCAGGGGCAGCACAGGGATGGGGCACCAGGATCCCATCAGTGGGATCCACAGGCAGGATGCAGCAGGGAGCTCTGCACCCTCAGGGGGTCCCTGGGCCACAGGGTCCCTGCACCTGGGGCTGCCCCAATGCTGTGCCATCCCCTCCCCACTGCTGCCTCCATGCCAGGCACCCCTGAGCCCAGCCTGGAGATGGCCCCTCGATGTGCTGGACGTGGAAAAGCTCTGCTCCCCTGTCCCTGAGCCCAGCCCCAGGCAGGCTGTCCTGGTGCTCCAGGCCTGTGCTGGGCTCCCTGTCCTGCAGCCTTGGCCTGTGCTGTGTCTCCCTGTGGGGCCCAGCCCCACCAGCAGCCCCAGAAAGGGGAGGTCAGGTCCTCAGCGAGGTTCCAGTGAGGACACAGGACCCCAGAGCTGCCACGGGACAGGAGGAGCATCCTGCTGCACCCCACTGAGACGGGGAACACAAGCCCAGGGCTGAGCTGAGCAGAGAAGTCAGGCCTGGGGAAACAAACCCTGTTTGTCCCAGACTCCTGCTGCCCTGGGCTCCCAGCAACATCCACTGCAGCCTCTGGCATGAGCCAGCCCCGAGCCCGTGGCCCAGGGCAGGGAGGGCACTGAGGGCACTGAGGGCACCAGGGGCAGCAGCCCTGGGGCTGCCAGGCTCAGCCCCCCGTGCTGTCAGAGCACTTCCAATGCTCCACAGCCAATTTCCCTGGCCCAGGCACCCTGGCAGCAGCACTCAGCGAGATCCCAGCCTTGTTACTGCTCATCACACACAGGGTCATGAATAATATTTGGAAAATAAAGATCTGTGCAGAGCCAGCCCCTGCCAGGCATGTCCAACACCCAGCTGGAGCCTCTCCCAGCAGCACAGCACCAGGCTTGGCAGTGGGGGCCTCTTTTCAGGGTGTTTATTTGTGGTGCTGAGACCTCCAGCCCCCCGCCAGCTTTGGCTGATGCTGGTGGATGAGTGCAGAAGTGAGGAGGAGGGAAGGGGCAGTGCAGCAGTGCAGGCTCTGCCCCCTGGCCAGGCTCCTGTGGTCCCTGTGCTCTCATCTGAGCCCTGCAGGCAGTGCAGGGCTCAGCACAGCTCCCGCAGCCCCAGGGATGGCAGCTGAGCTGACACAGGACACAGGGCCTGGGGGAGCCAGGGGGTCACTGGGCAGGGCACTGAGCCTCTGCTGAGCCCAGGCCTGCCCCAGTGCCCTGGGGTGGGTAAATCTGGCCAAGGGAACTTTGTAAAATGGGTTTGCATGTGTTGGGTGTTTTGGTGGTGATACTGGCAGTGATACCTTGCATACTTTGGTGTGTGTAACAAATGATGGACAAAACTATTGAAGAAGTTTTTATTGTACAAGAGAGAGATGCAGGAAATGGAATGACAGAAACTTCTCAAAAATCTCACAGAGAAAGTGGATGAAGGTATAGACATGGAGGAAGGCTTTGAATTAAGGCCTTGGAATGGATGAGACCTGTTGGAACAGCAAACAGTAACCACCACCAGATCTGGCTTTTATCCTTTGGGCAGAGCAGATCTTTCACAGCATTGCAATTGCTGTGGTGTAAAATAGCAATGCCTGAAGAGGTGCCTCAAACAAGCAAAGAGAAATAGCAATGACAGCAGAGCTGTGCAGGGCAGGCAGGCAGTGAGTGACAAAGCTGAGGGAGTTTCTCTGTGGCTGTACCCAGAGGGGGAGGCCGCAGAGCCCCGGGCTCAGGGACACTGCAGGCAGTGACACTCAGGGTCACTCTGGGGAGGGATGTGGGTCAGACCCTCTCTGCTGACAGCTCTGGAGAGGAGCCCTGAGGGCTCTGCTGCACCGGGGGCACAGGGACCTGCAGCCAGTGCTGATGGCAGCTGGGTGCTTTGGGGACACCTCCTGCCTGCTACAGTGGCACAGCTGGGGCAGGGGGATCTCTCCATTCTGTGCATAACCCCCAGCAAAGGCAGTGATTGAGGGGTGTCCATCCCCACCTCGTCCCCTGGGGTTCCCCTGTGGGTGACACAGCCTGATGGGGCCCTGGCTCAGCCTCAGCAGCCTCAGCACATGGGCTTGGCCTGTCCCAGGCCTGGCATCAGGGAGTGGTGGCCAAGGCTCACCAGGAGTGGGTAGCACTGCAGACTGGCTGTTGGATTGTGCCCTTTCCTGACCCAGAGATGGGGCAACCGAGAGGCATTTAAAAAACTTTTATTCTATTTTCAGTTTCATGAGGAGGGTGAGACAATGCAGATGTTATAATTCACACAATCACAATCAGAAGCCAAATATTTCCTAACACACGATTAGGAAATCTTTCCATCTATTTCCAATACACTAATAAATGTTTCTTGGCCCATCAGCTTTTTGCCACACTATATTGTAGATGCCTTAAAGCAAATCATCTAAAAGTACCCCTTGTGGGTTCCACTCCAATGCATCTTTCACAGTTCTATTTCTCCAAATTATCCACTCTTATTTGCAAGGCCATCATTTGAACTTTGTTTCCAGCTCCATTTGTCTCTCAGCAATGTCTGTCCCATTCCATGGCATTTCTAAGTCAGCATTTCTTATCTCAAGGTTTGCATACAGATGCACACACTGTGTGAGCCTTCTGTCAGGCCTGGAGAATTCCCTACAAATCCATTTCCCACACTGGCACTGGAGGTGCTCACATGGGCAGCTGCAGATGAGTCCTGGAGCAGACAGCAGCACCAGCACAGCTCCCCCAAGGCCTCCCCTGGCACAGAGACTGGAAATCAAAGGTGGCTCCAATGGGGGCAGAGAGAGGGATGCATCTGAATGCATGGCTATCAGAAGGCTGATTAATTACTTTATTATACTGTATTATTCTATACATCTAAAACTGAATCTGCCAAGCACTCAACCCTGCACACACTGCTCTGAATCTCTGTGACTGTCACCCAGCAGTCCCCACACACACACCCTGACAGGCCAAGGACACAAAACATCCTCACTTTGGGTAAGCAATCTCCATATTGCATTCTACTGTGGCACAACACAGGCACAGCAAGTGATAAGAATTGTGTTTTCCCTTTCTCTGAGGTTCAGAGAATGTGAATCTCAGAAATCCTTGGGAAGAATTGTGCCTTGCTTTTCTCTGTGAACAGAAATGTGCAACAGCAGAGCCCTTGGCGTGCCTGGTGGGAGCCCTGGGTTTCTCACCCTGCTGCTTTGCCATGGGGCACAGTGCCAGCCCTGCCCCCTGCCAGGCCGTGCTGTGGGCAGCAGGGGCAGTGGCACAGGGGTCACCCCGAGAGAGCAGCCCGGGCTGGTGCCCCCTGCAGCCCCATCTGCTCCCTGTGCCCGTGGCTGGCACCGCTCCCACCCGCAGCCCCTGCAGCCTGGCATGGCTTGGGCACGGCCTGGGCACAGCAGGAAGGGCAGTGCCTGCTGTGGGGAAGGCAGCTGTGCTGGGGCAATGGCTGTGCTGTGCTGCAGGCTGGGAATGCTCCTTCCTGCTGGGAATGTGCCTGCAAGCACTGGGCACAGCCTGGGACAGCACGGGGACACCCAGCAGGGCACACTGCCCTCAGCTGCACCAGCACCCAGGGATCAGCCCTGCCTGGAATGCAGGGCCCACCTGCACTGACACCCCAGAGGGGACATTTTCTGGCAAAAGCTCTTTGCAGGCATCCTCAAAAATACCCCAGGCAATGCCAGACCTTGGACACAGCCCCAGCTGGCACTGGAGCAGAGCCAGGTCCTGCCACCTGCCCTGCTGGCACAAAGGCAGAGGGGTCAGAGGGCCTGCTGAGACACCCAGCCCTGAGGCAGGTGTGGGCCAGGTTGTCCTGGCATCCCTATCCCTCAGAGCCCTCCCAGTGCCTGGAGGCAGCTGGAGAGGGACTGGGGACAAGGGATGGAGGGACAGCTCAAGGGGAATGGCTCCCACTGCCAGGGCAGGGATGGATGGGAGATTGGGAATTAGGAATTGCTCCCTGGCAGGGTGGGCGGGCCCTGGCACAGGGTGCCCAGAGCAGCTGTGGCTGCCCCTGGATCCCTGGCAGTGCCCAAGGCCAGGCTGGGCAGGGCTGGGAGCAGCCTGGGACAGTGGAAGGTGTCCCTGCCATGGCAGGGGTGGCACTGGATGAGCTTCAAGGTCCCTCCAACCCAAACCATTCCATGACTCTGTGATTCCAGGGCAGAGCAGGGCCCAGTTTCTCACAGCTGATACATTTCTGATTTCTCCTCCAAAGGCAGAATTTCCTCCACAAAGCCCTGTCAGGATTAGCAGCCATGATCCAGGGAGCCTCTGCTGTCTCTCAGCTCAGAAGTGGATGTTCCCTGTGAGAGCCCTTTGTGGCTGTAATTGCTGGGATCAATACAAGCCCCTCATTTCTATTACAGCAAGGTTTTAGGACCAGAATTAGCATTATCATCTCTTATCAAACGCTGCTAGCACCCTTTCCCACCCCAGCCTTTTTCCTTGACAAGGCTCTGAGCAGCACAGTAGCAGCTCCCTGCTGTCGCATTTGCAGCCCAGGCCCTGCAGCCCAGGAGCAGCTCAAAGGAACTGAAATCAGCTGGAAAATGACTCTCAACCAGCCTTGCTAAATTGCCATGAAAATTTAACAACCCGAGTGAGAACTCCTTTGCCTGTTTGCTTTCCCCATCGTGGCACTGAGGATGGGAATCAAGGGCAGTTGTACAGCCCAGCCTGAGGGGACACAGCTCTGGGCCCTGCTGCTGTCCCCAAGGGCAGCACCAGCCCCTCTGCTCGTGGTGCCAGGGTCACCCCGTGTCCATGGCTTGGCACAGAGTCCTGCAATGGGCTGGCTGGGAAGGGTCCTTAAGGAGCCTCTGGTTCCAACCCCACAACAGGGGCCACCAGTGGCCACCACTGAAACCCTCCCAAGGCCACAGAGTGTCCTTCCCCTTGGTCTGGTACAGCAGAACCTGAGCTCCAGGGCAGCAGCTCTGCCTCTGGACACACCAAGTGCAGACTGTGCCCCCCCAGCCCAGCTGCCTGCACACTGAGGGTGAGTTTGATCCATGGAAAAGGGCTTGAGGCTCCCTGAGTGCATCAGAGTGCCAGCCCTGCTCCCACTCCCTCTGCCCCTGAAGAAGGACACAGCTGGAGAAGGACACAGCTGCAATTCTGATTCCCAGCCCAGAGGGGTCCTTTCCCCAGCGAGGTCCCTGCAGGACCCCCATCCTCAGCTGAGCTCCATCCACCCCAGCTTCTCCATCTGGATTGCTGGAGCTTGAGAGGCTTCATTTAAAGTCCAGAGTTTTGGAAATGCACTCCCATAGATCCTAAAATAAATGTTTTCCAGAGGAGTTGTGGATGTTCTGTTTGATTGGATCTCACACAAAATTCATTTGTGGTTTGAGCTGCTGTGTGAGGGATGGGTGGCCTGGGCCCAAAGGTGTCCTTGCCCCTGGCAGGGGTGGAATGAGATGGTCTTTAAGGTCCTTTCCAGCCCAAATCACCCTGTTATTCCATGGTTCTGTCCTCTAAGTGAGCCTGGCCCCTCTTCTGCCCCGTGCCACAGCTGTGGCTGGGCACCTGCACAGTGGGCACTGCTTCACCTGGTACAGAGAGAAGGTCCCCAGATACCAACTGGGCCTCTTGGTTTTTCTTTAACCAGGAGGTAAAGGAGAATGTTGAAGGGCTCCCTGTTGGCCAGGAGGAAAGCTCCTGGAGGTTAACCATTACCTGGGCCCTGCAGAGGGGGAGAGGAGCAGCCTGGGGGGCTGGAGGCTCTTGGCAGTGTGAAAATGCCATTGAGCCTGGCCAGGCTGCAGCACTGGGAGGGGACAGGCAGATGTGGTGGGGCTGAGCCTCGGGGCAGGCAGGAGGAGCTGGGGAGGGGGGGCAGCCCCTGCTCACAGGTCCCCAGCCCAGGGCAGGGAGTGCACCAGGGAATGGTTCTGCTCTTGGGGACCCTCACCACAGGGCCTCCCATGTCCATGGATATCACAGGGTGGCATTTCCCAGCTCTCCATTCTCCTGTGATGCAGCTGAGGAGCCCCAGCTGCAGTCCCAGGAGGGCCAGGGCAGCACTGGAGCTGGAGCTGGAGCAGGTGCCAGGCCAGCTCAGGGGTCTCTGATGGATGTTCACACGTGCTGCTGTCCAAGAAGGGAATTCAGGGATGTGGGAGAGGGCATTTGGGCTACACACAAGCTCTCAGGCCAAGAGCCTGGCCCTGGGAGGGCTGAGGCCAGGGCCAGGGCATGGCTGGCCTCTGCTTGGGCAGGGTCCTGGTGAGACTGGGCACACTGGTGAAGAGGGAGAGCAAACCCAACCCGTATGGTTGCCTGTGTGTTATGAAAATGGGTAAAGATGGCAAAATCTGGCCAAAGGATTGTGCAGTGCAAAGCTCAAATATTCAGGTTGTAACAGGGTAAAACTTCCTGAAAGGCCATGGCAGGGATGGTGCCACCACAGCCTTGGTGCCCAGCTGGTGCCTCTGGTGGCTGTGACGGTGCCTGCAGGGCAGAGAGGCTCTGCTGGGAGAGCAGGACATGCCCAGGGGCCCTGGGGGCACACAGCAGCCTGGGCAGGCCAGCAGAGATGCTGATGCTTGGCACAGACCAGGGCATCGTGCTCACAGGGCCTTGTGGAACTGCAGGAAAGAGGCAACCCCAAAACAGCAGCCCCCAAAACACCCAGATGGGCAGGAGGATGTGGAGATGGCTCTTGGGAGGGAGCAGACTGTGCCAGACCCTGTGGCTGCTCTCAGGGTGTGTGAGAGCTGGGCAGGTCCCTGCCCTGGGAGAGCCCCAGAGCCCAGGGGTGCCCTGGGTGTGCAGAGCATGAGGAGGGCACAGCCCTGGTGTGGGCACAGCCTTGGTGAGGGCACAGCCCTGGTGAGGGCACAGCCCTGAGGAGGGCACGGCCCTAGTGAGGGCACAGCCCTGGTGAGGGCACTGCCCTGGTGAGGGCACAGCCCTGAGGAGGGCACAGCCCTGAGGAGGGCACGGCCCTGAGGAGGGCACGGCCCTGGTGAGGGCACAGCCCTGCTGAGGGCACGGCCCTGGTGAGGGCACTGCCCTGGTGAGGGCACAGCCCTGGTGAGGGCACTGCCCTGGTGAGGGCACAGCCCTGGTGAGGGCACGGCCCTAGTGAGGGCACAGCCCTGCTGAGGGCACGGCCCTGGTGAGGGCACTGCCCTGGTGAGGACACGGCCCTGGTGAGGGCACAGCCCTGGTGAGGGCACAGCCCTGGTGAGGGCACTGCCCTGCTCCCAGAGCCCCCTGGAAACCCTCTGGATGCTCCACAGGCAGCAGCTCTTGGGGACCCACCCTCAGCAGAGCTCCCTCCTCACCGACTCCCCCTGTGCCTTTGCCATGGGAGATCCACGAGGATGGGTGGGCACAGGTGGCACGGAGCTGTGTCCCTGGTACCCTGCAGGCCTGGCAGGTGCCCTGGGAACGGTGGTGAGTCCATGGGGATGTCCCTGGGGAGCACTGGGTGCTCCCTGTCACTGCCTCTGGCCAGGGAATGGGGCTGGGCTGGGCACAGCCTGCCACGGCCAGGGAGTGGCACCGGGCTGGGTGCGGCAGCACCGTCCCTGTGCCAGCCCCGGGCTGGAGGCAGCCCCTGGCTCCGCTCCTGTCCGGGGTGGAGGCAGGAAAGCGATTGAAATGGAAATGCCGAGCTGCTGAATTAAAGAGCTGCTGTGAGACAGAGCGGGGATGGAGAGGGAGAGACTGGAAAGGAGGAGGAGCGCAGCTGGAGGGACGGGGGAGATGAAAGATGCGGGAGGGGTGCAGCAGAAAGGGGATGACGCAGGAGATGCAAAACAGGAGTGGAGAGACGGGAGGGAGAGGCTGGAGAGGCAGAGGGATGCAGCACAAAGGGGACAACTGGAGCTCACGGAGATGATTTCCCCGTTCAGCGGCACAGCTCACAGAGAGCTCCCAGCTCTGGCACAGGAGAGAGCTCCCGCTGCCAGGGCAGGGGCAGCAGGAGCTGGGAGGGGGACAGGAGCCCCCACTGCCTCCACCCTGCCCCTGCCCCTGCCCTATGGGGTGGCTCTGCCCGGCCCTGCCCAGCTCTCCATGCCCATCGCTCCATGCCCAGCCCTCCATGCCCATCCCTCCCCAGCCCTGCCCATCGCTCCATGCCCATCCCTCCCCAGCCCTGCCCAGCGCTCCATGCCCATCGCTCCCTGCCCATCGCTCCATGCCCGTCGCTCCCTGCCCATCGCTCCATGCCCGTCGCTCCCTGCCCATCGCTCCATGCCCATCCCTCCCCAGCCCTGCCCATCGCTCCATGCCCGTCGCTCCCTGCCCATCGCTCCCTGCCCAGCCCTGCCCAGCCCTGCCCATCCCTCCCTGCCCGGCCCTGCCCAGCCCGGGCTCACCGGGGGTGTCTCCCCAGCACAGGGGGGTCCCCCCAGGGTGCCGGGCAGCCCCAGAGCCCCCGGGACTGCACAGAGCTTTGGAGCTCCTCCAATCCCAGGAAAATCTCCTTGCAATATCAAAATCCACCCTGAATCTCTCCAGATGCAAATTAAACCAATTACTGGAAAAAACACCCTTGGCAGACCTGAGAATAAGTGATCACTAATCTCCTTCTAGTGGTTTTTTGCGTTTTAGAAGGCTGTTCTCATATCCCTGCCCAGGCTCCAACCTGCCAGACCCAGATTTTATTTGTTCTTCCCCTTCTTGAAGCTCAAGTCTTTCAAACTTCTAAGCTTGTCAGCATCTGCATCTCCTCTGGACTTTCACCTGTTTGCTTCCTGCTCCTTGAGATGATCAGCAGAAATCTCTGGCTGTGTAGGAAATGGATTTGTAAAGAATTTTTAAAAATTGATAGAAAGCTTTTATAGTTTTGAGAGCTTTTTTTGGTTTTCTTTTGTAAGTTTGTTTGGTATATCTGTAAAAACTAAAAAAAGCAACGTGGCTGAAATTCCCCCCAGGCCAAGCAGAGCAGCACTGGGGCTGTCCAGAGCAGCTGTGGCTGCCCCTGGATCCCTGGCAGTGCCCAAGGCCAGGCTGGACAGGGCTGGGAGCAGCCTGGGACAGTGGGAGGTGTCCCTGCCATGGCAGGGGTGGCACAGGATGAGCTTTGTGGTTTCTGCCAACCCAACCCATCCCATTGTTCCATCCCTGCCTTACAGGGGTCACCTCTCTGGCCATGCCCAGCCTGTGCTGGCCCTGCCCTGGCAGCAGGAGGTGCCCAGGCAGAGCAGGCACCTCCAGAGTGCCCAGCAGTGCCTCTGGCCCCCAGGCAGGATCTCTGCTCCAGGGTGCTGCATTGCAGGTCGCCTGCTCTGCATTTGTCTTTACTGAACTGCTGTTACCAATTCCCAGTCATTTCTCAGCAGCTGAGTTTTATTTTACATTCTGCTCATGTCCTTTGAAGCAGTTGCAGCCCTCTGTGATCTGTTTTTAATTCAGCATTTTATGAGCATGATCACTGCTCCATGCACCTTGTGCTTAATGAAGATGCTGCCCAGGCCCTGCCCCAGGACGGGGCTGACAGGGCCTCAGTGAGCTCAGCTGAGCTGCCCAGGCTGGGCAGAGCCCTCAGTGCTGTGCCCAGCTGGCATTGTGCCCCTCAGCTGTGTTTCCTGAGGAGCATTCCCGTGGCACATCCCAAAACCCCATGGAAGCCAAGGCACACCATGGAATATCCACTGCTGCTGTTTCCAGCTGGGCTGAATGCCCAGCAGTGCATTGGTTCAATATTTTGTATGATTGCAAATCCCTGCTGCCTGTTCCTCACCATGCATCACCCTTGAGAGGTTCAGCACATCCCATCTAACAATTCCTTCTGAATCTCTTCAGGATCAAAGCCAGGCTGCCCAGTGGATTTCCCTTTTAATGCCACAGGCTCTGCTTCCCCCTGCTCCCCTGCACGAGGGCCTCACCTGTGCCTGTGCTTTCTGAGGTCAGAGGTGGCTGGGACTGGTTTCTCATGTAAGCCTAGGTAAACTTTATGAGATTTTGACAATTTGAATATTCCCATGCTCTATTCCTCCCCATTATTCTGTTCTTGCTCCTCTTGTTGCCAGCTGTAATCTGGGTGGAGTGAGCCCCTCTGTACATATTTAAAGCACAAAGGTTCAGCCACCTCATGTGTCACCTGGCATTCCCTTCTCTGCCCCACTGCCTTCACCAAGGCTTTCCTGGACAGACTGATTTATATTTTCAAAGGTTTATCCCTCTAGGCAGAACTCATTTCTTCCTTGGTCTGCCTGATTTTCCTCTCTGCATTTGTGCTTTGCTCTACTTTCATCTTCACACATCCATCCTTGATGTATAGAAATTGTGCACTACTCCCATTTTCCAGGCTCTCCCTTTTTCCATGCCACACCTGGCTCAGTGAGCCCCTGTGATGTTCTGCTCCCAGGGCACATTCCAGCTCCTCCCTGGTGTCCCCATTGCTGCTGGTGTTGGTCTGTGCCCTGCTCAGGTGTCAGGAGTCTTCACCACACTCCCTCCTTCAGCCCTGCTCGGGCTCCACTGCACCCTCCCATTCTTCCTGGAGGCTTTCATTAAACTTTCTTATTTCTCCCTCTTGGATTTTGCCATCAGTCCTTTCAAATGGACACAAACTTCTCCTCACTGGGCAGAGACACCAGGTCCTTGGATGCACTTTCATTCTTCATCAAGAAATCCTGTTCTGCTGGGAGGGAACTGAGCCTGAGCCTCCCTCCTGCATCTCTTCCACTCCTGGATGGATTTATAGAATCCCAGACTGGCTTGGGCTGGAAGGGACCAACACCACCCCTGCCATGGCAGGGACACCTTCCCCTGCCCCAGCTGCTCCCAGCCCTGTCCAGCCTGGCCTTGGGCACTGCCAGGGATCCAGGGGCAGCCACAGCTGCTCTGGGCACCCTGTGCCAGGGCCTGCCCACCCTGCCAGGGAACAATTCCCAATTCCCAATCTCCCATCCATCCCTGCCCTCTGGCAGTGGGAGCCATTCCCTGTGTCCTGTCCCTCCATCCTTGTCCCCAGTCCCTCTCCAGCTCTCCTGGAGCCCCCTCAGGCCCTGGCAGGGGCTCTGAGCTCTCCCTGGAGCCTCCTGTTCCCCAGGTGAGCACCCCCAGCTCTGCCTTTCATTTACCCCAGCAGGGACGAGCCTGGAGCTCAGGGATGGCCACACAGAGGTGCCCAGAACCTTCTGGAGCACAGAACCCCCCAGGGCATGGGGGGCAGCTGGGGCTGTGCAGGAGCAGCAAAGGCTCGAGCTGAGCAGAGGCACCTTCTCCTTCCCACACAGAGCTCCTGCACTCGGTGCCTCCACCTGCCAGCAAGGGAGACACCAGATCCCCTCATGGGGTGGAGCAGTGCCAGGAGCCAACAGAGGAGTCCCTGCTGCAGCAGGAGAGCAGGAGGGGTTTGGGTGTGCACCCAGCCAGCATGGAGGAGCTGCTGGGGCTTGACAAGCAGATCCCAAATGTTTGACATGGGTCAGTTCAAAGTGACTCTTGAGTGTCCCTGGTGCTCCAGCAGTGCCAGGAATCCCCAGCTCCCTCCTGAAGGCACCTCCTGCCCGTGGGTGTGCCAAGGGGAGTGCCAGGGTGCCCGGCTCAGCTGTGCCTGTCAGGAATGTGGCAGGGCACAGGGAGGAGCTCCCGGGCCCTGGCAGGCACAGCAGGGTCAGGGGAGCACCGGGGCAGAGCCTCCCTGGGGCACTGAGAGCTTGGCAGGAGCTGCTCCTCGGGCCATGCCAGCTGCTGCTCCCCCTCAGGGGCTGTGATCCCTCTGGATTTGAACATGAGAACACATTGCTGCTGGGCTGCCAGGCCAGCTTTGAAGTGATGTTGTACAGGAGGTTTGAAATCTGCCTGGCACAGGGGAAGGGAATTGTCCTGGGGTGCTCCCCAGGTGCCCCAGGAGCCCCTGGCTGCTGGCACCTGCTGCTGGCACACCCTGCCCACCTGGCAGGGACCCTGGGGGTGTGTGAGCAGCCCAGACTGGGGGGCACTGCGGGATGAGGAGGGAGCACTGGTGAGGAGCCCCCCATGCCCACGTGCTGCCTGCAGCCTGCTTGGCTCGCTGTCAGCACTGGCACAGGCAGGGCCAGGGAGCAAGTCTGCCTTGCCCAGGGCATCAGGTGAGGCCCTGGCACAGGGCTGGCACTGCTCAGTGACGCTCTGGCTCCCCAGAGGCAGCGCAGGAGCTGGCAGGGAGCAGCGGGCAGGGCTGGGCAGCAGCCAGCAGGGGTTGGTGCTCTCTAGACACAGCTGGCACCTCCAGAACGCTGCCCTGGGCTGCAGCCCTGCTGCCCCCGGCTCTGGGGGCACACCGGGGCAGTGCCTGGTCCCAGGAGGCACAGCTGGGCAAGGAGAGCAGCCCCCGTCCCCCCTGGCTGTGCCCGAGGGCATCGTGCCCTGTCACCTGCCAGGGCTCAAGGCTCAGGCTGGGTGTGCCCAGCCCGGGGGCACGGCAGGAGCCCCGCGCCATCCCTGGCAGGGCTGGAGCCTCGCTGGGGCTGGCACGGGCAGCTCCTGCTCTTTCTTTTGCTCTTTTGCAGGTGGCGCTGCCTTTTTGTGTTCCTGACATGATTGCACCGATGTAACAACACTGACGAGGCTTTTTCTGACAGCGCTTCCTGCCTGTGCCGATGGCTCTCCACCCCCTCACTGCAGATGGGTTGAGGCTGCTCGGATCTGGGCACGATGCTTGCGAGGAATCCCCGGCAGGGAGGGAAGGGCTGCGCTCTGCCTGCCAGCCCGGCCCTGCCCTGCTGGGCTCCCTGAGCCAGCACAGGAGATTTCCAGGTTCCCACAGCCCCTTGGTCCTTGGCACCCAGGGAGTGACCCCATTGCTGCCCCAGCCCTTGCTGTCCCTGTCTCTCCTTGCTGCCCCAGCCCCGGTGCTGCCCAGCTCTGCCACGTCCTCATGCTGGGGCTGTGCTGCCCTCCCTGTGCCTGCAGGGCTGCAGCCACCCTGCACAGAGGTTCCCCCAGGGCTGCTGAAGCTCCTCTCAGGGTACCAGGACATTCCCTGCACCCTGATGCACCCCAGAGGTCCAGCAGCTGGGAAAAGGGGCTGTGAGCAAAGTGCTCGTGGCACCAGCCCGGGGATGCAGCACTGAGGACTGGCCTACCCCGGGCAGAACCCCTGGCACAGCGTGCCCACACACACTGGGATGTGTTTTCTGCTCCCCAGTAGATGACTGCGGATGTGGGGCAGTAGCAAACCCCCTCCTCACTGCTCAGCCAGGCTCCTGCAGGCTGCAGAACCCCTGGTAATCCTCAGCTTCGTGCCATGGACGCTGATGGAGACACCAGCACAGGGGCAGAGGGGCAGAGGGGCAGAGGGAAGGTCTGCCCTGAGCAGGGCAGGGGAAGGTGCTGCTCCTTCAGGGCTCAGAAATGGGCAGTGATGGCAGAGAGCTGCTCCCAGCTCCAGCCTGGGCTGCACAGGCAGCTCTTGGAGGTTTGGGGACGCTCAAGCTCCAGCCTGGCTCAGGAGCTGGGATGGCAGATGGGTCCTGGCTCCTGCAGGCTCCTCCCAGAGGCACCCCGGGAGCAGGGACAGGCTCAGAGCCACCTGCAGAGAGGTGACACTGTGAGCAGTGTCACCATAGCCCTCCCCAGCTCATCCCTGTGCTGCCATCCCTGGTCCTGCACTGCCCCAGGCTGGGTCCCCACCCTGACTCTGCAGCTGCTCCTCTCCAGAGAGCTGCGAGGATGTGGCAGACTGCTCAGGATGGTGCTGCACACCATCAACATCTGCACACCACATCTGGCTCAGCAGAGCCTGGAACGGGGCATGTGCCCCAGCAGAGCCTTGCCAAGGAGCTGTGCCAGCTGCTGGGCTGGGCAGGGCTATGGAAACAGGTAAAGATCTGGGTTATGAGAGTGGGGGAAGCAGAATCTGGCCAAAACCTTGTCTGCTGCAAAGTTCAAAAGCTCAGGCTAAAATCATAGAATCAAAGAGTATCCTGAGGTGGAACAGACCCCCAGGCATCATTGAATCCTGCCCAAGGCATCCCAACAATCCCACCCTGAGCCTGGGAGTGCTGGGAGTGCTGATCCTCATCTCATGAGGAAATGAAGAGCTTGGGTGGAGTGAGCAGCAAATATTGGGGGTTCTACTTTGCACCCAGCAAATGACAAAACTCTGAACTTTTAACCCTGGAAGAAGCAGAAAGCTGTTCCCAGCTCCAAGTGAAATCTGTAAATGGGATGCAGAGGCAGAATTGAGGTTGTGTGAGTGCTGGCACCTCGACACATCTCTGGGCATGTGTGACTCTGCTTCCAGGAACCTGAACCTGCTTTTCTCCAGACTCCTGCACCCACACAATGCTCTCTTCCTGTCCCTCTCCCAGCTTTGCCAGGTTCCCCTTGGTTCCTGCTGCTTCCTCTGTCACTGCTCCCTCCAATCCTCCTGGAGCTCCTGGGGTTAACACAGAAATAACAAATGCACCATTTGCTTGTGAATTCTGTGGGTTTAATGTTTAAGCATTTGTTCTATGTGGTGTCTCTTAGTTTGGGTTGCACTTAGCAGTCTTGGTGATAAGATAAAAAAAACTTTATGTGGGATTTTCTAAGTTTAGAGAAACCCAAACACTACGAGACATGAAAGACAGGCTGAGAGAAGCGCTGGTGCCTTGGCTGGAGGCCTCAGTGCTCAGATCCTCTTGTGCTTTCCTTCCTCACCATCCTCCAGGACATCCCTCCCCACTGCCTCTCCTGTTCCCACCTCAGTTCCCCATCCATCCCTTCCCTCCCTGGTTTTCTGCTCTCCCTGTCTCAAGTTTGGCCTGAGCTGACAGAGAAGGAAAGGTAAATATCAGCCTTGATATCAAAGAGGGGCTTCTTAAAGCTCCAGGGCAAGCAAAGGCAGTTTCCTTGGAAGTCTGGATCCTCCCTCACTGCAATATCTCCAAGAAATGGTTCCTGGTGTCCCAGCTGAGGCACAGCCAGTGAGGTCCCCCTGTCCCCCAGCTCCTTCCCACTGCTGCTGCCAGTGAGCCCTGTGACACCCAGGAGCCACCAGCCCTCCTGGGACACCATGGCTGGAGCTGCAGGTACCCAGAAATCCCAGCACCCTCAGGCCCTCTGTTCCTCTCTGTGTGTCCCATTCCCTCCCTCAGGTCCCTTCCCACAGCCAAGCACGGGATCCTCTGCAGGTGGAGGAACCTCCTCCTCCTCACCTTCACCTTCTCTCCATACCCTGATCCCTGCACTTATGAAGCCATCGGGGTCTTAATAGCTGAGAGTTGGCCTGGGACCTCTATCCCAGGAAGGGACAGAGTCCCGGAGTCCAGCCCGCTGGGACCCGAGCCACGGGGGAACCTTCCAGCCAGCAGGGTGATAACAGCTCTGGATAGTGATAACAGCTCTGGATAGTGATAACAGCTCTGGATAGTGATAACAGCTCTGGATAGTGATTTCAGCTCTTTAGGATTTCAGCTGCTGCTAGGCTTGGCTTCCCCGGGCATAGGCTCCAGGCAGACAGAGAGAGGAGAAGGGAGACACCGGCTGTTCCACGGGATGGTTTATTCGGGAGGATGCGACAGGACCCAGTTCTTCTTCTTCTGAGTTAGTAGGGTACAGTGAGCTACATTTATACCCTTGGCCAGACTCCAAACTTGACCAATGGGCAAAGGTTAGAGGATTTACAAGTGACCAATAGTAGGGTTAATAAAGTTTCTTCCTTATAAGGGTACAAAGATACGTTGTGAGTCTGGGGTCGGAACCCTCTCTGCTGCTGTGTCAGCATTCTTATCGTTAAAGCCTGCACGGTGCCTTGGCCAGGCTTGTGGCATTTACTACACTGCACCATCTCTTTTGGAAGCCCAGTGGTGCATCAGTGCTGGAGCCAACTTTTAGGGACTCCTAGCTTTCCCAAGTCACTGAGGTCATGGCATGTGATGGCAGAACCCTGCAGGAGCCTCTGGTGAAGTCCAGCAGAAGCTGGGACAAATCCCTCCTGATCTGAGGAGTCAGGCAGGTTCTGCAGGGTGTGGTTGCTCTGCCCTGCTTGTCTCAGACACCCTGACCTGAAAGGAAGAGCAGCAAAAGTTGCTTTGCTGTCCTGTGGTGCTCCTTCCACCCTCAGCACCAGGCTGAGCAGGACCAAGCCAGCAGGAACCTCCTGGGGTGGGGCTGAGGAGAGCTGTGACCGTGTTCACAGGGGTTCTTGTGTGAGGGAAGAGATGAGGATCTGACTCCATGTTTCAAAAGGCTGATTTATTATTTTATGATATTTATTACATTAAAATATTATAAAATATATATAAAATATATAATATAAAATATAATATTTTATAATATAAAATATTATAAAATATATAATAAATAACATATGATATTTATTACATTATACTAAAAGAATAGAAGAAAAGGTTTCATCAGAAGGCTGGCTAAGAATAGAATAGCAAAGAATGGTGACAAAGGCTTCTGGCTCCGACAGAGTCCGAGCCAGCTGACTGTGATTGGCCATTAATTAAAAACAACCACGTGAGACCAATCCCAGATGCACCTGTTGCATTCCACAGCAGCAGATAATCAATGTTTACATTTTGTTCCTGAAGCCTCTCAGCTTCTCAGGAGGAAAAATCCCAAGGAAAGGATTTTCCATAAAACTTGTCTGTGACAGAAAACCACGGGGCCTGTGGGCAGCCCAATGCTCTGCAGCCCCCCAGGGTCAGGGGAGGGGGGACCCAAGGGGGGCCATGCAAGGAGCTGCAGGCTGGGAGCACCCCCAGACTCAGAGATCTGCTGTGCCCAGTCTGGTGTCCAGCCCGCTCATTAATGCTCATTAACGCTCATTAAGGTGCGTCCATTTCCTGGGAACCCGGCCCTGAGCAACCCTGCTCCCCCAGGCTGTGCCCACAGCCCCTGCAGGATCTCTGTGGTGCTTTCCCTTTTCCCAGTGCCCTCCCTCACCCACCAGCCCGGGCAGGGCACAGGGAGCACAGATGGCACAGGGAAAGCAGCAGCTCGGGGTGCCAGGAGGGCTGGGGGAGCAGAGCCCTCAGCAGAGGGGGCAGAGCAGGAGGAGCAGCTCTGCCCGGGCAGTGCCAGGGATGGTGCCCAGCTGGCAGCAGCTGTGCCCAGCACTCGTCTCTGGCGTTGGTTCCCAGCCCCTCTGAAGGGTCTGGCTGGGTGAGGGGTTTGTGCTCCAGCCAAGAGAATTCCTGCTGCAGCATCCACTGACTGTAGAGCTGAGGCTGAGCTCGCTTCCCATCTGTGTTTGGGGGTCTCCAGCAGGAAAAGAGGGCAAGAGACACAACTGTGCCTCCCTTTAAAATCCCCCCTGAGCTGGGCAATCCCTGCCTGCTCACAGCCTGCATCCAAAGGGAGCAGCCCTGGGCAGCTCCTGCTCCCTGGGTGTGTGCCACAGCAGGTGCTGGCCATGCCTGGGGCCGTGGCACTGGTGACATTCCCAGCTGGAATGCTGGGGTGGGTGCAGCCTGCAGCACCCTCAGAGGAGGCAAACTGGCAGGAAAGGACAGGAATTCCAGGAACAGCCACGTTTGGAACGTGGCCATGTCTGAGCAGCTCTCCAAGCTGTCAGGAAACAGGGAAGAGTTAAAGATGAGACATGGATGGGAGTCCAGGGGGAGGTGGGAGGGAGGCAGTGCCAGAGCTGTCAGAGGGGTTCTGTGCCCTGGGAGAGCAGTGCCAGGGCCAGACTGAGACTGAGGGGGTGGGAGAGTCCAGGTGGGAGCCAGGAGGTGCCAGGCCAGGGCTGGCCAGACCCTTTGTTCCCTTGGCACCCAGCCATGCCTCAAGGACATTTGCTGGGCTTTTTCCATGGATGCCTGCGTCATTCCGGGGATGGGGAGGATGCCCTGGGTGAGAAGCCAAGGAGAGGAAGCTGGGTGAGCTCTGCCCTGGGATGGACCATGGGCCAGGGAGGTGGATCTGGGCTGGGGGGCAAAGGGATGTGGGGCAGAGTCCTGTGTGTGCCCTGCAGAGCCCCGAGGTGGAGCAGAGCACGAAGCTTTCCTCACACAGCTGGAGGGGGGTTCCTGTTGGCAGCCATGGCCTTTAACCCCTGTGGTGCCAGCTGGGGGGCAGCACAGCCGGGCACAGCAGTCCTGGGAGCTCCTGGAACACTCTGGAAACAATTTCCCAGCACAGGTGGACAAGAACACAAAGAGGGGAAATGCTGTGATGGATCTGATCTGGTGGGAAGTGTGAAGGATGAGGGGCAGCCTTGGCTGGAGAGAGCACAGCTGAGAGTCCTGAGAGAAAGGAAAGGAGCAAAAAGCAGCATCAGAAACCTGGGATCAGGAGAGCAGACCCAGCCTCCTAAGGGGTCTGCTTGGAAGAGTCCACAGGATGCAATCCTGGGAGAAAAGGGGTCCAGGAGCCACAATTGACTGTCAGGGATCAGCTCCTCCACTGCTCCCTGACAGGGAATGCAGCAAGGGCAGCAGGGAATTGAACAAGGAATCCAAGGGCTCTGTGAACACAAATCCAGGAGTGCAGGGATGGGGTCAGGACAGCCAAAGTGCACCTAGAGCTGGGTCTGGCAGGGAGCAAGGAAGGCAGCAAGAAAGGCAGCAAGGAAGGGTTCTGCAGCTCCACCCGTGGCTGTGAAGGACATGGAGGGACTGGAGCAGCTCTGCTGTGGGGAAAGCTGAGAGAGCTGGGAGTGCTCAGCCTGGATTGAGAGGGATCTTAGTGATGGATATGAATAACTGAAGCTGGGTGCAAAGGGGACAGAGCCAGGTTCTTTCCAGCAGTGCCCAGCACGAGGACAAAAGGCAACAAACACAAACTGAAATACAGAAAACCCTTCCTGAACATCAGGAAGAGCCATTTTACTGTGAGGTGGCTGAACATGGGTGGGCTGCTCAGAGGGGCTGCAGAATCTCCATCACTGGAGCTGCTCAAAGTCCAGCTGGAGATGACCCTGACCAAATGTCTTGGTTTGAGCAGCCAGGTGTCTGCTGAGGAAGGCAGGAGCCTCATCTGAAATGGAAAATGTAAAACCCCCTCCTTCCAAATTGTTATCATTTTGAAATTAAGGGGCTCTCAGGCAAAGATATGGGAGCAGGAATAACAGTTCTTTTTTAAGGAGGAAAATAAAAATAAAATAAAAATGCAGCAATACAAACCAACCCTGCCAGAGTGAGAGCAGGCCCTGTCCCCTGTGTGTCAGGGGGGTGTCCCAGCCCCATCCCAGGGGGGCTCAGCCCTCCTGCAGTGCCAGCTGTGCTTCTGCTGGAGCAGGGATCCTGCACAAGGGGGGAGTTTTCCTCTGCAGCTCCAGGGCTGCTGCAGATGGGCCTGGGCTCCCTCTGGCAGTGCAGGGCAGCAGAAAGCTGCTCCTCTGGCAATGCAGGGGGCAAAGGCTGCTGTGCTGTGCCAGGCTCAGATTGGATCCAGGTAGGAATGCTTGGCTCCTGCCCTGGGCGCAGCATCTCCCCATGGGATGGGGGAATTGGATCAGCCCTGCAGGGACACTCAGTGCCCATGAACAGCAGAGATCTCCTGGAGGGAGGATTGGCTGTGGGAGAGATAAAGAAAACGCCCCATGAACAGCAGAGAACTGCCCCAGCTCTGATAGATGGGGATTGAATCCACAGCCCCAAACCACATTTTACAGCCCAGGACACAAACCTGCTCCCTTGGCTCTGCTTTGGGCAGGAGTTTGACTCATGGGACCATTAAGGTTGGAAAAGCCCTTTGAGGTCATTGAACCCAACGATACCACAGCACTGCCAAGGTTCTCACTGACCCCTGTCCCCAGGTGCCACATCCACAGGTTGATAAATCCCTCTGGGAATGGTGACCCCACCACTGTCCTGGGCAGCTGTGCCAGTGCCTGAGCATTCTTTGAGGAAAGTTTTCATACTCAGGAGTTCCAGCATTGCCTCCCACCTCAGCAGTTCTGTGGATTTTTACAGAATGGAGTGATTGTTTAATGTCAGACCCACAAGGAAAGGGCTGTGGATCCCCTGTGGAAGAGGCCACACTGCAGGAGGTGTTCCCAGCTGCTGGTCCATCCCTCCAGCTCTGCTGGTCCATGGCTGGGCTGTGCAAGATCCCAATCCAGCCTGGCCTGGGGAGATGGACCCGTGTCCTGCTGCCAGCACAGACCCAGCCCAGCTGTGCTGCCAGCTCCAGCTCCAGGCTGGGCCATTCCAGCTGTGCTGCCAGCTCCAGGCTGGGCCATTCCAGCCAGGACACTCCTGCCACTCCAGGCTGTGCCATTCCAGCTGTGCTGCCAGCTCCAGGCTGGGCCATTCCAGCCAGGACAGTCCCCTGTCACACCTGCAGTGGGGTGACACTAAAGGCTCCTTGCAGGGTTTCAGGCTGCAGTCAGCTGAGCAGCTCAGGAATTGTTTTCCCTTCCTCCTCCTGCTCCAAGGCCATTTTCAGGATTGGAAATGCCCCCAGAACACCCCAGTGATGCTGAAGTGGTGTGGAGGGGGCCCAGCTCAGATCTGTCATACAAGTAACTCATGCTGGATTGAAGCAGTGGAAGTGTTGACCTGAGTGATGCTCAGAGCCCTGGTGGGGATGGACAGGGCTGCTCTCAGCTGAGAATCAGGGCTCAGAGCCAGCAAGGGGGGAAAAGGGCTCTGATGGCTCCTGCACTCCCAGATGGACAGATCAGCCCTGGGGAGCTGCTCTGAGGCTTGGCAGCCATCCTGGCTGGGCTAATGCTGCCCTGACACAGCAAAGACACCATGGGTGAAGTGGAAAAAACCACAATCAGGCCTGGCCAGATGTGCCAGAGCTCCAGGCCGGGAGGAAAGGAAATGTAGAGGTAATTAAGGCCCATAAAAGAACATGGGAAAAGCCAGATCCATCTCAAATGAGGGCAGAGGGGGTTAACTGCAGTCATTAAGGGGGATACTGGAAAGAAAACCAGGGCACTTTGTCCTCTTTTGATCTCATTTCTGCTCATACCAGAGTTTAAATCAACACTGGGATGTGCTGCCCATCATCCCCTTGTGCCCCACCAGGGGAAACTGAGGCACAGCAAGGGGAAAACTGAGGCACAGCAAGGGGGAAACTGAGGCACAGCAAGGGGCTGGTGCAAACATTGCTCTCCAGCTCCTGTGAGCACGGCTGGCCACAAGGCCAGGGGCTCAGGTGTAGTAAACGCCACAAGCCTTCCCAAAGCACCGTGGAGGCTTTAACAATGGGAATGCTGACACAACCGACCCCAGACTCACAACGTATCTTTGTACCCTTATAAGGAAAAAGTCTTGTTAACCCCACTATTGGTCACTTGTAAACCCTCTAACCTTTGCCCATTGGTCAAGTTTGGAGTCTGGCCAAGGGTATAAATGTAGCTCACTGTACCCTACTAACTCAGAAGAAGAAGAACTGGGCCCTTTCACATAATCCCGAATAAACCATCCCGTGGAACAGCCGGTGTCTCCCTTCTCCTCTCTCTGCTCTGCCTGAAGCCATGCCCAGGGAAGCCAAGCCTAGCAGCAGCTGAAATCCTAAAGAGCTGAAATCACTATCCAGAGCTGTTATCACTATCCAGAGCTGTTATCACTATCCAGAGCTGTTATCACTCTGCAGGCTGGAAGGCTCCCCGTGGCTCGGGTCCCAGTGGGCTGGACTCCGGGACTCTGTCCCTTCCTGGGATAGAGGTCCTGGGCCAAATCTCTGCTATTAAGACCCTCCCGAGGCTTCAATACTCAGGGGCAGCAGAAGCAGCTCTGTCACACTGAGGAGGGTCCCAAATCCCTGCAGAGCTCTGCCCCTGCCAGGGTCCCTCTGTGCAGATGGAGGAGCTGCTCCCAGCCCAGGATGGGAACATCTCAGTGTCCTGTAGCCCTGGGCACAGGGCCTGGGAGACAGGAGGAAAACCAGAATCCAGAACATCCTGACAGCTAAAAACTTGGAAGAGCTGTTAAATCCACGATTTTAACAGCCCTACAGAGTTTTCTGAGCTGCTGCTTTCCCAGCTGGCTCTCCAAGGCACTGCCTCAGGCCCTGGGCTGCAATCATGGTGTTTCCAGCCTTCAAGAGTTCCCAAGTCAGAGCCCAGGCTCTCCAAACCACGAGTTATTTTGAACAGAGAAGGCTGAGGGCCTTTTTAATTCCTCTTCTCCTTTCTAAGAGTGCAATTTTCAATCACCCCAGAAGTTCAAGAGCACAAGCACTGGAGAGTTTTGCTAAGGAAAACCCCTCAAGGTGGAGTTGAGTTCTCTGTTTCTGTGGAAAAACACAGACACCATCAGATGGGGACGTGGCTCTCACTCCTTCTTGCCTGGAATTTCACCTGTGCTGACAACAGACCCAGGGCTGGGTCTGAGAGGTGATGTGGGGACAAATCCCCTCTCCTGGGCAAGGCCAGCAGGAGCTGGGCTGGTGCCACCAGTGTCCCTGCTCAGCTGCATTCCGAGGGCTGGGCAGGGCAGTCCAGCAGGTCAGGTTGGAAGGATCAGAGCCTCTGACAGGGTCCCCTCAGTCTGGGCAAGGGAGCCCAGGCTGCCCTTCATGGGCAGGGCTGTGAACCCTCCCCAGGATGCGACTCTGGGGCAGGGTTTGGTGGTGGACCTCAGTGCTGGGTTAGGGGCTGGACTTGATCATCTTAGAGGACTTTTCCAACGTGAATGATTCCATGAATTGATGGGGTTTGAGTTCCTTTCTGGCCCAGCTGCCCCAAAACACAACCCCTGGCACTCAGCATTGGCCACACTGTGCAGCAGAGCCCCTCAGCCTGGCTCTCCTCCCTGACAGGTGAGGGGAAAGGAATCCCTGGGAGCCCTGGGAGGGAGCAAACACCACGAGCAAATCCTGGCTGTTAAGATGTGGAGTTTGCTGTTTCTCTCAGTGTGGAGGGATCAGCATCAGCCAGGTGAGAGAGCAGCCAGGACAGATTCAGACCATCCAGCCCCTCTCTGCAGCACCCCCCAAAAATAACAAGTAAGGAGGGGCAGGAAGAAGCTGCTGTCAAAGTGTTCATTGCACAAAGAGTGGCTGTCCTGTGACACTGCCAGAGCCCCAGAGCTGTGTCCCCATGTCACCCAGGAGTGCTGCCAGCAGGATGGCACTGCCAGGGCTCCTCAGAGCTGCCAGGCACGCACAGAGCAGGACCCTGCCCTGGCACCCCGGGCACACAGGGCACGATGGCTCAGGACACAGAACAGCCTCAGCTCTGGGAATCAGCTGCTGGGGGGTGAACACTGCTCAGTTCTCAGCTGGGACAGGGCTCTTCCCAGGGATGCTGCTCCTGTCTCCCAGGGCTCTCAGCAGCCTTTCCAACCTGCCTCTGCCAGGTTGGGGGGGTTATTTTGGGGGATATTTTGGGATATTGTCGCCAAGCTGTTCAGTGGCTTCAGGATCAGAATCTGGAATAGCTTGGGAGAGAAGGGATCTCACAGATCATTTTGTTCCACCCCTCTTGCCATGGCAGGGACCACTTCCACTGTCCCACTGTGCTGGGTTGTCAGATGTGGCTGGAGCTGTGGATTCTATTGCACATGTTAAAGGTGGGGCAGTTCTGTTCATTTGGCCAGCTGATAAACCAGGTGGAGCAGTTTTCTTGATCTCTGTGCCAATCCTTCCTCCAGGAGATCTCTTCTGTTCATGGGCCATTCATTATTAATTATCTGCTGTCCATGGCCACTGAGTGTCCCTGCAGGGCTGATCCAATTCCATCATCCCAGGGCAGGAGCCAAGCATTCCTACCTGGATCCAAGCTGAGCCTGGCACAGCACAGCAGCCTTTGCCCCCTGCATTGCCAGAGGAGCAGCTTTCTGCTGCCCTGCACTGCCAGAGGGAGCCCAGGCCCATCTCCAGCAGCCCTGGAGCTGCAGAGGAAAATTCCCCCTTGTGCAGGATCCCTGCTCCAGCAGAACCACAGCTGGCACTGCAGGAGGGCTGAGCCCCCATGGGATGGGGCTGGGACACCCCCCTGACACACAGGGGAGAGGGCATGATCTGACTCTGGCAGGGTTGGTTTGTATTACTGCATTGTTTATTTTATTGTTATTTTCTTCCACAAAAAAAGAACTGTTATTCCTGCTCCCATATCTTCGCTTGAGAGCCCCTTAATTTCAAAATGATAACAATTTGGAGAGAGGGGGTTTGCCTTCCTTCCTTCCTTCCTTCCTTCCTTCCTTCCTTCCTTGGACTGGCTCAGCAGACTGTTCAAGGACTGGGGACTCTCAGGTTGGTGGGCTTCTATAATTAACACAATTCTGTTGTTTTTTTGTTGTTCTTTTTCTTGTCATGTTAGCATTTGGAATTCTCTGTCCCATACTTTTGAAAGCTATCAACAGTTTGGTCTCCACTACCTCAGAAGTACCAACCACACCGAGTTTGTGGGCCTAAAGCAAACTGACAGGCCCATGAATCATGAGTGGTGGAGGAATTCATAATCTGTGTCAGAAATAGGCCAATGCTTTTCCTTTAATTTTTTTTTTTTTTAACAGAAAAGGGGCAGGTGTTGTGTTGTACTAAATAGTTTATTTAGTTGTTGGTTTTGCACTGGGGGATTGGAGATTTGCACTGAGTGGTCCTTATTGCACTGAATAGTTGATGTTATATCACATGGTTTGTTCTTCCCCCACACACCCCTGTCCCCAGTACCCCCTGGTGTTCTCTGCCCTGGGCAGTCCCTCCCTGTTGGGGAAGATGGAACAGCAAAGCCTTATAAATATGATTGTCTGGCAAAAGATTTTGAGAATATTGAAGCTATAAGTGAGATTGAAATGAAAGCAAGCTTTGAGATCCCTCAGTTACTGAACAACAGGAAAACAATGGTGTGGCCAGCTGAAGGTGATCCCCTTTTGATGGAACAACACCCTCTGCTTGCAGACAGGCCCAAGGGGCAGAGCAGACCCTGCCAGCTTGGCAGAAGGGGCCCAAAGAGGAGCTTTTAGGGTTTAAAATGTAACACAGTGTGGTAATGTAATGATTCTTATAGGCTGTATGTAAATGCTGTAGGATTTGTATATTGTACTAGATTGGTTAGTGAGAATTAGAATATTCAGCACAGAAGATTTATTGTATTGGAACGGGAACTTGCTCTCTTACCCTTTTACTCTCTCACCCTCTCATCCTCTCTCCCCCTCTCTTCTCTCACCCTGCTCTGAGCTGTGTCTGGCAGCTCCAGCAGGGCCCTGCCCCCAGGCCCTTTGCAATGAACCCCAAGTTCCAGCCCTGGCTGCAGAGATCTCTGCTCTCCATCCATCCCAACCATCCCACCCCCATCACTCCTACACCTCCCCTTGCCCCTCCTCACCCATATCCCCCTGGCTGTTGTCCCCTTCCTCCCCCTCCTTCCCCCCAGCTCAAAATCCCCCCCTGAGAATCCAACACTCTCTTTTCCATCTGGGGGGTCGCCTGATCTGGTATCAAGTCAATGAACTGAGGACATTTGTCCCCACGTGGAGAAGAGCTCTTCTCACCTTTTCCCTTTGTCCATGTGGGATCCTGTGGGTCCACAGCAGGCTGGATGGGACCCAAACAGGGAGCTCTGGGCAGGGCTGGGGTTCCTGCAGGGATCAGGGTGAGCAGCCAGGCAGACAGTGGGAATTGCTCTGAGAGCACAGGGCAGGAGCTGGGGTGATGCCCCTTCCCTGGCTCCTCTCAGAGCTCCCTGGGGCTGGCCCAGCCCGGCCTGGGAGGCTCCTGCAGGAGCCACATCCCCACCCACAGCACAGGCTGCCAGGGCTGCTCTGGGCAAGCTGAACTGGTCAGGATGGGGCACCAAAGGCTCCTCTCCTATTTCTCCACAGCAGCTGCTGCTGTGAAGAGCAGGACCATCCCTGGGATGGGGAGGGAGGTGACCCCAGGGACCATGAGCAGGGACAGAGGGGGCTCCAGGGATGGGGCAGAGTGGATGCCAGCTCTGCCCATGGCTGTGCCCCTGCAGCTGCAGGATATCAGGATAACCCCGGGCTGGGGTATCCTGCCAACCCCAGGGCAAGGCCAGTGCCCCTTGTCCCCACTGTGGGGTACCCAGGCTCCTGCTGGGAAATGAGCACCCCCAAGAGCCTCTGAGCCCCTCTTGGGGTCTCTGCCCATCCTCAGTGCTGCAGGCTGCCAGGGGCTCATGAATGCTGTGGCAGAAGTTAATCCTGTCCTTTCCCTTCTTTCCTTTCTCCTTTCCCTTCCTTCAGCATCCTCCCTTTCTGCTGTCCTGACAGCCTGGGCAGCTGTGAGGTTTCCAGTGCAGACAATCCCCAGACAATCCCCAGCTGGCTCCCTGGGCTTTGGCTCTGGGCTTCTCCAGAGGCTTCCAGGGATTTCCCTGCTCTCACTGACTTTGCAGCCCCTTGGCTGCAAACAAAGGCAAAGACTCATTGTGCCTGTTTTCCAGGGAAGGAGCTTCATCTGGGTCCCCAGACTAAACCTGGCTGCAGTTTCCCACTCTGCCTCTTCATCAGTGTCAGAAAAACCTGGCACAGCCCAGCTGGGAAAAACCTGGCCAAAGCAAAGCAGAGACTGCAGATGCTGCAATCCATCATCCAGAGCCCATCCCTGCAGGGACCAGCCCCTCTGAGGGCCACAATAAATGCTGAGGGCTGAGGAGGGACTTCAGGCAGGAAAGAAATCAATAAATTGTCATTTTAAAATTGTCATTTTGTCAAATGACAATAAATTCTCATTTTAAATTGTCATTTAAAAAGCAAGTCACAGTGGGAGAAGCTTTCTAATCATTTTGGCCCTGCAGGACAAGAAAGACATTGAGGGGCTGGAGTGTGTCCAGAGAAGGGAATGGAGCTGGGAAGGGGCTGGAGAACAAGGAGAGGCTGAGGGAGCTGGGGGGGACTCAGCCTGGAGAAAAGGAGGCTCAGGGGGCACCTTCTTGCTCTCTACAACTCCCTGTGACAGGAAGCTGCAGCCAGGTGAGGGTCAGGCTCTGCTTCCAGGGAACAAGGGACAGGAGAAAAGGAAACAGCCCCAAGCTGTGGCAGGGGAGATTCAGACTGGACATCAGGAGGAATTTCTTCATGCAGAAGGTGGTCAGGCACTGGCCAGTCACAGTCCCTAGAAGTGTTCAAAGGCTGTGTGGATGTGGCACTTGGGGACGTGGTTTGGTGGTGGATTTGGCAGTGCTGGGTTGATGGTTGGACTCATTGATCTTAGAGGGCCTTTCCAACCAAAATGACCCTGTGAGTTACTCAGGACTTGGTGCCTTAGGTGAGGTGCTCCCAGAGATTCAAATGGCTCTTCAGGGAACTGTACAGATCCTTCCCTTCCCTTCCCTTCCCTTCCCTTCCCTTCCCTTCCCTTCCCTTCCCTTCCCTTCCCTTCCCTTCCCTTCCCTTCCCTTCCCTTCCCTTCCCTTCCCTTCCCTTCCCTTCCCTTCCCTTCCCTTCCCTTCCCTTCCCAGGACTGTCACCCCAGCAGGATAAACACCATGTAAAAAACACCAATCACTTGTTTTTCAAATTTTAAAAGTTTAATAGTAAAAAAATGGTTATAAAAATAGAGCAATAAAATTAGAGTAATAAAATTAGAGTAATAAAAATTTGAACAATTGGGATTAGGACAATACGAGACAATAAAAACAAAGAGTTATGGACAGTTCAGGTACCTCTTTCTGGGCAGCATAAGCCTGAAGAAGGACCCCTGTTCACAGAGGATTAACCCTTAAAAACAATAACCTCTTGCATATTCATACACCTCATCCATGATGCATAAATTCCATTCAAACACAGGATTCTGTCTGGTCATCCTCAGCTTCTTCCTCTGAACCCTGATAGTGTCTTCATGGCTGAGCAAGGTGGGAAGAAGTTCATTTCTTCTGATAAGGGAGTAATAAATTCTTTTTCTCTGAAAGATTTCGGTGTCCTGTGGCTGCTGTCTGATGTGAGTACCTCATTCTTTTCTTTAAAAAACATCTCACATACATCGTTTCTATTTTAACCTTATGTTATAACCTAAAGCTATATTTAACACACTACTTAGGAAAATTAATCCAGCATAACTTTCTAACATAACACATATAATATTCATTTTAATATTTGTGAAAAAATAATCATAAAATATGCATTTTTCAGAACCACAACATCCAACCTGTGCACAGGGATTGATCACAGGCACCCCTGGAAACCACACAATGAAAAGCCCAGGTATTTCCCACCCAGAGCCCCAGGAGGGAGGGAAGCAGGACCACCATTTTCCAGAAAATTCTGGCATTTTGAAATTCTTCCAAAGGCATATGGGTAAAAGGGGAAAAAAAGGCACATCCATATTTTCATCCAAAAAAAAATCATTTTGGAAGTGTGTATCCTAAAAAAAGTTGGTACATTTTCTTCTGATACTTTAAAATGTTACACCGTTATATAAGTCACAAAAGAAAATATGCTCTTGGAATAAAAATGTCCTTGAAAGGAAAGATTTTTAAAGAACTTTTCTCCAAAGCAGAAGTCACTGACACGGACAATCCATAAAGTGTAATTTCAGTGAAGCAGGTTGCAGAGAGGAAGGAAGGAATTCACTCCCCTGTGTGGGCTGGGCTGCCTCAGCCCAAGGGGGCTCGAGGGTCTCCTGTGTTGTGGTGAGGGAAAATTTGAGATGCTCAATATGAGATCAGTAAGCTTTGCTTATTAATGAGAGTATCAAACTTTTATACACAACAGGTAATAAGCTCATACATATTCTAAAGCTAAGCAGCCGATTGGTTATACTAGAATATCAACTTTTCTTCATTCTTTTGGGCTCACATTTTTTTTCTCACGTTTCTCTACTTGTTATTGTACTACAGTTATGCTTAAAGAGACAATTGTTGGGGTAGATGAAACAGGAAAGCCTTATAAATATGATTGCCTGGCAAAAGATTTTGAGAATATTGAAGCTATAAGTGAGATTGAAATGAAAGCAAGTTTTGAGATCCCTCAGTTACTGAACAACTGGAAAACAATGGCATGGCCAGCTGAAGGTGATCCCCTTTTGATGGAACAACACCCTCTGCTTGCAGACAGGCCCAAGGGTCAGAGCAGACCCTGCCAGCTTGGCAGAAGGGTCCAAAGAGGAGCTTTTAGGGTTTAAAATGTAACACAGTATGGTAATGTAGTGATTCTTATAGGGTGTATGGAAATGCTATAGGATTTGTATACTGTACTAGATTGCTTAGTGAGAATGAGAATATTCAACACAGAAGATGATTTATTGTATTGTAATGGGAACTTCGAGCACACTTTTCTTCCTTTCCCTTCTCTTCTCTTTGCTCTTTCCACTGCATCTTCCACTTCTTCCCACACTCTTAGCTCTCACCCCTTTTACTCTCTTACGTTCTACCCCTCTCTTCTCTCACCCTGCTCTGAGCTGTGGCTGGCAGCTCCCAGCAGGGCCCTGCCTCAGGCCCTTTGCAATAAACCCCAAATCCCAGCAGGGCCCTGCCCCCAGGCCCTTTGCAATAAACCCCAAATCCCAGCAGGGCCCTGCCCCAGGCCCTTTGCAATAAACCCCAAGTTCCAGCCCTGGCTGCAGAGATCTCTGCTCTCCATCCGTCCCGACCGTGCCACCCCCCGCACCGGTTCTGACACACGATGTTTTTGCAGGTGCAAAAACTCAGATTAGCTAAATTCAGTACTTTCTCAGCTTTTAGTTAGCTAACTGTGAGTGTCTACATGACTTCTGTCATGCAGCCATTCTTCTGCACTCCTGTGGCCTGGGGAGCTGCCCTGTGCTCCCTGCAGCTGTGCCATTCCTCCATTTCCCACTCAGCTCTTCCCACACCGAGCACTTCTCTCTGCTCAGGCCTTTGGTCTGACTGCAGTGTGAGACACACCAGGGAAAGGGGCTGCAGCTCCTGGGGGAAGTGCTGAGAGGAGATCACAGCCCATGTGTCGGTACGGGTGCGGGGGGTGGCACAGTCGGGACGAACAGAGACGAGATCTCTGCAGCCAGGGCTGGAACTTGGGGTTTATTGCAAAGGGCCTGGGTGCAGGGCCCTGCTGGGATTTGGGGTTTATTGCAAAGGGCCTGGGTGCAGGGCCCTGCTGGGATTTGGGGTTCATTGCAAAGGGCCTGGGGGCAGGGCCCTGCTGGGATTTGGGGTTTATTGCAAAGGGCCTGGGGGCAGGGCCCTGCTGGGATTTGGGGTTTATTGCAAAGGGCCTGGGGCAGGGCCCTGCTGGGAGCTGCCAGCCACAGCTCGGAGCAGGGTGAGAGAAGAGAGGGGTAGAATGTAAGAGAGTAAAAGGGGTGAGAGCTAAGAGTGTGGGAAGAAGCAGTGGAAAGAGCAAAGAGAAGAGAAGGGAAGGGAAGGGAAGGGAAGAAAGAAAGGAAGGGGGAGAGAGAGAGAGAGTATATTCGAAGTTCCCATTACAATACAATAAATCATCTTCTGTGTTGAATATTCTAATTCTCACTAACCAATCTAGTACAATATACAAATCCTATAGCATTTCCATACAACCTATAAGAATCACTACATTACCATTCTGTGTTACATTTTAAACCCTAAAAACTCCTCTTTGGACCCTTCTGCCAAGCTGGCAGGGTCTGCTCTGACCCTTGGACCTGCCTGCTTGCAGAGGGTCTTGTTTCATCAAAAGGGGATCACCTTCAGCTGGCCATGCCATTGTTTTCCCGTTGTTCAGTAACTGAGGGATCTCAAAACTTGCTTTCATTTCAATCTCGCTTATAGTTTCTATATTCTCAAAATATTTTGCCAGGCAATCATATTTATAAGGCTTTCCTGTTTCATTCACCCCAACACCCATGGAATGTCCTGAGCTGGAGAGACCCACAGGGACCACCCAGGGCAGCCCCAGCCCTGCCCAGACCCCCAACAGCCCCACCCTGGGCATCCCTGCAGCTCTGGCAGCCTCGGGGCCGTGCCCATTCCCTGGGGAGCCTGGGCAGTGCCAGCACCCTCTGGGGAGGAACCTTTCCCTTCTATCCCACCCAAACCCCCCTGACAGCTCCAGCATTCCCTGCAGTCTGTCCCTGGGCATGTGGGAGGGTGGCTTGAGGCAGAGGGACAACAGAGCCTGAGGTTGCCTGGCAGCAGCAGCAGCAGTGACAGCAGCAGTGACAGCAGTGACAGCAGGGACAGCAGTGACAGCAGGGACAGCAGTGGCAGTGGTGGCACTGGTGGCACTGGTGACAGTCACAGCAGCTGCCACAGTTCATGGTCAGCAAAAGATGTAATTACTGTCCTTTCTTCCATGTCTTCATGCAAATAAAGAAGCAAATCTGGATTTTGTGAGCTCTAAATCTACACCTGCCAGGAGAGGAGGGGCAGAGGTTTGGGGGCTCTGTGGAGGGGCTGGGGGCAGAGGAGGTGCTGGGCATGGGGAGCAGCTGCCCTGGCACCCTGGGGCAGGGAGGGCTGGGTGGCACTGCCTCGGGGGAGGGACCCTCTGCCATGTCCCCATCCCCAGCAGCAGTGGCACCCCTGCCCCAGCACCCCGGGGAAGGAAGGGACCCCAGGACAGGAGGGTCCCAGCCTGTGCTCACCAACCCCGAGGAACAGGCAGGTTTGCTTCTCTTTATTGAACAGGTTGGCTTCTCTTTATTTTCCAGTAAAAAGCTGAGGGCTCGTGGCTCTTTCAGGGAATGTGTCAGGGAACAGGGAATGAATGAGGGGTTCCTGCACAGCCCCAGCTGGACGTCACAGCAGTCACAGCCCAGCTCCACTGGGCACAGCACCACCGTGGGCAGGCCAGCAGGTGAGCACTGGCCTGTTAAAACACAAAGGAACAGAAAATCCTACAACTCCACACTCCAAACATCAGCTCCAGAGGGTCTTAAAGGCTTAGACACAGCAGAAAGGAGAAACCAGCCTGACACTGTGATCCTTTTCTAAACTGTATCACATCCCTGGGTATTACAAAATGTTTTACCACCTCTGGAAGCATTCACCAAACCCTGGAAGTGGTCAAAAGGTGTGTGGATGGGGATCTGGGGACACGGTCTAGTGGTGAACACAGCAGTGCTGGGGTAATGGTTGGATTTGATTGTCTCAGAGGTCTTTCCAAACTGAATTATTCCCTGATTCTATATTTGAGCCAATTACATTTTCACTCTTTCTCCTGATGTCTGACTCAGAATTTGAGAAAATGTAATGCTGGCACCACTGGAGAAGAAATATGATGTGAAGATAATTTTAGGTTCCACAGGAGCTGCTTGGCATGGCTGTGATTTTGCTTTCAGCCAGCGCAAAGAGCCGGACTCAGAGCTTTTGTTAAAGAATGCATCTGGGATGAGCCTGGGCAGCAGGGAGAGGGCTGGCACACTGCCCTGCCCCCTTACACCCTGCTCAAGTGCCATTGAGTGGCTTCCAGGGGATTACAAGCCGGGCCTGGGCTTTGTCCTGGCTCCCACACAGCCCAAGATGTCATTATCCTCCAGGAGAGCAGCTCTGCAGATGGAGCTTTGTGCTATTCCATGCAAATCAGCTCCATCAGGAAGTGCCTGCTGCTCCTAGCACTGAACAGTGATGGACTGATCTGAGACACCTGAAACACAGCAAAAAAGGCAGGAAATGGAAGAGCCAGAGGGCAGGGTGGTTTGGAAGCATCCCTGGCTGTCACCTCTGTCCCTCCAGCCCTGAGCCTGGCGCTGATGGTGATTGTCACAGCTCACCAGGTGACACCAGGAGTGCTGTGGCTCGGTGTCCTGCCCACTGTGACACTGCCAGGCTCCCCCAGCAGGGTTTAGCACGGCATTAACTCCTGTCTCCCCATAGAAATCAGCCCCCAAGGCACCCTGCTCAGAATTCAACATGAGGAAACAAATCAGGGTCGAGGTGACACCTGGGGCTTTGTGTGCCCCTGACAGAGCTGGCAGCGCTCCTGCATGAAACACTGAGCTCAGCTGCTGCCAGCAGCCCCAGGGCAGGGCAGGTTTAGCAGCAGGGTCGTGCTGATGCTGGCAGGTGAGACAGCCCCCATCATCCATCTGCCTTGGGGAAAGCAGAGCTGGCTCTCAGCATCAGTGCCAGCAAAGTGGGGACAGCCACAGGCAGGGGATGTGTGCCAGGGTGGGGACATCCCACTGGCACCCACTGCCATCCCTGGGCAGGGTGCTGGGCACCTGCTCTGGCTTTTCCCCCAAACACTTTGAGATGGAGCTGCAGAGCCCTCTGTGGATGCCCACAGAGCACAAACACCCCCAGCACCGCCAGGCCCCAAGGCAGCCCTGGCCCTGCCCTGCTGTGGGGAGAGGCAGGGACACAGGCTGGGAGTGGGACCCTGGGAGCTGCCACAGCCAGGGCAGGGCAGCCACCTTCCCCTGGATGTCACCCAGCCATGGCCCCCTTTCTTCTGTATGTCACACAACCACAGCCACCTTCCCCTGGATGTCACACAACCACGGCCACCTTTCTTCTGTATGTCACCCACCTGTGGCCACCTTCCCCTGGATGTCCCCCAGCCATGGCCACCTTCCCTCTGTATGTCACCCAGCCATGGCCACCTTCCCCTGCATGTCACCCAGCCATGGCCACCTTCCCCTGGATGTCATCCAGCCATGGCCACTTTCCCCTGGGTGCCACCCAGACATGGCCACCACGCCCTGGATGTCCCCCAGCCATGGCCACCTCCCCCTGGGTGTCCCCCACTCCTGCCCATCCCTGCATGGGCAGCACAGCTCCTGCCCCCCACGGGGGGAGGGTGCTCTCCCCACAGAGCAGTTCCCAGGGCTGGGGGCAGCCCAGGACCCGGCTCTGGGGTGTGGAAGGAGCTCAGATTCCTGCTCCCCATCACAGCATCCCCCTGGCACAGCCACCCAGGGGGTCACAGCTTCTCCTGCCATGGCACACGGCTGGTGGTGGCACGAGCCCCGTGTCCAGAGCCCTGCTGGGCAACCCCTGTGCCCTCTGCCAGCACACCCACCCAGCCCTGTCCCTTCATCACCCTGTGCCCAATGCCAGCACACCCACCCAGCCCTGTCCCCTCCATCACCCTGTGCCCTCTGCCAGCACACCCACCCAGCCCTGTCCCCTCCAGCACCCTGTGCCCAATGCCAGCACACCCACCCAGCCCTGTCCCTTCCAGCAGCCCCTCTCCAAAGGCTCCTCAGCCCCCTGGGCACTGCAGGAGCTGCAGAGCTCCTCCCGTGTGTGGGGCAGCAAACCCCAAAGAGCTGCAGGAAGGGCTGGGGGGCCAGGCTGGGATGCCATGGCCATTCCCAGGGATGCCCAGCATGGGCTGAGCTGTCTCAAGGGCCCCAGGGCTGGCTGGCCATGCAGTGACAGATGGGACACTGGGCCATGTCTCAGTGCCATTAGTAGAGCAGAGTTTAAGGGGAGGTGAAGGGTGCAATGAGGAAATTGGGGTCAACCTCATCCATTGCTGGGTATCGTGTATTAAAAATACATCAATTTCAATACATCAGTTTCTGATGAGGGCTTTGTCCACAGGGATGTTTCCAGTTTTTTAAGGAAAGCTGCTGAGCCACTTAAACCTTGGCCAGCTGGGAGGGCTCACACAGACACGGTGATCTCCTGGAGCACAGGGGTGACCAGGAGAGACTGAGGGAGCTGGGGGGGCTCAGCCTGGAGAAAAGGAGGCTCAGGGGGCACCTTCTTGCTCTCTACAACTCCCTGTGACAGGAAGCTGCAGCCAGGTGAGGGTCAGGCTCTGCTTCCAGGGAACAAGGGACAGGAGAAGAGGAAACAGCCCCAAGTGCCAAAGGGGCTGTTAGATTGGATATTAGGGAAAATTTCTTCATTGAAATGGTGATCAGGCATTGGAACAGACAGTGAAGTCACCATGGCTGGAAATGTTCAAAAAGATATCTGTATGTGGCACTTGGGGACATGGTTTAGTGGTGGGCTTGGCAGTGCTGGGTTGATGGTTGGGCTCGATGATCTTGGAGGGCTTTTCCAATGTAAACAATTCTGTGATTCTGTGAGAGAAAAAGAAGTGCACAACAAACCCCAGGGGCATCTCCCTGTGGGGCATCACAACGAGCACTGAGCACCTGCAGCAACAACTGCCCAGCGCTGCAGGGCTGCCCAGGGTGGGGTTGTTGGGGTGTCCGTGCAGGGCCAGGGCCTGGGCTGGATGATCCCCGTGGGTCCCCTCCAGCCCAGGACATCCCGGATTGTCAGAGCTGCCTCCCCCCAGCCTGGGACAGGAGCTCCGGGGCTGGGACGGGGCTGTGGCTGCTGGGACAGCCCTGGGCCACCTCCCCAGGCAGGCAGGGAGTCCCCCTCGCCCTGGGCAGCAGCTGCAGCCCATAAACCCCTCAGCCCTTATTTTGTGTTGAGGACAAAAGCCATCAACAAAGTCCTAATTAAAAAACAACCACCAAGCAAAAAGCACAGCTAATTGCTTTTTGACTGCAGAACAAAAGCCGCTCATCTGCCTAATTACACTGTGAAAATGAGAAGAATTTAAACAGGAATTATAAGTAATCACAGAAGCAAAGAGAGGAGTGAATGCCTATGGAAACCTGGATGCAGGGCTGAGCACAAAGAAGGCAGCAGCTAGGAGAGGGGGATGACAAGGAGAGTATTTAAGGCTCATTATAGTGAGCTAATTGGCTGCTCCTCAAGTACCTCCCTGCTCAGGCCCTCCAAGCACCCTGTGCTTCCTGGGCAATTGAAGCTTCCCAGTATCCCAGAGGAGTCCTGTGGGTCAGAACCGTGGTCTGGGGCAGGTGGGGAAGCACAGGAGTCACTCCACCAACCCCGGAGTGCTGTCCCCATTCGGACACCAACACAGTTCTCCACCTGCTGTGGAGCAGAGCTGGAGCCATGCAGGGCAGGGACCTTGCAGGGTCTCCTGAGAGCAGAGATCCCCAGGCTGGGTGAGGTCAGGTTCACAGAACATCCTGAGCTGGAAGGGACCCACATCAAGTCCAGCTCCTGGCCCTGCACAGGACACCCCGACAACCCCACCAAGTGCCTGAGAGCGTTTCCCAAATGCTCTTAGAGCTCTAGCAGGTTCCAGGCTGGGCAAGGGGATGGAGAGCCCCGAGGAGAGCCTGAGCCCTGCACTCAGCTCCACCCAAGCCCAGGGCTGTGCAGGGACCTGCTGGGGTGAGCTGGGTGGCTCTCTGGGAGAGGAGGGTGGGGAAAGGAAGAAGTCATTCTGTTCTGAGAATGGTCAGTGGGGCAGAAACAGGAGGAGAAAATCAGGTCAGTGGAAAATTTCAGGGCCCTCACTGGAAAAGCAAATCCTGTTCTCCTGAGGTCTGCATGGAGACAGTGGTCAGGAAAGCTGGAAAGAGTCAAATTAATGTTTCCTGAGAGGTAATTAACCTGCAGAGCTCCCTGTGGGGAGGGAGGTGCTTGCATCCAATGTCAGGATGGCTCCCTGCATCCCAGGGCCCCACCGGCACAGAGGGGTGCCAGGAGAGCAGGGACACCAAGGACGGCTCGGGCAGGAGGTTTTGGTTCCAGTGGTTGAAGCTCTGGGATGTGACAGTGACAGCCCCTGGCACTGGCAGGAGGAGCCTTTGCAGAGCCACCCTGGCTGTGCCACCTCTGGGTGCAGCCCCAGAGCCCCCGAAGGACAGGCAGAGCCCACTCGGGGCTGGGCCAGGGGGGCTCAGGGGAACCCTCTGGGCTGAACCCTGCTCAGGTGCCAGCCAGACCCAGATCCAGCATTCACCCCAGCACTGGATCCTGTCAGTCCCACCTGCAGTGCAGGCAGGAGTGCTCTGCTCTGGAATGTGTGTGGGAATCAATAGCTCATTTCTGACCCAGGACTGGGGAGGGAGCAGCAGCAGGAGGAAATCAAAGCAAATGGGAATGACACAGGCACGGGCTGGTGTCTGAGCCAGCCCCCAGCAGCAGCTGCAGGTCAGAGCAGCCCAGGCTCTGCCACAGCACTGCCAGGCTTGGGGGTGCTGGGGGATGTGAGAGCCAAAAGCCTTTGGTCACCAGGGTTTGTCAGCACAGCTGTGGGATCTGGGCTTTCACCCACACTGAAGGCACCACCTGAGGCCACCAACCCCCAGAGACACAGACACAGCCTGGCATTCTGCACCTGACAGAGGCATCATGGAATGGTTTGGGTTGGAAGGGCATTACAGAGTGCCAGTCCCACCCCCTGCCATGGACAGGGACACCTTCCACTACCCTAGGCTCCTCCAAGCCATGTCCACCCTGGCCTTGGGCATTTCCAAGGATGGGGCAGCCACAGGTTCTCTGGACACCTTGTACCAAGGCCTCAACACCCTCACAGGGAAGAATTTCTTCCTAACATCTCATCTGAAACTCTCCTTTTTTACTTTAAAACCCTTCCATCCTATCACTATCTGTCTGTGTAAAAAGTCTCCCTGGTGCAGGACAGTGCATCCCATCCCATCCCATCCCATCCCATCCCATCCCATCCCATCCCATCCCATCCCCATGCCATTCCATGCCCATCCCATCCCATCCCATCCCATGCCCATCCCATGTCCATCCCATGCCCATCCCATGCCATTCCATGTATTTCTCCACTCCAGAGCTCCAGCCCTACAGCTCAGACAGGCCTGCAGTGCTGCCAAGGTGCCCTTTGTTCCAGGCAGGTCTTTTCACAGCACTAATGATCCCACCTTTTGCAGATGAATTCCCACAGGTTTTTAAGAGAAAAGGAATTGCTTGAATACCTCCCAGACTCAAAAATAGCGAGGGAATTTACCACCCTGCTATTAAACATTTCTCAGTGCTACCAGCAGCACCCCAAGAGCTGTGATGATGGCATTATCCTACCCTGCAATCCCTGCTGTGCCAGTTGCTGGCAGGCACAGGCAGCTGCAGCAGGGGATGCCCTCCCAAGGGCTGTGCCCAGCAGGTGCCCAGGGAGGTCCCTGTGCCCGTAGCACCCCCAGCCCCACATGGGGGGTCACTCCAGTGCCACCAGTGCAGGCCAGCATGCAGCCTGTCCCACCAGCAGGTGTGTTCCACTCCTGGAGGAAAGGTCTGACCACCAACTGCCCAGTCCAAGCAGATACAAACTCCTTTGTGCACAGAATCACAGAATCCTTGAGGCTGGAAAGGACCTTCAGGTCAGTGTCTGGGTTTGGACAGACAGGGGTCTGCTGAGGAGGGCAGGAGCCTCTCCTGACATGGAAAATGTAAAACCCCTCCCTCCAAATTGTTATAGTTCTGAAATTAAGGGGCTCTCAAGCAAAGATATGGGAGCAGGAATAACAGTTCTTTATTAGGGAAATAAAATTACAAATGCAATAGTACAAACAAAACAAAGCCCTGCCAGAGTGAGAGCAGGCCCTGTCCCCTGTGTGTCAGGGTGGTGTCCCAGCCCCATCCCATGGGGGCTCAGCCCTCCTGCAGTGCCAGCTGTGGTTCTGCTGGAGCAGGGATCCTGCACAAGGGGGGAGTTTTCCTCTGCAGCTCCAGGGCTGCTGCAGATGGGCCTGGGCTCCCTCTGGCCATGCAGGGCAGCAGAAAGCTGCTCCTCTGGCAATGCAGGGGGCAAAGGCTGCTGTGCTGTGCCAGGCTCAGATTGGATCCAGGTAGGAATGCTTGGCTCCTGCCCTGGGATGCTGGAATTGGATCAGCCCTGCAGGGACATTCAGTGGCCATGGGCAGCAGATAATTAATAATGAATGGCCCATGAACAGAAGAGATCTCCTGGAGGGAGGATTGGCTGTGGGAGAGATAAAGAAAACTGCCCCATGAGCAGAGGATAAGTGCCCCATCAGACAGGAACAGATGCACACACCCATTTCCAACCCAAGACAATCAGTCAAGCCCAGCCCCTAACCCAGCAGTGCCCAGTTCCCATGTCCCAGGTGCCACAGCCACACCTTTGGAACACTTCCAGGGATGGTGACTCCACCACTGCCCTGGGCAGCTGTGCCAGTGCCACCCTTTCTGTCAGTGGCAGCTTTTGGAAGTCCTGCCCTACAGGGCAATGCCAGGATATCTCTGTGGTGGCCAAAAAAAGAAAGATTTGAGGGCAATCATGTCTGAACCATCTGCATCCCTAAAATCTTGTAAGGAAAATTAATCCACAAACATCAGAGGTTTATGTCCAAAAAGGAGACAGAGGAGTCCTTTTACTTTATTTGAATAAAGGGAGAGGCCATGGGGCATTCCCCTGGGATCTCTCCAATTTTTGGAGGATGCAGCCTCCTTTTTATCCTAATTTTCCAGCCACATGTCCCTTCTCTCTTTCCCCAATGGCTGAGGTACTTGAGAGGTTCAGACTTCCCAAATTGCCTGATACCAGAGATTTTCCTCAAATGTATAACCCTCCCTTTTTATTTTTCCTTGTTATGGCATTTAGGGGTTTTTCTTCCTCACTGTTTCTTTCATCTTTCAATGTCTAATTTCATTTATCAGCAAAGTGATAAAGTTTATTTGTAAAAGCAAATACCTTTTTCCATTCATCAATCAGTGGAATTCTTCCCGTTGTTTCTTTTATCTCCCAGTGCTGTTTTTATCTACCAGTAGACCCACAGCTTGTCTGTAAAGACAAATCTGCTGTTCCTCTCAATCTCATGCAGTGCTGTACTTGCCTTCAGTCCTCAGCAGAAGGCAGATGATCTGCACATATGACCTGGAGAAGAATGCCCAGCACAGGGAGGCCCCTCTGCCCTGGCCCCAGGCTTGGTGTGGCTCTGGACACAGGAGAGGCTCACCTGGGATTGCCTCAAGGGAAAGATGCTGGAGTGCAGGAGGGGTGACCATGAGAAGAAATGTACATTTTTCTCTTGAAAAGATTTTTCTACAGAAGAAAAAAATTCATCCATCCTAATCTGCCCCTCCTTCTTCCCGCTGCCCTGAATGCCAGGGTTGGGTCTTACCTGGGGAAGCAGGAATGCCATTTCTCATATTCCCTGGAAATGTTCCTCTGTGGTGTTGTGAGGTGCCCAGGACGAGGTGAGAGATGAGAATTTGACTCCATATTTCTTAGAAGGATTATATTATATTATATTATATTATATTATATTATATTATATTATATTATATTATATTATATTAATTATATTATATTGCATTACATTACATATGTCATATCATATCATATCATATTATAAATGCTATACTAAAACTATACTAAAAAGAATAGAGAAAGGATACAGACACAAGGCTAGACAAGAATGATAATAAAAACCTGTGACAGACTTGGAGAGTCTGACACAGCTGGCTGGGATTGGTCATTAAATTAAAACAATTCACATGCTGGGTAAACAATTCTCCAAATCACATTCTGAAGCAGCAAAACAGGGAGAAGCTGAAGCTTCCCATCTTCTCAGTAGAAGAAATCCTGGCAAAGGGATTTTTCATAAAACATCGTGGTGACATTCCTCTGCCTCAGCAAAGCAGCCCTGGTTTATGTAAGAGACCTCAGGGATATTTGCAGGAGGCAGAGGCCCTGGAGCAGCAGGGAGGGAGGGAGGTGTGTTCTGTGAGCTGCATACCCTGCAGGGAGCTGGGCGTGCAGTGAGCGAGGGCTGCCAAGCCAGAGCCAGAGCATCAGTCCCGCTGCTGCCGTGGCACTTGCAGCTCCTTTTCCTCAGAGAGGAGACCAAGGAACAAGGGATGGAATCCCCCTTGCCAGCTTGTGGCTGTACAGGATGGCTCTGACATGGAGAGCCTGGCAGCAAGAGCACAGAGCTGTCACATCCCCGAAACCTCAGGGTCTGTCTGACACCTGGCAGGAGCATTTACCCACAGCTCGTGGAGCTCAGGAGCCAGAGCCAGAAGGGAATTGCCAGTATCAACCCTCCTTGTTCAAGCATTTTTATTCAGCACAGTATCTCCTTCCTCATCTCTTCCCTCAGCCCCCCCTGCTGCCAAACTTCCCACGTGCTCCAGGCAGCACTGGGGCTGCTGGGTTGGAGGCACCTGCCAAGAAGAATCATAGAGGATTCATGGAAGAATCCCAGAATTGTTTGGGTTGGAAACAACCTTACAGGTGATTCCATTCCCTGCCATGGCAGGGACACCTTCCACTGTCCAGGTTGCTCCAAGCCCTGTCCAGCCTGGCCTTGGGCACTGCCAGGGATCCAGGGGCAGCCACAGCTGCTCTGGGCACCTGTGCCAGGGCCTCAACTCCCTCCCAATATCCCATCCATCCCTGCCCTCTGGCAGTGGGAGCCATTCCCTGGGTCCTGTCCCTCCAGGCCCTTGTCCCCAGTCCCTCTCCAGCTCTCCTGGAGCCCCTTTAGGCCCTGGAGGGCTCTGAGGCCTCCACAGAGCTTCCTCTTCTTCAGGCTGAGCAGTCCCAATTCTTTCAGCCTCAGAATCCTGCAGCATGTGTGTTCACCAGGCACACACCTGCAGCTGTGACTGGGGACCTCAGGGGAGCAGGAGATCTGTCTGCTTTATTAAACAGCTCATACAAAACCTCTGCCATGTTTCATTGGCCCTGGTGCAGAAAGCCTGGAAGAAGCTCTGGGTTCCAAAGGCCTCAGACCTGGGAGTGGTAGAGCCAGAGTGTTTCATGGTGATGGGACTGGTGACACTGGTCACAGCATGCTGATGGATTCCAGCACTCATGTCACCTGGGAGCAGCCTCAGTTCATGTCTGTAGGCCTCTTGTAGGACCTTATTCCAGCCAAATCCTCAGGAACCAAATCAACCCCATCCCTGGAAGCGTCCAAGGCCAGGCTGGATGGGATTTGGAGCAACCTGATGTAGTGGAAGGTGTCTCTGCCCATGGCAGGGGCTGGAATGAGATGAGCTTTAAGGTCCCTCCAATCCAAAGCATTCTGTGATTCCATGAATCCTGGACATTTTGACATCAGGATGGCCCAGGACTCTTGCCAGGGGGATGCTGGGCAGTGCTGGGGGCTGTGGAAGCTGGACCTGTGATATTCTGGGCCTCCTGCAGCATTTGTACCTCATGGTGCTCCTGCTGAGCTGGGAACCTGGGCCTGGGCTGGACCATTGCACAGGCCTGGTAAACCCTGTCCCCCACCAGATTTACTCTGCTCTCAAAGATGAAGAGACAAATGTGGTGGAAGAAGCAAGGACTTCTCAAGCAGTGACTGTAAAATAGGTTGTTGTTTGACCTCAGAGGTTCAAAGCATCCTCCTCCTGCACTGACAGAGGATAAATACATCCAGGCCAGCCCTCACTGCTGCTCACCCAACCCCTGCCCCAGCCCCGTGGTTAATGGGCTCCAGAAGGCTGGAATGTGAAATGTTTGGAGCCTGCAGCTCTGCCCAGGGACTGTGAGCTGGGTGCTGTGGCAGAGGCCAGGCTGCTCCAGGCACATTCCTCTGCAGTCCCTGTAATTCAGGAGTCAGCAGGGAGCTGGTGCTGGCAGGTGGAGGCAGTTTGCTCTTGTGTATGGGACGCTGAATTTCAGGGCTATAAAAACAGGATTTGCAGCCAGGATAAGGCAAAAGCCTGGTGGATCACTCACCTGGATGGAGTCAGGTGTGATCCCATAGCAGAGGTGGAGAGAAGATTCAATTCCTGCTTATCTTCCAAACGCTGCTCTTTCTGCATATCCTGGGCTAGCTTGAACATCTCTGTGATATTAAGGAGGCCTGTGGCAGCTGCTGAGCAAGAAATCCTGCAGCAGCAACACCTGAACCCTCTGGAAGAGATGCCTGCACCAAGCCCTGCAGCCCCTCACCCTGTCAAAGCCCTTCCCACTCTCCCCTGCTCCTGGGATCCCCCTCACACCATCCCACTGCAGCCTGGGCTTTATTGTGTTTGCATCCTCCTCTTTGCAATATAGATTTGGCCTTTGTCTTTGTTATTTGTGTCTCCAATTCTTCCCCTACCAAGTACATCAGTCGCTATGGAAACGATTATTTCCTCGGGATGAGTAATCTTCGTGACAGCCCCGAAAACAGCAAAAAGTCAGAGCATACACTGCACCTTCTACTTAATTCAGCAAGTTGTTAATTAGCTCTTCCCTTCAAAGGGATCAAAATCTCTGCCACCAATGATCTGCAGGGAAAAAGAAGGAGTTTTGACTGGCTGCTTTGATCATTTTGTGCTAACTTGGCATGAATTGGAGGAAGCCAACAGGCAGCTGCTGGAGCAGTAAGCACCAGGCTGTCCCTGCGTGTGGGAGGACCAGAGGACGTCAGCTGCATGTAGGAAGCTCCCAGTAACTCACAGTGTGAACCACTGAGCAAAGCAGAAATCCCAGTGGAGTCCCAGCACTCTGGAGCTGACAAAGTCACTCCACCACAGTGGTGGGTGCAGGAACTCCCCAGTGTCCCCAGGTGGGTAAAAGGCCAGTGGCACCTGGCTCCTACCAGCCATGGCATGGCCAGCAGGGCCAGGGCAGTGCCTGCCCCCTGTTGCATTGCCGAGGTCACAGCTCAAATCCTGTGTCTGGTTCTGGGACCCTCACAAAAAAGAGAGACATTGAGGGGCTGGAGCGTGTCCAGAGAAGCAAATGGGGCTGGGGAAGGGCCTGGAGCACCAGGAGAGGCTGAGGGGCTCAGCCTGGAGAAAAGGAGGTTCAGGGGGCCCTTCTGGCTCTGCAGAGCTCCTGACAGGAGGGGACAGCCACGGGGGTTCAGGCTGTGCTCCCCGGGAACAGGGACAGGATGAGAGGAAACAGCCTTAACTTGTGCCAGAGGAGGTTTAGATTGCATATTTCAGAAGATTTTCTCACAGAAAGGGTGCTCAGGCACTGGCACAGCTGCCCAGGGCAGTGGTGGAGTCACCATCCCTGGTGGCATCAGAAGCTGTGTGGGTGTGGCACTTGGGGACATGGGCTAGTGGTGGCCTTGGCAGTGCTGGGGGAGGGGTTGCACTCCACCATCTGAGAGGGTTTTTCAGACTTTTACAATAAACAAGAAGCTCTGTAGCAGGGCCCCATGAGCCCCTCCACAGAGCACCACAGCCAGCAGTGCCCACCCAGCAGGGACAGCGCTGGCTCTGCCAGCTCCATGTGCAATATCCCAAAGCTTCTCCAAGGCCTGACATTAATGAGAGATGATTAAACAGCTCAGCTCTCACAGGGTGTCTGATGGCACAGCCAGGGCCAGGGTGGAGCCCAGACCCCTGAGACACCCGAGTGCTGCTGCTGCTCCTCACACGGGGCTGAGGGCTGGGGTGGTGACCTGGCCCTGGCTCCTGCAGGCTCAGTGAGAATTGTGCTTTAGCTGAGTTCTAGAAGGATCCAGGGATGAGAGGCAAAGAGGAGGCTGAGCAGGGCATCTCCTCCTACCTTCTGAGGAAGAGGCTCAGGTGAGGATGTCCCAGAGGAGAGCCTGGCTGGGGAGCACTGCCAGGTCTCTGGTAAGAGCTGATGGCACTGGGCTCACACCAGCAACCACAAGAGCTCTGTGCTGTGGAAATGAACGGGCAAAAAGATGACTGGGAGAACAACCCCAAACCCTTCCAAAAGAAGTTGGTGTCTCCAGTGATCCATGCACAGGAATAAACCCAGGAAAACCCCCTGACTGTGGTCAGCCTGCACCACTGAGGATGGAATGTGTGAATGGGATGGGACACACTGAGCTGCTGCTGTATTTCCCTTTGTCTCCACCCAAGGAAAATGTACTGCATCTCAAATAATGCCCAGCAATGAATACTTGCTGCTCTGTGCTCTGGCCTCATCCCAGCAGTGACTGCTGCTGACAATTCTGAGGGCTGGGGACAGCACTCCCTGCCCCCTTCCCTGCCAGCGCCCACACTCCTGCTCCATCCACTGGGCAGCAAGGCAGGCACTGCATCTCTGGGCTGCCCCCTCTGGGATCTTCTTCCTTCCCAGCCTGTGGAGAGCCCATGGCATGGTGGGGAGCTGCCTGCAGGCCAGCACTGAGCCCTGGCACTGCCAGGGGGGCAGCCTGGGAGGTGTCAGGTGTGTGCCCATCCCCAAGCAAAGAGTTTCCCTGAGTCACTGCACTCAGACAGGGGCAGCACAAACAATCTGTTTTCCATCCCCCCGGCACTGCAGCATTATTAGAAGGTGCTGATGTCTTCAGATCGATCACCAGGAGCAGGGAAGGTCACGTGCAGACAGGCTGATTGCTTCTTCACGTTGCTGAGCCAGGCATTTTGCATCTCCAGTGTCACCTCTGGGCTGAACTTCACCCCTGTGCTCACCTCAGGGGTCTCCTACCCTGGAGGGGACCCATGGCCCAGGCACAGGGCCAGGCCAGGCTCTGGCTCACCTTCCCAGAGCTCCAGGGAGGGGATGCAGAGACCCTGCTCCAGGACTGCCTGAACAAACCCAGCTCCTCTCCCCCACAAGCAGCTTGGTGTGTTTTCATATTCAACACCACCACTTCTCACCCTGCACTCTCTGCTTTTCTCCCTCCATCCCTGTGTCCCCTGGCTGCCCACCCCTGTGCTCTGGGTTTCCTGCAGGGACTGTAAGTCAGGCCTGCACTAATTCCTGGTTGGATTTCTGTAAGGATTTGAAGGCTGGCTTTCAGCTGGCTAAGTTCTTCCTAAATCTCAAGGCTTCATTGCCAAGGTGGAGAACAGGTCACTGGGGCAGTGGCCAGGGGGCAATTCCCTGATTCCAGCTCCTTTCCCAGCCCTGCCCTGGCAGCCAGGCCTTCTCTGGGGCTCACACCCTGGCACTGCCCCTGCAGACAGGGCTGGGGGGTGCCCTGCCCCAGGCTCAGCCCAGCTCCCTGCTGGAGGCAGAGGGAGATCCCTGCACATCACCCTCAGCAGCACACTGTAACACGTGCTGAGGCCACCACAGTGATTGCAGGACTTTCAAAGTCCTCTGTGCCATCTCATGGAAAATCTCAGATCCACACCCTCCATCCCAGTGCAAACCCACTGATCTGCTGTCCCTGGGCATCCCTCTGCACTGCTGTGCCCCCACCCAGGTGCCAGGAATGCAGCCAGATCCTGCATCTTCACACCACGTGGCAAATGCTACAGCCATGGGTTGTCTTTTTCTATGGATGTATTTCAGGCTTTACTGTAAAAAGAAAAAAAAAATAGCTTATTAAATGACATCCAGACAATCTTTTTAATAAGACACCCAAATATTCTTCCATCTGTGTTTGTACTAAGTGAAAACGCAACCATTTTATCAATAGACTTGTCAGCAAGTCTTGGGAAAAGGGGAAAATTAAGCCATGAGTGCAAACCTCTTGTTAATATGAGCATCTGTAATGCCCTCAAAATAGAAGGAAAATAAACATCAACTCAGTAAAATCAGGGGAGAAGCAAATTAACAAACTACTCTTACAGTACAGTGGTTTTTCTTTGTTGAAAAAATCCACAAACTGGTTGATCTCGTGCTCTGTGTCAAAAGGTGCAAAACTCCTTTCAGCACCTCCCATCCCTGCTGCTGTAAGCTCAGCCCAAACAACAGCCCAGGTGTACCAGCAGTTACCTGCACTGGGGTCTTTCTTCCAGTCACTTATGTGTGCTATTAAATCTCTGTTTCTTACTCATGGCACAGCCCAGAGATGTTCTGCTGGATTTACCAGGTCAATTCTGAAGTCTGGTCACATAAAGCTGTGGCAGGGAGAAATAAACTCAGCACATCTTAATTCAAAGCCTGAAGACACAACCTTCATGGAAAGCAGTTTGTACTGCTGAGAATAAATCTCTATCTCTGCTCATGTATAAAGATCTAAGAATAAATTATTTGATAATGTTTATCCTTGTGTGGAAGTCTTGTATCATTCATTACATGCTCAGGATAAGCAGCTGAGCTCTGAGCTGCTCTCCTGACTGGACAGGAACGCTCTGAGGTCCTGCCAGGGTGAATTCATTACTCTTCCCCTCCCTGGGCACTGTAGGGTCATTTCCTACAAGCCATTGCCCAGCCCAGCCCCACTCCCGTGTGCCAGATCCCTCCAAGTGTCCCCAGCACTGTCCCAGAGGGACATCCCCTCACAGCTCCTGACAGCTCCTCCCCACACCCCTGCTCTGCCCAGCACATCTCCCAGAGCTGGGGCTGCTCCAGAGCCTGGGCCAGCAGCATCCTGCTTGGCTTCCTGGTGCTGCTCCAGCTGAAATCCTGGCTGGCATTGCAAGGAGAGCCCCCCACCCAGCAGGGGGGCAGAGCTGGCCTGGGCACAGCCTCCCCACCCTGGCAGTGCTGGGTTAATGGGTGGGCACCAGCAGCTCAGGAGTTCTGCTGCCCAGCCTGAACTCTTTGCTTCATCCCTGACAGATTCCTACTCCAGCTCCCACTACTGTAAACTGTGCCCCTTCCCCACGGCTGGGAAGGAACACTGACAGGCTGCTTCAGAGAGGAGATCAGCTCTTTGATCTCCTCCCAGAGAGGAGATCAGCTCTTTGGATTTCCACCCATAAGGGTTTAGGTGTTATTAATACAGTTGGGAATGGCATTTTTAATGCTAAATCAGTTTCAGCTTGAGCCAAGGAGGCCAAGTATCGTAGGCAGCGCAGAGAAGGACTCACAGGAAGGATTCACACAAGTTAAGGAGGTTTTTTGAAAAAAAATAAAGAAATCTGTGATTAATCTCCTTAATGCAAAGAGCATTTTCTGGGACGTCAGTTTAATGACTCAACACTTCTGCCGCAATGTCACAAAGTCCCTCCACTCATCCAGCTCCTGGAGTCCAGGGAATTTCTGGCTTTTATACAGAGTCAAAAGTGCTGAACCCCAGTGGAAGGCAAATAGCTGGAGAAGGGAATAGAAGTCCCCCAGGAAGGAATGCAAAGGCACTCAGCAAATCCCCATCCTCGGGGCAGACTGAGGTTTTGGAGTCCCGTCCTGTGCCCACACCAGGCTGTCCCCATCCTGACATGGCCCAGCACTGGCACAGGAGGGCTGGGAGAGCAGAGCACCAGGGCCAGGGCCAGGGCAGGGCTGGGTGAGGGCAGAGCAGGGGCTGGGCTCTGCTGCTCATCCTGGCCTGGCAGCCACGGGGGCTGGGCAGTGAGCACTGCCCGCGGTGCCCCAGGGCTGCTGCACCGCCCGAAGCCACCCCACGGTGACAAATGTCAGCCTGGCCTGACCGAGCAGATGGACAGAGGCTGGGAAGCAGATGGAGAGAAGGGAATTTGGAGCTGATTTGAAAGGCCCCGAAGTGCCTCGTTAGGAAAACACATCCAGGCATGGACAGAGCAGCCTGCAAAGGTGGGGAGGACACGATGTGAGAGGAGCTGCCGTGCACGGGCTGCTGCTGTCACCCGTGGGGTCACAGGACAGCCAGAGCACCCAAGGGACACCACACACCTTCACTGCCACGGGATGCAGACCCAGCTGGCAGCTTCCTCAACCAGCCACACACTCCAGGGAAATAAATCCAGGAGAGGCTGGCAGCCCCCAGAGCACTCCAGGGGGTTCCCTCACCCCAGGACTGCAGCCATCACCCCCGGTGTCTGTGCACTGCCTGTGCCCAGAGTGGTGCCCACACCGGGCTGTGCCCGGGGCCAGGCACCAGCAGCTCCTGGGCGGCTTGGCCGGCTCCTCCTCACCCCCTCCATCACCTCCCTGCCACCTCCCGAGAGGGACGGGATCTGGGGGCAGCGGGGATGAGGAGCTGGGAGCAGTGGGAGCAGGTTTGGTGCCTATGCTGGTTTCTACACCCCTCTGCTGGGCAGCCAGCACAATCGCTAAGGAATGTGAACGCGCAGGAACCGCAGGGAGAAGCCCAGCAGGAAAAGGAATAAAACCAACATGTTTTTAAAATGAAAATGCCAGGGGAAAAAATCCCCAGCTTCTTTAATTCCCAGTGTGGAAGATCACCACCAGCACTGTGGCCAGACAAACTGAGGTCCATGTGAACATCCCTTGGCCCAGCTCTGCCTGAGGGGACAGAACTGATCTGAAATTTTCGCCTGAAGGAAAAATAAGCTGGGAATCCTTGCCTTGCTGCTCCAGATATTGGATGTCTAGAGGACCTGCATAGGAGCCATATAAAAAAACATCACTCATCTTTTATATTCTTGTAAGGCAGCAGAGGCTGGGGATTTGGGCTTGGACGCATCAGTTTTTAGTCTAAGCTCAGGCAGAGGTTTCCCATGTGTTCTGTGACTTTTCTGTCATGGTTTAGTCCCAGCTGGCAGCTCAGCCCTGCACAACCACTTGCTCACCCTAGTGGGACAGGCGAGAGAATCAAAATCAAGGAAAAAACTCATGGGTTGAGATAAGGAGAGTTTAATAGGGAAGTAAAATCCACATACACAACTAAAACAAACCAAGGAATTCATTCCCCCCTTCCCCAGGGCAGGCTCAGCCATACCCAGCACAGCCAGACTCCATCATGGTAACATCACTGCTGGGGAGAGGAGCAGAACAGTCCCTGGCTGTGCCAGCCCTGCTCAACAGAAACTAAAACATCTCTGTGTTATCAGGATTTTTGTTTTCAGCACAAATCCAAAACACAGCCTGCTGCCAGCTACTGGGAAGAAAATTCACTCCATCCCAGTCAAAATAAGCACATTCCACCCTTTATTCCATACCAATTATGTCCTGCTCAGGTCCCACAGTATCCACAGCAGCTCATTAACCACCAGCCCACTTCTCATCTTTTGCTATAATACACAGATATCATTCCCCTAGTCTTTGGCCCACTGTGTAAAATGTCCACAAAGTGAGCATTCAGCTCATTCAATCCACGCCTTTGGGTTCCATGGCATGGTGGTCACTCAGGGCTGGTGTTTGTGGGGAGTTACTGGGCAGCCAAGGCAGCCCAGGCCAGGTCCCTGCTGCCCTGCAACTGCTTCTTGTGTAGCTCCTCCACTGATCCAGGTGGTCCCTGCTGTAGTAATTCCATAACTTGCAACTCAAATCCTGGGTTATAACAATTTAAAGATATTTCTATGGCAATCTCCACCTCTTTGGACCTGATTATTTGGTTTAACACTGCAGTGAACTCTTCCCTCCTTCCCTGCCCCTGCTCCAGCTTGGATTTAATCACAGACTGGAGTCCCTTAGGGGTGTCCCTGCTCCAAGTGGAGCTTTATCCATGAGCCACAGTCTCCACAGGGATATACCTGCTGTGGCACAGATTTATTCAGAGCCACAGAGCTCTGAGTTCCACCTGCTCCAATGTGGCCTCATCCAGGGGCTGCAACACCTTCAGAGACACACCAGTTCCAGCATGGCATTATGCACAGCCATATTCCCTTTGGGAGTGGCCTGCTCCAGCAGGGCCCTAGCCCTGCCTCCCTCCCTCTGGGTGTGCCAATCCATGGGCACACAGTTTCAGGTGCTCCAGCATGGCCTCATGCCCAGCCAGGGATGTTCAAGGTGTACCTGCTGCAGGATGGACTTATCCCACAGCACCAGGTGCCCTGAGATATCCCTTCTCCAGCATGGATTTATCCCTTTGGAGGCACAGCTTTTGCAGGATGGACATGCCCACAGCCACACACTTCCAGAAGTACCTGCCCTGGTGTGGAGGTATCAGACACTTCGGGGTGTCCTGCTCCCATGTGGACTCGTCCCCAGGTCCAGTTCCTTTAGGAGAGAACCTGCTCCTGCACAGGCTCATCCCAGCTCCAGTCCATTTAATACAGAACCTGCTCCTGCACAGGCTCATCCCAGGTCCTTTTTAATACAGAACCTGCTCCTGCACAGGCTCATCCCAGGTCCTTTAATACAGAACCTGCTCCTGCACAGGCTCATCCCAGACCCTTTAGTACAGAACCTGCTCCTGCACAGGCTCATCCCAGGTCCTTTAATACAGACCCTGCTCCTGCACAGGCTCATCCCAGGCCTTTAATACAGAACCTGCTCCTGCACAGGCTCATCCCAGCTCCAGCCCCTTTAATACAGAACCTGCTCCTGCACAGGCTCATCCCAGGTCCTTTAGTACAGAACCTGCTCCTGCACAGGCTCATCCCAGGTCCTTTAGTACAGAACCTGCTCCTGCACAGGCTCATCCCAGGTCCTTTAGTACAGAACCTGCTCCTGCACAGGTTCATCTCAGACCCTTTAATAGAGAACCTGCTCCTGCACAGGCTCATCCCAGGCCCTTTAATAGAGAAACTGCCCCTGCACAGGCTCATCCCAGCTCCAGCCTCTCTGACTGGAGCTCACTTGGGCTCCCAGCCTGCCCAGCCAGCCCAGCACAGACCCAGCAGTGGTGCCACATCTCCCTGGCTGTTATCCAGGCGTTCCCAGGCACAGCTCAGTGAGATAATCGGCACCACAGCCAGCAGGGAACACCAAAAGCTGCCACTAATGAGCACAAGATTGCAATGTGAGCGTGAGCCGAGCCCCCGGCAAGCACAGGAGCTGCCAATTAACAGCTCAACAGCGCTCACACCTATAGATTCCTCCCAGCACATTCCAATCGAACCTGTCACTCTTGAACGCTTGCAGCCCCACAGCAGGCACCAAAAAGGAATCCTGCTGGCTGCTGCACACACAGGCAAAGCAAACCAAGGGATTAATTCCCCACTTCCCACGGGCAGGGACCTGCTCAGCCATGCCCAGGACAGTCAGGCTCCATCATGGTAACAGGGACTTGGGCAGACAATCATCATCACTCCAAATATCCCCCACTTCTTCCCTGGCCTTACATTATGGCCTGGGATGTCCCTGGGGTCAGCTGTGCTCAGCTGTCCCCTCTGTGTCCCCCCTCAGCTCCTTGTGCACTCCCCTTGCTGCAGGAGTGAGGAGCAGAACAGCTCTGGCTCAGTAACTAAAGCACCCCTGAGTTATCACCAGATCCCAGCACCAATCCCAAGCACAGCCTACACCAGGCACTGTGAGGAGAATTAACCCCACCCCAGCCCTAAGCAGCACAATGTTATTAACCCAGCAGTGTGCCAGCTGGGTCCAGACACTCCACGTGGAGACACCAATTGATTTTCTGTATGTACCCACAGCAGAAGCTGACAGCCCTTTCATACAGTCCCCAAAGTGAATAAAATGAAAAATTTGGGTTCAGAGTGCAATTAGTGCTTTTTGTGAGCACAGAATTGATGGCATTCCTCCTGTAGCCTTCTCAGGGGTGGGCAGGACCTCCTGCTTCCTCTACCTGGAGTACAGAGAGAATTTTGGCTGGAGTCTGTGACCACACTGGAAGTGCAATAAGTCCACAAAACATCAGATGGTGCCACTGGGCAGAGGAACAAACACTTTCAGAGCCCAAGGATACCCATTTCCCTCAGCATGTGTGAGCTCTAGCTGTACCAACACCCACTCTGAGCCATGCTGGGAGCCCCTGCTGCCATGGAGGGACCATGGGGGAATGAATCCGTTGGCAGAAGAGAGAGCAGGAGTCTGAGAGCCAGCACAGCCCACGTGCATCCCTGCTTGGCTGCTCTCCTGCACTGGCCACTCAAAGACCAAGCCCAGAGGGGACCCACAAGGCCTATGAGGACATTCCCTCACATTTTGCAGAGGAAACAGTGGGGAAAAGTCCCATTCCAGCAGTGCTGCACAGAAACAGTCACAGTCAGTTCAGCAGCTCTCTACCTATGTGTCAGGGGTTTCCATTTTGATCCAAACCCAGGAGTCAGAGGCTGGGATGGCTCTCAAAGAGGTGCTAAGGCACAGCAGATGGATGATCTGCTTGGTCAGCTCCTGGAGCTGCTAACATCACCCGACTGAGAGGCAGTTTTAGCTTGTGCCATGACTGGATGCCAGTAGCTTTTGGAGCTTTCATCTATCCACAGGGCAGAGGACTTAAAATCCTTAGGAATTTCAGCTGGAGAATCCATAGAAAAATCATTTAGTTGAAGCTCACTGATTTACTGTGGCCTGTCTCTGAGACATTGTTTCTTTATCCCTTTGCTTTCTTCCTCCCATCCTATGGAAGAGAACATCCCCTGCAATGCTCTCTAATCCTGAAATTTTGGAGAGAAAAAGCCACATGCAAGAAGAAGGGACCCTTGTAGGCAGGGCCACACTTTCAGGTGACACATCTTGCCCTCTTCTCTCCCTCCATTCCCCACAAACACAGGGAAGATGAAGGTGAGGCACCCAGGGAGGCTGGGAATGACCTGAACAGTGAAGAACCCCAGGAACACCTGAGCTGAATTGGGATGTTTTACATGTGAATCTTTCTGATGTCACTGTCTATGGGCTCCCAAAGAGGAGCTATGGGAAAATGGGAGAAAATCTGCTCATTTTGCCTCTGGAGCAGGCCCCACGTTCAGAACTGGGCTCCCAGTCAGAGAAGTGTGACAAGAACAGGGTGATGGGGGAAGCAAATGCAACAGAAACAGTCAGACATTTGACAGCAGTGTCCTGACACACCAGTCTTGCAACACACAGCTGGTGGATAATAAATTCATAATATGCACACTTTAGACTGTTTTCATGAGCTGTTCCTATATGGCCACACCTGCTGCTGGAACAGCTGGAGAAAGAACATGAATTCAACACTGAGGACTCCTCTGACAACAGGTTATAAGAAATAATCACAAGCCAAATATTAGGCTCCAACGAGACAGAAAAATTACATTGATATTTATATTGGACTAACAATAAAAGGCCTGTAGAAGGTTACCAGAGCTCTGCTTCATATGTCCCAGATTATGATTAATTACAGATTTGAACCTTTGTAGCAAGAGATCAGAGCCTTTTACCCTTAGGAGGGAAAAAGATGAATGTAATTTCTTCTTCTGACGCTCCTCCCTCCTTCCCCTGTGGCACAGAAACACCATGATACTCATCTGTCTTCATTTCTCTTAAATGCCCAGGGAAAAGAAATAAAGGCTTGAACTACAGAGTTGCAGCTTCCAGTTGTGCAGCTCCAGCTGATTTGGTGGATGAAACCATAAAACTCACAGGTTTGGGCTTTATGCTGAGTCCCAGCAGCACACATCCCTCTGGGTGTGAGGAAAGCTGTGGGTTCAGGGCTGAGCCTGTGCTCGTGGGTGCCAGGAACAGGACTGCCAGTCAGGGCTGTAAAAATGGCAGGGCACACAGAGAGAGAGCTCAGGCACTGATCCAGAAGGATGGAGATAATTGGATCTTATCTGCATCTGCTCTGAGCACCCTCTGCCAGCCTGCCTGACTGTGGGAGAGATGAGGTTCACCTCTGGTCACTGTGTCACTGTTTTGTAGCCAGTTCTCATGTTCCAGGATTTCCAACAGACCAAAAGAGAAGGAATAAGACAGCACAAGGGTGAGGGCATCCTAATGGCAGCGAAGGCTGGTCAGAGAGTATAGGGGGCTGTGTAATAGTATGTATTGTATAGCTGGCCTGTGAGCCATAAGTAAATATATGTATTGTATAGCTGGCCCATGAGTCCCAGTAAAGATCTATGTATTGAATAAGTGACCCTGCCCCGATTCTAGTTGTTGTAAATGGGCTGCAGCTGTGATGTCCTTAGCTGGGTGGCAGCTGGGATAAAGGGGTGGGGCAGCCAGGGAGAGCCTGACAGGAGCCCTGGCTGAGAAGGAATGACATGCAGAAGAAGGGGGAGTCTGTGCTGTGAAGATCTGCAGCCATAAGAAAACACTGAGGAAGTATGGGACTTTAGAAATATAATAACAACACCAACAGACCAAAGAGAAGGAATAAGACAGCACAAGGGTGAGGGCATCCTAATGACAGCCAAGGCTGGTCAGAGAGGTCCCTAACTGGCCTTGGAACAGGGGGAGGTTTTGCCATTCACCTTCTGGGCCCCAGGCTGGTCCTAATCCAGGACCAAGGTGGGACAAAGCTAGAGGAAGAACAAACAATGTGAAAAACACATCACTGATTTTAGGGGACAAATACTGAAAAAAGGGGCAGAGGATGTGAGAAGGAAACATTTGCAAATGTCTTGAGAGGGCACTGGAGGAAGATGTGGTACCAAGTGAGGAGGCACCTTGAAGACTCTGGATTCCTTCTGAAGGACAGAAATGGAAAAACAAAACAAAAGGATGAGATCCCAACATGAATCCTCCCTCCCTTTCCTTGTGGCCTCAGCAAATCTCACTCTGCTGCCACCTGCCAGGGGCCTTGAGCTGTTCCACCAGAGACAGCCACCACATTGTCAGGGCTCCTGAAGCCTGAAAGACACAACAGCCAGTGCTGGTGTACCAGCATCCCGTGGGACACGGAGCTCCTCATGCTCTGCATATCCCACAGAGCACACAGAGCCCAGGCACTGATGCTTTGGAGAAAGGGGCTCTGCCTGTGGAGCTGAGATCCCACTGGATCTGCTCACACACAAGAAGGAAACAGGGAACTGTGTCTCCTTTTCCCATCTAGACACTCCCTGACCCAGCAAGTGCACTCCTGGTGCTGTTTGTCCTTTCCTGATCAGTCTCACTCTGGTCTGGTTTTGTTGCCGACTGGTTTGGGGATTTTTCTAACCCGACTTTGATTTTGGGAGTGGGTTTGTCAGGTTGTCTCCTTACAGGAGAACCAATTCCCTCCTGTATTTCTGTTTGCCACCACCTGTGGTCCCAGGGTGAGCAGGATCAAAGCCCAGCTCTGTGTGTGCACAAACCCAGCCTGAAGCACAGGGCTGGGATCATTCCCACTCTGTACAGCCCTGAGCTGAGCAGGCTGCATTTCATCCACCTCCAGGGCACAGCACTGGGATGTTCTTCCCAGAAAAGGTGTTGATGTAAACACCAGCCAAGGGCTCAGAGCTCACAGGTTGCATGGAAAGCACTTTTGCCATCAAGAATTTATTTTTCCCTGTTGGTACAGGGAAAGAAATTCCTTATACTGAGAGGTAGAGATGTTGAAATGAGCATCATCATCTATGAGAGAGCAGCTTTTATGGGCTGTGAAAACAGCACTGAAGGGCAGATATTTGGAGAAAGGCAGTTCCTCAGGGCTCTGGTCCAGAAGAGCATCCATCTGCAGGAAAGCCCTTAAAACCAGGCTGAATTTTCCTCCTTATCCTTGGACCTTAGTCCAGGCTTTCACTGGGCACAGGATGGCTTAGCTGCCCCTGTCTAATGGGGTTGTTTCCAGTGGGTGTCACAGGCAGCTCCATAGGTGCCAGCACAGACAATTCCAGATGAATTCCCCTAGCAAGTGTTTTTAAATTGGTGCCAGGGAGATTTTCTGGGGAGAACAGGAGTGGAAAACAACAGAATCCAGCTATGGTGGGGAGACAAGCTGTAGGACTAGGCACTACAACCTGGGGTTATTCCAAAGGAGATAAAAATTACTTAAATAGTGGGGGTTTTTTACATTTTAAGTCTTTAGTAGAATTAGTTCTGTGTATGCCTCACTCAGTGCAATGGTGCTGCTCCCAGAGGAGAGGCTCAGAGACACTGTAACACTTTAGTAACAAACAGTTTCCCCACTTAGCAGTTCTGAGAAAGCTCTGGTGCTTCAGAGCTGGTTCTCCTCCAGAACAGCTGAACGTGGAAAATCCTGACTGTGAGCTACATCCCAACACTTTCAGGAGAGCTTTCACTTCAGTAGGCTCAGGGACAAGATACATCTCTCATACTGTTCCTCTCTGTGTTGGGCTATTAAGGACTTAAAAAAGGCTTTTTGAATTTTCTACACAGAGATATTTAATGGATAAATTTAAGTAAAAATATCTGTATATTGTAGGAAAAAAAAATATACAGCAACTTGTAAATTATTGCTGCAACTGCACACAGAAAACACTCCATGAATTTGTGAAACCATCCAAGCCCTTTCCACTGTAACACTGCCTGCTGCACTTGTGAATCAAGCTTTTATTAAATGAAAAAAATTCAAGAGATTCTCCCAGTTCTTAAACTTAGGAGTTGCTTTGTTACAGATTCCCTCAGGGTAACATCCTGGAAAGGGAAGGCAGAGGTGGTGCCCTGGGCTGTCACAGACAGGGGTTTTCCAGCATGGAAGCATGAGCTGAACACAAGTTGCTTTTAAAGCAGCTGGGAAAAATCCTGGAGTAGAACTAAATGTGGCCTTTTTACTATTTTGATTATGTAGTATACAACATAAAAATGTTATCTGCATTAGGATAGAAATGCTTATATAAAATCTAAATATTTATTGTAATACAATATAATAAATACATAGAAGTTTGTCTCAAATATACAAATCATAGTGTACACTACAAATACTTTGAATATAAAGCCCAGCAGACTGTAACAGTGCATTTATCTACATATTGAGAGGATTGGGAGAATTTTCCTAATTCAGACCATTAAAGGGAAGTCAGGACACACTCTTGGTGACTCCAGGCAGATGTTTGGGATTCTCCTGTGCAGCCACACCTGGAAGGGACTCACAGACAGAGCCCTTGGAGCAGCCTCGGCTCTCAGGTGGCTGTGACAGAGTTCTGTGGGACTGACCCCGGGGCTTTCTCAGACTTTCTTCTAGGCTGATCCTGTCTCTGGAGGAGAAGGACCAGTGCCTCAGAAGGCTGGAAGAGCAGAACCTGACACTGAAAAATCGTGTGTCTGGGTTATTTTCTGCTCTTAAGCAGGCCGAGCTGCTCCGTTCTCAGCAGAGAAGAGAAATGCAGCAGGTCAAAAAACAGGTAAGCTGTGCAGTGGCATCCTCTTCTCCAGGGACACACAACAGCACCTTTGCCTTGGAGGCCCCAACCTCTTTCCCCTGCCAGCAGCATCCACAGCTGCCGTGCTCTGCCCGGGGCTGCTGCTGCACCCTGAGGCTGAGGCTGGATCTGGTGTCTGCTGCAGAAGTTTTCCCCCATCCTCTCCCGGGTCCCAGCAGGAAATGTGGGAGGAGAAGCAGCAGCAGACTGGTCTGGAGCTTCTCTGTCCCTCTGTTAGCAGTGTTGTCCCAGACAGAGTTGGTGCCTGTGCCAGGCACTGAGCAATGTGGGGACACAGAGGTGGCTGTGGCAGGCTGGGCAGGGCACTTCCAGCGCAGCCAGTTCAGCCGCTGTTCAGAGCTGCAGCCCAAGGATGCCCATTGCCTCCCTTTGCCTGTTTTCTCTGCATTTGTCTCCATTGCAATCCTTGCTTCTGTGCCTTCTGGTTTTGGCATCATTTTGCCTGAAATCATTTCTCCTTTGTTGCTCTCCCTGCGGCCCACTCTGCAGCCTCAGGAGCAGCCTTGTCCCTGAGGCTGTGTGCATCCATCTTCCAGGTGCAGGACACGCTGCTGGCAGAGATAGAGAAGAGAGAGCAGCAGGCAAGTGAAGAGAAGCAGCTGCTGGAGGCCGAGGTGTCTGAGCTGCGCGTGAGGCTCCAGAGGTCTGAGGAGAGAGCAGAGGCCATGGCCACAGAGTGTAAGGCCGTGGTGCTGGAGCTGAGGAAGACACAGGCTCAGAGGGACAAGCTCAGGGCCCACAATCAGGAGCTGCAGAAACAGATGGAGGATTATGAGCAAGGTACAGCTTCTCCTCTCCCAGCCACTGCCCCATCTTGTCTCACCAGTGGGGATCCCTGATGCTATGCAGAGGAAAAGGGCACTGGCCTGAAATGGCAGAGAGGGAAAACAGGCAGCAGGAGATTTCTCCATCCCAGTGCCAGTGAAAGCTTTCTCTTGAGAAAGATGCTGTGGCTGGCAGTGCCATCTGGCTGGGCTAGGGCTGATCCCGTGCACAGCTGGTGCCTCTCAGGTGCCGTGTCTGTGCTAAGGAGCTGTAGCTGGATGCCTCAGCTCCATTCTCCCAAACTCCAGGCCCTGCCAGAGTCTCCAGGCTATTGGCCTCTCTGGAGCAGGGCTGCACAGGCATCCCCTCTCCTTTGTCTCTCTTGGCTTGCTCACTCTGCACAAGGCCAAGGGCAAACACACTTTCCTATCCCTATGAACCTTTGCCCCTTTCATTCCTGCCTTTTTCTGTGCCTGGAAGTTTCCTTCATTTCTGTCAGCTTGGGAGCCTTTGTGGGCTTAGGGCCTGGCAAACACAGGTAGGTAGGGAAGGCAGTGCTGTTGTCTCTGCAGGATGCACATCAGTTTGTCTTTGCTGTGCTTTTCCCATTTTCCTTTTTCTTTCTCATTCCCTGCTGCAGAGTGGTTGCAGGCAGAAGCCAAGCACATCTCTCACCAAATTGCCCTGGAGAAAGAGGCCACTGAAAGGCAGGAAGAGGCTGTGGCTCTCCATCAGGAGGTGGCATCTCTGAAGAGGAAATTGGAAAAGCTGGAGAAGGAAAGGACAAATGTGCTGGTGCCACAAAGAACCATTTCCTAGCTATGTTTGGGCCTTGTGTACATAGTTCTAAGGAGCATCTTTTCCCAGTTTAACTTTTGTAATTGCATTCTTCTGAATAAGGAGGAGAAGATGTTGTAGTCATGGCACAGCCAGTTAATGCTGAGGCTGCTGATTTTCCTCCATGCTGGGGTTCTGTGCCCTAGAACCTTTAGTTCTCTATGTCCTCACTGTCCCTATTGACATTGCATGGTTTGGGGAATTCCTGCTCTCCAATCCCATGTTCAGATTTCTAAATATCTGGATCTGGAAGGAAGGGGAGAGTCCCAAGTTTGCTGTTAACAGAAAGGTGTTTGGCCTTGGCCATCGGAGAGCAGCCAGTGGGGAGAGAAGAGAGGAGAGCCAAGTGCTGATCCCCAGCAGGACGTGTGCCTGCAAGGGGAGACCTCGTCCTGAGTGGCAGCAGAGAATGACAGACTGATCTGGCCATTGCTGCTCCCAGAGAGGGCAGTGGGGCTCTGGGGGATGGAGCCATGGAAACTCTAGACAGGAGAGGTGGAAAACCACTGCTGCCAGCCCAAGGGCAGGGAATGAAAGGCTGGGGCTGTTTGCTCTTCCCTTCCTCCCTGATGGAGAGCACATCCTCGTGGCACTGCCTGAATCCTGCTTAGCGTGCACTTGAAATCCTGGCTGCAGTTCTGGCAGCTCCTCCCCAAAGGAGCACTGGAGTGGAGCTGCAGGAGGTCAGGGAAGGGCAGAAGGGAAGCTGGGATGGGCTGAGTGACCTGGGAAAGATGCAGCATCAAGGGGGGGCCCAGCAACCTCTGCAGCATCCTGAGGGGCTGAGAGAGAGAGGGCAGCCTGTGCCTGCCCCTGCTGCAGGAGTCTGATCCCGGCGCTCTGTGGGACTCACCCCGGGGCTCTCTCGGATCGATCCCGGGGCTCGGCCGGGCTCGCCCACGGAGCTCAGTGGGACGGAACGCGTGAGACGCAGCGCACTGGCGGCGCATGCGCAAAGCCGCGCGCAGCTCCCGCGCGCCCGCCAGACCCAGACCCCGACCCCGCCCGCGCCCTCGCGCGCGCGCGCAACGCTCAACCACCGCCCCTCGAGCACGCGCGGCGGCGCGGTGACGTAAGCGCGCCCCGCCTCTCGCTATAAAAGCGACCGCTGGTGGCGGGCGCCATTGTGGTGCGCCAGGCCCGGCCGTGCAGAGCGGGCCCGCAGCGCCTCCGCCTCTCACGCCGCCAGCACTCTCGCTCCTTCTCTCTCTCTCTCTTTCTCTCTCTTTTCCTTCCTCTTCTTCCTCCTCTCCTTTCCTCTCCCTCCCCTCCTCCCCCCCCCGCCGCGGACATGCCGCGCGTCTACATTGGCCGCCTGAGCTATCACGTCCGGGAGAAGGACATCCAGCGCTTCTTCAGCGGCTACGGCCGCCTGCTCGAGGTCGATCTCAAAAACGGGTGAGCGCCTCCGTCCGTGCGCCCCTCCCGAGGGCTCCGGGGCAGCCGGGCCCGTCCATGTCGCGGCCGCTGCCGCGTGGCGCCGGCGCAAGATGGCGGCCGGGGGGGAGCGGAGCGGGGGGGCCGCGGCATCGTCCCGGGGCCTCGGCGTGCACCGGGGGCCGGGGGATGGACCACGGGATGGACCGGGGGCCGTGGAATGGACCGTGGAATGGACCGGGAGCGGCGGTGTGCACCGGGGACCTCGTAATGACGGGGGAATAGACCGGGGGCCGCGGCGTGGACCGGGAACCGTGGAATCGACCGGGGAATAGACCGAGGGTCGCGGCGTTCACCGGGAACCGTGGAATGGACCGAGGCCCGTGACACTGCCCCCGCCGCCGCATGACCGGGCCTTTCTCCTCTGCCCAGCTACGGCTTCGTGGAGTTCGAGGACTCCCGCGACGCCGACGATGCCGTGTACGAGCTGAACGGGAAGGACCTGTGCGGGGAGCGGGTTATCGTGGAGCACGCCCGCGGCCCCCGCCGCGACAGGGACGGCTACAGCTACAGCAGCCGCAGTGAGTCCGGGCCCGTCCCTCCCCGCGGGGCTCGGGGCGGCGGCGGGCAGGGCCGGGGGCGGGCAGGGCTCGGCTGGCACCGAGCCCCGGGCTGGGTGGGGAGGGTCGTTAGCGGGGGGGTACCCGGGGCACCGCTGGGGCTGCAGCGTTTTCCTCGGCACCAGCGGCGCCCTCGGGTATCCCGGAGCAGTTGTGGTTGCCAAATCGTGGCCTTCTAGAAAGGGTTTGCTGTGCTAATTAACCGCTCCAGTATTCCTGGGAGCATTTAGATGTGACAGCGATGTTGCATCAGTAACGTTAGTGTATAAGTATCGTTGTGTAACTGGGGGAGAATCGCTCAGCTGTGAACTTTGATGTGATTGATTCGGTTGGATATATGGGAGGGGCGGGGGGAGGTTTTGGAGCAGGAATCTGTTGTGCTGAAGGGGGGGTATTGTAAATATTTCTTGCTCAGCTCGCTTGTGTAGCTTCTTGAGCTGAGCTGTGTAGAGCTTGAACGGCCTAGTACTGTAACTAAAAGTACTAAGGTTGATTTTTCGGTGGTGTTTGGAATCGTGGTGTTGGGGGGGGTGGGTTTCTGTCTTTTTAAAAAAATCAAATGTATGTTGTTTTAAAATTGTTGCATGTTCAATTCAAACTTTTTAACAAGTCCTTGATGTTTCAATTTAAAAGTGACCAGTGGGGCTGAGGCTGTGTCCACTGAGGCTAAGATGACTGCCTTTCCTGGCCATGGCTTTTCCATACATTGTGTGACCCTTGCCCTATGACCCTTTGGCTGACCTTACCGGAAGCCATGACGACAGCAGCCTTTTGCCATTAGACGCAGGGTGATGGTGAGGATTCCAAGGGTTAGACAAAACTGGTTAAACTGAACTAGGTGACTGTTACCTTGCGTGTTTTGTGGCCAAACCACCACCAAAAACCTCATACTGTGATGTAAGTACTTAGTGTAACTAGTAAACGTTTTTGTAAAATGTAGAAATGCATGTAATCAGTTAAGTTTTATATTTTACAATGTTCTGTAAAATAAAACTTAGCAAGGTGAATCTAATAAGGAGCAGTCACTCTCTAACAGATCTTAGGAGCTCAGACTTGTAGGATGTTAGTCTGTTTGATTTGCCATTAATATAGATCATGGCAAAATTGCAAAGTTTATTGGAGGCTTAGCGAAATAAAGTCCTACTCCAGTAAATATGACTGTTAAACTAACTTTTTCAGAACATTGAGCCTCCTTTGTGCTAGGAGACAACCTAACTTTGTTTCTTTGTACAATCAAGGTGGGGGTGGTGGCGGATATAGCAGTCGGAGACAGTCGGGACGAGATAAATACGGACCGCCCGTTCGTACAGAGTTCAGGCTGATTGTTGAGAACCTTTCCAGTCGCTGTAGTTGGCAGGATTTAAAAGTAGGTATTGATGTTCTGTGTGGAGTCTGTTGTGAATATCAGGAAGCAATAGCTTCTTTTAATAGCAATGTTGATTTTGTTGCAGTACAATAATTTAAAAGTGTTTGTGTGCATAGAGTGCTGCTTGCAGAACCCCCCCGTTCTGTAACTGCCCTGTGCTCCCTGCAGGATTTCATGAGGCAGGCTGGGGAGGTGACCTATGCAGATGCCCACAAAGAACGTACAAATGAAGGAGTGATCGAGTTCCGCTCGTACTCGGACATGAAGCGTGCCCTGGACAAGCTGGATGGCACAGAGATAAACGGCAGGAAGATCAGGCTGGTGGAGGACAAGCCACGCTCCAGCCACAGGCGATCCTACTCTGGCAGCAGGTCCAGGTAACTCAGGGGACACACTGCAGCAAAAATGGTAACAATCAGCATGGGGATGGGTGCCCTACCTGCAGCAGTCATCTTCAGCTGATGCTTTAGGAATAGGAGGAGGCCTCAGTGTAGAGGGAAGCATTTTACATGAAATAGCAAAGCCAGGTTTGAGCTGTTTTTCATATGTGAAAGCTCAGATGTGACTCACTGACAGTATGTTAAACCCACCATGGTGGGACCACCCTTGGCTCTTGAGAAGTTCTGTAGCAGCTTTTCTGTTAGATTATGCTACTAGATAGCACAGTGTATTAGATGCAATCAGGAAGGTTCTTCCTTGTGAGGATGGACTTCCCAGAGCAGCTGTGGCTGCCCTTGGACTCCTGGAAGTACCCAAGGCCAGGCTGGACAGGACTTGGAGCAACCTGGAATAGTGGAAGGTGTCCCTGCCCATGGCAGGGGGTGGGACACAGTGATCTTTAAGATCCCTTCCATCCTATACTGGATGATGGAGGGCACAACCAGGCAAAGAGAAAGGCAATGACATCTTGAATGTCTGCAGGTCACGATCCAGGAGACGGTCTAGAAGCAGAAGTCGGAGGAGTCGGAGCAGCCGCAGCAGATCCCGTAGTGTCTCCAAAAGCCGTTCCCGGTAAGTGCCCCAGAGTTAACACTGCCAGTGCAGGAACTGCCTTGCTGACAGATGTTTACAGCTGCTGGAAGTGCACTGCAGGCCATGCAGAATAAACTCTTTCTCTCTCTCTTTGAAAGATCTAAATCCAGGTCACGAAGCAAAGACCGCTCCCGTTCCCGATCCAAAAGCAGGAAGTCCAGATCAAAGAGCAAATCCAAACCCAAGTCTGACAGGGGGTCACGCTCACACAGCAGATCCAAGGAGAAGTCGGAGAAGTCCCGGTCCAGATCCAGGTCCAGGTCTCGATCTCCCAAAGAAAATGGTAAAGGGGATGCTAAGTCTAAGTCCAGGTCCAGGAGCAGGTCTCGCTCCAACTCTCCGCAGCAGCAGCCGTCGGCCAAGGCTCGCTCCGAGTCACCGCCCAAAAGGGCCTCCAGGTCCCGCTCCAGGTCTCGCTCAAAGTCCCGCTCACGATCAAGATCCAGTTCAAGAGATTAGGACTACAACTCTCCTCTCACCTTGCACACTATTATGGAACATTTTCCTACCTGTCGGGCCATTAGTGTTATGTTAGTACTTCAGAAGTTGGTTTTTTCTCTTGCAGGAGTGAATGGCCTAACAAGTAAGGCATAAAGGTTTCATTTCTATCCCAAATTTGACAGTACCAGGTGGAATGGTGGTACAAAGCAGGAAGAGTCCCCATTTTGTAAAAATTGAGTTGAAAGTTTGATTTTATAGCATTTCTGCAAGAGTAACTTAACTACTCTTAAATGCAAAGTGGTTTTTATATTAAAAATAAACTGAATATAAACAGGCTTAAATATGGGCTTTTTGAAAATATCCTTTTTCCTATTTTTTTTTTTCATGGCATTAGAACTATGGGTGTCATTAGCTTCATAGGTTTCAGCTTGCTGCCAAAGGCAGGATTGCCTTGCTGGGCAGGTCACACAGTTTATCTTAATTTTGGAAGGAGTCAGCAAACTGTATAAACCAGTAACAGTACTAGGAAGATTTTAGACCAGCAATAAACTCAAGTTGGAGGACTTACGTTGTACCTTGACTTGCCAAAAGAACATTCCCCCCACACTGAGACTGTATTAAAGGTGACAAAGGTACTCTGGAACCTGTATCCTACAGTATTGCTAAAAACCCCTTTGTTCCAGACATGAAAGAATAAAAGCTTTCTGACGTTTCTTGCTTGAATCTCAAGTGTCACTGTTGTCAGATACGAAGGTGTCTCTTGGCTGTGGTCCAAGTCCTTACTATGCTGTATGGTTTGTCAGCCTCTGAATCCCCACTGGACATGAAACCCAGGTAAAGAAATCTGTCTTCCCTCCCCTCTGACTCACTTATGTTAACGTTTTGCTTCAGACTAGGAGAACTATAATCCTCTTGTGTGTAGGTCCGAACTTTATTGGAAATGTAACCTCTTGGAGCTAGAGTTCTAGTTTTAACAAAGGCTTTGCTAAACCACAGTTGCCAGTTCACTTAAATTGTGGAATAGGACTCATCCCAAAAAATCCCCTTTATAGTTAAATTGATTTTTGTAACATGCAGTAGCAAACATTAGAACTGCCTTGTACTCTTTATACAATGTGTAGTTTGACTTGTATAAAATTAAATTGGTGACTCAAACTCTTGTGTTGATTGCAGTGAAATGGGATTCTTGCTCTGCCTTGTGCTGGGGAAATCACAAGGTACCCTGCTTTTATGGAAAAAACTTCTTTGGTTTATTGAGAGACTTGTTAGCTCTTGACAGGCTCTTGGTGGTGTGCTTGAAACCAGCACAAGCTCTTTGTGTCCCAGTGTGTCACCTTGTCCTTTCTGCAGGCGTGGCTGGGTGTGACAGCTGCACCTCTGGTCCCAAGTTCCACACCTGCCCAGAGGAATTGGGTCAGCACAGTGCACATGGGAAATGTGACTTGATGCCAACTTGTCTTTCCTGGAATTTGTGCTGTAAACAATTCTCCTGAAATTCAGTTTCTCACCATTTCCTGCTGGTCTCTGAAAAGCTGCATTTTGCCTGTTGCAGGTGAGTATCCATGCTGGGCTCCTAGGGAGAGTGGTCAGGTCTGAGCTCACCCTCCTGGAACCTGAAGTGGTTCTGTGCCTGGTGTTGCCCTAAGATCAGGTTATCAGCCTGTGTGCAGCAGTGTTATCTGCACCTGACCCTGGTGGTAATTTGTGATAAAGAGTTCTTGGGTTAAATTGGAGCTGTTTGCTGAGGGTGGTGTATGTTAGCATGAGTAAATGGTGTTGCAGTGTTGATTCCTGCAGGGTCTCGGATGGGAGGGGAGTACTGGGGGCTTCCTACAGAATTCACATTGGGCAAGAACAGTTAAGTTCAGGTTTACAGCCTAAGATACACTTGAGGACGTACTTGAGTTAAGCTGCTTTGGTTATACTTCTGGAGTAGGTCAGACTTGAGAGAGAACTGCTCCTCTCTGTAAAGCAACTCCACAGAGAACTCTGGTTAAATACACATCACACTCCCCAAAACGAGGATTGAGCTTAGAGCTCAGCAGGTTGAATGTGCATATTCCCAGTATGTGTGATAACAAGTCATGGTCAACAAGTCATGTTGACCATGACTTTTTTGTACATACATTCCCTTCTTTTTAAATCTGACCCCAGTGCCAGCCCGAGCCTGTCCTGGGCACTGTGGGGCCGTGGGCACCCCAGCCTTGGTCAGCAATGCAGAGATGGCTCCCAACCAGCTGCACTCAGCTTTCTGATTGCTGTGACAGTGGCTGTTTTGAGTCCTCCTTATGAATTACAAGTCCCAACTAATGCATGACTCAAAGTGAAATTCATTCACACCACTTGTACTAGGACTCAGCTTCTGGGCATGATTCTGGGTGATTTTCTGCCTCAAGGGCAACCTGACTCTTGTTCACAGAAAGTGGCTTTTGCAGGGTTTTCTAAGTTAGAATATCTTAAATACTCTTTTTATTCATTTTAAAATGAATGCCAGATTGCATTTAACCAATTTACCTGGAACTCCTTTAAATATCAAGATTTCTTTCTGTGTTACTGGAGCCACATTGTCTGTCTCCTTTGGCTGCTGCCCTTCACTGTGCAAATGAAACAGGGATTCCTTGGTATGACTCATCCTTCTGGATGGGTTTCCTCTGGAAAACCAGGAGGATTTTGGTAGTGCCAGATCCCGAGCCAGGCAGTGAAATGCATGGCTTGTGATAATGCTGTAAGGAACCAGCAAAACCCAAACACCCTCTGTGCTCCAGCTCTGCCAGCAACACTTTTTGTGGGAGTGGAACAGTCTGAGGCTGCTGTGTGTTGGTAATGACAAGTGTGATAATTCCTGAGATCTCTTCTGGAAGTGATGAAAGGGGTTGGGATCAATCTCTATAGAACAGTAAAAGGCTACAGGAACTGCATGTGGTTTGCTTTGCCTGCAGTAGCAGCAATAGTTTGATGGGGAAACCACCTGACCTTGTCATAACTCAGTTTATAACCTGACCCTGGACACAATCCTTTGAGGATGTGGTTCAGAATTGGGCTACCTGACTTTTTGTTCATTTGTTTGTTTGTTTTTGGATGGGTTTTTTTTTTTTTTTTGTTTGCTTTGGTTTTTGGTTGTTGTTTTGTGGGGGTTTTGTGATTTTTTGGTTTTTTGCATTTGGTATATTCAATATTAATTTGTCTTTAAAATACAAAAGAGAAGCCTGCCTTCTCATCAAATGTGGGGTGCAGGATTGGCCAAATCTAAGTGTCCTGTAGCAAATTGTGAAAGCAAAATCAACACTACAGATAAAAGTGAAACTTAGAATCTGGGACTGTATTTGCAGTCTGGTCCTGGCCTTTTCCTATATTTAAAAAAGCATCCTTCCATGTGGTTTTTTTTTTTTTTTTTTTTGACATAAATGCAAGGTTTGTCCTTTAATCATTGAATCCCTGACTGGTTTGGGCTGGAGGGACCTTAAACCCATCCAGTGCCACCCCCTGCCATGGGCAGGGACCCCTGCCACCAGACCAGGGTGCTCCAAGCCCTCTCCAGCCTGACCTTGGACACTTCCAGGGATGGGACAGCCACAACCTCTATTTGATTCACTTTTTATTTGAATCTGTGTCAGGAAGAGCTGTGTTTCTGTAAGGAAGGGCACAACTTCTGTCTGATGTGCACTAAAATAAGTCTCTCACCTTGCAATATCACTGCTTGGAGCAGAGCTGAGGGGCCTGAGTAAGTGACCCTCCTTTTTCCTACTATAACATTTCTACCTGTGGTTTCAGATTTTGTTTACAACTGGGAGATGACTCTGTCCCAATGCTGATTGTAACCACCTTTAGATGAGCAATGGGGAGGAGCATTTAAAACAATTCTTGGATTTCTTCTTCGCACATGGAATAACTTGAACTATTTCCAATTCCTACTGAAGTCTAGTTTAGGTTGGCACTGTAACATCCACAGAGCAATTTCATACATCAAAGAGCAAAAGTCGTGAAAGCAGGAACTTGCCTGAGGAGCCTGGAAATCCCAACAAATAGCTGAGGTGCTTGGAATGTCTTTGAGAGGTGATGCAAACCCTGGGATCATTTGAAACATTCATCATTTGGATGTGGTTGGTGATAAAGTTTTCCCTTTGGGTAAGAACTGAGTACAGTGATTTTGGTCCAAAATACCAAAAACAGTGGAGGGAAATCTGCAGGTGGCACAAGGGTTAGAAGTGACAGCCTGTGCTGGCATGTGGAGTGGGGGGTTGTAGATTTATTACTGGTGTGTGCAGCTCCTGGAACAGGATTATCCTGCAAACGGGAATAAGAAGTTAGTGCTGCAACACCCTCAGTAACTCTGCTGAGTCCTGGCTTTGTCAGGGCTCTTTAAAGCAAACAGGAACGTGTTACTTTAAAAGGTGAGAAGCACAGCTAACACAAATAATGCTGTGTAGTGGCAGCAGTTCAGGAATTTTATCTGTGTGTCCTTAGGACCATAATGGTCACTTTAACACCATGATCAGCCCTTTTCCCCCCGCTTTGTTTTTGCAGTTAGGTGAAAATGATGAAATAGCAGAATATGGGCTCAACTCTCCCAGCTCCCTTACACTTTATTAGTTTGCTAAATGTGTGTGTAGGTGTCAGAGGGGAAGTTTCCGCTGTTTCATAATCCGGTAAAAATTTGCAATAAACAAACTGCTCTGGAGTGGCTCATAAACTTCCACCCTTTTGGCAACATCTGTCTTTACCAGGCTGGGCTGGAAGCACATGGGTGTGTTCCTGTGGGAGAAGGGATGGCAGAGCTGTTGGTGTGATCCACAGCACAGAAAAAAGTGCTGACCACAGGAGATGTCTGCAGCTCGTGCATGACTCAGAGTGTACTTCACACCAACTGTACTGGGACTCAGCTTTTGGGCAGGATTCTGGGTGATTCTCTGACTCGAGGGCAACTTGACTCTGGTTCACAAAAAGAGGCTTTTGCAGGGTTGTCTAATTTAGAATATCTTAAATATTCTTTTTATTCATTTTAAAAGCAGACACTTAAGTCTTGCTCCAGCGTTTTTCCTTTGGGTAAGAGATGAGTACAGTGATTTTGGTCCAAAATACCAAAAACAGTGGAGGGAAAGCTGCAGGTGGCACAAGGGTTGGAAGTGACAGCCTATGCTGGCATGGAGTGGGGAGGTTGTAGATTTATTACTGGTGTGTGCAGCTCCTGGAACAGGATTATCCTGCAAATGGGAATAAGAAGTTCATGCTGTTAAGCCAGCAAGTGTTCAGTGGGTCACAGCTCATGGGCCTGGTGTGACCACAGTGCACAGCTGCACCCAGGGAGCTGCTGGGGCAGAATGGGCTAAGGTGCAAAATGCTTTCACAGCTCTTGTGCTCCTTGTTCTGCTCAGCGTCAGCACGAGAGGAAAACAGCAGAGTCTCTTGTGATCACAGTGGTGACAGGGATGCTGTACAATTCACCTGGGGGGTGCCACAGCAGCTCCTGTTCTGCTCAGCTCTGGTTCCAGCAAGGAGCACGTGCTGACAGTAACAGGAGACACAAGAAAAGTATTTCTGAAAGAGCCTCTCCAATTACCTTGTCTGAATCTATTTGCTGGCAATTAAAACCAGTTGCTCTGTGACACTGAAAGTGTAATCCACCACTTGCCATCATTCAGGTGTCAGCTGTGTACATGTGGCAGCCCAGAGCAGAATTGTTCTATAATTCTTCACACACAACATCCCCCTAGAAAGCATGAAACTGATAACACAGTGTTGCAGCGACCTTCCCAGTGGGAATAAAAGCTGTGGATGGCAGCAGCTTCCTGCTGCTTCATGTTTCAGGCTTTGGGACATGACTGTGGGTGAGGACAGGAGTGACAGGCACTGCCCCATGTGTGCTGCCATCCTGTGAATAGCAGGATGTTGTGGGGATGAATCCCAGCAAAACAAGTCCCAGAGCAGCACAGCCCTGCACACACTGGGTCTTGTGTGACTAATGGACCAACAGAGTTGAAAAATCCAGATCAGAATAAATAAGTCATAAAAGCATTACAAAGAGATAGGTTTAAGTAAACAAAAGTTCACAGAATCCCAGAATAGCTCAAGCTGGAGGGGATCCAAAAGGATCATTGAGTCCAAAACCCTGCTCCTGGCAGGAGAACCTACAATGAAACCATAGGGACTGAGTGTTCTCCACACACTCCCTGAACTTGGTGCTTCCCTGGGAGCCTCTTGCAGGCACTGAGCAGCCTCTGGGTGAGGAACCTTTTCCTAATGTCCCACCTGAACCTGCCCTGAGGCAGCTTTTTTCCATCTGCTCGGGTCATTGGTGGTCCCAGAAGGGGGAGATCAGCCCCTGTCCCCAGAGGAAGGTGCAGACAGCAATGGGGTCACTCCTCAGCTTCTCTCCTCTCAGCTGAACGGGCCAGGTGGCCTCAGCTGCTCCTCCCATGTCCTGCCCTTGGACCTTTCACCTCCACTCCTCCAGCCCCCAGCTGTCCTTGGTGTGCTGAGGGGCCCAAACTGTCCCCAGGACTGGAGGTGAGGCTGCCCCAGAGCAGGACAGTCACCCCCCTGATGTCCCCTGGGGCAGGGCTGGCCCTTGGGGCTGCCAGGGCTCCTGTTCCACTTGCTGTCAGCCCAAAGCCCCTGAGCCCCTTCCCCAGGAGAGCTCCCCAAGGTATCAGTTCAGATCCCTTCCAACAGAGGTCACAGAAATGGAAGTTGAGGCACAGAGAGGGAAATGGCCTGATGTTTCATCAGCCAGAGGGCTCACTGGGAAGACAAAGCTGTTTCCTCTTTTTTACTTAATGTAGCTGTTCCCTAGGAATTCATCATTCTGAATTCCTGATTGTTTTTTTGCAGCAAGTATAGCCAGGAACAGGGAACTGATGGGCTGCTTTTCAAGTAACTGAGTTTCACTCTGCTCCTGATTTAAATCTGTTTGACCTTCCCTCTGCAGCATAAGAGGATTGATATGGGAAATCTTTTTCTACACTGTGCCACTGGAGTTTGATTTGAAAATGGGAAAGAAGGCAGTAGCTGCAGAGGAAATACATTGTTACTTCCCTCCTGATTTGCAGGATGTGTTGCTTCATCAGAGTCTGACTTCATATTTTTAATGTGGTAAAAATGTTGGAGTACAAAACTCAAGGTGGCAAGGAACCTGCAGATACACTGAAGCTGTGAGGTTGTTGCTACAGTCTCCAAAGTGAGCAGGAACACTCTGAGCCCTGGGTTTGGAGCAGCCAGGGCTGGCTGTCAGGGTGAGCAGACGGACACCTCTCCCCAGCCCATCCAAAATACAGCAAGGGCTCTTCTCAGAAGCTTTTTGTACATTTGGCCCTAGTGCGTCCAGCCTTGGTTCCTTCCACTCCCACTTTGTGCAGGTAACTGGCACAGACCTTCTGTAAGTGTCTGAAGACACTTCTTGTGTGGCCACAGAATACTGAAGGGTGGCCAGGTGAGCAGCCCTGGGTTTGAGCAGAGCTGTTTGGAAGTGCTACTGCAGTGTGTCTGTCCTGCATTTCCACCTCAGGACCGGTCAGAGTGATCCTTTCACTTCCCAGGGATCTTGGGGCCGTCACCTTAACATCCCCTAGTCCCTGTCTGGGGCTGGAGTGCTGGGGAGGGGATTCTGCCCTGGTACTGAAACCAGACAAGGCCTGGGGAGCTGCTATGGTCTCCTTGGCTGCTGTGGAGGACACATCCCCACTGGTCTTGTCTGATTCCTCTCAGAGGGGTGTTTGGTCAGTAACACAGTCTTACAATGGTTTGGATTGGGAGGGACCTTAAAGCTCATCTCATTCCACCCCCTGCCATGGCAGGGACACTTTCCACTGTCCCAGGCTGCTCTAAGCCCCATCCAGCCTGGCCTTGGGCACTGCCAGGGACTCAGGGACAGCCGCAGCTGCTCTGGGCACCCCGTGCCAGGGCCTGCCCACCCTCATTCCTTCCCAGTATCCCATTGTCACTCGGAGCCATTCCCTGTGTCCTGTCCCTCCAGACTCTTGTCCCCAGTCCCTCTCCAGCTCTCCTGGAACCCCTTTAGACCCTGCCAGGGGCTCTGAGCTCTCCCTGGAGCCCTCGCCTCTCCAGGTGAGCACCCCCAGCCTGTCCCAGAGCAGGGGGCTCCAGCCCACCCACAGCACCGGTGCCTCAGCATCGGCCTCAGAAGCATCACCCCGCGGCTCCGCGCTCCCCGTCCCGTCACACCGCGGCCCCGGGCTGCCCGGTCGGTCGGGGGGGATGGAGGCTCCGCTGTTGCCATGACGACGCCCCCCTTTCCCGCATCCCCCCGAAAAGCTGCGGCGGGGCTGAGCGCGGCCCTGCGGATGCGGCCCCGCGCGTTTCCACGGCGACGCCGCGGCTGAGCCGCCCCCTCTCCGCGCTCCCCGCGCACACTCGGACCGGCCCCGCGCCCCTCCCGCTCCGCGCCCCCCGCACCCCGGGCCGGGCCGGGCCGGGCCGGGCAGCGCCGCCGGGGCTCGCAGCAGCGCCCGCCCGGGTGCAGGTAAGGAGCGCGGCCGGGCAGCGCCGCGTCCCCGCCCGGCCCCGCCGCAGCCCGGTGCCCGCACGGGCGAGGCCCCGGCCGGGCAAGCGCGGCCGGGCCCGGCACTGGGGGGGAAAGCGCCGACATCCCCCGAGCTGGAGCCGCGCCGAGGGGCCAGGGGGGCCGGGGCTGCCCCGGAGGGGGCGGCGGGGCCGGGACGGCGGGAGCGGCTCCCTGGCTCCGGCCGGGCCGCCGCCGTTCCCCGGACACCGCCGCGCCGAGGGCCCGGGCCGGGCTCGCTCCCGCCGGCGCTGCGAGGTGTGAGGCGCTGCCCAGCCCAGCCCTGCCCAGCCCAGCCCAGCCCTGCCCTGCCCGCGGGGACCGCGCTGCCCCGGGGGAGCCTCGCCGGGCCGGGCCGGGCCGGGCTGGGAGCGCCTCGCACGGGGCACGCCGGCCGCGCTCCTTCGGGTGTTTGTGGAGCAGCGGGTGAGCAGCGCTGTCCCGGAGCCTGCAGCGACAGCGCTGCAGCCCTGGCCAGGGGCCTGCGGCGTGCACGGCTTTGGTCCAGCCTAGCAGCGCACAAACAGCCCAGGCTGTGCACAGATTCAGGACAGGTCCTGGATTGATTTTACTAGTTTTTACCTGGATTTTTTTACTAGTTATAAAAGAAAATAAAACACTGGACAGTTAGAAATATTTTGAGGTCAGGTATTCATCCTGTTTAGATGTTTCCATCTGCTTATAAGTGTGGCAAAACACCCGAAGTGTGCAGGTGTGGGTGGTGAGTGGGGCTGGTGCCCTCAGGGGCAGTGGGAGGTGGGTGTGACAGTTCCCATTGTGCCCCTCAGAAGTGCCCGGGCTCCAGGCTGCCTGCTGGCTTTGGATGGTGGCACTTCGACCCCTTTGGGCTGGCACATGAGATTGCTGGTGACTGCTCATCCTCCCCACCTGTGGGTCTGAGCAGATCCACAAGCCTGAAAGCTGATCCTGGTGACAGTGAAACTCCTGGGGACAGCAGGTGACAGCCAGCCTGAGTGTCTCTGCTTTGTCGTCCGGGTCTGAACCTAAAGCTGAAGGCAGCTTGCTGCTTTATTGCCCTTCTCCCTCTGATCTCCATTTCCACAGAATCTATTTGCTCTTTTGAAATGTGTAACATGAACAGCCTCTTACTGCACAGAGGGACATTTCATCTGGTTTTGAGATGTTGATAAATACCGTGGCCCACTCCAAACATCACCATGCTGCTCAAGAACCCACGAGCAGAACTTTGTGGCCCCTGGTTTGTTCCAGAGCAGACATTTGCTCCTGGCTTTGGAACAGCAGTCAAATTTGGAAGGGAAGAAGTGTGTAATTGTCTTTCTCCACTGGGTCACCTACCTGTGCCAAGGGTGTTCCTGAGTGCTGCTGTGTGTATACAAAGCAAATATTTTCTGCAGTGCCATTAGTCTCCTAAACACCTGCCCTGGGCAATGCCAGAAGTCAGGGGAAGGTCCAAGGGAGCAGCTCTCAGCCCCACAGGTCTCTGTAGTGCTCTGGTGTGCCACTTGAAATTTTAGCGTGATCCCAGCTGGTGGTCTTTCTTAAAGGCTCAATTTTGCCACGGGAGGTAATTAAAAATCCATATCTCAGCTGATGGCAAGGATGGGGAAGTTCTCTGTTATGGCTGAGGAAATTCCTGAAAAAAGTAATTTACAGAATCTCAGGCTGGGGGAGGCTGGAGGCGCCTCTGGAGGTCACCTTGCCCAGCCCCTGCTCCATCAGGGCCAGCCAGAGCCGGCTGCCAGGATGTGTCCAGGTGGCTTTTGAGTCTCTGCAGGGATGGAGACTCCCCCAGCTCTCTGGGCACCTGTGGCAGTGCTCGGCCACCCTCCCAGTGCAGAAGTGTCTCCTGAGCTCGGAGGGCCCCTCCTGTGGGGGTCACTTTGTGCCCGAGGCCCCCGGGGCTGTCCCTGGCCCTGTCCCCTCTGCAGCCTCCCCCTGGCTTTTCATGCCCAGGCATGAGATGCCCTGAGCCCGCTCTGCTCCAGGCTGGGCAGTGCCAGCTCTCTCAGCCTCTCCTGATGGCAGAGACGCTGCAGTCCCTCCATCAGCTTCATGGCCCTGTGCTGGACTCTGTCCAGTCTGTCCCTGTGTCCCGTCCTGGGCAGCCCAGCTCTGGGCCCAGCACTCCAGGGCTGGCTTCACTGCTGTGGAGCAGAGGGAAAGGATCCCCTCCCTCTGCCAGCTGTGACACAGCTCCCAGTGCAGCCCAGGACGCTGTTCTGCACTGCTGCAAGAGCACATTGCTGCCCCATGGGCATCCTGGTGTCCAGCAGGACCTTTCCTCCCAGCTGGGCAGCCCCCAGCATGTACCAGTGCAGGTTTTAGGAATATTTAAAATTCTGAAAAGCCAGTAAGTGAATACCCATCAATATTGTTTGAATCAGAGTACTTCAAGCCAATTTTGTGATGAACTGGAGCACCTCTCTCGAGCAGATCCTGCTTTATCAGCACTGTCAGGGCTGTGCAGTGGCTCCATGTGGGAGCTGCTCTCTCCATGCTCCTCTGTGCCCTGTTGCACACAGCATATCCCTCCTCTTCCCAAGAATGGATCACCCTGGTTCTGCTGTGAGAGGGTGAGTGTGAGGTGTGTGTGAGGCTGTGGCAGGGCTGGTGGCTCGTGGGTACAGCAGCCCTGGAGATGCTCTGCCAGCCCCAGGGTCGCTGCTCTGGAACGTGGCTGTGCCAACACCCAGCGATCCCTGCTGGATGAGCTCAACCTCTGTGAGCAGCAGGGCCAGTGCTCCTGGTTGCCTTTAAGTGTGTGTTTTGTGGCCTGTGTGTGTTTTGTGACCTGTGTCCCTGGTCTGTGTGGCTGTGGGCACAGGCTGGTGTCCCCAGCTCTCTCAGGGTGGTCAGACTCAGGGGCCCTGTGCTGATCCCCTTCCCTGCTGGGCCATGCAGGGACCCCTTCTCTGTGCTGGTGCTTTGTCTCCTGACCCTGAGGGTTTGTGTCTGACAGAGACAAACTGTTCAGAGGCACTGATCCTGCTGTCAGAACTGGTTAGAATAGGCTGGTGGGGTCTGGCTGCAGACAGGCTCCATGTGCACAGCCCTACTCCTACATGGAGCACGGAATTCCAAGAGCAAAGCAGGAGGGAGCAAAGCCCTCCCATGAGAATTGTGTTGAAAAATTCCACCCTCCAGCAGCACATTGTGGTGTTCTCTGGAGGGACCATGTGAGGGTTTCTTGGGGTGGCTTTCCTCCTCCCTGGCTTTTCCAGCCAGGGATCCTTGGCAGAAGTGAGCAGTGGATGTGAGGAGTCCTTGTGGATTGGATGGGCAGCTGGCTGAGGAGTGGGGCTCACCTGCACCCTCTGTAAGATGTGGAGTTACACCCAATACCAGGAAAAGTGGAGAGCTCAGGGCCTTACTGCTTGGGCCAAAACAGCTGTAGCTCCACTGTTGCTCTTTTAAAAGCTGGCTTGGGGAGTGGAGGGTTTCAAGGCTGCTGAGCAGCCTGATTCTGGTTTGTCTGGGTGGGCAGAGCTTTATCAGATGCCACTGGGACATGTGTAAGCTAAAAGCTTTTTAAGACAACAACTAAAAAAAAAAAGATAAATAAAGCTTTTGTTCAATATCCAGGGCAATCAGCAGAACAAATCATAGAATATCCTGAGCACAAGGATCCTGGTCCAACTCCTGGCTCTGCACAGACACTCCAGCAATCCCACCCCGTGCCTGAGAGCTTTGTCCAAATGCTCCTGGAGCTCTCCCGGGGAGCCTGTTCAATGCCTGCCTACCTCTGGGGTTAAAACCCTTTCCTAACACCCAAGGAAATGTGTGAGTTTGGTTTGCTCATTGTTGTGCTAATTTGCGGATTTGCATCCTGGTAGGCTGGGTAAAGACCAGGCTGGGTAAAGCCCTGAGCAGCCTGGTGTGATCCCACCCTGCTGGGAGCAGGAGGTTGAATTACAAACCCTCGGGGCTCCTGAATTACCCTGTGATGATCTGGGGCACTCCAGGGCCTGCAGGATCCCCTGAGGGGATCTCTGGGGCAGTGGCACCTGCCTGGGCTCTGGCTCCAGGGGCCAGAGCTATCTGAGCTCTGGGCACCCCCTCCAGGAGCTCTTCTCCGCTCCCAGAAGGAGCAGGGTTATCCAAGTGCCTTTCTCCTGCTGCGGCAGTGGTGCTGGGGCAGGTCATGCTGTGGCTGAGGCCCTTTTCCTTGTGTAGCACTCCTGACCTGGGATTCTTCACAGCAGGTTGTTTTTATTACAAAAATTAGTGAATTTACATTATATAATTTATATATTAGTAGTAAGTGTTTGAAGGGGTTGGTATTTTTTAAACATTTATGTAATATTAACAATAGCTACTATTTATTGGTATTACTTATAGAAAGCAGAAACAACAGAGTTTATGAGTTTATTACTAACAGTTTCTAAAACTTTGAATCATTGGGGAATCAGCTGATGACTTTGTAGATAGAATTTGATTGACTTTTTAAAAATGTTTTGTTTTTAGAGAGATTTTTGGTTGTTGAATTATTACTAATACTTGTATCTTTAAATGGTGGTTTCACTCATTGGGAAACACTTTTTATAGTAAAAGATTTGTGTTTATATTTGGGATAGTACTGATTTGTATAGTGTCCTTCTAGGGGGTTTTATACCAGAATTAAAAAAACTGTGAGCTGCAAACAGCATCTCCAATCCTGATTCTCAGTCCTCCAGGTGGGGATGGAGCTCTGCAGCCCAGGTATTGTGCCATGCCATTCCTAACTCAGAAATGCTGAGTTAAAAGTTTACCAGTGTGTTCTATGGCTGATGGGAGCAGTGTTGGTGGGAAATTCCTGTCTGACACCATAGAAGCCCCTGACAAGAGCTGGGAGAGCCCTGGGAGCTGCTGAGTTTCAGCTGTGGCAAGAGTGTGCTTACAAGTTCACACCAACAGTGTTCTTGCTGTTCATGTGTGGCCTTGGAACAGTTTTGGGCTTGGAATAGAATTTGTGCTCCACGTGTGCTCAGAGGGCAGGAGCTGGGACAAGGAGTTGGGGAGAGGTTTCCAGCAGCAGCACAGAAGTTGCTCCAGCCAGGGGTGCTGGGGAAAGCACTCACACTGCTTGGAACAGGTGAGGGGAGCAGGAGGCACAGTTTGTGGGAGAATGGTGGCATTGCTCAGGTTGTAGAGAACCTGTAAGATCTCTGAGCCCAACAGCAGGGCAGGGTTGTGGGCTGGATGGGCTCCTCTGACTCTTGGGGGCTCCCAGCCCTCTGAGCTGGGCTGCCCCTTGGCTGCAGTGAGGCCTTTCCCTGGAGGCTGCTGGAGGAGGGCTTGTCTGGAGGTTTAGGTCTAAATCTCAGTTGTTTAGCTTTTCCAGTTTAAAGAGCAGCACCACAATCTCTAATTCAAATTCATTCTGTTCACCCTGAGCTCACAGTGTCCACAGCATCAGCCTAGTCCTGTAAGGATTTGAAGAGTGACCCACAACCACAGGATATCTCAAGCTGGAAGGGACACCTAAGGACCATCAAGTCCAACTCTCTGCTCCTGGCACCCAAAATTAAACCATAATGTTGACTACTGCTTCACATTTCCTGTGCAAATAGTTGCTTTTGTATTCACATCAGAGACTGTGAGAAACTCAGGTGGAGCATCATGAAGCTGAGCACTGGATCTCGTTATTTCTCTTCCTTTCTAGGCATTTCCAGTCCCAAGTTCTGTTTGAATTTTAAAAAAGGCAAAAGTTCCCATAAAATGAAGAATTGCCCTTGAAATATTTGACCCAATGTTGAATCAAGGATTGACTGGATTTAAGTGCCAAAAAAAGCAGATAGATTCCTACTGGGTATTAGGAAGCACTGAAACCAGTTGGCTGCTAAATCCATTTTTGACTTTCACTTGGAGTCTGTTGTCCAGATTAGTTTTTCAGTTCTTTCAGCAGTTTTGACACTTTACACTTAGCACCTGGAGAGCCTGAAATGTCTGTTTGCCATTTGAGCATCAGGTGTTTCTGGTCACAAACCTGACAGAACTGGGAGAAGTAGATTCCCCCCTCAATGTGATCACACGTTCCCACTCTGTGCCCTCTGATTGTAACACTTTTATCTGTGTGCTGGTTTAGGGCAAATTTGGTAGAGAATTTCCAAAGGGGCCTCTCCAGAAAACAAACCCACACGATCCCTCCCCTCCAACCGGTTCGGGAAGAATTCTTCGGAGAGAAGTGGAAAGAACCTGTTTATTTGACAGGAACAGCACCCCCAGCACACAGAACCTGTTTATTTGACAGGCACAGCACCCCCAGCACACAGAACCTGTTTATTTGACAGGAACAGCACCCCCAGCACACAAAATGAACAATACTGGATGAAACCACTCTGACAAAGATGACAAATTCAGAAAGTCTCTTTCAGGGGTGGTCACTCTGTTCTCAGTCCCTCCGGCGCTGGGGCAGCTGCTGCAGCCACAAGGTGTGAACTCTGGGTGTTTCCAGGTCCCAGTCCGGAGTAGGTTCGGGATGGTTGAAAAAAAAGAGAGGAGAACCAGTCCAGGAAGGAATTTGGACTGTTTAGCTAAACTAGCTAGGAGCCAAAGCAAAGGCAAGCAAGAGCAAAGCAAGCAAAGGAGAGCAAAGCGAAAAGCAAAAGCAGCAAAAGCAAAATCCATAGTGTCTCTGTCCCAGCCAGGCTGATAAGAAAACCAAAACAAAACTTTCACTCTTCAGAGCCAGTCTTAAAGGTACAGAACATAATATCCAACATTAACAGAACACATGAATGGGGATACAAGCATCATAACGTCACCCTAGGACAATCTGAATGCCTCAAGTTTTAAAATTCCAGACTTGGTCCTTTGTAGCCCAATTCTTAGCTAACCCTGCTTCACTGAAATGAGTATCCTGTTTTCCACATGGATGTCTTTCCTTTCAAATTCAAATTGCATCATGAGGGGCCAGGACATGGCTGTGGTCCTCTCTGTGGCCTTGCCTCCATCCTGGCAGCAGAGAGGGTGCTGTGGAGAGGGTGCTGCTAACACGTGGAGCCCCTGGGCCCATGGCTGGGGGCTGCTCACAGCCAGCCAGGGCCAGTGGTGCCCTCGAGGCCCTGACACTTTGCCTACTCCTTGAGATTCATGGCTAGACAGTGTCTTGGTTTGGAAAGACAGGTGCCTGCTAAGGAAGGCAGGAGCCTCCCCCCCCCCCAAAATGGAGAATGTGAATCCCTCCCCTCCCCACCACCACCTCCGAATTGTTGTCATTTTTAAATTAAGGGGCTCTCAGGCAAAAAATATGGGAGCAGGAAATAACAGTTCTTTAATAGGGAAGAAAATAAAAGGATAAAATAAACAATGCAGTAAACTAAAACAATACTGACAAAGTCAGAACACCCTGTGGGTCAGGGTGTTGGTAACAGTCCAGTTTGAAATGTGGCTCAGCTCTCCTGCAGTGTCAGGTGTGGTTCTGTTGGAGCAGGGATCCTGTAAAAAGGTGCATCTTCCTCTGATGATCCAGTGGAAGGAGAGGCAGCTGCTGCTCCTCTGGGCAATCCAGTGCAGAAGCTGTGCTGGTGCTCCAGAATCTCCAGATTCTATCCATGTAGGAATGCTTGGCTCCTCCCTCTGGGCTCACATCTCCCAGTGGGATGCTGTAGTTCTTATCAGCCATGCAGGGACATTCAATAGCTGTTATCAGCAGGTGTTCCCCCTCCCCCCCAGAGGAAGGAGTGGGTGTGGAAGACATAAGGAAAACTAAAACTGCCCAGTTAATAGAAGACAACTGCCAGATGGCAAATAAAATACGTCTTGCCTTGCAGTCTGGAACAGACAGGTTGAGCATCACCAGTCCTGTGAGGAACTCAGGTGGGGTACAGGGACATCAAGTTCCCCCCAGTAACTCACACCCCCAGTAACTGCTGTCACTTGTGAAATTCTCTTTCAGCCAGTTGGAAGATCAAGGGTGACACTCGGACAGGAGAAGGGGAAGGGGACCTGCAGGGAGCTCTGCCTGCTCCAGGGTGGGATTTGGCAGCCCTCAGTCACAGTCTGTCATTGTGGGCCCCCGTGGGAGCCAGGAGCAGCTTGTGGTGGACCTGTGCTCGTGCCATCTTATGGTGGTGCCAGGTGAGAAAAAACCCTCAGCATTTGCAGGCTCTGAGCTGGCACCTCACAACAGGGGCTTGCATGGGGCATGCTGTGACCTTCATGTGGGTTCAGTGGACCTTGAATGCATCTTCCAGGGGTTTCTGCTGGGAGACACCATCCTGTGCAGTCACTTTCTCTCTCCTTTGTTGTGTTTTTACTGGTACCCAACTTGATTTCTTCCCTGTGCCCTGCAGGGCCTCGCTGTGTGCCCAGGCAAGGTGATGGACAGCAGGGGGGAGATGGAGGTGGTGAGGAGCTCCAAGGGCAGTGCTGCAGGAGAGGTCAGTGTCCACGTGGTCACCACCGAGAGCACGGTGCAGAGCACCCACCTGCCCACCACTGCCTTCATCATTCCAGGTATGTGGAGCAGCCCCCTCCAGCTGCTGCCTCCCCAGCCTGGGCAAGCCCACACCCCTTGTGGAGCTGTGCTCCTCCCAAACCTTGGGAGGCAAAGCCAAGCTGCTGCTGCCATCTTGGATGTTCTCTGTGGCTATCCCACATCATTGGACTGTTTGTGGTCATCCAAATTTTTTTTAAACTGAGGCCCTGATGTGAGGGGCCCTGAGCCAGGGCAGCACAGTGTGCTGGTGCCTGCTCTGCAGGGCTGTGGGCTCCTGGGCTGCTGCATTAGCAGGGAATCCCAAAATAGCTCAGGCTGGAGGGAATCCATAAGGATCACTGAGTCCAAAACCCTGCTCCTGGCAGGAGAACCTACAATGAAACCATAGGGACTGAGTGTTCTCCACACACTCCCTGAACTTGGTGCTTCCCTGGGAGCCTCTTGCAGGCACTGAGCAGCCTCTGGGTGAGGAACCTTTTCCTAATGTCCCACCTGAACCTGCCCTGAGGCAGCTTTTTTCCATCTGCTCGGGTCATTGGTGGTCCCAGAAGGGGGAGATCAGCCCCTGTCCCCAGAGGAAGGTGCAGACAGCAATGGGGTCACTCCTCAGCTTCTCTCCTCTCAGCTGAACGGGCCAGGTGGCCTCAGCTGCTCCTCCCATGTCCTGCCCTTGGACCTTTCACCTCCACTCCTCCAGCCCCCAGCTGTCCTTGGTGTGCTGAGGGGCCCAAACTGTCCCCAGGACTGGAGGTGAGGCTGCCCCAGAGCAGGACAGTCACCCCCCTGATGTCCCCTGGGGCAGGGCTGGCCCTTGGGGCTGCCAGGGCTCCTGTTCCACTTGCTGTCAGCCCAAAGCCCCTGAGCCCCTTCCCCAGGAGAGCTCCCCAAGGTATCAGTTCAGATCCCTTCCAACAGAGGTCACAGAAATGGAAGTTGAGGCACAGAGAGGGAAATGGCCTGATGTTTCATCAGCCAGAGGGCTCACTGGGAAGACAAAGCTGTTTCCTCTTTTTTACTTAATGTAGCTGTTCCCTAGGAATTCATCATTCTGAATTCCTGATTGTTTTTTTGCAGCAAGTATAGCCAGGAACAGGGAACTGATGGGCTGCTTTTCAAGTAACTGAGTTTCACTCTGCTCCTGATTTAAATCTGTTTGACCTTCCCTCTGCAGCATAAGAGGATTGATATGGGAAATCTTTTTCTACACTGTGCCACTGGAGTTTGATTTGAAAATGGGAAAGAAGGCAGTAGCTGCAGAGGAAATACATTGTTACTTCCCTCCTGATTTGCAGGATGTGTTGCTTCATCAGAGTCTGACTTCATATTTTTAATGTGGTAAAAATGTTGGAGTACAAAACTCAAGGTGGCAAGGAACCTGCAGATACACTGAAGCTGTGAGGTTGTTGCTACAGTCTCCAAAGTGAGCAGGAACACTCTGAGCCCTGGGTTTGGAGCAGCCAGGGCTGGCTGTCAGGGTGAGCAGACGGACACCTCTCCCCAGCCCATCCAAAATACAGCAAGGGCTCTTCTCAGAAGCTTTTTGTACATTTGGCCCTAGTGCGTCCAGCCTTGGTTCCTTCCACTCCCACTTTGTGCAGGTAACTGGCACAGACCTTCTGTAAGTGTCTGAAGACACTTCTTGTGTGGCCACAGAATACTGAAGGGTGGCCAGGTGAGCAGCCCTGGGTTTGAGCAGAGCTGTTTGGAAGTGCTACTGCAGTGTGTCTGTCCTGCATTTCCACCTCAGGACCGGTCAGAGTGATCCTTTCACTTCCCAGGGATCTTGGGGCCGTCACCTTAACATCCCCTAGTCCCTGTCTGGGGCTGGAGTGCTGGGGAGGGGATTCTGCCCTGGTACTGAAACCAGACAAGGCCTGGGGAGCTGCTATGGTCTCCTTGGCTGCTGTGGAGGACACATCCCCACTGGTCTTGTCTGATTCCTCTCAGAGGGGTGTTTGGTCAGTAACACAGTCTTACAATGGTTTGGATTGGGAGGGACCTTAAAGCTCATCTCATTCCACCCCCTGCCATGGCAGGGACACTTTCCACTGTCCCAGGCTGCTCTAAGCCCCATCCAGCCTGGCCTTGGGCACTGCCAGGGACTCAGGGACAGCCGCAGCTGCTCTGGGCACCCCGTGCCAGGGCCTGCCCACCCTCATTCCTTCCCAGTATCCCATTGTCACTCGGAGCCATTCCCTGTGTCCTGTCCCTCCAGACTCTTGTCCCCAGTCCCTCTCCAGCTCTCCTGGAACCCCTTTAGACCCTGCCAGGGGCTCTGAGCTCTCCCTGGAGCCCTCGCCTCTCCAGGTGAGCACCCCCAGCCTGTCCCAGAGCAGGGGGCTCCAGCCCACCCACAGCACCGGTGCCTCAGCATCGGCCTCAGAAGCATCACCCCGCGGCTCCGCGCTCCCCGTCCCGTCACACCGCGGCCCCGGGCTGCCCGGTCGGTCGGGGGGGATGGAGGCTCCGCTGTTGCCATGACGACGCCCCCCTTTCCCGCATCCCCCCGAAAAGCTGCGGCGGGGCTGAGCGCGGCCCTGCGGATGCGGCCCCGCGCGTTTCCACGGCGACGCCGCGGCTGAGCCGCCCCCTCTCCGCGCTCCCCGCGCACACTCGGACCGGCCCCGCGCCCCTCCCGCTCCGCGCCCCCCGCACCCCGGGCCGGGCCGGGCCGGGCCGGGCAGCGCCGCCGGGGCTCGCAGCAGCGCCCGCCCGGGTGCAGGTAAGGAGCGCGGCCGGGCAGCGCCGCGTCCCCGCCCGGCCCCGCCGCAGCCCGGTGCCCGCACGGGCGAGGCCCCGGCCGGGCAAGCGCGGCCGGGCCCGGCACTGGGGGGGAAAGCGCCGACATCCCCCGAGCTGGAGCCGCGCCGAGGGGCCAGGGGGGCCGGGGCTGCCCCGGAGGGGGCGGCGGGGCCGGGACGGCGGGAGCGGCTCCCTGGCTCCGGCCGGGCCGCCGCCGTTCCCCGGACACCGCCGCGCCGAGGGCCCGGGCCGGGCTCGCTCCCGCCGGCGCTGCGAGGTGTGAGGCGCTGCCCAGCCCAGCCCTGCCCAGCCCAGCCCAGCCCTGCCCTGCCCGCGGGGACCGCGCTGCCCCGGGGGAGCCTCGCCGGGCCGGGCCGGGCCGGGCTGGGAGCGCCTCGCACGGGGCACGCCGGCCGCGCTCCTTCGGGTGTTTGTGGAGCAGCGGGTGAGCAGCGCTGTCCCGGAGCCTGCAGCGACAGCGCTGCAGCCCTGGCCAGGGGCCTGCGGCGTGCACGGCTTTGGTCCAGCCTAGCAGCGCACAAACAGCCCAGGCTGTGCACAGATTCAGGACAGGTCCTGGATTGATTTTACTAGTTTTTACCTGGATTTTTTTACTAGTTATAAAAGAAAATAAAACACTGGACAGTTAGAAATATTTTGAGGTCAGGTATTCATCCTGTTTAGATGTTTCCATCTGCTTATAAGTGTGGCAAAACACCCGAAGTGTGCAGGTGTGGGTGGTGAGTGGGGCTGGTGCCCTCAGGGGCAGTGGGAGGTGGGTGTGACAGTTCCCATTGTGCCCCTCAGAAGTGCCCGGGCTCCAGGCTGCCTGCTGGCTTTGGATGGTGGCACTTCGACCCCTTTGGGCTGGCACATGAGATTGCTGGTGACTGCTCATCCTCCCCACCTGTGGGTCTGAGCAGATCCACAAGCCTGAAAGCTGATCCTGGTGACAGTGAAACTCCTGGGGACAGCAGGTGACAGCCAGCCTGAGTGTCTCTGCTTTGTCGTCCGGGTCTGAACCTAAAGCTGAAGGCAGCTTGCTGCTTTATTGCCCTTCTCCCTCTGATCTCCATTTCCACAGAATCTATTTGCTCTTTTGAAATGTGTAACATGAACAGCCTCTTACTGCACAGAGGGACATTTCATCTGGTTTTGAGATGTTGATAAATACCGTGGCCCACTCCAAACATCACCATGCTGCTCAAGAACCCACGAGCAGAACTTTGTGGCCCCTGGTTTGTTCCAGAGCAGACATTTGCTCCTGGCTTTGGAACAGCAGTCAAATTTGGAAGGGAAGAAGTGTGTAATTGTCTTTCTCCACTGGGTCACCTACCTGTGCCAAGGGTGTTCCTGAGTGCTGCTGTGTGTATACAAAGCAAATATTTTCTGCAGTGCCATTAGTCTCCTAAACACCTGCCCTGGGCAATGCCAGAAGTCAGGGGAAGGTCCAAGGGAGCAGCTCTCAGCCCCACAGGTCTCTGTAGTGCTCTGGTGTGCCACTTGAAATTTTAGCGTGATCCCAGCTGGTGGTCTTTCTTAAAGGCTCAATTTTGCCACGGGAGGTAATTAAAAATCCATATCTCAGCTGATGGCAAGGATGGGGAAGTTCTCTGTTATGGCTGAGGAAATTCCTGAAAAAAGTAATTTACAGAATCTCAGGCTGGGGGAGGCTGGAGGCGCCTCTGGAGGTCACCTTGCCCAGCCCCTGCTCCATCAGGGCCAGCCAGAGCCGGCTGCCAGGATGTGTCCAGGTGGCTTTTGAGTCTCTGCAGGGATGGAGACTCCCCCAGCTCTCTGGGCACCTGTGGCAGTGCTCGGCCACCCTCCCAGTGCAGAAGTGTCTCCTGAGCTCGGAGGGCCCCTCCTGTGGGGGTCACTTTGTGCCCGAGGCCCCCGGGGCTGTCCCTGGCCCTGTCCCCTCTGCAGCCTCCCCCTGGCTTTTCATGCCCAGGCATGAGATGCCCTGAGCCCGCTCTGCTCCAGGCTGGGCAGTGCCAGCTCTCTCAGCCTCTCCTGATGGCAGAGACGCTGCAGTCCCTCCATCAGCTTCATGGCCCTGTGCTGGACTCTGTCCAGTCTGTCCCTGTGTCCCGTCCTGGGCAGCCCAGCTCTGGGCCCAGCACTCCAGGGCTGGCTTCACTGCTGTGGAGCAGAGGGAAAGGATCCCCTCCCTCTGCCAGCTGTGACACAGCTCCCAGTGCAGCCCAGGACGCTGTTCTGCACTGCTGCAAGAGCACATTGCTGCCCCATGGGCATCCTGGTGTCCAGCAGGACCTTTCCTCCCAGCTGGGCAGCCCCCAGCATGTACCAGTGCAGGTTTTAGGAATATTTAAAATTCTGAAAAGCCAGTAAGTGAATACCCATCAATATTGTTTGAATCAGAGTACTTCAAGCCAATTTTGTGATGAACTGGAGCACCTCTCTCGAGCAGATCCTGCTTTATCAGCACTGTCAGGGCTGTGCAGTGGCTCCATGTGGGAGCTGCTCTCTCCATGCTCCTCTGTGCCCTGTTGCACACAGCATATCCCTCCTCTTCCCAAGAATGGATCACCCTGGTTCTGCTGTGAGAGGGTGAGTGTGAGGTGTGTGTGAGGCTGTGGCAGGGCTGGTGGCTCGTGGGTACAGCAGCCCTGGAGATGCTCTGCCAGCCCCAGGGTCGCTGCTCTGGAACGTGGCTGTGCCAACACCCAGCGATCCCTGCTGGATGAGCTCAACCTCTGTGAGCAGCAGGGCCAGTGCTCCTGGTTGCCTTTAAGTGTGTGTTTTGTGGCCTGTGTGTGTTTTGTGACCTGTGTCCCTGGTCTGTGTGGCTGTGGGCACAGGCTGGTGTCCCCAGCTCTCTCAGGGTGGTCAGACTCAGGGGCCCTGTGCTGATCCCCTTCCCTGCTGGGCCATGCAGGGACCCCTTCTCTGTGCTGGTGCTTTGTCTCCTGACCCTGAGGGTTTGTGTCTGACAGAGACAAACTGTTCAGAGGCACTGATCCTGCTGTCAGAACTGGTTAGAATAGGCTGGTGGGGTCTGGCTGCAGACAGGCTCCATGTGCACAGCCCTACTCCTACATGGAGCACGGAATTCCAAGAGCAAAGCAGGAGGGAGCAAAGCCCTCCCATGAGAATTGTGTTGAAAAATTCCACCCTCCAGCAGCACATTGTGGTGTTCTCTGGAGGGACCATGTGAGGGTTTCTTGGGGTGGCTTTCCTCCTCCCTGGCTTTTCCAGCCAGGGATCCTTGGCAGAAGTGAGCAGTGGATGTGAGGAGTCCTTGTGGATTGGATGGGCAGCTGGCTGAGGAGTGGGGCTCACCTGCACCCTCTGTAAGATGTGGAGTTACACCCAATACCAGGAAAAGTGGAGAGCTCAGGGCCTTACTGCTTGGGCCAAAACAGCTGTAGCTCCACTGTTGCTCTTTTAAAAGCTGGCTTGGGGAGTGGAGGGTTTCAAGGCTGCTGAGCAGCCTGATTCTGGTTTGTCTGGGTGGGCAGAGCTTTATCAGATGCCACTGGGACATGTGTAAGCTAAAAGCTTTTTAAGACAACAACTAAAAAAAAAAAGATAAATAAAGCTTTTGTTCAATATCCAGGGCAATCAGCAGAACAAATCATAGAATATCCTGAGCACAAGGATCCTGGTCCAACTCCTGGCTCTGCACAGACACTCCAGCAATCCCACCCCGTGCCTGAGAGCTTTGTCCAAATGCTCCTGGAGCTCTCCCGGGGAGCCTGTTCAATGCCTGCCTACCTCTGGGGTTAAAACCCTTTCCTAACACCCAAGGAAATGTGTGAGTTTGGTTTGCTCATTGTTGTGCTAATTTGCGGATTTGCATCCTGGTAGGCTGGGTAAAGACCAGGCTGGGTAAAGCCCTGAGCAGCCTGGTGTGATCCCACCCTGCTGGGAGCAGGAGGTTGAATTACAAACCCTCGGGGCTCCTGAATTACCCTGTGATGATCTGGGGCACTCCAGGGCCTGCAGGATCCCCTGAGGGGATCTCTGGGGCAGTGGCACCTGCCTGGGCTCTGGCTCCAGGGGCCAGAGCTATCTGAGCTCTGGGCACCCCCTCCAGGAGCTCTTCTCCGCTCCCAGAAGGAGCAGGGTTATCCAAGTGCCTTTCTCCTGCTGCGGCAGTGGTGCTGGGGCAGGTCATGCTGTGGCTGAGGCCCTTTTCCTTGTGTAGCACTCCTGACCTGGGATTCTTCACAGCAGGTTGTTTTTATTACAAAAATTAGTGAATTTACATTATATAATTTATATATTAGTAGTAAGTGTTTGAAGGGGTTGGTATTTTTTAAACATTTATGTAATATTAACAATAGCTACTATTTATTGGTATTACTTATAGAAAGCAGAAACAACAGAGTTTATGAGTTTATTACTAACAGTTTCTAAAACTTTGAATCATTGGGGAATCAGCTGATGACTTTGTAGATAGAATTTGATTGACTTTTTAAAAATGTTTTGTTTTTAGAGAGATTTTTGGTTGTTGAATTATTACTAATACTTGTATCTTTAAATGGTGGTTTCACTCATTGGGAAACACTTTTTATAGTAAAAGATTTGTGTTTATATTTGGGATAGTACTGATTTGTATAGTGTCCTTCTAGGGGGTTTTATACCAGAATTAAAAAAACTGTGAGCTGCAAACAGCATCTCCAATCCTGATTCTCAGTCCTCCAGGTGGGGATGGAGCTCTGCAGCCCAGGTATTGTGCCATGCCATTCCTAACTCAGAAATGCTGAGTTAAAAGTTTACCAGTGTGTTCTATGGCTGATGGGAGCAGTGTTGGTGGGAAATTCCTGTCTGACACCATAGAAGCCCCTGACAAGAGCTGGGAGAGCCCTGGGAGCTGCTGAGTTTCAGCTGTGGCAAGAGTGTGCTTACAAGTTCACACCAACAGTGTTCTTGCTGTTCATGTGTGGCCTTGGAACAGTTTTGGGCTTGGAATAGAATTTGTGCTCCACGTGTGCTCAGAGGGCAGGAGCTGGGACAAGGAGTTGGGGAGAGGTTTCCAGCAGCAGCACAGAAGTTGCTCCAGCCAGGGGTGCTGGGGAAAGCACTCACACTGCTTGGAACAGGTGAGGGGAGCAGGAGGCACAGTTTGTGGGAGAATGGTGGCATTGCTCAGGTTGTAGAGAACCTGTAAGATCTCTGAGCCCAACAGCAGGGCAGGGTTGTGGGCTGGATGGGCTCCTCTGACTCTTGGGGGCTCCCAGCCCTCTGAGCTGGGCTGCCCCTTGGCTGCAGTGAGGCCTTTCCCTGGAGGCTGCTGGAGGAGGGCTTGTCTGGAGGTTTAGGTCTAAATCTCAGTTGTTTAGCTTTTCCAGTTTAAAGAGCAGCACCACAATCTCTAATTCAAATTCATTCTGTTCACCCTGAGCTCACAGTGTCCACAGCATCAGCCTAGTCCTGTAAGGATTTGAAGAGTGACCCACAACCACAGGATATCTCAAGCTGGAAGGGACACCTAAGGACCATCAAGTCCAACTCTCTGCTCCTGGCACCCAAAATTAAACCATAATGTTGACTACTGCTTCACATTTCCTGTGCAAATAGTTGCTTTTGTATTCACATCAGAGACTGTGAGAAACTCAGGTGGAGCATCATGAAGCTGAGCACTGGATCTCGTTATTTCTCTTCCTTTCTAGGCATTTCCAGTCCCAAGTTCTGTTTGAATTTTAAAAAAGGCAAAAGTTCCCATAAAATGAAGAATTGCCCTTGAAATATTTGACCCAATGTTGAATCAAGGATTGACTGGATTTAAGTGCCAAAAAAAGCAGATAGATTCCTACTGGGTATTAGGAAGCACTGAAACCAGTTGGCTGCTAAATCCATTTTTGACTTTCACTTGGAGTCTGTTGTCCAGATTAGTTTTTCAGTTCTTTCAGCAGTTTTGACACTTTACACTTAGCACCTGGAGAGCCTGAAATGTCTGTTTGCCATTTGAGCATCAGGTGTTTCTGGTCACAAACCTGACAGAACTGGGAGAAGTAGATTCCCCCCTCAATGTGATCACACGTTCCCACTCTGTGCCCTCTGATTGTAACACTTTTATCTGTGTGCTGGTTTAGGGCAAATTTGGTAGAGAATTTCCAAAGGGGCCTCTCCAGAAAACAAACCCACACGATCCCTCCCCTCCAACCGGTTCGGGAAGAATTCTTCGGAGAGAAGTGGAAAGAACCTGTTTATTTGACAGGAACAGCACCCCCAGCACACAGAACCTGTTTATTTGACAGGCACAGCACCCCCAGCACACAGAACCTGTTTATTTGACAGGAACAGCACCCCCAGCACACAAAATGAACAATACTGGATGAAACCACTCTGACAAAGATGACAAATTCAGAAAGTCTCTTTCAGGGGTGGTCACTCTGTTCTCAGTCCCTCCGGCGCTGGGGCAGCTGCTGCAGCCACAAGGTGTGAACTCTGGGTGTTTCCAGGTCCCAGTCCGGAGTAGGTTCGGGATGGTTGAAAAAAAAGAGAGGAGAACCAGTCCAGGAAGGAATTTGGACTGTTTAGCTAAACTAGCTAGGAGCCAAAGCAAAGGCAAGCAAGAGCAAAGCAAGCAAAGGAGAGCAAAGCGAAAAGCAAAAGCAGCAAAAGCAAAATCCATAGTGTCTCTGTCCCAGCCAGGCTGATAAGAAAACCAAAACAAAACTTTCACTCTTCAGAGCCAGTCTTAAAGGTACAGAACATAATATCCAACATTAACAGAACACATGAATGGGGATACAAGCATCATAACGTCACCCTAGGACAATCTGAATGCCTCAAGTTTTAAAATTCCAGACTTGGTCCTTTGTAGCCCAATTCTTAGCTAACCCTGCTTCACTGAAATGAGTATCCTGTTTTCCACATGGATGTCTTTCCTTTCAAATTCAAATTGCATCATGAGGGGCCAGGACATGGCTGTGGTCCTCTCTGTGGCCTTGCCTCCATCCTGGCAGCAGAGAGGGTGCTGTGGAGAGGGTGCTGCTAACACGTGGAGCCCCTGGGCCCATGGCTGGGGGCTGCTCACAGCCAGCCAGGGCCAGTGGTGCCCTCGAGGCCCTGACACTTTGCCTACTCCTTGAGATTCATGGCTAGACAGTGTCTTGGTTTGGAAAGACAGGTGCCTGCTAAGGAAGGCAGGAGCCTCCCCCCCCCCCAAAATGGAGAATGTGAATCCCTCCCCTCCCCACCACCACCTCCGAATTGTTGTCATTTTTAAATTAAGGGGCTCTCAGGCAAAAAATATGGGAGCAGGAAATAACAGTTCTTTAATAGGGAAGAAAATAAAAGGATAAAATAAACAATGCAGTAAACTAAAACAATACTGACAAAGTCAGAACACCCTGTGGGTCAGGGTGTTGGTAACAGTCCAGTTTGAAATGTGGCTCAGCTCTCCTGCAGTGTCAGGTGTGGTTCTGTTGGAGCAGGGATCCTGTAAAAAGGTGCATCTTCCTCTGATGATCCAGTGGAAGGAGAGGCAGCTGCTGCTCCTCTGGGCAATCCAGTGCAGAAGCTGTGCTGGTGCTCCAGAATCTCCAGATTCTATCCATGTAGGAATGCTTGGCTCCTCCCTCTGGGCTCACATCTCCCAGTGGGATGCTGTAGTTCTTATCAGCCATGCAGGGACATTCAATAGCTGTTATCAGCAGGTGTTCCCCCTCCCCCCCAGAGGAAGGAGTGGGTGTGGAAGACATAAGGAAAACTAAAACTGCCCAGTTAATAGAAGACAACTGCCAGATGGCAAATAAAATACGTCTTGCCTTGCAGTCTGGAACAGACAGGTTGAGCATCACCAGTCCTGTGAGGAACTCAGGTGGGGTACAGGGACATCAAGTTCCCCCCAGTAACTCACACCCCCAGTAACTGCTGTCACTTGTGAAATTCTCTTTCAGCCAGTTGGAAGATCAAGGGTGACACTCGGACAGGAGAAGGGGAAGGGGACCTGCAGGGAGCTCTGCCTGCTCCAGGGTGGGATTTGGCAGCCCTCAGTCACAGTCTGTCATTGTGGGCCCCCGTGGGAGCCAGGAGCAGCTTGTGGTGGACCTGTGCTCGTGCCATCTTATGGTGGTGCCAGGTGAGAAAAAACCCTCAGCATTTGCAGGCTCTGAGCTGGCACCTCACAACAGGGGCTTGCATGGGGCATGCTGTGACCTTCATGTGGGTTCAGTGGACCTTGAATGCATCTTCCAGGGGTTTCTGCTGGGAGACACCATCCTGTGCAGTCACTTTCTCTCTCCTTTGTTGTGTTTTTACTGGTACCCAACTTGATTTCTTCCCTGTGCCCTGCAGGGCCTCGCTGTGTGCCCAGGCAAGGTGATGGACAGCAGGGGGGAGATGGAGGTGGTGAGGAGCTCCAAGGGCAGTGCTGCAGGAGAGGTCAGTGTCCACGTGGTCACCACCGAGAGCACGGTGCAGAGCACCCACCTGCCCACCACTGCCTTCATCATTCCAGGTATGTGGAGCAGCCCCCTCCAGCTGCTGCCTCCCCAGCCTGGGCAAGCCCACACCCCTTGTGGAGCTGTGCTCCTCCCAAACCTTGGGAGGCAAAGCCAAGCTGCTGCTGCCATCTTGGATGTTCTCTGTGGCTATCCCACATCATTGGACTGTTTGTGGTCATCCAAATTTTTTTTAAACTGAGGCCCTGATGTGAGGGGCCCTGAGCCAGGGCAGCACAGTGTGCTGGTGCCTGCTCTGCAGGGCTGTGGGCTCCTGGGCTGCTGCATTAGCAGGGAATCCCAAAATAGCTCAGGCTGGAGGGAATCCATAAGGATCACTGAGTCCAAAACCCTGCTCCTGGCAGGAGAACCTACAATGAAACCATAGGGACTGAGTGTTCTCCACACACTCCCTGAACTTGGTGCTTCCCTGGGAGCCTCTTGCAGGCACTGAGCAGCCTCTGGGTGAGGAACCTTTTCCTAATGTCCCACCTGAACCTGCCCTGAGGCAGCTTTTTTCCATCTGCTCGGGTCATTGGTGGTCCCAGAAGGGGGAGATCAGCCCCTGTCCCCAGAGGAAGGTGCAGACAGCAATGGGGTCACTCCTCAGCTTCTCTCCTCTCAGCTGAACGGGCCAGGTGGCCTCAGCTGCTCCTCCCATGTCCTGCCCTTGGACCTTTCACCTCCACTCCTCCAGCCCCCAGCTGTCCTTGGTGTGCTGAGGGGCCCAAACTGTCCCCAGGACTGGAGGTGAGGCTGCCCCAGAGCAGGACAGTCACCCCCCTGATGTCCCCTGGGGCAGGGCTGGCCCTTGGGGCTGCCAGGGCTCCTGTTCCACTTGCCCTCAGTCCAAAGCCCCTCAGCCTCTTCTCCACAATAGCTCCCCAGTCTTGCTCCCCAAGGCATACAATTTCTCAGGATTATCTGATCCTAGGTGCAAAATCCAGGTCTTAACTCTGGTTTCATGCACATGGTGATTGGATTGCTCAGCTGTCTGTTCTATCCAGATCTCTGTGTAAGGCCTCTCTACCCTCAAGGGTGTCCACAGCTCCTCCTAATTTAGTGTCATCTATAAAATTACTTTATGAACATTCTGCATCCAGATTATTTATTAAAAAATCCATAAAAAATTTAGGACCACTGGCCCTAAACCCTGGGGAGCCCCACTGGTGATGGCCACCAGCCTGATGTGTACCCAGTTCCTGTAAGGCTTTGAGCCCAGCAGCAGGAGAGCCCTCATCCAGTTGTTCACCTGATGGACAGTGGACTGGATGAGCTCTGTACTGGGCTCTTTGTCCAGAAGGCCACTGTGAGAGGCAGCATCAAGGCTTTGCTAAAATCCTAAAACCCACATCTATTGCCTTTGCTTGGTCAGCTTAGTGGGGTGACCTTTCCATAAAGGGAAATGCAGTTGGTTAACCAGGACTTCCCCTTGTGAACCTGTGTTGGCAGTGACCAAGGACTGTCTTGTCTCTCCAGTGTTTTTCAGTAACTCCCAGAATAACCCTCTCTCTAATTTTACCAAGCACTGTAGTGAGACTGACAGGCTTGTAATTATCAGGGTCATCCTTCTTACCCTTCTTGAAAATTGGGACAATTTTGAGCAGCTGACCAGTGTCTTTTAGGAGGTGTTTGAGCAAAGCATGGTTGTGTGTTAGGTGAGATGAGGGGTGTTCTCTAGAAGCAGATCTCCCAATATTTCCTGGTGCCTCAGTTCTCATTGCAGAGAGGCCCTGGGTTGCAGAGTGTGTTCCTTTGAAATGTAACTAAACTGGAAGTTGCAGTCCAGGAGCAAACTGCTGTCACATCAGGCACAGAGACAGTCTGAGATTAGGCTGAAGTGGAAACCCTTGAATGTGGACAGTGTTGGTGCCACCCCCCAGCATGAGCCATCACTGGCTGCAGACTTTTTTGTGCCACTCTGCTTCCTTTGTGCTTTGGCCCACAGCAGAGCCCTCACCTGGGAGCCCACGTCCTCTGGGATGCTGGGCTGCCTTTGAGCCTTGTTTGCACCAGTGAAGTGTTCTGTGTATGCCTCTGGTTGTTTGTCTCCTTTCTTCCCTTCTCAAGCAAACGCCACTGCCATCAACCTTCCCACGAGCACCTTAGAAATCCAGCGATTCCCCCGGGAGCCCCAGAGGAGCACAGGGGCCGAGAGGCCGGACAGGGGAGCAGGGAATGAGCCCATCACTGCTGCTGTCATTCCCCAGATCAGCGGGGTGCAGACCTGCAGCACAGTCCGTGTGCTGGAGTGGAAAGATGGGGTGGCAACTTTGCCTGGGAGCAACCTGCGGGTAAGTGTAGCCCTGGGCCACTGGCTTTGAGCCCTCTGCCTCTCCCCACAGCTGCTTGTGCTTGTAAATCCCTCAGGATGTGCCCTGGCCCCCCTGCACCCCAGCTGGAGGATCCCTCAGCTGCCCCAGCTCTTCTCCTGCCCCATCCCTGTGGCCCTGCCATCCTGGGGGCTTGGCACAGAGCTCACAGAGGTGCCTGGGGGGCTGCAGCAGCTCTGTCCTGCACAAGGAGGCACAGGGGTGCTATGTGCTGTGCAGGACATCTTCCCTTCCAAGCTGTGCTGTGAGCTTGGCTCTGCCCCAGCTCCTGCCCTCGCCCTGGGAGCAGCAGCCTTGTGCTCATCTGGCAGCAGGTGTCTCAGGGGTACCCTCAGTGCATGACAGAAAATGCACCCATTTCTCAGCTGTGGCTCAGCCTCAGGACACCTCATCCTCCAGCCCCCCAGCTGCCAGCTCCAGCTGAGTGCCCAGCCCAGGCTGCAGGCAGGGCATCTTCACAGGGCCTGGGGTGCTGTGCTCACCTCTGTGCTCAGCAGAGTTGTTCTCTTGTCAGACACACTGCTGACCATCCCTGTCCCTCATTTGCAGGACAACCACCAGTTGTATGTCTGTCCTACCAAACTCTTTCCTTGCTTTTTGTTCACTGCCAGTTCCGGATAAACGAGTACGGCACGCTGAAGGTGGTGAGTGCTGATAAGCTGCCTCCTGTGGAAGCTGTGAAGGAGCCTCACACAGACAAAGATGGGGACTCCGAGGTGGCACCCCCCAGCAGAGACAATCCTACTGTGGCTCAGGGTAAGGGCACTGTGGTGGCACTTCTGGGGTGGGTACCAGCATCCAGCAGATGCTGCCTGGTGTCCGTGGGCCAGGCAGATGTCTGTCTGTCTGTCTGCTGTCCCTCGGTGTGGCTCACTGCTGCTCTGCTGTCGCAGAGGTGCCGGAGCAGCCCGCGGCAGAGGGGCTGTGCCCCTGCGATACCTGCGGCCGCAGACACGTGTGGGACGGCGCCCGCGAGGGCCGCGGCTTCTGCAGCGAGCACTGCCACCAGCAGTTCAAAGAGAGGTAAAGGAAGGGGGCTCTGGGCCCTGGCCATCCCTCTGCCCTGCCCCACGTGCTCCAGCGAGGCATGGGAGCACCTCTGGCAGGTGCTGGGGGTCCTGCATGATCCACTTGTTCTGGAGCCAGGCTGGGGGAGGAAAACTTCCCAAGGGAGTCAGATTTTCTCCTGGCCAATGTGTGGCCTTGTAAACATATATCTGCTGGAGCAGGAGGTTGCTGCAGTGGCTTCCAGGCTGAGCAGCAGTGGAAGGTCACAGGTCACAGGGGCGTTTCCAGCCCTACTCCTGACCAGTGTGTGACTCTCAGGACTTGTTTTCCAGCATCTCTGGTGCAGCTTAGAGCCCTGCTACTAAACTAGATCCCTTTTGATTCATCCCTGGGTTCAGGTTTCTAACACCCAAGTGTGTGAGGGTGACCCTAGCCTGTCCCTAACTCTAACTCTTGGACAACTTGTGTGCATACATCCCCCCACAGGAGGGGTGGGGGCATGTGTGAGTAAGAAATGGGGGGACAGTGACTGTCCAGCAGCCCCTCCCTTACTGACACCCCAGGCAGTGTCACCGTGCTGCACTGGCTGCAGTGCTTGGCCCTCCCTCCCTCTGTGCAGGTCTGTCATTGTGGAAAACTCTGCCAGCAGCACCAATGCCACTGAAATCCTCAAGCCTGTGAAGAAACGAAAGAGGAAGGACTATCAGAGCCCCTCGGAGGAAGAATATGAGTCTGAGCAAATGGTAGGACAAAGACAGGGAGGGGGTGGGTGCAGCCAGTGTCCAGGGGGCTGGAGGCCAGCCCTGTGTGCACAGATCTCATCGTGCTGCTCAGGGCTCTGGCAGCTGCAGGTCAAAAGGGAAACAGGTTGGCCAAAATGCCAAAAAGACTTGAATGTGTGGAGGTGAAGGCTGGTTGTTTGGCATGTGGAGCACTGAGGCCTGGGCATTGCCAGACTCTCCAGGCTGGGCTGCAGGTACTGACCCCTCTCAGCTGCTCTCTTGAGTCCAGGCCAGCACAGTAAGGGTTGCAGTAGGAGGGTGTCTGTCTGTGTGCTGGGTGTCCTGGGGAGGGGAGAGACTTTGACCAGGTAAGGAAGCTCTGCTTGCCAGCCCTGCCTGTAGCAGGTCCAGTCCAGGTGTGATTGCTGCCAGTGAGCACTGAAGTCCCTGCAGGCTCCCATCACCAGATTCTCTGGCAGCACTGGTCTCCATCTCTGGGCCAGGCACTGGTCACACTGTGGACCTCATGGGGGTGCACTATGGCCCTGGGCACCATGTGAGGATACAACACACAGCCAAAAACCTCTGGGTTCTGTTCTGTTTGCTGTCATGTCAGGAGGAAAAGCAGGAAGAGAGGAAAAGCTCGGTGGAAGACTCTGCCATGAGCAATGTGGAGGCTGAGGCGTGGAACGGGAGCCAGCACGGTACGGAGGGCGGGGTGGCTGTGGGGTGAGCGCTGCTGCTGGGGCTGGGGTGCCCCTGCAGGGTGGGACCCCTTTGGTGCTCCTGCAGGGTCACACACCCACTGCAATGCGCTGGCACGAGGTCCTGAAGGCTTGTGAGCTCCTCTGCTTGCTTGATCCTGCTCTCTCTGTCTCTTTCCGTTTCTCTCCTTTCCTCTCTCTCTCTCCATGGGAAGGGGGCACCCCTACGGACACAGCACTGGTCCCTGCTGGACAGAGCTTCCTGTCCCTCCCCTCGGGAGCTCAGTTTGTTACTGGCTCCTGGGCACTGTGTTTGCCCCCAGGGACACTGTCCTGAGCACAAACAGGACTGCACCACGTGTGGCTTTGCCCTCCTTTGGGATGGGCTCACGGGGAACTTCCCTCCTGGCATCAGGAGCTCACAAGTTTGGGAGCTGCTCATGTAGGTGCAGTGCCACTGAGGCCATGTGATTTGGGGTTGTCTTATCCTGTGGGATCTATTCTGTATCAGAGATCTGAAAAGCAGAGCTGTCAGCATGGAAGGAAAGGAGACAAGCTGAGGGATGCAGTGTTTGCTTGGCTGGTTTTTTTCCCTGCAGTGTCAAGGAAAACTTTGGGAAACACTGAAAATAAGCTTTTATGGGAAATAGACATTTATTTGTCTTTGAGTACGGAAAGTCATACTCAAAATAATTTTAAAATTAAACCATTCCAACTTCATATTCTTCCCCATAACCAAGTGCAGGGACAGTGGCAGGGCCAGGTGTCATTAACCCCTGATGTTACAGTGAGTTAACCACCATTAAAAAGGACTCTCAGATATCATACCAGCTTCTCACTGAGCCCTGAGCATGTAACCTTCCCTGCTGCATACAAGTAGGCAGTGATGAGCTTTGTTACTTCAGCATTTTATTTTCTCTTATTTTAGAAGTACTTCAGCAAACAAAATCCACACCTGGATGCCTCAGTGCAGCAGTCAGTGTATACCCTGACTCTTGGTGTGTTTGTCATTCCCCAGAAGTGCAGAGCTTGTACTCACAGATTCCCCAGCCATGCCTGGCACATTTTTTATGTCCTAAGGAATAGTAAAAGTATTTTTCACTCTGAACATGTCAGCAAAGCAAGATCAGTCACCTTGCTCACTGATGTCCACCCTTTAATTTCTTCCCTAAGTTTCTGGGTTTTTTCTGTCTCCTCTTCCCCTAAGCCCAAAGGAGGGAGGAGTTGGTCTGTTTTTCCCCTGCATTTCTAGCCTGCCCTACCTGTCTGCCATGGCTAATCTGTGTCTGGGAATTCCTCAGCACTGGAATAGGCACAGCACAGACGTGGAGTCCCTTCAGCTGCTGCAAATTAGGGAGACAGAGAAGCTGGAGAGCAAGAGACTTGGGTTGTGTTTCACAGGTCTTGGGCAAGGCCTTTGTGGCCTTCTCAAAGGCATGAAGGGTCACCTCCCTGCCTGTGAAGAGACAGTGCTGTCTTCTTTGTCACATGGGCAAGCACATCTCTAGGGCATCAGAGTGGCCTTGCTGTGCCACGGGGGCTCAGGTGGCTGTCTCAGAGCAGGGGATGGCAGAGCTGGGATGTGAACCTGCTGCTGCTTTGACTGTCTAGGGGCTCCTTGCAGCTGGGAATGGTTCCCAGACCTGTGCATGGATCCTGCTGGCTGCCACAAATCCATCCTGTGATGACATAGCAGAAGTTCTGGCTGGAAGAGGGTCTGGTCAGGTCTGGTGTTCTGATGGCTCGTCCCTCACACTGCCTGGAGTCCCAGACTCGTTGGAAGGGACCTTAAAGCCCACCTAGTCCCACCCCCTGTCATGGGCAGGGACACCCTCCAGTAGCCCAGGTGCCTTCCTAGGACATGGTTCAGGACATTTGGGTCACAGGGGGCTCCTGGCTCTGTCCCTCGTGGTGCAGCCAGCCAGGTTTGCTGGAGAAGGGGCTCTGGCAGGATGGTGCTGAGCTGAGCAGGGATGCAGGACCCTGTGTGAGAGTGGGGCAGGGCTGGAGCAGCCCCTCAGCAGCGTTTGTGTGCGTTTGTGCTGCGCTCAGGTGCCAGTGAGGAGAAGAAAGAAGGCTGGTCTTGGGCGTCCTACTTGGAGGAGCAGAAAGCTGTCGCTGCCCCTTTAGATCTCTTCCAGGATGTGAGTTGGGATTTTCCTGTCTTTTTCCCTCTTTCATCTTCTCTTTTCTTTCCCTTTTTTTTTCCCACCCCTCCTCCTTCTCCTCTCTTCCTTGCTTCCCTGTTTTGCGGGACTCTGAGCAATAGCCAAGCTCCCATTGTCAGCTGGAAGTGCCAGGGCAGCCTCCAGTTTTGTTTTGCCCACAGTCCCACTCCCCAGCAGGTGCTGGCCCCATCCCAAACACCCCACTTTTGCCTAGGACACTGCTGTGACTCTGGCAGGGGGGTGGAGCCTTTCCAGCCCTTCCTGGAGCCAGGTGGGCTCTCCTGAGGCTGTGCTGCAAACAAGTCAGGCCTGTGTCCTGCTCCCCCTGCTGCAGCTTTTACCCCAGGGACACCTTGCCCTGCCAATAGCAAGAGATGTAAATCCATAAGGAGGTGTAACACTGGTTTTTTTCCTATGGGGGAAAAAAAAAAAAATTTGGATGACAACATAACCTGTGGCCCACAGTCTCTTGGTCCCAGCAGCTCCCATTGCCTGGTGGTTGCTCCCCTGGTGAGTTCTAGACCCAACTCCCTGTGTTGGTTTTACATTGTAGTTTAATTTTTGTTTCCAGTACCAAGTAGCTTCCCAGCACAAGAATGGCTTTAAAGTGGGGATGAAGCTGGAGGGGATCGACCCACAGCACCCATCCATGTACTTCATCCTGACAGTGGCTGAGGTAAGGAGCCTCCAGTGCCCCTGTTCTTGGTTCCTCCTGGCTCAGCCACAGGCTGTGGGCCAGGAGAGGTGCTGCCAGTTGGCCCCTGGAGGAGACAGGGCCTGTCACTGCAGGAGATGAGCTGCTGCTCCAGCAGCTCAGGCAAACAAGCAGGGAGTTCCCTGCCAGCTTGGAGGGACAGCACACAGCACTGTGGAGCTGTGTTGGTCTCTGTCACCCTGACACAGCACAGGGGGAGGTATTGTGGTGATAGCAGCAGCTTATGTCCCTAACACAGGTCTGAGCACTTGAGATGGAGGGTGTGGAGGCATCCCACTGCTCTTCTTGTGTCCATGCAGATCCACTTTCCACTCAGCCACCTGGCAGCTGGACCAGCCTTGCCTTGCAGAGCTCCCCGAGCAGCCAGTGTGGCATTTAACCAAAATCCCTGCACCAGCAGCTTCCCAGGCTGCAGAAAAGGGAGTTTTTGCACTTGCTGGATCCAGCAAGGTGCTCCACCATGGCGTTTAAAGCACCAGTCTAAACATCCCTCCTTTGGGCTGGCTTGTGGTGCCTTTGCACTGACCTCGTTCCTTGTTCTGGTTTGTGCCTCCCAGTTTGGGCACTGGTCTGTGGTTACTTTTGGCTTCCCAAAGTGACCCGTGCTGAGCTGGTGTGTGGGAGGGGGTGTGATGCTCAGCCAGGGACAGCAGCAGGTCTCCATGGCCCTTTCCTTTCCTTTCACCCCTCCCTGCTGGCAGGTGTGTGGCTACCGGATGCGTCTCCACTTCGATGGCTACTCCGAGTGCCACGACTTCTGGCTGAATGCTGACTCCCCTGACATCCATCCTGCTGGCTGGTTTGAGGAGACAGGGCACAAACTCCAGCCCCCCAAAGGTAAGGAGTTCATTCAACTCAGGTGGTGGGTCCTGATGAAGGAGGGGGATGAAGAGTGGGCCAAATGTAGAGCTTGAGGTGGGGACAGGGTGGCTCCATGGGGCCATGGAGGGATGCTGCTGTACTGGTGGAGTTCCACAGGACAGCATTTCAGGCACCCATCTCTGCTTGCTCACATTTTGCTGCAAAGCCCTGTTGCTCTGGACCTCCCAGTGCCACCAGCTGTGCCCCAGGGCAGGCAGGACTGCAGGAGGAGCTGTGCTCTGGATTTCCACTCCATGGCTCATGTTTCCTAACACCCCTTCAAAAGCACCCATCAGCCCTCAGCCATGGGCTTTGTGCACCCCAGGGCTGCTGCAGATCCTGTCTGCCCACAGCAGGATATGCTGGCAGGGTGACAGTGGCTCAGGGATGGCCAGGCTCACCCTCACATCCTCCTGGCTGTGAGCTCACTGCTCTCATTTCTCTTCCTGAGGGGTTGTAGGTTATAAGGAAGAGGAATTCAGCTGGACAAACTACCTGAAGTTGACAAAAGCTCAGGCAGCTCCTAAGCACCTCTTCGTGGTCCGAAACACTGTGAGTAGCAGCATCTCCTTCCTGCCAGAGCCTACAGGTGTAGGTGTGATTCTTCCCCTCCAGCTGAGCAAAATACTTCTACCAGCACTGGGCTTTGCTTTGTCCATCCCACACCTCTCAATCCCATAATGCTCAAGAGCCAGGAGTATGTGGCACACTTTGTTGCTCAGGATCTGTAGCTTAGGCACTCATTTGATATGCCCAGAATTGGTGCTGATCTGATTCTATTTCCTCCAGGTTGATCTCATGGACAATTTAAAGTGAAGTATTGATGAGGAGAAGTAACTATTATTCTCAACAATTATTTGGATAAAATATATCACCTAATGTTTCATAAGTATAATTCCTTTGTGTCTTTGTATCTTTGTTGTTTCTGTGTCTGCCTATTTTTTTCACATGGAAGCTTGGGTAAGGAAAGTGGGAATATAGGAGAATGAAAATGCTGATTATTCCTTTGTCAACTGCAGAGGAAACTCACCCTACTGGCAAATCAGCCTCTCCAAGTTATTTATTGTGTCTAAACCCTGCTGTTCATTGCTGCAACAACCCCACCAGTGTGTGTGATTGTCCTAGGGTGATGTGTGGGTTTGCTTTCTGGAGGGACCCCCTTTTGGAGGTTTTCTCCCAAATTTGCCCTAAACCAGGACAGTGATGCAGTGTTTTGTGCAGAATCTGATCTAAGAAATAAAGGCAAGGAAGGGAGAAGTGCCCCATCCCAGCTCCTCCTGCCATGCCTGAGGCATTGGTCACTGCTGGCTGTGACCACAAACGAGTGTTCTGGAACAAAGCATAACCAGTGTCAGTTTTCTTGGAATTTACTGGTTATAGAAGATCCTGAGGGTCTGAAGATCACTTTTCCTCTTTCTTTGTGTGGCCCAGCTGAGTTGCTCACCCACTTCCTCTTTCCTTGCAGGGCAGCATCCTGCCCATCTGGGAGCCTGTCTGGAGGCCAGACAGGGTCTGGTTTTGGGAGGGTTTGGGCAGGTGCCTCCTTGCAGCAGGCACGGGCAGTGGTGAGGAAGGGGCTGGGGCTGCAGCTCTGAGAAAGCCCTGCCCTTCTCTCCTGCCAGCACGAGGCCTCTCCAGGCTTCAAGGTGGGCATGAAGCTCGAGGCCGTGGACCGCATGAACCCCTCCCTGATCTGCGTGGCCACGGTGACTGACGTGGTGGACAATCGCTTCCTGGTGCACTTTGACAACTGGGATGATACTTATGACTACTGGTAAGGCCACAGAGGCTCTTGGGGGGCCAGTGCTGGGGAGACACCCACAGAGGGCCCTGTGTAAGAGCTTGGGTGTGTTTTCTAGGTGTGATCCCAGCAGTCCATACATCCACCCAGTTGGATGGTGTCATGAGCATGGCAAACCCCTCACACCTCCTCAAGGTGAGTCAATGATCAGTCAGGTGCAGCCTGGGAGTGCATCCCCTTGGGAACAGGCTTCCCAGGGTGGCATGGGGGTCCTGGGGACACAAACTTCCTGCCAAGGCTCCTGTACACATGTTCAGGTGCAGAATAGTGCTTGTGTTAGGCCAAGTCTCCACTCAGAGATACGAGGAGACCCCAGCTGTCTGTGCACACCCAGCTGTTTCTGCTTCCTTGCACTGTGAGTTTCATGGGCCATGAGAAAATAGCAGCACTCCTTGGTGTCTCTCAGGTTCCCGTGTGCCCAGCAGACTTGGGTGGCCCTCGAAGGCAGTGGGGCATTCTGGGGCCCTTTCTGACTTCCTGCAGGCCTGTCTGACCTTCAGCATCTTCCCCCTTCCAGATTATCCTGATCCTGATAACTTCACCTGGGAAAAGTACTTGAAAGAAACTGGAGCATCTGCTGTCCCAGCTTGGGCATTTAAAGTGGTGAGTGTCACATCATCTGCTCCACCCCACCTGGAAAGGAATTTGGGTTTTTTTCATTTCAGATCTTTGCTTTTGTGACAAGTCCAGTGATGTTCTGTATTCTCCTGCCACAGGCCTAGGCCAGGGCTCCGAAGTGAGGGCTATCCTGGGCAAAGAGTTCAAAATTGGGAAAAATGGGGAGTGTGACTGTGCCCTCAGCTAAACAGGAGCTGAGTGATGGAAAATAATTTAGGTTTGCTTGATTAGTTTTTGTCTCGAACTGCACCACCAGCAGCTGTGTCCAGCCAAGTGTGGTTGCAATACAGATCCCCAAAATATGTCTTTTAAGAGACCTTCTTCCCTGGGGCACATCTTGTTAAAGACAGCTCAAATGCAGGGGGGCTGTTTCTGCTTTCTCCCGTTGCTGCTGTGAGCTGGGATGGCCAGGCCAGGGCTGGGAGCTGGGCTCGAGGAGGACACAGTGCTGGGAAAGCTGCTGAGGGGGCAGGAGCCTGAAGCTCCGTGCTCCTCCTGACTGGGCTCTTCCAGCGCCCGCCCCACGGCTTCCTGGTCAACATGAAGCTGGAGGCAGTGGACAGGAGGACTCCTTCCTTCATCCGAGTGGCCAGTGTGGAGGACGTGGAAGATCACAGGATAAAGGTGGGTGCTGGAGCACAGTGAGCCTGTGTCCAGGCACTGTGCTGGCTCACTCCTGCCCCTCCCCTCACTGGGGTGTGCAAATGTGGGCAGGTCCCAGTGCCTGGCTCCAGGAGAGCCTTGTGAGCCTTGTGCTGCACTCCAGCTCTACCCTGCTGCTTGCACTCAACTAGGAGGGCTCCAGAGCTCCTCAGATGTGTGTGCTGGCATTTGAAGGGTGACCTCTCTGCTTGCTTCCCCAGGTCCATTTTGATGGCTGGAGCCATGTGTATGATTTCTGGATTGATGCAGATCATCCAGATATCCATCCCATGGGCTGGTGCTCAAAAACAGGACATCCACTGCAGCCTCCTCTCAGTAAGTGCTGCCTGCACCTGTGTCAGCTCCTCCCCACAGGGCACAAGCTCGCCAGACACCTCTGTCACTGCCACCTGCCCGTGCATAGAAATGGGAGGGCAGGTTCTGGCTGAGAATGGGCAGGGAGGAGAGGCCACTCCATGAATTTGTCAGTAGGAAAAGCCCTCCCTGTTTGGTGCAGGCAGGGAGCCCTGAGCCCTGGCTCTGCCTGGGCTTGCAGCCTTGACAGCCTTTCTCCTGTTCCTCTCCTCTGCCTGCAGGGCCAAAGGAACCAGCCTCCTCTGCCCACGGGGGCTGCCCAAGCCTGGGCTGCAAGAGCATCCCTCACTCCAAGAGCTCCAAGTACAGCTTTCACCACAGGTGAGCTCCCTGGCACAGCCTGCAGGGGCACAGCTTCTTCCCTGCCAGGCTGGACCAGCTCTTCCTCTGCTCCTCCTCACCTGCCCCCTCCACCAGCATCCAGCCTTTCCCTGCACTCACCACACCTGGCTCTGCCCCCTGCTCCCCTGGACCCCAGCTGGAGTAACCTGTGAGCCCCTCCTGTGCCTGTCCTGCAGCCCCCAAGCCCCTGAAGGTGTCCTGTGTGCTCACCTACCACGGGCACCTGTGGGCTGTGCAGAGAACAGTGCAGATGCTGTTCACTGACACCAGCTGTGAGATGCTGTTCCCTCCACCCCTCGTGGGTGCCTTTTCCTGTCAGGCTTTGAGCTGGGAAGTCCATTTAGACACAATAAGAAGGAGCAGTGCGTGGTTCCAGCTCAGGCAGTCACTTGAGGGACCTTTTCCAAGGGAAGCCAGGCTGGGTGTTGTGCCAACCCCAGCACTAGGCTGGGGTCAGGAAGAGCCAGTGTGGTGGAGTGTCTGTGAGGATGGGGAGGGCAGGTGTGCCTCCTGGGGGTTTCTCTGCTGGCCACACTCCTGGCACACGCTCACTGCTCGCTCTGAGGCTGGTCTGGATGCCTGTGGGGGCCAGGGAAGACGGAGACTCTGGGAACCCCAATGAGCTGCTCAATCAGCACACAGGTTCCTTGCCCAGGGTTGCAGGGATGGCAGAGGGCCAAGGTTTGTAGCTGGAGGGACTGGCTGTGCCCCGCTCCTGCCCCCAGCAGCCTGGCCACGGGATTTGGCTCAGCACATCTTTCCTCTGCCCTCCATGGCCAGGGCAATGGCTGCCCATGCTCGGGGGCAGAGGGGTGGCCCTGCTGGCTCATCCCCAGTGCTGCTCCAGGCCGGGCCCAACGCCTTTGTCCCCTCTGTTCTCCAGGAAGTGCCCCACGCCGGGCTGCGATGGCTCAGGCCATGTGACGGGGAGGTTCACAGCCCATTACTGCCTCTCAGGGTGCCCGCTGGCAGAGAAGAACCAGGGCAGGCTCAAGGCCGACTTGTCTGACACCGAGGCCTCGGCGCGCAAGAGGAGCCCCATGGGTTTCCCTCAGCGAAAGAAATCTCGGCACCACGGCAGGTAGGGGCACGGCCAGCGCGAGGGGAGGGCCCTGTGCCACCACCACCCGCCCTGGAGGGGTGCCCAGCCCCCAGAGGCTCCTTGGCCTCGCCCTGCCAGCTCTGCCAGGCTCCCCTGTCGCTTTCTCTTCCCACGGCTTTGGCTGTCAGCCCTTTGGGTCAGGCCCTTTGGGTCCCTGCTCCCACTGCTGAGGTGTTCTCTGGGTGCTGGGGAGGAGGGCCCTGGGCCAGGTCCAGCCCAGGACATCAGTGTTCCTGTTTCTTTAGAGGGAGACCTCCAAAGTACCGGAAGATCCAGCAGGAAGACTTCCAGAGTGAGTGCCATCCTCTGCCATGCTGTCACTGCAGGGCAGGGCTGCAGGAGCTGGGATTGGTGGGGGTGCTGGGGACGGGTCTCCCTTGGTTCCCACAGGTCTGCCCCAGTGAGGGGCTTGTGGTCAGCTGCCAGAGTTGACCATGGATAAGGGACATCCCCACTTTGTGCCAGGGCTCACAAAGCTCCCTTGATTTGGCTCTGGGGTTATGCCTGGGAGTCTTTGAGTGCTTTAGGGCATGGAATTAGGATCCTCTCTATGGCATGTATTTTCTGTGGTGCTTTGTCCTGTTCAGACAGGGATAGTGGGAAGTTGTGCCCCAAAATTTCAATGTGGTTGTGAACTGCCAAATTATTGCTGCCACACAGAAACTGATGCTGGACAGTTGGCTTGGCATTTGGTTCTGATGCAGACAAGCAGATGCCTGATGTATATTCCATCCAACATCCCTTTCACCATGGGCTGTCCTGCCACCTACCCCACCACTGGGGGTGAGTGGAAAATGAATGATTAAAAGTCGTAAGAACAAGGCAAAGCCAAGCTTGTCTCAACTTCTTTTCCCAGGATCCCCAATCCCATCTAAGCAAGCACTTGAATACACTGACACCCTGTTAACTCAAGGGACAACCACTAGCTCTTGATCCCTGCATGGGGTGTTCTCATCTCTTACCTCGTGTCACACATTGTGCTTTATCCCCAGCTATTTCCTCAGACAACGTGCACCAGTCACTCTTCATGTCTGCCCTGTCCGCCCACCCCGACCGCTCCCTGTCCCTGTGCTGGGAGCAGCACTGCAAGCTGCTGCCCGGGGTGGCTGGCATCACAGCAGCCACGGTGGCCAAGTGGACCATTGATGAGGTGAGGTGCTTTGGACAGCTCCGTGCTGGCCCCTTGTCCAGGTTTAGAGCAAATTTGGGGGAGAATCCCCCAAAGGAGCTCCGGTGGGCAAAGCAGATCCAATCGGCCCCTCCCTGCAACTGGTCCAGGAGAAAAAATACCTCCGTGGAGAAAGGTGGAAAAAAACCTGTTTATTAAACAATAAAACCTAAACAATATCAAACAACGAGACCCCTTGCCACTCTAAAAGAGATGACAAACAGAAAACCCCATCCCTGGGTTGCAGCTCACTCAGTCTCCGATCAGTCCCTCCAGTGCTGGAATTGTCGCAGGCCGGGCCCGGCTCGGTGGGCCAGAAATGTGAGCTGCCAGTGCTCCCCTGGGTGTTCAGTCCAGAGCAGGTTTCAAGAGGTCCAAAGAAAAGGGAAAAAAACACAGTCCAGGGAACTTCTTTGCCTCAGCTAGCTAACACTAACTAAAAAGCAAAAGAAGAGCTCTGTCCCACTGTCTGTCCGCAGACCACAACAGTCCGGGAGGAGGAATGTGGGGGAGGAGAGCAGTGTCTGGAGGAAAAAAAAACTGTGCACTTCTCTCCCCCCTTCACTCTCTGCAATAAGTCTTAAAGGTGCAAAACTTACTATTCAGCATAAACAGAAAAAGACAATTGGGGATAAAAGCATCATACAGCCAACCCAGGACACCCTTGATGTGCCAGCGTGTCCACCTGCCCTGCTGGGTGCTGAGGGCACATCCAGCACCTGGCAGTGCTTCTGCCCTACAACCCCACTGCATGGGAGGGTGCAGCTGTGTCCCTACAGGGCAAGAGGGAGCTACTGAGGAGTGCCCTGCCTGGCTGCAGCACCGTGGCACAGGCACCAGGCACTTCAGTGGCCAGGTCCCTGGGTTAGCAACAAGGGGTCTGCTGCAGACATTGTTACCTTTGTTCACTTTGTTAGACAGCCATGGTGACCCCTGTTAAGGCTTGAGTAGGTGGAGGAGCTCAGGCATCAGCCCCAGCAGCCCCTGCCTGCTCTCAGGCACTGGCACAGCTGCCTGGGGCAGTGATGGAGTCACCATCCCTGCAAGTGTTCAAAAGCTGTGTGGATGTGGCACCTGGGGACATGGTTTAGGGGTGGCCTTGGCAGTGCTGGTCAGTGGTGGCCTCGATGGTCACCGAGGGCTCAGCCAATCTTAATGATCCCCTGATGTCCCCATGACCCCTCTGGGTGCCCCTCTCAGGCCAGTGCCTGTGCCTGGGGCCAGGGGTAGGCTCTGGCATGGGAGGGCAGAACAACTGCAGCCTGTGCCCCAAGAGCCCTGTGGCACCCTGCAGGGCTCACAATGTGAGGATGCGGGCTCAGGGGGGTCTCCAGCCAGAATCATTGCTCTGTCTTGACATTTCTCTCATTTATTCCAAGGTTTTTAGCTTTGTGCAGACTCTGACGGGTTGTGAGGACCAAGCCAAGCTCTTCAAGGATGAGGTGAGAAGGGCTGGCAGATGAGAGCAGGTGTCAAGGACAGCTGTTTGCCACCAGGGCTGGCAGGAATTGGCCACTGGCCTTCCTGCAGTGGCTTGCTGCTGGGTGCTGAGGGCACATCCAGCACCTGGCAGTGCTCTTGCCCTGCAGCCCCACTGCATGGGAGGGTGCAGCTGTCTGGCTGTGTCCCTACAGGGCAGGAGGGAGCTGCTGAGGCCCAGGGAGCTGTGCTGCCCTATTCTCCCAGCATGGGGGGCATCCCCTCTGAGGGGATGTGGATGGGGGGACGGAGGAGGATGGATGGTGGTGCAGCCTGAAGAGCACCATCACCTCCTGCAGGGAGCTGCTCCTCCTCACCCCTTCATCCTTCCCTCCTGCCCCTCTCACCAGCACTGCTGCCTGTCAGGGTCAGCGTTTTTGGGCCCTCTGTGGGCAGATGTGGTGGGGGTGGCTCTGACACCCAGGGCTGATCCTGGGCACCCTGGCTACAGCCACTGTCACAGCCTGTCTGGGAATGGCCCCTGTGCTTTAAGGGTGCTCAGGCAGGCAAAGCTGAACCGGGGCAGTGTCCACAAGTGCTGGTCCCTGGAGCAGGGAATGGATGGCTGCTTGCCCAGAGCAGGTTGTGGTGGCTCTGTGCTGTGCCCGTGGGGCTCCAGCACAGAATCCCAACCTGGCTGCAGTGTGGGCTCCTGGGATGGCCCCTGAAGGGCTTCTTGCCCTCTGCCCTGTCCCTGTGCACATCAGCTGCCAGCTGGGGTTTCCCTGGGGAGTGCTGTGGATGGGCTCTGCCCTGGTCTCCGGGGTCACCTGTGGCCTCTGCCCAGGTCATGCTGGTGCTGGCTGTCCCCAGGAGTGCCAGCCTGGGTTTGCAGTAGTGCCTTTGTCCCTGCTCTCCTTCCCAGATGATCGATGGCGAGGCATTCCTCCTGCTGACGCAGGCTGACATCGTCAAGATTATGAGTGTCAAGCTGGGCCCAGCACTCAAGATCTACAATGCCATCCTCATGTTCAAGAACGCTGATGACACCTTAAAGTGACTTCTCTTGGCCCAGCCGGGACGCTCCCTCATCACTGGTGCTGCCAAACTGTCCGGTCAGGACAGAGATCCCCCGGCCGACCGCAGCTTGTCCCGTCCTGCTCGTGTCCTCCCGGTGCCACACGTCCCCTCCCCAGCCTCCCTGTCCCATCCTGTTCCCTGCCCGCTGCCCTTCTGCAGGCTGGGCCCAGCCTCGGGGACGGTGGCAGGGAAGGAGGGTGGAGGTGGCACCGGCCCAGCTTGGTGCCACAGCTGCCCCACTGTGTCCTGCTGTGCCTGTGCCCCTGTGCCCGGGTCAGGGGTGCTGAGGGCCGGGGGGGCCCTGTGGAGGTGTCACAGCAGGGGCTGGCACCCACTGGAGTCACCCAGGCAGGGGAAGGGACTGCCTGCCTGCAGCCGTGCTCACACCCACTCCAAGGCTGCTCTCACCTTTGCTCAGCAGCTGAGAGAGATTTGGGGTTTTTCCCTCTGTGTGATCCTCTGGGGCTACTTGTGCTAACACCGTTTCCAAGGAACATTCTTGAAGAGCTTCTGCTCATTTTGCCTTTTTCTCTGAATTCTTTTGACTTCCCCTTTTTGAGGCCAGTTGATGACTGCTTTGCCCCTACACTGCACTGCAAACCAGTGGCCACCTCTTGCCCCTTCAGGGAGCAGCTGTCCTGGCAGCTGCTCTGCCCATGACCAGCACCTGTGCTTTCTTCCTCTTTCCTGGAATTCAGCAGCCTCAGGGCCCTGCCAGGCCAGGGCTGGCTGGGTGCAGAAAAGGCTCCATTTCTTCTTGCACTTCAGACTGTTTTGTCCAGCTCTTCTCTGGGAGAAAGGGTGCTTGGATAACTTGTTCCCCCTGCACCTATTAAAGAGTCCTCTACAAAGGAAGTTGGGCCCTCTTTGGTCCTTGTATTAGCAGCAAGGCCCTCTCTAGGGTGGGGACAGCTGCCAAGGACAAAAAGCATCCATTGCTCCAATAGGCAGATCCACAGTTACTTCTGAAGGCATTCCTGAGTTGGCTGAGTCAATTCTGCCAAGCTGCCTTCTCCCCACTCTTCACCCTCACAAGGCACCCAGGTTTTGCTGCCTGAAGAGCAAAATCTTCTTCTGTCCCTGGATCCCTTACCTGCAGAGCTGAAAGAAATCCAGCACTTAGCTGATTTGTTTCTGTCCTTTTCAGAACACAGCACCTTTCCAACAAGGCCACAGGCAGTTTGGGCATGCTCATGTAACACCTTCCCTTGTGATGGAGGAGGGACCAAAGGGCTGCAGAGCCAGAAAAGCCAACATTCCTGGGGGTCCTGGCAGAGTCCCAGCAGCTTCTGAGAAGCCCCTGTGCCTCCTGGCAGTCCCCACACTGCTCTCCATGGTCCATCACCCTGGCACACCTGTGAGAGCTGTTGGAGCAGGGGCTGGCCAAGCAGTGCTGGAGGGTGGCCCAGGTGGCCACATGCCCAGGGCCCAGCCCAGGTCCACTTCATTTTCCTTTCCCAACAATGACATTCCAGTAATAAAACAACTTCCCCCCTTTCCCTCTGCCCAAAGACAGGGATGCAGAGGTGTGAGCAAGTGCACCAGCAATGTGTCCTGGAGCTGTGCTGCCTTGGAGCTGCTGTCACATCTGGCTCAACCTGTTTGAGGCTTCCCATGGAAATGTAGCATTTTGTCTCTGTTATTGAATATTTGGGGTCGTGTTTGACCTGCTCTTGAAAGTCCTGCAGGACTTACAACTTGTCCATGCCTTTGTTTTGTCATTGCTTGGGTTTGATTTAGGCAGCTTTCCTTCTCCTTTCCTTTTTTATGTCCTTGCATCTTTTCAAGCACTGCAGTGTGGCCAGCTGTGGAGAGAGGGAGTGGGAAGGAACAGCTGTGTCCCTGGGTCCCAGAGTCACTCCCCCAGCCACCCTTCCCCTGCAGGAAGGGTGTGGAGGTTGGTCTCTTCAGCTGATGGAGAGTCTTTCTGGGCAACTGTGTGCTGGGGCAGAAGAGGCTGTGAATGCTGCCCAGGCTGTGAATGGTGCTGAGACTTTTCCAGGTGGGATCTGGAATGAAAAATCTTCCTCACACTGGACACAGCCCTTGAGCTTGCAAGGACCCATCTTAGGAAAGCATCCTGTTCTCATCTGCTGTATTCCCATGTGTGAAGTCATTCCTCCTGCTGGGGAAGGGACTGAGCACCATCCCAGGGTGCTGGGAGAGGAGCTGCTACCCAGGCATCAGATCTGAAACTGCTGTCAAGGAGGGAGAGCCCTGTGTCTCACAGGGCTGCCTGGGAGAGCAGAGGTGGTGAGGAGCTCAGAAGATACTCTGAAGGGAAGAGGAGCCATGAGCCGAGCCCTGGCTGCCCTCCAGGGCTGGCTACAACCAGCCCCACTGGCTCTCGCTCTGCTGCTGGGTGCAGCCAAGCCCTGCTCTGCCTGGGCACCAGCCACGCTGGCAGAGGTGCAGCCCCACGCTGTGCCAGCACAGTACTGCCTGCCCTGGGCTCTCCTCACCTCCCTCTTTAAAACAGACATGACCTGGACCAGACTGCCAGGGTGCTGCCCCTCCTCTGGGAGGTCTGGCTGCAGAGGGAGCCCAGGTGTGAGCTCTGTGCTGGGAGCAGCTGTCAGGAGCACCAGTCCCACTGGAAGGGTGGGGGAGCTGTGTCACACTCCTGCTGCATTGAGCATCCTCAGCCTCTCAGCTGATGTACCTGTTGGGGCACAGAGCTGCTGGATTGGTCTGGGTGAGGGAGTTACAGGGTTTGTAGGTGGTCAAGGGCTATTTACTGTTAAAACTTATAACCTTCTGTGTCCTTTGAAACCAAACCCAAAGCATTGTGTACATGTGGATGGGTGATTGTGGGAGTACCATGACGCCATTTCCCTGCTGTTGGTGTGTTTCTGTTTTAGAGTGGGGGTCTCTGGGGCTGTGGAGGCAGCAGACACCCATCCCAGGGTCTCATGTGATGTGTCCTCTGTGAGCAGTTGTCCCTGGTCCCAGCAGGAAGGAAGGTTTGCTGCAACCCTGGCCTTGGTAGGTCCTCCAACCCCACAGAGCATTGTGTGGGAGTCCCCCCTCAGGGACTGTTTAGGACAGCTGTGACCAAGGCAGAAGCACCAAAGTTTTCTGTCCTTCCCCTGCTGCCTGACCAAATTCCTCACAGGGACATTTACTGCCGTGTCACTAAGAAACCAGGGAGGACAGTGGGCTGTCCCGACCCACAGATTCTCCTCTGGGGCCTTTCTGAGAGTTGTGACTGCAGCCAGCATTTCTAAGTCAATGAAGAATTCTTCAAGTCGAATGTTTTTCTGAGTGGAGGTCCCCAAGTCTCTGTTTCTGCCATTCCTGCCCCTGCAGCTGGTGTTGGCAGGGCTCAGCTGGAGCCATGGGAGAGGGTCCCACAGCTGTGGGTGTCTCCTGGGAGCTGGTCTGTGGCTGACTCTGGGTGCATGGGAGCAGTTGGAGCCTCTTGGGAAACTTTTCCCAGTGGAAATGGGCAGCGCTGGGAGCCAAGCGAGCCAAGGTCTCCATTTCTATGAGAGCAGCCAGCCTGGAGCTCAGCAGGCAGGCCGTGCCTGCCCCACCAGAGCACAGCTGCCTGCCCTCACCTTCCTCTGCTGCTCTCCATGGCCATCACAAGCACTTTCAGAAGAGAAAAGCAGCCTGCAATGGTCTGGGAGGGCTGGGGGCTTGGGGCAGCTGCTGCCTGCAGGGGCACATCTGGGCCCGTGGGTGTGATGAGGTTGTTGGAAGAGGGAGCAGGAGAGGGGTGTGACTTTGCCACTCGGGTTCCTCCCTCCTCAACCTCCAGGAGAGCTCCTCGATGCAGAGAGGGAAGGACAGGAGGGATGCAGCCTGGCTCCCTTCTGCCAGCCTAGCCCTTCCCTCTGGGGCCTGAGGCTCGCTTGTACTTGGAGGGGGGAATGGGGACCATATTGTGGAGGGAGTGTGATTATGATAACAAAAGCTTTTTTGCACTTTCATTCATTTTGCACTCTTTCTTAATTTCTTTTTTTCTGTGTTTTTGATATTGGCGCCTCCTCTCTGTGTTTTCATAATGAAAATCCTTCTGTTGTAGCCAGTGCAGCTATTCTGGAACTGTGTGTCCTGAATGTACAGAGATTTAAAGGCTCTATATATATAAATTTATAGTGGTACAAAGGTAAATTTATATATATAGATGATGGTGTGATGTGTTTTGTCAGTGTTTTAAAATAATAAACGAATGTGAGCAACAGAGGCCTGTGAAGCAGGAGTGGTCACTGCGCTGCGGGAGCGGTCACTGCAGGGATGGAGCAGCCTCTGTGCTGCAGGGCAGTGGGGCAGCAGAGCAGTCACTGTGCAGTGGGGCAGCAGAAGCAGTCACTGTGCAGTGGGGCAGCAGGAGCAGTCACTGTGCAGTGGGGCAGCAGAAGCAGTCACTGTGCAGTGGGGCAGCAGAGCAGTCACTGTGCAGTGGGGCAGCAGAAGCAGTCACTGTGCAGTGGGGCAGCTGAGCAGTCACTGTGCAGTGGGGCAGCAGGAGCAGTCACTGCGTGGTGGGAGAGGTCAGGGCGCTGGTCACTGCGTGGGTGCCACTCTGCATGGCCAGCGGGGTCACTGTGCAGCACGGGAGGTCAGTGCAGCAGTCACTGTGTGCCCGGGGGATCAGAGCAGTGGTCAGTGCAGGGGTCAGTGCAAGGGTCAACGCAGGGGTCGGTGCAGGGGTCAATGCAGTGGTCAGTGCAAGGGTCAATGCAGGGGTCAATGCAAGGGTCGGTGCAGGGCTCACTGCAGGGGTCAATGCAGTGGTCAGTGCAAGGGTCAATGCAGGGGTCAGTGCAGGGGTCAATGCAGGGGTCAGTGCAGGAGTCCGTGCAAGGGTCAATGCAGGGGTCAGTGCAGAGATCAGTGCAGGGGTCAGTGTTGCAGTCAATGCAGGAGTCAGTGCAGTGGTCGGTGCAGGGGTCGGTGCAGGGGTCAGTGCAGGGGTCAGTGCAGGGGTCAGTGTTGCGGTCAGTGCAAGGGTCACTGCAGGGGTCGGTGCAGGGGTCAGTGCAGGGGTCAGTGTTGTGGTCAGTGCAGGGGTCGGTGCAGGGGTCAGTGCAGGTGCCGGCGCAGGGGTCATTGTTGTGGTCAGTGCAGGGGTCGGTGCAGGGGTCAGTGCAGCGGTCCCCGCTCCGCCCGGGGGCGAATCCCCCGCCTCCCTCCGTGTTCCTGCGTGTTCCAGCGCCCGCCCGCCCCGCGGGACCCCCGAGGCAGCCGGGACAGGGACCGGGACAGGGACCGCGAGTGGGACGGGAAGCAGGGCGGGGATGGCGGCAGGGACGGGCCGGTTTATTGATCCCAGCGCGCGTTCTGCAGGGCAATGAGCGCGGCGGGGCCCGGCGGGGGCGGGCGGCTCCCCCAGCCCCGGCGGCAGCAGCCGCTCCGCGCCGCCTCGGCCGCGATCAGCCCCAGCAGCAGCAGCAGCCCGGCCCCCAGCGCCAGGCGCACGGCGTTGCACAGCGTGTAATCTGCAGGGACAGAAGGGACCGTCACTGCGGAGGAACACACTGGGACATCCCAGTCCTCCTACGGGGGCAGCAGGGGATCCGAGGGGACGCACAGGGCAAGACGACACCCCGGGGAGGTCCTCGGCTAAAGAGACACAAAGGGAAGTTCCTAAGGAGCAAAGAGAGCCCCGAGGGGGTCCCCTATGCACCTCCCACATCCCTGTCCTCTGGGACACCCTCTACTCACAGCCTCTCACCTGTGACCCCACCAAGTGGCACCAAAGATGGAAAGGAGGGAAGAAACATGGAGCTGGCCCTCAGATGCCACTGCCAGCGAGATGGTGACACTGAGCTGTGACAAGAGGTATGACTGTTCCTGGGGCTGGGAGGTGCAGGGAGAAGTGTCCTTTGACTCTTATCCCCACCTATCATCCCAGCAACCCTGTATCTACAGGGTCTCTAGATCATCTATAGGGTCTCTGAGGAGCTGGCCAGGCTCAAACACAGGTGAAGGAAGCTGCAACCCCCTGCTTGGTGCCCTCATACAGCTGCTTTCCTGCCCTAAATCCTCTTTTCTAGTTCCCCCAGGATGTGAGAGATTGCAGGGAGGAAGAGTGGAGCAGGATGTGGCTGGGGCGCTGTCTCACCTCTCACCACCAGGTCCAGGGTGTTGCTGGCAGCAGACCATTCTCTCGAAGCATTCATGGTGAAGCACTGGCAGCTGTAGCGGCCACTGTCACCTTTCTGCACGAGGGAGAAGTTGTGGTCCCCTTGTGTCTTGAGGAACAGCTCAGCTTGGATCTGGCCCTCCAGGTACAGGAAACAGCCCGTGCTGGGCTGTGTGCTGGTGCAGTGGAACATCACCTCAGCTCCCACAGCCACCTCGTGCCCAGGCAGGACAGAGAGGTCAGGCTGGGGCAGACGGAGCTCTGGGGGGACAGGAGAGGGAATGAGAAGGTGCAGAGGGCTTTGACATGGTGCCAGGAGCACCAGGATCTCTGTGAAGCCACCAGCTGGCTCAGGCAGTGGTGAAGATGGTCCCCACCTCTCCAAGCCAGGGAAGAGGAGAAAAACCTTGTCCATCATGGAAATGGCCACAGGCATCCTGGTGTGCCCTGGGGTATGTGACCCCACAAGAAGGGAAACAGCACATCCCTCACCTTCCACAAAGACTTCCAGTTCAGTGCTTCGAGCCAGCACAGTGTCTCCCTCCAGGTAATGGCAGATGTAGCTACCTCTGTCCTTGTAGGTGGCATTAGAGATGGAGAACTCGGCCCTGCCACCACTCTGCTCCAGGGTGGGGAGCCGGTGGCTGCCCTTGTACATCATAAACTTCCCATTGCTGCACTGGCAAATGCAGCAGATGGTGGTGGAGCCTCCAGGTGGGATCACCCCCGGTGGCTTCTGGAAGATGGAAATTGTGGGGGCACCTGCACAGGGAGAGAGATGCTGCCAGCCAGACAGGGAAGCCCCAAGCAGCTGCCCTGCTGTGAGCCCGGGGCTGCCACCAGGCCCCATCTCCACACAAGGGTGAGTTTTGTTCCAGGGGACTATGGAAGAGCCCTGGGAGATGGGTAGGCCCAGAAATGTGTCCAAACTGCCCATCTACCTCCTCAAGATACTCACTCGGGGTAGCCTTGCCCTGTGACACCAGCCAAGCCCCTGCAAGAGAAGCAGCCGTGTAACACCTCCATGGAGCGTCTGGGCAACACCTCCTGCCGCCCTCTGGGAATCCCCACAGCCCCTGACACTCACCCAAGGCCAGCACACGGGTCACAGGCAGCATCACGTCCCTCTTGGCTCCTCAGTATTCAGCTCGAGCAGGGCTTCTTCAGAGGAAAGCGTTGCCCAGAGGCACCGAGCAGCTGCGAGGCTCCTTGTGGCTCCTGACACAAGCTCGTTGTCACAAGCCACCTTCTGTCCCACGGCTTGGCTTTCTGCAGCACGACTGCGGGGCTGGGGTGCTTGAACTGGAACCACAATGTCCAGTCACATGCCCAGGGCTGGGCCCCTGTGACAACTTAGGACCTGGCAGACCTTGGGGGAAAGGCTATCGGGACTTTTTGTTTCTCTTTCTTAGATCCGGTCACTTGATGGTGAAATGGCTTCTTCCCTGCCTTATGAAATAGGGGGGTTGTTTTGCAATCACAAACCCACAAGTTTGGTGGCTCAGCAGATTGAAATAGGAGGGAAGGAACTTGACTTCCTTTTTGGTCCTTTCCTGGGCTATACAGGGTCCATCTTTGCAGGAGGGACAGCAACACCTCCTACCCGTAGGCCTGGGTGCATCCCACAGCACTGGTCCCACTCCTCATCCATCCAAACCCTCTCAGTCCCACACTAGAGCAACCCCTGGCCCTTACTGCAGACAGCTGCTCCTTTCCACCCACACCTGGAGCCAGGAACACCTCAGCTGCATCTTCTCTGGGTTGCCAGTGATGTAGACAGAGCTCCCTTTGACAATAATGAAGGGCTAATGAAACAAGGACAGTCACTTGCACCCCTGGACGTGGGAGAAGGGAACGGATGAGTTCTGGCACTGGGGCTGTGTGGCACACGTGCAGCTTGGCCGGGAGTCCTGCTCTGAAGGTGTTTGGAGCTCCCTGCCCTCCTGTGAGCTGCAGGCAGCACATCCTGTCCCCTCTGCATCTGCAGCCTCTGCCACAACCACCCCTGCAGGAAAAACAGGGAAGGCTCAGGGCTGGGTGGGTGGGGGTTATATGTGTCACAGTGAGGGAAAACTTGAGACACTCAATATGAGATCAGCAAGCTTCGTTTATTGATCAGAGCACCAGACATTTATGCACAATAAGTAATAAGCTCATGCATATTCTGTAAACTAAACAGTTTATTGGTTATACTATAATATTAGTTCTTCTTCATACCTTTGATGTTACATCTACTTTTTCTCATGTTTCTTTCAATTACAGCATCTTTGTTATCAGAATACAGCTTAGGCTTCAAGGCCACCGTGTCCTTGTAGGTGTATGGACTTAGATTAGCCACGGTCTTGTACTTTTCCAATTCTTAGTTAACTATTCTTCCAACATATATGGGTGTAAACCAGGGGAAAAAGGCAAAGCTGTACTTCTTCCAGACCCTTTTATACCTTTTTCCTTCTTCCCCCTTCAGCCCTTTTGGTCTCCCGTGGACATTCCATGGGCAAGGAGAAGTTTTGGCAGCAGGGTGCCCTATGGCCTCTTCCTGTTCTGGGCACCTCCTCTGGCCCTCTCTCCTGTCTAACCACCCTTTGCCTCCCCCAGCCTCAACTGATTCTTGGCATTGATGACTTAGTATTTGAGCTTTTATATTTTTCATATATTTGTAATCCTGCAGTTCTTTAGTGTATAACTCTAAACTCCATATTCAGTGTGAGCTGCTGCTTTCCTATTTTGGTCAGACACAACAATTCCTCTCCAGGCCTGGGAATCAAGGACTCCTCACTGTCTCAGACCCCAAGAAATGAAAACAAGTGAGCTGGGAGGAGCAAACTGCGGGCAAATGACTTCATTACCTGAAGCTGTAGTTGGAAGATTAACCCTCAACAGACAAATGGACCAATCTTATAAAAGTTATAAAACTATGAAAACTTGTGGACCATTGTCCATTTTGGGTGTAGCCCCTAGGGGCTTTGTCTATCTGAAAAAGACAAAGCCTGAAGGCCCTTCAATAAATAGAACTGCTTATTATTCCCTTAATTTTGTCAGGCCTCTGTTTTTAGGTAGCCCCAAAAAGGCATCAGTATCTCCTCGGAGAGCCTCCTTTCAGCCCCACAGCCCCCACTGGCCACACCAAACTGCTCTGGGCTCACCAATGCCCATGGAGAACAAGCCCTGGCCATTCCATAGCTCTGGCCTGACTCACACTGTCCAGGATGATGTTGGTGGCATCACTGTGGGCCCATCCATGGGCACACTGGAATCCCTGCTCCCCTCTCCAGAGCCTCTTCTCGCATCCCTCACCCTGAGACTGACTTTGGGGTGCACATCCAGAGCATGGGACCATGGAGAGAGCTTTCCCCCTCCATCCCCATTGCTGGGAGTTGCCTAATCCAGCAGCCTGAGACAGAGGAGGCTGCCACAGCTCCAAGGCCCCAGGTCCAAGCAGTTGTGAGTCCCCAGAGGACAGGTGGGGTCACACACACACAGAGCCAGTCCCACAGGTCTGGACAGGCACACAGGGCCTCCCACAAACAGCACCAACAGGATGTGCCCCTCATTGTATCCCTGCAAGCACATTTGAGCTTAAACTTCAAAAGCTTTAAATGAACAATGTACTGTCAGAGTCCCACCACCATAAACGGTTCTACAGGCAGTATGGAAAGATGTGGCTGGAGACAATTCCTCATATCCACTTCAGCAACTCCAAAGAACTGTCCTGTGATCTGGGCTTCACCCCCAGCTGCAGCTACACCTCCCTCTACTGCCCAAAGGTGGCTCCTCAGCAACTGCATTGCCAACAAGAGGGGGATGTCACCCTCTGACAGGAGTCAATGTCCCTAGCATTCCTGATCCCAGACAGTTTAGCCCTTTCTACCACTGCACATTCTCACCTCAGAATCACAGAATATGCTGGCTTGGAAGGGAGCCATCAGGATCATCGAGGCAAACTCCTGGCTGCAGTGCAAATATGTGAATCAGTAGGTTCTTTTTTTGGCCCTGAAGGAAACCATTATCACCTGACATTTTCCTTTCAGTCATCTACCTTCCCCACTTTAATTCTGCAGCCTCAAGTCACTGGCTAGAGCAGAAGTATGTCCATACTAGAAAAAAAACAAAACAGGGAAGGATAAAGAAATACAAGCTGTTTCCAAACCATGCAAATATCACAAGAAACCACCCCTGCTGCCAAAATCCATCAACTGCTGCAGTGCTCCCGCTCAGCAAGGCAGACTCCAGCAAGGATTTGGTGGGACCATCATGTTTGTAACACCTGAGCCACGTCTCCCCATAGCCCCACTGGCCTTGGCTGTCTCTTCCCACCTGGATTCTCCCTGCCTGTTGGTGGAGGCCTTAATCACAAACTCTCAACAATGCAGAAGCATCTTCAGACAAGCTAAGCATGCAGCAAGCTCTGGCTGGCTGTTCACACAGCCCAGGCGAGCGTGCAGCCGCACTCCCAGCGTGCAGCAGGAACCAGCCTGCAGCAGACTTCCCAGGAAAGGGTTTCACAAATGTCAGGGCAGACTGCACAGCCTTCTAGACCTGCCTCTGCTGAAGAGAGGCAGCAAAGTCGGGGTCCCAAGGCAAGCAGCAGCAACCCACAGTTCACTCAAGTACACCCTAAATTGTACACGGTGCAACGTTGGCTACAATTTGTGCCACAGACATTTTTAGATTTTAACCATTAAGCTAAGCCACAAATGGTTTTTTACCTGTCACAGAATTTTAGAACTGTGATAAAAAAAAAGCCAAAAACTTGTTCAGGATAATGCTGTTCAAGAAGACAAATGAGAAGACATTCCTAAGATTAAATTTAAAAAATATTTTATTTAAATGATATTTTTATCTTCTTTTTTTGTTTAATTTTTCACACTTGAAACTATGCATTAATTCAAATACTGTGATAAAAGTATCATCTTGAATTATAAAATAGTAAAATATTCTTCTTGAAAATATCAACAGGAAAATGTTTTTTCTGCCTGAGTTGTTTCAGATTAGTTCAGAATAATAAGAACTGATTCTTACAAGTAGGTTTTATTGGTTTTTCAGTGAACCTGCATTTTCCAAAAGAGAAAAAAAAAATTATAATGTCAGACTTGTTTTGGGTTCTATTTTCTTTTCTTATTATCTACCTATTTTTGCCTTTCATTTTCAGTTTCAATTCTGAGAGCCAAGATGCTGGAGAATAAATGTCTCATTAGATCCCTCCCTGTCCCTCCTCTCTGAATGCCAGTGTTTGTCCTGGCTGTGCTACATCCAGAGAGAACTACAAGGAAGAATTTGCTCCAGACATGCAAAACTGCTCCAAAGAGCCCAGGAGATGCCTCAGCTTGCTCTGTCCACCTCTCAGTCCAGCAAATGAGAAAAAGCAGGGAAGAGAAGGGTCAGTTTTATTGCATCTATCAAGGGAAGGACTCATTTTACTTACCTTCTGTCATGGTATGATCCCAGACACAATTGAGCTTCACACACGATCCTCGGTGGGACAGCAGAGAGAATTAAATGGGCAAAGTGAAAAAAACTCCCTTGTGGTTTGAGGTAAAGGTGTTTAATAAGGGAAGGAAAAGCTGCACATGGAAGAAAAGCAAACTGAGGGATTCATTCCCCACCTCCCACTGGCAGGTTCAGCCATCCCCAGGATAGCCTGGTTATATCATGGTTACAATGATGGGAGGACAAATGCCACCCCCCAAACATCCCCTTCTCTCTCCCCCAGCCTTCCCTGAGAGCACAAGGCTGCTGTGTCCCTCTGCCCCCGGCTGGCCAGAGCTCCTGGCAGCACTGCAGGCCCCATGCCCACCCCTGCAGCGAGGGAGAATGGAGAACAGGCCCATGGCTATCTGCAGTCCCACCACAGCTCTGAGAGTCACAGGGATGAGGTCTGGAGGAATGGGAATCTGCCTGGAGAGGGACCAAAGCTGTGGAGCACTGACCTGCACATCATCATCACATTCAGCAAGGTGAAAGAAGGAAGAGGTGAGGAGGCTTCCCTGCAGAGGTGCCTCAGTGCATCCCCTGAAATCTGTCCTACATTTGCCCCAAGTCACCCTGCCCTGCAGGTTCCTTCTTCACACATTCCAAGTGGTCTCATGTCTCTGTGATCTTTGTGCCTGCAGTCCAGGTAGCCTCAATGTAGTGTCATGTGGTCCCCAAATGCTCTGTAACAGTCCATGGGGCTGAAATACATGATCTCTGCAGTACAAGTGATCTCCAAATGGCCCCATGATCCATTAGATAGATCCCTCCACCCAGGACAGTTTGGGTGTTTCTGCAGGCCAGTCTGAGGCAGGAGATGAGGCTCTGATGGCCCTGGGCCCACAGCAGTGTCCCCACACAGTCACACACCACATCCCTGTGGCCATATCCCCACGCACGCCCATATCACATCCCTGTAGGTGCATCCCTAGATATTTCCACATCCCTGCAGCCATATCCCCACGTGTAGGAAATGGATTTGTAGAGAGTTCTCAGGGCCTGACAGAGGCCCACACAGTATAAATCCATATGCAAACTTTGAGATAAGAAATGCTGTCGTAGAAATGCCATGGAATAGGACAGATATCAGTGAGAGACAAATGGAGCTAGAAACAAGTTTCAAAGGATGGCCTTGCAAATAAGACTGAATACATTAGAGAAAGAGAACCGTGAAAGATGCATTGTAGTGGGACCCTCAGGGAATCGTTTTACATGACTGGATTTAAAGCATCTACAACATGGTGTGGCTAAACCTGATAGGCCAAGAAACATTTATAGTGTACTGTAATTAGGAAATAGTTAACTTCTGATTGTGATGGTGTGAATTATAACATTTGTATTATCTCACCCTTCTCATGAGATTGACAATATAATAAATGTTTTTAAAACACCTCAGTTACCCCATCTCTAAATCAGAAACACATATCATCCAACACCCACGTATTCCCATACCCCATCCAGGTATCCACATTCCCATATCCCTGCCCCACAGGCAAGCTCCCGCCCCGGTCCCGCGCACCGCCTTTCATGTCTCCTTGCTCCCCGCCGATATTTCTGAAAAAAACTTACCAAAAGCACATTTCCCCGATTGTGTGTCTGCAACGGGGAAACGAAACTCTCGGTCCGGGAGGCGGGACCAGGGAGGCGGAGCAGGGGGCGGACTGGAGCTGCGAGCGGCGGCACCGGGGCAGCGGCACCGCACAGCGGCACCGGGCAGCGGCACCGCACAGCGGCAGCGGCACCTCCGGGAGTGGGCAGGGGTCCCCCGCAGTGCCCACCATGGCCCTCAGGCAGCCAAAGGCGTGAGTGGGTCTGGGGGCATCACTGGGCATGGCTGGAGCGTTCTGGGGGTCACAGGGAGCTGTTGGTGGGGCAGGGGCTCGGGGGGTGCTGGGGAGAACTGAAGGGTGACTGAGGGAGGTGGGGACTGCAGCGGTCAGGGCTCACAGGGAGGGGTTTTCAGGGGCTGCTGGATGTCTTGGTTTTGACTGGGAGAGAGAATTTTCTCCCCAGAAGCTGCTGCAGCGCTGGTTTTGGTATTCAAAGTGAGAACAGCTCTGGTAACACGCTGGGTTGGAGCCCTGTTGAGCTCACTCCAAGGCAAGCACTTTTCAGTGTCCCATGCTCTGCCAGCAAGGGGAGCATGGCCAGGAGACCCGACCCCAGCTGGCCAGGGGGATATTCCGGACCACAGAACCTCCTGCCCAGTACAGAAACTGGGAGGGGGCTGGGAGCCACCGATTGGTGCTGGGGAATGGGCTGGGCATTGGTCAGTGGGTGATGAGCGACTGCTGGGCAGTGCTGGTTTCTCTTGCGTTTTATTCTGTTCTCTCTCCTTCCCATTACTATTCTTAATAGTAGTAGCAGCAGTAATTTCAATTTATTTAGTCTTGTTTCAGTTATTTAACTATTCTTATCTCCACTTATGGGTTTTACCTTTTCTGGATTCTCTCCTCCATCTCACCAGAGCAGCGAGTGGCTGTGTGGGACTGAGTTCCTGGCTGGGGTTAAACCACAACAGTCCTCTCTTTGGGGCACAAAGAGTTGAGATCTGAGCAGAGTGTGGTAAAACAAAGTTGTAAGCATCTCTTGTATTTATTTAATAGCTGTGACTCACAGTTTGCTCTCGTGGTTCCTGCCCGTGCGCTCACAGGTGCATTTTATAAAACCCTTCCTGGTGTGTGTGGTCCCGTGGGAATGTTCATCCTCCCTGGCTCTGGGCTAAGGTTATCGCTCTTTTGCGGTTGATAACACGGGGCTGTGGTACGAGAGGACGGCTGGAGCTGAATCGAAGCTGCCGGCTGTGCTCGGCATTGCCGTCCCCGCTGGGCTTCGGGAGCCATCCCGTGGGAACTGCCGATAATTACACCTTTAGGCTTTTCTCCTGCGAGAGCCAAGCCATGAGACAAATCTTCCCGCTCAGCCTTTCCTTCCCCTTTCCCCCTGCCCTTCCCAATACTCTCTGGTTACCCAAACCCTCAGGACAGTTTAACCCCTGCCCAGAGCTCATCTCATAAAGCCACTCGCTGTTCCCAGTGGGGGAGAATCAAAAAGAGAAGGTAAACCCTCTGAATTGACACAAGAACAGTTCAATAATTGAAACAAAACTAAATACATTGATGTTACAGCTAGTACTAATAGTAATGAAAAGGAGAGAGAATGGAATAAAACACAAGAGAAACCAGCAATGCCCAATAGTTGCTCACGCCCCAGTTCCCCACCCATCCCACAGCAGTGATTGGTGACTCCTGGCCAGCCCCCTCCCGGTTTCTGTACTGGGCAGGAGGTTCTGTGGTCCGGAATATCCCCCTGGCCAGTTGGGGTCGGGTCTCCTGGCTGTGCCCTCCCTTTGCTGGCAGAGCATGGGACACTGCAAAGTCCTTGATTGGGCTCCAACTCAAACATCTGTGTGCAACTGACACTGTTATGCTAAATCCTGAACAGCATTGTGTAGCCCTGGACACATTTCTGGGAAGAAAATTAACTCTATCCCAGCCAAAACCAGTGCTCTGGAGCATCCCAGGAAGAGATAGGGGTTTGGGGAAGTGTAATTGTTGTCCTTGGAGGTGATTGTTTCAGTGGATACTGGAAGGAGATGGGGTCCTTGAACCTTTCCAAGCAGAGGCACATCCTGTGGGATCCAAGGAGGATGTGGGTGTCCTGGTTACAGAGCCTCTCCCACACCTTCTTTCCCCGTCTCTGCTTTACAGGGAGACCTTCTGCCAGCGGGCACCCACCTTCCTTGACTACCTGCACAGCATCCTGCAGAAGTACCCGGATGGAGGGCAGATTCTCAAGGTCAGACCCCCAGGGAACTGACCTGTCCGGGATCTCCTGCCCAGCGGGGCAGTCACTGCAGGCAGTGGGGCTGGTCCCTGCCCAGCACCAGCCCCAGGACCTTGGTGCCCAGCTGGGAGAGGGGGTCAGTGCTCTTCCCGGGGCCTGGAGGGCCCAGGTGACCGGGCACTGGTCTGTAATTCCAGGAGCTGGTGCAGAACGCGGACGATGCCGGTGCTAACGAGGTCGTGTTTGTGTCTGACGAACGGGAGTTTGACATCACTGGAGGGGGACTGGAGGGCACCCAGGGTGAGAGGCACTGTGGGCACTGGGAAGAAAACCGGATGAAGCCCTGGGGTGGCACTGGCTGGTGCTGGGAGGGACTGGGGGAATTGGAACTGGTGAGGGGTTCTGGGATGTGCTGGGGGCACTGAGGGGAGGACTCAGTGCTGCTGAGGGGGGTTTTGTGGGACTGGAGTTTGTGGGGACACTGAGTGTGAATGACAGTTCCCACTCCATGTCCCAATTGCCCCTAACCAATGGACGGTGCTGACCGCCAGGCCCAGCTCTCCTGGCCTACAACGACGCCGTGATGTCGGCCCGGGACTGGACAGGGATTCAGCGCCCAGGGGTGTCACACAAGCGGGAGGATCCCCGCAGCGTGGGGCGCTTCGGCTTGGGCTTCACCTCTGTCTACCACCTCACCGGTGAGTGGCACTGGGAGCCTCAGCTGGGACTGAACTGAGCGTGTGGGTTTTACTGGAGGCACTGAAATAGAGGTGCTGGGGAGAACTGGGGGTGTGCAAAATGGAGGGCTGTGTTCAAAGTGAAAAAACCTGAATCATTGGGAGGCTGGAGGGAGGCTGGCTAGCAATGGAGAGCAGGGCTAGGGGCACAAGCTGAGGGAGGACTGGTGAATTGGGATTAAGCTTTGGATCATGGGAGGCATCATAGGGATAAACTTGAGGTCATTGGGTGGGCATTGATGGGTTGGGATGATCTGGCAAGGCAGTGGTGTCCATGTCATCTCTGTGGCCTTATGGTTCCCATGTCTCCAGACCTGCCAGGTGTGCTGAGCCCCCCGTACTTGGGGGTGCTGGACCCCGAATGCCAGGTGCTGCCTGGTGGTGGCAAGCGCTGGGACATCTCTGAGGCCCAGGACCTTCCTGGCCTTTTTGAGCCCTTCTGGGCTGGGCTGGAAGCTGTAGGACAACACCGTGCCTCAGCCCAGGGCACCCTCTTCCGCTTCCCCCTTCGCCGGCAACCCTCAGAAATCGCTGCAGGGGTCTCGGATCCTGAGCGCATCTGCAACCTCATCCAGACCTTCCTCACAGAGGCCCCTCTTGCCCTCCTCTTCCTCCGCCATGTCCGCCGTGTGGCCCTGCACCGTGTGGCCCCTGACGGGGTCCAGACACTCATGGGAACACTTGTGGCATCCCCTCAGCTTCTCCCTGTCCCGGTGCCATCAGGGGCTGAGGGGCTGAGTCTGGAGTGGTGCCTGGTGGGCCTGCACGGGGGTGAGGTGGGTGCTGGGAGCGAGTGGCTGGTGGCCACAGGCAGGGCCACTGAGGGGCCAGCCGTGGCTCTGGGCACACGGCTGGGGTGCTGCCCTGAGCTGAGCCTGGCACATCCCCTCCACGGGGCCTGCCAAGGGCGGCTCTGCTGCTTCCTGCCACTGCCAGCCACTGACGAGACGGCCTCAGGGCTGCCCGTCCATGCCAGCGCTCCCTTTGCCCTCTCCGATGATCGCCGCCACCTGCGCTGGCCCCAGGAGGGCGAGGAGGGTGAGGAAGATGCCCGCTGGAATGCTCTTCTACTGCTCGACCTCCTGCCCCGGGTCTACAGCCACTTGGCCGCCGTGGCCGTGGCCCTGCCCGGTGCAGATGCCTACAGCCTGTGGCCGGACCCCGAGCGCACGCCGAGCTCCGGCCGGATGCACAGCCTGGTGAGCCGCGTGTGCCGGGAGCTGGCGGCCGCCCCTGTCCTGCTGCCGGCCGGGGGGCAGGGGCGGCTGCGGGCCCTCGAGGCTGTGCTGCTGCCGGCGGCCGCGGGCGATGCGGCCACACGGCGGGCGGTGCAGGCCTTGCTGGTGGCAGCCGGGGAGCCGGTGGCCGAGGTCCCACCGCACGTGTGGAGGGCGCTGACTTTGGGGATGCCGAAGGGTCTGCGGGAGGCCACGGCGGGACACGTGCGGGAGGTGCTGCGGCGCCACGGGGCCGCAGAGCTCCCGGGTGCCGGCCGCCTCTCCCTGCTGCGCTACGTGGCCGGGGATGGGTGCCATGCTGAGCTCCGCGGCCTCCCCCTCCTGCCCCGTGCTGATGGGACCTTCGTGGCCTTTGGAACTGCATCGGCCGTTGTCTACGTGGACACACCCGACTGCCCCAGGTGAGCCCGCAGCCCCCGGTGGCTCTGTTCCTTACAGAGTGGGCAGGACAGCCAGCTGCCCACAGTCACAGCTCTTGCTCTTGAATTGGGAAGGGGGGGGAGCATGGCAAAACCTGGATATTTGGCCCTGGATATTTGGGCTCCTCACTTCTCTCCTTCTCTAGTGTCACCAAATGGGAGCTAAGGCAGGTGTCCAGAAAGCTTCTCCCCGTTACCCCTCTGGTCCCCCAACACCTCTGTTTGTCCCCACAGGGAGCTCCTGCCTGGCTTGGCCGGGTCCTTCCTGCCCTCAGACCTGGAGCCAGGCTTGGACAGCCTCCTGCGAGGCATTGCCAAGAAGGGTAAGAGATGAGGGTCCCTGGATCACCTTTAGGTCTCTGGTTGCCCCCCCAAAACCCCAACATGCTCAGGCAGCCTTGTTCACCTTGGGGTTCCTCTGCAGCCCCAGTATCTTCCTGTATGTCCCTGTCTCTCTGGGGATCCATGTCCTTGCTGTTCTTCCCACATTCCCCTGTCCCCTCTGTGCTCCCTCAGGTGCTGGGTCTCACTGTGTTCCTCCTCTGAAGACCTCTGTGCTCCCCAGTGCTTGTCCCCCTAACACCTTTTTGCCTCCCATATCTCTTTCTTATATCCCCACCCACCCTTAGGTTTCTGGGTTCTCTGTGCTCCTATTAAGGGTATCCACCATCCCTCCAGAGCCCAGGTCCTCCCATATCCCATATGGGGGCCACCCATCCCCTGCAGGTTCTTTCTCCCCCATCCTGTGTCCCCCTGCCAGGTCCCAGGTCCCACGTGTTTCTAGTGCAGCCTCTGCCTCTTGTACACAGGTCTCTTCCCCAACCTGGTTCTGCTGGACCCAGCCGTGACTGTACAGACCCTGCGCTTGGCTCTGCCCCCCACCTGGACATCCCAGTCTTCAACCCCAGTGGTGTGGCGCCCAGCCCAAGGCCTCCCCCAGCCCCCAGCCTCCTGGTTCCCAGCCCTGTGGCAATTCCTGGCCCACCACATGGAAGACCTGGGCCCTCTGGAGGGGCTTCCTCTCATAGCCCTGTCCTCACTGGATGCCCCCACTGTCCGTCTGGCTCCACTGATACCAGAGTCCAGTCTTATCTTCCAGGCATGGGAGGACCAGCTCCTGCCACTTGATGTTGCCTCTGTGCTGGAGGTCCTGGGTTGCCCTGTGGTGCCACCAAGCACGTGGCACCGCTCGCTGCCCCGCTATGTCCTGCCTCCATCCCCCCTCAATGCCCTGCGGGCCCTGGGCAGGCAGGGGGCTGCAGCAGTGGCCTCCCGCATGGCCTCGCTGCTTGATGTGGATGTGCTCACCCTCCGGCACTACCTGGCAGACGTCCCATCCCTGACAAAGCAGGACATGGCCACTCTGGCTGCTCTGCCCCTCTTTCTGCCGCTGCCCTGTTTGGCCACCCCACAGCCCACAAGGCTGGTGCCAGCTGCTGCCACCCCGGCGCTGGAGCCAGAGCTGGAGCTGCCCCAAGATGTGGTGCTGCCGGAGGCCGTGTTGCGGTGCCGGGACGAAGTTGACCGGCGGCTACTCGGGAGGCTCCAGAGGCCCCTCATCGGTGCAGCCTGTGTGATGCTGAAGGCTGTCAGAGCCGTGGCCCAGGGGGCATATGCGGGGCGAGGGGCTGAGACGCAGGCTCTGCTGCTCTGGGTGCTGCAGCATGGGGACACTGTCTTTGCACAGAGCCCCTCGCTCCGGCAGGCCTGCAGCACGCTGGCCTTCCTGGAGACCCCTGACGGCCCTGCGTGCCCACAAGACCTCTATGACCCCTGTGACAGCACCTTGCAGGCACTGCTGGGACCCGAGCGCTTTCCTCCTGCTGCCTTCCACAATCCATCTGTCCTCCGTGCCTTGAGGGCTGTGGGCTTGCGGCACGATGAGGGGTGCGTGCTGCCCTCAGACATCCTGGAAGCTGCAGCAAAAGTCAATCAGGGTGGCAGGGCAGCTCTGGACAGGGCTGAGGCACTGATCACAGTCTGCAACCACCCCAAGACACTGGATGGCTTCAGTGTGGCAGAGCTCCAGCAGCTCCAGGCCCTGCCCTGGGTGCCTCGCTCCAAGTGCACAGGAGAGGCTGGGCAGCCCTTCCTGCCCCCTAAGGAGCTGAGATCCATGCAGTACCAATCCCTGGTGGGGCTTGCCATGCCCCTGACCGATGCCTTTGTGCCAGAGGCAGAGAAGAAGCTGGGGCTGAGCCAGACCCCACCGCCGGAGAGAGTGTGGGAGCAGCTGAGAAAGCTGGCGGGGCGCAGGAACATGGATGAGGTGGGTCCTGCTCTTCAGCCCATTTACTGGCACATGCAGGAAAACCTGAAGGCCTTTAGGACTGCCCCGGATGGTGCTGTTGTGTGGACTGGGTCTGGGCTTGTCCTGCCACGTGATGCTGTGCTGGGCTATCCTGAGAAGCTGGAGCTGGGGATGCTGGTGCCCCGCGTGCCCCCTGACTTCCTGTCCTACGGCTGCCTCTTCAGGGCTTGGGGAGTGGCGGACGGGGTGAGTGAAGAGAGGGCGGTGTCAGCCCTGCGCTCCCTGGGGCAGGACATAGACAGGCGCAGCCCCAGAGCGGGCACTGCCGCAGAGTTGCAGGTGGTTGTAGCTGTCCTGGAGTGGCTGAAGAGGCGGGGCCACCAGGGCGAGGGCGCTGTGCCGGTTCCTGTGAGGATCCCGCAGGGCTCAGGCTTTGCCCTCCGTCCTGCTGCCTCTGCCGTGTACCTGGACATGGAGCTGGAGGAAGAGGAAGATGTTCAAGAGGTGGTGCACGAGGCAGTGCCTTCCAGCACAGCCATGTTCCTGGGCACAGAGCGTCTCAGTACACGGGTGCTGGGCCTGGAGCCGTTCACAGCCTGTGGCCCCTCGGAGCCCATCACCCGACGCCTCCGCAACATCCTCCAGGAGTACGGCGAGGAGGGCGACCTCTTCACAGAGATGGTCCAGAACGCAGAGGATGCCAGCGCTACCGTGTGCCGTTTCCTCCTGGACCTGCGGTGCCGCAGAAAAGCCACCTCTGGGCTGCTAGACCCAGGCATGGCTGCCTGCCATGGCCCAGCCCTCTGGGCCTACAACGATGCCCTCTTCACAGAGGATGACCTCCAGAACATCACCCGGATTGGGGCTGCCACAAAGGAGGGCCAGGCAGGCCGGATTGGGCGCTTTGGGCTGGGCTTCAGCTCTGTGTACCGTGTCACGGATGTGCCAGCAGTGCTGAGTGGGGAGACACTGCTCATCTTTGATCCCAACGGCACCCATCTGGGCAAGCACATCCCCAGGGCCGGCTCCCCTGGCATCCGCCTGGACTTCTCCAGCCGACCACGCATCCTCCGTGTCTTTGCTGAGCAGTTCCAGCCCTACCACGGTATCTTTGGGTGCTGCCTGCCTAAGCCAGGACCCTTTCCTGGGAGCCTTTTCCGCTTGCCTTTTCGCACTGAAGAGGAAGCTGTGACATCGCAGATTTGCTCTGAGGCCTTTGGTACAGAGCGCATCCAGTCCCTTGGAACTGCTTTCCTTGGCTCTAACCGGCTCCTGCTGCTCTTCCTGAAGAAGGTGAGGGAGCTGACCCTGGAGATGCTGCCAGACACGGCCACTTCTGCAGAGGATACCATGCCTCTGGTCACGCTGCAGAGAAAGGAGATCCGAGACTTGGGGGCCCCTGGGGATCCCCCAAGCTGGGCAGCCATCGAGCAGCTCTCAGCCTGTGAGAAGGAATCCAGGACCACGTGGCACTACCTGGTTTTGGTGTGTCAAGGTGATGGGGCGTTGTTGGAACTGTTTCACCAGAACACAGAGGCGGGACTCCATCCTCCACTTCCCATGGCTGGTGTGGCCCTTCCCCTTGCCCCCACTGAAGATGGCAAGTGGGTGCCACGTCTGGATGCTGAGAAGGGGCAAGTTTTCTGCCACCTTCCCATGCCGATCATGTCAGGGCTGCCAATCCACCTGCATGGGGCCTTCAGCATCCTCTCAAATCGCAAGGGGCTGTGGGGCACAGCAGAGCGGGGCAAGTGGAACCGGGTGCTGCTCCACAATGCCGCGCCGATGGCCTGGCTCAGAGCACTGGACCATCTCCGTGCCATGCACGAGGCAGGCGAGTTAAAGAACTATGAGTATCATCTCTTCTGGCCAGAAATTAGCACTGCCCGTTACCCCTTTACAGAGGCTGTGACTGGTTTCTACCAGGCTGTGGCAGCCAGGAGTGGCCCAAGGCTCTTTTCTGATGGCCACTCCTGGTGCTCACTGCAGGACGCCTGCTTCCTGCACCAGGCTGTGGAGAGACACCCTAAGCTGGGTACTGTGGCACAGCGAGTCTTTGCCATCACCGTGCCCCGTCCCCTGTTGGCTGTGGCCTTGCCTGGGAAGGTGCAGGAGGGCCTCGGGAAGGCACTGGATGCTAGAACCTATGACTGGAGCCGCTTTCTCTGTGAACTTGTGCTTCCCAACTTGGAAAATCTCCCTGATGTTGACCGGAACCTGCTGGTGCTCCATGCACTCGATATGTCTCATGAGGGTGTGGACAAAGTGCTGCAGACAGTGCCCTGCATCCCTGTTGCCCCTCATGGCCACCTGCAGCTCATCAATTACCTGGTGCATCCCAGAGGCCATGCTGCCCCTTTATACAACCCTGAGGATGGGCGCTTCCCCACTGGGAATGCCTTCCTTTCTCTGGAGAGACTAAACCAACTGGAGAGATTGGGCATGGTGAAGAACACCGTGGCTCTGCCAGAGCTGCTGGAGAGAGCAAAGACTGTGCAGCTTGTCTGGACCAAGAATCATGCCCAGGGCTACCAGAGGGCTGCCTGCATCCTTGAGTTACTTCGGAATGCAGTGAAGAAGGGAAAAAACGACACCCTGCAGGCCGCTTTCCAGACTGTGCCCTTCCTCCCTGCTGCACAGCGCACTGGTCAGCCTGTGCTGCTGCCAGCTGCCCAGCTCTACCATCACCTCCATGAGCCACTAGTGGGACTCATCCAGCCTATCTTGGCTCCTAAAATGTTGGGGAAAAACTTCAGCCTCTCCGAGGAGGTAGCGTCCTTCTTGGGGCTGGACCGGCAGGTATCATCAGCTCAGGTCCTTGAGCAGCTGCGAGCACTCCGTCGTTTCTCCAAGACTCTCCCTTTGGAGACCCTGCAGTACAACACCAACTGCTGCTACAAGCACCTGGACATGCTGCTCCGGGAACATCCCTCCAGCTGGGATGAGGTGGCTTCTGCAGTGGCCCCAGGGGAACCCTTCATCTTGGTGGGCTCCTGTTTTGTGCCAGTCACAGCTGTGGCTGAGACACTGTCATTTGAGGCTGCCCCATACCTTCATCAGCTCCAAGACCAGTACAAGCCTTACAGTGAGCTCTGGGCGTGTGTGGGGCTGCGCCACACATTCGCCTGGGATGATTATGCCGGAGTGCTCTGCACCCTGGCAGAGACACATGTTGGAAAACCACTGCCTGCCACGGAGCTGAATCTGGCCCTCCGGCTCGTGTCTTGTGGCTTGATGGCAGATGGCAACCAGCCAGATGCCTGCCAGACCCAGCAACTCTTTCTACCTGATGAGGAGGGCATTTTGCACCCAAGAGACAAGCTGTACTTCAATGATGCACCGTGGATGCCGTTGGACAGAGACGTCCTGCTGTGCCATAAACAGCTGTCCCGAGAGGTAGCCCTGCACTGTGGGGTGACCACCACACGCCACCGAGCACTGGAGAGGTGTGTGGTCAACATTGATCACCTGAGCCTCTGGGCGCAGCCATTTGGTCCCCATGAAGATTTGCCAACGCGACTGAAGAACATCTTGAAGGAGTACCCCGTACCTGATCTGGTGAAGGAGGTGCTCCAGAATGCGGATGATGCCGGTGCGGGGCTTTTGCACTTCGTGTGGGACCGCCGGCAGCACCCAGCAAAGGCCACTTTTAGTGAGCAATGGAAGACCCTGCAGGGCCCTGCCCTCTGCATCTACAATGACCGCCCCTTCCAGGAGGAGGACATTAAAGGCATTCAGCATCTGGGGGTCGGTAGCAAGCAAGACCGGCAGGATGTCACAGGCAAATATGGCCTTGGCTTCAACACTGTCTACCACTTTACTGACTGCCCAGCCTTCCTGACCGGAGACAGTACCCTGTGTGTCTCTGATCCCCATCTCTACTACGTGCCCATAGCCACAACTGAGAAGCCTGGTAGCATGTTTACTGTCAACACTGACTTCAAGAAGAATTTTCCAGACATTTATGACACCTTCCTACCATCCTTCTTCAACTTGAAACAGGGTGTCCTTTTCCGGCTGCCGCTCCGCACTGCAGCTGAGGCTGCCAAGTCCAGGTTGTCTGACATGGTCGTGCGAGACCAAGACCTCAAGAACATGGAAGAAACACTGGCTAAGGAAGGTGAGGACTTGGTGCTCTTCCTCCGGCATGTCCACACCATCATTTTCTCTGAGATCCCCCCGGATGGGAAAGAGTTGGTGGAGAAGCTGCGGGTAACCACAGAGCTCACAGAGGATGATGCAAAGTTGAGACGGGATTTTCAAGCAAGATTAAGCCAAGCCATGGATGGGAACAGCCCCACCCCTCTCTCCTATACCATGAAAGTCAAAAATAGCAGGGCCGAGACCACAAGTTTGTGGAGGGTGATCTCCCAAATTGGGGTGCAGGATGGAGCTGAGGAGACTCCAGAGCTTAAATGGCTCCCCTATGGGGCTGTGGCTGCCCGCCTGGAGCCTCTGAACCAAGTCAGGGGCAGAGCCTTCTGCACCCTCCCACTGCCCTTAGTCACTGGGCTGCCTTTGCACATCAATGCCAACTTCTCTGTGGATGCAGCCAGGGGCAGTCTCCACTGGGACAAAGGTGGCTCAGGGGCAACCTGGAATGGCTTCTTGCTCCGGCGCTTGGTGGTTCCACTATACTGTTACTTTCTCACCAGGCAGTGGAAAGCCCTGGAATCAGAAAAGCTCCAGTATCGGTCCCTGGAACTCTGCCAACAGCACCTGAACTCCCACTTCCTCCAGTTTTTCCCTGTCATGAAAAGGGTGTTACCTATGTTCCAGGACATGGTGAGAGAGGTCTACAAGCACCTCAGTTGTGCACGCCTGCCCCTTGTGCCTGTGTACAGGGAGTCACCTGTCAGGGTGACAATAACCTGGGCATCTCCAGGTGGAGGGGACATGCTAAAAGAGCCATACTTCCTCGAGGAGATGCCTCAGCCAGAAGTCCAGAAAGTGCTGGAGCAACTGAACATGAAACTGGTTCCAGCATTCCCCCACCTGCAGCAGATCCGCGAGGAGTTCACTGAAGCCCAAGTGAACACTGTTGTCTTAGGGCCAGCCTCTCTCCGGTGCTTCCTCAAGGCCCTGGCTCTGCCTGTGCCCTGCAAGCTGGCCGAGACACCCCTGAGGACCCCACAGAACTGCACCCACCTGCTGCGATACTTAACAGGACGGAACCGGCATTCCCAAGGTTCTCACAAGGACAAGGACAAGGACAAGGCAATCCTGGAAGACCTGCCCTTGCTGGCCACAGAAGATGGTCTTCTGAATGCTTGCAGCAGCCACCACCCTGTCTTCAAGAACTCCTTTGCCCACCTCTTCCCCAAGCACAGCCACCGTTTTGCCCAAAAGTGTGTTCCTGCGTGGATCCCACCTTGCTTTGTGAAGGAGCTTGACCTCCCACAGGCCATACCACTCATCCAGGAGGCTTTGGGTCAGTGGGAGTGGACCAAAGAGGGGGAAGAGTGGCTCAAGGGGCTGTGGACCTTCTTTGAGAGGGTGGTCCTCTCTGAGACCTCAGATGTGGCCATGGAGTCATTCATGAATCTTCTCCAGAATATGTCAGTGCTGCCTATTCAGGGGAATAAGACAGACTCAAAGCACCTACTGCCACTATCCTCCCTCTCCAGGGTTCTTTATGAGTGTTACTCTGAAGTGGGAAAGGTGCTGCACAAACTGGGCATCCCTGTGCTCCAGGAGTCCCTGCTGCCCGGGAGTTTTGCCTTCCTTTACCTGAAGCCAAGGGCACTGCAGGTCACAGATCCCAAGGCTATAGTGGCCCATCTGGCGAACCCAAGAGCTGATCTCTGCTGGGGGGATTTAGAGGAGCAGGATTTGTCAACCCTGCTAAGCTTTGTCCAGCAGGGAAAGAGAAAGCTGGATTCATGTGCACTGGAGCAGCTCCAGCACCTGCCTCTCTTCCAGAAGTCTGGGGGGGGCTATGTAGCTGTGGCTCCCTACCACAAGGTGCTGTTACTCCGCCAACAAGTGCCCTCGAATGCCCAAGCCCTGTATGAGTTGGACAAAGACATGCTGCTTCTCACACTAAGCCCGTTCCACGAATGGCTGGCCGAGCGTTTGAAGTGGGAGGTCACAGATAACCAAAAGCTCTTCATGACTGTGGTACTTCCCCGGCTGTCCCAGCTCTCACGGCAAAACCTCATGGAAGCTGTACGATTGTTCTTTGTCATGAAACCTTTCTGTAACACTGAGAACATGAAGGCCATTGTGGCAGCATTTCAGAAGGTGGCCTTTATACCAGATACCCACAGAACACTGCGCCTGGCCTCCTACTTCTACCATGACACGGACTCCTTCCGCACCCTGCGGCTCCAAAACCGCTTTGTGCCTAAATCTTTCTTTAAGGAGCTACGTTTGAACCAGGAAGAAATTGTGCATTTCTTACTCGAGGCAGGTGTCCGCACCAGCCTCTCTGTAGAGGATTTTGTGGCACTGGCTGAGGAGATAGAGTATGAAGCCACTCAGGGTACATGCCATGCTGAAGAACTGCTGAAGCGACAACAGAAGATGGTCAAGCAACTTACAATCCTGTTGAAAAATCCCGAGTCAAAGGGTTTCCTGAGGAAAATTGCCTCAATCCAATTCCTGCCTCCACTGGATATCCCCCCAGACTTAATGAACCTTCACCCTCCTTTTGCAGGCTGCACTAAGGCCGTGGCTCTGAAAGGCAGCGTTTCCTACTGCAAAAACGTGGCTGAACTCCTGTGGACATCAGCCACCATCCTGCCAAAATCCCTTAAACTTGAGGAGACATCCCTGAAGGCCATGGCAGTTCTTGTAGAGATACCCACTGCCCTGGTGGTGGCCAACCTGGAACATGTGTGCAGGGCAGCTTGCTTGACACAAGGGCAGGTAAGCACACGGGCCAAGGTGCTCCATAGCATGTACCGCTTCCTGCAGACCCATCTGGAGGAGGTGGATGCAGAGCACCTCGCTGAGCTGCCCATGGTGCTGGCTAAGTCATGTGACATGGCCAGGCCACGACAGGTGGTGGCATCACTCCCGGATGAGGCTGACTTTTACCCCTACCTCCTCACACCTCACCCCCAAATGGCTGTCTTTGGAGATCTCCTGCAACACCTTGGCGTTGTCCTGGCCCCCACACTAACTCACTACAGCTGTGTCCTGGCCCAAATCTACCAGGAGAGCCATGGCAGTGGGACCCTTTCCAGTAGCCAGAAGAAGACAGTCCTGCTGGCCACACAGCATTTCTTCCAGCTGCTGTGGAAGGAACCAGAGCCCCCTGATTGCTCTGCTGTGGCTGAGCTGTACCTGCTGAGCACTGCTGACTGCCTGGAGTTGTCCCACAAACTCTGCTTCAATGACTGTGTGCCCTCAGAGACTGCTCGGGCCCTGGAGAAGACCTTTGTGTTCATGGCTGCACTGCCAGTGTCTGGGTGCAATGCCAGGTGGCTGCTGCAAAGGCTGCCACCACACCTGCAGCCACGGGTGCTTTCAGAGGTGACAGAGAAGCAGCTGGAGGAGGGTGGTCCACAGCCGTGTCAGTATGGCTCTCACTGTCCTGCACAGAGGCGTCTGCAGACCCTGCTGGTATCCCCGTGGTTTAGGCTGGGGCTGGAGTCCCTGCTGCAGTGGCAGACCCCCAAGGCTATGATGGGAATGGAGGGGGATGGTGGCTTTGCAGTGGAGCAGGTGAAAGTGCAGTGCTGCAAGGTTATCTGCACTGTGCTGGTGCATGGTGGGGCAAAGGTGGAGGGCAGCTCCCAGTCACAGGTTATCCACGTGTGCCTGTCTGGTGGTGCCCAGCGGCTCTTCTACATCCAGCATGCAGAGATGGTGCTGAACCGGCAGCAGCTGAGGGTGGTGCAGACACTGGCACAGGAAATCAATAACATCCTGGGTGGGCAGCTGGAGGCACGTGCTTTGTCTGTGCTGCATGAAATGCTGGTCTGCCAGGAGCCACAGGACATTGCCTTGGTTCTGGAGGAGAACAACGTGGCACTGGTAGGGGCTGCACCAGAGCCAGAGAAGAGGCTGCAGGAGGAGGCTGAAGCTGTGGCAGAAGAGGGGCCATGGAGGGATCCCAGCCTGGCAACCTTGAGGCCTCTGCATGGTGTCAGGGGGCCAAAGGTGCGGGGCCAATACAAACCTGTGAGCGCTGCCCAGCACCACGGGCAGGGCTCCAGTAGCTCCTTGCTGAGCAGTGAGGAGCTCATGGTCCTGACTCCGTCCATCCCTGAGGCCCTGCGTTGGCTGTGTCAGGCCACGAGTGACCTGCAGGCAGCCAGCAATGACATCTTGCACAGCTGCCCCAACTGGGTGCTCTTCAAAGTGCACCAGGCCCTGGAGAAGGCGCTGGTGGCGGCCGTGCTTGGCCGCGGGGAAGCCTTTGCGGGCCATAGGGGGCTGATGGGCATGGCCCGAAGGCTGGAGGAGGAGGAGCCGGAGCTGAGGGGCCTCGTCCTGGAAGTGCAGTGGTTGTGTGACTGCGGTGTGGACGGCAAGGCCACGCAGTACCCGAGTTACCATCCCTTTCCTATGACCCCCAGTGAGGCCTTCCCCAGCGTGGATGAGGAGGAGGTCCTGAAGCGGGCACAGAAAGTGCTGGTGACACTGAAGGACCATGTGGGCAGAAAGTGAGAGGTCCCTACCAAGGGGCATGGCACCTGGGGCAAGGGACCACCAGGCACCCATCAGAGACCCACCATGGACCTGTTGTGGACTCACCGTGGACTTGCCACAGGCAATTCCAGACTGTGCAGCCCTGGTAGGGGAGTTTTGGTGGCAGATGAAGGCCTAGACCACTGGACATCACAGTGTAGCCTGAGCCATTGGCATGTCTTGAGTGTGCAGTAAATAAAGTGCAAAATAAATGCTGCAGTGCTGGTTGATCCTTCAGTGACAGTGGAGTCAGGGACATGAAGAAGTCATGGGCAATGGGTGTTGAAGATGGAGGTGGTGATGAAGGCATTTGGAGAACTGTGGTGGGTCAATTTTCTCTAGCCAGATGCCCACTGAGCCACTCCATTACTTCCCCTCTTTGACTGAAAAGGAGAAGAAAATGTGATAAAAATCCCATGGGTCAGGGAGATCACTGACCAATTACTGTCACAGTCAAAACAGACTCACCTTGGGGAAATTAATTTATTTTACAACCAATTAAACAGAGTAGGAAAATAAGAAATAAGAATAAACCTTAAAACACCTCCCCCTACCCTCCCTTCTTCCCAGACTCAGCCTCACTCCCAATTCTTTTACCTCCTCCCCTTGAGCAGTGCAGAAGATGGAGAATGTGGATTGCTGTCAGCTCATAACACTTGTCTCTGCTGCTCCTTTCTCCTCACAGATTCTCCTCTCCATGGGAGACAGTCCTGCACCAACTTTTCCAGTGTGGGTCCTTCCCACAGGCTGCAGTTCTCTAAGAACTGCTCCAGCAAGGTCCCTTTCCATGGGGTACAGTCCTTCAGGAACAGTGTGCTCCCGTGTTCTGCCAGCTCCTGCATGGACTCCTCTCCACAGAGCACAGCCCCTGCCAGTGGGCTCCTCCCAGGCTGCAGCTCCCTTCAGGGCATCCCCACCTGCTGTGCTGTGGGTCCTTACATGGGGTGCAGAGGGGATCTGTTCCTCTACTCACCTACATGGGCTATGGGGCAAAATCCTCCTCCCTATGGGCTGCACCACGGGCTGCAGGGGAATCTGCTCCAGCACCTCCTCCTTCCTCAGCCTTGGTGTCTGCAGGGCTGTTGCTCTCACATCTTCTCCTTCCTCCCTGCCAGCTGCTGTTGCACAGCCGTGTTTACCCCTTTTTTTAGTATCTAATCACAGAGGCCATCCTGGCATCACTGTCTGGCTCAGCCTTAGCCAGTGGCAGGTCCATCCTGGAGCCCTCTGGAGCTGGCTCTGCCCAACATGGGGGCAGCTTCTGGTGTCTCCTCATAGAGGGTCACCCTGCAGGCCCCTGCTACCCAGACCTGGCCATGCAAACCTGCGACAAGGATGATGAGGTAGTACCAAGGGGAGCATGAGGGTCTCAAGAAAAGCATGAGGTAGGGGAAGCAACGAGAGGAGTTCAAATGTCAATGAGCTGGAGTCATTCTCATAGGCCCAGAGACCACCACCAAAGTCCCAGTGTGACTCTGCTGGTATGAGGCCAGGTACACGGCCTGCCCCTGGGTCAGGGCAATCCCAAGCACAGACTTGGGCTGGGCAGAGCAGGGGTTAAGACCAGCCCTGAGGAGAAGGACTTGGGCATGTTGGTGGACAAAAATCTCAGTGTGGCCCAGCCTCTTGTGCTGTCACCCAGAAAACCCCGTGCCCTGGGCTGGCACCAGTGTGGGCAGCAGGGGACAAGGGGGATTCTGCACCTCTGCCCTGCTCAGGTGAGACCCCACCTGCAGAGCTGCCTCCAGCCCTCGGGTCCAGCATCAGAAGGATGTGGAGTGAGTCCAGAGAGGCCAGAGAGATGCTCCAAGAACTGGAGTCCCTCTGCTATGAGCCGGGCTGGGAGAGCTGGGGCTGTTCAGCCTGGAGAAGAGAAGGCTTCAGGGAGACCTTAGAGACATTTCTAATGCCTAAAGGGGTCTAAGAGAGCTGAGGGGTGACCTTGGACAAGGGCCTGGAATGCCAGGACAAGGGGAATTGCTTTCCACTGGCAGAGGGCAGGGTTAGAAGAAACTCTTCCCTGTGGGGATAGTAAGACCCTGGCACAGGTTAGCCAGAGCAGCTGTGGCTGCCCCATCCCTGCAAGTGTCTGAGGCCAGGTTGGAGGGGGCTTGGAGCAGCCTGGTCTGGTGGCAGGTGTCCCTGCCTATGACAGGGGGTGGAATAGGATGACCTTTGAGGTTCCTCCAGCCCAAACCAGTCTAGGATTCTGTGCTGAGGTGAAACATCACCATAGTGATGACGAATCCAGGGGTTGCCAAGCTGCCATGGCATCATGTCCATTGGGTGGTCCCTGACAAGGTCAAAGGGCAGCTCCTGAGGAGGAAGACCTGGTCATCTGATTGGGCCAAGGCTGCAGAAGTGGGATGCCATCGCTCAGTGCTGAAGGCTCAGTGTCAGGTCCCCTGACCCTTGACCAGTAGAAGGTGGAGGCTTTTGTGTCTTCAATGCAGGGCAGCCCAGGCACATGGCTTCTGCCTCTCCTGCCTGTGTTTCTCCCCTGTCTGGGCAAGGGATGTGAGCTGAGCTGAGGCTGGACATGACATCAGTGTGTGGCATGTCTACCAGCCTCAGGGACCATAGAAACGGGGGTGGCTTCAGCCACCAGGAAGATGCATTGCTGCCACTCACTGTGACAGAAAACATGGAAAAGAGAAAGTTTTGGTTGCAAAATACAGCTCAAAGACTAACTAGAAAGTTAGGTAAAAGAATGTAAAGGTAGACACATAGGATGTTGAACAGAGCTGGAAGCAGTGGAAAAACAGATTATAAAGCATCCAAGTGAGGTTTTTGGCAAAGTTATGTAACAAGAAACAACAGTGCATGCCCTAAGAGAAGTTCAAGGCAAGGGTACTTCCAAATATGGGGGCTCACAGTGAATATGACCACCAGAGACCCCTTTAGACAACCCTCCAAGACCATAAAAGGAGTTCCAGCAAGGGACAGAGGTGGGTAAAGTAGTTCTAGGAAAAGTAATGTTTGTGTATGAGCTAGGAACTACCTTATGATACATATGATCATGGTGGAATAAATCCCTGTTGTAAAGTTTCTTCACTTAGAGGAGACATCCTCTGCATATAAATATTAGTCATTAATCAACAGTAATACTAGATCCAGGGGTGATCTGAAATGAGTGGTGTCACCACAGCCTGGCCACTTCATACACCTGATCCAGCAGCACTGAGCCTGCTGGTTTGGGAGATTTTCCCTCAGCCATTCACTCGGTCCATATCTCACCAGTCTGGCTGTAAGGAGACTGTGTGGCTGTTGAATGTTTTACAATGTCCAGCAACACCATCCCTAGTCTGCCATTATTTGCAGAGTCAATCAGGTTGGCCAGGCACCATGCCCCCTGGTAAATCTCTGCTGGCTGTTCCCAATGCCCTTCTCTCTCTATTGCCTGAAAGGGTGTCCAGGAGGATTTGCTCCATCACTTCCCCAGGGATTCCAAAGCAGCTGATTAGCCGTAGTTCTTCAGACCCTCCTTTAAAACTGGTGTAGTGCTCTCTGAAGTTCTCAGGGACCATCTTCACTGCCCAGCCTCCTCTGAAGACAATGGACAGCTGCTGTAGCTTCCTCCAGTCTAGACCTGGTGTATGCCTGGCTCAAGAGCTCCATAACTGTTCTCCCCCTTCTTTACTGCTGTGGCATATGAATGTGAGAGACACAAGCTAGAAGCGAGTGAATCTGGTTTATTGCAAAGTTAAGACATTATTTATACATTTTAGTGTGAGTAACTGTTCAACAGTTTGCTCAAAAGAAGTTGCAGGCCTGTAATAAATCCATCGTTTTGACAGCTTGTAATTCTTCTCTCAAGGTCCACAGGCTTGACAAACAGGACCTTTCCAGTTTTCAGATCGTGTGTAATCAGCTTTCTTCCCCATTTCTCACCGTTCTTGTTTGCATGATGCAGGGCAGGCTTCCTGTGTAAACCCCTAAGTGCTTCCACAGGAATGTCTGTACATTCCTCCTGGATAGCTTGATTCTTCTTCCACAATATTTTCTTCCACATTCCTCTTTTCTGAGATCAGGTTGGTCAGAAGTTTCCGGTTCACTTGATCTCCTGTCACCCAGGGTTGTGATTCTGCTTTTCACCTTGCTAAGTTATTTTAAGTTATGCCCTCAACCCTTGACCTTCTCATCCTCAGACAGTTCTTGAATATTTTCAGGATCAAGAATTCCTCCCTCCTATCAAAGGTCATAGAAAGATGAGTGAATTAAACACTGGGCAAGTTTCAACTTTGATCTGTCATCATTAATGACGAAATTGACCTAGGAGGTAAAGGAACTCACAGACATGCAGCTTCAGCCCTTGCCTAGGAATTGTTCCTGATCTTCACAAAACAGGGGCTTTTATGGCTTGAAGAATAGTCTTGGAATGATCTCTACAGCCCCGCTTTTACCTCCCTCAGAGTGCTCCTACCCACAGAATGTCACACCAGTCTGGCACAGTTCCTGTGCAAGTGACAACCACTGCCACCAACAGCAGGACCACTTTACCCACCACCAGTGAGAGGGAGTGTGGATTATTCCATTTTTCCCCACATAAGATATGGAGCAGAAATCCCTGTTGTAAATCCTGCCAATTCTTTCTGAATAAGTACATACAAGTAAAGATGCCTTGCACAGGATCTACCTCCTTGGAACCCTGGTGATCAGTGGCACAGAGTCTAGCGGAGAGAAGTGCTGCCATGCAGAGGGACAGTTCAACAAGGGGGACAGTTCAATGACAAGTGCTGAGTCCTGTCCTTGGCAAGGAACAACCACAGGCAGAGGTGACTGCTGGGGGCCACCCAGTTGGAAAACTGAAGTGTGGCAGGGTTCTGCTGGACACCAGGATGCCCAAGGGGCAGCAATGTGCTCCTGCAGCAATGCAGAACAGCGTCCTGGGCTGCACTGGGAGCTGTGTCACAGCTGGCAGAGGGAGGGGATCCTTTCCCTCTGCTCCACAGCAGTGAGGCCAGCCCTGGAGTGCTGGGCCCAGAGCTGGGCTGCCCAGGACGGGACACAGGGACAGACTGGACAGAGTCCAGCACAGGGCCATGAAGCTGATGGAGGGACTGCAGCGTCTCTGCCATCAGGAGAGGCTGAGAGAGCTGGCACTGCCCAGCCTGGAGCAGAGCGGGCTCAGGGCATCTCATGCCTGGGCATGAAAAGCCAGGGGGAGGCTGCAGAGGGGACAGGGCCAGGGACAGCCCCGGGGGCCTCGGGCACAAAGTGACCCCCACAGGAGGGGCCCTCCGAGCTCAGGAGACACTTCTGCACTGGGAGGGTGGCCGAGCACTGCCGCAGGTGCCCGGGGAGCTGGGGGAGTCTCCATCCCTGCAGAGACTCAAAAGCCACCTGGACACATCCTGGCAGCCGGCTCTGGCTGGCCCTGATGGAGCAGGGGCTGGGCAAGGTGACCTCCAGAGGCGCCTCCAGCCTCCCCAGCCTGAGATTCAGTGACTCTGAGAACAAACAGGCTGCAGCTTCCTAAGGACAAATGAAAAAAGCTCCACACATGGCAGCTTTCTCCTGCCCTCACCAAAATGGTTCATGGCACATGTCTCCCTTCTGCAGATTCCTGCCTGGAGTGAGGATGCTCCTCAAGTTCACACCTTGAGGCTGAGAGAAATGTTTGCCCATGATCGTTGGTTTGGGTGAGTAGCATCAATTTTTAAGATTTGGTTTTTGCTGGCCTGATGGGAATTGCTTCAGTGTTGCTTCAGATATAATGCACGATACTGGAAGTTAGAGGTCTCTGCACTGGGTAGTAAATAACTTTTATATAGATCTATTAGTTTAATTATGATCATAATAAACTCTTTATTTTTCTATAAACATCCTTAATCCTATGGAACACAGTTGTAAAAAGGTTCAGTTACACCTATCCTATCCTTTAAATATAAACTACTGACTAAGTCTAAAACTACATCTAGCTGCAGCCTGGCTCCTCTCTGAGACGTTCAGGAAGCAAGGAGGTCCCTTCTGCACCTTGTGTCTCCTGCCTGCTCCCTGCACGGCTCTCCAGGTGCTGCTGTCGCTCTTGGGCCAGCTGTGACTGCAGCAGGGACACCTGAAAGAGGCACAAGGCCTGGCTCAGACAAGCCCACGCTGGCAGGAGCACCTGCAGCCCCACGGTACCGGCTCTGGGGCAGACACAGCCTCCAGCTCCAGCCCTCACCAACACTCTGCCCTTGGGCAAGGAGAATGGAACAGGCTCCCAGACACACAACAGAGCTCAGAGCATCAACAAGTCCACTTCAAGGCTTCCAAACCCTTCCCACGTACATCCCTCAGCCACCACAGGTCTACTACAGAGACTTCCAACGGGATTTAGGAACCCAGCTCTGATTTCCAGAGCACACATTTGGGCCACTGACCCCTTTCTGTGCCTCAATATGGGGGCTGCTGCTCTTCTGAACTACTGGAGGACTCTTCTGTTTCAGACTTGGGGACAGGCAAGATAAAGTAGTCTGGAGGGAACACTCTCCTAAAAGTTCTGATTCTTCTCCTTTCAGGTTCCACCTGCACGTTGGATGGGAGAGAGGGTCACAGAAACCTGTCAGCAAACATGGAGCAAAAGGACCTCTGGACATCAAGGCAAGGAGATCCCTGCTCTGAGACCCTGAACTGCACCAGACCACACTGGGGGCACAAAGCTCTCGCTGGAGGCTGTGCAAGAGAGGCCAGTGTGGGTGTGCAGGGACACGGGGCCAGGGAGGGAGGCAGCGCAGTGAAGGTGCCCTTGTGAAAGCCATGGGCTGCCACAGGAGAGAGAACAAACAAAGGGCTGTGCCACAGCAGGGACAGGGAGAGGCAAGGGAACAAGCAGAGGTCTCCAAAGCACTGCCTGGCCTAAGGTGCCAAGTTCCAGAGGAGCCTGAGGCTCTGCAGAGGCAGCCAAAGCCCCATTTACCTGCTCACCACTTCTCCTGGGCCCGGAGGAAAATTGAGGCCTCTCCTTCTTCTCTATCTCTGCTGATGCAAGCGGTTTCTTAGATTCCTGACTGGTCCTTGAGCCACGTAACAGCTGCTCCTCTTGTGCTTCAACAGCCTGCTGGGTGTTCAGAGAGGAGATGATGCCCATATTTTAAACACCACAGAAGCTGTCCCTCAGAAATCTCCATCTCAGGAAGCATCCTCAAAGCACCAGCAGTGCAGCTGCTGTTCAGCCCTCTTGGTACAAAACTCAGCTGGCTTTAGCCCATTGCTCTGCTCACCTGCTCCATTCCTTCCCACACCCAATCCAAAGCCCCATGTGCTGCCTCCCCTTTTGTGGGCACAGGAGAAGCAGCTCCCCATGCGCCCAGCTTTTGGCCTGGAGCTGATTTGAACAGCAAGCTCCAGAGCTGGATCAGTCATTCCAGGGGTGCCAGGAAACAATCTGGCAGTCAATGGTCTCTGGCTGGAGCCAGGCAGACAGACAAGGCTCTTTACCCAAGCAGGCCTGCACTGAGAGGGATAGAGACCCACCTCTTCTTGGGAAACATCACTGGAATAATTCAGGTGTGTTGCAGTGGACTGAAGGTCAATGCCAGTGCCTGCCTGGATAGAAGTCTTTCCCTTCAGGAAGGCCAAGCGTTTCTGCAGAGCTCCTCTGGCAATTTTACACTTGTCCAGTGCAGGACTCAGAGTGCTCCCTCTTTCTTCCTTCAAAGCAGCAGCCCCATGCTTCAACTCTTCCTGCATGGTTTCCTTTTCACTGTCCAAATGCTGCATTCTTTCCTGTGGACTTTGCATGTTGAGTGCATGGATTTCATTCTCCTTTTTCAGATATTTCATGTGCTGCTGGTACAATTCCTGTTCATTCTGCCAAAACAGGGAGAAAAAGGGTCACTCATTCCCTCTCTCACCTTGCTTTTCATACCAGGTCTGGACTCCTGCTGCAGGGGCTTTCCAGCTTCCCTTCTGCCCTTCCCTGACTTCCTGCAGCTCCACTCCAGTGCTCCTTTGGGGAGGAGCTGCCAGAACTGCAGCCAGGATTTCAAGTGCACGCTAAGCAGGATTCAGGCAGTGCCACGAGGATGTGCTCTCCATCAGGGAGGAAGGGAAGAGCAAACAGCCCCAGCCTTTCATTCCCTGCCCTTGGGCTGACAGCAGTGGTTTTCCACCTCTCCTGTCTAGAGTTTCCATGGCTCCATCCCCCAGAGCCCCACTGCCCTCTCTGGGAGCAGCAATGGCCAGATCAGTCTGTCATTCTCTGCTGCCACTCAGGACAAGTTCTCCCCTTGCAGGCACACGTCCTGCTGGGGATCAGCACTTGGCTCTCCTCTCCCCTCTCCCCACTGGCTGCTCTCCGATGGCCAAGGACAAACACCTTTCTGTTAACAGCAAACTTGGGACTCTCCCCTTCCTTCCAGATCCAGATGTTTAGAAATCTGAACATGGGATTGGAGAGCAGGAATTCCCCAAACCATGCAATGTCAATAGGGACAGTCAGGACATTCAGAACTAAAGGTTCTAGGGCACAGAAGCCCAGCATGGAGGAAAATCAGCATCCTCAGCATTAACTGGCTGTGCCATGACTACAACATCTTCTCCTCCTTATTCAGAAGAATGCAATTACAAAAGTTAAACTGGAAAAGGTGCTCTTTAGTACTATGAACACAAGGCCCAAACATAGCTAGGAAATGGTTCTTTGTGGCATCTGCCAATCTCACCAGCACATCCTTCCTTTCCTTCTCCAGCTTTTCTAATTTCCTCTTCAGAGATGCCACCTCCTGATGGAGAGCCACAGCCTCTTCCTGCCTTTCAGTGGCCTCTTTCTCCAGGGCAATTTGGCGAGAGATGTGCTTGGCTTCTGCCTGCAACCACTCTGCAGCACGGAATGGGAAAGAAAAAGGAAAATGGGAAAAGCACAGCAAAGGCAAACTGATGTGCATCCTGCAGAGACAACAGCACTGCCTTCTCTACCTGCCTGTGTTTGCCAGGCTCTAAGCCCACAAAGACTCCAAAGCTGACAGAAATGAAGGAAACTTCCCAGCACAGAAAAAGGCAGGAATGAAAGGGGCAAGGTTCATAGGGATTGGAAAGTGTGTTTGCTCTTGGCCTTGTGCAGAGTGAGCAAGCCAAGAGAGACAAAGAAGAGGGGATGCGTCTGCAGCCCTGCTCCAGAGAGGCCAATAGCCTGGAGACTCTGGCAGGGCCTGGAGTTTGGGAGAATGGAGCTGAGGCATCCAGCTACAGCTCCTTAGCACAGACATGGCACCTGAGAGGCACCAGCTGTGCATGGGATCTGCCCTAGCCCAGCCAGATTTTTATAGGTAAAAGTTAAGTTAATGTTAAATTTGGGTATAGTTCAAATATATTGTATTATGGTATATTAATTGTATTATGTTAAGGGGATGGGCTTATTAGAATCTCCTAGGGGAAGGGTCCAGGATTTGGTGGAACAGTGGTATGACAGGGCAAGGCAAAGTCAAAGAGAGATTGGATGGAAGATCTGACCAATCATTCGAAGCCCTGCAGAAATCATTGGTCCAGAATGAACAACGGTAAAGAGAAGCGTGGAAATGGACCAATCGTCATGCGGATCCAAAATGGACCAATCCTGGACTCAAAGGGGGCTATAAATGGGGGCAGTTCGGTTGGGTCAGGGTTCTTCTTTTTGGATATTTGTTTTGTGGGGAGAACCCAGTTCACTTGGGGTTAGCACACTGTTTTGTTTTTGGCTCGCTGTGTGGGTGCCTGGGCTTATCCTGGGTACTCCGTTCCTTGTAGCTATTTTAATAAATGAGAACCTCTTTCTCCGGGGAAAGTTTGGCCTCGTTCAAATTCATATCATCTTTTTGGGGGCTTTTCTGGAATAGGCCACACCCCGAAGCAGTCCTGGGTAGCCCATGACCTGGGAGATGCATCCAGCCACTTTTTGGTTGCCAGAGATCGGCCTACGTCGGACTGCGGAAGGGATTGCGCCTATACCCGAGGCTGCAGGGAACACAGCAACCCAAAAGATGAGAGCCCTCTGAGAGGGAGCGGGGTTCACGTTGCCTCAGAGTAATGTGAGTGGGGTTGAAGGTAATAGGGGGTGCGAAGTGCGTGTGTGGGAATGAGATGGGGGCTGTCATTACAGACCCCCAAAGCGAGTGCAGTCCTCCCAGTAGTAGGCTTACCCTGAGGTAGGATCCCAGTTAAAGGGGGTCATAGGGGTGGCTGAAAATTTACTTCACAGGGATGGTGACCTGCAGGGGGGAGGTGGGCCACCGGCTGTGGAAGGGCCCTTTCAGTCACTAGGGCTGAGGGGGAGGTTAGGACCAGCTTACGTTAGGGAGAATTTTTTTTGTTTGTTTGTTTGTTTGTTTGTTTGTTAAGAGTTGGGGCCCCTAAGGAGTGAGGTTCGGAGGTGAGGGCAGGCCAAAAGTCCTTCGACCACTCCTTAGGAATTTTTGAATTTGCTGTGAGGCGAGCTGAGAAGCGGCCATTTTGCATTTTCTGTGTGGTGGGCCGAGAAGCGGCCATTTTGCGTTTGTTGAGGCGAGCTGAGAAGTGGCCATTTTGAGTAAGCAGCTCATTGAAGCCATTTTGTACGTGGTTGAGTGTGGTGTGCAGAGGCCACTTGTGCAGAGTAAGTGGCTTACTGCATCTATTTTGTATTTAGTTGAGCAGGTGGTTGTAAGTTGTTCCATTTCTTGAAATAGCCATCATTGTTGTTTAGTTTTTCAGTTAAAAAGATAGATATTTCTCTTTGGAATTAATTTCAACATTTCACTATTCTCAGGTTATAAATGTTCATTTGAATTGGCATTATTATTCTGAAACCCTTGTTAAACTACCATATTTATTTTGTTTCCCACGCTAAATATTTAAGTCGCCTTTTTTTTTGGTTTTGTTTCCCACCAAAGCCACCATATATATTTCATTTCCCACATCAAACATTTCTTTAAAGTTGCCATCTTTGTCTTGTCTCTTATGATAAGGAACTTTTTAAAGTAACCATTATTATTACATTTTCCACAATAATTAATATCTATTTTCTCTTCCTTACTTATAACTAATACATATCCCTTATTAGAAAAAAAAAAATTGGATACAAATTGCTAGTTAAAGATGGGACAGTGTGCTGGAAAAAGTGCCAGCAGGAAGAGAAAAGAGAAGGAAGTTTTTAAGAAAATACCACCTGGTAGTCCTTTAGGTGAACTTTTAATAAATTGGGATACTAATAAGGGAATGAAGGATCTAGATAAGATAAAAATGATAAGATACTGTACAGAAATATGGCTTAAAGAGAGTATTGCTGAAGGACCTATTTATTGGCCCTGGTACGGGACAAAAGGAAGATGGCTATGTATAGCTTTAATTAGATATGTCAATACCCGAATAGAACCTTGTGACGAAGAGATTAAATATGCTAAGTATTGGTTAGAAAGGGAGAAACAGAAAGACGAAATAAAATTATATAAAGTATACAGAGAAGAAGAAAAAGAAGAAACTAAGTTATCAGAAAGGAGGTGGGATCCTTTAGACCATCTTCCTCTGCCTCCCCCTCCTGATCCCTTAGATTGCCTCCTGTTACCTCCTCCTCCATCTCCTCCTATAGACCACCTTCCTCCTCCCCCTCCAACCTTTTACCCCTTGGTACCCTCTTACGAGGTGGATGGAATTTCAGTATCTACTCCCACAGGAGTTTTAAAATCACCTCAACCTTCTAATTCAAGTTGTCCTGCTCCCGGCATCCCCTCTTCTGTATCATCTCCTTTCCCAAATACACCAGAACCTGCCCATTCTAGTACTCCTTCAGTTTTGCAGATTCCCTCCAGCTCCTCAAGTACCCAGACACCGGTCTCTAGTACCACTCGGAGTGTCCATACCCCAATCTTTGCTCCCAAAACTTTCCAAAATACCCCTCTTTATTTTTCCCCCATACTTCAACCCATAACCCAAAGAACCTCTTCCCCCATTCTTATTCCTGGAACATCACAAAACATGCCTTTTTATTTATCCCCTGTACCCCAACATACTGAGAGGCAAAAGCAGGAGGAAAGTTTGCAAAAAAAAAGGTCAGGGAGTGAAAAAGGCCTGTTGTTGTAAAGATGTAGAGGAAAAGAAGTTAATTGAACCAGATGAGCATGTAGGAAGCCATCAATATAATACAAGGTTCCAAGCAAAGAAAATTCAAGATGAATGTGGGAGAACTGAAAAGTTGTTTCCTCTAAGGGAAGTGCCTATGGTGGGGGGGGGCAGAGGTGGTATTGGTTTTGTGAATGCCCCATTAACCTCCTCTGAAGTTAGAAATTTTAAGAAAGATATTAAAACTTTATTAGAAGACCCAATAGGCATCTCCCAAGAATTAGACCAATTCTTAGGGCCTAACATCTTTACGTGGGAGGAATTAAATTTTGTCCTAGAAATACTGTTCTCTTCCAAAGAAATACAAATGATTCATACTGCGGGTATGAGGATTTGGGAAAGAGAAAATAGAAGGGGATCCTAGAGAAGATAAAATGCCAATTAACCCACCTAATTGGAATCCAAACCAGGAAGAGGGAAGAGCAAGCATGAGGCAATATAGGACACAAATTGTAAGAGGGATAAGAGAGGCAGTCCCAAGAACAAATAACCAAGATTGGCATTTGATAGTCAACAGGAGCGAGATGAATCACCAAGCGCCTGGTTAGAAAGATTAAAATAAAACTTTCGGTTATACTCAAGTGTGGATCCAGATAGTCCAGAAGGACAAGTTTTAGTTAAAATTCAATTAGTAACTAAGGCCTGGGTTACGAAGGAATACGAAGGAAATTGGACAAGTTAGATGATTGGCAGGAATGAAGAATGAACGAGTTATTAAGAGAGGTGCAAAAAATATATCTAAGGAGGGATGAGGAGAAGACCCAGACAAAAGCAAAAATTATGGTAGCAGTAACTAGAGAGAGTGCTAGATTTGGGAATAGTGAGTCACCAGGTGATGGAAAAAGTGAGTACACAGGTCCAAGAATAAGTGGGTTTAAAGATCAGCCAAGTAGAAGGTATGAGCCAGACAGAGATAAGTCACCTTGGCCCGAGAGAAGACTACCTTGGGCAGAAGTCATATGCTTTTATTGTGGTAAGAAAGGACATACCAGAAATTTCTGCAGAATAAGAAAGATAGATCCGAGAGTGTGGGCAGAAGGAGGGGGTCATGGACTGTTGGAAATTCCACCCATAGAAGTCAAAATGAAACCTGACATTCCCCCAATAAGAGTTAAACAATATCTGATTTCCATAGAAGGGAAATGGGGATTAACACCTGCAATTAAAGACTTAATTAAAGAAGGAATTTTAGAATCATGCATGTCTCCACATAACACCCCAATATTACCCATAAAGAAACCCGATGGTACATACTGATTAGTCCAAGATTTACGAGAATAAGTAAACTGTTACTCGATATCCAGTAGTAGCCAACCCATATAATTTATTGAGCAAAGTACCATCGAGACATGCATGGTTTAGTGTTATAGACTTAAAAGATGCTTTTTGGTCCTGCCCACTTGAGAAAGAAAGTAGAAAATGGTTTGCGTTTGAATGAGAAGATGAGGAAACCGGGAGAAAACAACAATTACAATGGACAAGGTTGCCTCAGGGATTCACAGAGTCACCAAACCTATTCGGCCAAACCCTAGAAGAACTAATGAAACAGTTTATACCTGAAAAAGGATCTCAAATCCTACAGTATGTAGATGAACTATTAATTTCTGGGGAACAGGAAGAAGAGGTACAAACAACAAACTGTTAATTTACTGATCTTCCTAGGGGAAAAGGGGTTAAAAGTGTCTAAAAGAAAGTTACAATTTGTGGAACCAGAAGTAAAGTATCTAGGCCATATAATTGGGAAAGGATATAAGAGATTAGATGCTGACTGAATTCAGGGAATACTATCATTGCCCGCACCAAAAACAAAAACAGATGTGAGAAAATTACAAGGATTAATTGGCTATTAATTATGGATAGATGGACACACAAAATTAGTTGAAAATGAGCCCTTAAGTTGAGATGAAAATGATGAGAAAATGTTAGAAGACCTAAAAGAAAAGTTGGAAAACGCCCCAATACTAAGTTTACCAGATTTAAATAGACTGTTTGAACTATTCGTCAATGTAGAAGGAATAGCTTATGGAGTTATTGTACAAGAATGGTGTGGGGTGCAAAAACCCATTGCTTATCTCTCTAAATTGCTGGACCTGGTAGTTGGAGGCTGCCCCACTTGTCTCCAGGCAGGGGCTGGAACTGTAACTCGTGTGGAGGAAGGTTACAAGTTGACACTAGGAGACAAGATCAAGGTGTATACTCCCCACGATATAAAAAGTATACTAAGTAAGAAAGCCTGTCAATGGATTTCAGATAGCAGACTTTTAAAATATGAACTGATATTAAACAAAAGTGAAAATATAGAATTGACAACAACAAGGACCCAAAATCCTGCACAATTTTTATATGGAGAACCAAAAGAAGAATTGGAACATCACTGTCTTGAAACCATAGATTTGCAGATAAAAGTTAAGATTTATTAGAACTACCTTTACCTGAAGGAGATACACTGTTTCTAGATGGTTCATCACAGGTAGTAGATGGTAAGCGAGTATCAGGGTATGCTATTGTGAATAGACATACGATGACAGTCATAGAATAAGGAAAGCTTCCCAATAGTTGGTCTGCACAATGCTGTAAACTATATGCATTATTAAAAGGGCTAAAATGGCTTGATCAAAGGAGTGGTACCATATTCACTGACTCTAAATATGCCTATGGGGTAGTACATACTTTTGGGAAGGTCTGGGCAGAGGGAGGATTTGTCAACTCAAAGGGAAAAACTCTAATTCATGAAGGCCTCATAAAGGCAGTTTTAGAAGCCTTGAAAAAAGCAAAAGAAATTGCAGTGGTGCATATAAAAGGGACATCAAAAAGGCGATACTAGAGAAATAAAAGGGAACAACTTGGCAGACGTGACTGCAAAAAAGGCTGCTCTGGAAGATTCTGAAAAGATCTTCAGGTTAAATGAAGTAGGAGATGGGAGTGAGGAAGATCAAAAAAAGGAGGAGATCCCTATATTAAGTGAAAAAGAACAAGAAGAATTACTAAAACATAGTGCAGTGCAAAACAGAAAAGGAGAACAGAGGATGCCAGATGGTAGACAAGTGTTAAACAAGGCATTAACCAGAAAGATATTAGAGGACCTACATGCCTCAACCCATTGGGGTACTCAAGCTTTACACGATCACTTTATGAGAACTTATGTGTGTATCGGGGTGTGGGAAATTGCCAAGATAATAACTGGAGAATGCATGGTATGTCAGAAGATAAATAGAAAAGTAATGAGAAAATTACCTCAAGGAGGTAGAGAATTAGCAAAAGGCCATTTCAATGTGTACAGATAGACTTTACAGAACTACCACAAGTACAGAGATGCAAGTATTTGCTGGTGATAAGAGATCATCTAACTCATTGGGTGGAGGCATACCCAACCACAAGAGCAACAGCTGAGACCATAAGTAAAATCTTATTAGAACAAATCATACCCCGATATGGAATGATTAATACTATTGACTCTGATAGAGGTCCTCATTTTACCGCCAAGATATTACAACAAATAACAGAGGCCTTAAATATCAACTGAAGATTTCATACCCCATGGAGACCTCAAAGTTCTGGAAGAATAGAGAGAATGAACCAGACTCTTAAGATAACTCTCACAAAATTAACAGAAGAAACAAAAATGAATTGGTTAAGATGTCTCCCTCTGGCATTATTGAGAATAAGGACTAAACCAAGTGCAGATATAGGGATTTCTCCATATGAGATGATGTTTGGCTTACCTTTCTTAACTACTCCAGGTAATACGGGAACATATGAAGAAGGAGAATTAGGCGTGAGAAAATATATAAAGAGCATAACCTGCACTTTAGAGGAGTTAAGGAACAAGGGATACCTTCCTCAAACTACTCCTATTGATTTTAAAATGCACAAATTCCAGCCTGGTGACTGGGTGTTGATTAAGACCTGGAAAGAACAACCACTAACTCCAAAATGGGAAAGTCCATTTCAAGTTTTACTGATCACAGAAACAGCCATTAGGACGCAAGAACGAGGATGGACACACGTCACCAGAGTAAAAGGACCAGTTTCTGCTCCTGAGAGATGATCTCCCACTACAGATAAGTTAAACAAGACATTAGGAACACCATAAGAACCACATAAACTATAAGTTATAATAAGAACTCTGTTAGATTTATTATAAGATATTTAATTGAAAAGTTTTTAACGTTCTTTTAAGTTAAGGAAGTGGTATTTATATATGAAGTGAGATTATATGAATTATCAAAAACATGTTTTAATCTCTGATATTCCCTGTTACAGATACTGTGATCCGAGAAGCGATAGAGCATTCTCCCACACACCTAGCAACCTGGCCCTAAAAGAAAGAAAGAACAGGTTGATAGAAAAGGGGAAGTAGACTCCTGCAACAGTAACTGGTAAGAGCAGCACAAGTAGTAAGGAGAGAGAAGAGAAGGGGGCAAGACTGGATCAGGATATCCTCTTGCCAAAAAGAGTTGCTGATCCTCTGCGGAGGGGAGACGTGAATGGGAGAGTAGCCTGTACCAGACCCCCAGTTCTATTGAGCCTCCTACTATCATCCTCTGTATGCAGGAGAGTCTTGGACAGCCATCCTCAGAACACACTTGAATCCGAGCCCCAATTGTATCAACTTTTTATCGTTAACCACCTCTATAGAGGATGGCAAAGTGTATTGGCTATTTGAAAATACGGGGAATTTTTAAACAGAAATTGCTGGGGAAATGCCCTATGAAAGAAAAATGAATCTGTTCAAAAAGGAAAGCGATTAATGAGGAAGTAAGACATGAGGCTTATGAACAGATTTACCAGACATTGAGACAACTAAACATGACTGAAAAGGAAACATGTTAAAGAGTTGATTAAAAGATTGGTTAAGAAACTACTTAAATAACTGTCAAGAGACTGTTAAGAGGTTGATGCGGGCTAAAGCCCAATCAAAGTTTTAGAGGGGCGAATTGTTATAGGTAAAAGTTAAGTTATGTTAGATTAGGGTATAGTTCAATTATATTGTATTAATTATGTTATATTAATTGTATTATTTTAAGGGGATGGGCTTATTAGAATCTGCTACGGGAAGGGTCCAGGGTTTGGTGGAACAGTGGTCTGACAGGGCAAGGCAAAGTCAAAGAGAGATTGGATGGAAGATCTGACCAATCATTCGAAGCCCTGCAGAAATCATTGGTGCAGAATGAACAACGGTAAAGAGAAGCATGGAAATGGACCAATCGTCATGCGGATCCAAAAAGGACCAATCCTGGACTCAAAGGGGGCTATAAATGGGGGCAGTTCAGTTGGGTCAGGGTTCTTCTTTTTGGATATTTGTTTTGTGGGGAGAATTCAGTGCACTTGGGGTTAGCACACTGTTTTGTTTTTGGCTCGCTGTGTGGGTGCCTGGGCTTATCCTGGGTACTCCGTTCCTTGTAGCTATTATACTAAACGAGAACCTCTGTATCCGGAGAAAGTTTGGCCTCGTTCAAATTCATAATAACATGACACTGCCAGCCACAGCATCTTTCTCAAGAGAAAGCTTTCACTGGCACTGGGATGGAGAAATCTCCTGCTGCCTGTTTTCCCTCTCTGCCATTTCAGGCCAGTGCCCTTTTCCTCTGCATGGCATCAGGGATCCCCACTGGTGAGACAAGATGGGGCAGTGGCTGGGAGAGGAGAAGCTGTACCTTGCTCATTATCCTCCATCTGTTTCTGCAGCTCCTGATTGTGGGCCCTGAGCTTGTCCCTCTGAGCCTGTGTCTTCCTCAGCTCCAGCACCACGGCCTTACACTCTGTGGCCATGGCCTCTGCTCTCTCCTCAGACCTCTGGAGCCTCACGCGCAGCTCAGACACCTCGGCCTCCAGCAGCTGCTTCTCTTCACTTGCCTGCTGCTCTCTCTTCTCTATCTCTGCCAGCAGCGTGTCCTGCACCTGGAAGATGGATGCACAGAGCCTCAGGGACAAGGCTGCTCCTGAGGCTGCAGAGTGGGCCGCAGGGAGAGCAACAAAGGAGAAATGATTTCAGGCAAAATGATGCCAAAACCAGAAGGCACAGAAGCAAGGATTGCAATGGAGACAAATGCAGAGAAAACAGGCAAAGGGAGGCAATGGGCATCCTTGGGCTGCAGCTCTGAACAGCGGCTGAACTGGCTGCGCTGGAAGTGCCCTGCCCAGCCTGCCACAGCCACCTCTGTGTCCCCACATTGCTCAGTGCCTGGCACAGGCACCAACTCTGTCTGGGACAACACTGCTAACAGAGGGACAGAGAAGCTCCAGACCAGTCTGCTGCTGCTTCTCCTCCCACATTTCCTGCTGGGACCCGGGAGAGGATGGGGGAAAACTTCTGCAGCAGACACCAGATCCAGCCTCAGCCTCAGGGTGCAGCAGCAGCCCCGGGCAGAGCACGGCAGCTGTGGATGCTGCTGGCAGGGGAAAGAGGTTGGGGCCTCCAAGGCAAAGGTGCTGTTGTGTGTCCCTGGAGAAGAGGATGCCACTGCACAGCTTACCTGTTTTTTGACCTGCTGCATTTCTCTTCTCTGCTGTGAACGCAGCAGCTCGGCCTGCTTAAGAGCAGAAAATAACCCAGACACACGATTTTTCAGTGTCAGGTTCTGCTCTTCCAGCCTTCTGAGGCACTGGTCCTTCTCCTCCAGAGACAGGATCAGCCTAGAAGTAAAGTATGCAACTCATCGTTACACGGTATCACATTTTATCAACTCTTAGGACTTGCACCACCTCAGGGGGAAACTGCTCTGCCTGATGTGGTTTGTCTATAAACAACTTGTCTGTTTGTTCCTCCTGCAGTCCCAGCCCAGCGTGTGCCTGCTCTGCTTTTGTTACTGAAAAAACAGCGAGTTCCTGCCTCCATGCCCTACCTTCTCTTTCAGATGGAAATGTGAAGACAAAGCTAACAAAGTCTTGCTAATGAAGACATTAGGGGAGAGGAACAATTTTCTTCTGACTAACCAGGCTCCAAAGCGGGGAGGTTTGGTCAGCATGGAAGAGACATTTCCTTCCCCCATCTTACACATCCAGGTAGGAGGAGCAGCACCCTAGAGCCAGGGCATCTCTGGCAAGTTCCCTAACATTTACCAGCACCCATCCTACTTTCAGCTGGAGAAACAAAGGAAGTCCTGGCAGGCTTCAGTGCCGAAGGATTCTTCTTGGAGGAAGAATCCTGTGGCACTGAAGCCTGGCAGGACTTGATTGGCTGCAGGAGCCCCCCATACCTTGGTCCTGTTTCTTGCATTCTTTGCACAGTCAGAAATGCCTGTGACTGTGCAGGGTGGCAGGGACCCTGCCTGACCCCCTGCAGGCAACGGGGGACATTTGATGAGGAACGATGCAACAGAGACATTCTTGTTTCTGTCTGCCTCTGAGGGCAATCTGGCCTAGAGCAGCAATCAGGGCCTTAAGATGGTTCTGCCCAGAAAAAGCACCAGATGCCAGGCTGAGCCAGACCCCAAAGGCTCCAAGTTACAGGCCCCAAGGTGGAGCTGATGGATGTATCCAGCTCCTTACAGTGCAGCTCAGGCAGTGTCAACACACCCACCTAACAACACATCCCCCTAGAGGGAAAGGGCCACCCCAAAAGCCTTTATCTTCAGAAAAACTCTATCTGAAGGCTTCAAAGAAAAGAAAAAGGAAGAGAACATCCAGAAAATGAGACCTGTCTTCACGGAGAGTTCAGAATCTGCCACTTAGGAAATGCTGCCAGAGCCCCTGGCAGGTGCAAAGATGGCAAAGAGCAAAACCATTCAGCACATTGTAAAGTCCCACAGGCTTTCATTTACCTGGCTTTTTCCTTCTCTAGGGCATTCACTGAAGCCTGCAATTCTGAATTTGGCTGAGCCACTTCTTCCCACTGAATCCATTCCCTGTCCAAGTTCTGCAGATGCACTTCCAGGTCCTTTTTGTGGTGTTTTGCCTCCTCCAGCATTTTCTGCATCTGCTCAATCTCCAACAGCTTCTGCCTGAACTCTTCCTGGGCCTCACTTCCATCCTGCTGGGCTCTCTGCACAGTCCTTTCCTGGCACTCTCGGGAGGCTGCCAGCTGAGATGTCAACTGTGCCACCTCCAGGCAAACAGAACAAAGCAGTCAGAGGCTACAGCCACAGCTTCTCACACTCAGCCACAGCACAGGCTGGGAGCAAAGGGAAAGGACAACTTTCCACTCCTCCCTGTCCTGACAGCACCAGATTCACAAAGGATAAGGACAACTTGTTTCAGGCTCTAAGTGGCCCACCACCAAGGGCACCTGAAAAAGCACCTGCCAAAGCAAGGCCAGCAAGAAGAGGCCAGCAGGAATCCATGCTGCTGCTTGCTGGCCAACAGCACAGAGGACAAGCCCAGCTGTCCAGAGCAGCAGCTGACATTCAGCAGAGCACTGAGTGTCCTTCAGAGCAGCTGCCATGGAGCCCCCAGAGCACGAGACAGCCCCAGGGCTCAGCCCAGCAGCTGCTGCTCTGCCATGGAAAAGCAAGAAGGCCACAGACCCCTCGCTGCATGACTGCAGTGCCACTGCTCTTTCACTCACCTGCTTTTGTAGAACCTCCCTCTGCTCAAGGAGGAGATTGATTTCGTCTTTGAAGTCTTGTAGATCTTCATTGTGCCTCCTCTGAGCTGCCTGTGCTTCTCTGCGAGCTGCCTGCAGCTCCCCTTGCAGCTTTGCCTCCACATGTTTCCTGCTCATCTCCAGCTGAGCCATCAGCTGCTGAGCAGCAAACAGCCTGGACTGCAGGCCCTCCTTTGCTGACCTACAAGTTGCAAATATGCACAGACATGAGTTGCTTGCTCCAGACACCCACAGCCGGTTATTCCAGGACAACGCGGCTCAAGATCCCCACGCCTGAGGATGGAAAATGGGTCCCCTGGAAACTCGTCCAGAGAAGGCACATCTGGGCCATTTCCAGAGCAGAGCAGGGCCTCTGAGGGACTGCCCAGGCCTTCCTTACGGCCTGCCATAGCACAGACAGCCCAGCCCAACTTGGCCTCAACAGCCAAACCTTCACTTGCTGCTCCTGGCCTATGACTCTGGGTAGCTGTGCCCAAACAGGCTGGAGCAACAAGCAAAAGCCCAGCCCCTGCTCACAGCCCTTCTCTCAGCAGCACTTCCAAGCTGCTCTGCAGGGGGACAGAACAGACTCTTGTCCTGGCTGACTCCTGACTTTTTAATGCCCTTGATAATGGACAGAAAGGTACATCACCTTCCAGACACCCGGTATTTAACAAGGCTTCAGAACTACTTTGCAGATCCTGTAAAATCTCATGATCATGGCAGCACTTGTAAAGAATCAGAACAGCCTTTTGTTGCAAATTACAACTACCTGAATGCAGAGACTGCAGTTTCAACTCTTGCAAGGTCCAGGAGCAGACTTGCTGCCTTTATTGGAGTGTTGCTGAACAAGCAGGCAGTAGCCCAAGGGACTTGTCCTTCCTCACACAGTGAGAGGGACCATGCAAAGGGACCTTGGCAGGTTTGGCAGCTGGGTGCCCATCAACAATCAGCAAGAATGCCCAGAGGCTGTTGAGAATTCCAAAGAGCTTTCCCTGCTGCTCTCTAACCAGCTCTACATCCCGTCCCACACGTCTCAAGAGTGTGCTTGGAAGCAGAAATGCCTCAAGATGGTCAGCAGGAGCCTCTGGCTTCACCCTGAATGGCAGCGTGCTACTCCCAACGTGCCAAGGAAAGAGCCTGGAATGCTGAAGATGAAGCTTCCTGGTCTGAAGATCAGGATCATGTCAAGCAACTTGGAAAGGAATGAGGGGTGTTCAATGCCCAGAACCAGGAACCAAACCCAAGAGAAACTGGAGGTTTCACTCAGCATCTGCATGGTTTAACTACTCCTCAGTTCAGCGCTGGCTGGATTGCTTTTGACATCCCACAGGAGTGTGCTGGGTGGCACAGACAGGAGCCCAAGGCTCACGAGAGCTTTGCTGGCTTTAGGTGCCAGAAAAACAACCTTCACATCGTGGCTTGGTTTTTTTTTTTTTTTTTGACACTCTTCCATATTCTGTCCATGGAATGTAAAAACATCTGAGGAGGCTCAGCTCCCTGCCTTTACCTGGTCTCTGCCAGCTGCCTGGCAAGGTCTTGTTGGAGCCCCTCGCTGGCTGCCAGTCGGCCCTCAAGGTCAGCCTTCTGGGCCAGCAGCTCCTCCTCTCGCCACACCTGGGCCACTTCATGCCCTTGGCCAGAGGATTCCTGGCTCAGCAGCTCCAGAGACCAGCTCGATGACTCTTGCTCCTGGGAAACCTGCAAGTGGGACAAGGTGCAGCTGGAGCCCTTCCTGGGGAGCCCTGTGCAGAGCCAGCCAGTGCCACCTCACAGGCAGCCAGAGGACAAGGAGCACCTGTGCTCTGGGCTCAAAGTTTCACAGTATCTGCCCCATGCAGCTCTGATAGCCTGGCCTGCCAGAAGCCTCTGGCACTGTTACCTTGGATGTGCTGTGTCAGGCCCTGCTGCCTTGCCTGGGACCAGACAGCTCCTTCCCAACAGACATCCCTACTCCGAACTCTGTGTTGTCTCTCTAAAACACTGCATCTTCCACCACTGCCAATACAATTTAGTCTGTGCACAAGGAGTGCAGTTACTTTTTCGCCATTGGTCCAAAATTCAGCTGGGTTTAGTCCATCACTGCTCGCATGCTCTCTTATTTCCCACACCAAACCCAAACCCCCAGGTGTTGGTGGCCTTTGCATGGGCATAGGAGAAGCAGCTCCCCATGCCCAGCTTTTGGCCTGGAGCTGATTTGAACAGCAAGCTCCAGAGCTGGATCAGTCTATCTGGGCATGCCAGGAAACAATCTGGCAGTCAATGGTCTCTGGCTGGAGCCAGACAGACAGACAAGGCTGCCTGCAGCAGCCCAGGCTGCTTTACCCAAGAAGGCCTGCACTGACAGGGATGTAGACCCATCTCTTCATGGGAAACATCATTGGAATAATTCAGGGACACTGGAATAGAATGAAAGTCAATGCCAGTGCCTGTCTGGATACAAGACTTTCCCTTCAGGATGTCCAAGTCTTTCTTCAGAGACCCTTTGGCAAGTTGACCCTTGCTCAGTGCAGCACTCAGTACCGAAGTGCTGTCCCTCAATTTCTTCAAACCAGTAGCCCTATGCTCCAAATCTTAATGCATGCTTTCCCTCACCAATTCCAATTCTTGAGTATTTTCCTTATGTTTTCTCATCTCAGGTGCATGCATTTCCCTCTCCTTTTCCAGATTTCTCATCTGCTGCTGGTACAATTCCCATTTCTGCTGCGAAAACAGGGAGAAAAATGCTCCCTAATTCCCTCTCTCACTTTGCTTTTCATATCAGATCTGGAGTCCTGCTGCAGGGGCTTTCCAGCTTCCCTTCTGCCCTTCCCTGACTTCCTGCAGCTCCACTCCAGTGCTCCTTTGGGGAGGAGCTGCCAGAACTGCAGCCAGGATTTCAAGTGCACGCTAAGCAGGATTCAGGCAGTGCCACGAGGATGTGCTCTCCATCAGGGAGGAAGGGAAGAGCAAACAGCCCCAGCCTTTCATTCCCTGCCCTTGGGCTGACAGCAGTGGTTTTCCACCTCTCCTGTGTAGAGTTTCCATGGCTCCATCCCCCAGAGCCCCACTGCCCTCTCTGGGAGCAGCAATGGCCAGATCAGTCTGTCATTCTCTGCTGCCACTCAGGACGAGTTCTCCCCTTGCAGGCACACGTCCTGCTGGGGATCAGCACTTGGCTCTCCTCTCCCCTCTCCCCACTGGCTGCTCTCAGATAGCCAAGGACAAACACCTTTCTGTTAACAGCAAACTTGGGACTCTCCCCTTCCTTCCAGATCCAGATATTTAGAAATCTGAACATGGGATTGGAGAGCAGGAATTCCCCAAACCATGCAACGTCAATAGGGACAGTCAGGACATAGAGAACTAAAGGTTCTAGGGCACAGAAGCCCAGCATGGAGGAAAATCAGCAGCCTCAGCATTAACTGGCTGTGCCATGACTACAACATCTTCTCCTCCTTATTCAGAAGAATGCAATTACAAAAGTTAAACTGGAAAAGCTGCTCTTTAGTACTATGAACACAAGGCCCAAACATAGCTAGGAAATGGCCCTTTGTGGCATCTGCCAATCTCACCAGCACATCCTTCCTTTCCTTCTCCAGCTTTTCTAATTTCCTCTTCAGAGATGCCACCTCCTGATGGAGAGCCACAGCCTCTTCCTGCCTTTCAGTGGCCTCTTTCTCCAGGGCAATCTGGTGAGAGATGTGCTTCGCTTCTGCCTGCACCCACTCTGCAGCAGGGAATGAGAAAGAAAAAGGAAAATGGGAAAAGCACAGCAAAGGCAAACTGATGTCCATCCTGCAGAGACAACAGCACTGCCTTCTCTACCTGCCTGTGTTTGCCAGGCCCTAAGCCCACAAAGGCTCCCAAGCTGACAGAAATGAAGGAAACTTCCAGGCACAGAAAAAGGCAGGAATGAAAGGGGCAAGGTTCATAGGGATTGGAAAGTGTGTTTGCCTTTGGCCTTGTGCAGAGTGAGCAAGCCAAGAGAGACAAAGAAGAGGGGATGCCTGTGCAGCCCTGCTCCAGAGAGGCCAATAGCCTGGAGACTCTGGCAGGGCCTGGAGTTTGGGAGAATGGAGCTGAGGCATCCAGCTACAGCTCCTTAGCACAGACACGGCACCTGAGAGGCACCAGCTGTGCACGGGATCTGCCCTAGCCCAGCCAGATGGCACTGCCAGCCACAGCATCTTTCTCAAGAGAAAGCTTTCACTGGCACTGGGATGGAGAAATCTCCTGCTGCCTGTTTTCCCTCTCTGCCATTTCAGGCCAGTGCCCTTTTCCTCTGCATGGCATCAGGGATCCCCACTGGTGAGACAAGATGGGGCAGTGGCTGGGAGAGGAGAAGCTGTACCTTGCTCATTATCCTCCATCTGTTTCTGCAGCTCCTGATTGTGGGCCCTGAGCTTGTCCCTCTGAGCCTGTGTCTTCCTCAGCTCCAGCACCACGGCCTTACACTCTGTGGCCATGGCCTCTGCTCTCTCCTCAGACCTCTGGAGCCTCACGCGCAGCTCAGACACCTCGGCCTCCAGCAGCTGCTTCTCTTCACTTGCCTGCTGCTCTCTCTTCTCTATCTCTGCCAGCAGCGTGTCCTGCACCTGGAAGATGGATGCACAGAGCCTCAGGGACAAGGCTGCTCCTGAGGCTGCAGAGTGGGCCGCAGGGAGAGCAACAAAGGAGAAATGATTTCAGGCAAAATGATGCCAAAACCAGAAGGCACAGAAGCAAGGATTGCAATGGAGACAAATGCAGAGAAAACAGGCAAAGGGAGGCAATGGGCATCCTTGGGCTGCAGCTCTGAACAGCGGCTGAACTGGCTGCGCTGGAAGTGCCCTGCCCAGCCTGCCACAGCCACCTCTGTGTCCCCACATTGCTCAGTGCCTGGCACAGGCACCAACTCTGTCTGGGACAACACTGCTAACAGAGGGACAGAGAAGCTCCAGACCAGTCTGCTGCTGCTTCTCCTCCCACATTTCCTGCTGGGACCCGGGAGAGGATGGGGGAAAACTTCTGCAGCAGACACCAGATCCAGCCTCAGCCTCAGGGTGCAGCAGCAGCCCCGGGCAGAGCACGGCAGCTGTGGATGCTGCTGGCAGGGGAAAGAGGTTGGGGCCTCCAAGGCAAAGGTGCTGTTGTGTGTCCCTGGAGAAGAGGATGCCACTGCACAGCTTACCTGTTTTTTGACCTGCTGCATTTCTCTTCTCTGCTGTGAACGCAGCAGCTCGGCCTGCTTAAGAGCAGAAAATAACCCAGACACACGATTTTTCAGTGTCAGGTTCTGCTCTTCCAGCCTTCTGAGGCACTGGTCCTTCTCCTCCAGAGACAGGATCAGCCTAGAAGTAAAGTATGCAACTCATCGTTACACGGTATCACATTTTATCAACTCTTAGGACTTGCACCACCTCAGGGGGAAACTGCTCTGCCTGATGTGGTTTGTCTATAAACAACTTGTCTGTTTGTTCCTCCTGCAGTCCCAGCCCAGCGTGTGCCTGCTCTGCTTTTGTTACTGAAAAAACAGCGAGTTCCTGCCTCCATGCCCTACCTTCTCTTTCAGATGGAAATGTGAAGACAAAGCTAACAAAGTCTTGCTAATGAAGACATTAGGGGAGAGGAACAATTTTCTTCTGACTAACCAGGCTCCAAAGCGGGGAGGTTTGGTCAGCATGGAAGAGACATTTCCTTCCCCCATCTTACACATCCAGGTAGGAGGAGCAGCACCCTAGAGCCAGGGCATCTCTGGCAAGTTCCCTAACATTTACCAGCACCCATCCTACTTTCAGCTGGAGAAACAAAGGAAGTCCTGGCAGGCTTCAGTGCCGAAGGATTCTTCTTGGAAGAAGAATCCTGTGGCACTGAAGCCTGGTAGGACATGATCAGCTACAGGAGCCCCCCATACCTTGGTCCTGTTTCTTGCATTCTTTGCACAGTCAGAAATGCCTGTGACTGTGCAGGGTGGCAGGGACCCTGCCTGACCCCCTGCAGGCAACGGGGGACATTTGATGAGGAACGATGCAACAGAGACATTCTTGTTTCTGTCTGCCTCTGAGGGCAATCTGGCCTAGAGCAGCAATCAGGGCCTTAAGATGGTTCTGCCCAGAAAAAGCACCAGATGCCAGGCTGAGCCAGACCCCAAAGGCTCCAAGTTACAGGCCCCAAGGTGGAGCTGATGGATGTATCCAGCTCCTTACAGTGCAGCTCAGGCAGTGTCAACACACCCACCTAACAACACATCCCCCTAGAGGGAAAGGGCCACCCCAAAAGCCTTTATCTTCAGAAAAACTCTATCTGAAGGCTTCAAAGAAAAGAAAAAGGAAGAGAACATCCAGAAAATGAGACCTGTCTTCACGGAGAGTTCAGAATCTGCCACTTAGGAAATGCTGCCAGAGCCCCTGGCAGGTGCAAAGATGGCAAAGAGCGAAACCATTCAGCACATTGTAGAGTCCCACAGGCTTTCATTTACCTGGCTTTTTCCTTCTCTAGGGCATTCACTGAAGCCTGCAATTCTGAATTTGGCTGAGCCACTTCTTCCCACTGAATCCATTCCCTGTCCAAGTTCTGCAGATGCACTTCCAGGTCCTTTTTGTGGTGTTTTGCCTCCTCCAGCATTTTCTGCATCTGCTCAATCTCCAACAGCTTCTGCCTGAACTCTTCCTGGGCCTCACTTCCATCCTGCTGGGCTCTCTGCACAGTCCTTTCCTGGCACTCTCGGGAGGCTGCCAGCTGAGATGTCAACTGTGCCACCTCCAGGCAAACAGAACAAAGCAGTCAGAGGCTACAGCCACAGCTTCTCACACTCAGCCACAGCACAGGCTGGGAGCAAAGGGAAAGGACAACTTTCCACTCCTCCCTGTCCTGACAGCACCAGATTCACAAAGGATAAGGACAACTTGTTTCAGGCCCTAAGTGGCCCACCACCAAGGGCACCTGAGAAAGCACCTGCCAAAGCAAGGCCAGCAAGAAGAGGCCAGCAGGAATCCATGCTGCTGCTTGCTGGCCAACAGCACAGAGGACTAGCCCAGCTGTCCAGAGCAGCAGCTGACATTCAGCAGAGCACTGAGTGTCCTTCAGAGCAGCTGCCATGGAGCCCCCAGAGCACGAGACAGCCCCAGGGCTCAGCCCACCATCTGCTGCTCTGCCATGGAAAAGCAAGAAGGCCACAGACCCCTCGCTGCATGACTGCAGTGCCACTGCTCTTTCACTCACTTGCTTTTGTAGAGCCTCCCTCTGCTCAAGGAGGAGATTGATTTCGTCTTTGAAGTCTTGTAGATCTTCATTGTGCCTCCTCTGAGCTGCCTGTGCTTCTCTGCGAGCTGCCTGCAGTTCCCCTTGCAGCTCTGCCTCCACACGCTTCCTGCTCATCTCCAGCTTTGATATCTGCTGCTGAGCAGCAAACAGCCTGGATTGCAGGCCCTCCTTTGCTGACCTTCAAGTTGCAAATATGCACAGACATGAGTTGCTTGCTCCAGACACCCACAGCCGGTTATTCCAGGACAACGCGGCTCAAGATCCCCACACCTGAGGATGGAAAATGGGTCCCCTGGAAACTCGTCCAGAGAAGGCACATCGGGCCATTTCCAGAGCAGAGCAGAGCAGGGCCTCTGAGGGACTGCCCAGGCCTTCCTTACGGCCTGCCATAGCACAGACAGCCCAGCCCAACTTGGCCTCAACAGCCAAACCTTCACTTGCTGCTCCTGGCCTATGACTCTGGGTAGCTGTGCCCAAACAGGCTGGAGCAACAAGCAAAAGCCCAGCCCCTGCTCACAGCCCTTCTCTCAGCAGCACTTCCAAGCTGCTCTGCAGGGGGACAGAACAGACTCTTGTCCTGGCTGACTCCTGACTTTTTAATGCCCTTGATAATGGACAGAAAGGTACATCACCTTCCAGACACCCGGTATTTAACAAGGCTTCAGAACTACTTTGCAGATCCTGTAAAATCTCATGATCATGGCAGCACTTGTAAAGAATCAGAACAGCCTTTTGTTGCAAATTACAACTACCTGAATGCAGAGACTGCAGTTTCAACTCTTGCAAGGTCCAGGAGCAGACTTGCTGCCTTTATTGGAGTGTTGCTGAACAAGCAGGCAGTAGCCCAAGGGACTTGTCCTTCCTCACACAGTGAGAGGGACCATGCAAAGGGACCTTGGCAGGTTTGGCAGCTGGGTGCCCATCAACAATCAGCAAGAATGCCCAGAGGCTGTTGAGAATTCCAAAGAGCTTTCCCTGCTGCTCTCTAACCAGCTCTACATCCCATCCCACACTTCTCAAGAGTGTGCTTGGAAGCAGAAATGCCTCAAGATGGTCAGCAGGAGCCTCTGGCTTCACCCTGAATGGCAGCGTGCTACTCCCAACGTGCCAAGGAAAGAGCCTGGAATGCTGAAGATGAAGCTTCCTGGTCTGAAGATCAGGATCATGTCAAGCAACTTGGAAAGGAACGAGGGGTGTTCAATGCCCAGAACCAGGAACCAAACCCAAGAGAAACTGGAGGTTTCACTCAGCATCTGCATGGTTTAACTACTCCTCAGTTCAGCACTGGCTGGATTGCTTTTGACATCCCACAGGAGTGTGCTGGGTGGCACAGACAGGAGCCCAAGGCTCACGAGAGCTTTGCTGGCTTTAGGTGCCAGAAAAACAACCTTCACATCGTGGCTTGGTTTTTTTTTTTTTTTTTGACACTCTTCCATATTCTGTCCATGGAATGTAAAAACATCTGAGGAGGCTCAGCTCCCTGCCTTTACCTGGTCTCTGCCAGCTGCCTGGCAAGGTCTTGTTGGAGCCCCTCGCTGGCTGCCAGTTGGCCCTCAAGGTCAGCCTTCTGGGCCAGCAGCTCCTCCTCTCGCCACACCTGGGCCACTTCATGCCCTTGGCCAGAGGATTCCTGGCTCAGCTGCTCCAGAGACCAGCTCGATGACTCTTGCTCCTGGGAAACCTGCAAGTGGGACAAGGTGCAGCTGGAGCCCTTCCTGGGGAGCCCTATGCAGAGCCAGCCAGTGCCACCTCACAGGCAGCCAGAGGACAAGGAGCACCTGTGCTCTGGGCTCAAAGTTTCCCCAGCTCCGTTCTCTGTTTTAGGGGCTCTGTGGCTGCCCAAAGCAACACATTTTGCAGAAGCATGCCACACTTTGCTGATGAACACGCATATCCCTGGCTAAGAAATGCGTGTGTCATCTTGAGCCAGGTGTGCACAGCAATGTGCCTGTCTTCTGCTGCCAGAAAGAGCATCGGGGCTGATCTGGCTGCCACAACTCCCACTCCCACAGGTGCTGCCTAGCAAGAAGGTGTTCAGAACCCTGCTAACATCATCCCTCTCTTGCTCCAGCACATCCCTCTGAAGCTGCAATTCTTCCAATGTCTGCCTCTTGACTTGCAGCTGCCTCTGCAAGGATGGCTCTTGTCCCTCAAATGCAGCCAACTCCTCCACTGTACAAGAAGGGGCAAGACGAGATTTCAAGGGAAAACCAATCTCATTTCCAAAACCAACCTCCATCCTGTCCTGCTGTTTTGCCTCTTCTGCCTGGGCTGACGCTTCCTTCTGCTCAGGGGCTCTGGAGGAACGTCCCTGGTGAGAAAGCCCTCGAGCTCCCTGCAAGTGCACAGGGAAGAGCACACTCAGACTGCATGGCTGCCCCTGAGGCACTTGCCTCTGAGTGCTTCCCAGCCTGTCCCAGAGCACAGCACTTCCAGCTGAGCTCTTCCTCCTCTCCTTGGCAATATTTTCAGCCCAGGAGTTTGACAGTAGTGCAAACAAACATGCTGCAAGGTGTCTGATCACTTCTAAGAACGCCAGAAGGGGAGCTGCCCAGAGCCCAATCCAACATGACCGTGAACACTCCCAGAGATCCAGGGGCAGCCACAGCTTCTCTGGCACCCTCAGAGGGCAGAATTCCCTCCCAATATCCCATCCATCCTTGCCATGTCTTGGTGGGAAGCCTTGTCCTGTCCCTGCCGGGCCCTGGCTTAAGTCCCTCTCCAGCTCTCTTGCAGCCCTTTCATGCACTGGAAGGCACTCTAAGGTCACCCTGGAACCTTCTCCAGCCTGGACAACCCCAACTCTTGCATCCTTTTCCCTTGGCACAGGTGCTCCAGCTCTTGCAGCATCTTCCTATCATCCTTGTGACCTCCTCTGGGCCACTGAGGATCATTTCAGAGATGTCTGGGAGAAACTCATTCTTGACTCTGGGAAGCGCTGAGGCTGCGCTGTAATTTGGGTGAGGGGAGGGCAATGAAAAGCTGCTCCCTTGTTTGTATCTGTGGCCTCCAGTGGGACAAGGACAGTGGAGGAGATATGGCTGAGCTCTGGGATAGCCAGGAGCCCCCCATTCCCTGCCAGGCCTGTCCCCAGGGCCAGCACCACAGCTGCTGCCAGCTCTGGAACAGCCAGCTGTTAATCCCTTGCTAATCCCAAAGGGAACAGTTCCCCGAGGCACAGCCCAGGCCCACCCAGGTCCCTGCTGGGCTTGGCACAAGGAGAGCAGCGGCTTTGTCACTCACCCTCCGGGTCTCCATCTGCCCCTTGCACAAAGACTGAGAAAATATTAGTGACCAAAGGCCCTTGGTCTTTGCAGGGTCCAAACCCCAGTGACCAAAGGGCCCTTGGCCTTTGTAGGGTCCAAACCCCAGTGAGCAAAGGCTCTTGGCCTTTGTAGGGTCTGAACCTCAATATCCAAAGGCCCTTGGCCTTTGCAGGGTCTACACCCAGATATGCAACGGCCCTTGGCCTTTTCAGGGTGTAAACACCAATATCCAAAGGCCCTTGGCCTTTTCAGGGTGTAAACACCAATATCCAAAGGCCCTTGGCCTTTGTAGGTTGTTAACAGCAATATCCAAAGGCCCTTGGCCTTTGCAGGGTGTAAACACTGATATCCAAAGGTTCTTGGCCTTTGCAGGGTCAATAGCACAAAGTGCCGTTGGCCTTTGCAAGGTCCAAGCCCCAAAGTTCACGAGCTGTTGCCAGCTCCAGGGTACAAACCCCAATAGCCAGGAGCTGTTGATTGTTGCCAGGATCCAACCCCCAGCATTCCATGGCCTTTGTGACAGTTGCCAGGGTCATACCCCCAACGTTCCATGGCCTTTGTGATGGCTGCCAGGGCCCAAAGCCCACATTCCAGGGGCTGTTGGAGAGGCCCTCCCTGGCTCTCCCCCCATCCCAGCTCCCTGCTGCTCCTGGCACTGGCCCTGCCTCCCCCATGTCCCCAGAGCCCTCCTGGGCAGCTGGGCAGAGACCTGGCTCAGAAGTCACTTTGAAGGCTCAGCATTCTCAAGACCTGCAGGCTCTTTAAGGATGTGCTTAGTTCCTAAGTCACAGGAATACTTCTGCCTTCCCTGACAAAGGGCACATGTAAGGAAAAGCCGAAAAAGATCCTTGGTGTTTACAAATATTCATGGAAAGAAAAGCTTTGCCTTTAGGACAGCTACATGAGGAGGAAGAATAGTATTTGAGAGGCTTTTCAAATTTCTACAGAGAAATGCCAAGAGCTGCAGTGTTTAAGGCTCACAAAACAGATTAAGAATTCTGAGACAGCCACTGAGCCATTTCTTCACAGGCTGTGCCCCAACACGAGGGCTGCTGATCCCCTGACCTCCTGGAGGATTCTTCTACTTGAGCTGCTGGACCAGCAGCCCAGGCATGAGGGGAGTTGTGGTGCTTGGGGTGTTTTGGTGCTTTCTTGAGGCATTTGATCACCCCAAGCCATATTTGACATGTCCCCATGTTTTACCTAGTTGTTAATTATGGCTTTAATTGATTTCTATTTATCCATATTTCTTATGCTTCTACTCAATTTTACTTAATTTTGAGGGATTCTTGAAGGGGCTTTGGGGTTTTTCCTGGTTTTGCTACATTTAATGCACCATCTGCCTTTTCTACACTCCATTGTTTAAATGCAACTAAAATATAGCCCTAAATGTTTAATTCTTCTTCTAATTTATTCCATTTTGATCAGTTTTGTTTAAATTTCGAGAAGGTTTTGAGGCTTTCGGGGGTCATTTTGCGTAGCCGCCCGGGCAACGCCTGAGGGGAGTTGGGCTGGGACGGGAACGGCTCAGGCCCCGCCCCTGTCCCGCTCAGCCAATCGCTGAGGGCACTTTTCCCCGCCCACGCCTTGGGCGGGAGCCGCCCCCCGGTGTCAATCCCTGAGGGGGGTTCGGCTGAGGCGGGAACTTCTCCCCGCCCTCCCCTCGCCGATCCCTGCCGGCCCTGCCCTGCCTCGCTGCCGGCGGCGCCTTGTGCCTCGGAGCTTGCTTCAGCTGCCCCAGCAGCCTGGGCTGCTTTGTCCTGGTTCATTCTCCCCCCTCCCCAGGTAGTGCAACTCCAGCGCCCCCCACCCCCCGAAGCGGAACATTCGGGTCGCTAGAGGGTCGTGTCCACAAAGGAGACACAGGAGTCCTGTCAAAGTGCCTTGATAGGAACAAAGGGAGAGAGTCCATCAGCGTGTGCCCAACAGGGTCTCTCTCAATCCCTTGCGTCAAGTAGCCTTCTGTGCTCCTTTCCCGGCTGCATTTTCTCCTCATTCCGTCTCCTCCCCTTGGCTGATGTGAAAAACGGGTATCTTATGATTGGCTTTTCACAAATATTAAAATGTATATTATAATTGTTATGTTAGAAAGTTATGCTGTATTAATTTTCTTGAGTAATATGTTAAATATAGTTTTAGATTATAACAATCTTAAAATGGAAACTATGGTATGTAAGATATTTTTAAAGAGAGGACTCGCATCAAGGTAGGGGCCACAAGACTCCTAAATTTTTCAGAGGAAAAGAATTTATTGCTCTCTTATCGAGTTCTTCCCAGCTCGCTCAGCCCTGAAGATGCCGCTAGGATTAAGAGGAAGAAGTTGACACTGACCAGACAGAATCCTTTGTTTGAATGGAATTTATGCATCATGTATGAGGTGTATGAATATGCAACAGTTTATTTCTTTTAAAAGTTATTCTTCTGTTAATGTGTGTCCTTTTTCGGGCTTATTTGGCCAGAAAGAGGTACCTAGACTGTCCATAACTCTTTTTTTTTCTCATACTGTCCTAATCCCAATTGTTCAAATTTTTATTGCTCAAATTATATTATTTTTTAATAACCATTTTATTACTATTAAAATTTTAAAATTTTAAAAAACATGATTGGCATTTTTCATAGCTGAACTACTTGGGAGGTACTTGGGACTTCCCAATCTGCCTATTCATGTCCCCCTTATTATGTGCCCTCTGTAAGACATAAAAGCCATGATCATTGCAATCTGCTGAATCCATTACTGTATTTTAGAAAGCTTTACTAATTGACATGGACTTCTTCTCAGGGAAGAAGAATAAAGACTTAATTGACTTTTGAAAATTAACTTTATGAGAAATGATGCTCACTTTTAAAATTTCCAAGGTTTGTTAAACCTTAACAAAATTACAACAAAAGATTGTGTAAAATGACTACATAATATTTGGCTTTCGCATTTACGTATTAGCTTTTGCATGTTGTCAGTGATTATAAGTATTTAGAAACAGTACCAATTGTAACTCTTTTTATCTGCTTGTGAATATAATATAATCTATCAGCTTAAGTATGCACTGTATTGCTCATAGAAAGAGTAGTGTAAAGAATATAATATCTATGTATCGCTTATGGAGTATTGTCCTATAGAAAAGAGTTCTGTGTAACTAAGAAGAACAGTGTGGGGCCATTCACTGACCGATCCCTCTAAGTGATAAGATAACCGTGACACAAACCAGAGCACCCGAGGACAATTAGAGAATACCATGTTAAAGTTAAGGAGGACATACTAAATCCTTATCAGAGGATGTAAAACACCAGGATGGAGACACAAGGAAAAATAAAATATATTGACCTGATACCCAGGATGTCATGCAGATAAGCCAGAGTTAGAAGAAATCAAACAAAGGAGTTCCCAAAACATCAGAAAGTCCAAAGGAATGTTTGAATCATATACGAAACACCTGAATATGCATGTATCTCAGTGATGTAACTGTATAAAGATAACACTGTCTGTATATACCTGTGTGTTCTTTGGCTATTGGCCAGAAGCACCCCAGCACTTGATTTTTGTCTCTTATTTTATCCCTTATTAAACTTTACAAAAAATTCTTTATCCTCAACTCTGTTTCTCACAAGACTGAATAAGGAAAAATTGCCGAGCTGGGAGCATGGAACCAAACTGCCATGTGCTCATCAACAAATATTTCTGTTCCTGGGGGTTGCGTCAGCCAGACCTGGCCTCTCCCAAGGCCTCTCCCAAAGTCTGTCTGTCAACTATTTTTTGCTGTCCATTGGTGGAGACTTTCTTGCAACTTGACTGGAGGTGAGGTGCTGTCATGCTGCGCCCGCTAGCAGCAAGCTTTTCCCATCCCATGCAAGGGACACGTACACAGCCTCTCTTCACAAGACTTTCACAACCAAGGCTGTCTGGCAGCAACAATACTGTGGGGGGAAGCGGACTGTGGGGAGAACAGAGGACGTCTAAACAACAAGATTATGATAACATGACTACATATCTTTTAACATATATACAGTTTTCATCCCTGAGTTGTGAAAGCCAATTCATCATGTTACCCATCTATAACTACTTTTCCGCCCAGAGTCAACTTAAAGCTAATCAGAGCCCCCCAAACTCCTGTGTCACCTTCCCCAGACCCCCAAAACCTCCCCAGAGACCCCCCAACCCTTGCTGCACTGGTGGATGAGTGACTCTATGTGTTTGGAGGTGGAGAGGGGGCTCGAGGGGTCCTGGGTGAATCCTAGGGGGATTTGGGGCAACTACAAGACCAGGGCGTGTGGGGAATTTGAGGGAGTCGGGGAAAATTCAGAATGGGGGCAAGATGGTGGCATCTGGGAGGGTGGGGTTGGCGGCTCTAATGATTCGAGGTGAGGAGAAGCCCTGAGGGGAGTTCTAGGGGGGTTTGGGGAAAGTTTTGGGGTTCTGCAGGACGGAGGGGGACTGGGGGGTTGGAGGTGCTGGAGGAATTTGGGGAGGGGTGGTTGTGTGGTTTCCAGGGGCTGGGAGACAACTGGGTCTACTTGTTTGGAGATGGGGAGGAGCTTCAGGGAGTTTGAGGGGAGGTGTGGGGAACTTTGAGGGGGCTAAATGGGCTGGGAGACCTTTAGGGGATCTGGGGGGCTGGAGGAAATTTGGAATAGGGGAGATATGGGAGGCCTCGGGCAGCTGGTGGACAGATTGCTCTGTATCTTTCGAGGTGGGGAGGGGGCTGGGGAGGCTGATTTTGGGGCCCCTCCTGATTTTTGGGGGGAGACCACAGAGCTGAGGCCAATTTCTTCTTTCATCTGGGTGGGGGCTTTAGGGGTCCCAGCTTCTTAGGGTCCAGGGTCCCTTCCTGATTTTAGGGACCCCTTGATTTTGGGGTCCCCTCCCCAGGTTGCACATCTGAGGATGTTTTCTCCTCAGAGATGTTCCAGTTCCTGCTGTGAAGGGGGTCTGTGAGAATCTATCTGAATTTTCCCTCATCTGCCTCATAATTGTAATTTGAGGACCACTGAAGACAAGACACCCCTGGCTTGAATCTCTGGCTCTGAAGGAGAAAGTCACATGCCACAAGGCCCTGAGACCTGAGAGCACTGTGCTAAGCTGTTTTCACAGGTGTTTTTTGCTGTATGTTTTCACAGGTGTTTTTTGCTGTATGTTACACTGAGCCCAATTAGAAGAAGAAGAGGGCACCGTGCCCTTTTTGCAACAATAGTCTTGGAAGCTGTCCCACCTCTCAGCCTGGCTGGACTTCTCCTGAGTTTTGGGTGGTACCCCACAGAAGACCCTGACAGACAGATTGAGATGTAAGAAGCCTCTCCATCAAGACCGAAACATGAAACCCCCATGTGAAAAGGCCCCTCTCCTCCTTCCAAGGACTGGGACTGAAACCCCTAAACCAGAGGAGGTGTGTCAGGGAGGCAAGCTGACCATACCAAGATGTTTGCCTGCAGGTTGTGACCACTGGACCAAGAAGACAACGGTTCTTGTTCACTGCTAAAAACATGGACTACCTGTTACATCTATTCCTTATTGTATCTGTTTCCCCCCCCCCGCCCCCAATTTTCAATAGAATTATCATAATAAAAACCTCTCAGTTTGCTAGAGATTTTGAGATCTCCCCAATGTAACAGGTGGATCCTCAACTGGACTGGACCAAGAGACTTCGTCTCTACATTTGGTAGCTATACCCTCCTCTTTCTCTCTTTCTTCTCTCTCTCTTTCTCTATCTTTTTCTCTCCCTTAATCTCTCTCTATCGTATTTTGCTGTGGTCATTCAATATAGGTGCCTTTGTTTTCATTATTACTGCAAACCCCCTGTACTGTGTCATTTTTTTGCACCCTGAGATCAATCCACGAACCGTCATGAAACCCGTCTGTGAGGACGGATTGTGACAGGGCCTGTGGGAGTGGTTGGGGCTTGGGGGAGGGGGAAGCCCCCTGCCCACCACCAGCTACTTCATGGTCTTCCACCCCCTCCCACACCCTCGTCCTGTGTGGGTGGCACTCCCCTGCTGGGGGGATCTGGGGAGGATCCTGCGGGCTCTGTGGAGGGTGATCTGGGGGACACCGGCTCTCCACCATCAGGTACAAGTCATCCTGGGGCAGTCCTGGGGCAGGGCCAGGCAAATCTGGGAGTATCTGGAGGGGGCTGAGGGGGTTCTTCAGGGGTCTGGTAGGGGAAATAAGGGGAGATATGGTGGGAATATGAGGGGATACGGGAAGCTAGGGGGTTCTGAGTGGGGATATGGTTGGAGAAATTGGGGGGATACAAGGGGGTATAGGGTCCTGGGGTGTCGTGGAGGGGAGATATGGGATATGACAGGCACAGGGAGCTGAGGACTCCTTGAAGGGCTTCAGGAAGTCCTGGAGGGGCTGGTAAGAGATATATGACAGGCATGTGGGTAGTACAGAGTCTTGGGTGGGAGATACAGGAGGGTAGATGGTCCTAGGAGGGTCCTGGGTGGCTCTGGGAGGTCCTGGGGGTTTCTGGGCAGATTGTGGGAGGAGATTGGGCAGGGACATATGGAGGAACAGGGAAAATGCATGGATGCAGTTTGGCCTGGTTTGGAAGAAGCACAAGCAAGGCCTTAGGAGTAAACTCTTTATTGATGGAACAAGGGTGTGAAGTTTGCTGTCTAGAGGCCCTTCAGCTCTCCTGCCACATGCCTCACTCGCCTCAGGTGAACTTTATATGCACTGATCTGCGCCATGCTCTGGCCTGGGCAGGGGGCTTTGGACCCTCCGGAGGGATGGACTGTTGGGAAAACTGTGGGTCCACGGAGGGGAGGCTGTCCTCAGCAGCACAGCTCTCCTCTCCGCCTTTGGATGTGGCTGGGCTTGGGACAGGTCATTGAAAACTGTGTCTGCAGGTTGGTACAGGCCTATGCCGATCAACCTGCCCTAATACAGAGTGAACGATCCAATCTGCCATGGTCCTTATGTCCAAAGTGTTGCCTGAAATTCCTGGATTCCTTTCTCTCACCAAGATCTCCTTCACCATTGCAGAATTCTCAGGCTCCATGGTTTTGGCATATCCAGTCCCTTTTGCATGAAGCTGTGGTCCTAAGGCAGGCAGCTTTACTCCTGTGCTTGCTTTCTGCCTCTGTTCTTCGGATGATCCAGGAAATTCTGGCTGCATCTGTCTGTTGGAGACCTTACCCTTGGGAAGCTGCAGGATTTCGATGTACTCACAGCTGGAGTCTTCTCCAAACTCAAAACCTATCATGGATTTCAAGAGGCTGTGGACATTCTTAACAACTTGGATGGTGAGATCATCAAGGAGGGCATGTATACGTTCTCTGCATGTTTCAGCTTCCTTGGATGTGTCTGCTTGGGTGGCTCCTCCATCAACAGGCTGCTCCTTCTGCCTGGCTGCCCTCCCTGGCTCAGAAGCTTTGGTCTCCACATGGTCCCCCAAGATCTCCAACACTGTCGCTACAAGTTCCTTGGCCACCAGTTCTATTTCCTGGTGGTAGTCTAGAGGTGTCTCTGTGGGTTCTGTTCTCACGGAGCTGCCAAAACCACTTTCTCTGATCCCCTGAGCAGCGTTCCTTAAAAAGCTGACACGCTGGTCCCCAGGAACCTTCAGCCTTGCAAACACTTTGTACACAACAGTCTCAACCAGCGCTTGGAGCTTCTGGGCTTCTGATGCAGTCAGCTGCTCGAGGACAGCTTTAAAGAAGCTGTCAGCAGTGTTGTCTGGCTTCTTCTGGGAGTCAGCGGCTCTGCTGGCGGTCTCTTTGCTGTTCTGTGAAGGTGGCCAAGAAGGTTTCTGAGGCTGCAGCTGCTGCTCTGCCCAGCTGGAAGTGTCAGTGGTTCCCGGCAGTTTGGAGCCATCCTTTAATGTGGCCAAAAGTGGCAGAAACCCTTCCTGAAAGGTGACACCAGGTTGTGGGTCATGGTGCCTGGACAAGCACTCAGCCCCTGTGTGCTGAGGATTCCCACAGGCCCAGGCCAGCACTCTGCTTCAGCCAGGCACAGAGGCAGGGGAGAAGGGCTTCTCTCAGCACGGTGTGTGCCTGCACATGGCCCTGCTGCCCATGCCCAGCTCAGTGCCCTGTGCTGGCTCAACTCCCAGCCCTGGAGTCCTTTCCCCGCCACAGCGCCCAGCCCAGCAGCACCGCCCTGCACAGTCCCATGCCCCTGAACACAAGGCTTTGCCTACTTCTTGCTGCCCCAAGATCTGCTTTGCCTGCAGTTTGGTCCTGGTCAGGTACTGCCTGTACTCGTTGAACTCCTTCACAGTGCAAATCACCTATGGAGGGATGAGGGCAGAATCCCCCAAGAACTGTCAAGCCTTGCAGTCAGCCTTCCCCAAAACAGCCCGAGCCCAGTGGGAGAGGAGCTGCCCCCAAGCCCTCCCCCCCATACCCTGGTGTTGGGGCCACTGCTGTCCCCCCATCCAGGGCTGAACAGGCAGCGTGGGGCAGGCTGAGAAGGGCAGGTCTGGGGCTTGCCAGGGGGATGTTGGTGCTGCTTCTGCTCCCAGGGACACCAATGCACAGCTCTGTCCTCTGGCAGCAGCAGCAGCTGCAGCAAGGGTTGTGGGAGCCCTGCTTGAAGGGGGCTGTTCTTGATCAGCCTGATGTCCAAACCTACCTTGTTTTCACTGGTGACACAGCCCTGTTTCTTCAGCATCTGCAGGATGTCCTTGCGCTTGTGGTAGTCCTGAAGATGGGGGTCATGCAGGCAGTTGTATTGCAGGTTCAGGTGGTGCATGTAGGGGTCGTCCAGATTGAAAGAAGGACATTGCCAGTGAAGCTGTAAGAGACATTTCCCAGAGTATGAAGGAGGTGTGAGAGCAGCAAAGAGGTGCCATGCAGTACTTGTGAGAAGAGCAAGGTACTTTGAAGACCAACACTCTTCTTTGTCCTCCTGAAGACATAGAGACCCTCACAGAAAGGCTGCAGGGCTGAGCCAGGCTGGGCTGGGATGGGGTGGGCTGGGTTGAGGGACAGAAGACAAAGCCCAGCAGCAAATGGACACCTTAGGCCATCAGGGGGAACTGCTGACCCACCCACAACTGAAAAGGTCAGGCCCAGTGCATCAAATGCAGCCACTGGAGATTGGATGAAACCAGTCTCCTCGGGTTAGGCAGGCTCAAGGGCTGTGTCAGCTGCCTCTGCCTTGGCCCCGGGCAAGTCTCTGCCTTGGGAAGGTGCAGTGCAAGCTGGCAGAGGAGGAGGAGGACAGTGTGTGCATTCCCCAACCAGGAAAACCCAGGCTCTTCCAAATATGCCAACAGAATAAGCAGGAGAAGGTGGAAGTGTCCCTCAAAGGTGCACCAGAGCCTGACTCGACATGGCAGGATCAGCTGGAGGGACTCATTGCCCTGGCACCAGGACAAACACAGCTGCCTGCTGCAGGCAGGGGCCCAGCCACATACATGCACAGTGCCAGAAACCAGTGAGGAGACTGACAAGGGCTTCTTCTTTGCGTTCCAGGAGCAGAACACAGAGAACCTGGAGCTTCACTCTTCTGCCCAGCCCTGCCTGACTGTAGGGCTGCAGCCCCTGCTGTAGAGGAGGTGGCCACAAGTACTCCGTGCATGATGGGGACCCCATGAAAGAGGAGAGCTTTTCTGCACTCTTTTACTTCCTTTACCTTTTCTCCCAGCTTTCCCCTGCATAAGACAGACTTGGACTTGGGCTTCACATAGATCTTGACTCCAAGTGGGAGTTCCAGCAGGTCAGGATCCATTAGACTGGTGGCTCAGTCTCCCAGGTGTGGAGTTCTGGGGTTGAGCTGGGAAGACACAGATACTTGGGCAGTAGCTCAATAAGCCTCCTCCACAGCAGGTGCAAGAGAAGGAGCTGAGAGTCTTGAGGATTCCTGGAGCAGACCCCAAAGCCCCAGGCCCTCCAGCTAAGCTCTCTCTCTCAGCCCACTGCTCTCCTCCCTGTAAGTGCCAGGGCACTCAGCAGTGCCTCTGCCTTTTGGCAGGACACCAGCAGTGAGATGGAGCTCCACAGCTCCTTCCAAGAGCTCTCATGGTGCTGTGATGCTGAGCAGTGCTCCTTCCAAGAGCTCTTGTGGTGCTGCAATCCCACACTGACTCCTTGTGCTCCAGAGGTTTCCCAGCGATGGGGCATTGTTATATCATGGTGATGTCACATCCCCACATTGTCACATCATGTGCTGCCCACCACACCTGGGGGGAGGGGGGGCACCTGGAGGCTCCTTTAGACAGCCCTGTGGGCCACCCCCTCCGTGTGACCCAGCTGTGAGAGCTCCTGTCCACAGGCCCCTTTCCCCCCTCCCCTGTCGTGTCATTCCATCCGGCAGAGCCTCCTCACCAGCAGGAAGGAATGGGAGGAATTGCCTCTCCAAAGATGCCCAGTTTGGGGGCTGCTTTTCCCCCTCTCCCTTTTTAGACCTTCTTCCTTGTCATGGCCAAGCAGCCACAACTGGGGAAATTATAGCACACTGGATATTTGGCCCATCCCTGGCAACATGAGATTCCTTGGTCATGTTTTGAGAAACAGAAGAGAAGCATGGGCTGAGGGAAAGCCCTCTCTCCCCCACTTTCCTCAGGATCCCCTTCAGCCCAGACATCTCTCTGCTGCCTTCCTGATCTCCCCTGCCCTGGCTTCTGCTGCTCCTGTCTGCTCTTGTTATGAATGTTTTGATCAAATAGTCAGATAATATAAAAGCTATGATTATAAGTAGACAATTGTGAAATATAAGGTATAGAAATGTCAGGAGTCATGCTTACCAGTAACACTGCTTGGAAACCCACTATCCTTCCCATCTTGATTTTAATATTAAGGATCCCAGTCAGTAGACCTCAGGAGAGATGACGAATGATTGTTTTAGAATAAGAATATAGATGAAGTTATTAACTACTAGAACCAATCAACGTAAAGGTCAAATCTAAGAGTGGGCATAGTATGCGTAATATGTAAAGCAACACACGTAATGGTGATTCAGCAGAAAAAGTATATAAAATGGATGGGTTTTATTTGTTAAATGGAACACATTTCCAGAGGAGTTATCCCTGTGCTCCCAGCACCTGAATAAAGAAGTGTCTTCTTAGTCACATCAAATTGGTATTGGATAAGTTTCTTTTTTCCTTTCACTTCCTGCCCCTTCTTGGCTGGATTTGGTGAGATCTCTGGTGCCCGTTCCTCCAGACTGTCTGGTTCCTTGGGGCAGCTTTTACACTGCAGAGCCCCGCCAGCCTCGCTTTTTGCACAAAGGCAGGAGACAGGCAGAGCAATCTGTTGAGGGTCTTGGGAAACAGCAAGGGGCGCAGCCCAGGGACGGTGTTCTGGGCTCCCAAAGCCATTTCTGGCACACGCTCCAGCTGCAGCTCTTCTCCATCTTGGCCAGGGGAGGAGCAGCATTGGCTCTGCCCCAGCTTCCCTGTGCCCCAGGTCCTGCTCAGCCCCGGGGCCGTGAGCCCCCAGCGCGTTCACAGCACCCGCACCTGGGGCAGGGCTCAGGCAGCTCCGGCAGCTCCAGCGTGTGGTCCTGGAGGCCGAGCAGGAGGCCCTGTGTGCAGTTCCTCGGCAGCTGCAAAGCACAGGTGCTGAGGAATACACCTGGTGCAGGTAGCTCAGGGTGCAGCTGCACTGCCAGCTCCAGCCTGAGCTCTGGCTGGCAGGAGCCCGAGGGAAGAGCCCATGACCTGCTGACCCTTGGCAGGACAAAGAGCCCGAGGACCTGTGACACAGCCAGGTCAGTGGCCACTCAGAGACAGGGCAGATGCCAAGCCCTGGGAGGAAGAGCTGAGACTTTGCTGTGCTCAGACTGTGAAGGCATAACAGCCCAGGTGTTCAAAGTCCCTCCCTGGAGGCACCGACCCGAGCTGTTTCTGTGTTCTTGCACCACAATTAAATTGTTTTGTGGAATGAGACATGTGAGACTCTGCTCTGGGAAACCTGGTCTGACTGTATGAGAGTGGGGGGAGTGCGGGGAGTCAGTGGGAGCCCCTTCAGCTCACCTGAGCCACCCACTGCAAAGGGGATTTGGTCCCTGCAGGAACAGTCTGGTGGTGGGAGTGTGACTGCCAGAGTGTCCAGGGATGCTCAAACAGGGAAGCTTCCTTAACAACAGGGCTGCCTGAGAGCTGGAGCAGAGCCCAGGCCATGCTCTGCCTGTAAGAAACCAGGCAAGGTGCAGCAGGGTGCCCTGGTGTGGCAGGGCATCTCCCCTGCCACAAGAGCTTACCTATTGCTTGTTCTTGCTAATTGGTGGGATAACCCTCTAAAGACCACTTGTCTCATCAGGTGCCATGGAAGTGACACTTGTAGCTGACAGAAAACCTCTTGCTGTGGAAGCAAGATGTGGAAAGATAAGACGCAATTTGTGACTGGCAAACACGCTGTTTTTCAAACTTTGAAAGCTACATCAAACTTTCACATAACAGAAGTTTTCTGCACATTCCCTGGAAATGTGTGGGGGTCTCTACCCAGAGTTGGGATGCCGCCTTGCAGTTCCTCCTTTGAGGGTTGAGTGAAAGGACTCTGTGAACACCATCATCAATTCAGTGGCAAATTACATTGACTCATAATCTATACTATTTCTTTGCTAGTATAATATAAGTACCTCTCTGGTTTGAAAAGACAGGTGTCTGTTAAGGAAGGAGCAGGAGCCTTCCTAAAACAAAACATGCAAACCCCCTCCCTCCAAATTATTATAGTTTTGAAATTAAGGGGCTCTCAGGGAAGATATGGGAGTAGGAATAACAGTTCTTTTTTAGGGGAAAAAATTAAAGGAAAAATAAAAATAAAAATGCAGTAATACAAAACAGCACTGACAGAGTCAGAATACGACCTGACACCCTGTGGGTCAGGGTGTTGGCAGCAGTCTGATTAAATGGTGGCTGCAGTCCTCCTGCAGTGCCAGCTGTGGTTCTGTTGGAGCAGTGATCCTGTAGAAGGGTGAACTTTTCCTCTGAAGTTCTAGTGGTGGTGTAGATGGGCTTGGTCTTCCTCTGGAAATGTAGTGGAGAAGAAAGCTGCTCGTTTGGGAATCCAGTGGAAAAAGGCTGCTGTGGTGTTCCAAATTTCAGATTATATCTAGGTAGGAATGCTTGGCTCCTCCTCTCGGGACAAGCTTCTCACACAGGGATGATGTAATTTTATCAGTCATGCAGTGACACTCACTGGCCCATGAACAGAAGATATTTTATGAAGGGAGGATTGGTTGTGAAAGAGATAAAGAAAACTGCCCCACCCGGATTTAACAGGTGGCCTAATTAACAGAAGACAACTGCCCCACATCTATCATATGGCAATAGAACAAACACCTGCCAGTTCTTTTGCATCTCAATTGCCCCATGGGAAATTCATTCCTCACGGGCTGGTGTCAACTGCCCTTTCCTCACCACAACCCCCTTTTAAAGTAACAAATGAGAGAATGAGAGAAAATTCACCAACCCCCCCAAACACACAACATTTTCCACCCTTTTTTCCCATACCAACATGTTACATCAAACTCTGACTTTTAAACTATATACCTCCATGTATTATCCCAATTATATACATACATAAATATATACATGCAGATATGGGTACAGGCACAGTGTTTTTGGCAATTCACCCCAAAAACAAGGTCCCCTGGAGATATCCATTGTGTTTATCCATCTTTCTGCATCACCCAGCAAGTCCAATCCAGTCCCTGAGCAAAGACAACCCCACAGATGGATTTGTCTTTGCTCGAGGCAGAATGAATCCCAACAGTCTTTCCTAGCACACCTCTCATGTGCACCACCAGAACTTTGTCTCCACCTGCTGTGCACAGGGGTTTGCGCTGGCCATGGCCAGCTTGGTTGGTGGAATCTCTGCTATTAACTAACCATGCAGCCTTTGCTAAATGCAGCTCCCACTGCTTGAGGGTCCCATCCCCCCATTGCCTTCAATGTGTTTCTGAAGAGTTCATTGCACTGCTGAACTTTCCTGGCCGCTGGTGCACAGTAGGGAATGTGATTTACCCACTCAATGCCAGGTTCTCTAGCCCAGGTGTTGATGAGGCTGTCCTTGAGATGAGTCCCTTTGTTGGACTCAATTCTCTCACAGTGTCCTAGGGTGACGTTATGATGCTTGTATCCCCATTCATATGTTCTGTGCCTTTAAGACTGGCTCTAAAGAGTGAAAGTTTTGTTTGGGTTTTTCTTATCAAAGACACAGAAACAAGCAGTACATAAGGCTGTTTTCGCTTCTGCTGCTTTTGCTTTTGGCTTCGCTCTCTCTCTCTCTCTCTCTCTGCTCTCGCTTCTGCTTGCTTTTGCTTCTGCTTATTAGCTAGTTTTAGCTAAACAGTCCAAATTCCTTCCTGGACTGTTTCTTCTCTCCTTTTTTTTTCAACCATCCCGAACCTGCTCCGGACTAGGACCTGGGAAACACTGAGAGTTTACACCTTGTAGCTGCAGCAGCTACCCCAGCACCAGAAAAACTGAGAACAGAGCAACCACCCCTGAGAGAGACTTTCTGATTTTGTTATCTTTTTCAGAGTAGTGTCATCTGGTGTTGTTCATTTTGTGTGCTAGTAAGTGCTGTGCCTGTTAAATAAACAAGTTCTTTCCACTTCTCTCCAAAGAATTCTTCTCGAACCAGTTAAGGAGAGGGGCCGTGTGGGTTTGCTTTCTAGAAGGGCCCTCCATTAGAGATTCTCTACCAAATTTGCCCTAAACCAGGACAAAATTTTGGCACCCAACGTGGGGCTCGAGAAAGAGTAGAAAAACCCTTTTTTGAGTGCATTTTAGTTGCCATTACTCTGTGTTTGTTTAAAGCAGCTAATAGCCATGCTTATTGAATTCATAATGTCTATTAGAGTGAAAGTTTGCATGCATTTCTATTCCCTAGAATTTTTTTAAATTTCAATACCTCTATAGTCCCTAAATTTATTTTCTTATCCAAAAATAACTTTAGTATTGTCCTTAATACGTAGTTTTTATATCAGAGAGGCAGTGACCAGAATAGCTATCCTGCTGACCTTAGCAGCAATGATTTGTAAGAAGTTTATAAACATGCTAGAATCTACTCCAAGTATGAATAGTTCATGGCTATAGTTATACATTCAGTTTGTTAGAAGAAGAGCAGGAGATGAAGCTTTTCAGCCTTTGCTTTCCTTCTTCTTCTATAAATAGATTGCATCACTATTAAAAGAGGTTCAGTTTCCCCTGAATGCTTAAAAAACCATCTTTCTGGTATTCAATCTGATAACCTTCCTTTATACAGTCTGCTGCTTCTCTAGAAAGAAAGCTGAAATTTCTAGACAGGCTGATGAGACCCCTGACTCAAGAGTAGACCCAGGTGTAGAAAAACCTAAGTACTGTGAAAACTGGAAAGATATGAGCCAAATCCTAAAAGAATTCTCTAACCCTATAGTCTGATATTTTCCCCATGAACAAATTCAGAACCCAGCTGAAGTAAAGAAATATCTTAAAGAGAAGTACCAGAATAAGCCTAAAGAAAAGAAAGTAATTGCAGTGAGCTAGGCCCTAGCTTGCCATTATCACACACTGCTGGATACTGTAGGGCAGCAGACAAAAGCAAAGAAGCAAAGAGATAAATCAGCTATCCCAGTCACTCCAGCTGCAGCCAACACCCCAAGCTCGGAGTCAACAGCCAAACCAGATAGTGAGCCTAAGCCAGCAGCTAAACCAATAGGTGTTGCTACCAGTACTAGAAGTAAGAAATACACAAACAAGACCAATCGACCAGTAGATGATGATAATGATATTGATGCAAGAGAAAGAACCTCAATGCCTCCTGACATAAAATCAAGAGTCAAAGCAGCAGGTGCAACATCAAATGCAAATATTAAGTCCTTTTCCCTGAAAGACGTTCATAGCTTACAGAAAAATTACACCCGATGACCTGATCAATCCATAATTAGTTAGTTAGTCCATCTCTGCAATACTTCAAACGAGACAACAATTCTAAACAGCACTAAAGCAAAGCATTTGAGATCCCTGTAACATAATCCTGTCATCGACCAAGAAATGATGAAGAAAGCTAATCCACACAGCCTCTGAGCACGGATCTTAGAAAGTGCTGCATGTAGATACCTGTGTGCAGATGATCTCTATATGCAACAAACACAGTAGAAGACCATAGAGCAAGAGATCCAACGCCTAAGAAAAATAGCAGTAGCAAAGATTATCTTCTCAAATGATGTAACAACTAAAAACCCAGACTTAGTACCATGCATGTCTGTGATGTAGCGAAAACTTGTGCAACTTGGGCCACATGAATATGCTTCTGCCTTAGCCATAATGAAGAAAGATGAGAAAGATAAGACTGTGCTTGATATGGCAAAAAAGCTCGGAGCATATGCAGATGCTGTGCATAGCCCAACACATGCCAGAATCGTAGCAGTAGGAACAGGTCTGCAGAGCTTAGAAAATAAGATAGAAGAGAATCATAAGAAGGTCAGAGACGAGATTAAAGAAGACCTTCTCCAAATCTCAGCAGTACAGATCAGAAGTTCTAGTATCCAATCAGACGTTTCCCAGATAGCAAGAAAAAGTACACCCCATGAGCTGAGCTGTAGTTCCATCTGCGCGATTGTAAAGAAAACATGAAGAAGTAAAATAGAAAACCTACTGCTGTTCTGGCATGACAAGTGCGTGAATTGAAAGAAGCCACCAAAAAGAAAGCAGCTCCAGTTGCCCATAGCCGAACTGCCAAGTATGATAATGATGACATGTCTGATCCCCTTGAAAGAATATCCAAAACATATGCCCAGAGAAAGAAAAATAACCAAACTTAGAGGAGCCCTGCCTCTAGCCAAGTAGAAGCTAGAGAAAATCGTGTTTTCTAGTCTGTGTAGATTTGTTAGCCTAGCACATCGGAACCACAAGAGTATAAAGCTTTAGCTGATACTAGTGCTCAATGTACATTAATTCCGTTGAGACATATGGGCACAGAGTCTGTTTCCATTGCTAGTGGGACAAGAAAATCCCAAGATTTCACTTTAGTAAAAGCTGATGTGACCCTGACTGAGAATGAGTAAAAAAACCCATCCTATCGTGACTAGCCCAGAAGCCCCATGTATTTTAAGCATAGACTACCTTCGAAGTGAGTATTTCAAAGACCCAAAAAGACTCAAGTAAGCATTTAAGATAGCAGCTGTAGCAACAGAAAGCATCCAGCAACTGAACACCTTGCCTGAGTTGTCTAAGAATCCGTCTGCAGTAGGACGCCTGATAAGAGAAAAGCAACAAGTACCAATTGCCACTTCCATAGTGCATCAACGACAGTATAGAACCACTCGAGATGCTGTGATCCCCATCCATAAAATAATCCAAAAGTTACAGAGCCAAAAAGTAATCAACAAGACCCACTCACCTTTCAACAGCCCCATTTAGCCTGCGTGAAAATCTGAAGAAGAACAGAAATTGACTGTAAACTATCATGCATTAAATGAAGTGACTTCACCACTGAGCACCGCCATGCCCGACATATTAAAGCTCCAGTACGAGCTTGTGTCCAAGGCAGCAAAGTAGTATGCCACTATAAACATTGCCAATGCATTTCTCCATTCCTCTGGCAGCAGAATGCAGGCCTCAGTTTGCTTTCACATGGAGGGGAGTGCAGTATATCTAGAACCGATTGCCCCAGAAGTAGAAACACAGTCCTACCATCTGCCATAGACTGATACAGACTGTACTAGAAAAAAGTGAAGCGCCAGAACATCTGCAATATATTGATAATATCATTGTGTAGAAGAATGCAGCTGCAGAAGTGTTTGAAAAAAGAAAGAAAATCATCCAAATCCTCCTAAGAGCTAGTTTTGCCATTAAAAAAGCAAAGTTAAAGGACCAACTCGCAAGATTCAATTCCTAAGAGTGAAGTAGCAAGATAAGCGACGTCAGATTCCTACCGATGTTATCAACAAGATCACGGCAATGTCTCCACCCACCAATAAGAAAGAGACACAAGCTTTCCTAAGTGCCATAAGCCTTTAGAAGATGCACATTCCTGAGTACAGTCAGATCGTGAGCCCTCTTTACCTAGTCACCCGCAAAAAGAACAATTTCCAGTAGAGCCCTGAGCAGCAACAAGCCTTTGCGCAGATCAAGCAAAAGATTGCTCATGCAGTAGCTCCTAGCCCAGTCAAGGCAAGATCAGATGTGAAAAACATGCTCTACTCTGCAGCCAAGACGCATAGCTTGTCCTAAAGCCTTTAACAGAAAGTGACTAAAGACTCAGAGTCAACCACTGAGATTTTAGAGTCGAAGATACAGAAAGTCCAAAGCCAACTACACTCCAACAAAGAAATCTTAGCTGCCTATAAAAAAATCCAGGCCTCCTCAGAAGTGATTACTACAGAAGTGCAACTCCTCCTCGCATCCCGACTACCAGTGCTAAAGTAGATGTCCAAAAGCAAAGTTCCTTCCACTCACCATGCCACCAGTACTACACAGAGCAAGTAGATTGCTCTTATCACTCAGTGCACCCATATAAGTAAACTGAAAAGCCCTAAGATTTTAAAAGTAATTACAAATTAGCCTGAAAGTGAAAATTTTGATGTCACAGATAAAGAAAAGCAAGAACCAGTGACACGAGCTGAAGAAGCTCCTCCATATAACCAACTACCCCCAGAAAAAGCACGCTGCACTCTTTTCACTGATAGTTCCTGTCGCATCATAAAGATAAACTGAAAGTAGAAAGCAGCTGTATAAAGCCCCACATGACAAGTTACACAAGCTAACGAAAGAGAAAGAAGATCAAGCCAACTTGGAGAACTCAAAGCCTTTCAACGAGCCTTAGACATTGCAGAAAGAAAAAAAATAGCCAAAGCTCTACCTCTACACTGATTCATAGATAGCAGCCAATGCTCTGTAAAGGTAGCTAAAGAAGTAAAAAAAGCTAACTAGTAGCATAGAAGAAAACCAATTTGAGCTGCTGATGAATAAAAAGACATTGCTACCAGAGTAGAGAAGCTACCTATGAAAGTCCGCCATGTAGATGCCCATGTCCCCAAAAGTAAAGCCAATGAAGAGTACCAAAACAACAAGCAGGTAGACCAAGCTACAAAGATAGAAGTGTCCAAAATAAACCTAAATTGAGAACATAAAAGAGAATTATTCCTAGCTTGATAAGCCCATGATGCCTCAAACCATCAAAGCAGAGATACCACCTATAAGTAAGCGCAAAACTGAAAAGTAAATTTAACCATAGACAGTATTTCTCAAGTTATCCATATCTGTGAGACATGTGTTGCCATCAAGCAGGCCAAGCGAGTGAAGCCCCTCCAGTATAGTAAGCAGTAGTCCAAGTACAAGTATAGAAAAGCCTAGCAGATTGACTAGATCACACTGCCCAGATATGCCAAAACAAGCACTACATGCTGACCATGGTAGAAGCCACCACTAGATAGTTGAAAACCTACCCTGTGTCTCATGCTACTGCCCAGAACACCATCCTGAACCTTGAAAAGCAACTCCTTTAGAAGCATAGTACCCCTGAAAAGATTGAGTCAGACAACAAGACTCATTTCAAAAACAGCCTTATCAACACCTGAACTAGAAAACATAGCATTAAGTAAGTGTACCATATCCCCTACCATGCACCAGCTGCAAGAAAAGTAGAAAAGTACAATAGACTACTGAAAACCCAGCTAAAAGCTTTGGGTGGGGGATCTTTCAAAAACTGAAATCAGCATTTAGCAAAAGCCACCTAGTTAGTTAACACTCAAAGTTCCACCAACCAAACAAGTCCTGCCCAGTCTCAGTCCCTAAATATAATAGATAAAGTTCCAGTAATACATGTCAGAAGTTTGTTAAAGAAGACAGTGTAAATCAATCCTGCCTCGAGTACAGACAAACCCATTCATAGAGTTGTCTTTGCTCAAAAACCAAGTTACACATAATTGATAATGCAAAGAGATAGAACAACACGATGTATACCTCAAAAAGATCTGATTGTAGAGTGAGAATGATACACAAATATCATTCATTAATGATATTTGTGTATCATTAAATGTTACTGCCATTGTCTGTACATTAAACCATACAGACATGACACAGAAAGAAATGTGTTAGTGTTAAAGGTCCAAGCAAGTAATAAATAGAGCTTTAAGAAGGTAAAGTGAAAGAAAGGAACAGATAAAAATTTTGTATAAATAAATGCATGAGGTGTAGTAGTATGTTGATGATATGAAGATAAAAAGTAAAATGTCCCAGAGTGATGTTATGATGCTTGTATCCCCATTCATATGTTCTGTGCCTTTAAGACTGGCTCTAAAGAGTGAAAGTTTTGTTTGGGTTTTTCTTATCAAAGACACAGAAACAAGCAGTACATAAGGCTGTTTTCGCTTCTGCTGCTTTTGCTTTTGGCTTCGCGCTCTCTCTCTCTCTCTCTGCTCTCGCTTCTGCTTGCTTTTGCTTCTGCTTATTAGCTAGTTTTAGCTAAACAGTCCAAATTCCTTCCTGGACTGTTTCTTCTCTCCTTTTTTTTCAACCATCCTGAACCTGCTCCGGACTAGGACCTGGGAAACACTGAGAGTTTACACCTTGTAGCTGCAGCAGCTACCCCAGCACCAGAAAAACTGAGAACAGAGCAACCACCCCTGAGAGAGACTTTCTGATTTTGTTATCTTTTTCAGAGTAGTGTCATCTGGTATTGTTCATTTTGTGTGCTAGTAAGTGCTGTGCCTGTTAAATAAACAAGTTCTTTCCACTTCTCTCCAAAGAATTCCTCCTGAACCGGTTAAAGAGAAGAGCCATGTGGGTTTGCTTTCTAGAAAAGCCCTCCATTAAAAATTGTCTACCAAATTTGCCCTAAACTAAGACACACAGGTACCATGCCTCCAAAGGACCGGCTTTTCAAGGCCCAGCATGGTGTTCTGGGCAGTGCCACGAGGCACAGGGTAGGTCTCCAACCATCCAGTGCTGGCTTCTACCATTGGGAGCATGTGGCACTTGCCTTGGCGGGTTTGAGGCAGCGTGATGTAGTCAATCTGCCCGGCCTCGCCATACTTCTGTCTGAATCATGGCCCCCAAACCACAGGGGCTTCACCCGCTTAGCTTGCTTGATGGCAGCTCCTGTCTCACAATCATGGATAACCTGGGAGATGCTGCCCATGGTTACATCCACCCCTGGCTCCTGTGCCCACCTAGAGGTGGCATCTCAGCCCTGATGGCCTGAGGCACCATGGGCCCATGGAGCTGTGAACAACTGTCCCTTGTCTTGCCAATCCAAACCTATCTGTAACACCTCAATTTTTGCAGCCTGATCCACCTCTTCATTCTTTCAGTGCTCCTCATTAGCTCAACTCTTGGGCACGTGGGCACCCACATGACAGACTTTCACAGGCAGCTTCTCTACCTGAGTGGCAATGTCTTGCTGTTCTTCTGCAGCCCAGGTTGCTTTTACCCGATGCTGCCAATTGGCCTTTTTCTACCTTTGCAGCCAGGAAAGGCCTCCACAGAGCATGGTCTGGCATCCATGAGTCGGTGTAGAGAGACAGTTGTGGCCACTTCTCTCCCTCAGCAATGTCCAGGGCCAAATGGAAGTCTTTGAGTTCATTAAGTTGGCTCGATCCACCCTCTCATTCAGTAGCTTCTGCAACCTGTCCCGTGGGGCTCCATTCAGCCACTTTGCACTTTCAGTTCATCCTTACAATGCAAAAGGAACTGACAGTGAAATGATCACAGTGTGTTTCTGCTTGTGGCAGTTGGTTCTAAGGTGGAGCTTCCTCAGCACATGACACCTGTTCCTGCCCCTCTTCTTCCAGTAGATCAAAGTTGTCAATTTCAGGCCAAATCATAATTACCTCCCAGACCCCAGAGCAGTTTGTGTATCCAATACTGGAGTGCTGTGTGATGAGGGCAATCCATTTGCACCTGTGCCATGCATTGCTGTACCTGGACAGCCCACAGGAGTCCCTGTGACAGGCGGCCATCAGGTTCATCTATGAGCCCCGAGACTAGGCTTCCCCTGCCCCACCCTGCCCCGCCCTGCCCCGCCCTACCACTTCCTGCTGTGCCCTGCCCCACCCAACTCTGGCCTGCCACACCCAGCTCCACCCAACCAATCCCTGCCACACCAAACCCCACTCCTCCATTCCCTACCTTGCCTTGTCCCACTCCATCCCAGCCCCACCCCGCCCCATCCCAGGCCTGCCCTACCACGGCCCACTCTGCCTCACCCAGCCGTGCCCTGCCCGGACAAACCCTCTCTCATCCTGTCCTGTCCCACCCTGCTCCACCCAACCCTGTTCCTCTTCACCCCGCCGCAGCTCGGCCCCGGCCCCGGCCCCGGCCGCTGCCCCGGCAGCGCCGTCCGTGCCCGGAGCCGTGGAGCCCCGCCTGCCCTCGGCGCTGCTGCCGCCCTCTCGCAGCCGGGCCCTTGGGCGGCAGCGTGCGGCAAAGGCCCGGCCCGAGCCCTGCCGGGGCCAGGAGGCCGTGTGCCCACAGGGCTGGCAGCGCCGCTGGGCTGGCAGGGAGCTGTGCCGCTGGCGCCCTGACAGGCTCTGTCTTCTCAGGGATGGCCGGGCGGCACCTCAGGGGCCACAAGCGCCAGCTCCAGCACATCTGTCAGGGTGAGTGAGGCCAGACGGCTGCCAGCCCCGGCTGCCGGGGGCAGCCGCAATCCCTGCCCCGCTGCCCAGGGCTCTGCTCCCTGTGCGCAGCAGGGCTGCCGTGGCCAGAGCACACGCTCTCATTTCAGGCCCACGTGGGGCAATAGTGTCCGGTAGCTTCGCGCTGATCCCCTTGCTCCCTCCTGGCCATGGCCAGAGCCGGCTGGCATGGCCCTGCCTCGGCGGTCTCCTCGGCTCCCCAAAGATCCGGGATCTGACCGTGGCTCTGTTCATCTCTCTCGCAGCCCTTGAAGACAAGGCAGACGACAGCAGCCCTGCCACCAGAAGCCTGGCTCTCGAAACAGCCTTTGTCCTGCGGGCTGTGGAGAGAGCTCCGGGCTCCGTCTTGCAGAAGCTGCAAGACCAGGTTCGCAGGGCTTGCAAGAAACGGCCTTGTCTCTGGGGCCACAGCTGGCTGTGCTGCTGGAGCTCTGAGGAGACCTGACTGGAGAGGCTCTCGGTCTGCTGGGGCCTTCTGAGCCGGCAGGGAGTTTTCTTTTATTTGAGTGTGTTTTATTCCTTCTTTTTCGTTCTTCTTTAGAATATAGAATATGTTCTAATACCCAGACTCCTAGTACATCTCTTTGGTGCCCAGTGTCTGCAGGGCACGGGGGAAGAGGGGAAAACGGGTCCTTGTGCTCAGTAAGCTGCCCAGGTGTGCAGTGGGGAAGGGAAAATGGCCAGAAGCCCCTTGGCCTTTGTTGGTTCTGCTGAAGCCTTTGTGCTGGCGACAGAGCGGCTGGGCAGGGGCCGGAGCTGCAGGGATCCCTGCCGGCCTGGTGCCTGGAGATGGCCACAAGGCCTCCTGGCCAGCCAGGAAGGGCCATCTGTGTCCTCCTGCCCATGTTCTGCTGGCCGCATTGCTGAGGCCTCTCGATGCGGCTCCTCTGGAGCTCCCTCGGGGCTGCGCCGCTGCCGGGCAGCTTGGCCGGGCTGGGGGAGACCCCGAGGGGACGACGGGGCAGTGGGAGGCCATAAAGGGATGAGGTGCTGCAGAGGCCCTGACGGGACAAGGCGCTGGGAAGGCACGAGGGCCGTGTGGGAGGGAGTGGGTGGCAGGAGGCTCCAAGGGGACAGGAGGCCCCTGAGGGGCCGGGCCGGTGGGAAGCCCTGAGGAATGGGGTGTCAGCCTTGTTCTTGACAGCCGGCTGCTCTGGTGCTTGCCCAGAGAGGCTCCCACGCCTGGGGCAGAAGCCCTGGAGGCTGGGCCTCAGCAGGAGGGTGGGGACCCGCCCGAGGTGCCCAGACTGGGCTGGCTGGGGACAAGGAGGGCAAGGGGCCCCTGCCGGGGCACGGTCACTGGGTGCCGCCAGGGCAGTGGGCACAGCAGGGCTGGCGGCCAGCCCGGGCCCCCGCGGCTGCCCAGGCTATGGGGCTGAGGATGAGGCCCTCCTGACACAGAGCTCTGGGCCCGCAGAGCTTCTGCCTCCGTGGCCAGGGCGGCGATGTCTCCTCGAGCAGGGCTGCTGAGTCGCTGCTGCCAAAGCGGCTCTGGACGCCACAGAAACAGCACCAGAGCGTGCACAAGAACAGCAGCACCCCGAACGCCGGCACCTGCTCCAGGAGGCGTCTGCACCAGCCGCCGTTCCAAAGGGGCCATACTGTGGGCACTATTGCGTGTGATTTAGCAAAAGGCTTCAGCACACTCGGCCACTATGGCTTTCTCTTGGCTTGCCAGCCTCACAGCAATGCTTGGCAGCTGCAGCTGCAGCCTGTGCCCCTGACTGACTACAGTGACCGTGCTCGAGGGCAGACTCGCCTTCCACTGGCAGGCGTCCCAAGGCAGCGGCATTGATGCCATCGTGAGAGGCAGCACGAGCCCTGCGCTGCACCTGCCGTCCCTCTCCTCCGTGCAAGCGCCTTAAAAAACACGTGCATGAGCTTCCAACCTAAATCCTGGTCTGGCTTGGAACAAAGGAAGCAGCAGCAGGCGCTGAAGAAAGGCAAGCACTTGTGGCCGCCATTCAGGGCTGGAGGGAAGCACTTTGGTGTCTGCTGAGGACATGGCTCGCTTCACAAGCTCAGGCTTTGCTGCTGGAAGATCCTGCTTTGCTCTTGCTGGAGCCCATTCCCTACCACCAATGCATGGGCTTCCATTGTTCCTGGATCAAGTCTGGCGGACCTGTGGGCAACAAGTCTGTCCCGTGTGCATCTGACAGCAGAAAAGAGCAGGACATGGCTGCTTCCAGCACTTGTCTTGGCCGCTCCTTCAGGGGGCTGGCAGCATCATCAGAGACACAGAACAGCTTCTCCTCCCAGAGTTATCCCTATCCTCTGCACTTCCCCAGGTGTCTGCCTTGATGTTCACCGGGGACCTCCCTGTTTGTGGCCGTCCATTGCCCTGCTCAGCAGGCAGCCAGTTGTGTTTGCACGTGAGCTGCCACAGGAAGACACACAGCAAGTGGAGCGTTGAATAGCAGAGGCTGGGCCAATGCTTTTTCTTTCCGAGTGCAAGAAAGACAGAAAAGCACAAGGAGACATGACAGTGTTTTGCTGGAGTCTCTTTGTCCTGTGAAATTCAGTAGCTGCTGGTCTTTCTGTGCTACTGCTAATCCCTTCCTTGCAAAGATCAATCCAGGAAGCAGCAACATCATCTGACATGTACCAAGTGTTGCCACCAGTTGCTCCAGCTGCTTCTACCAAGAGCCCCAGTAGGATGGAGCACAGGCCCCAGTGCACGTCGGCTTTGGCTGCCCTCTGGCAGAGAAACCCTCTCGAGGCACAGGTCTCTGGGCCAGGAGATGGGCACCAGCACTGCCAGGGCTCGGGGGGGACTCTGCTTTGGCGGGGACTCTTCCACACCTGCTGATGTCAGTGCTCCCTGGGCCCCAGGGCTCAGAGCAGCATTTGTGCCCTGGCTCACACGTTCCCTGTCTCTGTCACACGGCCGCGCTTAGCGTGGCCACCATGCGGGACGTGTCCCGAGGAGGCCGTGCCAGCTGCTGTGGAAGGCCCCGTGCCCTTCCCGCCATGGCTGGGTCAGCAGCCACGGGGGCTCCTGCTGGAACCAAACCCCCACCCCTCTGTTCAGCTGTCAGGAGTGCTGATATGGGGGCTGTTGGGGAAAGTATTGTTATAAATATATATTATAATATTGGCTTTTTGCAAATATTAAGATGGGTTCTATATGTGTATTAGAGTAACTTTGCAATAAAAATATAGGGGTTTTTTCTGTTCTTAACTAAACCTAGACATAGTAGTTAAATACCTGATAGAGTGTGCCTGTGTTAAACTTCCTGCTTGGTTGGGATAACATTCAATGAACATATGATGGAGACCCCTGCTGCTGACATGCCAATTATCAGCACCCACCGTCTGTAGAAAAAATGGACCAAAGTCGAAACAGGAGGTGATAACAAGGATGAACTCAAATCACAGCCACAAAATGCACATGCTCTGAAAAGGTGAACGCAAGGAGGAGCCATGCTAAACTATTCTTGGAACATTTAATTTGGGGAAAAGGTTAAATATCCATAATTCTTTATGACTATGCAGTAGGCTGATGCAATAGAAAGGGTATGTAAAGGATGCCTCTAAAATAGCAGGTGTGCTCTTGGTTGAATGTCAAGCACCTGGTCACAAAAACTTTGCTTTATTCTTTTTGTCTCTTATTGTCCTTTATTCATCTTGTAAATTTTTACTGGAGAGTAAAAACCTTGTTTTTCACAATGAGGAGGGTAAAATGGGGCTTGGGGTGCTCAAGTGCCTCAAGAAAGCACCAAAAACACCCAAGCACCACAGACCCCTCATGCCTGGGCTGGTGGTCCAGCAGCTCAAGTAGAAGAGTCCTCCAGGAGCTCAGGGGAGCAGCAGCCCTCGTGTTGAGAGACAGCCTGTGGAGAAGGGGGTCAGTGGCCCAAATGTGTGCCTTGGAAATCAGAGCTGGGTTTTTAAATGCTGTCAGAACTCTCTCTCTAGTAGACCTGTGGTGGCTGAGGGATGTACGTGGGAAGGGTTTGGAAGCCTTGAAGTGGACTTGTTGGTGCTCTGAGCTCTGTTGTGTCTGGGAGCCTGTTCCTTTCCCCTTGCCCAAGGGCAGAGTGTTGGTGAGGGCTGGAGCTGGAGGCTGTGTCTGCCCCAGAGCCGGTACCGTGGGGCTGCAGGTGCTCCTGCCAGCGTGGGCTTGTCTGAGCCAGGCCTTGTGCCTCTTTCAGGTGTCCCTGCTGCAGTCACAGCTGGCCCAAGAGCGACAGCACTGTCAGAACTACACTGAGAGCTGTGCAAGGACCAGGCAGGAGCTGTCAGACCTTCGCCAGGAGCTGTGCTGCTCCTTTGCAGCTGTGCAAGGAGCCCAAAGCTGCACTTGTGGAAGCAGAGACTTGAAGCTGCATCGCTCTCTGAACCTTAACTTGGCAGTGACATCCTTGGGCCGTGTGTCTCTGTAGAGAGAGGCTTTACAGAAGGTTGGTGCAGCTTTTCTCTTCCACACAGGAGTTGTGCCCTGCTCAGAAGCCAATTCCTGTCAACTGGAGCACAAAATCCTCCCTAGGACACAGATGAACACTATCGAAGATGAGGGCAAAAAGTAGCTGCCAAATCTTCTGCAAGCAGACCCATTTGGTTCTTGAAGATCTGTTCCTAGTGAGGAATCTTTGATGGAAGTAGCAAGAATTTTCTTCTGCCTACAAGACCTAGTGATATATTGCCAAACAGAGAGCAGAGAAAAACATACACTCGTGGCTGTCTCAGTGTTCTTGATCTATTTTGTGAGCCTTAAACATTGCAGCTCTTGGCATTTCTCTGTAGAAATTGAAAAGCCTCTCAAACACCATTCTTCCTCCTCATGTAGCTGTCCTAAAGGCAAAGCTTTTCTTTCCATGAATATTTGTAAGCACCAAGAACCTTTCTAGGTTTTTTCTTACATGTGCCCTTTGTCCGGGAAGACAGAAGAATTCTTGTGTCTCAGGAACTAAGCACATCCTTAAAGAGCCTGCAGGTCTTGAGAATGCTGAGCCTTCAAAGTGACTTCTGAGCCAGGTCTCTGCCCAGCTGCCCAGGAGGGCTCTGGGGACATGGGGGAGGCAGGGCCGGTGCCAGGAGCAGCAGGGAGCTGGGATGGGGGGAGAGCCAGGGAGGGCCTCTCCAACAGCCCCTGGAATGTGGGCTTTGGGCCCTGGCAGCCATCACAAAGGCCATGGAACGTTGGGGGTATGACCCTGGCAACTGTCACAAAGGCCATGGAATGCTGGGGGTTGGATCCTGGCAACAATCAACAGCTCCTGGCTATTGGGGTTTGTACCCTGGAGCTGGCAACAGCTCGTGAGCTTTGGGGCTTGGACCTTGCAAAGGCCAACGGCACTTTGTGCTATTGACCCTGCAAAGGCCAAGAACCTTTGGATATCAGTGTTTACACCCTGCAAAGGCCAAGGGCCTTTGGATATTGCTGTTAACAACCTACAAAGGCCAAGGGCCTTTGGATATTGGTGTTTACACCCTGAAAAGGCCAAGGGCCTTTGGATATTGGTGTTTACACCCTGAAAAGGCCAAGGGCCTTTGCATATCTGGGTGTAGACCCTGCAAAGGCCAAGGGCCTTTGGATATTGAGGTTCAGACCCTACAAAGGCCAAGAGCCTTTGCTCACTGGGGTTTGGACCCTACAAAGGCCAAGGGCCCTTTGGTCACTGGGGTTTGGACCCTGCAAAGACCAAGGGCCTTTGGTCACTAATATTTTCTCAGTCTTTGTGCAAGGGGCAGATGGAGACCCGGAGGGTGAGTGACAAAGCCGCTGCTCTCCTTGTGCCAAGCCCAGCAGGGACCTGGGTGGGCCTGGGCTGTGCCTCGGGGAACTGTTCCCTTTGGGATTAGCAAGGGATTAACAGCTGGCTGTTCCAGAGCTGGCAGCAGCTGTGGTGCTGGCCCTGGGGACAGGCCTGGCAGGGAATGGGGGGCTCCTGGCTATCCCAGAGCGCAGCCACATCTCCTCCACTGTCCTTGTCCCACTGGAGGCCACAGATACAACAAGGGAGCAGCTTTTCATTGCCCTCCCCTCACCCAAATTACAGCGCAGCCTCAGTGCTTCCCAGAGTCAAGAATGAGTTTCTCCCAGACATCTCTGAAATGATCCTCAGTGGCCCAGAGGAGGTCACAAGGATGATAGGAAGATGCTGCAAGAGCTGGAGCACCTGTGCCAAGGGAAAAGGATGCAAGAGTTGGGGTTGTCCAGGCTGGAGAAGGTTCCAGGGTGACCTTAGAGTCCCTTCCAATGCAGAAAGGGCTGCAAGAGAGCTGGAGAGGGACTTAAGCCAGGGGCCTGCAGGGACAGGACAAGGCTTCCCACCAAGACATGGCAAGGTTGGATGGGACATTGGGAGGGAATTCTGCCCTCTGAGGGTGCCAGAGAAGCTGTGGCTGCCCCTGGATCTCTGGGAGTGTTCACGGTCATGTTGGATTGGGCTCTGGGCAGCTCCCCTTCTGGCGTTCTTAGAAGTGATCAGACACCTTGCAGCATGTTTGTTTGCACTACTGTCAAAGTCCTGGGCTGAAAATATTGCCAAGGAGAGGAGGAAGAGCTCAGCTGGAAGTGCTGTGCTCTGGGACAGGCTGGGAAGCACTTGGAGGCAAGTGCCTCAGGGGCAGCCATGCAGTCTGAGTGTGCTCTTCCCTGTGCACTTGCAGGGAGCTCGAGGGCTTTCTCACCAGGGACGTTCCTCCAGAGCCCCTGAGGTGAGTAAACTGTGCTCAGCTGGCTGGCCTTTTGCAACTGGTTCTCCATGAATGGACACTGGTTCTTGTGGGATCAGAAGAGGCATCTCAGTGCTACTTTGGAACAGGAACAGAATACCTGACTAACAGCTGGATGTGGGCTTTCAGGTGCTGGGAGACAACGGTGACAGCATGGCCAATTCCATCATCTGCACCGACACTCCTGGGAACATCCTCTCGACTCTGACATCCACTGATGAACAGCATCCCTTTGAATTGGCTCGGGAAGCTACAGAGAATTGCGGGCGCATGAGGCAACAGTTTGATCAAGTAGAGGAGAGAAACCTGAAGATCAGAAGCCAATATGAGATCATAGACTCTCTGCTAGAAGAAATCAGAAGGTGAGCATTTCCTCCTCCTCCTCCTCCTCCTCCTCCATTCTAGTGGCAATCTGCTTCCAGGTCTGGGAGGTCAGAGGTGTCCTGGGTGAAGAAATCACCTGCCTACCATGTGTAGGCCTCAGTGTGGCTCTCGAGCATTGTCCTGTCTGGGTTTTTCTTGCTCTACTGAGACTCCCAAGGCTGTCTGGGAGATGCAGAGCCATGTTGGAATAGAAGACTCCTTCTTCTTGTCCTGCTGCTTCCCTGAATTCTGTTCTTTGCGTGCCCCGTCCCAGCCACTGCTTCTGGCTGAAGGAAGGCAACATCCTGCCTTCCTTTCCCTTTGCCTCTGGAGGATTTCCTTGGGAGGGAAAGAGCAAGGTCTTCCTTAGCCCACTGCCCCCAGCTCCATCCTGGAGTGGGGAAAATGGCATTGCTGACTCTTCAGGCCTCTTGCTTCTTCTGACTGAGCCTTGTCTCTGCAGTGACTGTGCAAAGTTTGAGAAGTCCAAGGAAATGCTGCTGCAATGCACTGGGATCCTGGACACAGGAGCCTTTTGTCTGCAGCAGAGGAACACCAAACAGCAGAAGGAAGTGTCAGGCCAGGCAGAAGAGGCAGAGCAGCAGGACAGGATAGAGGTTGGTTTTGGAAATGAGACTGGTTTTCCCTTGAAAACTTGTCTTCCCTCTTGTACAGAGGAGGTCTTGTCTGCACTCGAGGGACAAGAGCCATCCTTGCAGAGGCAGCTGCAAGTCAAGAGGCAGACATTGGAGGAATTGCAGCTTCAGAGGGATGCGCTGGAGCAAGAGAGGGATGATGTGAGCAGGGCTCTGAACACCTTCTTGCTAGGCAGCACCTGTGGGAGTGGGAGTTGTGGCAGCCAGATCAGCCCCGATGCTCTTTCTGGCAGCAGAAGACAGGCACATTGCTGTGCACACCTGGCTCAAGATGACACACGCATTTCTTAGCCAGGGATATGCGTGTTCATCAGCAAAGTGTGGCATGCTTCTGCAAAATGTGTTGCTTTGGGCAGCCACAGAGCCCCTAAAACAGGGAACGGAGCTGGGGAAACTTTGAGCCCAGATCACAGGTGCTCCTTGTCCTCTGGCTGCCTGTGAGGTGGCACTGGCTGGCTCTGCACAGGGCTCCCCAGGAAGGGCTCCAGCTGCACCTTGTCCCACTTGCAGGTTTCCCAGGAGCAAGAGTCATCGAGCTGGTCTCTGGAGCAGCTGAGCCAGGAATCCTCTGGCCAAGGGCATGAAGTGGCCCAGGTGTGGCGAGAGGAGGAGCTGCTGGCCCAGAAGGCTGACCTTGAGGGCCAACTGGCAGCCAGCGAGGGGCTCCAACAAGACCTTGCCAGGCAGCTGGCAGAGACCAGGTAAAGGCAGGGAGCTGAGCCTCCTCAGATGCTTTTACATTCCATGGACAGAATATGGAAGAGTGTCAAAAAAAAAAAACACCAAGCCACGATGTGAAGGTTGTTTTTCTGGCATGTAAAGCCAGCAAAGCTTTCCTGAGCCTTGGGCTCCTGTTTGTGCTGCCCAGCACACTCCTGTGGGATGTCAAAAGCAATCCAGCCAGCCCTGAACTGAGGAGTAGTTAAACCATGCAGATGCTGAGTGAAACTTCCAGTTTCTCTTGGGTTTGGTTCCTGGTTCTGGGCATTGAACACCCCTTGTTCCTTTCTGAGTCGCTTGACATGATCCTGATCTTCAGGCCAGGAAGCTTCATCTTCAGCATTCCAGGCTCTTTCCTTGGCACGTTGGGAGTAGCACGCTGCCATTCAGGGTGAAGCCAGAGGCTCCTACTGACCATCTTGAGGCATTTCTGCTTCCAAGCACACTCTTGAGAAGTGTGGGATGGGATGTAGAGCTGGTTAGAGAGCAGCAGGGAAAGCTCTTTGGAATTCTCAACAGCCTCTGGGCATTCTTGCTGATTGTTGATGGGGACTCAGCTGCCAAACCTGCCAAGGTCCCTTTGCATGGTCCCTCTCACTGTGTGAGGAAGGACAAGTCCCTTGGGCTACTGCCTGCTTGTTCAGCAACACTCCAATAAAGGCAGCAAGTCTACTCCTGGACCTTGCAAGAGTTGAAACTGCAGTCTCTGCATTCAGTTGGTTGTAATTCAGACAAAAGGCTGTTCTGATTCTTTACAAGTGCTGCCATGACCATGAGATTTTACAGGATCTGCAAAGTAGTTCTGAAGCCTTGTTAAATACCGGGTGTCTGGAAGATGATGTACCTTTCTGTCCATTATCAAGGGCATTACAAAGTCAGGAGTCAGCCAGGACAAGAGTCTGTTCTGTCCCCCTGCAGAGCAGCTTGGAAATGCTGCTGAGAGAAGGGCTGTGAGCAGGGGCTGGGCTTTTGCTTGTTGCTCCAGCCTGTTTGGGCACAGCTACCCAGAGTCATAGGCCAGGAGCAGCAAGTGTAGGTTTGGCTGTTGAGGCCAAGTTGGGCTGGGCTGTCTGTGCTATGGCAGGCCGTAAGGAAGGCCTGGGCAGTCCCTCAGAGGCCCTGCTCTGCTCTGGAAATGGCCCAGATGTGCCTTCTCTGGACGAGTTTCCAGGGGACCCATTTTCCATCCTCAGGCGTGGGGATCTTGAGCCGCGTTGTCCTGGAATAACCGGCTGTGGGTGTCTGGAGCAAGCAACTCATGTCTGTCCATATTTGCAACTTGTAGGTCAGCAAAGGAGGGCCTGCAATCCAGGCTGTTTGCTGCTCAGCAGCAGATATCAGAGCTGGAGATGAGCAGGAAACGTGTGGAGGCAGAGCTGCAAGGGGAGCTGCAGGCAGTGCGCAGAGAAGCACAGGCTGCTGAGAGGAGGCATGAGGAAGAGCTACAAGGACTCAAAGCAGAACTTAATCTCCTCCTTGAGCAGAGGGAGGTTCTACAAAAGCAGGTGAGTGAAAGAGCAGTGGCACTGCAGTCATGCAGCAAGGGGTCTGTGGCCTTCTTGCTTTTCCATGGCAGAGCAGCAGATGCTGGGCTGAGCCCTGGGGCTGTCTCGTGCTCTGGGAGCTCCATGGCAGCTGCTCTGAAGGACACTCAGTGCTCTGCTGAATGTCAGCTGCTGCTCTGGACAGCTGGGCTAGTCCTCTGTGCTGTTGGCCAGCAAGCAGCAGCATGGATTCCTGCTGGCCTCTTCTTGCTGGCCTTGCTTTGGCAGGTGCTTTCTCAGGTGCCCTTGGTGGTGGGCCACTTAGGGCCTGAAACAAGTTGTCCTTATCCTTTGTGAATCTGGTGCTGTCAGGACAGGGAGGAGTGGAAAGTTGTCCTTTCCCTTTGCTCCCAGCCTGTGCTGTGGCTGAGTGTGAGAAGCTGTGGCTGTAGCCTCTGACTGCTTTGTTCTGTTTGCCTGGAGGTGGCACAGTTGACATCTCAGCTGGCAGCCTCCCGAGAGTCCCAGGAAAGGACTGTGCAGAGAGCCCAGCAGGATGAGAAGGAGGCTCAGGAGGAGTCCAGGCAGAAGCTCTTGGCGTTTGAGCAGATCCAGAAGATGCTGGAGGAGGCAGAACATCAGAACAAGGAGCTGCAAGTGCATCTGCAGAACTTGGAGAGGGAATGGAGTCAGTGGGAAGAAGTGGCTCAGCAAAATTCAGAATTGCAGGCTTCTGTCAATGCCCTAGAGAGGGAAAAAGCCAGGTAAATGAAAGCCTGTGGGACTCTGCAATGTGCTGAATGGGTTCGCTCTTTGCCATTTTTACACCTGCCAGGGGCTCTGGCAGCATTTCCTAAGTGGCAGATTCTGAACTCTACAAGCCTCAGTTGCCACTTTGGCCTTTGTTTCTCCAGCTGAAAGTAGGATGGGTGCTGGTAAATGTTAGGGAACTTGCCAGAGATGCCCTGGCTCTAGGGTGCTGCTACTCCTACCTGGATGTGTAAGATGGGGGAAGGAAATGTCTCTTCCATGCTGACCAAACCTCCCTGCTTTGGAGCCGAAGTAGTCAGAAGGAAATTGTTCCTCTCCCCTAATGTCTTCATCGCAAGACTTTGTTAGGTTTGTATTCACATTCCCATCTCAAAAAGAAGGTAGGGCATGGAGGCAGGAACTCACTGTTCTTTCAAGGACAAAAGCAGAGCAGGCAAATGCTGGGCTGAGACTGCAGGGGGAACAAACAGCCAATTTGTTTATAGACAAACCACATCAGGCAGAGCAGTTTTTCCCTGAGGTGGTGTAAGTCCAAAGAATTGATCAAACGTGATATCATTTAGTAATGAGTCGCTTGCTTCCCTTCTAGGCTGATTTTGTCTCTGGAGGAAAAGAATGTGTGCCTTAAGACACTGGAAGAACAGAACCTGACACTGAACAATCAGGTCTCTCAGTGTCAATCTGCTCTTCAGGAGACAGAGCAGCTCTATTCTGAGCATAGAAGAGAACTGCTGGAGCTCAACACACAGGTAAGCTGTGCAGTGGCATCCTCTTCTCCAGGGACACACAACAGCACCTTTGCCTTGGAGGCCCCAACCTCTTTCCCCTGCCAGCAGCATCCACAGCTGCCGTGCTCTGCCCGGGGCTGCTGCTGCACCCTGAGGCTGATCTGGTGTCTGCTGCAGAAGTTTTCCCCCATCCTCTCCCGGGTCCCAGCAGGAAATGTGGGAGGAGAAGCAGCAGCAGACTGGTCTGGAGCTTCTCTGTCCCTCTGTTAGCAGTGTTGTCCCAGACAGAGTTGGTGCCTGTGCCAGGCACTGAGCAATGTGGGGACACAGAGGTGGCTGTGGCAGGCTGGGCAGGGCACTTCCAGCGCAGCCAGTTCAGCCGCTGTTCAGAGCTGCAGCCCAAGGATGCCCATTGCCTCCCTTTGCCTGTTTTCTCTGCATTTGTCTCCGTTGCAATCCTTGCTTCTGTGCCTTCTGGTTTTGGCATCATTTTGCCTGAAATCATTTCTCCTTTGTTGCTCTCCCTGGGGCCCACTCTGCAGCCTCAGGAGCAGCCCTGTCCCTGAGGCTCTGTGCATCCATCTTCCAGGCCTGGGCCCTGCTGGAGGCTGTGAAGGAAAAGGGAGCTTGCCTTGAAACTCGACAGAAGCAGCTGCTGGAAACTGAGGAGTCTGGGCTGTGTGTGAGGCTCCAGAGCTCTGACCAAAGACCAGAGGCCATTGTCACACAGTGTAAGGCCTTGGAGCTGGAACTGAGGAAAAGGCAGGCTCAGAGAGACAATCTCAGGGCTCGCAATAGGGAACTGCTGAAACAGCTGAAGCAAAGTGAGCAAGGTACAGCTTCTCATCTCCCATCCACTGCCCCATGCTGTCTCACCAGCAGAGAAGCTGTAGCTGGATGCCTCAGCTCCACTCTCCCAAACTCCAGGCCCTGCCAGAGTCTCCAGGCTATTGGCCTCTCTGGAGCAGGACTACACAGGCATCTCCTCTACTTTGTCTCTCTTGGCTTGCTCACTCTGCACAAGGCCAAGAGCAAACACACTTTCCTATCCCTATGAACCTTGCCCCTTTTGCTCCTGCCTTTTTCTCTGCCTGGAAGTTTCCTTCTTTTCTGTCAGCTCGGGAGCTTTTGTGGACTTAGGGCCTGGCAAACACAGGCAGGTAGAAAAGACAGTGCTGTTGTCTCTGCAGGATGCACATCAGTTTAACTTGACTTCTCTTTTTCCCTCCTCCTTTCCCCTTCCCTGCTGCAGATATCCTGAGGGTAGAACACAAGAAAATCTCTCTAGAATGTACCCAGAAGAAAGACGCCATTGTGCTGAAGCAAGAGGATGTGACTCTTTGTCAGTCTCTGCAAAGGAAATTGGAGGACCTGGAGAAGGAAAGGAAGGATGTGCTGGTGAGATTGGCAGATGCCACAAAGAACCATTTCCTAGCTATGTTTGGGTCTTGTGTTCATAGTTCTAAGGAGCATCTTTTCCCAGTTTAACTTCTGTAATTGCATTCTTCTGAATAAGGAGGAGAAGATGTTGTAGTCATGGCAAAGCCAGTTAATGCTGAGGCTGCTGATTTTCCTCCATGCTGGGGTTCTGTGCCCTAGAACCTTTTGTTCTCTATGTCCACACTGTCCCTATTGACATTGCATGGTTTGGGGAATTTCTGGTGTCCAATCTCGTGTTCAGATTTCTAAATATCTGGATCTGGAAGGAGGGGGGAGTGTCCCAAGTTTGCTGTTAACAGAAAGGTGTTTGTCCTTGGCCATCGGAGAGCAGCCAGTGGGGAGAGAGGAGAGCCAAGTGCTGATCCCCAGCAGGACGTGTGCCTGCAAGGGGAGAACTTGTCCTGAGTGGCAGCAGAGAATGACAGACTGATCTGGCCATTGCTGCTCCCAGAGAGGGCAGTGGGGCTCTGGGGGATGGAGCCATGGAAACTCTACACAGGAGAGGTGGAAAACCACTGCTGTCAGCCCAAGGGCAGGGAATGAAAGGCTGGGGCTGTTTGCTCTTCCCTTCCTCCCTGATGGAGAGCACATCCTCGTGGCACTGCCTGAATCCTGCTTAGCGTGCACTTGAAATCCTGGCTGCAGTTCTGGCAGCTCCTCCCCAAAGGAGCACTGGAGTGGAGCTGCAGGAGGTCAGGGAAGGGCAGAAGGGAAGCTGGAAAGCCCCTGCAGCAGGAGTCCAGACCTGGTATGAAAAGCAAGGTGAGAGAGGGAATGAGTGACCCTTTTCTCCCTGTTTTGGCAGAATGAACGGGAATTGTACCAGCAGCAGGTGAGAAATCTGGAAAAGGAGAATGAAATGCATGCACCTGAGATCAGAAATCATAAGGGAAATACTGAAGAATTGGAGATGGAGACAGAAGACCTGCAGGAAGATTTGGAGCATGGGGCTGCTTCTTTGAAGAAATTGAGGGATAAAACTCAAGTACTGAGAACTGCACTCAACAAGTGTGAACTTGCCAAAGGGGCTCTGAAGAAAGACTTGGACATCCTCAAGGGAAAGACTTGTATCCAGACAGGCACTGGCATCGACTTTAAGTCCACTCCAGTGTCCCTGACTTCTTCCAGTGATGTTTCCCATGAAGAGGTGGGTCTCTATCCCTGTCAGTCCCATTGGGTAAAGCAACCTGGGCTGCTGCAGGCAGCCTTGTCTGTCTGCCTGGCTCCAGCCAGAGACCATTGACTGCCAGATTGTTTCCTGGCACCCCTGGAATGACTGATCCAGCTCTGGAGCTTGCTGTTCAAATCAGCTCCAGGCCAAAAGCTGGGTATGGGGAGCTGCTTCTCCTGTTTTTGCAAAAGGGGAAACATGGGGGTCTGGATTTGGAGTGGGAAGGAATGGACCAGGTGAGCAGAATGATGAAATAAGCCAGCTGAGTTTTGGATCTATGGCTGAAAATGTTCAGCAATGCTGGTGCTTAGAGTAAATTGTATTGGCAGTTGTGGAAGATGCAGTGTTTTTGGGTGACAAGACAGAGTTTGGAGTAGGGATGTCTGTTGGGAAGGAGCTCTCTGGTCCCAGGCAAGGCAGCAGGGCCTGACACAGCACATCCAAGGTAACAGTGCCAGAGGCTTCTGGCAGGCCAGGCTATCAGAGCTGCATGGGGCAGATGCTGTGAAACTTTGAGCCCAGAGCACAGGTGCTCCTTGTCCTCTGGCTGCCTATGAGGTGGCACTGGCTGGCTCTGCACAGGGCTCCCCAGGAAGGGCTCCAGCTGTGCCTTGTCCCACTTGCAGGTTTCCGAGGAGCAAGAGTCATCGAGCTGGTCTCTGGAGCAGCTGAACCAGGAATCCTCTGGCCAAGGGCATGAAGTGGCCCAGGTGTGGCAAGAGGAGGAGCTGCTGGCCCAGAAGGCTGACCTTGAGGGCCGACTGGCAGCCAGCGAGGGGCTCCGACAGGACCTTGCCAGGCAGCTGGCAGAGTCCAGGTAAAGGCAGGGAGCTGAGCCTCCTCAGATGTTTTTACATTCCATGGACAGAATATGGAAGAGTGTCAAAAAAAACCCAAAAAAAACCCAACAAGCCACGATGTGAAGGTTATTTTTCTGGCAGGTAAAGCCAGCAAAGCTCTCGTGAGCCTTGGGCTCCTGTTTGTGCCACCCAGCACACTCCTGTGGGATGTCAAAAGCAACCCAGCCAGCCCTGAACTGAGGAGTAGTTAAACCATGCAGATGCTGAGTGAAACCTCCAGTTTCTCTTGGGTTTGGTTCCTGGTTCTGGGCATTGAACACCCCTTGTTCCTTTCTGAGTCGCTTGACATGATCCTGATCTTCAGGCCAGGAAGCTTCATCTTCAGCATTCCAGGCTCTTTCCTTGGCACGTTGGGAGTAGCACGCTGCCATTCAGGGTGAAGCCAGAGGCTCCTGCTGACCATCTTGAGGCATTTCTGCTTCCAAGCACACTCTTGAGAAGTGTGGGATGGGATGTAGAGCTGGTTAGAGAGCAGCAGGGAAAGCTCTTTGGAATTCTCAACAGCCTCTGGGCATTCTTGCTGATTGTTGATGGGCACCCAACTGCCAAACCTGCCAAGGTCCCTTTGCATGGTCCCTCTCACTGTGTGAGGAAGGACAAGTCCCTTGGGCTACTGCCTGCTTGTTCAGCAACACTCCAATAAAGGCAGCAAGTCTACTCCTGGACCTTGCAAGAGTTGAAACTGCAGTCTCTGCATTCAGTTGGTTGTAATTCAGACAAAAGGCTGTTCTGATTCTTTACAAGTGCTGCCATGACCATGAGATTTTACAGGATCTGCAAAGTAGTTCTGAAGCCTTGTTAAATACCGGGTGTCTGGAAGATGATGTACCTTTCTGTCCATTATCAAGGGCATTACAAAATCAGGAGTCAGCCAGGACAAGAGTCTGTTCTGTCCCCCTGCAGAGCAGCTTGGAAGTGCTGCTGAGAGAAGGGCTGTGAGCAGGGGCTGGGCTTTTGCTTGTTGCTCCAGCCTGTTTGGGCACAGCTACCCAGAGTCATAGGCCAGGAGCAGCAAGTGTAGGTTTGGCTGTTGAGGCCAAGTTGGGCTGGGCTGTCTGTGCTATGGCAGGCCGTAAGGAAGGCCTGGGCAGTCCCTCAGAGGCCCTGCTCTGCTCTGCTCTGGAAATGGCCCAGATGTGCCTTCTCTGGACGAGTTTCCTGGGGACCCATTTTCCATCCTCAGGTGTGGGGATCTTGAGCCGCGTTGTCCTGGAATAACCGGCTGTGGGTGTCTGGAGCAAGCAACTCATGTCTGTCCATATTTGCAACTTGTAGGTCAGCAAAGGAGGGCCTGCAATCCAGGCTGTTTGCTGCTCAGCAGCAGATATCAGAGCTGGAGATGACCAGGAACCATCTGGAGTCTCAAGTGCTCACAGTCACACAGGCCAAGGAGGTGATAGAAGGTGAGAACCTCGTCTGCTTTGTTTGTGGTGCTGCCCCTGCCTAGAGAAGCTGAGCACCCTGTAAAGCTGTCTCTGTCCACAGAGTTTCTGAGGAGTTGTGGGGCTGGAGGCACTGAAAACGCCTGAGGTCAGTTAAGTCAGTAAAGGCTCTGACTCTTGCTGTTGGTCATGTTTGCAGGAGAAGTGAAGTGCCTGCAACGTGAGCTGGAAGAAGAGAGAGCTCTCAGGAGGCAGGAACAGGAAGACACAGCTCAACAGCTCCTGCAGGCAGAGCAGCAGCATCAGGAAAGCCTCAGGCTTCAGGGAACTGCTCAGCAACTGGAAATAAAGAAGCTCCTGCAAGACCTGGTAGGGGACAATATGCTTCTGAATTGTCCAAGCCAGCCCTGTGGGTTGGTGTAGCACAAGCAGAGGCTGAGGGTGTGAAAGGGCAGCAATCCTCTGCCAGAGGCCCCCAGGATGGTGCTGGGACAGTAAATGCAGCCATGGCTTCAGTGAGGGCATAAGAGGAGTTCCAGAGCAGGTTGGGCAGTGCCCACCCAAAGCATGGCAGCCCAGGGCAGGATCATCCCCGAGTCCCACCTGCCACAGAGCAGATGCCAGCGTGGAGCAGATGCCAACAGTGCTGCTGGCTGCAGGCTTGGGAACTCATTTCCTTTCTTGCTGTGCTTCCATGGTGGACAGAGGGATTAGCTTTGGCTGGAAGCAAATGGAACAGGTCCCTTGTCCCTGGTCCTTCAGTCCTTGTGACTGGGGCATCAGTGAGGGGAAGGGGACACCTCCTCTTCTGAGTGCTTGGACTCAGTGCTTGGGAAGGTCTTTGCCAGCAGGAGAGATTCCACAAGTCTGTGATTCTTGCACCTGCTGAGCCTCCTTTTGAGTTCCCTGACAGGACACAGTTTCTGGAGTGCAGAAAGCCAGTGCTGTTGTCCTTTCAAGTTGGGAGTTGTGGGAGGGATGGAGCTTCAAATCTTTCAGCCAGGAGCTTGCCTGGGGCTTCATCTTGCAAATTTTTCCTCCCCTCCTCAGGCAAGTGAGCGTGAAAGGCACCGTGCAGAGATGCAGGAGACGCTGGAGCAATGGGAAAAAGAGAAGGCAGAGAGAGAGCAGGAGCACCAGAAGGTGCTGCTTGAGATGAGGCAGAAAGTTGACACCCTGCTGGCACAACAAGAAGAACTAAGGAGATTTGAAAATGCTAAGCGAGAGGTAATGATTGTGAGAGGAGAGCTGGTGTGATTTTTTGCAAGGCTGGAGCTGTGGGAGATGGCAGGATATGGGGCTGTGTGGAGCATGCCCTCCGTGTCTCCTGCATTGAATTAGGGGAGGTGAAAGCTGAGCAGGGCTGTCTTTGGCACCAGGAATGAGCCCTCTCATAGGAAGCCAGGCAGAAACATCAGCTGTCAGCTGAGATTTTTGTGCTGCTCTTGTGCTCTGTTGTTCTAAGCTGTCCCTCAGGGTATCCTCACTGGTCTCCTTCCGCTCCCCTTTTGGTGTGTACTGGTAGATGTTCATGGGCAAGGTGAGTTTGTGGGACTTTTCTTTTGTGGGCATGGGGAGGGTGCAGCAGGAACGCTGACAAGAGAAAAATCTTTTTAAAGGCTTGCCTGGAGTATTTCTGAAGAGTAATGCAGAGATGTCTTCTGGGCTGTGTTTTAAGTGACTTCCTGGGAAGCTGTGTTTCCCCCAGGGCAGGCAGTGGCCCAGGGGAGCAGCAGCCAAGTGCTCTGAGAGCACGTGAGCCCATCAGTCTTTGCCCCTTGCCACAGGGATGTTGCAGGAGGAGTGTGAAGCCCTCTGCTCTTTCCTCCTGTGCAGGTCCTGCTGGAAGAGCAGAAGGAGAAGAGTGCTTTATCAGAGGCACTGCTCCAAACGCAGGGAGAGCTCAGCCGAGCCCGCCAGCAGGTCCAGCAGCTCAGGCAGGAGGTGACAGAGCAGCAAGAGAAGGGGCAGGTAAGTGTGAGCAGGCAGGCAACAGAGGGCAGGGCAGTGACAAGGGCACAAAAGGCAGCTCCTGGGACTGAGGAAGCAAGGGCTGCTTCAGGCCCTGGGAGCACAGAGCCTGGTAAGCTCCAGAGCTCAGCCCCAGGAAGGAAGGCTTGCACTGCAAGCAGAGCTGGGTAGAGAAGCCAAAAGAAGCAGCTGAGAGAATGGGATTTTGAGGCAGCAGGTGGAAAAAGCTGAGCCTGAGGGCAGTCCCAGGAAGTTGTTCTGCATTTTGTTGCCAGACCATCAAGGCAAATCTGCAAGCTGAGTTGGAGGAAGCTCACAGTGAAGCCCAGGCAGCGCAGAGGAAGCACGAGGAAGAGCTACAAGGCCTCCAAGAGGAAAAGAATCTCCTTCTTGAGCAGAGGGAGGCTCTACAAAAGCAGGTGAGTGAAAGAGCAGTGGCACTGCAGTCATGTAGCGAGGGGTCTGTGGCCTTCTTGCTTTTCCATGGCAGAGCAGCAGATGCTGGGCTGAGCCCTGGGGCTGTCTCGTGCTCTGGGGGCTCCATGGCAGCTGCTCTGAAGGACACTCAGTGCTCTGCTGAATGTCAGCTGCTGCTCTGGACAGCTGGGCTAGTCCTCTGTGCTGTTGGCCAGCAAGCAGCAGCATGGATTCCTGCTGGCCTCTTCTTGCTGGCCTTGCTTTGGCAGGTGCTTTCTCAGGTGCCCTTGGTGGTGGGCCACTTAGGGCCTGAAACAAGTTGTCCTTATCCTTTGTGAATCTGGTGCTGTCAGGACAGGGAGGAGTGGAAAGTTGTCCTTTCCCTTTGCTCCCAGCCTGTGCTGTGGCTGAGTGTGAGAAGCTGTGGCTGTAGCCTCTGACTGCTTTGTTCTGTTTGATTGGAGGTGGCACAGTTGACATCTCAGCTGGCAGCCTCCCAAGAGTCCCAGGAAAGGACTGTGCAGAGAGCCCAGCAGGATGAGAAGGGAGCCCAGGAAGAGTCCGGGCAGAAGCTGTTGGAGGTTGAGCACGTCCAGAAGATGCTGGAGGAGGCAGAACATCAGAACAAGGAGCTGCAAGTGCATCTGCAGAAGCTGGAGAGGGAAAGGAGTCAGTGGGAAGAAGTGGCTCAGCCAAATTCAGAATTGCAGGCTTCTGTCAATGTCCTAGAGAAGGAAAAAGCCAGGTAAATGAAAGCCTGTAGGACTCTGCATTGTGCTGAATGGATTCGCTCTTTGCCATCTTTGCACCTGCCAGGGGTCTGGCAGCATTTCCTAAGTGGCAGATTCTGAACTCTCCGTGAAGACATGTCTCATTGTCTGAATGTAGAGTTTCATTTTCTTTTCTTTGAAGCCTTCAGGTAGAGTTTTTCTGAAGACAAAGGCTTTTGGGGTCGCCCTTTCCCTCTAGGGGGTATTGTGTTGTTCGGTTGGTGTGTTGACACTGCCTGAGCTGCACTGTAAGGAGCTGGATACATCCATCAGCTCCACCTTGGGGCCTGTAACTTGGAGCCTTTGGGGTCTGGATCAGCCTGGCATCCGATTCTTTTTCTGGGCAGAACCATCTTAAGGCCCTGATTGCTACTCTAGGCCAGATTGCCCTCAGAGGCAGCCCAGAAACAAGAATGTCTCTGTTGTATCGTTCCTCATCAAATGTCCCCCAGTGCCTGCAGGGGGTCAGGCAGGGTCCCTGCCACCCTGCACAGTCACAGGCATTTCTGACTGTGCAAAGAATGCAAGAAACAGGACCAAGGTATGGGGGGCTCCTGCAGCCAATCAAGTCCTACCAGGCTTCAGTGCCACAGGATTCTTCCTCCAAGAAGAGGACAAAGGAGAGGCAGGGCACTCCTGCTTCCCTGGAGCCTTCTGCATCTTCCATCAGATTGTGCTCCAAGTATCAGTTAGACCTTTGGCCTTTGTTTCTCCAGCTGAAAGTAGGATGGGTGCTGGTAAATGTTAGGGAACTTGCCAGAGATGCCCTGGCTCTAGGGTGCTGCTCCTCCTACCTGGATGTGTAAGATGGGGGAAGGAAATGTCTCTTCCATGCTGACCAAACCTCCCTGCTTTGGAGCCGGGGTAGTCAGAAGGAAATTGTTCCTCTCCCCTAATGTCTTCATTGCAAGACTTTGTTAGGTTTGTATTCACATTCCCATCTCAAAAAGAAGGTAGGGCATGGAGGCAGGAACTCGCTGTTCTTTCAGGGACAAAAGCAGAGTAGGCAAATGCTGGGCTGGGACTGCAGGGGGAACAAACAGCCAATTTGTTTATAGACAAACCACATCAGGCAGAGCAGTTTTTCCCTGAGGTGGTGCAAGTCCAAAGAGTTGATAAAATCTGATATCATTTAGTAATGAGTTGCTTGCTTTCCTTCTAGGCTGATTCTGTCTCTGGAGGAAAAGAATGTGTGCCTTAAGACACTGGAAGAACAGAACCTGACACTGAACAATCAGGTCTCTCAGTGTCAATCTGCTCTTCAGACAGCCGAACAGCTCTCTTCAAACCGCGCTGGACAACTGCGGGAGCTCAACACACAGGTGAGCTGTGCAGTGGCATCCTCTTCTCCAGGGACACACAACAGCACCTTTGCCTTGGAGGCCCCAACCTCTTTCCCCTGCCAGCAGCATCCACAGCTGCCGTGCTCTGCCCGGGGCTGCTGCTGCACCCTGAGGCTGAGGCTGGATCTGGTGTCTGCTGCAGAAGTTTTCCCCCATCCTCTCCCGGGTCCCAGCAGGAAATGTGGGAGGAGAAGCAGCAGCAGACTGGTCTGGAGCTTCTCTGTCCCTCTGTTAGCAGTGTTGTCCCAGACAGAGTTGGTGCCTGTGCCAGGCACTGAGCAATGTGGGGACACAGAGGTGGCTGTGGCAGGCTGGGCAGGGCACTTCCAGTGCAGCCAGTTCAGCCGCTGTTCAGAGCTGCAGCCCAAGGATGCCCATTGCCTCCCTTTGCCTGTTTTCTCTGCATTTGTCTCCATTGCAATCCTTGCTTCTGTGCCTTCTGGTTTTGGCATCATTTTGCCTGAAATCATTTCTCCTTTGTTGCTCTCCCTGGGGCCCACTCTGCAGCCTCAGGAGCAGCCCTGTCCCTGAGGCTGTGTGCATCCATCTTCCAGATCCAGGCCCTGCAGGACGCAGTGCTGCAGATGGAAGCTTCCCAGACAACTCGGCAGAAGAAGCTGCTGAAGGAGCTGGAGGAGTCTCGAGCAGGAGAACGCTCTTTGAGGGACTCTGTGCACGTGCTGGAGGCTGAGGTGTCTGAGCTGCGTGTGAAGCTCCAGAGCTCTGATGACAAAGCTCTTGCCTTGGCCATACAGTGTGAGGCTGTGCAGCTGGAGCTGAAGAAGACAAAAGCTCAGAGAGACAACCTCAGAGCCCGCAACCTGGATCTGCAGAAGGAGTTGGAGGAAACTGAGCAAGGTACAGCTTCCCCTCTCCTACTCGCTGCCCCATGCTGTCTCACCAGCAGAGAAGCTGTAGCTGGATGCCTCTGCTCCATTCTCCCAAACTCCAGGCCCTGCCAGAGTCTCCAGGCTATTGGCCTCTCTGGAGCAGGACTACTCAGGCATCCCCTCTACTTTGTCTCTCTTGGCTTGCTCACTCTGCACGAGGCCAAGGGCAAACACACTTTCCTATCCCTATGAACCCTTGCCCCTTTCATTCCTGCCTTTTTCTGTGCCTGGAAGTTTCCTTCATTTCTGTCAGCTTGGGAGCCTTTGTGGGCTTAGGGCCTGGCAAACACAGGCAGGTAGAGAAGGCAGTGCTGTTGTCTCTGCAGGATGCACATCAGTTTCCTTTGCTTTGCTTGTGTCTTTCTCCTTCTCCTTTCCCCTTCCCTGCTGCAGATTGGTGGAAGGAGGAAGCCAAGCACATCTCTCGAGAAACTGCCCTGGAGAAAGAGGCCACTGAAAGGCAGGAAGAGGCTGTGGCCCTCCGTCAAGAGGTGGCATCTCTGAAAAAGAAATTAGGAAAACTGGAGAAGGAATGGAAAGATGTGCTGGTGAGATTGGCAGATGCCACAAAGAACCATTTCCTAGCTATGTTTGGGCCTTATGTTCATAGTTCAAAGGAGTACTTTTCTCCAGTTTAACTTTTGTAATTGCATTCTTCTGAATAAGGAGGAGAAGATGTTGTAGTCATGGCAAAGCCAGTTAATGCTGAGGCTGTTGATTTTCCTCCATGCTGGGCTACTGTGCCCTAGAACCTTTAGTTCTCAATGTCCTGACTGTCCCTATTGACATTGCATGGTTTGGGGAATTCCTGCTCTCCAATCCCATGTTCAGATTTCTAAATATCTGGATCTGGAAGGAAGGGGAGAGTCCCAAGTTTGCTGTTAACAGAAAGGTGTTTGTCCTTGGCCATCGGAGAGCAGCCAGTGGGGAGAGGGGAGAGGAGAGCCAAGTGCTGATCCCCAGCAGGACGTGTGCCTGCAAGGGGAGAACTCGTCCTGAGTGGCAGCAGAGAATGACAGACTGATCTGGCCATTGCTGCTCCCAGAGAGGGCAGTGGGGCTCTGGGGGATGGAGCCATGGAAACTCTACACAGGAGAGGTGGAAAACCACTGCTGTCAGCCCAAGGGCAGGGAATGAAAGGCTGGGGCTGTTTGCTCTTCCCTTCCTCCCTGATGGAGAGCACATCCTCGTGGCACTGCCTGAATCCTGCTTAGCGTGCACTTGAAATCCTGGCTGCAGTTCTGGCAGCTCCTCCCCAAAGGAGCACTGGAGTGGAGCTGCAGGAAGTCAGGGAAGGGCAGAAGGGAAGCTGGAAAGCCCCTGCAGCAGGACTCCAGATCTGATATGAAAAGCAAAGTGAGAGAGGGAATGAGTGACACTTCTTCTCCCTGTTTTGGCAGCATGAACGGGAATTGTACCAGCAGCAGATGAGAAATCTGGAAAAGAATGAAATGCGTTCACTCAACATGCAAAGTCAGCAGGAAAGATTTCAACACTTGGACAGTGAAAAGGAAACCATGGAGGAATATTTGGAACATGGTGCTGCTGCTTTGAAGGAAGGAAGAGTGAGCACTCTGAGTGCTGCACTGACCAAGTTTAAAATTGCCAAAGGGGCTCTGCAGAAACGCTTGGCCTTCCTGAAGGGAAAGACTTCTATCCAGGCAGGCACTGGCATTGACTTTCATTCTATTCCAGTGCCCCTGAATTATTCGAGAGATGTTTCCCATGAAGAGGTGGGTCTCTATCCCTGTCAGTCCCATTGGGTAAAGCAACCCGGGCTGCTGCAGGCAGCCTTGTCTGTCTGCCTGGCTCCAGCCAGAGACCATTGACTGCCAGATTGTTTCCTGGCACCCCTGGAATGACTGATCCAGCTCTGGAGCTTGCTGTTCAAATCAGCTCCAGGCCAAAAGCTGGGCATGGGGAGCTGCTTCTCCTGTGCCCATGCAAAGGGGAGACAACACATGGGGCTTTGTATTGGGTGTGGGAAGGAATGGAGCAGGTGAGCAGAGTGATGAACTAAACCCAGCTGAGTTTTGTACCAAGAGGGCTGAACAGCAGCTGCACTGCTGGTGCTTTGAGGATGCTTCCTGAGATCTCCATTTCTGAGGGACAGCTTCTGTGGTGTTTAAAATATGGGAATCATCTCCTCTCTGAACACCCAGCAGGCTGTTGAAGCACAAGAGCAGCAGCTGTTACGTGGCTCAAGGACCAGCCAGGAATCTAAGAAACCGCTTGCATCAGCAGAGATAGAGAAGAAGGAGATGCCTGAATTATCCACCGTGGCCAGGAGAAGTGGCAAGCAGGTAAATTGGGATTTGACTGCCTCTGCAGAGCCTTAGGCTCCTCTGGAACAGAAGCCTGTGGTGTCAGGAAAGAAGAGTTAGAGGAGTTTCAAGGCCTTGACATTGCTTGAAGGCTCATTCTTCCCCTGGGCTTGGTTTCCCACATTGTGCTCTGCTCCCATGTGGAATGCTCCGATGTTTGGGAGAGGGAGAATTTGCTGCCTGACCCTGGCCTGCTTGTGCAGGAGCTTGCTGTTCAAATCAGCTCCAAGCCAAAAGCTGGGCATGGGGAGCTGCTTCTCCTGTACCCACACAAGGGGAGGCAACCCCTGGGGGTTCAGATACTGTGTGCAAAGGAATGGAGCAGGTGAGCAGAGTGATGAACTAAACCGAGCTGAGTTTTATACCAAGAGGGCTGAACAGCAGCTGCACTGCTGGTGCTTTGAGGATGCTTCCTGAGATGGAGATTTCTGAGGGACATCTTCTGTGGTGTTTAAAATATGGGAATCATCTCCTCTCTGAACACCCAGCAGGCTGTTGAAGCACAAGAGCAGCAGCTGTTACGTGGCTCAAGGACCAGCCAGGAATCTAAGAATGCGCTTGCATCAGCAGAGATAGAGAAGAGAGAAAGGCCTGAATTATCCACCATGCCCAGAAGTGGTGAGCAGGTAAATTGGGCTTTGGCTGCCTCTGCAGAGCCTCAGGCTCCTCTGGAACTTGGCACCTTAGGCCAGGCAGTGCTTTGGAGACCTCTGCTTGTTCCCTTGCCTCTCCCTGTCCCTGCTGTGATACAGCCCTTTGTTTGTTCTCTCTCCTGTGGCAGCCCATGGCTTTCACAAGGGCACCTTCACTGCGCTGCCTCCCTCCCTGGCCCCGTGTCCCTGCACACCCACACTGGCCTCTCTTGCACAGCCTCCAGCGAGAGCTTTGTGCCCCCAGTGTGGTCTGGTGCAGTTCAGGGTCTCAGAGCAGGGATCTCCTTGCCTTGATGTCCAGAGGTCCTTTTGCTCCATGTTTGCTGACAGGTTTCTGTGACCCTCTCTCCCATCCAATGTGCAGGTGGAACCTGAAAGGAGAAGAATCAGAACTTTCAGGAGAGTGTTCCCTCCAGACTACTTTACCTTGCCTGTCCATGAGTCTACTGATCGAAATTGGTCGACTTATGAAATAGAAGAGTCCTCCAGTAGCTCAGGAGACCAGCAGCCCCCGTATTGAGGCACAGCCTATGGAGAAGTGGGTCAGTGGCCCAAATGTGTGCTCTGGAAATCAGAGCTGGGTTCCTAAATCCCGTTGGAAGTCTCTGCAATAGACCTGTGGTGGCTGAGGGATGTACGTGGGAAGGGTTTGGCAGCCTTGAAGTGGACTTGTTGATGCTCTGAGCTCTGTTGTGTGTCTGGGAGCCTGTTCCATTCTCCTTGCCCAAGGGCAGAGTGTTGGTGAGGGCTGGAGCTAGAGGCTGTGTCTGCCCCCAGAGCCGGTTCCGTGGGGCTGCAGGTGCTCCTGCCAGCGTGGGCTTGTCTGAGCCAGGCCTTGTGCCTCTTTCAGGTGTCCCTGCTGCAGTCACAGCTGGCCCAAGAGCGACAGCAGCACCTGGAGAGCCGTGCAGGGAGCAGGCAGGAGACACAAGGTGCAGAAGGGACCTCCTTGCTTCCTGAACGTCTCAGAGAGGAGCCAGGCTGCAGCTAGATGTAGTTTTAGACTTAGTCAGTAGTTTATATTTAAAGGATAGGATAGGTGTAACTGAACCTTTTTACAACTGTGTTCCATAGGATTAAGGATGTTTATAGAAAAATAAAGAGTTTATTATGATCATAATTAAACTAATAGATCTATATAAAAGTTATTTACTACCCAGTGCAGAGACCTCTAACTTCCAGTATCGTGCATTATATCTGAAGCAACACTGAAGCAATTCCCATCAGGCCAGCAAAAACTAAATCTTAAAAATTGATGCTACTCACCCAAACCAACGATCATGGGCAAACATTTCTCTCAGCCTCAAGGTGTGAACTTGAGGAGCATCCTCACTCCAGGCAGGAATCTGCAGAAGGGAGACATGTGCCATGAACCATTTTGGTGAGGGCAGGAGAAAGCTGCCATGTGTGGAGCTTTTTCATTTGTCCTTAGGAAGCTGCAGCCTGTTTGTTCTCAGAGTCACAGAATCTCAGGCTGGGGAGGCTGGAGGCGCCTCTGGAGGTCACCTTGCCCAGCCCCTGCTCCATCAGGGCCAGCCAGAGCCGGCTGCCAGGATGTGTCCAGGTGGCTTTTGAGTCTCTGCAGGGATGGAGACTCCCCCAGCTCCCCGGGCACCTGCGGCAGTGCTCGGCCACCCTCCCAGTGCAGAAGTGTCTCCTGAGCTCAGAGGGCCCCTCCTGTGGGGGTCACTTTGTGCCTGAGGCCCCCGGGGCTGTCCCTGGCCCTGTCCCCTCTGCAGCCTCCCCCTGGCTTTTCATGCCCAGGCATGAGATGCCCTGAGCCCGCTCTGCTCCAGGCTGGGCAGTGCCAGCTCTCTCAGCCTCTCCTGATGGCAGAGACGCTGCAGTCCCTCCATCAGCTTCATGGCCCTGTGCTGGACTCTGTCCAGTCTGTCCCTGTGTCCCGTCCTGGGCAGCCCAGCTCTGGGCCCAGCACTCCAGGGCTGGCCTCACTGCTGTGGAGCAGAGGGAAAGGATCCCCTCCCTCTACCAGCTGTGACACAGCTCCCAGTGCAGCCCAGGACGCTGTTCTGCATTGCTGCAGGAGCACATTGCTGCCCCTTGGGCATCCTGGTGTCCAGCAGAACCCTGCCACACTTCAGTTGTCCAACTGGGTGGCCCCCAGCAGTCACCGCTGCCTGTGGTTGTTCCTTGCCAAGGACAGGACTCAGCACTTGTCATTGAACTGTCCCCCTTGTTGAACTGTCCCTCTGCATGGCAGCACTTCTCTCTGTCAGATCAGCCACTGCTCCTGGTTTGTGGGAGGGCACAGCCTGGACCCTCACCCAGTTTCCTAACAAAGGTGTCAGGAAGGACTGGGCTCAGCATTGTCCTTCCAAGGTCCATCGCTAGACTCTGTGCCACTGATCACCAGGGGTCCAAGAAGGTAGAGTCTGTACAAGGCATCTTTGCTTGTATGTATAAATTGAGAAAGAACTGGCAGGATTTACAACAGAGACGTCTGATAGTAAAAGGTTTGAACATCATAAAATTTGGGGAATTAGAACAAAGCTAGACTTAGTGGGGCCCTGGAAAGATATTAAAAATAGACTCTGAAAATGTTAGGCTTTGTGTTTTCCAGATCATGTGAAATTGCACCTGCGTAAGCAGTAAATGATGAATGATATAATTGTTAGATGTGATGATTGTTTAGTAATTAAATATAATTATTGTTTAGTTGTAAGAAGAATCATGAGAAACTATGTTGGAGGTTTGACAGGGACCACGAGGAGCCCATGCTTGGATGAAATCTATGTATACAATAGAACAATATAAGTTTAATAATTAACATGAAAGTTATATAACGATAGAATATAAAAACATGTTTATCCCGAACCCATGGTGGAGTCAGATTTGGGTTTGTACCCCTGACACCCAGAGCTCTTCAATAAAAGCACCTGCATATAATCATTCTGGTGATTATGTGTTTCTGAACGCTTATGCTTCTGCTCCATATCTTATGTGGGAAAAATGGAATGATCCGCACTCCCTCTCACTGGTGGTGGGTAAAGTGGTCCTGTTGTTGGTGGCAGTGGTTGTCACCTGCACAGAAACTGTGCCAGACGGGTTTGACATACTGTGGGAAGGAGCACTCTGAGGGAGGTAAAAGCTGGGCTGTAGAGATCATTCCAAGACTATTCTTCAAACCCTGTTTTGTGAAGATCAGGAACAATTCCTAGGCAAGGGCTGAAGCTGCATATCTGTGAGTTCCTCTACCTCCTGGGTCAATTCCTCCATTAATGATAGCAGATTGTCCTGGTTGAAAAGACAGATGTCTTCCAAGGAAGCTGGGAATCTTCCTGGAATGGAGAGAAAGCCCCCTCCCTCCAAATCATTACCCATTGAAATTAATGAGCTTCCGGGCAAAGATATGGGAAGAGAAATATCCGTTCTTTACTCGAATATACATATATATATATGTATAGGTGAAGAAGAGAGACCAAGCAGCAGCGCCCCCAGAGCAATGCCAGAGTCTTCCCACCCGCTGAGCAGTTCTGCCTTTGCTGCAGTTCTGAGCGCCCCCGGCAGAGGGCGCTGTGAGCCGAGGCGAGGCAGAGGGGCTGCAGTGACTCTGCCCTGGCTCCAGGGGGCGCTGGCGGCCCAGGCGGCTTCAGGGCCCACGGCTGCGAGCCCTGAGCCAGCCCAGGGGTTAACGGCAGCCTCGGGACACAGGGAAGCTGGGGCTCTGCTTCTCCCAGCTTCTCACCTGGCTCCTGCAGTATCCTGGTGATGCCAGCTCTGCTCTGGTTCCCGTCAAGCAGCCCCTGGGGCTCCCTCTCTCCAGAGAGAGAGAGAATAGGTGGGGGGGTCCCGTTTCCCCTCAAGCACCCACGCAGATGGGGAGGATCTTCCTTGGTGATGGCGAGTGTGGAAAAGTCCCCGTCAGCCAGCAGCTGCAGCAAGCAATGGGCTCACCTATGGATGGCAAGGAGAATCCTGAAGCAGCGCCGGGTCCAGCACCAAAAGCTGCCCAAAGTGCCCTGCTCCTAGCATGGCCAGCTGGCTCCTCCCTCAGCAAGCCAGTGCCCAACCCCGCCCTCCCTCTCTGGAAGTTTCCAGTGGAATGGGAGAGTCATTGGCCAGTTCTTTAGCATCTCAACTGCCCCACAGGCATCAACTGCCCTCTTCACACCACATCTCCCTTTTCAGGTAACTATGGGTATACCCCTCATTGGGCCCCAGGGGCTCCCCTGATGAGGGAAAACCTTCTTTAATAGTTCTGTGCCAGGATTGAGCAATGCACAGGACTTTGTTGGGTCTTCAGGTTGCTGTTTATTTTTATCAGAAACTTGGCATGCTGTCTGCTGCAGACAGCACTCCAGAAAGTTCAGCAAAAATGATCACAAGATGTACTGTTTCAAGGTCTTTTAAAGCTGTTCTAGCCAATTAGCTCTTAAAACATACTTTATTTCTACGTTTCTACCAATAACTAATCCTTTGCCTGCCAACGTAATCTCTGTACTGCAGCTTCCCACAGCAAATCACCCTGTGCCACCAACACTGCAGAAAATGGAGTAGATGAAGAAGAAGCTCGAGACAATGCCAGAAATCCTCCATCTTGCTTCCTATCTACCTCCATACGAAAATCCCAAAACTCTAAATTTCTCACCCTGTGACAAACTACACTCTTCTCTATTATCTATTTCACACACTTGTGGACTCCAATCCATCCCAAGTCTTGGAAGCCTTCTCCATGGGCAAATGTTAAAAGCAGTGCTTCCCTGGGGGCCAGGACCCCTCAGGGCTGGCAGAGAAATACTCCCTGTGCCCTGGGTTCCAACATCTCCCCCTTCTGATTCAACCAAAACCATGACGCATTCTCTTCCCCGAGTTTGACTGCTCCATCTTCCAATGATTGTATGCTTTCATGAAGAGATTTTGAATGATCAGATAAATCATACAACACATTCCTTCAAATTTCTCACATCCATGTCTGTGCACTAGCAAAAGATAATCAATTACCGTTCCGTTTTGCAGAGTCCCCTGTCTCACACCTTGAACATCAGTTAACAAATTGCTCAGTGCAAGAGAGATGGCACAAGAATGCTTGCTCAACCAACACACCATTTGATCCAATTGCTTCAAGGCTGCTCCCACAGCTGCCTGTGGCAGAAGGAGAGCTATTATAAATCTTTGGCCTTTCTTCCATGTGCTAAAGCTATTATCACAATTGGGATCATACAGATTAACATATCCTTTCCCTCTATGTCTTTGCTCTCTTACCATTGTCATATTGGGTGTCAGTAAAGAATGTTTCCCAATGCTGCATGGACCACCTTTGACATTTGAATGGATCGCAGGCCAAATTCTGTCCCCAGAAAAGAAAAAGATTCCTTGTGGTAATTGCAATGGAACCTGGTTGGATGGCATGACCATCATTCCTGTGAAATTGCACCAACATGTTGCATTTCTATATATAATGTGATTTGGGGTTACATCTGTCGTTTTGTTCTTATTTTGTTTTGACCCAGGAAGACCAAATAATACACAAAATTCCATCTTCACCGAGCCAATAATTTCCAGTTCTTGATGTTCATAAGGAGCCTCAGGAAGAAATTTGGTCCAAACACCCCAACTGTCCACCAAATTCAAAAGGAATTGTGACAGTTTCAAGGGATATTTTCTGGAATTGGCCATTTGTCTATGGGTAAACCAACCAAACATGTTGAGAATGGCTTCCTCAGCCTTGAGTGAGTCAAGCAAATGGTGTCCAGGTCCGACACATCGGCCAGAGTTTCTCAGACATTTTCCCTTGGTTGACTCATGGGCAAAGCCACATTACTTAAGACAACCAGTGAGATGATAAGGCACAAACATAATATCTGATCAAGCTTCATGGTCAATGGCCTTATCTCTTGCAAGAATCCCCAAACCTCAACACGACCCTCCCTCACAAAGCCCAGTCCATAATTTTTGCACACAAGATGAAAAGATGACTGATGTCTGTGACAACAGCCACAGTCTTGACACTGATTCACGTCTGCATGCTTGCTTCTCTGTTCCCAGGTTTGTTGCCTGCTTGTTTCGGGTCTCGAAAGGGTTTCACGTGTTTTGCTGGAATCCACTTTAGTCCTGCACCTGTGGAGACACAAGCATACCCTTTGATCCAGGTTATTAGCTGGAATGAACCTTTGATCTGCCCTGTCTCTAGATTTCTGATCAAAACTAAAGGATTTTCCCTTAGTTTCACCAGGGTAATGTTCAAAAAATGCCTGACGATTGGTAGAGTAGGTTCTGCAAAGCTGTTCAAGAAGTTCAGAACATACAAAGCTTTGTTCAACCACATCTGAGGCATGGCCTCCGCATCCCTCCTTTTCTGTTTATCCAAAAGGGATTTTAAAGTGTGGTGTGTCCTTTCAATGATGGCCTGGCCCATAAGAGAATGAGGGATGCTGAAATCGTGACAAACACCCAATTTTTAATAATGTGTTAAGGGTCTGTCCCCTGTAAGTTGGGCCATTGTCTGTTTTTGTTTGTTCAGGAACACCCAATGATGTAAATGCCTGCAAAAAGTGCTGACATGCATGGTTTGCTGTTTCGACTGCGTGCAGGGAGGTGAAGACTGCTTCTGAGAAGGTGCTCACTGACACATGAACATTTTTGAGTCTCCCAAAAGACAGGTATTTTGTGACATCAGTTTGCCACAACTGCAGACTTTGCAATCCTCTTGGATTGACTGCTCTGTAGAGACAGGAGGCTGCACGAGCTGACAATCAGGGCAAGTACTTACAATGGTTTTCACTTCGTCTTTGGAAATGCAAAATGTCCACATCAGCACTTGTGTGTTTTGATGAAAAAAATGCATGACTCAGTTTTGCCTGTTCAAAAATGTTTGGCAAAGTGTTTGAAATTATCATGGTCAATTCATCTCTTTGTGCATTTCCTTCCGCTAAAAATCGTGGAAGTGAAGAGTGTGCCTTGATGTGGGGGAGAAAATATTTGTGTTTTCTCTGCTATAACATTTTCTGCATACTTACAAGATAGTAATACAAATCTTCATTATCAACCTCTTTCAAAAGTGACCCTTTTATTATTTTGACTACATTGGCTACATAATCTGAATCTGTAATTAGATTGAGAGGTTCTTGAAACAATTGAAATGCTCTGTCCACTGCTGCTAATTCTACACTTTGAGGTGAGCCCTGTATTGTTTGAATGTCTGATTCCCACTCTTTTGTGGTTGCGTTCTGCCAAGTTATTACTGATTTATGTGTTTTTCCTGAACCATCAGTGAATAATGTCATTGTGTCCAATGGTACTTTGCTTATCATGGGTTTTTCTCTGATGCTAAACTTAGTTTGCAGCAGCTTGTGGCTCAGGAAATTAATTGAACAAACAGCTGAATAATTTAACAATGCAATTTGCAAATTTTCTGATCTTTGCAATGCCTAATCAAAATATTCTTGTTTCAAAGGCAGGTAAATTGTTGCAAAATCTTTGCCTGCCATTGCTGATCAGAGCTGCTGTCTGTGATTATAATCTGGGCTGTCATTTCTAATGTGGCAAAAATAATTCTGGGAGATCTGTAGGGTAAAAAAATACATTCTATTATCAACAAAGCGTCCTTTTTAGATGAGCCCCATTGAAATATGAGACCATGCAGTTGTATTTTTTCTCCCAAGACTGCAAGGAAAAATGGTTGTGTCATTACAAAATGACGCGCTTCTCTCTGTTGAAGAGCTTCAGCAATCTTCTCAAGGGCATCTTGAGCCTCAGGCATGAGAGTTCTGGGGAATTTGACATTACAGTCCCCTCTCAACAGATTGAAAAGTGATGAAAGTTCGTAATTTGTGATCCCCAAAATTGGCCTGATCCAGTTGATCTCTCCCAAAAGTTGCTGTAGGTCCCATAGATTATTGACTTGAGTCCTGACTTGTATCTTCTGTGGTCTTATTTTTTGTTCTGTGATTTTCCATCCCAAGTATTTCCATGGTGAGACTTCCTGGATTTTTGAGGTGGAAACTTCCAGCATTCTGGACTTCCGGAATCACGCTGCCACAAGCCTCTCGCTACTCTTGATGTGTTGGTGCTGCAATGAACAGATAATCTATATAATGAATGATCATCGCCTGTGGATGTTTTTTCCACACCGGAGACAAGGTTTGTGCCACAAACCATTGGCAAATTGTTGGCAAATTTTTGAGGCTTGTGGAAGAACAACCCAATGATACCGTTGCAAAAGTTCCTGTCTGTTGATGTTGTTGGGACAGAAAATGCAAATCAAGGAGCATCTTTCAGATGAAGTGGAATGTTGAAGAAAAAATCCTTGAGTTCAATGATAAAAAGTGGCCAATCTCTCGGAATCATGGAGAGAGATGGAAGTCCAAGTTGAAGTGGTCCCATTTCTTCAATGACCTCATTAATTTTTCTGAGGTCATGGAGCATTCTCCATGTGTCGGGGGATTTTTTGTGGATCATGAACACTGGAGAGTTCCAGGGACATTTGTTGGCTTGATGTGGCCTTTCTGCAATTGCTTTTCAACCAGTTTGTTGCAGGCGCTCAATTTCTTTTGTTTAAGGGGCCATTGATCCAGCCATACGGGATCATCTGTCTTCATCCGTCTCAAGGTGGTGAGTGCTGCAGTGACCCCCACTAAAAATCCAATTCTGTTTTTGCCCCCCATTGTGATATAATGTCTCTTCCCCACACTGTGATGGGCTTCTGCACAACGAAGGGACAAATGATGGCTGTCTTCCCTCCTGGCCCTGAACAACAATGGCATTCTCACTCTGCAGGCACAGTGTATTTCCTCTGATACCTGAGAGGGTACTCAAAGGTGTCCTCAAGTTCCATTCTCTGGGCCAAAAGAGGTAGGAAATGACTGCGACACCCACACCTGTGTCCCACATACCTCTGACTGAAATGATTTTATCACTCCACGTCAAGTTGCAGACGATCACGGGTTGATCACAACCTATTTGCTTCACCCAGGAGGTATGAATGTCCAAATCTTCATTGACAGATAGAATCTGCTGATCCATCACTGGCATGATCTGCTCTATTGCATGAGATGGCACGGCAATGGTTTTGGCTATTGGAGTACATTCTGGAATGATCAATGGAGGGTGTAAAGGTTGAGCCAAAATGGTTAGTTCTTCATTTCAATCTGCTGAGACAGTTGATGGATAAAAAATGAGCCCTAAAATGCTGCATCTGTCTTTACCTATGATTAAAAAGTCCTCTCTCTTCCATGACATTCCAGTGACTCCCGTGGGAATCACTGCATGACTTTCATACATAGAACATACTAATTTGGAAGCTGCCAATTCAAACTCTGCGCCTGGCAGCAATAATTCTGGGTCACTGGAGAACCAGCAGATGGTCCTGCTGATGGAGTCTGACTGACGTTCCCCAGTGGTGCTCCCTGTGGGGTTCCTGGCTGAGTCATCGCCATCACTTGTGTCGTGGCATGTTGGCATTCCGTGCTCTTCTTCAAGTTTGCCGGAAGGGGTAAAACTCTTCTGTCTATGTCGCTTTTGGAGCAACATTGATTTGCAGAGTGCTTTCATCTTCTGCATCTTGGACAAAGGCCTGATGTTTTCATGCCTTTTGTTGGTTCCAGATAGTTCTTTTTCACGTGTCCACATCTTCCAGATTTGAAGCATGGTCCTCCAGCAAATGCTGTTGGCATCACTTCAGTGGAACCACCCTGTTGAAGTACTGGATGAAGTGCTGCAAGAGGTCTCGAAAAGTTTTCCAATGTGCCCTGTCCAAACACCTGCTTGACTTGCTGCAATATGCTGAGGTGTGCCTACCTTGTTGTAAGCCTCTATCATTTCAGTCATGGCATGGCATGGCACTAATTACAGGTTTGCACTCTGCATTGGCATTTGCAAAAGCAAGACTTCGAAGCAGATGTGGCTTCACCGCTTCATCACTCACTTGTCTGTCCACCACTTGCATGAGACAATCGATGAATGAAGCGAAAGACTCAGAGAGACCTTCCTTTACTTCTGTGTAAATGCCTTCTGGAGTACCAAATGGTTGAATTTGAAAAATTGCCTTTTGGGCTGCCTTTCTGATGTCTGCAATCATGTCTTGAGGCAATTCTGCTGACCAGTCTTCAGGTTTGTCATAGGGTTAATCTCCTGCTGATTGAGCAAATGTGAGAGCTGTGTGTGGCCCTCCTGCATATCTGTTTCTCAGTTGAGTGAGAGCCCTTCGCCATCTTGCATCCCACAGCAGGAGTTGTGAATCTGTAAAAATTGTCAAGGCAATGTAGCTACAATCGAAAGGCACCAAGTTGTAATTCTTGAAAATGACTCTCAAAAGCTGCATGAAATATGGTGAGACAAGTCCTTTTCTTGCAGCTTCTAATAAGTCTTGTAAGACCTGATGGTCTGAAGGTTCCCATCTAGGGTTTTCATTTCTTCTTCTGTACCTTACTGGCATTGCAATGCTATCTGTATCTAGTATTTCATAATCTCTATCTTGAAGCGCTGTCCTTCTGACATTTCCCCAATTTGTTAACGATGAATCTCCTGGAATACTTCTGGAAATTGAAACCAAATCCATGCCTGTATTTGTAATTTGCCTGGGTGCACCTTCTTCTGCCCTGAAGGTTGCATGCATTCCAGGCACCCCTCCCCCTTCTGTTTGAGGCACGCTGAGAGGGGTTTGTGGTCGTGGGTGTAGGGGAAGTGAAGAAGCATTGGTTGAATCCGCTGGTTTTGTTGCTGTAGATGACATTGATGCAAAAACAGAATTGCCATCTGGCTCTGATAAGGAGGGTTGAAGAGAGCATGCATGAAGTTGTGATTGAAATTCATGAGCACATTCCTGAAGCTGGAGAAAGAGCTGCCTTACAAAGTCTTTAGAAAATGAGAAAAGCTGTGGGCAGGCTGAGGAACTGGATCATTGCCCTGAAAGCCAAGCCTTTGGAGCAGGCATGTAAAAAACCTGAAGTGCTGCCTCCTCTGGTCCAAAAGCTGGGTGGGTCTTGCGATGACATAGGAATGCCCCATGCCGCTGATATCTTGGGCTTGTGGGTACCGTGGCTTTGGATCATCTCTTGCTTGAGCTCTATTCTCCTCATCAGTGTGTGTTGTGTCTTGTCCTGAGACTTCCAATTTTCCTGGGAAAATAATGATTGTATCTTGTTCTTCTTCTAAAAGGGATGCTTTGAAGACTTGGATTGATTGTGGTTGGAGAAGAAGAAGGCAAAAATAGTCACAAGATGTACTGTTTCAAGGTCTTTTAAAGCTTTTTTAGCCAAATAATTCTTAAAATGTACTTTATTTCTACCTTTCTACCAATAACTAATCCTTGGTCAGCCCACGTAATCTCTGCACTGCAGTTTCCCACGGCAAATCACCCTGTGCCACCAATACTGCAGAAAATGGAGTAGATGAAGAAGAAAAAGAAGAAGAAGCTGAAGACAACGTCCAAAATCCTCCATCTTGCTTCCTATCTACCTCCATACGAAAATCCCAAAACTCTAAATTTCTCACCCTGTGACAAACTACACTATTCTCTATTATCTATTTCACACACTTGTGGACTCCAATCCATCCCAAAGTCTTGGAAGCCTTCTCAATGGGCTAATGTTAAAAGCAGTGCTTCCCTGGGGGCCAGGACCCCTCAGGGCTGGCAGAGAAATACTCCCTGTGCCCTGGGTTCCAACAGGTAACAAATGGGAGAAAATTCACCAATTGCCCCCCAAAAACACACAAACACCCTGAATTTTTTCCCATACCAACATGTTAAATCAAACTTTGACTTTTAAACTATATACATCCATATGTTATCCTAATTATATACATACATAGATAGCTGCAGATATGGATACAGGCACAGTGTCTTGGGCAATTCACCCCAAAAACAAGGTCCCCTGAGATATCCATTGTGTTTATCCATCTTTCTGCATCACCCAGCAAGTCCAATCCAGTCCCTGAGCAAAGACAACCCCACAGATGGATTTGTCTTTGCTCGAGGCAGAATGAATCCCAACAGTCTTTCCTAGCACACCTCTCATGTGCACCACCAGAACTTTGTCTCCACCTGCTGTGCACAGGGGTTTGCGCTGGCCATGGCCAGCTTGGTTGGTGGAATCTCTGCTATTAACTAACCATGCACCCTTTGCTAAATGCAGCTCCCACTGCTTGAGGGTCCCATCCCCCCATTGCCTTCAATGTGTTTCTGAAGAGTTCATTGCACTGCTGACCTTTCCTGGCCACTGGTGCACGGTAGGGAATGTGATTTACCCACTCAATGCCAGGTTCTCTAGCCCAGGTGTTGGTAAGGCTGTCCTTGAGATGAGTCCCTTTGTTGGACTCAATTCTCCTGCACGTTCCATGTCTCCAAAGGACCGGCTTTTCAAGGCCCAGCATGGTGTTCTGGGCAGTGCCACGAGGCACAGGGTAGGTCTCCAACCATCCAGTGCTGGCTTCTACCATTGGGAGCATGTGGCACTTGCCTTGGCGGGTTTGAGGCAGCGTGATGTAGTCAATCTGCCCGGCCTCGCCATACTTCTGTTTGAACCATGGCCCCCAAACCACAGGGGCTTCACCCGCTTAGCTTGCTTGATGGCAGCTCCTGTCTCACAATCATGGATAACCTGGGAGATGCTGCCCATGGTTACATCTAGCCCTGGCTCCTGTGCCCACCTAGAGGTGGCATCTCTGCCCTGATGGCCTGAGGCACCATGGGCCCATGGAGCTGTAAACAACTGTCCCTTGTGTTGCCAATCCAAACCTATCTGTAACACCTCGATTTTTGCAGCCTGATCCACCTCTTCATTCTTTCAGTGCTCCTCATTAGCTCAACTCTTGGGCACGTGGGCACCCACATGACAGACTTTCACAGGTAGCTTCTCTACCTGAGTGGCAATGTCTTGCCATTCGTCTGCAGCCCAGGTTGTTTTTACCCGATGCTGCCAATTGGCCTTTTTCTACCTTTGCAGCCAGGAAAGGCCTCCACAGAGCATGGTCTGGCATCCATGAGTCAGTGTAGAGAGACAGTTGTGGCCTCTTCTCTCCCTCAGCAATGTCCAGGGCCAAATGGAAGTCTTTGAGTTCATTAAGTTGGCTCGATCCACCCTCTCATTCAGTAGCTTCTGCAACCTGTCCCGTGGGGCTCCATTCAGCCACTTTGCACTTTCAGTTCATCCTTACAATGCAACAGGAACTGTCAGTGAAATGATCACAGTGTGTTTCTGCATGTGGCAGTTGGTTCTAAGGTGGAGCTTCCTCAGCACACGACACCTGTTCCTGCTCCTCTTTTTCCAGTAGATCAAAGTTGTCACCTTCAGGCCAATTCATTATTATCTCCAAGACCCCAGAGCAGTTTGTGTATCCAATACTGGAGTGCTGTGTGATGAGGGCAATCCATTTGCTCCACGTGGCAGCGGTGTCAGGGTGGCTGAGGGAACCTTTCCTTTAAACATTGACCCCAGCACTGGCAGTTGGGGTGCCAGGAGAAGTTGTACCTCTATTCCAGTAACCTCTGGGGCAGCTTGAACTCCTTCATAGACAGTCAGGATCTCCTTCTCTGTGGGACTGCAGCTGGCTTCAGACCCTCTAACTTCAGCTCCAGAATCCAAGAGGTCGACCCTGAGTCTCCCCAGGCATCTTCTTCCAAAGGCTCCAGGACAAGCCATTGTCCCCAGCTGCAGAGTACAGCACATTCTTCACCTCTGGTCCCATCCTGCCTGGGCCAAGGGCTACTGCACAAGTGATCTCCTGCTTGATCTGGGAAAAGTCTTGTTGCTGTTCAGGGCCCGGTGGAAATTGTTCTTCTTGCAGGTTTCCAGGTAGAGAGAGCTCACAGTCTGGCTGCACATAGGAACACGCATTCTCCAAAACCCTATGGTGCCTAGGAAAGCTTGTGTTTTCTTCTTGATGGTCGGTGGAGACATTGCTATGATCTTGTTGATTACCTCAGGGGTTTTTGGCATTGTCTGTCCTGTCACTTTACTCCCAGGCACTGGACCTCTTGGACAAGTCTCTTGACTTTGCTGTTTTTGATGGAGAAATTGGCTTCCAGCAGAATCTGGATGATGTTTTCTCCTTTCTCAAATACTTCCATTTCCGAGTTCCCCCACACAATGATGCCAGCGATGTACTGCAGACGTTCTGGAGCCTCACCCTTTTCCAGTGCAGCCTGGATCAGCCCATGGCAGATGGTGGGGCTGTGCTTCCACCCCTGGGGCAGTTGGTTCCAGGCGTACTGCACGACCCTCCAGGAGAAGGCAAACTGAGGCCTGCATTCAGCTGCCAGAGGAATGGAGAAAAATGCATTGGCAATGTCAGTAGTGGCACACCACTTTGCTGCCTTGGACTCCAGCTCGCACTGGAGCTCCAGCATGTCCGGCCCAGCAGCGCTCCGTGGTGGAGTCACTTCATTCAAGGCACAATTGTCCTCAGTCAATCTCCATTCTCCATCAGACTTATTCACAGGCCAAGTGGGGCTGTTGAAGGGTGAGTGGGCATTGCTGACCACCCCTTGGCTCTCCAGCTCTTGCATCATTTTGTGGATGTGGATCATGGCATCTCAATTTGTCTGATATTGCTGGTGATGCGCCTCTGAGGTGGTAATTAGTATTTGTTTCTCTCCTACCTTCAAGTCCAAGAGCAGAAGGATCTTCAGAAGGACTTTCAGACAGCCCAGGCAAGGACTTTCAATTGCCTTATGCCCTCTGCTTCCACAGCAGCTGGTCCAAAAGCCCAGCAGTCTTTTTGTGTCTTTGAAATAACCACACCGGAGGAAATCTATGCCCAGAATACACGGGGCCTCTGGGTCAGTCACAATAGGATGTTTCTTCCACTCCTTCCCAGTCTAACTCACCTCAGCTTCCAGCAGGGTCAACTGCTGCTGAAATGGAGGTTTTGGGGGTTGCTTAAGTTATCAATATGAACTAAGCATTTAAATTTTAGTTTGTAGAATTTTAACCTTTTAGTTAAGAAACCTCTGCCATGGTACAAAGGGCATAGGAAAATGCAAATTTCTGAAACTTCTTGCATAAAGAACAATACCCGGAGAACACCAAGGAATGCAAGAAACCTAAATAAAGGGGCTCCTCTGTCTCCAGGCTGATCAAAATTAACAGATGTACTCAGATAAGCACCAAGGGACCAAAGCACACATGCAAAGGACAAAAGTTCAAAAGTTCAATCATGAGGAGGACCATGGCCTTCAGCCTCAGAGACCACCAAAAGACCCCTGTGCAACCACCACCGTGAACAACGCATGCTCAGAAGAGCACGGATCTAATTACCACGTGAGGCAAGGAGAGGCAGGGCCAGGGGTTGAATATGCATGGCAAAGTTGTGCAATGTAATCTATAACACCTTTGTAAATAAAGATGTGGCTCAGGGCTCAAGTTTTCACGAGAGCTGTTGTGCTTGTGCCAGGCACTGACAATACAAACCCACTTCATAACTACATCAGGGTGTGGAGTCTATTTATTCCGCGTGTCGCTTCACTGCGATTCCCCGTCACCCCAGCAATAGAAACGGGTTCTTCCCCCACATGTCCTGATGGGATTGGAGTACACCGTGCACCAATGTCAACAAAAGCCTCGTATTTCTATGGCTCTGGTGTGCTAGGGATCCACACAGCCCAAAAGACACAATTTTTCCTGGCCTCTACCTGGCTAGAGACAGGGCCTCTCTAGTCCTGGCTACTGTTCCCTCCCTGGGCATATATTCTGGATGTTCCTTCAAGGGAATCTGACAAAGCATCCTTCCTTCAGTTATACGCGGCAGCTTGGTCACAGGAAGCTGGGGCTGCATTCATTTGGATGAAAATCCCTCTGTTAGTTTCTTCCTTTAGCTTGCATACCCATGCTGCTAGGACAGACATGGGTTTTCCATTCCATCCTCTCTTGTCTTCCCCATGCTCATACAGGAAGAACCACAGGTCCACTCATAGGGTGTACTCCCTCTCCCTAGCTGGGGATGTTGGGCTCTGACACTGGGGCCTCTGCTTTCCACTAGTGCCACATGGGAACTGTCCATGCTTATCTCCTTTCTCATCTTCTCTCTGAATTTTCCCTGTTCATACTTGAAACTCAACCACAGCAGAGACATGAGTGTGTATCAGGCCATGGACGATTGTCTCATCATTCCTGAGCTTGCTTGCTACAGAACTCACTGTCTCTTGTGTTATGAACGGAGTTTTGTTTAGTGAAAAAAACTGAATTTTGTTAAATTCTATAGACTGGAGCTGCTGAGGCAGAGCTGCTGGCCAGGGTTACTTGTTATGTTAACTATAAGTCGTTAGAGTTGATAGTTCTCTTTGTATCACTTAACGACCCTAGCTAGGGCAGGTAAAAGCCCTCCTTTTTGTGTTGCTGGGCAGGAGGGAGTCATTACCATATGTAGATTCTGAGAAACCCAAGGTACCATGGGACGTATTGAACTTATAAAAACCCCAAAACCAACGAGCCAAATATAAAATTGAAGAATTGGAATGATTCGTGGATGTGAGGAGTGGAGTGCTGAACCTGCAGAGATGTTAGGAGACCTCAGTGCCCCCTCGCCCTGACTAAAAAGAAGCTGCCTGGGACTGGGACCTGGAGCTTGGAAGCAGGGAAAAGCGGAGAAATACCGGGGTCCCGCCCTAGACGTTCCTGTGAGGATTGGACCCCCAGCTCTGCCCCCTAGTGGACAAAGCTGCACATCCTCCTCCTCTGAGCCACGCTGGGAAGGAGACGGAGACGGCCGCCTCGTCGAACTTCCTAATCCTGAGCTGATCTCTTTAATAAAGGCATTAAAAGGAGAAATAAAACTCCTGCCCTGTTGAGTTTTATTTCAGTTGGGGGCTCGTCCGGGATCCGCCACGCCTGCAGAGGACACCAGGACCGGCCATCTTGGAACCTCGAGGATAGCTGGCAATCAGGACCAGAGAAGAAGATCGGCTCAGGACGACTGACGCAGAGGAGCACCGGATTGGTGAGAACTATCCGGTGACGGGCGAGGGAGACGAGTGAGTGTTGTGTGAATGAGACGGAGGCCGGCAGCCCGGACTTCCGAAGCGATTGTGGACCCCTCAGTACCGCGTTTCTGGACTCCTGCGAAGGGGCCAGCCGGGAACAGGGGGAAGCGTGTGGAATTGGCGTGAGTGAGTCGTCTCCTAAGGGGGAAATAGGGCACCCCCCCCTCCGGGCGTGCGGAGGAAATAGTTGTATGAGTGGCACGGCACCCCAAAGGTTCTGACGAAGGATGTCAGGCAGATTGTAAGTCCCGAAAGTCCCGCGAAGGATTCGGGCAACCTCACAAGCCCTGCAGGCATATTAAGTCCTGGCGCAGGAGGCCAGGCACAAATAAGTCCCGAAAGTCCCGCGAAGGATTCGGGCAACCTCACAAGCCCTGCAGGCATATTAAGTCCTGGCAAAGGAGGCCAGGCACAAATCCCAGCGGAAGCTCGGTAGGCTGGGGATTTGTTTTTAAGTCCTGATACGGTGTTGGAAGGTTAGGCACACTACATCAGGCAGTGTTTACAGTATAAAGTCCTGAGCTTCAGGCAGCTAAATTTTTTTTGAGATTACCTGTCGGTAGAGACACCTTTGAGATCTGAAGAGATGGGAGGGTGTAATAGTAAAAAAACAGGCAAGAGACTAAGGAATATACCTCTCGGTAGCCCCTTAGGGGAACTGTTAGAAAAATGGGATTTGACAGAGGACACAAAGGGATTAGATAAGATAAAGATGATCCACTACTGTGTAGAAGTCTGGCCAGAATTAGAAATGCAAGGAGGATGGCCTTGGTGTGGGACAAGAGACAAGTGGATATGCCAGCAACTGAGTAATTATCTGACAGCTCGAGGAGATACTGATCCTGAGCAATTACTGTATGTAGATTGCTGGTTAAAGAATGCTATTGAAGACAAAGAAGTACAAATTTGTAAAGTGCAGAAGAAAAAAGATGGGAATGAAGGAGGGGAGGCTGGAATTGGTAAAAGATGGGACCCCCTAGATTATTTGCCTCCTGCTGCGCCTCCACCTTACAATCCTCTTGCTCAGGCATCTCCAATGGCTGGCCCGGTTCTTCCCCCGGCTGCCATCCCATTACCGCCCCCTCAAATTCCTCCTTCTACTTCTTCGCCTTCCCCTATGACTACTCCACCTGCTGCATTCTCCACCCCTTCTCTAACTCCGCCTGATAACTCTTTTACCCCTGCAATCGCTGTCCCTTTACCTCCTCCTAGTTGGGATACAAATGCCTCCTTGTCCGGTACACCTGCTGATCTGCAGAAAGTTCAGGGTAACCCGGATATCCCTCAAACTAGTTTGGCATCTGAAGGGCCTTACTGTGGTACCAGATCCAAGACCTCCAAGGCAGAGAGACTTTTTCCCCTCAGAGAAGTTCCTATGGGAGGAGCAGTGGGAGGTGTTGGCTTTGTGAATACTCCTCTAACCGCTTCTGAAGTGAGGGGATTTAAGAAAGAGTTGGGGCATTTAGTTGAGGACCCAGTGGGCATAGCCAACCAAGTGGATCAATTCTTAGGGCCAAATATCTACACTTGGGAGGAGATGAATTCTATTTTAAATATATTATTCTCCCCAGAAGAGGTACAGATGATTAGGGCGGCTGGCATAAGACTTTGGGAGAGAGATAACCGTCCAGGACCCCAGGTGCAATCCGGTGAACAAAAATTGCCCCTAACAGATCCCAACTGGAACCCTAATCAGGAGGAGGGGAGGAAGGCCATGATGGAATATAGATCTTTAATGATTCGGGGGATCAAAGAGTCAGTTCCCAAAGGAACTAATACCAAATTGGCATTTGAGGGTACACAAGAAAAGGATGAAACTCCTGCTGCTTGGCTTAATCGCCTAAAGCGGAACTTCCAGTTATACTCTAGAATAGACCCAGACACCACAGAAGGTCAAATGCTACTGAAAGTCCAATTTGTTACCAAATCTTGGCCAGATATACGGAGGAAACTGGAAAAGATTGAAGAATGGCAAAACAGGGACATTAATGAGTTATTAAGGGAGGCATTGAAGGTGTATTTAAGGAGGGACGAAGAAAAGGCAAAGGCCAAAGCTAGAATCATGGTCGCTGTGGCTAGAGAAAGCGGGGGAGCAAGCAATTCTATACCACGATCCAAGGTGGTAAAAGATAGTGTGGGGTGGGTGGGTCCACCGCCAGGAGGAGGCAAAGATAGGCCTCTTAGGCAGTCAGGTACAAGAGAAATGGAGAGACCTCAAACCTCTATGAGTGAAAAGCGCTGCTCTTATTGTGAAGAAGCAGGACACATCAGGAGGTTTTGTAAAAAGCTCAGTCTCGATGTGGCAATAGCCAGGGAACAAGATAACTTAGAAAGAGTTCTTAGAGGTGATGATTAGGGGTGTCAGGGGCTTTACACCTTAGGGGACCCAATGCAACATCTAGAAGAGCCCTTGGTAAACTTTGAAGTGGGACCCCTAAATGAAGAATTTGAATTTTTAGTTGATACAGGAGCAGATAAGTCCTGTCTCAACAAAATACCGAAAGGTATGGAAATTGGGAAAAAATTCTGTGAAGTTTTAGGTGCTGAAGGGAAAACCATTTAGAGCATCAGTGGTTGAAGATGTCAAGAGAGTGGGAAGCTAATTTTATTTATCTGCCTAAACTAGAAAAAAGTTTGTTAGGAAGGGATCTGCAAGTTCATTTGGGGGTCGGGATTGTTCCAAGAGAGGGGAGGATGGTAGTATCCCCAGATATGGAATGGTGAACACTATAGACTCAGACCGAGGCCCACATTTTGTGTCCCGAACATTGCAAGGAATAAAATGGAAATTACATACTCCGTGGCACCCCCAGAGTTCTGGGAGAGTAGAGAGGATGAACAAAACTCTCAAAAATGTATTAACTAAATTGATAGAAGAAACAAAAATGAATTGGCTAAAATGCTTACCCCTAGCGCTTTTGCGCATCAGAACAAGACCTCGGTCTGACATAAGAATTTCACCTTATGAAATGATGTTTGGGCTGCCATTTCTGTTAACACCATATAGCACGGGAGACTATCTAGAAGGGGAAGAAGCTACAAGAAAGTATTTGGAGGTAATTGGAAGAACTCTGGAAGGACTTAGAAAAAAGGGATACCTCCCCCAAACTTCCCCTCTGGACACAAAGGTTCATAACATTAGCCCAGGAGATTGGGTTTTGATAAAATCATGGAATGCAGGATCATTAATGCCTAAATTTGAAGGCCCTTTTCAGGTACTCCTCATCACTAATTCGGCTGTGCGGACCAGGGAAAAAGGTTGGACTCACATTACGAGAATAAAAGGGCCAGTTTCACCCCCAGGTACGGGACCAGATACGACATCAGCTTCTCCCTCTGGCATTGGGCCAGACACCACACCACTCTCACCTCCGGGCACTGGACAAGAGTCAACCACATCACAAGTGAATTCACCTCAGTATACTGTAATAAAAGGACCAAAAGACTTAAAGTTGACTCTCAGGAGGAAGAGTCAAAAAGACTGAACGGTATGAGAAAATAATTGGTATTGGAGTTATAACATAGCTTAAGATGTTAAAAATGTTTCAAGACAGTTCTGTATGTAAAATAAGTTTGTGGAAGGTTTGAAATGGTAAATAAGCAATTCTAGTTTCCCCAATTTAAAAGCTCCTAGTTAATCCTCTGCAGAGCACTCCCCTAGGAGAAATCAAAATTAGCAGGGAACAGACCAAGAGGGACTTTGCCAGAGAAGCAGGTAAAAGAGACTCTAAAGAGCTCGGAAGCTTCTTCTCAGTAAGATTCCCCAAGAGGCAAGGCCGGGTGGGCAGGCTGTGCACGATGACCCATACCGGACTCTTGGGAAGGGTAGTAATAATGGCTCTGATTGCTGGTGGTGCTCTGGGGAGCCCAGGAGAGCCGTGCAGTGAGTGCTACCAACCTCTTCATGAAGAGAAAGAAGTGAGCTGCTTGCATAGAGTCCACATCAGTCCTAACCCTAATTGTGGTGACCTCTCTCAATTGGTCTTTTATCAGAAAAATAGAATAAATTAGATAACACAGAATACTGCCACTTTTAGGCAGTCACTCCTGGGAGAGGGCCCTGTAAGAGAAGCTTGGTTGTGCTTTGAATATGATGCTGCTGAAGCAAGCTCAGTAGATCTGGTAAGAAAAATAGTTTGTAACAGGTATTTAGCAGTAAAAAAATTTGGGTACTCGGTGGATTCCAGGAAGTCTAAATAAATTAGAATCTGTTGAGAAAAGAGACAAGTGTACCCACCATGAAGCACATGAAGCTTACAAGTGTACTGAAAAAAAAAAAAAAAGGTAAACCCCGTTAAGAAAATGAAAGAACTGTGTAAATACACATTTCAGGACAACTCTAAATACCTGGTTTTGACCTCTGATCTTACAGCATACACTGAATTGTCAATAGACTGGTCTAGCAGCTGTGCCGCTAGAGTGGTAAAACCAGCTTTCTTCCTATTACCTAAAGAAACTGGATCAAGTTTAGGAGTTCCTATATACAACAATTTTAAAGAGCAAAGTTCAATAGAAATTGAAAAGATCCAGAATTGTAGAGGCCGGGTTCAAACCCCAGTACCTATGTTAAACAGAATTATCAGGCTCCAAGCAGTATTGGAGATTAAGAATGCAATTATTAGAAACATTTCAAAAGAGGTGAGAAGATTAACATGTGTAAACACGCAAAAACAAACTCCTACACCTGATTCCAGTTGGTGGGATAACCTAGGGATTTTCAAAAAGGAGGTATGGGAAAAAGTAGACCTTTTCCATGTGAGCATACTTGTAAAATTGCTCTGTTTACTGTGTTTATTTTTGTGTTTTATTAAAATAGTAGTATTAGCTGTACAAACCAACCTGAAGAAGCCAAGAAAAGTAACAAAGTTAAATAACCATGATTACCAGAGTGCTCGGGAGATTTTTGATCAGTACAAATTGCAAGTTGATGCGAGCTTTAACTCGATCAAAGTAAAAGAGGGGGGTCTGTTATGAACGGAGTTTTGTTTAGTGGAAAAAACTGAATTTTGTTAAATTCTATAGACTGGAGCTGCTGAGGCAGAGCTGCTGGCCAGGGTTACTTGTTATGTTAACTATAAGTCGTTAGAGTTGATAGTTCTCTTTGTATCACTTAACGACCCTAGCTAGGGCAGGTAAAAGCCCTCCTTTTTGTGTTGCTGGGCAGGAGGGAGTCATTACCATATGTAGATTCTGAGAAACCCAAGGTACCATGGGACGTATTGAACTTATAAAAACCCCAAAACCAACGAGCCAAATATAAAATTGAAGAATTGGAATGATTCGTGGATGTGAGGAGTGGAGTGCTGAACCTGCAGAGATGTTAGGAGACCTCAGTGCCCCCTCGCCCTGACTAAAAAGAAGCTGCCTGGGACTGGGACCTGGAGCTTGGAAGCAGGGAAAAGCGGAGAAATACCGGGGTCCCGCCCAGACGTCCCTGTGAGGATTGGACCCCTGGCTCTGCCCCTTAGTGGACAAAGCTGCACCTCCTCCTCTGAGCCACGCTGGGAAGACGACGGAGACGACCGCCTCGTCGAACTTCCTAATCCTGAGCTGATCTCTTTAATAAAGGCATTAAAAGGAGAAATAAAACTCCTGCCCTGTTGAGTTTTATTTCATCTTGGTTGTCCACTAAATGCATTGTTCCCATGAAGCTGGAGTATTCCGATGGCCCACGCAGTGCAAGGCTCCACCCCATTAGGGCTGTGCATCTGACCTTGTCAGGGTCATTATGCTGCCCATCCCTTGCAAAAAGTTTCTCCGCTACTGCCATTAGTCTCTGTACCGGTTTAGGGCAGATTTGGTAGAGGATTACCAAAGGAGGGCCTCTCCAGAAAACAAACCCACACGGCCCCTCCCCCCTCAACTGGTTCGGGAAAAAAAAAATTCCTCGGAGAGAAGTGGAAAGAACCTGTTTATTTGACAGGCACAGCACCCCCAGCACACAAAATGAACAATACCGGATGACACCGCTCTGAAAAAGATGACAAATTCAGACAGTCTCTCTCGGGGGTGGGATGGTCGCTCTGTCCTCAGTCCCTCCTGTGCTGGGGCAGCTGCTGCAGCCACAAGGTGTGAACTCTCAGTGTTTCTCAGGTCCCAGTCCAGAGCAGGTTCGGGATGGTCAGAGAAAAAAGAGAGGAGAACCAGTCCAGGAAGAAATTTGGACTGGTTAGCTAAACTAGCTAGGAGCCAAAGCAAGCAGGAGCGAAGCAAGCAAGAGCAAGCGAGCGAGAGAGAGAGACAGAGACAGAAGCCAAAGCAGCAAAAAGCCCAAAACCTCTCTGTCCCAGCCAGGCTGATAAGAAAACCAAAACAAAACTTTCACTCTTCAGGGCCACTCTTAAAGGTACAGAACATAATATCCAACATTAACAGAACACATGAATGGGGATACAAGCATGATAACGTCACCCTAGGACAGTCTCAGTGTTGGAGGTCAGGATTTTTCTTTTGTTTTGTTCTTTGTCTTTAAGAATTTTCTCCCATTTGTTGCTAAGAGACTGATATTTAAGAGAACAAAAGACATGGCTGGGAGGAGGAGGTGGGGGAAGGGTACAGAGGAGGGACAGCCGGTATGCGGTCACTGCCTGGAAGATTCTCTGCCACTGTCCTGCCACTGCTTCTCCTACCATGGCTTCCTGCTTCCAAGGTTCCTGCTGCAGTCTATTTCCCTAGCCGGAGGTGCAGCGGGACCGGCCGTCCCTGAGGGTTCCGAAGGCAGCCCCTTCTTCATCCCTTGCGCCAGCCCGCCCGCCATTGCCGTGCGCAGAGAGGCGGCCGAGCTCATGCCACAGCGCCCCCTGCAGCCCCGGGGGAATCATCGCCCCGCCCTGCCCGGCTGGGAGCCAGCAGCGCCCCTGCTGGCTGTGCCCGGAACTGCACCGCAGGGGAAGGTGCCTGCAGCCGGGACAAGGCCGGGCCTGGGGCTCTGCGTCTGCTCATCGCTGCTGCCGGGCTTGGTGTTGGTTTGCCTTGTTATACACACACATGCTAGTAAGGAACTGCTATTCCTTTTCTACTATCTTTGCCTGAAAGCCCTGTCATTTCAAAGTTTTAAAAATTCAGAGGGAAGGAGGTAATATTTTCCATTCTAAGGGAGCTTCCTGCCTTCCTTGGCAGACACCTGTCTTTCAAACTGAGACACTCAGGCGTTGGATCCTTTCCTTCCTGGTCTTCCAGTGTGGTTACTAAGTCAGATAAACTTTCCCAGACATTGCTCTAGCAAGTTTTGGGAGAGTTCAGAGAAAGAATTAAAACAACAATTAATCTTTGCAGTTGGTTTTTTGATTGTGATGTTTCTTGTAAGATATTCACAAGAATGGTGCTGTTCCTAATTAGCCAATGGTGTGAGGGGTGGTGATTAAGGACCAACCGGGTCTAGCTTTATCGTAACTGTCTATAAAGAATGTGTGGTGTCTAATAATCTTCACATTTGCCTTCGGAGACCTTGCAGTCTATATGTCATTTCATTTACCCATCCCTAAAGAACAGCAACATTCCAGGGCTTTCTATCATGGTGGTTCTGTAGGCTGCAAGCAAACCTTTCTCCTTCACTTGTTATAAGCCGTTCCCAGAGAGAAAGGGGCTCTGGCTCCCTCACAAACACCTGCTCAATCCCCACATCCTGGGCCAAGGAGCCCAGAACCCTTACTTTGGTATCTTCAAGCTGCAAACCTGTACCCATAGGGTCCCAAACTTGAATCAACTGGGTTGAAAAAGCCTCATACCCCTGTCGTGCAATGTCTTTCCACAGACTGTGGAGACTGTCAAACAACAGGGACCCAGTGATGATCTTGGCCTCTGGCTCCTCTGTGGTTGTGAGTGTGGGAATGCACAAAATTAGAGGGTTTTAGGAAAGCTGCAAAAGGCAGGTCCCAGAGACAGCAGAACTGTGGTTAGAGCTAAGCAGCAGTCATGAGATAGGTCAGCAGAAAAATTATTTAAAAAGTAGAAAAGCAAGGACAAATAGAACAATGATCTGCGTGTTAATGCTTGTCTAGAATAACTCTCTAAGCTACAGAAAAGTTTATCTAGCAAGATATTAGGAAGGTTGAAGCTTAATAATGGAGCTCTGTGTGTTGTGTTTTAAGGTTTACAAGTAGGTATTGTATTCAAAATAAGCAAGCTTTGTTTTAACCAAAGGTACGTGTGCTTATGGTGATTGGATAGAACTACTGTCACTGTGCTTTTGCTTTGTGTGATTGGTCAAGAAACTTATAAAGTAAGTTGTAAAGTTCTTGGTCTGCTGCCTGGGATGTGAGCTGGTGGCATCTTCCCATTGTCATAACCATGTAATGAGACTGCTGCTGAAAAAAAAACAGCTCAAGGCACGTTCCACAGCAGTCTCTTCCCGTTTGTGATTTGTAAATAGCTCCTCTGCCGGCGTCAGTGAGAGCCTTGGTTCCTCATTCACAATAACTGGTTGCATCGATTTGGTTTAGACTTCCTCCTCTGCAGAGGGGCGACTGCTGCTGGCTGTAGCTGGCCTTGTGGTTGAGCTGGAACCTGGATGGTTGTCACATCCATGGGTTCTACTGCTGCACCATTATCCTTCCCCTCTGATTGCAGCTGGTGCAGCTGAACCATGTCCCAGACCTCTGCATCAGGTTTTGGGGTAGCTACCCAAGGTAACCACACCCTGTCTCGGAATGGTGAATGGACCTTGCTGAATAAACACAGTGTTATGTTTGCCCAATTATCCCATCATCAAAAAAACTAAACAATATTAAAAGTAGCAGCAATTTTAATTTAATAGCTTAAAATATATAAAATTGGATACACTTGAAATATTGACAATACAATTTGGTTACATTAAGGAATAATTTGGTTCCAATAATAGCGCATAAGCAAAAAATAACGGCGCAGGGTACGGAGTGCAGGGTTCTTGGACTCCTGGCATCTCACGTACAAGCTTGTCAAGCAAAAATTCCCCCTTATATGCCATATGTCAATGCCATCTCCTCCCATTTTCAATTCATCACACTTCTATGTCCACCCTCATCACCACCTTTGCCACGCATGCTCCACTACTCTTTTAGGTGGTCACACCAGTCTTTGAGGGTCATCTTTGAGGAAGGCCCCTCCCCTTCCTCTGTGTCCTTTAATTCACCTTTGGGTTACACATGCGCACCAAGCTAGAATAATGTAAGCCAAAACTAACATAATATTATATTTAAGCATCAAAGCAATAAATCTCTTATAACTAGCATTTTCCTGTGACCCAATCAGATTTTCCTTTCTTTCTGTTAATTTTTAGTAACTATTATCTCTTGCTTTTTCCTACCTTGAACACCTGCAGGAGAAGGCGGGGGGGGGGGGGGCCTCCTCTCCCTTTCTGTCTTTCTATCTTGGCTTTACACCTTTTAACTGGTTTATTATTTCCAAATATTACTTACTGTATCAATATTGATTACTGTTTTAATTTTGTCAGCACGAATCATATCTATTTACCACACACAGCAAAAACATAAGTAGATGATCCCTTTAGCTTCTAGGTGAAATTAAAACTCTTCAAAAGCTGTTCGCTTAGGCCCAAAGAAGTGAGTGAAGGGTGAGTGTTGTATTGCACTAAATAGTTTATTTAGTTGTTGTTTTGCACTGGGTGATGGGAAATTTTTATTGAGTATGTTAGGTCATGTGGATGGTTATTTCCCCTCCCGCATCACATGGTCCCTCCCTCATACACCCCCCTGTTTTACACACTGGTGGTCTGTCCCCTGGTTACCCCTCCCCTCGCCCCTCCCCAATAGTATCCCATTGGCCACAGTCCCCTTTCCCCGCCCCCATCCCCTTGGGTATAAAACTCCACTGCAGGTGTACTATGCCCTTTTTTCTAGCTGGGTGGTTGCTGCCACCAGAAGTGTCCTGTGCCAAGCCAATAGACAGGATACTCGTCCCCACATGGAGAAGAGCACTTCTTGTCTTTTATTTCTGTCCATGCAAGACAGTGTCAGCCAGGGTTCAAGCTAGCCGGATTAGACCCCTAAAACAGCCCAGAGACACGTGGATTCTTGCAAGTGAGGAAAAAAGTCCTCCCCCTGTGTTGCTTCATAATAGGTACCATTAGTAAGGAAACCCCAGAAACATTAACTTAGTTCATGATAGTTATATAGCCATGTGCCCACATTCCAGAAGAAGTTCACAAGTATGAATTTCTTACCTTGTTCACCTGTTCGACAAAGTGGATAACAGCTGTTGTAGTGTTTTCTTTGGCAGGTTGACTGCTGAGTTTGTGGTTTTGTTCTCTGTTTAATCTGTGGTTTTGCAATCCCTGTGTTTCATCCTCCCCCTGTCTTCAGAGTGGCATAGGCTCCTCATTTTGTATCTTATGTTTCTAAAATTATATGTACTCCCTGATTCTGAAAAACATCCCCATTATTCAGTTCAGTTAGATGTCAATTTTTTTGTTTGTCACCTAGCCACTCCCTACCAAGTTTTAATCCCCAACCTTCCCAGTTGTCAATCCTTCCTATCCCTGCCCTTTTTCCCCAGAATCCTCCTTGCTTTCCCCTCCCAATGAGTGTCAATCCTCCCCCAAACCTGCCCTTTCTTCTAGAGAATTCCCTGTCTATTCTGTATCTTTTAGAACCCTGTTGGCCTACCCAAATTATGTCCCTCCCTTTTGCTCTCTTATTGGTTCAAGTGTAAAATGTCCCACCTTCAACCCCTCCCCAACCATACCCCTATTGGTTTGCTACCCTAAACCCCTCCTCCCGAGTGATGTTATAAAGGCTGTTGTTCACTCCAAGTATTTGTCTTGGGTGCTGGTCATGAAATAAAGGCACCCCTGTTAAACCCCCAAGACCTGTGCTGCTGCCTTTTGGCTCCTGTGCCAAAACACTGCGGGTAGCTGGGATTTGTGGAGCTTGTGAGGGGGATCTGCTGCGCCCCTGTTGTCGTCGTCACCTGGCTGGGGCATCGTCTGCACCGCGACAAACACCCACAGTGCTCTTCGTCACAAGACCTTTGTTTCCATGAGGAGCTGCAAATTGGAATAATATAATCACAAACATGTGCCAACCAAAGGTGGTAAGCCAGACCACATGGTGCCAATTAAGGAGGTTCTTTATCCTGTACACAATTGGATTACCCAAGAGCTGGTATTCTCTTTTCACTCTTTCCTCTCGATGCTTTCGTGACATACACTGGGCACAAATAATTGTCTTGGTTTTAAAAGACAGATGTCTGCCAAGCAAAGCGAGAACCTTCCTGGACTGAAAAAGATGACCCCTTCCTGCCAAATTATCACAACTTCAAAATTACAGGGTTTCCAGGAAAACAGAAAGGAACAACAGTTCTCTGCTATATATAAAACAGAACGGACAACAAATAACAAGAGAAAACAATAACAGGAGTTTTCCACCTGTCAAGCACCACTTTCCCCCTTGGTGTGGTTACAAGCACAGCCAGCAGAGGGCGCTGGTGGGCCCCAGGGAGGCCGGGCAGGTGCGGTGATTCCTCCCAGCCAGCAGGGGGGGCCCCAACGGGAGCGTGGCACCGTTCCCAGGTGTGATGGAGTCTCAGGTGAGGGGATAGAGGAGAAATTGCTCCTTTGGTAAATTCATGGGCAGCAAGCAGTGTCAGCACCATCAGGGGGAGCAGACAGAAAACAGAGAGGGCAGGCAGATCAGATCAAGCAGCAATGGATCTCAGGATCACCCACCAGCAGCCAGCAGAAACACTGAAGGCAGGCAGATCTGATTCTAGCGCCAAGTTAAAACGCAGCCATACCCCCGGCTAGATAAACATGCACACCCCAACAGCCCCACGACCGCTCCTCGCATTCCCCCCCTGGAAGGGAAGAGGCAGCACCAGCCCCACCCTCAGGGATCCCAGGTGGGGCTTACACCTGTCTTGATGTCCCCCAAGCTGTGGAAGACCCAGGGCAGGAAACAGGGACAGTTCCTGGCACAAATCACCACAGGATATCCCCATCACCATGAGCCACCCTTCAAGACAATGTGAAAGTAACTCTCTGAAAGCCCAGAACAAAGGGCCTGTCACATTGAAATCTACTCCAACAATGATCCTGAATCCATCCTGGTATGGATAAGGCAGGGACATCTGTGTTTCAGAACCCCCTGTGACAACTGTAGGCAACACATCCAGCTTGCCAAGCTCTCAGAAGTCAGTATTTGTAACTTTACTAACAGAGCAGGAGGTGATTTCATCTATTACCTACCAGAAGCTGTGTTACAGAGCCTACATGTCAACTTTTCTCCACCACCAACTGAAATGAATATTACCACGGCCAAAAAACTGTTGAAACATCCTGGCCTGCACAAACTGCTACAACAGTGGAAGAAGTCAGAAGACACTGATCAGTATCCATCACAATATAGAATAGCACATCATGTCCTAGAACAAATGAAGAGGCATGGAGAGAATCATTAATGGGAAAACTTGCTTGGATGGTCCCCAACTGCCACAGGCTTTTCCAGCCTAAGCTACATCCTGGAGTTGTGATACTGGCACTAACTGGGATTGGGTTTGTCTTCATCATTGCAGTGCATGTAAGTGTGGTACCTAATCCAGCAATCCAGAAAACAACCTTGTCCACAAATACAAAGGTTGAAGGAAGGAAAAGCAATGTGTTTGTTTTGCCAGAACCAGATGCTGTGTTTTCGTTCATAGATACCACTTGGTTTTAACATTTTGAGAAAAGAACTGATTGGCTCCAACACTGAGCCAAGAGCCACCACAGAGACTGACTCAATGAGGTGGGCATTTGCTTTATTCGGCACTGGCTACGTGGGGATTGCTCCTCTGTGAGAAATGGATTTGTAAAGGATTCTCAAAACCTGACTGAAAGCTCACAGGGTCTTGCACATCTGTATGCAAACTCTGAGATAAGGTGTACTGGAATGGAATAAAGATGACATTGTTGAGAGAGAGATTGAGCTAGAAACAAGTTTGAAAAGATGGCCTTGCAAAAAGACCTGATATTTTGGAGAACTAGAACTGTGAAAGATGCATTGTAGCATGGCCACGTGGGGTAAAATAATAGGTGGTTGGAGTTAGAAGTATTAGCACTGTGTGGCAAAAGCTAGTGGCTAAAAAACATTTATAAGGTATTGTAACCAGGAAATAGGGTGGCTTCTGATAGAATGGTGTTATGTTTTCCATCTCTTATGTCTCATCCTTCTGTGAGACTGGTAATGGAATACAATATTTAAAATGCCTCTCAGTGGCCCCATCTCTGTAAGGCTGGCATTTTCCAACACTTCTCCTAACAGGCAACTCAGACTTAGCACAGCACAATATATGGTTCCATTTCAAGCATATTCATTACATTCATTAGTTAGGAGTGGTTATGCAAATTACTTCTCAAAAGTCATTAATATCATTAGCATATGTGACAGCAAGTTCAGTGTACTCTGGTGGTGCCACTGAGGAAGTGTCCGAGTCTTACGCTGGGGTCATTCCGATGAAATCCAACAGTCTTATTCAGTATACACTTATCAGCTTGTGCAGTCCTTTGTTGGCTGTTTCAGAGGTTTCAACACATTCTATTCCTCTTATCTCAGCATGGTAAATTCACATCTTCCTTCTTAGGCTTCTGCTTAATATTGCTCACCATAAATGCTTAAATCACACGTACATGAGTTACTTCTTCATCAGCTCCTTTCACTCTGGGCTCTGCTCCAGGCTCCTGTTGTCCCGAGCCGGGTGCCGATGGAGCCCGAGCCCAGCCGGGCAGTGGGAAGGTGGCATCGCAGCTCCATGGGCAGCAGCCGCCCCGCTGCCCCCGTAAGAACCCAGTGCCAGCAGCAGCTGGATGCCTGAAAGGGCTGTGAAGGGAGAGGAAACCAGTGCTGACCACAAGGAGCCCTCGGCCAAGGGGCTGAGCCTGCACCAAGTGCACCCTCCTGCCGCCCTTTCCAGCTGGCAGAGGACAGGAGCCGAGCGGCCGAGCACGTGCGCCACGCCCTGCAGTACCTGGAGAGCCCACAGGAGTCCCTGCGACAGGCGGCCATCAGGTTCATCGGTGAGCCACCAGCCTGGGCTGCCCTTCCCCTCCCCGGCCCGCCGCAGCTCGGCCCCGGTCCCGGCTGCTGCCCCGGCAGCGCCGTCCGTGCCCGGAGCCGTGGAGCCCCGCCTGCCCTCGGCGCTGCTGCCGCCCTCTCGCAGCCGGGCCCTTGGGCGGCAGCGTGCGGCAAAGGCCCGGCCCGAGCCCTGCCGGGGCCAGGAGGCCGTGTGCCCACAGGGCTGGCAGCGCCGCTGGGCTGGCAGGGAGCTGTGCCGCTGGCGCCCTGACAGGCTCTGTCTTCTCAGGGATGGCCGGGCGGCACCTCAGGGGCCACAAGCGCCAGCTCCAGCACATCTGTCAGGGTGAGTGAGGCCAGAGGGCTGCCAGCCCCGGCTGCCGGGGGCAGCCGCAATCCCTGCCCCGCTGCCCAGGGCTCTGCTCCCTGTGCGCAGCAGGGCTGCCGTGGCCAGAGCACACGCTCCCATTTCAGGCCCACGTGGGGCAATAGTGTCCGGTAGCTTCGCGCTGATCCCCTTGCTCCCTCCTGGCCATGGCCAGAGCCGGCTGGCATGGCCCTGCCTCGGCGGTCTCCTCGGCTCCCCAAAGATCCGGGATCTGACCGTGGCTCTGTTCATCTCTCTCGCAGCCCTTGAAGACAAGGCAGACGACAGCAGCCCTGCCACCAGAAGCCTGGCTCTCGAAACAGCCTTTGTCCTGCGGGCTGTGGAGAGAGCTCCGGGCTCCGTCTTGCAGAAGCTGCAAGACCAGGTTCGCAGGGCTTGCAAGAATCGGCCTTGTCTCTGGGGCCACAGTTGGCTGTGCTGCTGGAGCTCTGAGGAGACCTGATTGGAGAGGCTCTCGGTCTGCTGGGGCCTTCTGAGCCGGGGGGAAGTTTTCTTTTCTTTTCTTGAAGATTGTTTTATTCTTGCTTTTACGTTGTTCTTTAGAATATAAATATAGAATGTGTTCTAACAACCAGGCTCCCAGGAGCTCTCTTTGGTGCCCAGTGTCTGCAGGGGAAAACGGGGAAAACGGGTCCTTGTGCCATGCGAGCTGCCCAGGTGTGCAGTGGGGAAGGGAAAATGGCCAGAAGCCCCTTGGCCTTTGTTGGTTCTGCTGAAGCCTTTGTGCTGGCGACAGAGCGGCTGGGCAGGGGCCGGAGCTGCAGGGAACCCTGCCAGCCTGGTGCCTGGAGATGGCCACAAGGCCTCCTGGCCAGCCAGGAAGGGCCATCTGTGTCCTCCTGCCCGTGTGCTGCTGGCTGCATTGCTGAGGCCTCTGTGGTGCCTCTCGATGCGGCTCCTCTGGAGCTCCCTCGGGGCTGCGCCGCTGCCGGGCAGCTTGGCCGGGCTGGGGGAGACCCCGAGGGGACGACGGGGCGGTGGGAGGCCATAAAGGGATGAGGTGCTGCAGAGGCCCTGACGGGACAAGGCGCTGGGAAGGCACGAGGGCCGTGTGGGAGGGAGTGAGTGGCAGGAGACTCCAAGGGGACAGGAGGCCCCTGAGGGGCCGGGCCGGTGGGAAGCCCTGAGGAATGGGGTGTCAGCCTTGTTCCTGACAGCCGGCTGCTCTGGTGCTTGCCCAGAGAGGCTCCCACGCCTGGGGTAGAAGCCCTGGAGGCTGGGCCTCAGCAGGAGGGTGGGGACCCGCCCGAGGTGCCCAGACTGGGCTGGCTGGGGACAAGGAGGGCAAGGGGGCCCTGCCGGGGCACGGTCACTGGGTGCCGCCAGGGCAGTGGGCACAGCAGGGCTGGCGGCCAGCCCGGGCCCCCGTGGCTGCCCAGGCTATGGGGCTGAGGATGAGGCCCTCCTGACACAGAGCTCTGGGCCCACAGAGCTTCTGCCTCCGTGGCCAGGGCGGCGATGTCTCCTCGAGCAGGGCTGCTGAGTGGCTGCTGCCAAAGCGGCTCTGGACGCCACAGAAACAGCACCAGGGCGTGCACAAGAACAGCAGCACCCCGAACGCCGGCACCTGCTCCAGGAGGCGTCTGCACCAGGCACCGTTCCAAAGGGGCCATACTGTGGGCACTATTGCGTGTGATTTAGCAAAAGGCTTCAGCACACTCGGCCACTATGGCTTTCTCTTGGCTTGCCAGCCTCACAGCAATGCTTGGCAGCTGCAGCTGCAGCCTGTGCCCCTGACTGACTACAGTGACCGTGCTCGAGGGCAGACTCGCCTTCCACTGGCAGGCGTCCCAAGGCAGCGGCATTGATGCCATCGTGAGAGGCAGCACGAGCCCCTGCGCTGCACCTGCCGTCCCTCTCCTCCGTGCAAGCGCCTTAAAAAACACGTGCATGAGCTTCCAACCTAAATCCTGGTCTGGCTTGGAACCAAGGAAGCAGCAGCAGGCGCTGAAGAAAGGCAGGCACTTGTGGCTGCCATTCAGGGCTGGAGGGAAGCACTTTGGTGTCTGCTGAGGACATGGCTCGCTTCACAAGCTCAGGCTTTGCTGCTGGAAGATCCTGCTTTGCTCTTGCTGGAGCCCATTCCCTACCACCAATGCATGGGCTTCCATTGTTCCTGGATCAAGTCTGGCGGACCTGTGGGCAACAAGTCTGTCCCGTGTGCATCTGACAGCAGAAAAGAGCAGGACATGGCTGCTTCCAGCACTTGTCTTGGCCGCTCCTTCAGGGGGCTGGCAGCATCATCAGAGACACAGAACAGCTTCTCCTCCCAGAGTTATCCCTATCCTCTGCACTTCCCCAGGTGTCTGCCTTGATGTTCACCGGGGACCTCCCTGTTTGTGGCCGTCCATTGCCCTGCTCAGCAGGCAGCCAGTTGTGTTTGCACGTGAGCTGCCACAGGAAGACGCACAGCAAGTGGAGTGTTGAATAGCAGAGGCTGGGCCAATGCTTTTTCTTTCCGAGTGCAAGAAAGACAGAAAAGCACAAGGAGACATGACAGTGTTTTGCTGGAGTCTCTTTGTCCTGTGAAATTCAGTAGCTGCTGGTCTTTCTGTGCTACTGCTAATCCCTTCCTTGCAAAGATCAATCCAGGAAGCAGCAACATCATCTGACACGTACCAAGTGTTGCCACCAGTTGCTCCAGCTGCTTCTACCAAGAGCCCCAGTAGGATGGAGCACAGGCCCCAGTGCACGTCGGCTTTGGCTGCCCTCTGGCAGAGAAACCCTCTCGAGGCACAGGTCTCTGGCCCAGGAGATGGGCACCAGCACTGCCAGGGCTCGGGGGGGACTCTGCTTTGGCGGGGACTCTGCCACACCTGCTGATGATGTCAGTGCTCCCTGTGTCCCAGGGCTCAGAGCAGCATTTGTGCCCTGGCTCACACGTTCCCTGTCTCTGTCACATGGCCGCGCTTAGCGTGGCCACCATGCGGGACGTGTCCCGAGGAGGCCGTGCCAGCTGCTGTGGAAGGCCCCGTGCCCTTCCCGCCACGGCTGGGTCAGCAGCCACGGGGGCTCCTGCTGCCCTGAGCCTGCCGGGCAGGGCAGCCTTTGCTTATGGTTTGAGCCGTTCCTAAAGATCCTGTCGGGCTGTCTGACACGCTTGGGCCAAGGCATTCCTTCCAATCTGGGCCATTTTGGGGGGAGCTAGGGATGGTCCCAGGGCAGGTGGCAGGGTGTGCAAGGGCCCTTTGTGACACGGTGCAGCATGGTCACCGTTCCATGGAATGGGACCTTTGTGACATGCAGTGACATAGGGTGTTGGCAGCGACGTGGCCACACCACAGTGCTCGGTGCACACGACGGGACAGAGCACAGTGCCCTCGTTCCCTGCTGACCCGGAGCTTTCCCGAGGCGTTACTCCTGCTGGTGACCTCGTGGCCAGACCACAGGACTTGGTGACCTCTGGCCTTGCTGAGGCTTCTCTTCTGCAGGTGGCCTTGTGGGCAGACCGTGGCATTCGCTGAGCACGGTCCTTGACGAGGTGTCTCCTGTCCTTGTGGCTGGAGCCCTCGAGACCAGAGTGCAGGACCTGCTGTCCTGTAGCCTTGCCAAGATTTCGCTCCTGCAGGTGCCTTCAAGGCACCACTGCAGCACTTGCTGACTCCGACCTTTTCCCAGCTATCTTCTCCTGCAAGTAGCCATGAATCCAGGCAGTGACATAGAGCACAGACCTGTGAGCGTGCCCAAGCTGGCCTGGGCAAAGGAGGAGAAGGAAGGCCCTGGAACTGCTAGAGCACAGCAGCCTGAAGAGGTGGAGCAGTTCCAGCTACCACAGAAGGGTGAGTGGCAGAGCCGGGCCACAGGGCTGGTGCCTGAAGCCAGCTTGGCCCCATCCCATCCCATCCCATCCCATCCCATCCCATCCCATCCCATCCCATCCCATCCCCTGCCCTGGGGACATGCCCATGGACAGGACAGAGCAGGGGCCGGGGCAGACACCCCACAGACATGCTCCATGCCCTGGGGCGTGGCGGGGCTGTCCCTGCCTGGGCAGCGCAGGGCTGGCCTTGTGTTCTGCGGCCTCTCCCGCAGCCCCTCAGCTCGGGCTGCGCTCGCTCTTTGCCAGGTGCAGCCGTGCAGCGCACACAAGAGCAGCAACGCACCCGTGGCCTCTTCCGCAGGACAGCGCAGGTACCTGCAGCCATCCCCAGCCGGGCTGGGCCTGTTGTCACTGCTCAGCCCAGCACCGTGCTCGGAGCACTCCATGCAACATCCCTGACTTCTTGCCCTTCTGCTACAGATGGTTGGCCAGTTCATGAAGAGGATTCGCGAGGAAGAGACCGGCGGCATGGGCGCCGTGCTCAGAGCGTACCCTCCCATCTTCAAAACCAAGACCAGTGCTGCCCTGCTGGATATGCTTGTGGAGGAGGGTCCTTCCAGTCCAAAACAAGTAAGCAGCCTGTGGCCTGGCTTCCATCCTCCCAGCAATTGCTTGGCCTCCCCAGCCACGCCTGCTGCTCACTGGAAGCCTTGAGGCCGTGGCAGTGTGGTGGCAAGGGAAGTACTTTGCTGGGCCAGCTGGGCACATGACTCCCTCTGGCAGCTTTCCAAGTCTCCCCTGCCTTCTCCAGGTGCCCGCCATGGTCAGGTACATCCACCTGTGGCTCGCGGCCAATGAATTTCCTGAGTACAACCTGTACAGGCCCCTTCTGGATCTGACAGAGGCACAGCCCGCTGATGTGGTGATGGCTCTCCTGCGTGTGGCTCCATCATGTGACAGGTACGGGGCCCACGTGCCCACAAGGCTCAGGCCTCAGCAGCCCATCACCCTGTACAGCCTGTCCCAGCAGTCTGACACACAGAGAATTCCAGGGCCCTCTGGCTCCTCCCTTTGCCCGCCCTGGCATGTCAGCCCCCAGCGTGCTGCCGTGCTCCCTCCCGGCTCCTCTGGGGCCGGTCCCCACAGGGCTGGGCTGCCTGCGTGCTGAGGGACTGGGGGCAGAGGCAGGGCTGGCAGCCAGCTCAGCGCCCCGCTGCGGCCCAGGCCACAGTGCTGTGTCCCAGACCCCCCTGAGACAGAGCTCTGACCCCACAGAGCTGCTGCCACCATGTGGAAGACCATCATGTGCTCGTGCAGGACTGCAGAGCCGGCCATGCTCATACTCCTTGACGTGCTGGCCAGCTGGCCAGAGCACAGCACGTGCACCTCCGATGGGGACCACACGGCTGTCCTTGCCCTGGCTGTGAGTTTCTGCAACGGGCCTTTGCTCACCCCAAGCTCACCTCTCCACCAGCTCTCCAGCCTCCTTCCACCACGGTGTCTCGCTGCCTGTCCCTGCTGGGCTGAAACCTGGTCTAGGGGCAGCTTCAGAGCCACCAGGCCCGGTGCTCCCCCTGTATCTCTGCTGGCCTCTCCTTTCCACGCTCGGGCCCAGCAACACGGACACCTCGGCACTGAGCTCGAGCTGCTCTGTCCTCTGCAGGCAACTGTGGTGATGTGGAAGATCCTCCAGATGCCCTGTGTCCCACATGTGGTGACCGTGCATTTCCCCCGCCTCTTTGTGCACCTGCTCTTCCAAGTGCTCTTCAGCACCTTGGATATGCCAGAGGCGGCCAATACCTTCTGGAAGAGATGCCAGCAGCAACACGGCCTTGCCACCGACCCCAACAGGTGCTCCATGCCAGTCCTCCTGCCCCTGCCACGTGCCCAGCGCAGGTGCCAGTGCTCCCAGCGTGACCTGGGCTTTGCTCTGCACACAGCTTTGCAGAGCAGACCCTGAAGGCCCTGCTCTGCCGACTGCACTATGACGATGTGGTGGTGGCAATGGAAGACAAGCATGGCTGGGACACGCTGCTCTGTGCAGACACCCACCACCGTGCTGTGGGCGTGCTGGCCAGGTGAGACCCCCTGCTCCCCAGCTGCCCCCGGCATTTGTGCCATGCGCCCGGGGTGCCCCACAGAGTCCCTGTGGTTGTGGGCCACAAGGCCTTGTCACCGAGGGACGGCCAAGGAGACTGCAAAAGGCTGGGAGAGGAGCGTGCCCAAGAGCAGCCACCTCCCACAGGGCCCGGCTCCCCCTTGTAGGGTGCTGGAGAAAGGCCAGACCTCTGTCAGTCAGTCCTGGCAAAGGTTTACCCCTGCTGCCTCAGCGTTTTGCTTCCTATTTCCTCCTATCAGAGAAATGCACCGCGCATCCCAAGCCTTGTGTTCTGCGATTGCATTCCACCTGCTGGGGCTGCTCAGCAAAGACATGCCATGCCGGGATTTGGCCGCCATGGCCTTCCTTGTGGAGGTGAGCCTGAAGGCCGGCGCTGCCTGGCTGAGCTGCCTCCCGGCTCTCTGCCCTCTCGTGGCTGCAGCTGCCCGGGACGGTGCCCGCGCCCTGTGCTGCTGCCTGGGCCCGGCCCCGTGCGGCTCCCCCGTCACCGGCCTTGTGCCCTTCAGATCCTGGACTGCCTGGACTTGAGTGAATGCCGCGACAGCGTCCTGGAGCTCATGTGCAAGAACCTGCAGAGCGAGTGCACGGAGATGCGTCGCTTGGCGCTCAGAGGCCTCCTGGTGCTCGGAACCAGCGTCTCGGTGAGAAGCGGGCAGCGGCTGAAGCCATGCTGCCAGCGTGGGGCTGGGCAAGGCAGTCGCTTGGCCTTGGCTGCCCTTCCGGCACTGAGGCAGCTGCTCCCAGCTCTCCTGCCTCCCGCTCCAGCTGCCCGAGTGCTTTGGCACAGCCCTTTGGCCTCTGGGCCCTGTGGCAGCAGGATGGCGTTTCACACACTCGTGTTCCACGCAGGCCGGAAGAATGTGGAGCCTGCATGAAAGGCTGGTGGAGCTCCTGCAGGAAAATGACAGCGACATGCTTAGGATGACCATGGTCCTCCTCAGCAGTTTGTTCCTGTGCAATGGTGGCCCAATAGCCAGCCCACTCGCCCTGCAGCTGGCTGGGGCGCTCCTGCCGCTCTTTGACAACGTAAGGCTCTGCACCTCCAGCCACGGCCACCGGCTGCTGCCTGCAAACTTTGTGCCCTGTGCATTTTCAGGCCTGTGCCCAGGTGGGCGCGAAGCAGCCGATGCCGAGGTCTCCCTTTCTTTCATACAGGATGACAGCCAGGTGCAGTTGTGCTCCATGTTCATCTTCCGAGAGATGCTGTATTTTTTACCGGAAGGAGACAAAAAGGCCCTGAAGTCACACGTGCGCCACAGCCTGCTCCCACTCTCCTTCCACTGCCATGATGAGAACCAGCGCGTGGCAGAGGTGAGGACTCAGCGGCTGCCCCCGGCCCCCTGGCAGGGGGCTCGGCTGCCTCCTGCTCTGGCGCCTCATGGGCTGCAGCCTCTTCCTGGCCTTGGTACAGGGACCTGTGCGGCTCCTGTGCCCTGGGCTGTGGTGCCATTTCTGGGTCTCTGCTGCTCTCCAGGCCTCCCGGGAAACGCTGCATTGTTCAGCCACATTCCTGCGCAGGAAGGATCTCCAACACATGCTGCGGCTGGATCAGACCTGGAGGTTCGGCGAGGCCCTAGTAAGGACGGCCGGCAAGCCCCAGCCTCAGCCTGGAGAAGCCCCCTGGCCGCGCTGCTCAGTGAGTGCGGCTGGCAGCTGCGCCCCTGCCCAGTGCTGCAGCCAGGGCCGCCAGCCTGCGCCCCACACGCCGCTGCCTTCCCTGGGCTGCGCGGGCTCTGCTCCAGGCTCCTGTTGTCCCGAGCCGGGTGCCGATGGAGCCCGAGCCCAGCCGGGCTGAGGGGCGGCACCGCGGCTCCCCGGGCAGCAGCCGCCCCGCTGCCCCCGTCAGAGCCCGGCGCCAGCGGCTGCCGCCCGCCTGGCAGGGCTCTGCGGGCACGGGAGCCCAGTGCTGGCCGCACGGAGCGCCCGGCCAAGGGGCTGAGCCTTCACCAAGTGCACCCTCCCGCCGCCCTTTCCAGCTGGCAGAGGACAGGAGCCGAGCGGCCGAGCACGTGCGCCACGCCCTGCAGTACCTGGAGAGCCCACAGGAGTCCCTGCGACAGGCGGCCATCAGGTTCATCGGTGAGCCACCAGCCTGGGCTGCCCTTCCCCTCCCCGGCCCGCCGCAGCTCGGCCCCGGTCCCGGCTGCTGCCCCGGCAGCGCCGTCCGTGCCCGGAGCCGTGGAGCCCCGCCTGCCCTCGGCGCTGCTGCCGCCCTCTCGCAGCCGGGCCCTTGGGCGGCAGCGTGCGGCAAAGGCCCGGCCCGAGCCCTGCCGGGGCCAGGAGGCCGTGTGCCCACAGGGCTGGCAGCGCCGCTGGGCTGGCAGGGAGCTGTGCCGCTGGCGCCCTGACAGGCTCTGTCTTCTCAGGGATGGCCGGGCGGCACCTCAGGGGCCACAAGCGCCAGCTCCAGCACATCTGTCAGGGTGAGTGAGGCCAGAGGGCTGCCAGCCCCGGCTGCCGGGGGCAGCCGCAATCCCTGCCCCGCTGCCCAGGGCTCTGCTCCCTGTGCGCAGCAGGGCTGCCGTGGCCAGAGCACACGCTCCCATTTCAGGCCCACGTGGGGCAATAGTGTCCGGTAGCTTCGCGCTGATCCCCTTGCTCCCTCCTGGCCATGGCCAGAGCCGGCTGGCATGGCCCTGCCTCGGCGGTCTCCTCGGCTCCCCAAAGATCCGGGATCTGACCGTGGCTCTGTTCCTCTCTCTCGCAGCCCTTGAAGACAAGGCAGATGACAGCAGCCCTGCCACCAGAAGCCTGGCTCTCGAAACAGCCTTTGTCCTGCGGGCTGTGGAGAGAGCTCCGGGCTCCGTCTTGCAGAAGCTGCAAGACCAGGTTCGCAGGGCTTGCAAGAAACGGCCTTGTCTCTGGGGCCACAGCTGGCTGTGCTGCTGGAGCTCTGAGGAGACCTGACTGGAGAGGCTCTCGGTCTGCTGGGGCCTTCTGAGCCGGGGGGAAGTTTTCTTTTCTTTTCTTTTCTTTTCTTGAAGATTGTTTTATTCTTTCTTTTACGTTGTTCTTTAGAATATAAATATAGAATGTGTTCTAACACCCAGGCTCCCAGGAGCTCTCTTTGGTGCCCAGTGTCTGCAGGGCACGGGGGAAGAGGGGAAAACGGGTCCTTGTGCCATGCGAGCTGCCCAGGTGTGCAGTGGGGAAGGGAAAATGGCCAGAAGCCCCTTGGCCTTTGTTGGTTCTGCTGAAGCCTTTGTGCTGGCGACAGAGCGGCTGGGCAGGGGCCGGAGCTGCAGGGATCCCTGCCGGCCTGGTGCCTGGAGATGGCCACAAGGCCTCCTGGCCAGCCAGGAAGGGCCATCTGTGTCCTCCTGCCCGTGTGCTGCTGGCTGCATTGCTGAGGCCTCTGTGGTGCCTCTCGATGCGGCTCCTCTGGAGCTCCCTCGGGGCTGCGCCGCTGCCGGGCAGCTTGGCCGGGCTGGGGGAGACCCCGAGGGGACGACGGGGCGGTGGGAGGCCATAAAGGGATGAGGTGCTGCAGAGGCCCTGACGGGACAAGGCGCTGGGAAGGCACGAGGGCCGTGTGGGAGGGAGTGAGTGGCAGGAGACTCCAAGGGGACAGGAGGCCCCTGAGGGGCCGGGCCGGTGGGAAGCCCTGAGGAATGGGGTGTCAGCCTTGTTCCTGACAGCCGGCTGCTCTGGTGCTTGCCCAGAGAGGCTCCCACGCCTGGGGTAGAAGCCCTGGAGGCTGGGCCTCAGCAGGAGGGTGGGGACCCGCCCGAGGTGCCCAGACTGGGCTGGCTGGGGACAAGGAGGGCAAGGGGGCCCTGCCGGGGCACGGTCACTGGGTGCCGCCAGGGCAGTGGGCACAGCAGGGCTGGCGGCCAGCCCGGGCCCCCGTGGCTGCCCAGGCTATGGGGCTGAGGATGAGGCCCTCCTGACACAGAGCTCTGGGCCCACAGAGCTTCTGCCTCCGTGGCCAGGGCGGCGATGTCTCCTCGAGCAGGGCTGCTGAGTGGCTGCTGCCAAAGCGGCTCTGGACGCCACAGAAACAGCACCAGAGCGTGCACAAGAACAGCAGCACCCCGAACGCCGGCACCTGCTCCAGGAGGCGTCTGCACCAGGCACCGTTCCAAAGGGGCCATACTGTGGGCACTATTGCGTGTGATTTAGCAAAAGGCTTCAGCACACTCGGCCACTATGGCTTTCTCTTGGCTTGCCAGCCTCACAGCAATGCTTGGCAGCTGCAGCTGCAGCCTGTGCCCCTGACTGACTACAGTGACCGTGCTCGAGGGCAGACTCGCCTTCCACTGGCAGGCGTCCCAAGGCAGCGGCATTGATGCCATCGTGAGAGGCAGCACGAGCCCCTGCGCTGCACCTGCCGTCCCTCTCCTCCGTGCAAGCGCCTTAAAAAACACGTGCATGAGCTTCCAACCTAAATCCTGGTCTGGCTTGGAACCAAGGAAGCAGCAGCAGGCGCTGAAGAAAGGCAGGCACTTGTGGCTGCCATTCAGGGCTGGAGGGAAGCACTTTGGTGTCTGCTGAGGACATGGCTCGCTTCACAAGCTCAGGCTTTGCTGCTGGAAGATCCTGCTTTGCTCTTGCTGGAGTCCATTCCCTACCACCAATGCATGGGCTTCCATTGTTCCTGGATCAAGTCTGGCGGACCTGTGGGCAACAAGTCTGTCCCGTGTGCATCTGACAGCAGAAAAGAGCAGGACATGGCTGCTTCCAGCACTTGTCTTGGCCGCTCCTTCAGGGGGCTGGCAGCATCATCAGAGACACAGAACAGCTTCTCCTCCCAGAGTTATCCCTATCCTCTGCACTTCCCCAGGTGTCTGCCTTGATGTTCACCGGGGACCTCCCTGTTTGTGGCCGTCCATTGCCCTGCTCAGCAGGCAGCCAGTTGTGTTTGCACGTGAGCTGCCACAGGAAGACGCACAGCAAGTGGAGTGTTGAATAGCAGAGGCTGGGCCAATGCTTTTTCTTTCCGAGTGCAAGAAAGACAGAAAAGCACAAGGAGACATGACAGTGTTTTGCTGGAGTCTCTTTGTCCTGTGAAATTCAGTAGCTGCTGGTCTTTCTGTGCTACTGCTAATCCCTTCCTTGCAAAGATCAATCCAGGAAGCAGCAACATCATCTGACACGTACCAAGTGTTGCCACCAGCTGCTTCTACCAAGAGCCCCAGTAGGATGGAGCACAGGCCCCAGTGCACGTCGGCTTTGGCTGCCCTCTGGCAGAGAAACCCTCTCGAGGCACAGGTCTCTGGGCCAGGAGATGGACACCAGCACTGCCAGGGCTCAGGGGGGACTCTGCTTTGGCGGGGACTCTGCCACACCTGCTGATGATGTCAGTGCTCCCTGGGCCCCAGGGCTCAGAGCAGCATTTGTGCCCTGGCTCACACGTTCCCTGTCTCTGTCACACGGCCGCGCTTAGCGTGGCCACCATGCGGGACGTGTCCCGAGGAGGCCGTGCCAGCTGCTGTGGAAGGCCCCGTGCCCTTCCCGCCACGGCTGGGTCAGCAGCCACGGGGGCTCCTGCTGCCCTGAGCCTGCCGGGCAGGGCAGCCTTTGCTTATGGTTTGAGCCGTTCCTAAAGATCCTGTCGGGCTGTCTGACACGCTTGGGCCAAGGCATTCCTTCCAATCTGGGCCATTTTGGGGGGAGCTAGGGATGGTCCCAGGGCAGGTGGCAGGGTGTGCAAGGGCCCTTTGTGACACGGTGCAGCATGGTCACCGTTCCATGGAATGGGACCTTTGTGACATGCAGTGACATAGGGTGTTGGCAGCGACGTGGCCACACCACAGTGCTCGGTGCACACGACGGGACAGAGCACAGTGCCCTCGTTCCCTGCTGACCCGGAGCTTTCCCGAGGCGTTACTCCTGCTGGTGACCTCGTGGCCAGACCACAGGACTTGGTGACCTCTGGCCTTGCTGAGGCTTCTCTTCTGCAGGTGGCCTTGTGGGCAGACCGTGGCATTCGCTGAGCACGGTCCTTGACGAGGTGTCTCCTGTCCTTGTGGCTGGAGCCCTCGAGACCAGAGTGCAGGACCTGCTGTCCTGTAGCCTTGCCAAGATTTCGCTCCTGCAGGTGCCTTCAAGGCACCACTGCAGCACTTGCTGACTCCGACCTTTTCCCAGCTATCTTCTCCTGCAAGTAGCCATGAATCCAGGCAGTGACATAGAGCACAGACCTGTGAGCGTGCCCAAGCTGGCCTGGGCAAAGGAGGAGAAGGAAGGCCCTGGAACTGCTAGAGCACAGCAGCCTGAAGAGGTGGAGCAGTTCCAGCTACCACAGAAGGGTGAGTGGCAGAGCCGGGCCACAGGGCTGGTGCCTGAAGCCAGCTTGGCCCCATCCCATCCCATCCCATCCCATCCCATCCCATCCCATCCCATCCCATCCCATCCCCTGCCCTGGGGACATGCCCATGGACAGGACAGAGCAGGGGCCGGGGCAGACACCCCACAGCCGTGCTCCATGCCCTGGGGCGTGGCGGGGCTGTCCCTGCCTGGGCAGCGCAGGGCTGGCCTTGTGTTCTGCGGCCCCTCCCGCAGCCCCTCAGCTCGGGCTGCGCTCGCTCTTTGCCAGGTGCAGCCGTGCAGCGCACACAAGAGCAGCAACGCACCCGTGGCCTCTTCCGCAGGACAGCGCAGGTACCTGCAGCCATCCCCAGCCGGGCTGGGCCTGTTGTCACTGCTCAGCCCAGCACCGTGCTCGGAGCACTCCATGCAACATCCCTGACTTCTTGCCCTTCTGCTACAGATGGTTGGCCAGTTCATGAAGAGGATTCGCGAGGAAGAGACCGGCGGCATGGGCGCCGTGCTCAGAGCGTACCCTCCCATCTTCAAAACCAAGACCAGTGCTGCCCTGCTGGATATGCTTGTGGAGGAGGGTCCTTCCAGTCCAAAACAAGTAAGCAGCCTGTGGCCTGGCTTCCATCCTCCCAGCAATTGCTTGGCCTCCCCAGCCACGCCTGCTGCTCACTGGAAGCCTTGAGGCCGTGGAAGTGTGGTGGCAAGGGAAGTACTTTGCTGGGCCAGCTGGGCACATGACTCCCTCTGGCAGCTTTCCAAGTCTCCCCTGCCTTCTCCAGGTGCCCGCCATGGTCAGGTACATCCACCTGTGGCTCGCGGCCAATGAATTTCCTGAGTACAACCTGTACAGGCCCCTTCTGGATCTGACAGAGGCACAGCCCGCTGATGTGGTGATGGCTCTCCTGCGTGTGGCTCCATCATGTGACAGGTACGGGGCCCACGTGCCCACAAGGCTCAGGCCTCAGCAGCCCATCACCCTGTACAGCCTGTCCCAGAAGTCTGACACACAGAGAATTCCAGGGCCCTCTGGCTCCTCCCTTTGCCCGCCCTGGCATGTCAGCCCCCAGCGTGCTGCCGTGCTCCCTCCCGGCTCCTCTGGGGCCGGTCCCCACAGGGCTGGGCTGCCTGCGTGCTGAGGGACTGGGGGCGGCAGAGGCAGGGCTGGCAGCCAGCTCAGCGCCCTGCTGCGGCCCAGGCCACAGTGCTGTGTCCCAGACCCCCCTGAGACAGAGCTCTGACCCCACAGAGCTGCTGCCACCATGTGGAAGACCATCATGTGCTCGTGCAGGACTGCAGAGCCGGCCATGCTCATACTCCTTGACGTGCTGGCCAGCTGGCCAGAGCACAGCACGTGCACCTCCGATGGGGACCACACGGCTGTCCTTGCCCTGGCTGTGAGTTTCTGCAACGGGCCTTTGCTCACCCCAAGCTCACCTCTCCACCAGCTCTCCAGCCTCCTTCCACCACGGTGTCTCGCTGCCTGTCCCTGCTGGGCTGAAACCTGGTCTAGGGGCAGCTTCAGAGCCACCAGGCCCGGTGCTCCTCCTGTATCTCTGCTGGCCTCTCCTTTCCACGCTCGGGCCCAGCAACACGGACACCTCGGCACTGAGCTCGAGCTGCTCTGTCCTCTGCAGGCAACTGTGGTGATGTGGAAGATCCTCCAGATGCCCTGTGTCCCACATGTGGTGACCGTGCATTTCCCCCGCCTCTTTGTGCACCTGCTCTTCCAAGTGCTCTTCAGCACCTTGGATATGCCAGAGGCGGCCAATACCTTCTGGAAGAGATGCCAGCAGCAACACGGCCTTGCCACCGACCCCAACAGGTGCTCCATGCCAGTCCTCCTGCCCCTGCCACGTGCCCAGCGCAGGTGCCAGTGCTCCCAGCGTGACCTGGGCTTTGCTCTGCACACAGCTTTGCAGAGCAGACCCTGAAGGCCCTGCTCTGCCGACTGCACTATGACGATGTGGTGGTGGCAATGGAAGACAAGCATGGCTGGGACACGCTGCTCTGTGCAGACACCCACCACCGTGCTGTGGGCGTGCTGGCCAGGTGAGACCCCCTGCTCCCCAGCTGCCCCCGGCATTTGTGCCATGCGCCCGGGGTGCCCCACAGAGTCCCTGTGGTTGTGGGCCACAAGGCCTTGTCACCGAGGGACGGCCAAGGAGACTGCAAAAGGCTGGGAGAGGAGCGTGCCCAAGAGCAGCCACCTCCCACAGGGCCCGGCTCCCCCTTGTAGGGTGCTGGAGAAAGGCCAGACCTCTGTCAGTCAGTCCTGGCAAAGGTTTACCCCTGCTGCCTCAGCGTTTTGCTTCCTATTTCCTCCTATCAGAGAAATGCACCGCGCATCCCAAGCCTTGTGTTCTGCGATTGCATTCCACCTGCTGGGGCTGCTCAGCAAAGACATGCCATGCCGGGATTTGGCCGCCATGGCCTTCCTTGTGGAGGTGAGCCTGAAGGCCGGCGCTGCCTGGCTGAGCTGCCTCCCGGCTCTCTGCCCTCTCGTGGCTGCAGCTGCCCGGGACGGTGCCCGCGCCCTGTGCTGCTGCCTGGGCCCGGCCCCGTGCGGCTCCCCCGTCACCGGCCTTGTGCCCTTCAGATCCTGGACTGCCTGGACTTGAGTGAATGCCGCGACAGCGTCCTGGAGCTCATGTGCAAGAACCTGCAGAGCGAGTGCACGGAGATGCGTCGCTTGGCGCTCAGAGGCCTCCTGGTGCTCGGAACCAGCGTCTCGGTGAGAAGCGGGCAGCGGCTGAAGCCATGCTGCCAGCGTGGGGCTGGGCAAGGCAGTCGCTTGGCCTTGGCTGCCCTTCCGGCACTGAGGCAGCTGCTCCCAGCTCTCCTGCCTCCCGCTCCAGCTGCCCGAGTGCTTTGGCACAGCCCTTTGGCCTCTGGGCCCTGTGGCAGCAGGATGGCGTTTCACACACTCGTGTTCCACGCAGGCCGGAAGAATGTGGAGCCTGCATGAAAGGCTGGTGGAGCTCCTGCAGGAAAATGACAGCGACATGCTTAGGATGACCATGGTCCTCCTCAGCAGTTTGTTCCTGTGCAATGGTGGCCCAATAGCCAGCCCACTCGCCCTGCAGCTGGCTGGGGCGCTCCTGCCGCTCTTTGACAACGTAAGGCTCTGCACCTCCAGCCACGGCCACCGGCTGCTGCCTGCAAACTTTGTGCCCTGTGCATTTTCAGGCCTGTGCCCAGGTGGGCGCGAAGCAGCCGATGCCGAGGTCTCCCTTTCTTTCATACAGGATGACAGCCAGGTGCAGTTGTGCTCCATGTTCATCTTCCGAGAGATGCTGTATTTTTTACCGGAAGGAGACAAAAAGGCCCTGAAGTCACACGTGCGCCACAGCCTGCTCCCACTCTCCTTCCACTGCCATGATGAGAACCAGCGCGTGGCAGAGGTGAGGACTCAGCGGCTGCCCCCGGCCCCCTGGCAGGGGGCTCGGCTGCCTCCTGCTCTGGCGCCTCATGGGCTGCAGCCTCTTCCTGGCCTTGGTACAGGGACCTGTGCGGCTCCTGTGCCCTGGGCTGTGGTGCCATTTCTGGGTCTCTGCTGCTCTCCAGGCCTCCCGGGAAACGCTGCATTGTTCAGCCACATTCCTGCGCAGGAAGGATCTCCAACACATGCTGCGGCTGGATCAGACCTGGAGGTTCGGCGAGGCCCTGGTAAGGACGGCCGGCAAGCCCCAGCCTCAGCCTGGAGAAGCCCCCTGGCCGCGCTGCTCAGTGAGTGCGGCTGGCAGCTGCGCCCCTGCCCAGTGCTGCAGCCAGGGCCGCCAGCCTGCGCCCCACACGCCGCTGCCTTCCCTGGGCTGCGCGGGCTCTGCTCCAGCCTCCTGTTGTCCCGAGCCGGGTGCCGATGGAGCCCGAGCCCAGCCGGGCTGAGGGGCGGCACCGCGGCTCCCCGGGCAGCAGCCGCCCCGCTGCCCCCGTCAGAGCCCGGCGCCAGCGGCTGCCGCCCGCCTGGCAGGGCTCTGCGGGCACGGGAGCCCAGTGCTGGCCGCACGGAGCGCCCGGCCAAGGGACTGAGCCTTCACCAAGTGCACCCTCCCGCCGCCCTTTCCAGCTGGCAGAGGACAGGAGCCGAGCGGCCGAGCACGTGCGCCACGCCCTGCAGTACCTGGAGAGCCCACAGGAGTCCCTGCGACAGGCGGCCATCAGGTTCATCGGTGAGCCACCAGCCTGGGCTGCCCTTCCCCTCCCCGGCCCGCCGCAGCTCGGCCCCGGTCCCGGCTGCTGCCCCGGAGCCGTGGAGCCCCGCCTGCCCTCGGCGCTGCTGCCGCCCTCTCGCAGCCGGGCCCTTGGGCGGCAGCGTGCGGCAAAGGCCCGGCCCGAGCCCTGCCGGGGCCAGGAGGCCGTGTGCCCACAGGGCTGGCAGCGCCGCTGGGCTGGCAGGGAGCTGTGCCGCTGGCGCCCTGACAGGCTCTGTCTTCTCAGGGATGGCCGGGCGGCACCTCAGGGGCCACAAGCGCCAGCTCCAGCACATCTGTCAGGGTGAGTGAGGCCAGAGGGCTGCCAGCCCCGGCTGCCGGGGGCAGCCGCAATCCCTGCCCCGCTGCCCAGGGCTCTGCTCCCTGTGCGCAGCAGGGCTGCCGTGGCCAGAGCACACGCTCCCATTTCAGGCCCACGTGGGGCAATAGTGTCCGGTAGCTTCGCGCTGATCCCCTTGCTCCCTCCTGGCCATGGCCAGAGCCGGCTGGCATGGCCCTGCCTCGGCGGTCTCCTCGGCTCCCCAAAGATCCGGGATCTGACCGTGGCTCTGTTCCTCTCTCTCGCAGCCCTTGAAGACAAGGCAGATGACAGCAGCCCTGCCACCAGAAGCCTGGCTCTCGAAACAGCCTTTGTCCTGCGGGCTGTGGAGAGAGCTCCGGGCTCCGTCTTGCAGAAGCTGCAAGACCAGGTTCGCAGGGCTTGCAAGAAACGGCCTTGTCTCTGGGGCCACAGCTGGCTGTGCTGCTGGAGCTCTGAGGAGACCTGACTGGAGAGGCTCTCGGTCTGCTGGGGCCTTCTGAGCCGGGGGGAAGTTTTCTTTTCTTTTCTTTTCTTTTCTTGAAGATTGTTTTATTCTTTCTTTTACGTTGTTCTTTAGAATATAAATATAGAATGTGTTCTAACACCCAGGCTCCCAGGAGCTCTCTTTGGTGCCCAGTGTCTGCAGGGCACGGGGGAAGAGGGGAAAACGGGTCCTTGTGCCATGCGAGCTGCCCAGGTGTGCAGTGGGGAAGGGAAAATGGCCAGAAGCCCCTTGGCCTTTGTTGGTTCTGCTGAAGCCTTTGTGCTGGCGACAGAGCGGCTGGGCAGGGGCCGGAGCTGCAGGGATCCCTGCCGGCCTGGTGCCTGGAGATGGCCACAAGGCCTCCTGGCCAGCCAGGAAGGGCCATCTGTGTCCTCCTGCCCGTGTGCTGCTGGCTGCATTGCTGAGGCCTCTGTGGTGCCTCTCGATGCGGCTCCTCTGGAGCTCCCTCGGGGCTGCGCCGCTGCCGGGCAGCTTGGCCGGGCTGGGGGAGACCCCGAGGGGACGACGGGGCGGTGGGAGGCCATAAAGGGATGAGGTGCTGCAGAGGCCCTGACGGGACAAGGCGCTGGGAAGGCACGAGGGCCGTGTGGGAGGGAGTGAGTGGCAGGAGACTCCAAGGGGACAGGAGGCCCCTGAGGGGCCGGGCCGGTGGGAAGCCCTGAGGAATGGGGTGTCAGCCTTGTTCCTGACAGCCGGCTGCTCTGGTGCTTGCCCAGAGAGGCTCCCACGCCTGGGGTAGAAGCCCTGGAGGCTGGGCCTCAGCAGGAGGGTGGGGACCCGCCCGAGGTGCCCAGACTGGGCTGGCTGGGGACAAGGAGGGCAAGGGGGCCCTGCCGGGGCACGGTCACTGGGTGCCGCCAGGGCAGTGGGCACAGCAGGGCTGGCGGCCAGCCCGGGCCCCCGTGGCTGCCCAGGCTATGGGGCTGAGGATGAGGCCCTCCTGACACAGAGCTCTGGGCCCACAGAGCTTCTGCCTCCGTGGCCAGGGCGGCGATGTCTCCTCGAGCAGGGCTGCTGAGTGGCTGCTGCCAAAGCGGCTCTGGACGCCACAGAAACAGCACCAGAGCGTGCACAAGAACAGCAGCACCCCGAACGCCGGCACCTGCTCCAGGAGGCGTCTGCACCAGGCACCGTTCCAAAGGGGCCATACTGTGGGCACTATTGCGTGTGATTTAGCAAAAGGCTTCAGCACACTCGGCCACTATGGCTTTCTCTTGGCTTGCCAGCCTCACAGCAATGCTTGGCAGCTGCAGCTGCAGCCTGTGCCCCTGACTGACTACAGTGACCGTGCTCGAGGGCAGACTCGCCTTCCACTGGCAGGCGTCCCAAGGCAGCGGCATTGATGCCATCGTGAGAGGCAGCACGAGCCCCTGCGCTGCACCTGCCGTCCCTCTCCTCCGTGCAAGCGCCTTAAAAAACACGTGCATGAGCTTCCAACCTAAATCCTGGTCTGGCTTGGAACCAAGGAAGCAGCAGCAGGCGCTGAAGAAAGGCAGGCACTTGTGGCTGCCATTCAGGGCTGGAGGGAAGCACTTTGGTGTCTGCTGAGGACATGGCTCGCTTCACAAGCTCAGGCTTTGCTGCTGGAAGATCCTGCTTTGCTCTTGCTGGAGTCCATTCCCTACCACCAATGCATGGGCTTCCATTGTTCCTGGATCAAGTCTGGCGGACCTGTGGGCAACAAGTCTGTCCCGTGTGCATCTGACAGCAGAAAAGAGCAGGACATGGCTGCTTCCAGCACTTGTCTTGGCCGCTCCTTCAGGGGGCTGGCAGCATCATCAGAGACACAGAACAGCTTCTCCTCCCAGAGTTATCCCTATCCTCTGCACTTCCCCAGGTGTCTGCCTTGATGTTCACCGGGGACCTCCCTGTTTGTGGCCGTCCATTGCCCTGCTCAGCAGGCAGCCAGTTGTGTTTGCACGTGAGCTGCCACAGGAAGACGCACAGCAAGTGGAGTGTTGAATAGCAGAGGCTGGGCCAATGCTTTTTCTTTCCGAGTGCAAGAAAGACAGAAAAGCACAAGGAGACATGACAGTGTTTTGCTGGAGTCTCTTTGTCCTGTGAAATTCAGTAGCTGCTGGTCTTTCTGTGCTACTGCTAATCCCTTCCTTGCAAAGATCAATCCAGGAAGCAGCAACATCATCTGACACGTACCAAGTGTTGCCACCAGCTGCTTCTACCAAGAGCCCCAGTAGGATGGAGCACAGGCCCCAGTGCACGTCGGCTTTGGCTGCCCTCTGGCAGAGAAACCCTCTCGAGGCACAGGTCTCTGGGCCAGGAGATGGACACCAGCACTGCCAGGGCTCAGGGGGGACTCTGCTTTGGCGGGGACTCTGCCACACCTGCTGATGATGTCAGTGCTCCCTGGGCCCCAGGGCTCAGAGCAGCATTTGTGCCCTGGCTCACACGTTCCCTGTCTCTGTCACACGGCCGCGCTTAGCGTGGCCACCATGCGGGACGTGTCCCGAGGAGGCCGTGCCAGCTGCTGTGGAAGGCCCCGTGCCCTTCCCGCCACGGCTGGGTCAGCAGCCACGGGGGCTCCTGCTGCCCTGAGCCTGCCGGGCAGGGCAGCCTTTGCTTATGGTTTGAGCCGTTCCTAAAGATCCTGTCGGGCTGTCTGACACGCTTGGGCCAAGGCATTCCTTCCAATCTGGGCCATTTTGGGGGGAGCTAGGGATGGTCCCAGGGCAGGTGGCAGGGTGTGCAAGGGCCCTTTGTGACACGGTGCAGCATGGTCACCGTTCCATGGAATGGGACCTTTGTGACATGCAGTGACATAGGGTGTTGGCAGCGACGTGGCCACACCACAGTGCTCGGTGCACACGACGGGACAGAGCACAGTGCCCTCGTTCCCTGCTGACCCGGAGCTTTCCCGAGGCGTTACTCCTGCTGGTGACCTCGTGGCCAGACCACAGGACTTGGTGACCTCTGGCCTTGCTGAGGCTTCTCTTCTGCAGGTGGCCTTGTGGGCAGACCGTGGCATTCGCTGAGCACGGTCCTTGACGAGGTGTCTCCTGTCCTTGTGGCTGGAGCCCTCGAGACCAGAGTGCAGGACCTGCTGTCCTGTAGCCTTGCCAAGATTTCGCTCCTGCAGGTGCCTTCAAGGCACCACTGCAGCACTTGCTGACTCCGACCTTTTCCCAGCTATCTTCTCCTGCAAGTAGCCATGAATCCAGGCAGTGACATAGAGCACAGACCTGTGAGCGTGCCCAAGCTGGCCTGGGCAAAGGAGGAGAAGGAAGGCCCTGGAACTGCTAGAGCACAGCAGCCTGAAGAGGTGGAGCAGTTCCAGCTACCACAGAAGGGTGAGTGGCAGAGCCGGGCCACAGGGCTGGTGCCTGAAGCCAGCTTGGCCCCATCCCATCCCATCCCATCCCATCCCATCCCATCCCATCCCATCCCCTGCCCTGGGGACATGCCCATGGACAGGACAGAGCAGGGGCCGGGGCAGACACCCCACAGCCGTGCTCCATGCCCTGGGGCGTGGCGGGGCTGTCCCTGCCTGGGCAGCGCAGGGCTGGCCTTGTGTTCTGCGGCCCGTCCCGCAGCCCCTCAGCTCGGGCTGCGCTCGCTCTTTGCCAGGTGCAGCCGTGCAGCGCACACAAGAGCAGCAACGCACCCGTGGCCTCTTCCGCAGGACAGCGCAGGTACCTGCAGCCATCCCCAGCCGGGCTGGGCCTGTTGTCACTGCTCAGCCCAGCACCGTGCTCGGAGCACTCCATGCAACATCCCTGACTTCTTGCCCTTCTGCTACAGATGGTTGGCCAGTTCATGAAGAGGATTCGCGAGGAAGAGACCGGCGGCATGGGCGCCGTGCTCAGAGCGTACCCTCCCATCTTCAAAACCAAGACCAGTGCTGCCCTGCTGGATATGCTTGTGGAGGAGGGTCCTTCCAGTCCAAAACAAGTAAGCAGCCTGTGGCCTGGCTTCCATCCTCCCAGCAATTGCTTGGCCTCCCCAGCCACGCCTGCTGCTCACTGGAAGCCTTGAGGCCGTGGCAGTGTGGTGGCAAGGGAAGTACTTTGCTGGGCCAGCTGGGCACATGACTCCCTCTGGCAGCTTTCCAAGTCTCCCCTGCCTTCTCCAGGTGCCCGCCATGGTCAGGTACATCCACCTGTGGCTCGCGGCCAATGAATTTCCTGAGTACAACCTGTACAGGCCCCTTCTGGATCTGACAGAGGCACAGCCCGCTGATGTGGTGATGGCTCTCCTGCGTGTGGCTCCATCATGTGACAGGTACGGGGCCCACGTGCCCACAAGGCTCAGGCCTCAGCAGCCCATCACCCTGTACAGCCTGTCCCAGCAGTCTGACACACAGAGAATTCCAGGGCCCTCTGGCTCCTCCCTTTGCCCGCCCTGGCATGTCAGCCCCCAGCGTGCTGCCGTGCTCCCTCCCGGCTCCTCTGGGGCCGGTCCCCACAGGGCTGGGCTGCCTGCGTGCTGAGGGACTGGGGGCAGAGGCAGGGCTGGCAGCCAGCTCAGCGCCCCGCTGCGGCCCAGGCCACAGTGCTGTGTCCCAGACCCCCCTGAGACAGAGCTCTGACCCCACAGAGCTGCTGCCACCATGTGGAAGACCATCATGTGCTCGTGCAGGACTGCAGAGCCGGCCATGCTCATACTCCTTGACGTGCTGGCCAGCTGGCCAGAGCACAGCACGTGCACCTCCGATGGGGACCACACGGCTGTCCTTGCCCTGGCTGTGAGTTTCTGCAACGGGCCTTTGCTCACCCCAAGCTCACCTCTCCACCAGCTCTCCAGCCTCCTTCCACCACGGTGTCTCGCTGCCTGTCCCTGCTGGGCTGAAACCTGGTCTAGGGGCAGCTTCAGAGCCACCAGGCCCGGTGCTCCCCCTGTATCTCTGCTGGCCTCTCCTTTCCACGCTCGGGCCCAGCAACACGGACACCTCGGCACTGAGCTCGAGCTGCTCTGTCCTCTGCAGGCAACTGTGGTGATGTGGAAGATCCTCCAGATGCCCTGTGTCCCACATGTGGTGACCGTGCATTTCCCCCGCCTCTTTGTGCACCTGCTCTTCCAAGTGCTCTTCAGCACCTTGGATATGCCAGAGGCGGCCAATACCTTCTGGAAGAGATGCCAGCAGCAACACGGCCTTGCCACCGACCCCAACAGGTGCTCCATGCCAGTCCTCCTGCCCCTGCCACGTGCCCAGCGCAGGTGCCAGTGCTCCCAGCGTGACCTGGGCTTTGCTCTGCACACAGCTTTGCAGAGCAGACCCTGAAGGCCCTGCTCTGCCGACTGCACTATGACGATGTGGTGGTGGCAATGGAAGACAAGCATGGCTGGGACACGCTGCTCTGTGCAGACACCCACCACCGTGCTGTGGGCGTGCTGGCCAGGTGAGACCCCCTGCTCCCCAGCTGCCCCCGGCATTTGTGCCATGCGCCCGGGGTGCCCCACAGAGTCCCTGTGGTTGTGGGCCACAAGGCCTTGTCACCGAGGGACGGCCAAGGAGACTGCAAAAGGCTGGGAGAGGAGCGTGCCCAAGAGCAGCCACCTCCCACAGGGCCCGGCTCCCCCTTGTAGGGTGCTGGAGAAAGGCCAGACCTCTGTCAGTCAGTCCTGGCAAAGGTTTACCCCTGCTGCCTCAGCGTTTTGCTTCCTATTTCCTCCTATCAGAGAAATGCACCGCGCATCCCAAGCCTTGTGTTCTGCGATTGCATTCCACCTGCTGGGGCTGCTCAGCAAAGACATGCCATGCCGGGATTTGGCCGCCATGGCCTTCCTTGTGGAGGTGAGCCTGAAGGCCGGCGCTGCCTGGCTGAGCTGCCTCCCGGCTCTCTGCCCTCTCGTGGCTGCAGCTGCCCGGGACGGTGCCCGCGCCCTGTGCTGCTGCCTGGGCCCGGCCCCGTGCGGCTCCCCCGTCACCGGCCTTGTGCCCTTCAGATCCTGGACTGCCTGGACTTGAGTGAATGCCGCGACAGCGTCCTGGAGCTCATGTGCAAGAACCTGCAGAGCGAGTGCACGGAGATGCGTCGCTTGGCGCTCAGAGGCCTCCTGGTGCTCGGAACCAGCGTCTCGGTGAGAAGCGGGCAGCGGCTGAAGCCATGCTGCCAGCGTGGGGCTGGGCAAGGCAGTCGCTTGGCCTTGGCTGCCCTTCCAGCACTGAGGCAGCTGCTCCCAGCTCTCCTGCCTCCCGCTCCAGCTGCCCGAGTGCTTTGGCACAGCCCTTTGGCCTCTGGGCCCTGTGGCAGCAGGATGGCGTTTCACACACTCGTGTTCCACGCAGGCCGGAAGAATGTGGAGCCTGCATGAAAGGCTGGTGGAGCTCCTGCAGGAAAATGACAGCGACATGCTTAGGATGACCATGGTCCTCCTCAGCAGTTTGTTCCTGTGCAATGGTGGCCCAATAGCCAGCCCACTCGCCCTGCAGCTGGCTGGGGCGCTCCTGCCGCTCTTTGACAACGTAAGGCTCTGCACCTCCAGCCACGGCCACCGGCTGCTGCCTGCAAACTTTGTGCCCTGTGCATTTTCAGGCCTGTGCCCAGGTGGGCGCGAAGCAGCCGATGCCGAGGTCTCCCTTTCTTTCATACAGGATGACAGCCAGGTGCAGTTGTGCTCCATGTTCATCTTCCGAGAGATGCTGTATTTTTTACCGGAAGGAGACAAAAAGGCCCTGAAGTCACACGTGCGCCACAGCCTGCTCCCACTCTCCTTCCACTGCCATGATGAGAACCAGCGCGTGGCAGAGGTGAGGACTCAGCGGCTGCCCCCGGCCCCCTGGCAGGGGGCTCGGCTGCCTCCTGCTCTGGCGCCTCATGGGCTGCAGCCTCTTCCTGGCCTTGGTACAGGGACCTGTGCGGCTCCTGTGCCCTGGGCTGTGGTGCCATTTCTGGGTCTCTGCTGCTCTCCAGGCCTCCCGGGAAACGCTGCATTGTTCAGCCACATTCCTGCGCAGGAAGGATCTCCAACACATGCTGCGGCTGGATCAGACCTGGAGGTTCGGCGAGGCCCTGGTAAGGACGGCCGGCAAGCCCCAGCCTCAGCCTGGAGAAGCCCCCTGGCCGCGCTGCTCAGTGAGTGCGGCTGGCAGCTGCGCCCCTGCCCAGTGCTGCAGCCAGGGCCGCCAGCCTGCGCCCCACACGCCGCTGCCTTCCCTGGGCTGCGCGGGCTCTGCTCCAGCCTCCTGTTGTCCCGAGCCGGGTGCCGATGGAGCCCGAGCCCAGCCGGGCTGAGGGGCGGCACCGCGGCTCCCCGGGCAGCAGCCGCCCCGCTGCCCCCGTCAGAGCCCGGCGCCAGCGGCTGCCGCCCGCCTGGCAGGGCTCTGCGGGCACGGGAGCCCAGTGCTGGCCGCACGGAGCGCCCGGCCAAGGGACTGAGCCTTCACCAAGTGCACCCTCCCGCCGCCCTTTCCAGCTGGCAGAGGACAAGAGCCGAGCGGCCGAGCACGTGCGCCACGCCCTGCAGTACCTGGAGAGCCCACAGGAGTCCCTGCGACAGGCGGCCATCAGATTCATCGGTGAGCCACCAGCCTGGGCTGCCCTTCCCCTCCCCGGCCCGCCGCAGCTCGGCCCCGGTCCCGGCTGCTGCCCCGGCAGCGCCGTCCGTGCCCGGAGCCGTGGAGCCCCGCCTGCCCTCGGCGCTGCTGCCGCCCTCTCGCAGCCGGGCCCTTGGGCGGCAGCGTGCGGCAAAGGCCCGGCCCGAGCCCTGCCGGGGCCAGGAGGCCGTGTGCCCACAGGGCTGGCAGCGCCGCTGGGCTGGCAGGGAGCTGTGCCGCTGGCGCCCTGACAGGCTCTGTCTTCTCAGGGATGGCCGGGCGGCACCTCAGGGGCCACAAGCGCCAGCTCCAGCACATCTGTCAGGGTGAGTGAGGCCAGAGGGCTGCCAGCCCCGGCTGCCGGGGGCAGCCGCAATCCCTGCCCCGCTGCCCAGGGCTCTGCTCCCTGTGCGCAGCAGGGCTGCCGTGGCCAGAGCACACGCTCCCATTTCAGGCCCACGTGGGGCAATAGTGTCCGGTAGCTTCGCGCTGATCCCCTTGCTCCCTCCTGGCCATGGCCAGAGCCGGCTGGCATGGCCCTGCCTCGGCGGTCTCCTCGGCTCCCCAAAGATCCGGGATCTGACCGTGGCTCTGTTCCTCTCTCTCGCAGCCCTTGAAGACAAGGCAGATGACAGCAGCCCTGCCACCAGAAGCCTGGCTCTCGAAACAGCCTTTGTCCTGCGGGCTGTGGAGAGAGCTCCGGGCTCCGTCTTGCAGAAGCTGCAAGACCAGGTTCGCAGGGCTTGCAAGAAACGGCCTTGTCTCTGGGGCCACAGCTGGCTGTGCTGCTGGAGCTCTGAGGAGACCTGACTGGAGAGGCTCTCGGTCTGCTGGGGCCTTCTGAGCCGGGGGGAAGTTTTCTTTTCTTTTCTTTTCTTTTCTTGAAGATTGTTTTATTCTTTCTTTTACGTTGTTCTTTAGAATATAAATATAGAATGTGTTCTAACACCCAGGCTCCCAGGAGCTCTCTTTGGTGCCCAGTGTCTGCAGGGCACGGGGGAAGAGGGGAAAACGGGTCCTTGTGCCATGCGAGCTGCCCAGGTGTGCAGTGGGGAAGGGAAAATGGCCAGAAGCCCCTTGGCCTTTGTTGGTTCTGCTGAAGCCTTTGTGCTGGCGACAGAGCGGCTGGGCAGGGGCCGGAGCTGCAGGGATCCCTGCCGGCCTGGTGCCTGGAGATGGCCACAAGGCCTCCTGGCCAGCCAGGAAGGGCCATCTGTGTCCTCCTGCCCGTGTGCTGCTGGCTGCATTGCTGAGGCCTCTGTGGTGCCTCTCGATGCGGCTCCTCTGGAGCTCCCTCGGGGCTGCGCCGCTGCCGGGCAGCTTGGCCGGGCTGGGGGAGACCCCGAGGGGACGACGGGGCGGTGGGAGGCCATAAAGGGATGAGGTGCTGCAGAGGCCCTGACGGGACAAGGCGCTGGGAAGGCACGAGGGCCGTGTGGGAGGGAGTGAGTGGCAGGAGACTCCAAGGGGACAGGAGGCCCCTGAGGGGCCGGGCCGGTGGGAAGCCCTGAGGAATGGGGTGTCAGCCTTGTTCCTGACAGCCGGCTGCTCTGGTGCTTGCCCAGAGAGGCTCCCACGCCTGGGGTAGAAGCCCTGGAGGCTGGGCCTCAGCAGGAGGGTGGGGACCCGCCCGAGGTGCCCAGACTGGGCTGGCTGGGGACAAGGAGGGCAAGGGGGCCCTGCCGGGGCACGGTCACTGGGTGCCGCCAGGGCAGTGGGCACAGCAGGGCTGGCGGCCAGCCCGCGTCCCCGCGGCTGCCCAGGCTATGGGGCTGAGGATGAGGCCCTCCTGACACAGAGCTCTGGGCCCACAGAGCTTCTGCCTCCGTGGCCAGGGCGGCGATGTCTCCTCGAGCAGGGCTGCTGAGTGGCTGCTGCCAAAGCGGCTCTGGACGCCACAGAAACAGCACCAGAGCGTGCACAAGAACAGCAGCACCCCGAACGCCGGCACCTGCTCCAGGAGGCGTCTGCACCAGGCACCGTTCCAAAGGGGCCATACTGTGGGCACTATTGCGTGTGATTTAGCAAAAGGCTTCAGCACACTCGGCCACTATGGCTTTCTCTTGGCTTGCCAGCCTCACAGCAATGCTTGGCAGCTGCAGCTGCAGCCTGTGCCCCTGACTGACTACAGTGACCGTGCTCGAGGGCAGACTCGCCTTCCACTGGCAGGCGTCCCAAGGCAGCGGCATTGATGCCATCGTGAGAGGCAGCACGAGCCCTGCGCTGCACCTGCCGTCCCTCTCCTCCGTGCAAGCGCCTTAAAAAACACGTGCATGAGCTTCCAACCTAAATCCTGGTCTGGCTTGGAACCAAGGAAGCAGCAGCAGGCGCTGAAGAAAGGCAGGCACTTGTGGCTGCCATTCAGGGCTGGAGGGAAGCACTTTGGTGTCTGCTGAGGACATGGCTCGCTTCACAAGCTCAGGCTTTGCTGCTGGAAGATCCTGCTTTGCTCTTGCTGGAGCCCATTCCCTACCACCAATGCATGGGCTTCCATTGTTCCTGGATCAAGTCTGGCGGACCTGTGGGCAACAAGTCTGTCCCGTGTGCATCTGACAGCAGAAAAGAGCAGGACATGGCTGCTTCCAGCACTTGTCTTGGCCGCTCCTTCAGGGGGCTGGCAGCATCATCAGAGACACAGAACAGCTTCTCCTCCCAGAGTTATCCCTATCCTCTGCACTTCCCCAGGTGTCTGCCTTGATGTTCACCGGGGACCTCCCTGTTTGTGGCCGTCCATTGCCCTGCTCAGCAGGCAGCCAGTTGTGTTTGCACGTGAGCTGCCACAGGAAGACGCACAGCAAGTGGAGTGTTGAATAGCAGAGGCTGGGCCAATGCTTTTTCTTTCCGAGTGCAAGAAAGACAGAAAAGCACAAGGAGACATGACAGTGTTTTGCTGGAGTCTCTTTGTCCTGTGAAATTCAGTAGCTGCTGGTCTTTCTGTGCTACTGCTAATCCCTTCCTTGCAAAGATCAATCCAGGAAGCAGCAACATCATCTGACACGTACCAAGTGTTGCCACCAGTTGCTCCAGCTGCTTCTACCAAGAGCCCCAGTAGGATGGAGCACAGGCCCCAGTGCACGTCGGCTTTGGCTGCCCTCTGGCAGAGAAACCCTCTCGAGGCACAGGTCTCTGGGCCAGGAGATGGGCACCAGCACTGCCAGGGCTCGGGGGGGACTCTGCTTTGGCGGGGACTCTGCCACACCTGCTGATGATGTCAGTGCTCCCTGGGCCCCAGGGCTCAGAGCAGCATTTGTGCCCTGGCTCACATGTTCCCTGTCTCTGTCACACGGCCGCGCTTAGCGTGGCCACCATGCGGGACGTGTCCCGAGGAGGCCGTGCCAGCTGCTGTGGAAGGCCCCGTGCCCTTCCCGCCACGGCTGGGTCAGCAGCCACGGGGGCTCCTGCTGCCCTGAGCCTGCCGGGCAGGGCAGCCTTTGCTTATGGTTTGAGCCGTTCCTAAAGATCCTGTCGGGCTGTCTGACACGCTTGGGCCAAGGCATTCCTTCCAATCTGGGCCATTTTGGGGGGAGCTAGGGATGGTCCCAGGGCAGGTGGCAGGGTGTGCAAGGGCCCTTTGTGACACGGTGCAGCATGGTCACCGTTCCATGGAATGGGACCTTTGTGACATGCAGTGACATAGGGTGTTGGCAGCGACGTGGCCACACCACAGTGCTCGGTGCACACGACGGGACAGAGCACAGTGCCCTCGTTCCCTGCTGACCCGGAGCTTTCCCGAGGCGTTACTCCTGCTGGTGACCTCGTGGCCAGACCACAGGACTTGGTGACCTCTGGCCTTGCTGAGGCTTCTCTTCTGCAGGTGGCCTTGTGGGCAGACCGTGGCATTCGCTGAGCACGGTCCTTGACGAGGTGTCTCCTGTCCTTGTGGCTGGAGCCCTCGAGACCAGAGTGCAGGACCTGCTGTCCTGTAGCCTTGCCAAGATTTCGCTCCTGCAGGTGCCTTCAAGGCACCACTGCAGCACTTGCTGACTCCGACCTTTTCCCAGCTATCTTCTCCTGCAAGTAGCCATGAATCCAGGCAGTGACATAGAGCACAGACCTGTGAGCGTGCCCAAGCTGGCCTGGGCAAAGGAGGAGAAGGAAGGCCCTGGAACTGCTAGAGCACAGCAGCCTGAAGAGGTGGAGCAGTTCCAGCTACCACAGAAGGGTGAGTGGCAGAGCCGGGCCACAGGGCTGGTGCCTGAAGCCAGCTTGGCCCCATCCCATCCCATCCCATCCCATCCCATCCCATCCCATCCCATCCCATCCCATCCCATCCCCTGCCCTGGGGACATGCCCATGGACAGGACAGAGCAGGGGCCGGGGCAGACACCCCACAGCCGTGCTCCATGCCCTGGGGCGTGGCGGGGCTGTCCCTGCCTGGGCAGCGCAGGGCTGGCCTTGTGTTCTGCGGCCCCTCCCGCAGCCCCTCAGCTCGGGCTGCGCTCGCTCTTTGCCAGGTGCAGCCGTGCAGCGCACACAAGAGCAGCAACGCACCCGTGGCCTCTTCCGCAGGACAGCGCAGGTACCTGCAGCCATCCCCAGCCGGGCTGGGCCTGTTGTCACTGCTCAGCCCAGCACCGTGCTCGGAGCACTCCATGCAACATCCCTGACTTCTTGCCCTTCTGCTACAGATGGTTGGCCAGTTCATGAAGAGGATTCGCGAGGAAGAGACCGGCGGCATGGGCGCCGTGCTCAGAGCGTACCCTCCCATCTTCAAAACCAAGACCAGTGCTGCCCTGCTGGATATGCTTGTGGAGGAGGGTCCTTCCAGTCCAAAACAAGTAAGCAGCCTGTGGCCTGGCTTCCATCCTCCCAGCAATTGCTTGGCCTCCCCAGCCACGCCTGCTGCTCACTGGAAGCCTTGAGGCCGTGGCAGTGTGGTGGCAAGGGAAGTACTTTGCTGGGCCAGCTGGGCACATGACTCCCTCTGGCAGCTTTCCAAGTCTCCCCTGCCTTCTCCAGGTGCCCGCCATGGTCAGGTACATCCACCTGTGGCTCGCGGCCAATGAATTTCCTGAGTACAACCTGTACAGGCCCCTTCTGGATCTGACAGAGGCACAGCCCGCTGATGTGGTGATGGCTCTCCTGCGTGTGGCTCCATCATGTGACAGGTACGGGGCCCACGTGCCCACAAGGCTCAGGCCTCAGCAGCCCATCACCCTGTACAGCCTGTCCCAGCAGTCTGACACACAGAGAATTCCAGGGCCCTCTGGCTCCTCCCTTTGCCCGCCCTGGCATGTCAGCCCCCAGCGTGCTGCCGTGCTCCCTCCCGGCTCCTCTGGGGCCGGTCCCCACAGGGCTGGGCTGCCTGCGTGCTGAGGGACTGGGGGCAGAGGCAGGGCTGGCAGCCAGCTCAGCGCCCCGCTGCGGCCCAGGCCACAGTGCTGTGTCCCAGACCCCCCTGAGACAGAGCTCTGACCCCACAGAGCTGCTGCCACCATGTGGAAGACCATCATGTGCTCGTGCAGGACTGCAGAGCCGGCCATGCTCATACTCCTTGACGTGCTGGCCAGCTGGCCAGAGCACAGCACGTGCACCTCCGATGGGGACCACACGGCTGTCCTTGCCCTGGCTGTGAGTTTCTGCAACGGGCCTTTGCTCACCCCAAGCTCACCTCTCCACCAGCTCTCCAGCCTCCTTCCACCACGGTGTCTCGCTGCCTGTCCCTGCTGGGCTGAAACCTGGTCTAGGGGCAGCTTCAGAGCCACCAGGCCCGGTGCTCCCCCTGTATCTCTGCTGGCCTCTCCTTTCCACGCTCGGGCCCAGCAACACGGACACCTCGGCACTGAGCTCGAGCTGCTCTGTCCTCTGCAGGCAACTGTGGTGATGTGGAAGATCCTCCAGATGCCCTGTGTCCCACATGTGGTGACCGTGCATTTCCCCCGCCTCTTTGTGCACCTGCTCTTCCAAGTGCTCTTCAGCACCTTGGATATGCCAGAGGCGGCCAATACCTTCTGGAAGAGATGCCAGCAGCAACACGGCCTTGCCACCGACCCCAACAGGTGCTCCATGCCAGTCCTCCTGCCCCTGCCACGTGCCCAGCGCAGGTGCCAGTGCTCCCAGCGTGACCTGGGCTTTGCTCTGCACACAGCTTTGCAGAGCAGACCCTGAAGGCCCTGCTCTGCCGACTGCACTATGACGATGTGGTGGTGGCAATGGAAGACAAGCATGGCTGGGACACGCTGCTCTGTGCAGACACCCACCACCGTGCTGTGGGCGTGCTGGCCAGGTGAGACCCCCTGCTCCCCAGCTGCCCCCGGCATTTGTGCCATGCGCCCGGGGTGCCCCACAGAGTCCCTGTGGTTGTGGGCCACAAGGCCTTGTCACCGAGGGACGGCCAAGGAGACTGCAAAAGGCTGGGAGAGGAGCGTGCCCAAGAGCAGCCACCTCCCACAGGGCCCGGCTCCCCCTTGTAGGGTGCTGGAGAAAGGCCAGACCTCTGTCAGTCAGTCCTGGCAAAGGTTTACCCCTGCTGCCTCAGCGTTTTGCTTCCTATTTCCTCCTATCAGAGAAATGCACCGCGCATCCCAAGCCTTGTGTTCTGCGATTGCATTCCACCTGCTGGGGCTGCTCAGCAAAGACATGCCATGCCGGGATTTGGCCGCCATGGCCTTCCTTGTGGAGGTGAGCCTGAAGGCCGGCGCTGCCTGGCTGAGCTGCCTCCCGGCTCTCTGCCCTCTCGTGGCTGCAGCTGCCCGGGACGGTGCCCGCGCCCTGTGCTGCTGCCTGGGCCCGGCCCCGTGCGGCTCCCCCGTCACCGGCCTTGTGCCCTTCAGATCCTGGACTGCCTGGACTTGAGTGAATGCCGCGACAGCGTCCTGGAGCTCATGTGCAAGAACCTGCAGAGCGAGTGCACGGAGATGCGTCGCTTGGCGCTCAGAGGCCTCCTGGTGCTCGGAACCAGCGTCTCGGTGAGAAGCGGGCAGCGGCTGAAGCCATGCTGCCAGCGTGGGGCTGGGCAAGGCAGTCGCTTGGCCTTGGCTGCCCTTCCGGCACTGAGGCAGCTGCTCCCAGCTCTCCTGCCTCCCGCTCCAGCTGCCCGAGTGCTTTGGCACAGCCCTTTGGCCTCTGGGCCCTGTGGCAGCAGGATGGCGTTTCACACACTCGTGTTCCACGCAGGCCGGAAGAATGTGGAGCCTGCATGAAAGGCTGGTGGAGCTCCTGCAGGAAAATGACAGCGACATGCTTAGGATGACCATGGTCCTCCTCAGCAGTTTGTTCCTGTGCAATGGTGGCCCAATAGCCAGCCCACTCGCCCTGCAGCTGGCTGGGGCGCTCCTGCCGCTCTTTGACAACGTAAGGCTCTGCACCTCCAGCCACGGCCACCGGCTGCTGCCTGCAAACTTTGTGCCCTGTGCATTTTCAGGCCTGTGCCCAGGTGGGCGCGAAGCAGCCGATGCCGAGGTCTCCCTTTCTTTCATACAGGATGACAGCCAGGTGCAGTTGTGCTCCATGTTCATCTTCCGAGAGATGCTGTATTTTTTACCGGAAGGAGACAAAAAGGCCCTGAAGTCACACGTGCGCCACAGCCTGCTCCCACTCTCCTTCCACTGCCATGATGAGAACCAGCGCGTGGCAGAGGTGAGGACTCAGCGGCTGCCCCCGGCCCCCTGGCAGGGGGCTCGGCTGCCTCCTGCTCTGGCGCCTCATGGGCTGCAGCCTCTTCCTGGCCTTGGTACAGGGACCTGTGCGGCTCCTGTGCCCTGGGCTGTGGTGCCATTTCTGGGTCTCTGCTGCTCTCCAGGCCTCCCGGGAAACGCTGCATTGTTCAGCCACATTCCTGCGCAGGAAGGATCTCCAACACATGCTGCGGCTGGATCAGACCTGGAGGTTCGGCGAGGCCCTGGTAAGGACGGCCGGCAAGCCCCAGCCTCAGCCTGGAGAAGCCCCCTGGCCGCGCTGCTCAGTGAGTGCGGCTGGCAGCTGCGCCCCTGCCCAGTGCTGCAGCCAGGGCCGCCAGCCTGCGCCCCACACGCCGCTGCCTTCCCTGGGCTGCGCGGGCTCTGCTCCAGGCTCCTGTTGTCCCGAGCCGGGTGCCGATGGAGCCCGAGCCCAGCCGGGCTGAGGGGCGGCACCGCGGCTCCCCGGGCAGCAGCCGCCCCGCTGCCCCCGTCAGAGCCCGGCGCCAGCGGCTGCCGCCCGCCTGGCAGGGCTCTGCGGGCACGGGAGCCCAGTGCTGGCCGCACGGAGCGCCCGGCCAAGGGACTGAGCCTTCACCAAGTGCACCCTCCCGCCGCCCTTTCCAGCTGGCAGAGGACAGGAGCCGAGCGGCCGAGCACGTGCGCCACGCCCTGCAGTACCTGGAGAGCCCACAGGAGTCCCTGCGACAGGCGGCCATCAGGTTCATCGGTGAGCCACCAGCCTGGGCTGCCCTTCCCCTCCCCGGCCCGCCGCAGCTCGGCCCCGGTCCCGGCTGCTGCCCCGGAGCCGTGGAGCCCCGCCTGCCCTCGGCGCTGCTGCCGCCCTCTCGCAGCCGGGCCCTTGGGCGGCAGCGTGCGGCAAAGGCCCGGCCCGAGCCCTGCCGGGGCCAGGAGGCCGTGTGCCCACAGGGCTGGCAGCGCCGCTGGGCTGGCAGGGAGCTGTGCCGCTGGCGCCCTGACAGGCTCTGTCTTCTCAGGGATGGCCGGGCGGCACCTCAGGGGCCACAAGCGCCAGCTCCAGCACATCTGTCAGGGTGAGTGAGGCCAGAGGGCTGCCAGCCCCGGCTGCCGGGGGCAGCCGCAATCCCTGCCCCGCTGCCCAGGGCTCTGCTCCCTGTGCGCAGCAGGGCTGCCGTGGCCAGAGCACACGCTCCCATTTCAGGCCCACGTGGGGCAATAGTGTCCGGTAGCTTCGCGCTGATCCCCTTGCTCCCTCCTGGCCATGGCCAGAGCCGGCTGGCATGGCCCTGCCTCGGCGGTCTCCTCGGCTCCCCAAAGATCCGGGATCTGACCGTGGCTCTGTTCCTCTCTCTCGCAGCCCTTGAAGACAAGGCAGATGACAGCAGCCCTGCCACCAGAAGCCTGGCTCTCGAAACAGCCTTTGTCCTGCGGGCTGTGGAGAGAGCTCCGGGCTCCGTCTTGCAGAAGCTGCAAGACCAGGTTCGCAGGGCTTGCAAGAAACGGCCTTGTCTCTGGGGCCACAGCTGGCTGTGCTGCTGGAGCTCTGAGGAGACCTGACTGGAGAGGCTCTCGGTCTGCTGGGGCCTTCTGAGCCGGGGGGAAGTTTTCTTTTCTTTTCTTTTCTTTTCTTGAAGATTGTTTTATTCTTTCTTTTACGTTGTTCTTTAGAATATAAATATAGAATGTGTTCTAACACCCAGGCTCCCAGGAGCTCTCTTTGGTGCCCAGTGTCTGCAGGGCACGGGGGAAGAGGGGAAAACGGGTCCTTGTGCCATGCGAGCTGCCCAGGTGTGCAGTGGGGAAGGGAAAATGGCCAGAAGCCCCTTGGCCTTTGTTGGTTCTGCTGAAGCCTTTGTGCTGGCGACAGAGCGGCTGGGCAGGGGCCGGAGCTGCAGGGATCCCTGCCGGCCTGGTGCCTGGAGATGGCCACAAGGCCTCCTGGCCAGCCAGGAAGGGCCATCTGTGTCCTCCTGCCCGTGTGCTGCTGGCTGCATTGCTGAGGCCTCTGTGGTGCCTCTCGATGCGGCTCCTCTGGAGCTCCCTCGGGGCTGCGCCGCTGCCGGGCAGCTTGGCCGGGCTGGGGGAGACCCCGAGGGGACGACGGGGCGGTGGGAGGCCATAAAGGGATGAGGTGCTGCAGAGGCCCTGACGGGACAAGGCGCTGGGAAGGCACGAGGGCCGTGTGGGAGGGAGTGAGTGGCAGGAGACTCCAAGGGGACAGGAGGCCCCTGAGGGGCCGGGCCGGTGGGAAGCCCTGAGGAATGGGGTGTCAGCCTTGTTCCTGACAGCCGGCTGCTCTGGTGCTTGCCCAGAGAGGCTCCCACGCCTGGGGTAGAAGCCCTGGAGGCTGGGCCTCAGCAGGAGGGTGGGGACCCGCCCGAGGTGCCCAGACTGGGCTGGCTGGGGACAAGGAGGGCAAGGGGGCCCTGCCGGGGCACGGTCACTGGGTGCCGCCAGGGCAGTGGGCACAGCAGGGCTGGCGGCCAGCCCGCGTCCCCGCGGCTGCCCAGGCTATGGGGCTGAGGATGAGGCCCTCCTGACACAGAGCTCTGGGCCCACAGAGCTTCTGCCTCCGTGGCCAGGGCGGCGATGTCTCCTCGAGCAGGGCTGCTGAGTGGCTGCTGCCAAAGCGGCTCTGGACGCCACAGAAACAGCACCAGAGCGTGCACAAGAACAGCAGCACCCCGAACGCCGGCACCTGCTCCAGGAGGCGTCTGCACCAGGCACCGTTCCAAAGGGGCCATACTGTGGGCACTATTGCGTGTGATTTAGCAAAAGGCTTCAGCACACTCGGCCACTATGGCTTTCTCTTGGCTTGCCAGCCTCACAGCAATGCTTGGCAGCTGCAGCTGCAGCCTGTGCCCCTGACTGACTACAGTGACCGTGCTCGAGGGCAGACTCGCCTTCCACTGGCAGGCGTCCCAAGGCAGCGGCATTGATGCCATCGTGAGAGGCAGCACGAGCCCTGCGCTGCACCTGCCGTCCCTCTCCTCCGTGCAAGCGCCTTAAAAAACACGTGCATGAGCTTCCAACCTAAATCCTGGTCTGGCTTGGAACCAAGGAAGCAGCAGCAGGCGCTGAAGAAAGGCAGGCACTTGTGGCTGCCATTCAGGGCTGGAGGGAAGCACTTTGGTGTCTGCTGAGGACATGGCTCGCTTCACAAGCTCAGGCTTTGCTGCTGGAAGATCCTGCTTTGCTCTTGCTGGAGCCCATTCCCTACCACCAATGCATGGGCTTCCATTGTTCCTGGATCAAGTCTGGCGGACCTGTGGGCAACAAGTCTGTCCCGTGTGCATCTGACAGCAGAAAAGAGCAGGACATGGCTGCTTCCAGCACTTGTCTTGGCCGCTCCTTCAGGGGGCTGGCAGCATCATCAGAGACACAGAACAGCTTCTCCTCCCAGAGTTATCCCTATCCTCTGCACTTCCCCAGGTGTCTGCCTTGATGTTCACCGGGGACCTCCCTGTTTGTGGCCGTCCATTGCCCTGCTCAGCAGGCAGCCAGTTGTGTTTGCACGTGAGCTGCCACAGGAAGACGCACAGCAAGTGGAGTGTTGAATAGCAGAGGCTGGGCCAATGCTTTTTCTTTCCGAGTGCAAGAAAGACAGAAAAGCACAAGGAGACATGACAGTGTTTTGCTGGAGTCTCTTTGTCCTGTGAAATTCAGTAGCTGCTGGTCTTTCTGTGCTACTGCTAATCCCTTCCTTGCAAAGATCAATCCAGGAAGCAGCAACATCATCTGACACGTACCAAGTGTTGCCACCAGTTGCTCCAGCTGCTTCTACCAAGAGCCCCAGTAGGATGGAGCACAGGCCCCAGTGCACGTCGGCTTTGGCTGCCCTCTGGCAGAGAAACCCTCTCGAGGCACAGGTCTCTGGGCCAGGAGATGGGCACCAGCACTGCCAGGGCTCGGGGGGGACTCTGCTTTGGCGGGGACTCTGCCACACCTGCTGATGATGTCAGTGCTCCCTGGGCCCCAGGGCTCAGAGCAGCATTTGTGCCCTGGCTCACATGTTCCCTGTCTCTGTCACACGGCCGCGCTTAGCGTGGCCACCATGCGGGACGTGTCCCGAGGAGGCCGTGCCAGCTGCTGTGGAAGGCCCCGTGCCCTTCCCGCCACGGCTGGGTCAGCAGCCACGGGGGCTCCTGCTGCCCTGAGCCTGCCGGGCAGGGCAGCCTTTGCTTATGGTTTGAGCCGTTCCTAAAGATCCTGTCGGGCTGTCTGACACGCTTGGGCCAAGGCATTCCTTCCAATCTGGGCCATTTTGGGGGGAGCTAGGGATGGTCCCAGGGCAGGTGGCAGGGTGTGCAAGGGCCCTTTGTGACACGGTGCAGCATGGTCACCGTTCCATGGAATGGGACCTTTGTGACATGCAGTGACATAGGGTGTTGGCAGCGACGTGGTCACACCACAGTGCTCGGTGCACACGACGGGACAGAGCACAGTGCCCTCGTTCCCTGCTGACCCGGAGCTTTCCCGAGGCGTTACTCCTGCTGGTGACCTCGTGGCCAGACCACAGGACTTGGTGACCTCTGGCCTTGCTGAGGCTTCTCTTCTGCAGGTGGCCTTGTGGGCAGACCGTGGCATTCGCTGAGCACGGTCCTTGACGAGGTGTCTCCTGTCCTTGTGGCTGGAGCCCTCGAGACCAGAGTGCAGGACCTGCTGTCCTGTAGCCTTGCCAAGATTTCGCTCCTGCAGGTGCCTTCAAGGCACCACTGCAGCACTTGCTGACTCCGACCTTTTCCCAGCTATCTTCTCCTGCAAGTAGCCATGAATCCAGGCAGTGACATAGAGCACAGACCTGTGAGCGTGCCCAAGCTGGCCTGGGCAAAGGAGGAGAAGGAAGGCCCTGGAACTGCTAGAGCACAGCAGCCTGAAGAGGTGGAGCAGTTCCAGCTACCACAGAAGGGTGAGTGGCAGAGCCGGGCCACAGGGCTGGTGCCTGAAGCCAGCTTGGCCCCATCCCATCCCATCCCATCCCATCCCATCCCATCCCATCCCATCCCATCCCATCCCATCCCATCCCATCCCCTGCCCTGGGGACATGCCCATGGACAGGACAGAGCAGGGGCCGGGGCAGACACCCCACAGCCGTGCTCCATGCCCTGGGGCGTGGCGGGGCTGTCCCTGCCTGGGCAGCGCAGGGCTGGCCTTGTGTTCTGCGGCCCGTCCCGCAGCCCCTCAGCTCGGGCTGCGCTCGCTCTTTGCCAGGTGCAGCCGTGCAGCGCACACAAGAGCAGCAACGCACCCGTGGCCTCTTCCGCAGGACAGCGCAGGTACCTGCAGCCATCCCCAGCCGGGCTGGGCCTGTTGTCACTGCTCAGCCCAGCACCGTGCTCGGAGCACTCCATGCAACATCCCTGACTTCTTGCCCTTCTGCTACAGATGGTTGGCCAGTTCATGAAGAGGATTCGCGAGGAAGAGACCGGCGGCATGGGCGCCGTGCTCAGAGCGTACCCTCCCATCTTCAAAACCAAGACCAGTGCTGCCCTGCTGGATATGCTTGTGGAGGAGGGTCCTTCCAGTCCAAAACAAGTAAGCAGCCTGTGGCCTGGCTTCCATCCTCCCAGCAATTGCTTGGCCTCCCCAGCCACGCCTGCTGCTCACTGGAAGCCTTGAGGCCGTGGCAGTGTGGTGGCAAGGGAAGTACTTTGCTGGGCCAGCTGGGCACATGACTCCCTCTGGCAGCTTTCCAAGTCTCCCCTGCCTTCTCCAGGTGCCCGCCATGGTCAGGTACATCCACCTGTGGCTCGCGGCCAATGAATTTCCTGAGTACAACCTGTACAGGCCCCTTCTGGATCTGACAGAGGCACAGCCCGCTGATGTGGTGATGGCTCTCCTGCGTGTGGCTCCATCATGTGACAGGTACGGGGCCCACGTGCCCACAAGGCTCAGGCCTCAGCAGCCCATCACCCTGTACAGCCTGTCCCAGCAGTCTGACACACAGAGAATTCCAGGGCCCTCTGGCTCCTCCCTTTGCCCGCCCTGGCATGTCAGCCCCCAGCGTGCTGCCGTGCTCCCTCCCGGCTCCTCTGGGGCCGGTCCCCACAGGGCTGGGCTGCCTGCGTGCTGAGGGACTGGGGGCAGAGGCAGGGCTGGCAGCCAGCTCAGCGCCCCGCTGCGGCCCAGGCCACAGTGCTGTGTCCCAGACCCCCCTGAGACAGAGCTCTGACCCCACAGAGCTGCTGCCACCATGTGGAAGACCATCATGTGCTCGTGCAGGACTGCAGAGCCGGCCATGCTCATACTCCTTGACGTGCTGGCCAGCTGGCCAGAGCACAGCACGTGCACCTCCGATGGGGACCACACGGCTGTCCTTGCCCTGGCTGTGAGTTTCTGCAACGGGCCTTTGCTCACCCCAAGCTCACCTCTCCACCAGCTCTCCAGCCTCCTTCCACCACGGTGTCTCGCTGCCTGTCCCTGCTGGGCTGAAACCTGGTCTAGGGGCAGCTTCAGAGCCACCAGGCCCGGTGCTCCCCCTGTATCTCTGCTGGCCTCTCCTTTCCACGCTCGGGCCCAGCAACACGGACACCTCGGCACTGAGCTCGAGCTGCTCTGTCCTCTGCAGGCAACTGTGGTGATGTGGAAGATCCTCCAGATGCCCTGTGTCCCACATGTGGTGACCGTGCATTTCCCCCGCCTCTTTGTGCACCTGCTCTTCCAAGTGCTCTTCAGCACCTTGGATATGCCAGAGGCGGCCAATACCTTCTGGAAGAGATGCCAGCAGCAACACGGCCTTGCCACCGACCCCAACAGGTGCTCCATGCCAGTCCTCCTGCCCCTGCCACGTGCCCAGCGCAGGTGCCAGTGCTCCCAGCGTGACCTGGGCTTTGCTCTGCACACAGCTTTGCAGAGCAGACCCTGAAGGCCCTGCTCTGCCGACTGCACTATGACGATGTGGTGGTGGCAATGGAAGACAAGCATGGCTGGGACACGCTGCTCTGTGCAGACACCCACCACCGTGCTGTGGGCGTGCTGGCCAGGTGAGACCCCCTGCTCCCCAGCTGCCCCCGGCATTTGTGCCATGCGCCCGGGGTGCCCCACAGAGTCCCTGTGGTTGTGGGCCACAAGGCCTTGTCACCGAGGGACGGCCAAGGAGACTGCAAAAGGCTGGGAGAGGAGCGTGCCCAAGAGCAGCCACCTCCCACAGGGCCCGGCTCCCCCTTGTAGGGTGCTGGAGAAAGGCCAGACCTCTGTCAGTCAGTCCTGGCAAAGGTTTACCCCTGCTGCCTCAGCGTTTTGCTTCCTATTTCCTCCTATCAGAGAAATGCACCGCGCATCCCAAGCCTTGTGTTCTGCGATTGCATTCCACCTGCTGGGGCTGCTCAGCAAAGACATGCCATGCCGGGATTTGGCCGCCATGGCCTTCCTTGTGGAGGTGAGCCTGAAGGCCGGCGCTGCCTGGCTGAGCTGCCTCCCGGCTCTCTGCCCTCTCGTGGCTGCAGCTGCCCGGGACGGTGCCCGCGCCCTGTGCTGCTGCCTGGGCCCGGCCCCGTGCGGCTCCCCCGTCACCGGCCTTGTGCCCTTCAGATCCTGGACTGCCTGGACTTGAGTGAATGCCGCGACAGCGTCCTGGAGCTCATGTGCAAGAACCTGCAGAGCGAGTGCACGGAGATGCGTCGCTTGGCGCTCAGAGGCCTCCTGGTGCTCGGAACCAGCGTCTCGGTGAGAAGCGGGCAGCGGCTGAAGCCATGCTGCCAGCGTGGGGCTGGGCAAGGCAGTCGCTTGGCCTTGGCTGCCCTTCCGGCACTGAGGCAGCTGCTCCCAGCTCTCCTGCCTCCCGCTCCAGCTGCCCGAGTGCTTTGGCACAGCCCTTTGGCCTCTGGGCCCTGTGGCAGCAGGATGGCGTTTCACACACTCGTGTTCCACGCAGGCCGGAAGAATGTGGAGCCTGCATGAAAGGCTGGTGGAGCTCCTGCAGGAAAATGACAGCGACATGCTTAGGATGACCATGGTCCTCCTCAGCAGTTTGTTCCTGTGCAATGGTGGCCCAATAGCCAGCCCACTCGCCCTGCAGCTGGCTGGGGCGCTCCTGCCGCTCTTTGACAACGTAAGGCTCTGCACCTCCAGCCACGGCCACCGGCTGCTGCCTGCAAACTTTGTGCCCTGTGCATTTTCAGGCCTGTGCCCAGGTGGGCGCGAAGCAGCCGATGCCGAGGTCTCCCTTTCTTTCATACAGGATGACAGCCAGGTGCAGTTGTGCTCCATGTTCATCTTCCGAGAGATGCTGTATTTTTTACCGGAAGGAGACAAAAAGGCCCTGAAGTCACACGTGCGCCACAGCCTGCTCCCACTCTCCTTCCACTGCCATGATGAGAACCAGCGCGTGGCAGAGGTGAGGACTCAGCGGCTGCCCCCGGCCCCCTGGCAGGGGGCTCGGCTGCCTCCTGCTCTGGCGCCTCATGGGCTGCAGCCTCTTCCTGGCCTTGGTACAGGGACCTGTGCGGCTCCTGTGCCCTGGGCTGTGGTGCCATTTCTGGGTCTCTGCTGCTCTCCAGGCCTCCCGGGAAACGCTGCATTGTTCAGCCACATTCCTGCGCAGGAAGGATCTCCAACACATGCTGCGGCTGGATCAGACCTGGAGGTTCGGCGAGGCCCTGGTAAGGACGGCCGGCAAGCCCCAGCCTCAGCCTGGAGAAGCCCCCTGGCCGCGCTGCTCAGTGAGTGCGGCTGGCAGCTGCGCCCCTGCCCAGTGCTGCAGCCAGGGCCGCCAGCCTGCGCCCCACACGCCGCTGCCTTCCCTGGGCTGCGCGGGCTCTGCTCCAGGCTCCTGTTGTCCCGAGCCGGGTGCCGATGGAGCCCGAGCCCAGCCGGGCTGAGGGGCGGCACCGCGGCTCCCCGGGCAGCAGCCGCCCCGCTGCCCCCGTCAGAGCCCGGCGCCAGCGGCTGCCGCCCGCCTGGCAGGGCTCTGCGGGCACGGGAGCCCAGTGCTGGCCGCACGGAGCGCCCGGCCAAGGGACTGAGCCTTCACCAAGTGCACCCTCCCGCCGCCCTTTCCAGCTGGCAGAGGACAAGAGCCGAGCGGCCGAGCACGTGCGCCACGCCCTGCAGTACCTGGAGAGCCCACAGGAGTCCCTGCGACAGGCGGCCATCAGATTCATCGGTGAGCCACCAGCCTGGGCTGCCCTTCCCCTCCCCGGCCCGCCGCAGCTCGGCCCCGGTCCCGGCTGCTGCCCCGGCAGCGCCGTCCGTGCCCGGAGCCGTGGAGCCCCGCCTGCCCTCGGCGCTGCTGCCGCCCTCTCGCAGCCGGGCCCTTGGGCGGCAGCGTGCGGCAAAGGCCCGGCCCGAGCCCTGCCGGGGCCAGGAGGCCGTGTGCCCACAGGGCTGGCAGCGCCGCTGGGCTGGCAGGGAGCTGTGCCGCTGGCGCCCTGACAGGCTCTGTCTTCTCAGGGATGGCCGGGCGGCACCTCAGGGGCCACAAGCGCCAGCTCCAGCACATCTGTCAGGGTGAGTGAGGCCAGAGGGCTGCCAGCCCCGGCTGCCGGGGGCAGCCGCAATCCCTGCCCCGCTGCCCAGGGCTCTGCTCCCTGTGCGCAGCAGGGCTGCCGTGGCCAGAGCACACGCTCCCATTTCAGGCCCACGTGGGGCAATAGTGTCCGGTAGCTTCGCGCTGATCCCCTTGCTCCCTCCTGGCCATGGCCAGAGCCGGCTGGCATGGCCCTGCCTCGGCGGTCTCCTCGGCTCCCCAAAGATCCGGGATCTGACCGTGGCTCTGTTCCTCTCTCTCGCAGCCCTTGAAGACAAGGCAGATGACAGCAGCCCTGCCACCAGAAGCCTGGCTCTCGAAACAGCCTTTGTCCTGCGGGCTGTGGAGAGAGCTCCGGGCTCCGTCTTGCAGAAGCTGCAAGACCAGGTTCGCAGGGCTTGCAAGAAACGGCCTTGTCTCTGGGGCCACAGCTGGCTGTGCTGCTGGAGCTCTGAGGAGACCTGACTGGAGAGGCTCTCGGTCTGCTGGGGCCTTCTGAGCCGGGGGGAAGTTTTCTTTTCTTTTCTTTTCTTTTCTTGAAGATTGTTTTATTCTTTCTTTTACGTTGTTCTTTAGAATATAAATATAGAATGTGTTCTAACACCCAGGCTCCCAGGAGCTCTCTTTGGTGCCCAGTGTCTGCAGGGCACGGGGGAAGAGGGGAAAACGGGTCCTTGTGCCATGCGAGCTGCCCAGGTGTGCAGTGGGGAAGGGAAAATGGCCAGAAGCCCCTTGGCCTTTGTTGGTTCTGCTGAAGCCTTTGTGCTGGCGACAGAGCGGCTGGGCAGGGGCCGGAGCTGCAGGGATCCCTGCCGGCCTGGTGCCTGGAGATGGCCACAAGGCCTCCTGGCCAGCCAGGAAGGGCCATCTGTGTCCTCCTGCCCGTGTGCTGCTGGCTGCATTGCTGAGGCCTCTGTGGTGCCTCTCGATGCGGCTCCTCTGGAGCTCCCTCGGGGCTGCGCTGCTGCCGGGCAGCTTGGCCGGGCTGGGGGAGACCCCGAGGGGACGACGGGGCGGTGGGAGGCCATAAAAGGGATGAGGTGCTGCAGAGGCCCTGACGGGACAAGGCGCTGGGAAGGCACGAGGGCCGTGTGGGAGGGAGTGAGTGGCAGGAGACTCCAAGGGGACAGGAGGCCCCTGAGGGGCCGGGCCGGTGGGAAGCCCTGAGGAATGGGGTGTCAGCCTTGTTCCTGACAGCCGGCTGCTCTGGTGCTTGCCCAGAGAGGTTCCCACGCCTGGGGTAGAAGCCCTGGAGGCTGGGCCTCAGCAGGAGGGTGGGGACCCGCCCGAGGTGCCCAGACTGGGCTGGCTGGGGACAAGGAGGGCAAGGGGGCCCTGCCGGGGCACGGTCACTGGGTGCCGCCATGGCAGTGGGCACAGCAGGGCTGGCGGCCAGCCCGGGCCCCCGTGGCTGCCCAGGCTATGGGGCTGAGGATGAGGCCCTCCTGACACAGAGCTCTGGGCCCACAGAGCTTCTGCCTCCGTGGCCAGGGCGGCGATGTCTCCTCGAGCAGGGCTGCTGAGTGGCTGCTGCCAAAGCGGCTCTGGACGCCACAGAAACAGCACCAGAGCGTGCACAAGAACAGCAGCACCCCGAACGCCGGCACCTGCTCCAGGAGGCGTCTGCACCAGGCACCGTTCCAAAGGGGCCATACTGTGGGCACTATTGCGTGTGATTTAGCAAAAGGCTTCAGCACACTCGGCCACTATGGCTTTCTCTTGGCTTGCCAGCCTCACAGCAATGCTTGGCAGCTGCAGCTGCAGCCTGTGCCCCTGACTGACTACAGTGACCGTGCTCGAGGGCAGACTCGCCTTCCACTGGCAGGCGTCCCAAGGCAGCGGCATTGATGCCATCGTGAGAGGCAGCACGAGCCCCTGCGCTGCACCTGCCGTCCCTCTCCTCCGTGCAAGCGCCTTAAAAAACACGTGCATGAGCTTCCAACCTAAATCCTGGTCTGGCTTGGAACCAAGGAAGCAGCAGCAGGCGCTGAAGAAAGGCAGGCACTTGTGGCCGCCATTCAGGGCTGGAGGGAAGCACTTTGGTGTCTGCTGAGGACATGGCTCGCTTCACAAGCTCAGGCTTTGCTGCTGGAAGATCCTGCTTTGCTCTTGCTGGAGCCCATTCCCTACCACCAATGCATGGGCTTCCATTGTTCCTGGATCAAGTCTGGCGGACCTGTGGGCAACAAGTCTGTCCCGTGTGCATCTGACAGCAGAAAAGAGCAGGACATGGCTGCTTCCAGCACTTGTCTTGGCCGCTCCTTCAGGGGGCTGGCAGCATCATCAGAGACACAGAACAGCTTCTCCTCCCAGAGTTATCCCTATCCTCTGCACTTCCCCAGGTGTCTGCCTTGATGTTCACCGGGGACCTCCCTGTTTGTGGCCGTCCATTGCCCTGCTCAGCAGGCAGCCAGTTGTGTTTGCACGTGAGCTGCCACAGGAAGACGCACAGCAAGTGGAGTGTTGAATAGCAGAGGCTGGGCCAATGCTTTTTCTTTCCGAGTGCAAGAAAGACAGAAAAGCACAAGGAGACATGACAGTGTTTTGCTGGAGTCTCTTTGTCCTGTGAAATTCAGTAGCTGCTGGTCTTTCTGTGCTACTGCTAATCCCTTCCTTGCAAAGATCAATCCAGGAAGCAGCAACATCATCTGACACGTACCAAGTGTTGCCACCAGTTGCTCCAGCTGCTTCTACCAAGAGCCCCAGTAGGATGGAGCACAGGCCCCAGTGCACGTCGGCTTTGGCTGCCCTCTGGCAGAGAAACCCTCTCGAGGCACAGGTCTCTGGGCCAGGAGATGGGCACCAGCACTGCCAGGGCTCGGGGGGGACTCTGCTTTGGCGGGGACTCTGCCACACCTGCTGATGATGTCAGTGCTCCCTGGGCCCCAGGGCTCAGAGCAGCATTTGTGCCCTGGCTCACATGTTCCCTGTCTCTGTCACACGGCCGCGCTTAGCGTGGCCACCATGCGGGACGTGTCCCGAGGAGGCCGTGCCAGCTGCTGTGGAAGGCCCCGTGCCCTTCCCGCCACGGCTGGGTCAGCAGCCACGGGGGCTCCTGCTGCCCTGAGCCTGCCGGGCAGGGCAGCCTTTGCTTATGGTTTGAGCCGTTCCTAAAGATCCTGTCGGGCTGTCTGACACGCTTGGGCCAAGGCATTCCTTCCAATCTGGGCCACTTTGGGGGGAGCTAGGGATGGTCCCAGGGCAGGTGGCAGGGTGTGCAAGGGCCCTTTGTGACACGGTGCAGCATGGTCACCGTTCCATGGAATGGGACCTTTGTGACATGCAGTGACATAGGGTGTTGGCAGCGACGTGGCCACACCACAGTGCTCGGTGCACACGACGGGACAGAGCACAGTGCCCTCGTTCCCTGCTGACCCGGAGCTTTCCCGAGGCGTTACTCCTGCTGGTGACCTCGTGGCCAGACCACAGGACTTGGTGACCTCTGGCCTTGCTGAGGCTTCTCTTCTGCAGGTGGCCTTGTGGGCAGACCGTGGCATTCGCTGAGCACGGTCCTTGACGAGGTGTCTCCTGTCCTTGTGGCTGGAGCCCTCGAGACCAGAGTGCAGGACCTGCTGTCCTGTAGCCTTGCCAAGATTTCGCTCCTGCAGGTGCCTTCAAGGCACCACTGCAGCACTTGCTGACTCCGACCTTTTCCCAGCTATCTTCTCCTGCAAGTAGCCATGAGTCCAGGCAGTGACATAGAGCACAGACCTGTGAGCGTGCCCAAGCTGGCCTGGGCAAAGGAGGAGAAGGAAGGCCCTGGAACTGCTAGAGCACAGCAGCCTGAAGAGGTGGAGCAGTTCCAGCTACCACAGAAGGGTGAGTGGCAGAGCCGGGCCACAGGGCTGGTGCCTGAAGCCAGCTTGGCCCCATCCCATCCCATCCCATCCCATCCCATCCCATCCCATCCCATCCCATCCCATCCCATCCCCTGCCCTGGGGACATGCCCATGGACAGGACAGAGCAGGGGCCGGCGCAGACACCCCACAGCCGTGCTCCATGCCCTGGGGCGTGGCGGGGCTGTCCCTGCCTGGGCAGCGCAGGGCTGGCCTTGTGTTCTGCGGCCCCTCCCGCAGCCCCTCAGCTCGGGCTGCGCTCGCTCTTTGCCAGGTGCAGCCGTGCAGCGCACACAAGAGCAGCAACGCACCCGTGGCCTCTTCCGCAGGACAGCGCAGGTACCTGCAGCCATCCCCAGCCGGGCTGGGCCTGTTGTCACTGCTCAGCCCAGCACCGTGCTCGGAGCACTCCATGCAACATCCCTGACTTCTTGCCCTTCTGCTACAGATGGTTGGCCAGTTCATGAAGAGGATTCGCGAGGAAGAGACCGGCGGCATGGGCGCCGTGCTCAGAGCGTACCCTCCCATCTTCAAAACCAAGACCAGTGCTGCCCTGCTGGATATGCTTGTGGAGGAGGGTCCTTCCAGTCCAAAACAAGTAAGCAGCCTGTGGCCTGGCTTCCATCCTCCCAGCAATTGCTTGGCCTCCCCAGCCACGCCTGCTGCTCACTGGAAGCCTTGAGGCCGTGGCAGTGTGGTGGCAAGGGAAGTACTTTGCTGGGCCAGCTGGGCACATGACTCCCTCTGGCAGCTTTCCAAGTCTCCCCTGCCTTCTCCAGGTGCCCGCCATGGTCAGGTACATCCACCTGTGGCTCGCGGCCAATGAATTTCCTGAGTACAACCTGTACAGGCCCCTTCTGGATCTGACAGAGGCACAGCCCGCTGATGTGGTGATGGCTCTCCTGCGTGTGGCTCCATCATGTGACAGGTACGGGGCCCACGTGCCCACAAGGCTCAGGCCTCAGCAGCCCATCACCCTGTACAGCCTGTCCCAGCAGTCTGACACACAGAGAATTCCAGGGCCCTCTGGCTCCTCCCTTTGCCCGCCCTGGCATGTCAGCCCCCAGCGTGCTGCCGTGCTCCCTCCCGGCTCCTCTGGGGCCGGTCCCCACAGGGCTGGGCTGCCTGCGTGCTGAGGGACTGGGGGCAGAGGCAGGGCTGGCAGCCAGCTCAGCGCCCCGCTGCGGCCCAGGCCACAGTGCTGTGTCCCAGACCCCCCTGAGACAGAGCTCTGACCCCACAGAGCTGCTGCCACCATGTGGAAGACCATCATGTGCTCGTGCAGGACTGCAGAGCCGGCCATGCTCATACTCCTTGACGTGCTGGCCAGCTGGCCAGAGCACAGCACGTGCACCTCCGATGGGGACCACACGGCTGTCCTTGCCCTGGCTGTGAGTTTCTGCAACGGGCCTTTGCTCACCCCAAGCTCACCTCTCCACCAGCTCTCCAGCCTCCTTCCACCACGGTGTCTCGCTGCCTGTCCCTGCTGGGCTGAAACCTGGTCTAGGGGCAGCTTCAGAGCCACCAGGCCCGGTGCTCCCCCTGTATCTCTGCTGGCCTCTCCTTTCCACGCTCGGGCCCAGCAACACGGACACCTCGGCACTGAGCTCGAGCTGCTCTGTCCTCTGCAGGCAACTGTGGTGATGTGGAAGATCCTCCAGATGCCCTGTGTCCCACATGTGGTGACCGTGCATTTCCCCCGCCTCTTTGTGCACCTGCTCTTCCAAGTGCTCTTCAGCACCTTGGATATGCCAGAGGCGGCCAATACCTTCTGGAAGAGATGCCAGCAGCAACACGGCCTTGCCACCGACCCCAACAGGTGCTCCATGCCAGTCCTCCTGCCCCTGCCACGTGCCCAGCGCAGGTGCCAGTGCTCCCAGCGTGACCTGGGCTTTGCTCTGCACACAGCTTTGCAGAGCAGACCCTGAAGGCCCTGCTCTGCCGACTGCACTATGACGATGTGGTGGTGGCAATGGAAGACAAGCATGGCTGGGACACGCTGCTCTGTGCAGACACCCACCACCGTGCTGTGGGCGTGCTGGCCAGGTGAGACCCCCTGCTCCCCAGCTGCCCCCGGCATTTGTGCCATGCGCCCGGGGTGCCCCACAGAGTCCCTGTGGTTGTGGGCCACAAGGCCTTGTCACCGAGGGACGGCCAAGGAGACTGCAAAAGGCTGGGAGAGGAGCGTGCCCAAGAGCAGCCACCTCCCACAGGGCCCGGCTCCCCCTTGTAGGGTGCTGGAGAAAGGCCAGACCTCTGTCAGTCAGTCCTGGCAAAGGTTTACCCCTGCTGCCTCAGCGTTTTGCTTCCTATTTCCTCCTATCAGAGAAATGCACCGCGCATCCCAAGCCTTGTGTTCTGCGATTGCATTCCACCTGCTGGGGCTGCTCAGCAAAGACATGCCATGCCGGGATTTGGCCGCCATGGCCTTCCTTGTGGAGGTGAGCCTGAAGGCCGGCGCTGCCTGGCTGAGCTGCCTCCCGGCTCTCTGCCCTCTCGTGGCTGCAGCTGCCCGGGACGGTGCCCGCGCCCTGTGCTGCTGCCTGGGCCCGGCCCCGTGCGGCTCCCCCGTCACCGGCCTTGTGCCCTTCAGATCCTGGACTGCCTGGACTTGAGTGAATGCCGCGACAGCGTCCTGGAGCTCATGTGCAAGAACCTGCAGAGCGAGTGCACGGAGATGCGTCGCTTGGCGCTCAGAGGCCTCCTGGTGCTCGGAACCAGCGTCTCGGTGAGAAGCGGGCAGCGGCTGAAGCCATGCTGCCAGCGTGGGGCTGGGCAAGGCAGTCGCTTGGCCTTGGCTGCCCTTCCAGCACTGAGGCAGCTGCTCCCAGCTCTCCTGCCTCCCGCTCCAGCTGCCCGAGTGCTTTGGCACAGCCCTTTGGCCTCTGGGCCCTGTGGCAGCAGGATGGCGTTTCACACACTCGTGTTCCACGCAGGCCGGAAGAATGTGGAGCCTGCATGAAAGGCTGGTGGAGCTCCTGCAGGAAAATGACAGCGACATGCTTAGGATGACCATGGTCCTCCTCAGCAGTTTGTTCCTGTGCAATGGTGGCCCAATAGCCAGCCCACTCGCCCTGCAGCTGGCTGGGGCGCTCCTGCCGCTCTTTGACAACGTAAGGCTCTGCACCTCCAGCCACGGCCACCGGCTGCTGCCTGCAAACTTTGTGCCCTGTGCATTTTCAGGCCTGTGCCCAGGTGGGCGCGAAGCAGCCGATGCCGAGGTCTCCCTTTCTTTCATACAGGATGACAGCCAGGTGCAGTTGTGCTCCATGTTCATCTTCCGAGAGATGCTGTATTTTTTACCGGAAGGAGACAAAAAGGCCCTGAAGTCACACGTGCGCCACAGCCTGCTCCCACTCTCCTTCCACTGCCATGATGAGAACCAGCGCGTGGCAGAGGTGAGGACTCAGCGGCTGCCCCCGGCCCCCTGGCAGGGGGCTCGGCTGCCTCCTGCTCTGGCGCCTCATGGGCTGCAGCCTCTTCCTGGCCTTGGTACAGGGACCTGTGCGGCTCCTGTGCCCTGGGCTGTGGTGCCATTTCTGGGTCTCTGCTGCTCTCCAGGCCTCCCGGGAAACGCTGCATTGTTCAGCCACATTCCTGCGCAGGAAGGATCTCCAACACATGCTGCGGCTGGATCAGACCTGGAGGTTCGGCGAGGCCCTGGTAAGGACGGCCGGCAAGCCCCAGCCTCAGCCTGGAGAAGCCCCCTGGCCGCGCTGCTCAGTGAGTGCGGCTGGCAGCTGCGCCCCTGCCCAGTGCTGCAGCCAGGGCCGCCAGCCTGCGCCCCACACGCCGCTGCCTTCCCTGGGCTGCGCGGGCTCTGCTCCAGGCTCCTGTTGTCCCGAGCCGGGTGCCGATGGAGCCCGAGCCCAGCCGGGCTGAGGGGCGGCACCGCGGCTCCCCGGGCAGCAGCCGCCCCGCTGCCCCCGTCAGAGCCCGGCGCCAGCGGCTGCCGCCCGCCTGGCAGGGCTCTGCGGGCACGGGAGCCCAGTGCTGGCCGCACGGAGCGCCCGGCCAAGGGACTGAGCCTTCACCAAGTGCACCCTCCCGCCGCCCTTTCCAGCTGGCAGAGGACAGGAGCCGAGCGGCCGAGCACGTGCGCCACGCCCTGCAGTACCTGGAGAGCCCACAGGAGTCCCTGCGACAGGCGGCCATCAGGTTCATCGGTGAGCCACCAGCCTGGGCTGCCCTTCCCCTCCCCGGCCCGCCGCAGCTCGGCCCCGGTCCCGGCTGCTGCCCCGGCAGCGCCGTCCGTGCCCGGAGCCGTGGAGCCCCGCCTGCCCTCGGCGCTGCTGCCGCCCTCTCGCAGCCGGGCCCTTGGGCGGCAGCGTGCGGCAAAGGCCCGGCCCGAGCCCTGCCGGGGCCAGGAGGCCGTGTGCCCACAGGGCTGGCAGCGCCGCTGGGCTGGCAGGGAGCTGTGCCGCTGGCGCCCTGACAGGCTCTGTCTTCTCAGGGATGGCCGGGCGGCACCTCAGGGGCCACAAGCGCCAGCTCCAGCACATCTGTCAGGGTGAGTGAGGCCAGAGGGCTGCCAGCCCCGGCTGCCGGGGGCAGCCGCAATCCCTGCCCCGCTGCCCAGGGCTCTGCTCCCTGTGCGCAGCAGGGCTGCCGTGGCCAGAGCACACGCTCCCATTTCAGGCCCACGTGGGGCAATAGTGTCCGGTAGCTTCGCGCTGATCCCCTTGCTCCCTCCTGGCCATGGCCAGAGCCGGCTGGCATGGCCCTGCCTCGGCGGTCTCCTCGGCTCCCCAAAGATCCGGGATCTGACCGTGGCTCTGTTCCTCTCTCTCGTAGCCCTTGAAGACAAGGCAGATGACAGCAGCCCTGCCACCAGAAGCCTGGCTCTCGAAACAGCCTTTGTCCTGCGGGCTGTGGAGAGAGCTCCGGGCTCCGTCTTGCAGAAGCTGCAAGACCAGGTTCGCAGGGCTTGCAAGAAACGGCCTTGTCTCTGGGGCCACAGCTGGCTGTGCTGCTGGAGCTCTGAGGAGACCTGACTGGAGAGGCTCTCGGTCTGCTGGGGCCTTCTGAGCCGGGGGGAAGTTTTCTTTTCTTTTCTTTTCTTTTCTTTTCTTGAAGATTGTTTTATTCTTTCTTTTACGTTGTTCTTTAGAATATAAATATAGAATGTGTTCTAACACCCAGGCTCCCAGGAGCTCTCTTTGGTGCCCAGTGTCTGCAGGGCACGGGGGAAGAGGGGAAAACGGGTCCTTGTGCCATGCGAGCTGCCCAGGTGTGCAGTGGGGAAGGGAAAATGGCCAGAAGCCCCTTGGCCTTTGTTGGTTCTGCTGAAGCCTTTGTGCTGGCGACAGAGCGGCTGGGCAGGGGCCGGAGCTGCAGGGATCCCTGCCGGCCTGGTGCCTGGAGATGGCCACAAGGCCTCCTGGCCAGCCAGGAAGGGCCATCTGTGTCCTCCTGCCCGTGTGCTGCTGGCTGCATTGCTGAGGCCTCTGTGGTGCCTCTCGATGCGGCTCCTCTGGAGCTCCCTCGGGGCTGCGCTGCTGCCGGGCAGCTTGGCCGGGCTGGGGGAGACCCCGAGGGGACGACGGGGCGGTGGGAGGCCATAAAGGGATGAGGTGCTGCAGAGGCCCTGACGGGACAAGGCGCTGGGAAGGCACGAGGGCCGTGTGGGAGGGAGTGAGTGGCAGGAGACTCCAAGGGGACAGGAGGCCCCTGAGGGGCCGGGCCGGTGGGAAGCCCTGAGGAATGGGGTGTCAGCCTTGTTCCTGACAGCCGGCTGCTCTGGTGCTTGCCCAGAGAGGCTCCCACGCCTGGGGTAGAAGCCCTGGAGGCTGGGCCTCAGCAGGAGGGTGGGGACCCGCCCGAGGTGCCCAGACTGGGCTGGCTGGGGACAAGGAGGGCAAGGGGGCCCTGCCGGGGCACGGTCACTGGGTGCCGCCAGGGCAGTGGGCACAGCAGGGCTGGCGGCCAGCCCGCGTCCCCGCGGCTGCCCAGGCTATGGGGCTGAGGATGAGGCCCTCCTGACACAGAGCTCTGGGCCCACAGAGCTTCTGCCTCCGTGGCCAGGGCGGCGATGTCTCCTCGAGCAGGGCTGCTGAGTGGCTGCTGCCAAAGCGGCTCTGGACGCCACAGAAACAGCACCAGAGCGTGCACAAGAACAGCAGCACCCCGAACGCCGGCACCTGCTCCAGGAGGCGTCTGCACCAGGCACCGTTCCAAAGGGGCCATACTGTGGGCACTATTGCGTGTGATTTAGCAAAAGGCTTCAGCACACTCGGCCACTATGGCTTTCTCTTGGCTTGCCAGCCTCACAGCAATGCTTGGCAGCTGCAGCTGCAGCCTGTGCCCCTGACTGACTACAGTGACCGTGCTCGAGGGCAGACTCGCCTTCCACTGGCAGGCGTCCCAAGGCAGCGGCATTGATGCCATCGTGAGAGGCAGCACGAGCCCCTGCGCTGCACCTGCCGTCCCTCTCCTCCGTGCAAGCGCCTTAAAAAACACGTGCATGAGCTTCCAACCTAAATCCTGGTCTGGCTTGGAACCAAGGAAGCAGCAGCAGGCGCTGAAGAAAGGCAGGCACTTGTGGCTGCCATTCAGGGCTGGAGGGAAGCACTTTGGTGTCTGCTGAGGACATGGCTCGCTTCACAAGCTCAGGCTTTGCTGCTGGAAGATCCTGCTTTGCTCTTGCTGGAGCCCATTCCCTACCACCAATGCATGGGCTTCCATTGTTCCTGGATCAAGTCTGGCGGACCTGTGGGCAACAAGTCTGTCCCGTGTGCATCTGACAGCAGAAAAGAGCAGGACATGGCTGCTTCCAGCACTTGTCTTGGCCGCTCCTTCAGGGGGCTGGCAGCATCATCAGAGACACAGAACAGCTTCTCCTCCCAGAGTTATCCCTATCCTCTGCACTTCCCCAGGTGTCTGCCTTGATGTTCACCGGGGACCTCCCTGTTTGTGGCCGTCCATTGCCCTGCTCAGCAGGCAGCCAGTTGTGTTTGCACGTGAGCTGCCACAGGAAGACGCACAGCAAGTGGAGTGTTGAATAGCAGAGGCTGGGCCAATGCTTTTTCTTTCCGAGTGCAAGAAAGACAGAAAAGCACAAGGAGACATGACAGTGTTTTGCTGGAGTCTCTTTGTCCTGTGAAATTCAGTAGCTGCTGGTCTTTCTGTGCTACTGCTAATCCCTTCCTTGCAAAGATCAATCCAGGAAGCAGCAACATCATCTGACACGTACCAAGTGTTGCCACCAGTTGCTCCAGCTGCTTCTACCAAGAGCCCCAGTAGGATGGAGCACAGGCCCCAGTGCACGTCGGCTTTGGCTGCCCTCTGGCAGAGAAACCCTCTCGAGGCACAGGTCTCTGGGCCAGGAGATGGGCACCAGCACTGCCAGGGCTCGGGGGGGACTCTGCTTTGGCGGGGACTCTGCCACACCTGCTGATGATGTCAGTGCTCCCTGGGCCCCAGGGCTCAGAGCAGCATTTGTGCCCTGGCTCACATGTTCCCTGTCTCTGTCACACGGCCGCGCTTAGCGTGGCCACCATGCGGGACGTGTCCCGAGGAGGCCGTGCCAGCTGCTGTGGAAGGCCCCGTGCCCTTCCCGCCACGGCTGGGTCAGCAGCCACGGGGGCTCCTGCTGCCCTGAGCCTGCCGGGCAGGGCAGCCTTTGCTTATGGTTTGAGCCGTTCCTAAAGATCCTGTCGGGCTGTCTGACACGCTTGGGCCAAGGCATTCCTTCCAATCTGGGCCATTTTGGGGGGAGCTAGGGATGGTCCCAGGGCAGGTGGCAGGGTGTGCAAGGGCCCTTTGTGACACGGTGCAGCATGGTCACCGTTCCATGGAATGGGACCTTTGTGACATGCAGTGACATAGGGTGTTGGCAGCGACGTGGCCACACCACAGTGCTCGGTGCACACGACGGGACAGAGCACAGTGCCCTCGTTCCCTGCTGACCCGGAGCTTTCCCGAGGCGTTACTCCTGCTGGTGACCTCGTGGCCAGACCACAGGACTTGGTGACCTCTGGCCTTGCTGAGGCTTCTCTTCTGCAGGTGGCCTTGTGGGCAGACCGTGGCATTCGCTGAGCACGGTCCTTGACGAGGTGTCTCCTGTCCTTGTGGCTGGAGCCCTCGAGACCAGAGTGCAGGACCTGCTGTCCTGTAGCCTTGCCAAGATTTCGCTCCTGCAGGTGCCTTCAAGGCACCACTGCAGCACTTGCTGACTCCGACCTTTTCCCAGCTATCTTCTCCTGCAAGTAGCCATGAATCCAGGCAGTGACATAGAGCACAGACCTGTGAGCGTGCCCAAGCTGGCCTGGGCAAAGGAGGAGAAGGAAGGCCCTGGAACTGCTAGAGCACAGCAGCCTGAAGAGGTGGAGCAGTTCCAGCTACCACAGAAGGGTGAGTGGCAGAGCCGGGCCACAGGGCTGGTGCCTGAAGCCAGCTTGGCCCCATCCCATCCCATCCCATCCCATCCCATCCCATCCCATCCCATCCCATCCCATCCCATCCCATCCCCTGCCCTGGGGACATGCCCATGGACAGGACAGAGCAGGGGCCGGGGCAGACACCCCACAGCCGTGCTCCATGCCCTGGGGCGTGGCGGGGCTGTCCCTGCCTGGGCAGCGCAGGGCTGGCCTTGTGTTCTGCGGCCCCTCCCGCAGCCCCTCAGCTCGGGCTGCGCTCGCTCTTTGCCAGGTGCAGCCGTGCAGCGCACACAAGAGCAGCAACGCACCCGTGGCCTCTTCCGCAGGACAGCGCAGGTACCTGCAGCCATCCCCAGCCGGGCTGGGCCTGTTGTCACTGCTCAGCCCAGCACCGTGCTCGGAGCACTCCATGCAACATCCCTGACTTCTTGCCCTTCTGCTACAGATGGTTGGCCAGTTCATGAAGAGGATTCGCGAGGAAGAGACCGGCGGCATGGGCGCCGTGCTCAGAGCGTACCCTCCCATCTTCAAAACCAAGACCAGTGCTGCCCTGCTGGATATGCTTGTGGAGGAGGGTCCTTCCAGTCCAAAACAAGTAAGCAGCCTGTGGCCTGGCTTCCATCCTCCCAGCAATTGCTTGGCCTCCCCAGCCACGCCTGCTGCTCACTGGAAGCCTTGAGGCCGTGGCAGTGTGGTGGCAAGGGAAGTACTTTGCTGGGCCAGCTGGGCACATGACTCCCTCTGGCAGCTTTCCAAGTCTCCCCTGCCTTCTCCAGGTGCCCGCCATGGTCAGGTACATCCACCTGTGGCTCGCGGCCAATGAATTTCCTGAGTACAACCTGTACAGGCCCCTTCTGGATCTGACAGAGGCACAGCCTGCTGATGTGGTGATGGCTCTCCTGCGTGTGGCTCCATCATGTGACAGGTACGGGGCCCACGTGCCCACAAGGCTCAGGCCTCAGCAGCCCATCACCCTGTACAGCCTGTCCCAGCAGTCTGACACACAGAGAATTCCAGGGCCCTCTGGCTCCTCCCTTTGCCCGCCCTGGCATGTCAGCCCCCAGCGTGCTGCCGTGCTCCCTCCCGGCTCCTCTGGGGCCGGTCCCCACAGGGCTGGGCTGCCTGCGTGCTGAGGGACTGGGGGCAGAGGCAGGGCTGGCAGCCAGCTCAGCGCCCTGCTGCGGCCCAGGCCACAGTGCTGTGTCCCAGACCCCCCTGAGACAGAGCTCTGACCCCACAGAGCTGCTGCCACCATGTGGAAGACCATCATGTGCTCGTGCAGGACTGCAGAGCCGGCCATGCTCATACTCCTTGACGTGCTGGCCAGCTGGCCAGAGCACAGCACGTGCACCTCCGATGGGGACCACACGGCTGTCCTTGCCCTGGCTGTGAGTTTCTGCAACGGGCCTTTGCTCACCCCAAGCTCACCTCTCCACCAGCTCTCCAGCCTCCTTCCACCACGGTGTCTCGCTGCCTGTCCCTGCTGGGCTGAAACCTGGTCTAGGGGCAGCTTCAGAGCCACCAGGCCCGGTGCTCCCCCTGTATCTCTGCTGGCCTCTCCTTTCCACGCTCGGGCCCAGCAACACGGACACCTCGGCACTGAGCTCGAGCTGCTCTGTCCTCTGCAGGCAACTGTGGTGATGTGGAAGATCCTCCAGATGCCCTGTGTCCCACATGTGGTGACCGTGCATTTCCCCCGCCTCTTTGTGCACCTGCTCTTCCAAGTGCTCTTCAGCACCTTGGATATGCCAGAGGCGGCCAATACCTTCTGGAAGAGATGCCAGCAGCAACACGGCCTTGCCACCGACCCCAACAGGTGCTCCATGCCAGTCCTCCTGCCCCTGCCACGTGCCCAGCGCAGGTGCCAGTGCTCCCAGCGTGACCTGGGCTTTGCTCTGCACACAGCTTTGCAGAGCAGACCCTGAAGGCCCTGCTCTGCCGACTGCACTATGACGATGTGGTGGTGGCAATGGAAGACAAGCATGGCTGGGACACGCTGCTCTGTGCAGACACCCACCACCGTGCTGTGGGCGTGCTGGCCAGGTGAGACCCCCTGCTCCCCAGCTGCCCCCGGCATTTGTGCCATGCGCCCGGGGTGCCCCACAGAGTCCCTGTGGTTGTGGGCCACAAGGCCTTGTCACCGAGGGACGGCCAAGGAGACTGCAAAAGGCTGGGAGAGGAGCGTGCCCAAGAGCAGCCACCTCCCACAGGGCCCGGCTCCCCCTTGTAGGGTGCTGGAGAAAGGCCAGACCTCTGTCAGTCAGTCCTGGCAAAGGTTTACCCCTGCTGCCTCAGCGTTTTGCTTCCTATTTCCTCCTATCAGAGAAATGCACCGCGCATCCCAAGCCTTGTGTTCTGCGATTGCATTCCACCTGCTGGGGCTGCTCAGCAAAGACATGCCATGCCGGGATTTGGCCGCCATGGCCTTCCTTGTGGAGGTGAGCCTGAAGGCCGGCGCTGCCTGGCTGAGCTGCCTCCCGGCTCTCTGCCCTCTCGTGGCTGCAGCTGCCCGGGACGGTGCCCGCGCCCTGTGCTGCTGCCTGGGCCCGGCCCCGTGCGGCTCCCCCGTCACCGGCCTTGTGCCCTTCAGATCCTGGACTGCCTGGACTTGAGTGAATGCCGCGACAGCGTCCTGGAGCTCATGTGCAAGAACCTGCAGAGCGAGTGCACGGAGATGCGTCGCTTGGCGCTCAGAGGCCTCCTGGTGCTCGGAACCAGCGTCTCGGTGAGAAGCGGGCAGCGGCTGAAGCCATGCTGCCAGCGTGGGGCTGGGCAAGGCAGTCGCTTGGCCTTGGCTGCCCTTCCGGCACTGAGGCAGCTGCTCCCAGCTCTCCTGCCTCCCGCTCCAGCTGCCCGAGTGCTTTGGCACAGCCCTTTGGCCTCTGGGCCCTGTGGCAGCAGGATGGCGTTTCACACACTCGTGTTCCACGCAGGCCGGAAGAATGTGGAGCCTGCATGAAAGGCTGGTGGAGCTCCTGCAGGAAAATGACAGCGACATGCTTAGGATGACCATGGTCCTCCTCAGCAGTTTGTTCCTGTGCAATGGTGGCCCAATAGCCAGCCCACTCGCCCTGCAGCTGGCTGGGGCGCTCCTGCCGCTCTTTGACAACGTAAGGCTCTGCACCTCCAGCCACGGCCACCGGCTGCTGCCTGCAAACTTTGTGCCCTGTGCATTTTCAGGCCTGTGCCCAGGTGGGCGCGAAGCAGCCGATGCCGAGGTCTCCCTTTCTTTCATACAGGATGACAGCCAGGTGCAGTTGTGCTCCATGTTCATCTTCCGAGAGATGCTGTATTTTTTACCGGAAGGAGACAAAAAGGCCCTGAAGTCACACGTGCGCCACAGCCTGCTCCCACTCTCCTTCCACTGCCATGATGAGAACCAGCGCGTGGCAGAGGTGAGGACTCAGCGGCTGCCCCCGGCCCCCTGGCAGGGGGCTCGGCTGCCTCCTGCTCTGGCGCCTCATGGGCTGCAGCCTCTTCCTGGCCTTGGTACAGGGACCTGTGCGGCTCCTGTGCCCTGGGCTGTGGTGCCATTTCTGGGTCTCTGCTGCTCTCCAGGCCTCCCGGGAAACGCTGCATTGTTCAGCCACATTCCTGCGCAGGAAGGATCTCCAACACATGCTGCGGCTGGATCAGACCTGGAGGTTCGGCGAGGCCCTGGTAAGGACGGCCGGCAAGCCCCAGCCTCAGCCTGGAGAAGCCCCCTGGCCGCGCTGCTCAGTGAGTGCGGCTGGCAGCTGCGCCCCTGCCCAGTGCTGCAGCCAGGGCCGCCAGCCTGCGCCCCACACGCCGCTGCCTTCCCTGGGCTGCGCGGGCTCTGCTCCAGGCTCCTGTTGTCCCGAGCCGGGTGCCGATGGAGCCCGAGCCCAGCCGGGCTGAGGGGCGGCACCGCGGCTCCCCGGGCAGCAGCCGCCCCGCTGCCCCCGTCAGAGCCCGGCGCCAGCGGCTGCCGCCCGCCTGGCAGGGCTCTGCGGGCACGGGAGCCCAGTGCTGGCCGCACGGAGCGCCCGGCCAAGGGGCTGAGCCTTCACCAAGTGCACCCTCCCGCCGCCCTTTCCAGCTGGCAGAGGACAGGAGCCGAGCGGCCGAGCACGTGCGCCACGCCCTGCAGTACCTGGAGAGCCCACAGGAGTCCCTGCGACAGGCGGCCATCAGGTTCATCGGTGAGCCACCAGCCTGGGCTGCCCTTCCCCTCCCCGGCCCGCCGCAGCTCGGCCCCGGTCCCGGCTGCTGCCCCGGCAGCGCCGTCCGTGCCCGGAGCCGTGGAGCCCCGCCTGCCCTCGGCGCTGCTGCCGCCCTCTCGCAGCCGGGCCCTTGGGCGGCAGCGTGCGGCAAAGGCCCGGCCCGAGCCCTGCCGGGGCCAGGAGGCCGTGTGCCCACAGGGCTGGCAGCGCCGCTGGGCTGGCAGGGAGCTGTGCCGCTGGCGCCCTGACAGGCTCTGTCTTCTCAGGGATGGCCGGGCGGCACCTCAGGGGCCACAAGCGCCAGCTCCAGCACATCTGTCAGGGTGAGTGAGGCCAGAGGGCTGCCAGCCCCGGCTGCCGGGGGCAGCCGCAATCCCTGCCCCGCTGCCCAGGGCTCTGCTCCCTGTGCGCAGCAGGGCTGCCGTGGCCAGAGCACACGCTCCCATTTCAGGCCCACGTGGGGCAATAGTGTCCGGTAGCTTCGCGCTGATCCCCTTGCTCCCTCCTGGCCATGGCCAGAGCCGGCTGGCATGGCCCTGCCTCGGCGGTCTCCTCGGCTCCCCAAAGATCCGGGATCTGACCGTGGCTCTGTTCCTCTCTCTCGCAGCCCTTGAAGACAAGGCAGATGACAGCAGCCCTGCCACCAGAAGCCTGGCTCTCGAAACAGCCTTTGTCCTGCGGGCTGTGGAGAGAGCTCCGGGCTCCGTCTTGCAGAAGCTGCAAGACCAGGTTCGCAGGGCTTGCAAGAAACGGCCTTGTCTCTGGGGCCACAGCTGGCTGTGCTGCTGGAGCTCTGAGGAGACCTGACTGGAGAGGCTCTCGGTCTGCTGGGGCCTTCTGAGCCGGGGGGAAGTTTTCTTTTCTTTTCTTTTCTTTTCTTGAAGATTGTTTTATTCTTTCTTTTACGTTGTTCTTTAGAATATAAATATAGAATGTGTTCTAACACCCAGGCTCCCAGGAGCTCTCTTTGGTGCCCAGTGTCTGCAGGGCACGGGGGAAGAGGGGAAAACGGGTCCTTGTGCCATGCGAGCTGCCCAGGTGTGCAGTGGGGAAGGGAAAATGGCCAGAAGCCCCTTGGCCTTTGTTGGTTCTGCTGAAGCCTTTGTGCTGGCGACAGAGCGGCTGGGCAGGGGCCGGAGCTGCAGGGATCCCTGCCGGCCTGGTGCCTGGAGATGGCCACAAGGCCTCCTGGCCAGCCAGGAAGGGCCATCTGTGTCCTCCTGCCCGTGTGCTGCTGGCTGCATTGCTGAGGCCTCTGTGGTGCCTCTCGATGCGGCTCCTCTGGAGCTCCCTCGGGGCTGCGCCGCTGCCGGGCAGCTTGGCCGGGCTGGGGGAGACCCCGAGGGGACGACGGGGCGGTGGGAGGCCATAAAGGGATGAGGTGCTGCAGAGGCCCTGACGGGACAAGGCGCTGGGAAGGCACGAGGGCCGTGTGGGAGGGAGTGAGTGGCAGGAGACTCCAAGGGGACAGGAGGCCCCTGAGGGGCCGGGCCGGTGGGAAGCCCTGAGGAATGGGGTGTCAGCCTTGTTCCTGACAGCCGGCTGCTCTGGTGCTTGCCCAGAGAGGCTCCCACGCCTGGGGTAGAAGCCCTGGAGGCTGGGCCTCAGCAGGAGGGTGGGGACCCGCCCGAGGTGCCCAGACTGGGCTGGCTGGGGACAAGGAGGGCAAGGGGGCCCTGCCGGGGCACGGTCACTGGGTGCCGCCAGGGCAGTGGGCACAGCAGGGCTGGCGGCCAGCCCGGGCCCCCGTGGCTGCCCAGGCTATGGGGCTGAGGATGAGGCCCTCCTGACACAGAGCTCTGGGCCCACAGAGCTTCTGCCTCCGTGGCCAGGGCGGCGATGTCTCCTCGAGCAGGGCTGCTGAGTGGCTGCTGCCAAAGCGGCTCTGGACGCCACAGAAACAGCACCAGAGCGTGCACAAGAACAGCAGCACCCCGAACGCCGGCACCTGCTCCAGGAGGCGTCTGCACCAGGCACCGTTCCAAAGGGGCCATACTGTGGGCACTATTGCGTGTGATTTAGCAAAAGGCTTCAGCACACTCGGCCACTATGGCTTTCTCTTGGCTTGCCAGCCTCACAGCAATGCTTGGCAGCTGCAGCTGCAGCCTGTGCCCCTGACTGACTACAGTGACCGTGCTCGAGGGCAGACTCGCCTTCCACTGGCAGGCGTCCCAAGGCAGCGGCATTGATGCCATCGTGAGAGGCAGCACGAGCCCCTGCGCTGCACCTGCCGTCCCTCTCCTCCGTGCAAGCGCCTTAAAAAACACGTGCATGAGCTTCCAACCTAAATCCTGGTCTGGCTTGGAACCAAGGAAGCAGCAGCAGGCGCTGAAGAAAGGCAGGCACTTGTGGCTGCCATTCAGGGCTGGAGGGAAGCACTTTGGTGTCTGCTGAGGACATGGCTCGCTTCACAAGCTCAGGCTTTGCTGCTGGAAGATCCTGCTTTGCTCTTGCTGGAGCCCATTCCCTACCACCAATGCATGGGCTTCCATTGTTCCTGAATCAAGTCTGGCGGACCTGTGGGCAACAAGTCTGTCCCGTGTGCATCTGACAGCAGAAAAGAGCAGGACATGGCTGCTTCCAGCACTTGTCTTGGCCGCTCCTTCAGGGGGCTGGCAGCATCATCAGAGACACAGAACAGCTTCTCCTCCCAGAGTTATCCCTATCCTCTGCACTTCCCCAGGTGTCTGCCTTGATGTTCACCGGGGACCTCCCTGTTTGTGGCCGTCCATTGCCCTGCTCAGCAGGCAGCCAGTTGTGTTTGCACGTGAGCTGCCACAGGAAGACGCACAGCAAGTGGAGTGTTGAATAGCAGAGGCTGGGCCAATGCTTTTTCTTTCCGAGTGCAAGAAAGACAGAAAAGCACAAGGAGACATGACAGTGTTTTGCTGGAGTCTCTTTGTCCTGTGAAATTCAGTAGCTGCTGGTCTTTCTGTGCTACTGCTAATCCCTTCCTTGCAAAGATCAATCCAGGAAGCAGCAACATCATCTGACACGTACCAAGTGTTGCCACCAGCTGCTTCTACCAAGAGCCCCAGTAGGATGGAGCACAGGCCCCAGTGCACGTCGGCTTTGGCTGCCCTCTGGCAGAGAAACCCTCTCGAGGCACAGGTCTCTGGGCCAGGAGATGGGCACCAGCACTGCCAGGGCTCGGGGGGGACTCTGCTTTGGCGGGGACTCTGCCACACCTGCTGATGATGTCAGTGCTCCCTGGGCCCCAGGGCTCAGAGCAGCATTTGTGCCCTGGCTCACATGTTCCCTGTCTCTGTCACACGGCCGCGCTTAGCGTGGCCACCATGCGGGACGTGTCCCGAGGAGGCCGTGCCAGCTGCTGTGGAAGGCCCCGTGCCCTTCCCGCCACGGCTGGGTCAGCAGCCACGGGGGCTCCTGCTGCCCTGAGCCTGCCGGGCAGGGCAGCCTTTGCTTATGGTTTGAGCCGTTCCTAAAGATCCTGTCGGGCTGTCTGACACGCTTGGGCCAAGGCATTCCTTCCAATCTGGGCCACTTTGGGGGGAGCTAGGGATGGTCCCAGGGCAGGTGGCAGGGTGTGCAAGGGCCCTTTGTGACACGGTGCAGCATGGTCACCGTTCCATGGAATGGGACCTTTGTGACATGCAGTGACATAGGGTGTTGGCAGCAACGTGGCCACACCACAGTGCTCGGTGCACACGACGGGACAGAGCACAGTGCCCTCGTTCCCTGCTGACCCGGAGCTTTCCCGAGGCGTTACTCCTGCTGGTGACCTCGTGGCCAGACCACAGGACTTGGTGACCTCTGGCCTTGCTGAGGCTTCTCTTCTGCAGGTGGCCTTGTGGGCAGACCGTGGCATTCGCTGAGCACGGTCCTTGACGAGGTGTCTCCTGTCCTTGTGGCTGGAGCCCTCGAGACCAGAGTGCAGGACCTGCTGTCCTGTAGCCTTGCCAAGATTTCGCTCCTGCAGGTGCCTTCAAGGCACCACTGCAGCACTTGCTGACTCCGACCTTTTCCCAGCTATCTTCTCCTGCAAGTAGCCATGAATCCAGGCAGTGACATAGAGCACAGACCTGTGAGCGTGCCCAAGCTGGCCTGGGCAAAGGAGGAGAAGGAAGGCCCTGGAACTGCTAGAGCACAGCAGCCTGAAGAGGTGGAGCAGTTCCAGCTACCACAGAAGGGTGAGTGGCAGAGCCGGGCCACAGGGCTGGTGCCTGAAGCCAGCTTGGCCCCATCCCATCCCATCCCATCCCATCCCATCCCATCCCATCCCATCCCATCCCATCCCATCCCATCCCCTGCCCTGGGGACATGCCCATGGACAGGACAGAGCAGGGGCCGGGGCAGACACCCCACAGACATGCTCCATGCCCTGGGGCGTGGCGGGGCTGTCCCTGCCTGGGCAGCGCAGGGCTGGCCTTGTGTTCTGCGGCCTCTCCCGCAGCCCCTCAGCTCGGGCTGCGCTCGCTCTTTGCCAGGTGCAGCCGTGCAGCGCACACAAGAGCAGCAACGCACCCGTGGCCTCTTCCGCAGGACAGCGCAGGTACCTGCAGCCATCCCCAGCCGGGCTGGGCCTGTTGTCACTGCTCAGCCCAGCACCGTGCTCGGAGCACTCCATGCAACATCCCTGACTTCTTGCCCTTCTGCTACAGATGGTTGGCCAGTTCATGAAGAGGATTCGCGAGGAAGAGACCGGCGGCATGGGCGCCGTGCTCAGAGCGTACCCTCCCATCTTCAAAACCAAGACCAGTGCTGCCCTGCTGGATATGCTTGTGGAGGAGGGTCCTTCCAGTCCAAAACAAGTAAGCAGCCTGTGGCCTGGCTTCCATCCTCCCAGCAATTGCTTGGCCTCCCCAGCCACGCCTGCTGCTCACTGGAAGCCTTGAGGCCGTGGCAGTGTGGTGGCAAGGGAAGTACTTTGCTGGGCCAGCTGGGCACATGACTCCCTCTGGCAGCTTTCCAAGTCTCCCCTGCCTTCTCCAGGTGCCCGCCATGGTCAGGTACATCCACCTGTGGCTCGCGGCCAATGAATTTCCTGAGTACAACCTGTACAGGCCCCTTCTGGATCTGACAGAGGCACAGCCCGCTGATGTGGTGATGGCTCTCCTGCGTGTGGCTCCATCATGTGACAGGTACGGGGCCCACGTGCCCACAAGGCTCAGGCCTCAGCAGCCCATCACCCTGTACAGCCTGTCCCAGCAGTCTGACACACAGAGAATTCCAGGGCCCTCTGGCTCCTCCCTTTGCCCGCCCTGGCATGTCAGCCCCCAGCGTGCTGCCGTGCTCCCTCCCGGCTCCTCTGGGGCCGGTCCCCACAGGGCTGGGCTGCCTGCGTGCTGAGGGACTGGGGGCAGAGGCAGGGCTGGCAGCCAGCTCAGCGCCCCGCTGCGGCCCAGGCCACAGTGCTGTGTCCCAGACCCCCCTGAGACAGAGCTCTGACCCCACAGAGCTGCTGCCACCATGTGGAAGACCATCATGTGCTCGTGCAGGACTGCAGAGCCGGCCATGCTCATACTCCTTGACGTGCTGGCCAGCTGGCCAGAGCACAGCACGTGCACCTCCGATGGGGACCACACGGCTGTCCTTGCCCTGGCTGTGAGTTTCTGCAACGGGCCTTTGCTCACCCCAAGCTCACCTCTCCACCAGCTCTCCAGCCTCCTTCCACCACGGTGTCTCGCTGCCTGTCCCTGCTGGGCTGAAACCTGGTCTAGGGGCAGCTTCAGAGCCACCAGGCCCGGTGCTCCCCCTGTATCTCTGCTGGCCTCTCCTTTCCACGCTCGGGCCCAGCAACACGGACACCTCGGCACTGAGCTCGAGCTGCTCTGTCCTCTGCAGGCAACTGTGGTGATGTGGAAGATCCTCCAGATGCCCTGTGTCCCACATGTGGTGACCGTGCATTTCCCCCGCCTCTTTGTGCACCTGCTCTTCCAAGTGCTCTTCAGCACCTTGGATATGCCAGAGGCGGCCAATACCTTCTGGAAGAGATGCCAGCAGCAACACGGCCTTGCCACCGACCCCAACAGGTGCTCCATGCCAGTCCTCCTGCCCCTGCCACGTGCCCAGCGCAGGTGCCAGTGCTCCCAGCGTGACCTGGGCTTTGCTCTGCACACAGCTTTGCAGAGCAGACCCTGAAGGCCCTGCTCTGCCGACTGCACTATGACGATGTGGTGGTGGCAATGGAAGACAAGCATGGCTGGGACACGCTGCTCTGTGCAGACACCCACCACCGTGCTGTGGGCGTGCTGGCCAGGTGAGACCCCCTGCTCCCCAGCTGCCCCCGGCATTTGTGCCATGCGCCCGGGGTGCCCCACAGAGTCCCTGTGGTTGTGGGCCACAAGGCCTTGTCACCGAGGGACGGCCAAGGAGACTGCAAAAGGCTGGGAGAGGAGCGTGCCCAAGAGCAGCCACCTCCCACAGGGCCCGGCTCCCCCTTGTAGGGTGCTGGAGAAAGGCCAGACCTCTGTCAGTCAGTCCTGGCAAAGGTTTACCCCTGCTGCCTCAGCGTTTTGCTTCCTATTTCCTCCTATCAGAGAAATGCACCGCGCATCCCAAGCCTTGTGTTCTGCGATTGCATTCCACCTGCTGGGGCTGCTCAGCAAAGACATGCCATGCCGGGATTTGGCCGCCATGGCCTTCCTTGTGGAGGTGAGCCTGAAGGCCGGCGCTGCCTGGCTGAGCTGCCTCCCGGCTCTCTGCCCTCTCGTGGCTGCAGCTGCCCGGGACGGTGCCCGCGCCCTGTGCTGCTGCCTGGGCCCGGCCCCGTGCGGCTCCCCCGTCACCGGCCTTGTGCCCTTCAGATCCTGGACTGCCTGGACTTGAGTGAATGCCGTGACAGCGTCCTGGAGCTCATGTGCAAGAACCTGCAGAGCGAGTGCACGGAGATGCGTCGCTTGGCGCTCAGAGGCCTCCTGGTGCTCGGAACCAGCGTCTCGGTGAGAAGCGGGCAGCGGCTGAAGCCATGCTGCCAGCGTGGGGCTGGGCAAGGCAGTCGCTTGGCCTTGGCTGCCCTTCCGGCACTGAGGCAGCTGCTCCCAGCTCTCCTGCCTCCCGCTCCAGCTGCCCGAGTGCTTTGGCACAGCCCTTTGGCCTCTGGGCCCTGTGGCAGCAGGATGGCGTTTCACACACTCGTGTTCCACGCAGGCCGGAAGAATGTGGAGCCTGCATGAAAGGCTGGTGGAGCTCCTGCAGGAAAATGACAGCGACATGCTTAGGATGACCATGGTCCTCCTCAGCAGTTTGTTCCTGTGCAATGGTGGCCCAATAGCCAGCCCACTCGCCCTGCAGCTGGCTGGGGCGCTCCTGCCGCTCTTTGACAACGTAAGGCTCTGCACCTCCAGCCACGGCCACCGGCTGCTGCCTGCAAACTTTGTGCCCTGTGCATTTTCAGGCCTGTGCCCAGGTGGGCGCGAAGCAGCCGATGCCGAGGTCTCCCTTTCTTTCATACAGGATGACAGCCAGGTGCAGTTGTGCTCCATGTTCATCTTCCGAGAGATGCTGTATTTTTTACCGGAAGGAGACAAAAAGGCCCTGAAGTCACACGTGCGCCACAGCCTGCTCCCACTCTCCTTCCACTGCCATGATGAGAACCAGCGCGTGGCAGAGGTGAGGACTCAGCGGCTGCCCCCGGCCCCCTGGCAGGGGGCTCGGCTGCCTCCTGCTCTGGCGCCTCATGGGCTGCAGCCTCTTCCTGGCCTTGGTACAGGGACCTGTGCGGCTCCTGTGCCCTGGGCTGTGGTGCCATTTCTGGGTCTCTGCTGCTCTCCAGGCCTCCCGGGAAACGCTGCATTGTTCAGCCACATTCCTGCGCAGGAAGGATCTCCAACACATGCTGCGGCTGGATCAGACCTGGAGGTTCGGCGAGGCCCTGGTAAGGACGGCCGGCAAGCCCCAGCCTCAGCCTGGAGAAGCCCCCTGGCCGCGCTGCTCAGTGAGTGCGGCTGGCAGCTGCGCCCCTGCCCAGTGCTGCAGCCAGGGCCGCCAGCCTGCGCCCCACACGCCGCTGCCTTCCCTGGGCTGCGCGGGCTCTGCTCCAGGCTCCTGTTGTCCCGAGCCGGGTGCCGATGGAGCCCGAGCCCAGCCGGGCTGAGGGGCGGCACCGCGGCTCCCCGGGCAGCAGCCGCCCCGCTGCCCCCGTCAGAGCCCGGCGCCAGCGGCTGCCGCCCGCCTGGCAGGGCTCTGCGGGCACGGGAGCCCAGTGCTGGCCGCACGGAGCGCCCGGCCAAGGGGCTGAGCCTTCACCAAGTGCACCCTCCCGCCGCCCTTTCCAGCTGGCAGAGGACAGGAGCCGAGCGGCCGAGCACGTGCGCCACGCCCTGCAGTACCTGGAGAGCCCACAGGAGTCCCTGCGACAGGCGGCCATCAGGTTCATCGGTGAGCCACCAGCCTGGGCTGCCCTTCCCCTCCCCGGCCCGCCGCAGCTCGGCCCCGGTCCCGGCTGCTGCCCCGGCAGCGCCGTCCGTGCCCGGAGCCGTGGAGCCCCGCCTGCCCTCGGCGCTGCTGCCGCCCTCTCGCAGCCGGGCCCTTGGGCGGCAGCGTGCGGCAAAGGCCCGGCCCGAGCCCTGCCGGGGCCAGGAGGCCGTGTGCCCACAGGGCTGGCAGCGCCGCTGGGCTGGCAGGGAGCTGTGCCGCTGGCGCCCTGACAGGCTCTGTCTTCTCAGGGATGGCCGGGCGGCACCTCAGGGGCCACAAGCGCCAGCTCCAGCACATCTGTCAGGGTGAGTGAGGCCAGAGGGCTGCCAGCCCCGGCTGCCGGGGGCAGCCGCAATCCCTGCCCCGCTGCCCAGGGCTCTGCTCCCTGTGCGCAGCAGGGCTGCCGTGGCCAGAGCACACGCTCCCATTTCAGGCCCACGTGGGGCAATAGTGTCCGGTAGCTTCGCGCTGATCCCCTTGCTCCCTCCTGGCCATGGCCAGAGCCGGCTGGCATGGCCCTGCCTCGGCGGTCTCCTCGGCTCCCCAAAGATCCGGGATCTGACCGTGGCTCTGTTCCTCTCTCTCGCAGCCCTTGAAGACAAGGCAGATGACAGCAGCCCTGCCACCAGAAGCCTGGCTCTCGAAACAGCCTTTGTCCTGCGGGCTGTGGAGAGAGCTCCGGGCTCCGTCTTGCAGAAGCTGCAAGACCAGGTTCGCAGGGCTTGCAAGAAACGGCCTTGTCTCTGGGGCCACAGCTGGCTGTGCTGCTGGAGCTCTGAGGAGACCTGACTGGAGAGGCTCTCGGTCTGCTGGGGCCTTCTGAGCCGGGGGGAAGTTTTCTTTTCTTTTCTTTTCTTTTCTTGAAGATTGTTTTATTCTTTCTTTTACGTTGTTCTTTAGAATATAAATATAGAATGTGTTCTAACACCCAGGCTCCCAGGAGCTCTCTTTGGTGCCCAGTGTCTGCAGGGCACGGGGGAAGAGGGGAAAACGGGTCCTTGTGCCATGCGAGCTGCCCAGGTGTGCAGTGGGGAAGGGAAAATGGCCAGAAGCCCCTTGGCCTTTGTTGGTTCTGCTGAAGCCTTTGTGCTGGCGACAGAGCGGCTGGGCAGGGGCCGGAGCTGCAGGGATCCCTGCCGGCCTGGTGCCTGGAGATGGCCACAAGGCCTCCTGGCCAGCCAGGAAGGGCCATCTGTGTCCTCCTGCCCGTGTGCTGCTGGCTGCATTGCTGAGGCCTCTGTGGTGCCTCTCGATGCGGCTCCTCTGGAGCTCCCTCGGGGCTGCGCCGCTGCCGGGCAGCTTGGCCGGGCTGGGGGAGACCCCGAGGGGACGACGGGGCGGTGGGAGGCCATAAAGGGATGAGGTGCTGCAGAGGCCCTGACGGGACAAGGCGCTGGGAAGGCACGAGGGCCGTGTGGGAGGGAGTGAGTGGCAGGAGACTCCAAGGGGACAGGAGGCCCCTGAGGGGCCGGGCCGGTGGGAAGCCCTGAGGAATGGGGTGTCAGCCTTGTTCCTGACAGCCGGCTGCTCTGGTGCTTGCCCAGAGAGGCTCCCACGCCTGGGGTAGAAGCCCTGGAGGCTGGGCCTCAGCAGGAGGGTGGGGACCCGCCCGAGGTGCCCAGACTGGGCTGGCTGGGGACAAGGAGGGCAAGGGGGCCCTGCCGGGGCACGGTCACTGGGTGCCGCCAGGGCAGTGGGCACAGCAGGGCTGGCGGCCAGCCCGGGCCCCCGTGGCTGCCCAGGCTATGGGGCTGAGGATGAGGCCCTCCTGACACAGAGCTCTGGGCCCACAGAGCTTCTGCCTCCGTGGCCAGGGCGGCGATGTCTCCTCGAGCAGGGCTGCTGAGTGGCTGCTGCCAAAGCGGCTCTGGACGCCACAGAAACAGCACCAGAGCGTGCACAAGAACAGCAGCACCCCGAACGCCGGCACCTGCTCCAGGAGGCGTCTGCACCAGGCACCGTTCCAAAGGGGCCATACTGTGGGCACTATTGCGTGTGATTTAGCAAAAGGCTTCAGCACACTCGGCCACTATGGCTTTCTCTTGGCTTGCCAGCCTCACAGCAATGCTTGGCAGCTGCAGCTGCAGCCTGTGCCCCTGACTGACTACAGTGACCGTGCTCGAGGGCAGACTCGCCTTCCACTGGCAGGCATCCCAAGGCAGCGGCATTGATGCCATCGTGAGAGGCAGCACGAGCCCCTGCGCTGCACCTGCCGTCCCTCTCCTCCGTGCAAGCGCCTTAAAAAACACGTGCATGAGCTTCCAACCTAAATCCTGGTCTGGCTTGGAACCAAGGAAGCAGCAGCAGGCGCTGAAGAAAGGCAGGCACTTGTGGCTGCCATTCAGGGCTGGAGGGAAGCACTTTGGTGTCTGCTGAGGACATGGCTCGCTTCACAAGCTCAGGCTTTGCTGCTGGAAGATCCTGCTTTGCTCTTGCTGGAGCCCATTCCCTACCACCAATGCATGGGCTTCCATTGTTCCTGGATCAAGTCTGGCGGACCTGTGGGCAACAAGTCTGTCCCGTGTGCATCTGACAGCAGAAAAGAGCAGGACATGGCTGCTTCCAGCACTTGTCTTGGCCGCTCCTTCAGGGGGCTGGCAGCATCATCAGAGACACAGAACAGCTTCTCCTCCCAGAGTTATCCCTATCCTCTGCACTTCCCCAGGTGTCTGCCTTGATGTTCACCGGGGACCTCCCTGTTTGTGGCCGTCCATTGCCCTGCTCAGCAGGCAGCCAGTTGTGTTTGCACGTGAGCTGCCACAGGAAGACGCACAGCAAGTGGAGTGTTGAATAGCAGAGGCTGGGCCAATGCTTTTTCTTTCCGAGTGCAAGAAAGACAGAAAAGCACAAGGAGACATGACAGTGTTTTGCTGGAGTCTCTTTGTCCTGTGAAATTCAGTAGCTGCTGGTCTTTCTGTGCTACTGCTAATCCCTTCCTTGCAAAGATCAATCCAGGAAGCAGCAACATCATCTGACACGTACCAAGTGTTGCCACCAGCTGCTTCTACCAAGAGCCCCAGTAGGATGGAGCACAGGCCCCAGTGCACGTCGGCTTTGGCTGCCCTCTGGCAGAGAAACCCTCTCGAGGCACAGGTCTCTGGGCCAGGAGATGGGCACCAGCACTGCCAGGGCTCGGGGGGGACTCTGCTTTGGCGGGGACTCTGCCACACCTGCTGATGATGTCAGTGCTCCCTGGGCCCCAGGGCTCAGAGCAGCATTTGTGCCCTGGCTCACATGTTCCCTGTCTCTGTCACACGGCCGCGCTTAGCGTGGCCACCATGCGGGACGTGTCCCGAGGAGGCCGTGCCAGCTGCTGTGGAAGGCCCCGTGCCCTTCCCGCCACGGCTGGGTCAGCAGCCACGGGGGCTCCTGCTGCCCTGAGCCTGCCGGGCAGGGCAGCCTTTGCTTATGGTTTGAGCCGTTCCTAAAGATCCTGTCGGGCTGTCTGACACGCTTGGGCCAAGGCATTCCTTCCAATCTGGGCCACTTTGGGGGGAGCTAGGGATGGTCCCAGGGCAGGTGGCAGGGTGTGCAAGGGCCCTTTGTGACACGGTGCAGCATGGTCACCGTTCCATGGAATGGGACCTTTGTGACATGCAGTGACATAGGGTGTTGGCAGCAACGTGGCCACACCACAGTGCTCGGTGCACACGACGGGACAGAGCACAGTGCCCTCGTTCCCTGCTGACCCGGAGCTTTCCCGAGGCGTTACTCCTGCTGGTGACCTCGTGGCCAGACCACAGGACTTGGTGACCTCTGGCCTTGCTGAGGCTTCTCTTCTGCAGGTGGCCTTGTGGGCAGACCGTGGCATTCGCTGAGCACGGTCCTTGACGAGGTGTCTCCTGTCCTTGTGGCTGGAGCCCTCGAGACCAGAGTGCAGGACCTGCTGTCCTGTAGCCTTGCCAAGATTTCGCTCCTGCAGGTGCCTTCAAGGCACCACTGCAGCACTTGCTGACTCCGACCTTTTCCCAGCTATCTTCTCCTGCAAGTAGCCATGAATCCAGGCAGTGACATAGAGCACAGACCTGTGAGCGTGCCCAAGCTGGCCTGGGCAAAGGAGGAGAAGGAAGGCCCTGGAACTGCTAGAGCACAGCAGCCTGAAGAGGTGGAGCAGTTCCAGCTACCACAGAAGGGTGAGTGGCAGAGCCGGGCCACAGGGCTGGTGCCTGAAGCCAGCTTGGCCCCATCCCATCCCATCCCATCCCATCCCATCCCATCCCATCCCATCCCCTGCCCTGGGGACATGCCCATGGACAGGACAGAGCAGGGGCCGGGGCAGACACCCCACAGACATGCTCCATGCCCTGGGGCGTGGCGGGGCTGTCCCTGCCTGGGCAGCGCAGGGCTGGCCTTGTGTTCTGCGGCCTCTCCCGCAGCCCCTCAGCTCGGGCTGCGCTCGCTCTTTGCCAGGTGCAGCCGTGCAGCGCACACAAGAGCAGCAACGCACCCGTGGCCTCTTCCGCAGGACAGCGCAGGTACCTGCAGCCATCCCCAGCCGGGCTGGGCCTGTTGTCACTGCTCAGCCCAGCACCGTGCTCGGAGCACTCCATGCAACATCCCTGACTTCTTGCCCTTCTGCTACAGATGGTTGGCCAGTTCATGAAGAGGATTCGCGAGGAAGAGACCGGCGGCATGGGCGCCGTGCTCAGAGCGTACCCTCCCATCTTCAAAACCAAGACCAGTGCTGCCCTGCTGGATATGCTTGTGGAGGAGGGTCCTTCCAGTCCAAAACAAGTAAGCAGCCTGTGGCCTGGCTTCCATCCTCCCAGCAATTGCTTGGCCTCCCCAGCCACGCCTGCTGCTCACTGGAAGCCTTGAGGCCGTGGCAGTGTGGTGGCAAGGGAAGTACTTTGCTGGGCCAGCTGGGCACATGACTCCCTCTGGCAGCTTTCCAAGTCTCCCCTGCCTTCTCCAGGTGCCCGCCATGGTCAGGTACATCCACCTGTGGCTCGCGGCCAATGAATTTCCTGAGTACAACCTGTACAGGCCCCTTCTGGATCTGACAGAGGCACAGCCCGCTGATGTGGTGATGGCTCTCCTGCGTGTGGCTCCATCATGTGACAGGTACGGGGCCCACGTGCCCACAAGGCTCAGGCCTCAGCAGCCCATCACCCTGTACAGCCTGTCCCAGCAGTCTGACACACAGAGAATTCCAGGGCCCTCTGGCTCCTCCCTTTGCCCGCCCTGGCATGTCAGCCCCCAGCGTGCTGCCGTGCTCCCTCCCGGCTCCTCTGGGGCCGGTCCCCACAGGGCTGGGCTGCCTGCGTGCTGAGGGACTGGGGGCAGAGGCAGGGCTGGCAGCCAGCTCAGCGCCCCGCTGCGGCCCAGGCCACAGTGCTGTGTCCCAGACCCCCCTGAGACAGAGCTCTGACCCCACAGAGCTGCTGCCACCATGTGGAAGACCATCATGTGCTCGTGCAGGACTGCAGAGCCGGCCATGCTCATACTCCTTGACGTGCTGGCCAGCTGGCCAGAGCACAGCACGTGCACCTCCGATGGGGACCACACGGCTGTCCTTGCCCTGGCTGTGAGTTTCTGCAACGGGCCTTTGCTCACCCCAAGCTCACCTCTCCACCAGCTCTCCAGCCTCCTTCCACCACGGTGTCTCGCTGCCTGTCCCTGCTGGGCTGAAACCTGGTCTAGGGGCAGCTTCAGAGCCACCAGGCCCGGTGCTCCCCCTGTATCTCTGCTGGCCTCTCCTTTCCACGCTCGGGCCCAGCAACACGGACACCTCGGCACTGAGCTCGAGCTGCTCTGTCCTCTGCAGGCAACTGTGGTGATGTGGAAGATCCTCCAGATGCCCTGTGTCCCACATGTGGTGACCGTGCATTTCCCCCGCCTCTTTGTGCACCTGCTCTTCCAAGTGCTCTTCAGCACCTTGGATATGCCAGAGGCGGCCAATACCTTCTGGAAGAGATGCCAGCAGCAACACGGCCTTGCCACCGACCCCAACAGGTGCTCCATGCCAGTCCTCCTGCCCCTGCCACGTGCCCAGCGCAGGTGCCAGTGCTCCCAGCGTGACCTGGGCTTTGCTCTGCACACAGCTTTGCAGAGCAGACCCTGAAGGCCCTGCTCTGCCGACTGCACTATGACGATGTGGTGGTGGCAATGGAAGACAAGCATGGCTGGGACACGCTGCTCTGTGCAGACACCCACCACCGTGCTGTGGGCGTGCTGGCCAGGTGAGACCCCCTGCTCCCCAGCTGCCCCCGGCATTTGTGCCATGCGCCCGGGGTGCCCCACAGAGTCCCTGTGGTTGTGGGCCACAAGGCCTTGTCACCGAGGGACGGCCAAGGAGACTGCAAAAGGCTGGGAGAGGAGCGTGCCCAAGAGCAGCCACCTCCCACAGGGCCCGGCTCCCCCTTGTAGGGTGCTGGAGAAAGGCCAGACCTCTGTCAGTCAGTCCTGGCAAAGGTTTACCCCTGCTGCCTCAGCGTTTTGCTTCCTATTTCCTCCTATCAGAGAAATGCACCGCGCATCCCAAGCCTTGTGTTCTGCGATTGCATTCCACCTGCTGGGGCTGCTCAGCAAAGACATGCCATGCCGGGATTTGGCCGCCATGGCCTTCCTTGTGGAGGTGAGCCTGAAGGCCGGCGCTGCCTGGCTGAGCTGCCTCCCGGCTCTCTGCCCTCTCGTGGCTGCAGCTGCCCGGGACGGTGCCCGCGCCCTGTGCTGCTGCCTGGGCCCGGCCCCGTGCGGCTCCCCCGTCACCGGCCTTGTGCCCTTCAGATCCTGGACTGCCTGGACTTGAGTGAATGCCGCGACAGCGTCCTGGAGCTCATGTGCAAGAACCTGCAGAGCGAGTGCACGGAGATGCGTCGCTTGGCGCTCAGAGGCCTCCTGGTGCTCGGAACCAGCGTCTCGGTGAGAAGCGGGCAGCGGCTGAAGCCATGCTGCCAGCGTGGGGCTGGGCAAGGCAGTCGCTTGGCCTTGGCTGCCCTTCCGGCACTGAGGCAGCTGCTCCCAGCTCTCCTGCCTCCCGCTCCAGCTGCCCGAGTGCTTTGGCACAGCCCTTTGGCCTCTGGGCCCTGTGGCAGCAGGATGGCGTTTCACACACTCGTGTTCCACGCAGGCCGGAAGAATGTGGAGCCTGCATGAAAGGCTGGTGGAGCTCCTGCAGGAAAATGACAGCGACATGCTTAGGATGACCATGGTCCTCCTCAGCAGTTTGTTCCTGTGCAATGGTGGCCCAATAGCCAGCCCACTCGCCCTGCAGCTGGCTGGGGCGCTCCTGCCGCTCTTTGACAACGTAAGGCTCTGCACCTCCAGCCACGGCCACCGGCTGCTGCCTGCAAACTTTGTGCCCTGTGCATTTTCAGGCCTGTGCCCAGGTGGGCGCGAAGCAGCCGATGCCGAGGTCTCCCTTTCTTTCATACAGGATGACAGCCAGGTGCAGTTGTGCTCCATGTTCATCTTCCGAGAGATGCTGTATTTTTTACCGGAAGGAGACAAAAAGGCCCTGAAGTCACACGTGCGCCACAGCCTGCTCCCACTCTCCTTCCACTGCCATGATGAGAACCAGCGCGTGGCAGAGGTGAGGACTCAGCGGCTGCCCCCGGCCCCCTGGCAGGGGGCTCGGCTGCCTCCTGCTCTGGCGCCTCATGGGCTGCAGCCTCTTCCTGGCCTTGGTACAGGGACCTGTGCGGCTCCTGTGCCCTGGGCTGTGGTGCCATTTCTGGGTCTCTGCTGCTCTCCAGGCCTCCCGGGAAACGCTGCATTGTTCAGCCACATTCCTGCGCAGGAAGGATCTCCAACACATGCTGCGGCTGGATCAGACCTGGAGGTTCGGCGAGGCCCTGGTAAGGACGGCCGGCAAGCCCCAGCCTCAGCCTGGAGAAGCCCCCTGGCCGCGCTGCTCAGTGAGTGCGGCTGGCAGCTGCGCCCCTGCCCAGTGCTGCAGCCAGGGCCGCCAGCCTGCGCCCCACACGCCGCTGCCTTCCCTGGGCTGCGCGGGCTCTGCTCCAGGCTCCTGTTGTCCCGAGCCGGGTGCCGATGGAGCCCGAGCCCAGCCGGGCTGAGGGGCGGCACCGCGGCTCCCCGGGCAGCAGCCGCCCCGCTGCCCCCGTCAGAGCCCGGCGCCAGCGGCTGCCGCCCGCCTGGCAGGGCTCTGCGGGCACGGGAGCCCAGTGCTGGCCGCACGGAGCGCCCGGCCAAGGGGCTGAGCCTTCACCAAGTGCACCCTCCCGCCGCCCTTTCCAGCTGGCAGAGGACAGGAGCCGAGCGGCCGAGCACGTGCGCCACGCCCTGCAGTACCTGGAGAGCCCACAGGAGTCCCTGCGACAGGCGGCCATCAGGTTCATCGGTGAGCCACCAGCCTGGGCTGCCCTTCCCCTCCCCGGCCCGCCGCAGCTCGGCCCCGGTCCCGGCTGCTGCCCCGGCAGCGCCGTCCGTGCCCGGAGCCGTGGAGCCCCGCCTGCCCTCGGCGCTGCTGCCGCCCTCTCGCAGCCGGGCCCTTGGGCGGCAGCGTGCGGCAAAGGCCCGGCCCGAGCCCTGCCGGGGCCAGGAGGCCGTGTGCCCACAGGGCTGGCAGCGCCGCTGGGCTGGCAGGGAGCTGTGCCGCTGGCGCCCTGACAGGCTCTGTCTTCTCAGGGATGGCCGGGCGGCACCTCAGGGGCCACAAGCGCCAGCTCCAGCACATCTGTCAGGGTGAGTGAGGCCAGAGGGCTGCCAGCCCCGGCTGCCGGGGGCAGCCGCAATCCCTGCCCCGCTGCCCAGGGCTCTGCTCCCTGTGCGCAGCAGGGCTGCCGTGGCCAGAGCACACGCTCCCATTTCAGGCCCACGTGGGGCAATAGTGTCCGGTAGCTTCGCGCTGATCCCCTTGCTCCCTCCTGGCCATGGCCAGAGCCGGCTGGCATGGCCCTGCCTCGGCGGTCTCCTCGGCTCCCCAAAGATCCGGGATCTGACCGTGGCTCTGTTCCTCTCTCTCGCAGCCCTTGAAGACAAGGCAGATGACAGCAGCCCTGCCACCAGAAGCCTGGCTCTCGAAACAGCCTTTGTCCTGCGGGCTGTGGAGAGAGCTCCGGGCTCCGTCTTGCAGAAGCTGCAAGACCAGGTTCGCAGGGCTTGCAAGAAACGGCCTTGTCTCTGGGGCCACAGCTGGCTGTGCTGCTGGAGCTCTGAGGAGACCTGACTGGAGAGGCTCTCGGTCTGCTGGGGCCTTCTGAGCCGGGGGGAAGTTTTCTTTTCTTTTCTTTTCTTTTCTTGAAGATTGTTTTATTCTTTCTTTTACGTTGTTCTTTAGAATATAAATATAGAATGTGTTCTAACACCCAGGCTCCCAGGAGCTCTCTTTGGTGCCCAGTGTCTGCAGGGCACGGGGGAAGAGGGGAAAACGGGTCCTTGTGCCATGCGAGCTGCCCAGGTGTGCAGTGGGGAAGGGAAAATGGCCAGAAGCCCCTTGGCCTTTGTTGGTTCTGCTGAAGCCTTTGTGCTGGCGACAGAGCGGCTGGGCAGGGGCCGGAGCTGCAGGGATCCCTGCCGGCCTGGTGCCTGGAGATGGCCACAAGGCCTCCTGGCCAGCCAGGAAGGGCCATCTGTGTCCTCCTGCCCGTGTGCTGCTGGCTGCATTGCTGAGGCCTCTGTGGTGCCTCTCGATGCGGCTCCTCTGGAGCTCCCTCGGGGCTGCGCCGCTGCCGGGCAGCTTGGCCGGGCTGGGGGAGACCCCGAGGGGACGACGGGGCGGTGGGAGGCCATAAAGGGATGAGGTGCTGCAGAGGCCCTGACGGGACAAGGCGCTGGGAAGGCACGAGGGCCGTGTGGGAGGGAGTGAGTGGCAGGAGACTCCAAGGGGACAGGAGGCCCCTGAGGGGCCGGGCCGGTGGGAAGCCCTGAGGAATGGGGTGTCAGCCTTGTTCCTGACAGCCGGCTGCTCTGGTGCTTGCCCAGAGAGGCTCCCACGCCTGGGGTAGAAGCCCTGGAGGCTGGGCCTCAGCAGGAGGGTGGGGACCCGCCCGAGGTGCCCAGACTGGGCTGGCTGGGGACAAGGAGGGCAAGGGGGCCCTGCCGGGGCACGGTCACTGGGTGCCGCCAGGGCAGTGGGCACAGCAGGGCTGGCGGCCAGCCCGGGCCCCCGTGGCTGCCCAGGCTATGGGGCTGAGGATGAGGCCCTCCTGACACAGAGCTCTGGGCCCACAGAGCTTCTGCCTCCGTGGCCAGGGCGGCGATGTCTCCTCGAGCAGGGCTGCTGAGTGGCTGCTGCCAAAGCGGCTCTGGACGCCACAGAAACAGCACCAGAGCGTGCACAAGAACAGCAGCACCCCGAACGCCGGCACCTGCTCCAGGAGGCGTCTGCACCAGGCACCGTTCCAAAGGGGCCATACTGTGGGCACTATTGCGTGTGATTTAGCAAAAGGCTTCAGCACACTCGGCCACTATGGCTTTCTCTTGGCTTGCCAGCCTCACAGCAATGCTTGGCAGCTGCAGCTGCAGCCTGTGCCCCTGACTGACTACAGTGACCGTGCTCGAGGGCAGACTCGCCTTCCACTGGCAGGCGTCCCAAGGCAGCGGCATTGATGCCATCGTGAGAGGCAGCACGAGCCCCTGCGCTGCACCTGCCGTCCCTCTCCTCCGTGCAAGCGCCTTAAAAAACACGTGCATGAGCTTCCAACCTAAATCCTGGTCTGGCTTGGAACCAAGGAAGCAGCAGCAGGCGCTGAAGAAAGGCAGGCACTTGTGGCTGCCATTCAGGGCTGGAGGGAAGCACTTTGGTGTCTGCTGAGGACATGGCTCGCTTCACAAGCTCAGGCTTTGCTGCTGGAAGATCCTGCTTTGCTCTTGCTGGAGCCCATTCCCTACCACCAATGCATGGGCTTCCATTGTTCCTGGATCAAGTCTGGCGGACCTGTGGGCAACAAGTCTGTCCCGTGTGCATCTGACAGCAGAAAAGAGCAGGACATGGCTGCTTCCAGCACTTGTCTTGGCCGCTCCTTCAGGGGGCTGGCAGCATCATCAGAGACACAGAACAGCTTCTCCTCCCAGAGTTATCCCTATCCTCTGCACTTCCCCAGGTGTCTGCCTTGATGTTCACCGGGGACCTCCCTGTTTGTGGCCGTCCATTGCCCTGCTCAGCAGGCAGCCAGTTGTGTTTGCACGTGAGCTGCCACAGGAAGACGCACAGCAAGTGGAGTGTTGAATAGCAGAGGCTGGGCCAATGCTTTTTCTTTCCGAGTGCAAGAAAGACAGAAAAGCACAAGGAGACATGACAGTGTTTTGCTGGAGTCTCTTTGTCCTGTGAAATTCAGTAGCTGCTGGTCTTTCTGTGCTACTGCTAATCCCTTCCTTGCAAAGATCAATCCAGGAAGCAGCAACATCATCTGACACGTACCAAGTGTTGCCACCAGTTGCTCCAGCTGCTTCTACCAAGAGCCCCAGTAGGATGGAGCACAGGCCCCAGTGCACGTCGGCTTTGGCTGCCCTCTGGCAGAGAAACCCTCTCGAGGCACAGGTCTCTGGGCCAGGAGATGGGCACCAGCACTGCCAGGGCTCGGGGGGGACTCTGCTTTGGCGGGGACTCTGCCACACCTGCTGATGATGTCAGTGCTCCCTGGGCCCCAGGGCTCAGAGCAGCATTTGTGCCCTGGCTCACACGTTCCCTGTCTCTGTCACACAACGTCGTTTAGCACCAGTGTCACTGAGTCCTGTTCAGACATTGTCCTTGCCTTTCAGCATAACTTTGCATTGGCGTGTGGAGCACTGATATGTAATACATTGTGTCCAAAATTTCTGCCCGATCCTTGTGGAACCAAACCCTCGCCCTTCTGTTCAGCTGTCAGGGTGCAGATATGGCTGATCTCTGGATAAGTATTGTTATAAATACATATTACAATATTGACTTTTTGCAAATATTAAGATGGATTGTTTATGTATATTACAGTAACTAATATATATATTTAAAAAAATTGTAATACATATATATATAAAAATATAGGGTTTTTTCTGTTCTTAACCAAACCTAGGCATAGAAGTTAAATAGCTGATATAGGATGCTTGTGTTAAACTGCCTGCTTGGTTGGGATAACATTCAATGAACATATGATGGAGACCCCTGCTGCTGACATGCCAATTATCAGCACCCACCATCTGTTGAAAAAATGGACCAAATCCCAAACAGGAGGTGGTAACAAGGGTGGAGTCAAACCACAGTCATGAAATGCACATGATCTGAAAAGGTGAACCCAGGAAGGAGCCATGCTAAACAGTTCTTGGAACATGTAAACTAGTTTGGGGAAAAGTTTAAATATGCATAATTCTTTATGACTATGCAGTAGGCTGATGCAAAAGAAAGGGTATGTAAAGGACATCTCTGAAATAACAGGTGTGCTCTTGGCTGGATGCCAAGCACCTGGCCACAAAAACTTTGCCTTATTCTGTCTCTTATTGTCCTTTATTCATCTGGTAAATTTTTACTGGAGAGTGAACCTCATTTTTCACAGTGGAGATGTGTGAAATGGGGCTTGGGGTGCTCAAGTGCCTCAAGAAAGCACCAAAAAACCCCAAACACCACATTCCCCTCATGCCTGGGCTGGTGGTCCAGCAGCTCAAGTAGAAGAATCCTCCAGGAGCTCAGGGGAGCAGCAGCCCTCGTGCTGAGGCACAGCCTATGGAGAAAGGGGTCAGTGGCCCAAATGTGTGCTTTGGAAATCAGAGCTGGGTTCCTAAATCCTGTTGGAAGTCTCTGTAATAGACCTGTGGTGGCTGAGGGATGTACGTGGGAAGGGTTTGGCAGCCTTGAAGTGGACTTGTTGATGCTCTGAGCTCTGTTGTGTGTCTGGGAGCCTGTTCCTTTCCCCTTGCCCAAGGGCAGAGTGTTGGTGAGGGCTGGAGCTGGAGGCTGTGTCTGCCCCAGAGCCGATACCGTGGGGCTGCAGGTGCTCCTGCCAGCGTGGGCTTGTCTGAGCCAGGCCTTGTGCCTCTTTCAGGTGTCCCTGCTGCAGTCACAGCTGGCCCAAGAGCGACAGCAGCACCTGGAGAGCCGTGCAGGGAGCAGGCAGGAGACACAAGGTGCAGAAGGGACCTCCTTGCTTCCTGAACGTCTCAGAGAGGAGCCAGGCTGCAGCTAGATGTAGTTTTAGACTTAGTCAGTAGTTTATATTTAAAGGATAGGATAGGTGTAACTGAACCTTTTTACAACTCTGTTCCATAGGATTAAGGATGTTTATAGAAAAATAAAGAGTTTATTATGATCATAATTAAACTAATCGATCTATATAAAAGTTATTTACTACCCAGTGCAGAGACCTCTAACTTCCAGTATCGTGCATTATATCTGAAGCAACACTGAAGCAATACCCATCAGGCCAGCAAAAACCAAATCTTAAAAATTTATGCTACTCACACAAACCAACGATCATGGGCAAACATTTCTCTCAGCCTCAAGGTGTGAACTTGAGGAGCATCCTCACTCCAGGCAGGAATCTGCAGAAGGGAGACATGTGCCATGAACCATTTTGGTGAGGGCAGGAGAAAGCTGCCATGTGTGGAGCTTTTTCATTTGTCCTTAGGAAGCTGCAGCCTGTTTGTTCTCAGAGTCACTGAATCTCAGGCTGGGGGAGGCTGGAGGCGCCTCTGGAGGTCACCTTGCCCAGCCCCTGCTCCATCAGGGCCAGCCAGAGCCGGCTGCCAGGATGTGTCCAGGTGGCTTTTGAGTCTCTGCAGGGATGGAGACTCCCCCAGCTCCCCGGGCACCTGCGGCAGTGCTCGGCCACCCTCCCAGTGCAGAAGTGTCTCCTGAGCTCAGAGGGCCCCTCCTGTGGGGGTCACTTTGTGCCCGAGGCCCCCGGGGCTGTCCCTGGCCCTGTCCCCTCTGCAGCCTCCCCCTGGCTTTTCATGCCCAGGCATGAGATGCCCTGAGCCCGCTCTGCTCCAGGCTGGGCAGTGCCAGCTCTCTCAGCCTCTTTTGATGGCAGAGACGCTGCAGTCCCTCCATCAGCTTCATGGCCCTGTGCTGGACTCTGTCCAGTCTGTCCCTGTGTCCCGTCCTGGGCAGCCCAGCTCTGGGCCCAGCACTCCAGGGCTGGCTTCACTGCTGTGGAGCAGAGGGAAAGGATCCCCTCCCTCTGCCAGCTGTGACACAGCTCCCAGTGCAGCCCAGGACGCTGTTCTGCATTGCTGCAGGAGCACATTGCTGCCCCTTGGGCATCCTGGTGTCCAGCAGAACCCTGCCACACTTCAGTTTTCCAACTGGGTGGCCCCCAGCAGTCACCGCTGCCTGTGGTTGTTCCTTGCCAAGGACAGGACTCAGCACTTGTCATTGAACTGTCCCCCTTGTTGAACTGTCCCTCTGCATGACAACAATTATCTCTGTCAGATCAGCCACTGCTCCTGGTTTGTGGGAGGGTACAGCCTGGCCCCCTCACCCAGTTTCCTAACAAAGGTGTCAGGAAGGACTGGGCACATCATTGTCCTTCCAAGGTCCATCGCTAGACTCTGTGCCACTGATCACCAGGGGTCCAAGAAGGTAGAGTCTGTACAAGGCATCTTTGCTTGTATGTATAAATTCAGGAATAATTGGCAGGATTTACAACAGAGATTTCTGCTCCATATCTTATGTGGGAAAAATGGAATGATCCATGCTACCTCTCACTGATGGTGGGTAAAGTGGTCCTGTTGTTGGTGGCAGTGGATGTCACCTGCACAGGAACTGTGCCAGGCTGGTGTGACATACTGTGGGAAGGAGCACTCTGAGGGAGGTAAAAGCTGGGCTGTAGAGATCATTCCAAGACTATTCTTCAAACCCTGTTTTGTGAAGATCAGGAACAATTCCTAGGCAAGGGCTGAAGCTGCATGTCTGTGAGTTCCTTTACCTCCTGGATCAATTCCTCCATTAATGATAGCAGATTGTCCTGGTTGAAAAGACAGATGTCTTCCAAGGAAGCTGGGAATCTTCCTGGAATGAAGAGAAAGCCCCCTCCCTCCAAATCATTACCCTTTGAAATTAATGAGCTTCCGGGCAAAGATATGGGAAGAGAAATATCCGTTCTTTACTCGAATATACATATATATATATATGTATAGGTGAAGAAGAGAGACCAAGCAGCAGCGCCCCCAGAGCAATGCCAGACTCTTCCCACCCGCTGAGCAGTTCTGCCTTTGCTGCAGTTCTGAGCGCCCCCGGCAGAGGGCGCTGTGAGCTGAGGCGAGGCAGAGGGGCTGCAGTGACTCTGCCCTGGCTCCAGGGGGCGCTGGCGGCCCAGGCGGCTTCAGGGGCCACGGCTGCGAGCCCTGAGCCAGCCCAGGGGTTAACGGCAGCCTCGGGACACAGGGAAGCTGGGGCTCTGCTTCTCCCAGCTTCTCACCTGGCTCCTGCAGTATCCTGGTGATGCCAGCTCTGCTCTGGTTCCCGTCAAGCAGCCCCTGGGGCTTCCTCTCTCCAGAGAGAGAGAGAATAGGTGGGGTGGTCCCGTTTCCCCTCAAGCACCCACGCAGATGGGGAGGATCTTCCTTGGTGATGGCGAGTGTGGAAAAGTCCCCGTCAGCCAGCAGCTGCAGCAAGCAATGGGCTCACCTATGGATGGCAAGGAGAATCCTGAAGCAGCGCCGGGTCCAGCACCAAAAGCTGCCCAAAGTGCCCTGCTCCTAGCATGGCCAGCTGGCTCTTCCCTCAGCAAGCCAGTGCCCAACCGTGCCCTCCCTCTCTGGAAGTTTCCAGTGGAATGGGAGAGTCATTGGCCAGTTCTTTTGCATCTCACTTGCCCCACAGGAAATTCATTCCCCACAGGCATCAACTGTCCTCTCCTCGCTACATAACCCTTTTCAGGTAAAAAATGAGAGAAAATTCACCAAAAAAAACTACCCCAAACACAAAACTTTTTCAACCCTGAATTTTTCCCATACCAACATGTTACATCAAACTTCGACTTTTAAACTATATACATCCATATATTATCTTAATTATATACATTCAGAGATACATACATGCAGATATGGGTACAGGCACAGTGTTTTTGGCAATTCACCCCAAAAACAAGGTCCCCTGGAGATATCCATTGTGTTTATCCATCTTTCTGCATCATCCACCAAGTCCAATCCAGTCCCTGAGCAAAGATAACCCCACAGGCAGGTTTGTCTTTGCTCGAGGCAGAATGAATCCCAACAGTCTTTCCTAGCACACCTCTCATGTGCACCACCAGAACTTTGTCTCCACCTGCTGTGCACAGGGGTTTGCGTTGGCCATGGCCAGCTTGGTTGGTGGAATCTCTGCTATTAACTAACCATGCAGCCTTTGCTAAATGCAGCTCCCACTGCTTGAGGGTCCCATCCCCCCATTGCCTTCAATGTGTTTCTGAAGAGTTCATTGCACTGCTGACCTTTCCTGGCCGCTGGTGCACGGTAGGGAATGTGATTTACCCACTCAATGCCAGGTTCTCTAGCCCAGGTGTTGGTAAGGCTGTCCTTGAAATGAGTCCCTTTGTTGGACTCAATTCTCCTGCACGTCCCATGCCTCCAAAGGACCGGCTTTTCAAGGCCCAGCATGGTGTTCTGGGCAATGCCACGAGGCCCAGGGTAGGTCTCCAACCATCCAGTGCTGGCTTCTACCATTGGGAGCATGTGGCACTTGCCTTGGCGGGTTTGAGGCAGCGTGATGTAGTCAATCTGCCCAGCCTCGCCATACTTCTGTTTGAACCATGGCCCCCAAACCACAGGGGCTTCACCCGCTTAGCTTGCTTGATGGCAGCTCCTGTCTCACAATCATGGATAACCTGGGAGATGCTGCCCATGGTTACATCCAACCCTGGCTCTCGTCCCCACCTAGAGGTGGCATCTCAGCCCTGATGGCCTGAGGCACCATGGGCCCATGGAGCTGTGAACAACTGTCCCTTGTGTTGCCAATCCAAACCTATCTGTAACACCTCGATTTTTGCAGACAGGACAGAGTGGTGCTGTAAGGAGCCCCCGAAGGGCACATTCATTTCTTGCTGAGAAGAAACAAGTTTTAAGTCACACCCCCAGGAACGTTTAACCAGACCTCTGTAGTTCTATCATTTTGAAAAAATGATCTGTTCAGCTTTGTAGTGCATTTGGGTCACAGTAAGGATTCTCAGAAGCGTCTGATAGCTCCATGTCAGCTGGCATAGACTGTTGTTGAGAGCATAGGGCTGTCCCTGCAGAGAAATGCAATTAAGTTTACAGAGCAGAATTGTAGGAGCTCAGGGAGAGTGGGAGGAAGGAGTTCTCTGCCCAAAGTCCTGGTAGGGACTGATGGTCAGAGGGCACAGAGGAACAGACTGCTGCCTGCCTCCATCCTCACAGCCCCTCTGGTTACACAGTATGCCCCAAATGGAATGTGGGCTTGTTATTCCTATTGCAGGAAAGGGCGTGAAAAAAAGAAAACTCAGAACAGCACCAAGAGTGATCTTGCTGGGCTGAAGCAGCAGAGGGAAGATCTTCTGGCTGCTGGTACTTTCCAGTGCTTACTTGGCTGAGAAGAGGCTCCAAGGTGCCAAGTTGCTCAGGGGCAGAACTGGCCGCCTGCAGCGAGCAATACCCTCCCTGCAAGCAGACCGAATTGCGGGGGAACAGGAGGGAGCTATGATTTGGCCTGGAGGAGGGAACGGCTCCTGTAGCCTGTGAGAAATGGGGCTGGTTGTACAGGTGTCAGGGGGAGTCCTGCTGATCCTGATGTGCTGGAAGTGTCTTGGGAAATGGGGTGCAATTGGAAGGAGAGAGACTGGTGAAGTTCGTGGCTGAGCTTGAACTTCACCGCTACCTCTGGTACATAGCAGTTCATCTGGGAAGGCCTTCCACAAGCTAGAGCTAGTAAATATCTGCACGACACAGCCCTCATTCCCTGAGGAATGTCCCTGCTGACTGCCCCTCCAGCTGTCCTGCTGTCGGCTACCCGCAGCCGGTATCACATTCTCTCCGGAGATGGTCACACCGAATAACAGCCTTTCTTAAGAAAACTTTGCATATTCCTTGCAACACGCCGGCCGGTCACGGCGACCCGCGGCCGCACTCCCCGCGGGGCAGCCCCGGGCCGACCGGCACAGGAAGCAGCGGATTCCGCTGCCCGCCTTCCCTTTCCCTTTCCTCTTTCGCCGTCCCCCTTCCCCCTTCTCCTTCCGGGCAGCCGCGCAGCCGCAGCCGCGGCGCCGGGGCCGGAGCGCTCCGAGCCCCGCTGGTGCCGACCCGGGCCCGGGCCCCGCCGGGGCCATGGCGCGCTGCCCGCGCCGGGCGCTGGGCGCGGCGGGGCCGCTGCTGCCGCTGCTCTGCGCGCTGCTCCGCGCCGCCGCCGACACCAGCACCGGCCGGGTAGGTCCACGAGCGTGGCCGGGCGGGGCCGCCGCTGCCACCGTCGTCCCGGGGCCGCGATGTGCGCTGGGTGTCTCGGGGTGGGCCGGAAAGCTGGGCGGGCAGGGGTTCCTCCGCCTCCTCCGCCAGAAGCCTTCCATCATCTCCCGCAGGGCCGGGCTGAGCTCGGGTGTGCGGGCACAGCTGCTCCGGCCGCGCCTCGGCAGGTTGGGACCGGCCGGAGAAGCAGCCGTGCTCCTCCTGTGTGGTCATAAGCTTCAGTGTCCGGGAGCAGCTTCTCGGGGTGTCCAGGTGGCCATCGTGTGGTGCCTCGTTCCCGCTGTCGCCTCCGAGTGCGGCCGGGAGCGAAGGGATATACGCGAGGGCAGCCCCGCTCCGAGCTGTTTTGGTTACTGTGCTCTCGCTGCTCGAGGGGAGCTAATGTTGATTATAACGGAGTGTCCGAGCATTGTTGTGCTTGTCAGAGGCCAAGGCAGGGATAGCAGATGGTCTTGGAGCAGTTTTGCAGCTTGGCTTTGTCTGAAGCCATTGGTGATGTCTGTGTTTAGTAGCGTTGTATGTGCCCTTGGTGAACTTTGGAATGCCCGGTTCATGCTCTCCTGTCGCTTCCCTGCCCCACCTGGAGCACTGCCTCCGGCTCTGGGGCTCCTAACAGAAGACCGTTAAGGAGCTGCTGGTGCAAAGGCCAGCGGAGGCCATGGAAATATTCTGAGAGCTGGAGCTCTGCTGCTCTGAGCCAGGCCGGGAGAGCTGAGGATGTTCACCTGGAGACAGAAAGTCTCTGAAGAGACAGTACAGCCCCTTCCACTGCCCAAAGGGGCTCCAAGAAAGCTGGAGAGGGACTTTGGACAAGGGTCTGGAGGGACAGACTCGGTGACTGGCTTCCTACTGCCAGCAGGCAGGGTTAGACGGGATATTGGGAAGGAACGTGAGGGTGGGGAGGTACAGGGTGCCCAGAGCAGCTGTGGCTGCCCCATCCCTGGAAGTGTCCAAGGCCAGGTTGGACAGGACTTGGAGCAGCCAAGACCAAGTGGCAGATGTCCCTGCCTATAGCAGGGGAGTGGAATGAGATGGGCTTCTAGCCCTTCTATAATTCTTTCTCCTGCTTTGGAAACGGGGCCCTTCCCTCTCCCTAATGGCTTCTGGCATCTTCTTGTTGCCACAAAGAAACAGGGATTGTTCTCCCACTTTTGCTTCTCCTGACTTGAGCCCCTTTCCTGCTGCTATGTTATGTTAAAGGACAGCAAGCATCCTCCCTCCCCCTTCCCTGAGTGATCATGCTGTCAGTGGGAGAACAGGTCATGCAGATGATTTATCAGTGCTGATGTGGTGAGGACTGTCCTGTGGGTCACATTGATTGGGGAAAAGCTTATAGGATATATGCTGGTCTCATAATAATCCTGGTCTAAGAATTGAATCAACAAGAAGAATGAAACACTAGGGAGTGTGCATGGGAAAAGTTCATGAAAACAAGTTTTTATTCTTCTACTGCTATTGTTGTTGTTGTTATTGTTACTTAATATTCTGGTTTCTCCTCATATCAAAGTGAGGAAGGGGAAGACAGGAGAGGAAAAAATCCTGAATAATTGTATGTTTTTGAAAATGCTGTCCTTAGCATTTTGACAAGTTTGATATGCAGTTTTATCTAAGGCTGCATTTTAGGGTGGAGGTAGGGAAAAGGGACAGAACTCCTTGAGGAGAGTTGGCTGTTTTCCTGTTCTGACAGTTGGCTGTATTAGCTATTAGTTGAGGAAACACCCACCTCATCAGGTTGTTTGATTTTTTTGTGTGTGTTTTAGGTTTTTGGGGGATTTTGTTGCTGTTGTTTGTTTGTTTGTTTTGGTTCATTTGGGGTTTTTTTAGAATTACTCCTGTGCTCGTTGCAAATGCAAAGGCGAACTTGTGTTTCCAGGGATTTCTCAGGGCTGTTAAGCTGTTTTCTTGGCATGATGGTCCAGAGACAGCAGTGTGTAGTGGGCTCTTGGGAGCTTGCTGCTGTGGGGACTGAGGAGTCTCATGATGGCAAGAGGACAGGGTGCACAGGAAGTTCCTGGATAAACAACAAAGCTTCTTGGGCATTTCTGGTGCTCCAAAGACTTAAGTCTGCCCCAGTTACTCAGTACAGGTGATGCTCATTTTTAAGTGACAGGTCTGCCTGTCCTGTCAGGATAGGTGATATTAAGCTGGGTCTTCAACCCTTCCTAGGAATCATCTGGTATTACCAAACCTAACCAAAAAAAGAGAGATGGCTGAATATTTTGGGCTAGTTTGTCACTTTTTCTTTTGAGGAAATGTTCTGAACTGTTATGTTGAAAACTTACTGTGGCATCTTACCATCTGTTTCTTTCTTTTTCAGGGTTGGTTAAAAACTTATGGCTACTTACTTCCATCTGACAGCCAAATGTCTCCCTTGCAGTCAGGAAAAGCTGTGCAGTCTGCAGTTGCCACTATGCAACAGTTTTATGGAATCCCAGTAACAGGAGTTTTGGACCAGACAACTATTGAGTAAGATCAATATAGGCTACTTTTGTCTTTCTCTTTCTTAATGCACTGTCATATTTCAGTATGAAATATGTATTTCATACTGACAGTATTTTTGTGAGTGTGAGGAGAAGCTCTTGTTACTGTTGTTTTTTGAGCACCGATCCCCATTGCTGGTGCACAATCAAAGCATGAATCCTGTGAGCTTTTGAAAGTGGAAGACATCAAGGGTTTAATTTACTTCCATCTCTGTCTGAATTTAGGTTAAAATTCTGGCTCCAGAAATGGCTTCTAATCTATTTACTAATTAATTGGATTTGTGCATCTCCACAGATGTTATTTGTGGAGATCCATAGTTTGAACTGAAGTGAGTTATTGTCTGATGATGGTAGTCAGGGCTACCTCGCTGCCCGTAGTTGCCATTTGTTGCACATTAGATGGTCTCTGCTGTATGTTGGCCATGTGTTGTTGTTTGTGATCAGGGTTTTGATAGCTCACATGCATTGGTGTAAATTGCCAGGGCTGGAGGGACTTTGTTTTTTCATCTTCTCTGCAATGTGGGCTCCAAAGGATGGTGTGGAAGTGGCTCTTGCCAGGTGTCGTGTAGTGGCTGGATCCATCTGCTGTTGGTCTGGGGAGCATCTGCTAACTAAAGCAGAATGCAGAGAAGGTCTTACTAAGGCTGTCTGGGGAAAAAATCATCTCATGGTGAGCAAAAAGAGAAAGCCCAATGGAACTTGTTTGGGCCTTGCCTTGCTACATTAGGAGACCCTTTCAGAGCATGCTCTGCCTGGTTCTTCATCTCTCCTCAGAGAGCACGCTGCTGGCGAAAGGGACATGGTAGCCCAAAAGAAAGGGCCATAAAGTAACCAAATAATGTAAAGAACAAAGTGGCTTGGGTTTATGCCTTCCAGACTGCAAGAAGAGGGAGAAATAGAAGAAATTAGTGAATTGGACAAGAGGAGATCATCCTAGGCTGGGACTACCTCTCCAGTGAATGTAGCATTCCCTCCTTTAGCTCACAGGAAAACCCCTTGTTCTCCATTGAGGGACAGAGAGAATCCTGTATGCTTTTCAAATTACTTGAAAACAAAGTGCTTTTTAAAGGTGGCGATTTTCCTCTGAGATCTCTTTGCCATTAATAACATGGTTTGTAGGTGAATGCTGTAGCAGAGCCATCAAGCAATGCTCTGTGTGTGCAGTTGGTGTGTAGAAGCTTCGACTTGGGATGCTGATGTTTTGGAAAGGGATGGGGAAAGAAGGGCCTGTGATATTGGGATGCTAGTTTGGAAAGTTAAGGAGCTGCTTCTGCTGCCTTGTGGGTGACAGGGGAAGGGTGCAAACTGCGAGTGGGAGTCCCTGCTTTAATAAGTAAAAGTTTTTCTGAAAGAAAGGAAGGTGTTGCCCACATTTTATGACTTTGTATTTATGGGCATGGCTTGATCAGTACACAAACACCCAAAGGCTGATGAGTTGAAAACCCAGATGGTTCCCTCTTCTGAAACTCAAGTCTCGAAAGCTTGAGACCTCAGCTCCAACCAGACACTGGTGTGCTTTGGAGGCATGTTGGGTTGCTCTGCCTCCATCTGTCCTGAGTCAGTGGGTCCATATGTTGTATGGCAGGGTGGAATTTGCCTAGAATTAGGATGAAGGGGAAAAGAGGTCCAGATTGCTGTTAGCAGTGAGCCTGTCATTTGAGCTGGAGGGGCATCTGCCTGGGCTGTCACTTCCTCAGACCTGGTTGTGGAAGCTGAGCAGAAGGAAGAGAGCTGGCAAGGCAGGCTGCCTCCAAGGGCTCTGAATTACTCAAGCATTTACTAAGCCATTGTTTCAGTCTGTGTTAGGAGTTTTGAGATTGCAGTTGGGAATTTTTCTGTCACTTCTGTCAGTGTCATAAGTTCTGTCTCTTTAAAGTGACTTTAAGAATCAGAGTTATTTACACTTACTATGGAAAGCTAAAGTTTGCCATCTCCTTTCCCACATGCCCTCAAATCTGAAGCTTGTTTTTTCCTCCAAGATTGGTACCCAAGCATGTGGAAGCTGCCATGCAGGTGCTGCTAGTGGGAGATGAAAAGGAGCATCACCACAGGTGATGATTTTTAGTACCCAAAAGGAAGTTTGGGAGGGGGTCCATTCAGCAGAAGATACGTAGTTTCCTGTAAAGAGACCAAGGAGAACACATAAAACAGCCTCCTCAGATCCTGCAACTGATGGTGCCTCAGCAAATTTTGTGTCTGCCTGCAGCTGGTGGGATGAACTGTGGTTTTGTGAGCAGCTGGGCAAGGATATAATCCTGGAGCATGCTGGAGAGAAGGCACAATAGTGCTGAGCAAAAGTGGTGATTTGTCTCTGTCATGGTCAATCACATGGCCTTGGAAGGAACCAAGAAATGATCTTACTTCTGTTGGAAGCATCTTGTGCTTTGTCTTGAGCCTGTTGTGCAGGTCTCACCTTGGGGTGCACCACAGCTGTTTAAAGATACCACTCCCACCAGCTCAAGAGTAGGGGATTGAGAGTGACAGCTCCCTCTCTTTAGGAGAGTCTTGTGAAAGGCTTGGAGCCTGAGCTGGGGAGAGCAGCTGTATCTGGACAAGAACTGAATGTCACTGCTTTTGGAAATTGCTTGTTTCCTGATGCCAAGCAGCTGGAGGAATGCAATAGTCTGTGCCTCAAGAGTGCCAAGTATAAATTTTGATGATCCAGTGTTACTGGTGTTCCCATTTAAAAAAATAAGGAGGGGGGAATCAACCATGAGTATCTGAATCTTGCTTCAAGTAATTGTCTTCTGTTGTTTCTGATGTGATGATTTCCCCTGGAAACAGAGTGGGGTATCCAAACTGCTCAGTAGAGAATGACTGTCATAAAGCTCAGCTACAGATGATTAGCAGCAGCAAGCTACAGCTTTGTGGATATTTTGCCACAGACCTGCTCTGCTGAGAGGAGGGTAGATGGCTGGATTTGTACCATGTGATTAGAGCAGGGCCCATATGTCTGGGAAGTAAGTTGAAGCAGGGAACTGATCCAGATAAACATTCTCAGCTTGACATTAGCTCAGGCTGACGACAGCTCGGGTGCTGCTGAGCTCCAACCAGGTAGCTGAGCTCTGTTCCTTGGCTTCAGACAGGCAGTATCTGAGCTCTGGAACAAACTGTGGAGGAATATGGGGGTTCAGACAGGCCTAAGTTAAGTGGGGTATTTATGTAGTTTAAATGAGGAGTTAGGGGCCATGGGCAGCATGAGTCTCAGCAGCTCTGCCTTGGAAGCTTTGGCTCAGGAAGTCCTTGAAGGCCATTGGGTTGGTATTGCAGCTTCCTCTGGAACAGCCCCATGCTCCTGTGCCTGTACCTGGAGCTGGCAGATGGGCAGGGAATTTGGCTGTTGGAGGGAATTCACTTTCTGTGGGGTCTCTGTGCAGTTCTGGCTTTGATAGCAATGGGCTGAGCTGTGTGTGGGTAAATTCATGTGGCCAGCTGGGCATAGGGCAAGTGTTGGGAACTTGGCAAGGTGTTCTTACAGGAAACAGATGCTGAGGTGTGAGGTCCTGCTGGTGTGTCAGCACTGCCCTGGACAGCCCCAGTGACTTCTCTACACATGCAGGCTGGTTTGGTAGGACTGCTCTGTTAATTCTTTATCTTCTAGATGATACTGGTAAGGATAAAACAGAAGGTCATTTTCTGGCTATAGTCAGGGCCTGATGGTGATGTTCAGGCTACTGGAGTTCCTGTGAAGCTCATGAGGTGAAAACCTGATTCAGACTATGGCTTGTAAGGTTATGGTGAAAACATTGTATCATAACATATGAGTGGAACTGAAAAAAACCCTGACAACTCAGGAGATAATCTGGGAGAATGCAAGTGACAGTAAGCTTGAGGTCTCTTTAGGAAAGTGCTAGAAGCAATGCAAAAGAGCACAAATAAAGGACACTTGGAAAAACACAGTGTGTTCAGGTTGAATTGATATTTCTAAAAGCAAATCTTAGATGTACTGATTTTATTTGAAGGTGGCAGCAGTTGTGTGGGCAAGACAGATCCAATTTCCACAGGTTGCCTGGATTTCTGAAAGATGTACAGTGCTGATAAATGTGAGGTGATGTAAGTGGGGAAGATCTGTGCTGGCTTTATATACACAGCTTGGGTTCTTGTCAGGTACAGTGCAATGTGTATAACAGCTCTCATTTGCTCTGTTCTTGGTGGGGAGACGATGACAGATGACTGCATTGAAATTTATAAGCAACCAGAATTACATACAGGAAGTGGAATCAGGAAAGGGCTGCATGGCTGCCTGAATAGGGAGCAGGTGTGTGTGTTCTGAAAGAATTTTCTGCTGAGGCACAGTGTGTCTGGTTGGTTTTAATTTAAAAGGTATCCAAAAGTCTTGTAAACCATCTACTGGTGATGGGAGACTCTCCCTTCCTGAAGGTCTGGGGTTAATATTTTTTGGTGAATAAGATGCACATTGGTTAGGCACAAATGTGGACTACTTGCCGTTGGCTGGCTGCAGTTGATGGAGGAATGTCTGCATTTGGAGGCCAAAAGTTGTCCCCTGGATAAGCAAGGATGTGGGAGAAACCTTACTGAGGAGGGGGGAGAGAATTTGGTGTCCTCTGAGAAGTGAGCCAGCACTGGCTAGAATGCTTTTCAGTGGCATGTCCTGCAAAGTGTTCTTAAGGGCTTTGTGTCACTTGCCTTTGCCATCAGAGTGAGTGGATCAAATGCATGAAAAGCCTGAAGAAGTCCAGTGGCTGAGGCAGTGCCAGTCTGCTTAGAGGGAGGCTGTGGCCAGAGATGGGTTGTGTTATTCCTGGGCTCTGCTCTCCTGGGATGCACTGCAAAGTCTCAAAGGATGTGACTGGGCACCTGTGGAGATTAGTACCTGTAGTTCCTCAGCCTCTGCCCTTGTCGTCTTCTTCCCCAGCTGCCACATGCAGTGATGGGCAGATTTGTTCCTCCATAAGCCACTTCTGGCTTCTCTGGAGTGTGTCCACATGAGCAAATGTAATTTGAGGAACAGTCTATTTTTCCTTGACTCTGTCAGAGAATCATTGAAGGAGCATCTTGAGTTCATCTAGTCTGACCCTCTGCTAAAACAGGGACATCTAGAGCAGGCTGCCCAGGACCATCTCCAGTTGGTTTTGAATATCTTCAAGGATGGAGATTCTGCCACTTTCTGGGCAACCTCTGTGAGTGTTTGGCCACCCTCAAGCTGCCGTAAGAAAGAAACAAAAGATCATTCAAGGCTGGAGGTAAAGGAGGTAGGGAAGGAGAGTGGATTTCTGTAATAAGACTGCCTAGATCCCTGTGCAAGGGACTTTGCTCTTGCAGTTCACTTGGCAATAGAGACTAGAGTTTCCTACATCATGGGTGACATCAAGAGTCAGGGGTTATGGGGAGAACCTAATGGAGTTTGGTGTATGTGACCCAGAGACTGGCAGGATCCGTTCTGGTCATTCCAGGTGAAAGCCTTAGTTATTATCTGGGAGAACTGTGTTTGCACTTGTTCAGTTTTACTTAGTGAGGTATGAACTGGATTTTTTTCAGTGGCACAGGATCACTTTACCAAATGGAGAGTGGATCCAGTGGTTGATAGGTGAGTTTGATCCCAGGGGACACCCACCTGTGATTTTGATTTGGGTCTCTTGTGGCATCATTGTGATTAAGCTCTTGTTGAGCATAGGGACTATCTGGTCTGGACTCTGTATTTCCACGAGGAAAGTGAAGTGGTTTTGGTGTGTGGATTGCCAGCAGAGGTGGGTAGCACAGCCCTGTGCAGGGGATAAACCTGACAAAGGGAGGACTGAACCCTTCTTGCTGTCAGCACTGGCCATCTCTCAGAGGTCTTCCAGTCACCCCCTGAGTTGTTTGGAGTCTCTTTTCCAAACTCTTAGTGTAGCTTGTTGTTTTTTTCCCTTTACTTGCAGGTGGATGAAGAAGCCTCGATGTGGAGTTCCGGATCATCCCCACCTGCGTCGCAGCCGGAGGAAAAAGCGGTATGCACTCACTGGCCAGAAGTGGAGACAGAAGCACATAACCTACAGGTACAGTCCCCTCCCTCCCCCTTCTTGATGGGGAAAAATGGTCTGTACTGGTTTGGCATGCAGAATTTGTAAGTGTTTTTAAATTGAAACTGGATCCTCCCTGTAATGTCTAGTCTGGGCTCTCGTTCTCAGAATGTGATGGGGGGGAATACTGTCAGAGCACTAGAGTAACTGAAGAGTGTTATCAAGTCTGTTGTTTTTTATTAGAATATAACTGATCAGTAAAGGCACCTGAATTGCAGCCATCAGTTGTGTAATTTTGGTAGAAAAATCTTAGTAAAAGGCCCTTTTTCTTCTCTTAGAAATCTAAGGCTCTAGTCTTTAGATCATGTGTCACCTTTAACAAACCATTAAAGCAAAAGGAACATCACTGTTTGGGGATGAGATGCTTTCTACTTCTACTGATTTGCAGCATTTATTTTTGCAGAGGTTTTACTTTTGCTCCTGTTGTCGAACTCTTGCTTTTATCCAGACTTAGGCCTGCTGGGGTGAGCTGCGGGTGTCAAGGGAGTGTTGCAGAGGGGCAGTTGTTTCCCAGAGTGGTGTTCTGAGTCAGGCTGTGAGCTTTTGGAAGGCACATGCTGAAAGATGGTCAGTGGAGGTTTCTGGCAATAGGAACATCACTTCAAATTAAAACTAACCCACCCTCTAGTTGAAGTTGCAGACTTAAATTTTTTGGAGGGGGAAAGGAGATTGCAAAGGAGTGAAAATTAGAGATGTAGTCATTAAGGAGAAGATCTGGGTAAGACTAAGACAGAAAGAAGGTGTGCAGTGAAGAGGTAGAAATGTGAATGATCAGCATGGGAAAAGTACCAGAATGTGTAGGAAAGGACATGATGGTGTGAAGGGCAAGAGGATCAGGGACTGGGGCCCTCTGTCTCTTCTGCCAAGAATTCTGAGAAAGGAGGAGGATGCTTCAAGTTACAGTGAGGGGCTACAGAGACTGGGAGGAAGGACTAGTTCTGGGCACTAGTTCAAAGCTTCCACCAATAATAATTGCTTTAACTCAAATTGTAAAGGGACACCTTCTGTATGCAAAGGTCTGACAATCAGATCCTTCTTGTAACCTTTTTCTGGACCATAGGGGAAAGTGGTATGGAGTCATATAAATAAAGTAAGTCTTAAGCATTTGTGTAAGCAAGAGAAGCAGCTTGGCAGATGACTGCACTGCTGCCGTTGTCAAACCAGGAGTTGTTTAGCTTTCCAATCTCAGTATTTATTGTATGCATTCAAGTGATGGGTGTCTTGATTCACCACTGAATGTGTTACAGTGCGTTTATATTGAAATGAACCAACTTCATTAAAGATTGAAAATTGTTCCCATGACATAGATACTTTATATTCACCAAGTCAAGTTTAATAGATCATGAGGCTATTATGTGCACATGCACAAAACATCTCATGAACAGTATTTTTAACATAAGGTTTAGGATTATGGGACATTTAGGTGCAGTTAAATGCCTCTTACTCTCCCCAAACTCTGTATCTTTAACTCTCATGGACTGGGCTGCACAAAACTGCAGATCACCCTTAGGACCTCTAGAATATTTTAAGTAGTTTGGAAAATGAAGCAGGTCATATAAGTAAGGTTGTGTAGTTTACTGCAAGTTTGTTTCTCAAAACAAATTTTAGTGGTCCATTTTTTTTCATATAGTAGATTCCGCCTTAGCATAACTTCAGACAAAATCTGAAGTAATTTACATTTTTAAAAAAAGTTACTCAGCTGTCTACACCCAGATTTGAAAGTGATCCAAAATCAACCAAAGCCTTATGAAAGTTCTTGTTAATAAATGTAGAATTCAGAACAGGGTGGTAGTTCTGTTGGTAACTTTCTTTGTAACAGCCAAACTTTGCATGCACGGAGTAGTGTCTGCAAAAAACTTCCTGTTGGAAGTCGAAACTGTGTGGTTATGTATTGATAAGTCTCAAATGTATTCTGCAAATTGAAACATCCCTTCTTTCTCATTCCCACAGTGTACACAACTACACCCCCAAGGTTGGCGAGGTCGATACGAGGAGAGCCATTCGTCAGGCCTTTGATGTTTGGCAGAGAGTGACACCACTTACCTTTGAAGAGGTCCCTTACCATGAAATTAAAAATGACAGAAAGGAGGCAGATATTATGATCTTTTTTGCTTCTGGTTTCCATGGAGACAGTTCTCCGTTTGATGGAGAAGGTGGATTCCTGGCTCATGCTTACTTTCCTGGACCAGGAATTGGAGGAGACACTCACTTTGACTCAGATGAGCCATGGACCCTGGGAAATTCTAATCATGATGGTAAGAGTGCAGGTCATCTTTCCCAGCAAGGATAAGTTGGATGCAGACACACTGACAGGCTTTCAACTAGAAAGTATTTGCTTGGTGGAGCTTTCACCTCCCATACAGTGGTTCAGATGCTTTCTAAATACATATTCTATCTTAAATGGGAAAATAATAGTATTTATTTGTTTGTGGCTGTGCATGGTGTGAATTTTAGGAGTGAAGAGAAGAGTGTGTCTGCTGGCTTCTTACATCTCTCAAGATTTGGGCCTTAATTGCTACAAAAACCACAAACCTGGGAGGGAAAAGATGAATAAAATAGTGTTGAAATTGTATCAAATGGAATACTTTCCAAGGGCAAATAAAGTTAGTTGTGAAGGTGAATAGAAAGTTGAGAGTGAAGACATTTGAATTGTCAGTTTGTTTTGATCCATATTTGTTTTCTCACACTCTGGAATTCCTTATTCTGTCAGAGTTTGGGGCTGGCTGATTAGTTAAGGGAGGCTGATGATTGGGACAACTCTTTTTATCTTATTAAGCATGAAGACTTTCTGCATCTTTCTAGCTTTATATTACTCTCTACAGGCAATTTATATTACTCTTTCTGTTCTATTTTCAAACCTTTGATTGAGGATAGTGATGTCTTGTAAAAAGTTCAGGCTGATAATCAGAATTTCACAGTGGCCTCACATAATATCTCTCCAATTTCCACAGTCCTAATGGTTTGGGAAGAACGAGGTGTCTTTAAACCTTTAGGGATTCAAAATAATGTTTTAAATTTTGATAAGGACTAAAAGTTTACTTGAACTGTAAGTATGTCTTGATTTTTGGACTATATAAAAGCAGCAGTATTGTGCCCATGATGCCTAAGGACGTAGGCAGAGGTGATGTCTTTCATTAGGCCAAAGAGTGTTGTTTCAAAAGAAAAAACTTTCAGGCACACAAGCCACCTTCAGACCTGGCTTAAAGGTGACAGCCTGCTTTCAGACTGGATTGCAAATGGGGAAAATCCCTCAGAGCTGTGAGTTGGTATCAGATCATCTCTGACAGGAAATGGAGCTGTCAGGTTCAGCGAGGGAGTGCTGATTTGTAGGAAAGCAGAAATGAGACAATACTTGTCTTTGTAGGGAAAGAGGAGCAATGTTTCCTGGCATGTGCAAATGACTGCAGGAGGTGTAGGCTGAGTTAGGGAGGTGGGGTGTGGTGAGGGGGAGAGTGTGGAGACTGTGGGAAATTATAATGTGGCTGAGAAAAGCGATGTTTTGCTGTCTTGAAATGTTAGCAAGTTTTATTCCTAGGTTTGTGGCTGGAGGGCTCCCTCCAGGATCAGGAGTGACAGACAGTCAGAGACTGAGTGGTTACTGTGTGAGAGCTGCAGCAGTGAGGTGTGTCTGTGTGTGTCAGTGCTCTGTGCCACTTCATTCTGGTCTCAGCAGTTATTTGAGCTCAGCTGTGGGAGTGTGGGAGGCCCCGGTGTTGGATATGACTTCCCAGGAAAGCTCATGTATGAGACCTGGGAGTGCTGGGGTAGAAGGTCCTTGCAGGAAGGTGGAAGGGAAGGTTTTGACAAGTTGTTCTTGCTTTTTTCTATTCTCATTTTCTGCACAAAATGCTTCCTTCTGAGATAAGCTTAGCAAGGTTGGGAGCCAGCTTAAAGGCTGGCAGGGATGGCTCTGCAGAAAATATTCCATCCCTTGGTAGGATGTTCCACCATAAGTGGTCACTTCTTTGAGGATTTTTTTTGATGCAGTTTCTAGGATGGTGTTTGAGTGCAATGCATACAATGAGTAGAGTGTCTCTCTTTTTATAAAAGCTTTTTAATGCTATTCTTATCCACGTGGCTCTTTCAAAAACATGATGTATTTCTTTGCTGTTCTGAGTGACTGTCATGGGTGGTGTCCTCAAAGGTCATGGATTGGTATTTGAGGGGCTGGTGTGCTCTTTGTGTAAGAATTGATAGAGGAATTGAGATTTTCTTTTCAGAGGATGTCACCTGTGCATTTACTGTGCTGCACAGACTGGGCTGCACAGGCTCTTTTCAAAAGTCACCAGTGAGTAAGTTGAGAATGGTGGGGTTGTATTTGACCCTTCCATGTGGGGGAAGGAGAGTTTGATGTTTTGAGGGTGACAGGGGTAAGGCTGTAGTCAGAGCATTATAGACATGTTGTGTGAGGAATTTGGTTTTGCCTGCATCCTTATCTTTGGTGTGCAGTTGTGAAGGTGTCCTGCTTCCTCCCTGGGTGATCCAGGCCTCTTTAGGGAGGACTCTGCTTCTGTTTCACTATTCCTTGTCTTTGGAGCATTCACTAGCTTCAGGTTCTCACCTCTGATATGTTCTATTTGAAATGCTTTTAGGAGGGCTTTGAAGAGTTTCTTCTTGGTCAGAGGTTTTCTGCTCAGTTCACTGCCAATTTTCACTGAAAATAAGTTATTAGAGGGGACAATATAATCTGTTTAACAGGAAGTGTTTCTTCAAATATGATCTTGCTTGTCCTCAAGATTTGTATTTTCTGGCAGCAGGGTTGATCAGTCTGGAACTGAAGAAGCCTCAGTAAAAGAATAAAAAAAGCCCTACCAAAAATCATTAGCAAAGCTCTCATTTATTCATGTGCAAAAAAGGAACTGGTTTGGTCACTCAGTATCTGTTCAAGGATTATAAGAGTCTTGAAATAAGATTGAAGTAACAATGGTATCTTTTCATCAACCCACAAATTACCACAGTGTAAAATGTTCCACTCCTGACAAGAATTTGTATTAGTTGAAGGGAAAAGTTGAGCCCTCTGCCTTGGATCTCTCTTAGCCTTGCAGTTACGAAGGTAGATCTCCTGTCAGCAGAGCAGAATGCTGGAACTGGTGCCATAGATCCTTAGAACATTTTGCTGACCTCTCACCCATACAGTTTTATTACAATTATTCCAGTCTGAATCCTTGCTTTTGTGGGTCTGCATCTGTTTCACTGCATTGTGGCACCTGCAGAGCTCCAGTGCATCTGTGTTTGGAAGCAGCTGTCACCCCACAGAAGAGCTGCTTTGCAGTCTTCACTAGCAGTACAAATTATATGGATAGAAGTGAAATGTTTCACATGAAATTTCATCCACTCAGGAAAAATAAGAATGATTTGAGCAGTTTTTTCTATGCAAATAGCCATCTCCAGTTTGTACATGGAGAATGTGATATATCCTGTTGATGAAAGCTTCTGTCTTGTAAAGAGGCCTTGGTTATTGACAACTTTATAATCCCACCCAGGATATAGTTAGTTGGGATTTATATACTCATTATCATTTTGCATTGTTATTATTATGCTGATTTTGCCCTTGTGGACAGCATGTCCACTGCCACATCCCTTAAAATTATTGGTGCCATCATAATAACTGTGATGTTGGTTGTCCTCTTGAGCCCTTGGTAACGGGCACATGCATCAACCCTTCTGTTTTCTTCTGCTGTGGAGAATGACCCCTGCATAGGCTTTCAAAATGAATGCAAAGTTTCCTTCCCCCTGGATATTAGTTACAGTTCCACTCAGACATTCAGTTTCTTTAGCCGAGTAAGACTGTACTTTCAATTTATGGTTGCTGATTTATCTTCATAATTGTACTGCCTTCTCTGGCATTTTCATAAGTAAGCTCTGGAAGATTAATTTAGATAATCTTATGATGAAGATGGGGAAAGCCAGGTAGGAGGTTGAACTTCTGGAGTGGCCCTTATTAACTGGGACCATGGGATAAAGAATTTGTTTGTTTTCCCGTGAAAATGGTGATGAGAGCAGCTGGAAGCATGAAGCAGAACGCTGGAATTTGGAGGAAACAAGGGAAATCAGAGAAGTGATGCAGCAAACACGATGCAACTGGAAAAGAGAGGACACATTTAGAAATAAATAATCTACACAACTCCACATGAGGAGCAGCTGGCGTGGTCACAGTGGTGGGGACTGACCTCGTGGTTTTCCTGGAATGTGCTCTTCAATAGGGATGAAAGCAGCTGTTGGGTGCTCAGCTGGTCCAGCCCTGTTAGGCTTTAGTGCCTGGCAGGTGGAGGCAGGTGAGGCTGTGTTTGGAGTCCCTGTCCTTCAGCAGGACCTGGGGTGTAGCTGCTCCCTGGCCATGGGGCCCCTCTTGGCTGCTCAGATGCAGCATTTGGTCACCTGGACGTGTCAGCACAGGCTCAGTTCCAAAGTGCTGGTTTTATCAGAAGGAACACCAGACTTTCCTCTCCTTTCTTGAGGTTTTGGGCATTTTTTACTTGAAATGTGCTGTAGAAATAGCCAAGCAGGCTTTGAATTGCTCACTTCAATACTCACAACACCAACACGTTGCTCAGGCAGCAAAAGCCTGAAAGGGAATGAACAGACTTGGCAGTGCTGGGGCCTCTCTCCCTTTGCTCCTATCTTGGCTCAAGCATAGAGGAGATGCATGAAATACATTATTAACTGACCAAATTGAATACTTGCTAGCCTTTATATGGAAATAATAATTATAGATGCATGTAACTCCAAAGCTGAAAAGGAATCCTGAGTGACTGAAAGTTAATTCTGTCAGTTTAAATATCCACATGACACATAACAGCTCTTACACACCTCTGACAACTCAAACATTATTTTAATCCAGATTAATTACAGAAAGTAAATTTTTATCTCTAGTTTAACATTACAATAGTATTAGTAGTAATCCCAGGCAAATCTCCCTCCTGGTGTTTTAAAAAACAAAAATACATTGCTGTTATGCATGTCACTAACACCACACCATACCACTAAATCTGTGGTGTCTGTCAACCCCCTGCAGGTAGATTAGAGAATCTTCTTAATACTAAGGTGAGGTAAGACCTGGGGTATCCATACTCTGCCAGGGATCACCAGATTTTATTTCTTTCCCCATGCCCAGAGTTGGCCTCTAAGAGCCTGCCTGTCATCTGTTATCATGTGGATTGTGGGTGGGAGTGTGCCCAGGGCAGCCACTTCAGCTCCTTCAGGAAACACCCGCAGCTGATGAATTATTTCTGTACCAACTCCAGTGTGGCTCAGCTTCACATTGTGTGGTCACTGTACAGACCTCAGGGTTCATCTTTCAGTACCTCTCTTCCACACCTGTACCAAGTTTTCTCTGTAAATGTTGGATGTGACCGCTGTGGCAGCTTTTTAGATGTTGGCAAGAAATGCTGAGCTTTGCTAACAGCAAGTAAACAAATCTTATAATTGTTCCGACTGATTGTGTCCCCCACAGATCCCAGTGGGTTCCTGCAGAGACTTCTTTGGAAAGCTTCCTGCTCTTGGCTTCTGAGAGAAAGCCAACCAAAAATACTGCCAGAGTTTGCAAGACTCTGGCAGAAGCAATACAGGAGATGAGATTTCCCAGGTCACCTTCAGTTAATTCAGTGCTAATTCAGCACAGGAGCTTCTGCAGAAGCTCTGGAGGAAAAGGGCCTGAAGCCGCTTTGGGATGGTTCTGTCAGCCACAGAGCAGAGGAACTGGACAGCTTTTTCCCTGTGATTCTGCCACAAGGAGTAGCATTGTTTCAGTGGACACAGCAGAGCAAGCACTCCTGGAGTCACCATCTGGACATGGCATATGTTCAGGAACCTGACCAGGTTTTTCAGAACAGCCAAATATTGTCTAGGCTGACGAGTGTGAATGTTCAGCAAGGATCTGAAGGAGAAAATTTTGATTAGGGTAGCTAATTTTGGAGCTTACTGACTGCCAGTGATCATGGCATGCCTGTTTGGGGGAATGCAGAGCTTTAAGCCAACATTTGCTGATCAGTGTGTTCAAAGCACTGTCTTCACTAGAGGTTTACTGTTTTCTGTCCTGGCAGTATTAACATCACAGACCTCCTTGATTCTTTGGACATTTGTGTCCCTGTAAGCAAGATGAAACCAGGGGAGCTGGGCTTGGTCAGCCTAGTGAGGAGAAGGAGGATGGGTAGGAAGCATCTAATAAAAGTCTTCCACCTGAGGAGATACTAGGGAGAGGAGGGAGGCACACTCTCTTGGAGATGGAGGAACAGAAAAAGGAACAAAAGGCAAGGAGCACAAGCTGCAGCAAGAAAAACTCCACCTGGGGTGTAAGGTAAAAACTTCTTCAGCTGCAGAGTGGTAGAACTCAGAGGCTGGACCTGGAGAGTTTGTGGGGACTCCATCCCTTGAGACTTTTGGAGCATGGCTGGATGATGTCCTGAGCAACCTGATGTAGTTTTGAGATTAGTCCTGCTTGAAGCAGAAAGATAAACTTGGTGGCTTCCAGCCGTGCCTTTCAATCTACATTTTCCCATAATTTTTTAGCATGGCCATAGACAGAATTTGAGTTCCTTGAACTTGAAAGCAAATCATAGTTACTTCTCGTGGCAGCTCTGAGCCATAACAAGATATTCAGCTCATAAAGTTCTCTGTTTCTATCAGCTAGTTCCCTTCTAAAAACAGGACTGTTTAACATTGAAATCATTCATGAGGGAGGACTGGTGATGCTCACAGGTGCATGAAAAGGTAGCTGGCAATATTTTTTGCCAGCTGCTTGATCCTTTTGAAGAAACACCTCTGACTGTTCCTTTTTTTTTTTTTTTATGCCTGAATGTACAAGGTTTCTGGAGCATTGACTAGACTAATCTTATAAACATAGAATGTATGTTAGAATATCCAGCAGATTCCCTGGTATTAAGGGGGGGATGTATTAGTAGGTTTGGCTTTTTCTAGGTAAAAACTAGTCATACAATTCTTCTTTTTCAAAGTCTTCCAGGTGTTTCCAGTCACTTTGGAAACACTGCTGGCTAAACATGATTTATCCTATTTGTTTGGGTTGATTACAGCTGTGATATTTTATGTGGGGGGAGGGAACTAAGAGGAATATGCAGAGTATCCAGCTGTAGCTTTCTTGTTGTGTTTGAGATTTGTATAGGCATCCATTTTCCTACATTGACTCTCTACTCTCTGCTTGCTCCCCACTTACCTGACTTGTGCAAGTGCAGTGCCTGCTTGAAAAAGAAAATGCACCTTAACCCTGTACTTCACCCAGCAAATTGCCAGAACTTGGCAGTCTTTTCTCCTTGATTAATTCCTGTTTCCTCTGCGTCTTGCCTCGCTTTGTCTCATTTCTTACTTATTTTACCACTTTTTCTCATGTTCATTTCCTACGGAGGTACTGAGGTTGGCAATCTACAGAGTGTGAACACAATGAGTGTCTCACAACAGAGAACATGTGTAATTTTTGTGCTGTTTGGCTGCTAAGTAGATTTTTAATTTTCTTTCTTTGATATCTCAAATACAGAACATGTTCACATCTAAAGAGTTTTGTTCTAACAAATGGCATTTTGAATCCATCATTATTTTTCAGGCTTTTGACACTGTTGTTGAAAATGAGCATCAGCGTTTTCCAGAGCAAAAACCAGAGCTGCTTTGAAGTTACTCACGTGTCCCTTAACACAGAAGACCTGGAAGACTTTCATGTACACGTTGGAAGTCAAGTGGGGCATAAATTGTATTAAAATTTCAATTTATTCTCTCAGGCCTTTTGATGATACATCACCAGGTCATGCTGTTGCTTGGTATTTTGTTCATTGAAGACCAGTTCAGTGTTTAATCTCCAGGACATACCTCTTTAACACTGGTTTCATCCTGTAGCTGCTTGGAGAGAGACTCCTTCCCATAAGCCAGAGCTCTCTCACATCCTATGCTAATGTTGAACAGATATGAGCAGGGATGTAGACACATGGTTTCAAGACAGCCAGCCACAGTAAAAAGAAACCAAATCAGGCAGCTTAAATCAGCAGCAGTTTGAGATTACACCCCTGTCCTGTCAACCTGAAGAAGAAGAGAGGAAGCCCATCAGCACATGGGGAAGATTTCTGTCTTCAGATTCTCCTCTCCACCCCTGGACAGATGCTTTGTAAGTAATGCTTTCTTTTGGTGTGTTTGCTGTCATTTTACAAATATGGCAGTGGCTTCACAATGCAGGCTGGATTGTAAAGCTTGGCAGTGCTAGTTATTGATTACAGCTGAGGTTCATTAATAAGGGTCACCTCCAAATTCCAAATTTTCAAAACACTGTACTTGTAAATACACCTGAGGGTACTTGTCAATACCTGAAGTTCACAGTGTTCTTTAAAGAAAAATATTAGCCCATTGCATTTGTTACTAGTCTGTCAATACACAGAGTATTAATATAGTTATGTAGGTATTTGGAGTTCTATCAATTTAAGTATAATCAAAATTAAGTATTTTACTTCTTTTCACAGAGAATGAAATACTCTGGGATTCACAGGAAAGAGCCAGTAAGGACCAAAATGGTGTGCCATTCCCTTAAAAAGGAAGAAGAAAAAAAACAAAACTGTGGAAAAAAACAGGTCACAAGAATCAAGGTGAGCCAAAAATTCTCTTTTTATCACTTTTCTTTTGTAAAGCAGAAACTGATGATGTGAAATGAGCCAAAACAGAGCCGTATCTTTAATAAAGTTGTGGCATTTCACTTGCTGAAGGGCAGAGGAGAAAAACAACAGGCCATCAGGAAGAAAAGAAAATAAAAATAGAGGAATTCTTGATAAGAGTTTGCAAGTCATCAGAGGCAGATTGTAGCATCAGCAGGGAAATGACACCCAGTACTCTGGATTTTGACATCACACACAAGCAGCAAACTTGAGAGATGCTTAAATTACTTTTTTCTTTGCTGTTTCTGAAGGAGAGCTCACAGTTTGAAAACAGTTTGACTAGTATTGCCTTCTCTACCCAAATCCCCCAAGAACATCACCCTGAGGGGGAGATCTCTTCCATCCCAGCTCTCTCATGTCTCAGTCCTACTCAGTCTCACAGCCCCATCAGGAACTTCTGTGTCAGGGGAGGACAAAGACAGGAAAAATCTCCTGCTCTAGAGAACACTCTGGCTGTGGCACAGAGCTGCTCTTACAGCTTCCAGAGCAACACTTGCTCTGTTGCCAGCATCAGGAATTAAATATCATTTCAACCTGATGGGCAAAAAAGGATTTCAAATGTCACAGACTGGATTGTCCACACTGCCTTTGCCAAGGCCTGGGGTTTTTTAGTTACCTTCCAGTGTTTCCACAGCTGGGTCAGAACTGAATTCTGTCAGTAGACTCTGCTGTTTAAATACTTTTTAAATACAAACAATAGCTCATTTTAAAGACTGATGGAAGGAAGGTCATACCTACATTTTTTTGTGTTTCTATGATTTTTTTTCTTTACTGCTTTACCATCTGTTCTACCAAATTCTCTGCTGGTATAGACAAATAGCTTTCATTTTGGGATTAGTAATTCTTTGATATTGAATTGTTTATGGAACTACAACCTACATTTGTGAAAGATGGGTTTAATTTTTCAGCAGAACACACTTGTTCCACTGACTGTCAGGCTGCTGAGCAGCAGAAATGGCACAGCTGCCCCTCCCTCTTGCTGGCCCCTCTGTCAATTTTGGTCTCACCATTCCAGACCATTAGTTTATATTTTTCCTCTTGAGCTCTACAGGAGGTTGTCCTCATAGTCCTCTCTGTGCATGTTAAATAAAGCACAGCTTGCACCATTAGTAAGGTATATAACACAGCTACCAGCCCTGATTTGCACACTGCTTTTTGGGCAATAAAGGCAAGTTACCTTTCATGCTGGTAACATGATGCATGAAGCACAGTTTGCACCATTAGTAAGGTGTATAGCATGGCTACCAGCCCTGATTTGCACACTGCCTTTTGGGCAATAAAGGCAAATTACCTTTCATCTTGGTAACACGATGTGGTTCTTGTCCTTCTGCAGTCCCTTGGTCTCGTGAGGATCAGTTTAATATGGCTGTGGTGCAGTTGCTGTTAAAACTGCAGATCACTCCTTCTTTTTGCAGGGCAGCTGTTCAGACACTTTTCAGAGTTTTTACTAATTCCTTAAAAGAAGCAACACGTAACAATAATTGCTTATGAACAGAGGAACACCTGTATTGCTTTTTAACATATATTTTCTTCCTTTCTAGAAAGAAAAACAGTTTTCCACAGAATCCCACAGAGCAGTATCACCCCTTCTTCAGGGTCTTCAGAAGACTGGAAAGCTTTCCTTGAGCAGAGCGTGTCGTGGAGGTGAATGGAGGAGCACAGACAAATCTCGTGTTCTTCTCTTGGACAGGTCAGACCTGCCAGGTCTGAAGATGCAAGAACCAAGGCATAGCTTAGAGTAGCCCTAAAGCTTCTTTAAGTTGTGCTTGGGAAACAGTTGTCTACATGGCTGTTGGGGTGGAAGGAACATAAGCATGTTTAGTTCACACCATCTCTTCTGTAATTACCTGAGGCATGCTATTGTCACACACAATCAATCATCTGACTTCTTAAGTATCATTCTTACTTTAATAAAATTTCAAAATATCACCCTCATATGTCTTTTTGTGTCTGAGTACACTGCAATATGTAGATTTGTTGGCAGAGTGATATAGTTCATAAAGTATAAAACTAACATGACAAAGAGCAGAAATTCAGTCTCTTTTCTGCTGTTAATCAGATATGCAATATTATTTGTACTTCTGTTGTCTTAGAAACTGTGTCCTGGATTTACAGTCCCCAGTGCTGTGTGCTCTCCAGAGCCTACCCACATGCACAGCTGTGCTGAGGGATAAACCCTGATGGCAGTGACTGATAGCACTGCCCTGATGGAGTCTGTGACCTGCTGCTGTGTGCTGAAGGCATTTCAGCAACCTACAGGAATTTTTCAGTGAGTTATGTAGCCAAATGAAGTGTTTTGGTATGGATTTCCATAGTTTAAAGGAATGACTCTGTACAGGAAGGCATGTGCTGGCAACTTCACAAAGAAAAGGTGTCTCAAGGTGTCTGTTACCTTTTGAATGGTTTTTCCAGAGGAAGAATAAAATCAAAGAATCAGGAGGGGTGGAGTTTGAGAGTTGCAGGAAGTTCATACATAAATCGTTTATCTATGATTCCAATGTTCTCTGTTGTAAAAAACCATGTCTTTCTTTATTCTGCAGGGAAAAGTAGAATGTTACAAACAATTTGAGAGGCCTTTCACCAAAGATCTGGGTTTAATGTGGGATCATATTGCAGTTTATCTAAAGTAAGGTAGCTCATCTGGGAGCACACCAGCTAATGAGGTTTACCCTGAACACAGATTGTTTTTAATTAGGAAAATTAAACTTAAACCTATCTTTCAAGTTGTATAGAGCCATTGAGCTGGATGTAAGGTAAGCAGTGTATTCACCTGTGTGTCATCCCAGGATGCTTTTATAGTGCTATAGGTGTGTCCTCAGTTGTCATTTTCTGTGGTGATAACGTGCTGGTAAGGAAAACACATCAGCAACTTCAAAACTAAATTAACTGTGTTTCTTTGTGTTTAGTATAGCAGGTCAAACTATTTCATTCAGTGAGCCAACTTACTCCCTCCAATTTTACAGGGCCATCCTCTCTCTGGTGCTCACTGGTGGACTTTTGGCTGCCTCCTGAGAACTGGGAAGGAGGAAGCTCAGGCAGGTCTGACCAGACCTGTTTGTTTTGTACAGATGGTGCAAATGAGCAAAAGTTGTTGTTTTCCTCTTGGGACTGTTTCCTCCAAGTACAGATCCTTCCTAACCCTACTGTTTTACCCAGGTCCTGAGATACTCTGAGTGCAAGTTTTTCTTGTTACTTGAGTGGGTTGAGCAGGAAATTAAGGAGCTGCATCCCATTGCTTGACCATGTTTCCATGGCAAAGCATCAAGCTAGGCTGATGCTAGCTTAGCATCCATCTGAATCTTTCTCCAAGAAGATGGACACTATGGGGAATGCTTTTGGATACGAAATGTGGAGAACTGGGAGGTCAGAGACCTTCCTGTATGTTCAAGAACCAACAGAAGCAATGTGGGAGGTACAAGCTCCTTTCCAGACTTCTCCAGCTCAGCAGTGGGTGAGAACACAGAGAGCCCTCAGAGTCCCAGGCCGAGTTCTATGGAAGGAGAGAACCACACTGGTGGTTTTATACCTCAGTGTTTTCTTTTCAGAGCAAATCCTAGCCTACCCCTTCAAAAGGAACGATGGGTTCTCTTCCATGCTATGGAATTTGCTCCCATTCAAATCAAAGGGAACTTGTTGCTTAACAATATTATTGATTGAGTGACCCTTCAAGAGAAAACAGGATGATGAATCCAGAGCTGGATTTTTGAGAGCTCTGGCCTTCTGAAATGGTCTTAAGACTTCTTTCTCCCATCTCCTCCTCCCATGAAATGCTGTTTCACTTGTTCTCTGAGAATGATGTAGTTGTTTCAGACCTGGGACCCCCTTAGAGTGTGCAGCAGGATGGAGAAAGGACACAACAGGAGCATACTGGAAGGAAAAGATCAACAGATGTGTCTGGGAGGAGGCCAGAATAGAAATATGAGGGGATTAAACAGAGGTGAGAAATTTCTGGCCAGGGCAGGGAGCAGAAGGAGAGGGAGGTGTGTGTGCTTCTGCCATGGCTGCCTTTCTGCAAAAGTAGATGAGAAGCAACCATAGCAGTGAGAATCAGGGCACTTGGAGAGAACTAAGAGGAGCTTCCTCTCCTGCTTTCTGTGGAGATCACTTCACTTCCTAGGAGTTCTCTTGAGCTGTACTTCATCTGCTCCATCCATTGCCCAGGGTTTATCCCTGCTTTGGTTTGAGTGGTCTCCTGGCCATGGAGGAGGAGAACTTTTCCACTTCACTGCTGACCTGCCTGCTGTGGCTGTGCTAGAACTGGGGCAGTTCATTTCTTTGAGTTTCTTATCCCTAGTTGCAACAAAGCTTCCCAGCCAACATTTTCTGTGTTCTGTGACATCCTCACACACGACTGCCAGCAACTGTTTTCCACAGCTGTTTTTCCAGGAACAAGTATTTCCTTAGCATAGCTGGGAAAAGGTGTGTGTCTGTTCCATAGGGGAGGAGCTGGCTGGCCTGACCACCTTGGTGGTTGAGGTACTTCTTCAGGAATGAGCCTTCTTCTTGCTGATCATCACAGAACTCTTACTGGTTATCTCACTGGTGATCAAAGAACAAACAACGATGATCTGCTGGACCTAACAGCTGAAGAAGTGTGGGCAGTGTGAAGATCAGTTGCATCCTGGGCTGCGGTAACCACGAGATGGACAAGTTCAGGATTTGTGTCAGAGGAGCTGCATGAGATCAGTACTGACTAATACCTTGATGAAATTACATCAGTGATGCAGCAGAGTGCACATTCAGTGAGTTTGAAGATTGTCACTGTTATATTTTCTGAAAAATCCCTTTGCTGGGATTTCTTCTCGTGGGAAGCTGAGAAGCCTCAGAGAAAAAGAAAAACAATATTATCTCATTTGCTTCTCCTGTGTTTGCTGCTTTGGGATGTGGTTTGGAGATTGTTTATCCAACATGTGAATTGTTTTGACTTAATTACCAATCATGGTCCAGCTGTGTTGGGACTCTGGAGAGTCACGGGTTTTTCATTAGTATCTTGTTAAGCCTTCTGTAAGAATCCTTTCTCTATTCTTTAGTATAGTTTAGTATAGCATTCTTTAATATAATATCATAAAATAATAAATTAGCCTTCTAAGAACATGGAGTCATTCATCACTTCCTTCCTGCCACGGAGGACCCCAGAAAATGCCACAGAAGATGACAGGAAGTTTGGAGGAGTGTTTGGTAACACTGCCCAGTGATGCTGTGGTTCAGAGACCTCGAGAGGCTGGAGGAGGAGGCTGACAGGAGCCTTGGGAAGGTGAGGAAGGGGAAGTGCACAGCCCTGGACTGTTGGTGGCCCAGGGACTGGAAGCAGCTTTGCAGAGAAGGGCAGGGGGCTCCTGGTTGGCAGCAAGTGGAACATGAGTCATGAGCAAGGAGATGATCCTTCCTTTCCACCTGGCACACCTGGAGTGCCCTGTGTGCAGCTCCCCAGTATGAGAAACTTGACACTCAAACCTGACCAGACAATTGACTTTACCAGAGCTTACTTGAGCTGGGCATTGGACCAGACAATCTCCAGAGGTGCCTTCCAGCCTCAGCCATCCTGTGAGTCTGTGGCATTCATTATCCACCTGTAAAGTGGGCTGGCATTTCCTTTGGGCAGAAACAAATGATTGAAAGCTACTTTAAATTAATTTAACTTAAGATAGTGTCTGATCTTATGCTCCTGGTGAAGGATTAGCACGTAGAGGCAAGTCACTTCCATAGATTTATATGTAGAGTTACACAGAGACAGCAGCACCAATACTGCAGGTACTTTAGCAAGGAGGAAAATGCCACCAAGGGAAGGTGGGGGAAGATGTCCCTGAGCACGGGCACAGCCTGTGAGCCTGTGCTGAGCAGAATCTCATGAGGGCAGCTCTGTACTGAGTGCCCTTTACTGTGGACTTCCACGTGTGAGTAGGTGTGGCAGCAGTGAAAATTATTATTTCATTGGCATTTAACTGATATAGGAGACTAAGTCCTTTCAGTTTTGCAAAAGGACATTGATTCTCTGAATCCCATTTGGAGTCTGGGTGCATCTTGTAAGCTTGAGTGTTTTTGAAAACCTGTGAAGAATGATCAGTCCTCCAAACTTTGCCATAAAACTATTTCATGGATTTTATACTGTGCTGTTGGACATTGTATTAACCTGTTCTGCACACACCTGAGTTTTCAGCAGATGAGAAAAAATTACTAAGTAGGTATTTATTTGAATTTCCCAAATACAGAAATTCTAAAATTTTCCAGAAATATGTGGCTAAATTTTACTTTATATGTTTTTGGACAATTGTATTTGAAAATTTATTTGAAATGCATTTGTGTATTTTAACATGTCTTGCATATTCAGATGCTTTCACCATCCAGCTCAAATGTTCAGAGCATTTAACCATTTTGGGGTGGTATGTGTGGCTGGGGGGCACTGTTTGGTGCTGACTTCAGGTATCTTCAGATGCCGGCCAAGTTCCCTGCTGAGGAGGCTCACAGACCCCTGAAACTGCTTTGTCATGTTTTTATGGGTAACAGTGAAGCAGTAACTGTTTAAAAAGTGGGGATGGTTCTGTGTGAGTCACTGTTGCAATGCCTGTCTCAGGTAGAGCTCAGCACAGAGCTGGGCTTTGTTCAGCTGGAGGCGTGAGGAAGCTCTTTGGAGACACTAACAGCTGATTGCAAAAGTCTGATTGCAAGTGCTCTTGGTTTCTGCCTTGCCATAAAAACCCAAAACCAGAGGAGCCCAAATTCGGGCAGAATTGAGGGCTCAGACATTTTAATGCTGTGAGGAGACTCTTACATCCATCCTTGTTGGCTGTGTCTTCATCCCTGCATAGCACTGCTGGGCCACTTTCCAGTGCCCTTGTGGAGCAGGACATCCAGGGACCACTCTGGATCAAAGGGATGAGGGTCCCAGGCCCGTGGGACTGAAGAGGAATGTGTGTCTGTAGAGTTGAAGGTACCCCTACTTGGCACTGCTCCCAGCTTCTGCCCCACACAGGGCTCCTCATCCCTCCTGCCAGGGAGAGTCCCTGACCCTTCTTTCCTCCTTCTTCCTTCTGTCTTCTGCCACTGGGATCCAACCCAACCTTTTCCCTGTGTGGGAGTAGGGCAGATGGAGCTGCCTGTGCTCAGCTCCTGCACACATGGCAGTGTCAGGGGTCCAGCAGAGTAGAAGTTTTGCTGAACGAGATGGGGCTGCCCATGTGGGACAGTGGGTGTGTTACCCTGCTCTTCTCTGTCCTTCCTCCTGCCTTGCCAGGTACCTGCAGTCCTCCCCTACCATTTGTTGGTCCAGAGCTGATCAGAGAGTGGCACCAGAGGACCCAGAAGGGGCACAAAGCACTCACCCCACCACTGATTAGCAGACTGTCCCTTGCTCTCACCTCTTCTGGCAGCACTCTGATAAGGTGCCAATGGCATCAGTGACCATTTTGTTGGCCATTTTCTGTAAACTCTCTACAAAGGAGTCTGCAGTCAGTATCCTTTCACTCCAGGCACTGTCTGTTTTACCTGCTCTGGGGCTGGCAGCCTCTGGCCCATTCTTTGACAATGGCTAAAGGCTGTGCAGGCTTTTGGGACTAAACCCATCTCCAGGAGCTGACCCTGCCGCTGTGACCTGCTGTGCAGGAGGAGAGCAAAGCATTTGCTTCTGGCTTTATGGGCAAGAGGGGCTTGGGATGGGCTGAGGCCGTGGCTGTGTGGTGCTGACCTGACTGTGCCTTCCCCCCACAGGGAATGATCTTTTCCTGGTTGCTGTCCACGAGCTGGGCCACGCGCTGGGGCTGGAGCACTCCAATGATCCCAGTGCTATCATGGCTCCTTTCTACCAGTACATGGAGACACACAACTTCAAACTGCCCCAGGACGACCTCCAAGGGATTCAGAAAATCTATGGTGAGCAACCCTACCTGCCTTCTTTCCTTACACCAGCTTTGAGCCTAGGGAGTGTTTTGCAATTCGCCCCCGCGTGCTGCAGATGGGGGCTGCATTTCCTGCCAGAGCTGAATGGGGACCTGCTTAAAGCCCTTCATCCAGGACTGAGTGCCAGATGTCTGCCCAAGGCAGGATAACCAAACCTCTGTGATCCCACTGCTGCTCCCTCCCTCACTGTGTCCCCAAATCAAGGAACACTGCAGAGGCTTTGCTGTACCCAAGGTTTGTCCATTAGGAACAACCAGTGCAAATAAAGGAAAAGAATGCAAAGAGCCTGGAACATCAAGGAAAGGTAAAAAGTATTTTTACTCTTCTTTTTTTCTCATTATTTATAAGGTAAGGGAAAGAAAGTTTGGATCTGCTTAGGGAACACTTTTCTTGTTTCAATCTCCAGCTGAACATGTTGTACAGCATGTGCCACAAAGATATTGGGCTCAAGGGGAATAGAAAAGGGACAAAGAGATTATGGGAGAAGACCTAGAGGCTGCATGTGATGTGGTGCCATGTGATGGGATCATGGATACCAGGGTGTGAGGACAGGAATTCACAGAATTATTGGCTGAAGGAAACTCTGAGAGCAAAGAGAAATTCAGGTTTTAGGAACTCAAGGGGAGACTGAGACTGATGGCCACAGTCTGTGGCAACCTGTGATAAATAGATTTCATCAAACATCCCTGATTTCATTCTTTGTGGAAAGTACAAGTTTGAATGAGGGGTTACCTAGTAAATGCAGCCCAGAGCAGTTGTGCTGTGTAACTGTGCAGCTGGAGTCAAACATCAGCTCCCAGAAGCAGCAGAGCAGATTATGGTATGAATTAAAGCTGGAAAAAATACTTGTAAGGTGGTGGTCACTGGGAAAGCTGGTGTTTCTCAGGGCTTGCTGCAGAGGTTGGTGGCAGGCCTGACACTCAATGTTTCCATCCATGGTCTGCCAGTGAATTTGAAATTGCTGCTAATAAAATGTGTGCCAAGACCTGTGAGACTCTAAAGCAGCGTAGCAAGAATTTCAACATCTAAATTGCATCTCAGCTGTTTGAGTCAGACTTGGTGTTTGTTTTTTTGTGACTGGATTGAGATTCATTGTTTAAATGCAGATGCCTGGAAAAGTCTTTTTCTGGGCTAATTTCTCTGACTATGAGAGCAGTGAGGAAAACCAGGCATTTGTAGAGAGCAGTCCAGCCTCAGCATGAGGCACATATCCAAATAAGGTCCTACATCTAAAATAGGATGACTTAAAATACACCCAGGGGAACTATCCCATCTCATTGCTGCATCTTCTTATTGATCATTACCAGGTGAAGTTGCACGTTAATTGTCCTGTGGTATTATTTAATTATGAATACTTTAACACAGTTTAACACAGTTACATGTTTTGGTGCTCAGGATAGCGGAGACTCTGGAGGGTTTTGAAATAAAGTGCTGGGGCAGTCAGCGTTAAACTTTCATTAAGTAATAAATCTAAGTGTTAATTTTTGAAAGCTGCCAAAGTGCCATTATGCTGTTTCTATTTTGAAATGTTGATTTAGTTCCTGTGAACTTTGATTAATCAGAAAGAAAAAAATTGTAATTTATTGCAGACAGTGGAAGTACAATCAAGAAAAAATGACTGGTTTCTCTGTTTTGAGACCTGGTTTTGGAAAGGGAGCAGATAAGGAGCTGACAGCCTTCCTGCTTCACTTCTGGGATTCAAACCAAGATCAGCAGGGCCTGAGCTGGGACCAGCACTCCCCAGAATGGGGCTCTGAGGCCCTTGAGCTGGAATGGGCTGGGGTGCTGTTGGGGGTGGTAGAGATAACTCATCCTGTGGGGAGAAGAAGGAGCAGCTTCTGCAGCAGGAGCTTTCCCTCCCCAGGTAGAGATTTCAGCCCTTGGTACAGAGTTACAGTCCAAAAAACAAAGTTGAATTTAAAATTAGGTTTTACACTTATGGTTCACAAAGAAATTATGGAAAATGTGATGTTTCTCCCTGGAACTAATGGTGAAAGAACAGAACCCTTCATCTGATCTCAAAACTGAGAAGGGCCTGCTGAAATATCCTTTTTGTAGCATTAGCAGGAACATTCAACTAATGTATTTTATTTCCACAGTGCCACTCTGCTTTGTTGTGCCTTGGGAATACCAAAAACCCATCTACCAGAGACCCTCTCCAAAAACCAAAATCTCCTGCTTTCCTGCTGCTTTTACATTCTCTACAGTGTGGCAGCCTGTGCTCAATATGTATTATTTAGTAACCTACTCTGCAAAGTCAGACACAGAGCCACTGTCTTGCCTGTAGGGTCCTTTTTAAAAAATAGTTATAATCAAAACTTCCAATTTTTAATCCCACTGAAGTTGCTAGAACAAAGAACAGAGGCTCTGCTAAAGCTGAAGTCCATTTTGTTGCCTTTCGAGAATGATGCATTTCAAATGTGATTGATATTGTGTCTGTGTTTATCCATTAGAAAAGAAACATGTCCAGATCTGTCATATAATGACTTGTTGAATTTTTAATTTATTTTCTGCTGAATTTATTTCAAAACTCACCCTCAGAGACAGTAGGTGATGTGAACTCTTGTTTGTGCTTCATGCTGATCAGTATAAGGTCAATGTTTGAAATTTTACTTCCATTTTGAGCTACTGAGAGCAAGGCCAGCAGCTCCCTGTGTGACAGAGCTGTGACACCAGTCAGCAACATTTCCATCTCCTGAGAGCTGCTTCCTGCAGCTCTTTGTCATTTCCTTGTTTTGTCATTCCTTGACAAAACAAGGAAATAGCAGGGCTCTACTTTATGTGTGTTTTTCAGAAGGGTTTCCCCCTCTGTATTTGTGTGCCTGTGTCACAGGTGACATGCCCAGGAGGGAATTAAACTGAAGTGACACCAGTTTGCAGGTCCCCTGGCTGTCCTGCTGAGCTGCCTCTTACCTTTGCTGGAGTTGGGGCTGCAGGTGGAGAGGGGAGAGCTCTCAGCTGCGGCTGTGTCACAGAGCCTGAGCTGGTCACTGCAGCCCTGTCCTGACAGGAGGGGCTCAGGGCTATCCCAGGTAACAACAGCTGACAGGACAAAAGGAAACAGCCTCCAGTTGTGTCAGGGGAGTTTTAGGCTGGGTATCAGGGACAATTTCTTCACTAGGAGGGTGGTCAGGTGTGGTATTCCCATGCCCTCTGAACAGAGAGAAGCTGTGAGACAAGCAGAGAAGAAGGAAAACACAATTCATATAATTTGCTGTGCTTGTGTTGTGCTAAAGTAGAATGCAATATGGAGATTGTTTACCCAGAGTGAGGATGTTTTGTTTTCTTGGCCTGTCAGGGCCAGGTGTGTGTGTGGGACTGTCACGGGACAGCACCAGAGAATCAGAGATGAGTGCAGTTCTGTGCAGTTGGGAGCAAGGGTGAGTGCAGGGCAGATTCAGTTTAGATACAATGTACATAGTCTAGTATAATAAAGTAATTCTTTAGCCTCTGATGATGGAGTCAGATGCATCATTCTGTCTCCCCTCTGTCGGAGTTGCCTTTGATTTACAATAGTCAGGCATGGGAACAGCTGCCCAGGGCAGTGGTGGAGCCACATCCCATTCAGAAAATGTGTGGATGTGGCACTTGGTGACATGGTTTGGTGGTGGGCTTGGCAGTGCTGGGTTAAGGGTTGGACATGATCACCTCAGAGGGCTTTTCCAACGTGAATGATCCTGTGATTCCATGATTTTCACATGCTGCTCTCTGTGCTGGTCTGCAGTGGGTGATGAGGCAGCCTCCCACGGGAGTGGCTCCTGTGGCCCTGTCTAAGGGCTTGACCTGAGGCACAGGGAGAGCTCATGTGCACAGGGCTGGTTGGCCAGGCCAACCTTCCAGGGCCTGTCAAAGCCTGAGGGCACAAAGGGAAGGTCACCTAATCACTCAAAGGTAGACCTGGCCATTAACCCTGGAGACAACCTCAAAGATCTGGGACATCCCAAACCTCACTGAGGAACTCCCAGCCTCACACATCTTCAGGAGAAGAGATCCCAGTCATGGCACATGCTGCACCCCTGAGGGCTGAGGAGCTGGACAGCAGCAGCTCTGACATGCAGGAGCAGATCAGCAGGGCACAGTGTCCATGAGCAGCCAGGGCCTTCTGCCGGCCTCACCCCCTCAGTGCAGCACTTCCATCACCTCCCCTCCTTTTCCAGTGGCAGCCATGGAGATTCTTGTAACCCACAGACCCTTGTGACCATTCCAGGGCACTTGTGAGCTGCACCCATGTGTGAGATGGCTTGTGAGGGAACAGCAGAAAGACCTGGTGGAAAATTTCCATGTGGTGGCACTGCACTGTGAGTGGGACCATCAGAGCAAGCTTTGCTGTCGTGTGGGACCTGGAAATGTTCTCTGAAAATGTCCTCTTGGACATGGGGAGGAAACAGTAACACCCAAGGCCTCATCTGTAGAAGCTGCAGGATTTGGGACTTGTGGATCCGTGCCCCTGGTCCTGTGCTCATAGGAGGAGAGAAGAAGGAAAATGCTTGGCAGTCAGGAATCTGGAGGGATGTGCCCTGGTGCCACATCTCTGGCACATTGCAGAGATACCAGACACCCTCTCTATGTTGCATCACTTCATTTGCACCTTTTCTCCTGTCCACAGACTCTGTTGGACCCAGCAGGAGACACCAGACTCCACCTCTGGTGCATCCACAGAGCCTCCCTCACCTGCTGAATGCCAGATATTCATTCCCACTCCTCTGAAACACAGAGAGCAGCTGCCTGGCTCCCAGTGCTGTCCTTGGGCTCACCTGGGTGACTGTGCCAAAGGGGAGGCTGAGAGGGAGCCCATCTCCCTTGGGAGGTTTCTCAACTGATGGAAAAACTCTGGTGTGTGTGATGACCGGGCAGAAAATACTTTTCTCATCCTACAGATTCTTCTGAGTATAGACAAAATGTTCTGTTTTTCTGTGGAGCAGATGTCAGGCTTCTAAAAGCTTTTCCAGAAGGAAACTGGAGCATCTTGCAGAGCCCTAACCTCTCATCATTTGCCTGCCTAAGCCTGGGAATTTCTGACCCAGTTTTCTGGCACCCAAAGCAGAGAACCCAAGTGCAAAGTGAATTCTCTAAGCCAGAGCATTCCTTTGGCTTAGAGCAAGGATGTCTGCTCTGGACTCTTGTCTCCCAGGTGAATGCTCTGTCACCTGGGTGCCAGCTGTCATTCAGAGGAGAAGGTCTGTGTGAGAAGGGCTTGAGAAACCCTTCCTGCCACCCAGTGATGATCATGGGTGCCTTGACTGTCCTCCCTTGTTCTGTGGGTGCTGGGGCTTGTTCTGCACTGTGGCATGGTCCCAGGCTAACTGGGACATCTTCACTCACTTCAGCCCTGAAGGCTGAACCCAGAAGTGCAAAGTGCTCTGTGGGTGAGTTTGTCAAGTGACAAGGAGTCCTTCCTGCACTTGGAGTTCTGTGGACAATCTCTGGCCCCTGAGGCAGCTTGTAGTGTGAGCTGGGGCCTCTCTGCACTGCCCTGGAGCCTGCAGAGCAGTTCCAGGTGGTTTCTCTGGCTCTCCCTGGCTCCCTTGTATCATAGGCTTTGTTTGGAAGAAGGCTGAGGAGGCTTGCCTGTGTCCCTGGACAGCTGCAGAAACACACTGGCAGCTCAGCTTTTTCAAACCAAAACCTCCCTTGAGTTATTCAAACCATGACAGTAGTTTGGAGGATGGTTTTCTTCTCAGAGTGAAGATTAAGAAGACAAGGACAGGCCTTTGTTTGCAAGTGGTTCTCTCCCTTGAGCTGACCCAAAGCCTCCTCTGTGCTGGCAGGCCTGGGGAGCTGCTGGCTGGGACTGGCTGAGCCAGGCAGGTGCTGTGCAGCTGAGGGAACACTCTGTCAATAGCCAGGAGGACAGTACAATTATATTTTGTCCTCAACTATCGACACAGTGGCTCCTAAATGCCTCCTCTCTCTGTGTTATCTTCACAGGTCACCTTGGTATTCAGATGAGCTGCGACAGAGGAAGCATGAAGGGAGGAGGCTAAGTGCCAGTGGTGGAAGTCACACTCTAAAGGTGATCTGCTGTGACCCAAAAGCTTTCTGACATTCTTTGCCTTGCTTCTGATAGAGAGGAAGAAACTCTTCTTCTCCACACAGTGTCTGTAGAGTCCCAGCAAGCTGCTTCCCTCCAGAACGGAGGCTTCCAGCTCCAGGAGATTTCTTACCTGCTTCCCATGGGGAAGTGGCTGCAGGATCAGTCCCAGGGGTGGACTTGGCTCTGCTGCTGGGATCACACCTGATAACTAGGTGACTGTGTTCAGGCCCATTTGCAGTCCCATGCAATAGCCACTCTCAGATTTTTCTAATTAGATACTTTTCCTCTGTCTGATTCTCTGAAGCTGCTCAGTAGTGTAGTGGCAGGGGATGTGGTTTGTGTGCTCTGCTGCCTGCTCAGGCTGGTGGATGTGATCAGTCTCTGCATTAATGACCACAATGCCAGCACATCTTAAGTGGCTCTTTGCTCACACACTCAGGTTAACCTGTTCCATCCTGCCTTGAGCTTATTTGGAGGCAGGTTACTATGATGGAGTCTGGAAATAGGAATGACCAGTGGCCTTTCCCAATGGATAGGGTGTACTCATTCTGCTCTTGTGCCAGGTTGGACTCTGCAGTGCCTCCCTTATGAGGGAGCACTTTCTCCACCAATGGACAGGCTGTGCTTCTGCTTCCCATCCCCATAGCTGTACACCAAATTCTGCCTGAGTAGCACTTGGACCTGAGGATTTCCATGTTTTCAGTGCACTCCCCTGCTCTTTGCATGTGCACAGCTGAGGGATCACCTCCCACCCTAAGCCACACTCAGGGACTAAGTGGAGGCAGCAGCAAAAACTGAAAAGGCAGTCTAGAGAGACAAATCTTCAATCAGAATAAATTAGAAGGCCAAGGTTATAAAAACAAAAGTGAGTGAAAGGTAGCAAGGAAACATCCATGGCTAGCAGAGAAGGGCAGTAAGAGGAATATTTGAAGTGAAATGACAAAGTCTGCATCCAAGCAGGTTGCAGACCACCTGCAGCATGTGTGGGAAGCCTTGCCAGGGCTGGTTTGGCCATGGCCAGCAGTGAGTACACACAGGGCCAGCTTCCCTTGTTGGGCCTGGTTGAGATCTCTCTCACTGATCTAGCAAATGTTTCCTTAAAGCAAATCCCTGGTGCATCTGAACCTTTGCTGCTTGGCATCATCCTGACCACGGTGTGTACAACTGCTTCTGCCTGCCCGTTCTTCAGTGGCATTTTAGGGCTAATTAAAACCTTTACATTGGTGCCCTGGGTTGCAGGTGCTGTGACTCTTCCAGGCTGTGAGGATGAGCCTTGTCCAGGGCCAGGTGCAGCACCTTGGCCCCAGTGTGTGACACTGAAACAGCACCCATGACAGCAGCACTCACGGGTGGGAGTTTATCCTACAGGCTCAGAATGAAATTGAAACCATGACTCTTGCAAATAAACCATCTTCACATCTCAAGCCCACTAAAATGCCTTGTTCTAGTGGCCTTCTGTTTATTGCCATCTTAACTCATGGCCTTCTCTGAGAAACAACAAGAGATGTGACTCTCTGAGTGAGATTTGGTCCACATTTACCAGTTACAGTTAATGCAAACTTCCTATGGCAAGACACTGTTTAAGACCTCTGTTCCAGTCTAGCTCACTTGTATTTTTATTCCTGTGGCCTTGTTAGATCCCAGAGCTGAGTTTGGGAAGGATGGAAAGGGAGAGCTGTGCTGGGAGGTTGTCAGCTGGGTGGGGTAAGGTCCCTTGTCACAGCTGCTCACCAGGGACAGCACAGGTTGGTCACTGCTGTGTAATGAAGTGCTCCCTGCAGTTCTCCTTACAATGTAGCATTGGTTTTCACACCCTCATGGGTTTTTCCCCAGTTTTGCTTTGGCTTCTAGGGTTTTTTGTTCCCTTTTTTTATGGTCTACTAAACAGTTCTATTCAAGGGTTAACACCTTTCATTTCGGTTGGGAACGTGACTGGTGTGGCTCATTTTTCCTTTTAGCTCCAGCGTCCTTGGGAAGACCTACAAAAACATTCTGGCTCTTCTTCAGTTCTTATCACTTGTGTGTTTTGGGATAGTTTTCACATGTGGATGCATCTTGTTCTGCTCCCCATTTCTAGGGAATGAGCTCTGCGTCAGGAGTACCCTGGCAGTGCTGTCCATCCAGCCTGGAGCCTTTTAAAGCTTACAGAAAAAAGCTTGTCCACTTTGCTAAATATATTCCTTTTCACTTCTAGGTCCTCCTATAGAGCCTCTGGAGCCAACCAGGCCTTTACCAACTCTTCCTGTTCGCAGAATTCACTCCACTTCAGAAAGAAAACATGAGAGGCAGCCACGACCCCCCAGTCCTCCCCTGGGTGACAGGCCAGCCCTCCCTGGCTCCAAACCAAACATCTGTGATGGCAACTTTAACACTGTGGCTCTCTTTAGAGGAGAAATGTTTGTTTTCAAGGTACTGAGAATTCCCACTTACCCATGAGTCTTCCCTTCATTTTATTGCTGGAAAAGGTTAATAGAAGTATTTGATAGTGAGATTTGAAATGTCTGTGAAAATAGCTGTGTTCCTCTGAGGGTGATGACTGAGAAATATTGGAAGGAATTGTGAGCAGATTGGTTCTGTAATGTTTGGAAACAATGCCTGATGGAATTTACAGAATGCCCAGGCATCCTGTGCTCCAAAATGTGAACTGGGTGCATTGGCAGAGAATTCAGATGCCACCAAGCCTGAGAGGAGCCCCCTGTAAAGCCAGGAAGCAATACCAGTACCATGGGTAACCATTAGAGTGGGTTGGGTTGGGAGGGACATTAAAGATCACCTTGTCCCACCCCCTGCCATGGACAGGGACACCTTCCACTAGACCAAGCCCTGTCCCAGCTGGCCTGAAACACTTTCAGGGTTGGGGCAGCCACAGCTTCTCTGGGAGCAAGCCTCATTGTCTCAGAGGTGACCTGCATGGAACTGAACTCAACCTACCTGGGGAGCTGGAGTCAACCTTTGTTGTAAACTGCAGCTCTTTGCTCAATAACCCATTAGAGTACCAACAGAATATGGATATCCATGATCCCATTCCCAAAATAACAGCAGTTTTATCTCTGCCCAATGGGCGTGAAGTGTGGAAAGGGACATATTGAAGGTTATCAAATGGACAAACCACATCAGTTGCAGAAGATTCCTGAAATGAAACTTGTTGAAGATTGGGATGGTATCTCAGAAAAGTGTCAAAGCTTCTGTCCTGCTCATGCTCATCCCTGAGCATCCCCTGGGTGCTCAAGGGATATTTCATACCTCCTTTGTGCCTTTAAACCTTGTGTGTTTCCCACAGTCACCAGGTGATGTTCAGGCTGTCTGGCTCTCCTGGGCTCCAGGAGCTAAGCTTCAGCTGAACCAGGACAAGCACGACACCTCAGTGACAAGGCACGGAGAGGTCACAATGCTTACAGCTGTGGACTCGCTCCCCCCTGCTCCTTTCCCCTCTCCTTCTTTCCACCCTTTTCCACAGCCCCATCAATCAACATCTCCCCTTTTGTGCTGCCATCTGCCCCCCACAGCACTTCCCACACTGGAGACTCTGTTGGGCTGGGTTGGAGCTGTCACCTGAAGCAGGACTTGTGTCTGTAATGCTTGTGGGGCATAGGCAAGGATTAGCAGAGCTGGATGATGGACCCAGCCAGGTCTGACTGCAGGACAAGAGTGCTCAGTCTCAAGAGGCTTCTGGTTTCCTCAGGATCGCTGGTTCTGGCGTCTGCGCAACAACCGCGTGCAGGAGGGGTACCCCATGCAGATTGAGCAGTTCTGGAAGGGCCTCCCTGCCAAGATCGACGCAGCCTATGAGCGCTCTGATGGCAAATTCGTTTTCTTCAAAGGTACAGTACAGCTCAGCACAAGCCAGACACTCCTGCCTCAGCTCAGGCTGCTTCTGTGGCATGAAAATGGGGAAAACAGTTATGCTGCACCCTTGCCCTTCTCTGAGGGGGCACTTCAAGCAGCCACTGATCCTTAAAATACAGTTCAGTGTGGGCTGGCCTTGCCAGGACCATCTCTGTATAGAGTTAATATCAGTTAGGGGAAGTTGGCTTTCATGTGACAAGAAACAGCTCCTATTTCCCAGCGAGTGCCAGTGCCCTGTTTATCTCCTTGAACATCTTTTGCCAGGGCACTGAGCCCTCTTCAGGGGCAGGGCACACCCAAACCTCATTTCTGGACAATTGTCTCCTAAAGAGACAAAATGAGCAACCTTGTGATGGGGCCCACTTTAGCTCCTTGTATGATGGCAGTGCCTGAACAGGATCCTGTAACTTGAGAGCAAGTGGTGAGCAAGGAAGGGTGGCTGGAAAGCATGGCTGGTACAAAACCACAGTACCTGGGCTTCTGCATTTGTGTCTGCAGCTCCAGTACCTCATCTTTCTAAACTGTACTAAAACTCGAGAGGCTCAGGGAAAGGCAACAGAAATGTCTGAAAAGCTTGGGCTGATCAACAGCTCCGCCTGAGCAAAGGATGGCAGAGAGGGGATGAGACAAGTCTGAAATTTTGACTGGCATGAAAAGGTAAATGGGAAAGGACCATTCAACAGCTCTCCCAAAACAAGAGCTGAGAAGCAGCAGATGAAATGAGGTTTCAGATTCAAAATGAAGTGGAGTAGCAGCTTTTTCACAGATTGCAGTTAAGCCTGGAAGCCCTCAGCATGCTGCAGTCCACTGGTTGGTTTAGGTTCATATCAATCTGACTCCTAACAGGCCAATGTGTTTGTTGTTGTGTCCCCACTCTCCTCTAGGAGATAAGTACTGGGTTTTTAAGGAGGTGACGGCAGAGCCAGGCTACCCCCACAGCCTGGTGGAGCTGGGGAGCTGCCTGCCCCGGGAGGGCATCGACACCGCGCTGCGCTGGGAGCCCGTGGGCAAAACCTACTTCTTCAAAGGGGACAGGTACTGGAGGTACAACGAGGACAAGAGAGCAACGGACCCAGGCTACCCCAAGCCCATCACCGTGTGGAGAGGAATCCCTCAGGCTCCTCAGGGGGCTTTCATCAGCAAGGAAGGCTGTATGTGTCTGCAGGCATTGCACCTCTTAGATTGGGAGAGCTGGTCTGTGCTGGGAGCTGGGCGGTTGGGTGTGGAGTGTTTTGAGTATTTTCTGATCCAGGAATCAAGTCTCAGAAACCCTGGGGTCACCTGTGCTTTGTGAGCAGCGGCAGTCTGAGATTCTTCCTGACCCTCATCCAACCCGCACACCTCCTCAGCTGCTAAACCACATTGGGACAATCCAGCTCTGTGGGAATGGGACTTTTTCTGCTGTAATAGACCCTACCCAACTTTTCCTGGGCCCTGGTTCTGGGGGTGCTGGAACTTATATTTCCTCCTAATCTACCTGTAGAGAGCTCTGGCTCTCTGCTAAAGGCTCCAGCCTGTCTGATGTCAGTAGTTATCCTTGAAGTTGTGCTCTCAGTAGGGGCTTGGGGCTCCAGAGGCTCCTTCCAACACATTCCTTTCTCTGATTTGAAGATTTCCTCCTACAGTAAGGGAAAGAGCCAACAGAAGGGGTTTGTGCCTTTGAGGCCGTGTTCAAATTTGGAGCTGTGGTGTGAGAGGAGGGCTGGAGGGCTGGGCCAGGCTGGAGGGATGGCAGTGAGAGTCAGCTAAGCTGAGGAACAGTGCAGGAGACCAACACTCACCACAGCTCCCTTCTCCTGTTCTCTTTTTTCCTAATAACTTGAGAGTCATTAGAAAATGGGTCATCTGGGGAGAGGGAGGTGCTTCAAATAACATGTAGCATAAAGCATCACCCTTTTATTAGCAGCAGAACAACACTGCTCCTTAACACAGGCCAAATCTTCGGGATTCTGTGGCAAAAGGATTCATCTTACTCAGCATTTGCTCCCCCAGGCTGAATGAACAGAAACAGGGTGTTCTTCCAAACACTGTCATACCTAGGCACATGCTGGGCACCCTGCATGTGATGTTAATCACTTAGCAATGATGAGCACATATTTACAGATGCCTTAGTTAAAAAATACCTCACTGCAGAACCCCTCCTTTAAAGATAGTAGGGTTTTCTTTTTTAATTCCCACTTGTCTTGGCCAAGGGGAATGATGTTCCATAGGCAATGCTGAACATGCTAGCCAGGGTTACAGCTTCTCCTTTAAATCCCACCTCCAAAGCCACTTTCACTTTCCAATGGCTTGGGAATGTGCTGGATAAATGTGTTTTACTGACTTAGGTAGTGTCTGTCTTCAGGCTCCCTTAATGTCCTCCCACAAGCACAGCTCACCAATGGGAAATAGTGAGAAATACTCTCTGTTTTGTCTCCTAGTTTACACCTACTTTTACAAAGGGAAGGAGTACTGGAAGTTCGATAACCAGAGGCTGAGTGTGGAGCCAGGCTACCCCAGGTCGATCCTCAAGGACTGGATGGGCTGTAACCAGAAGGAAGTTGAGCGGAGCAAGGACCGGCGCCTCCCGCACGACGACGTGGATATCATGGTGACAATAAATGACATGCCCAGCACTGTCAATGCCATCGCAGTGGTGATCCCCTGCATCCTGTCTCTGTGTATCCTTGTCCTGGTATACACAATCTTCCAGTTTAAAAACAAAGAGGTGCAGCAAAATGTTGTGTACTACAAAAGACCTGTCCAGGAATGGGTATGACACGGCCTGCTGCACATTTCAACTCATTGAGCTGATGAGGACTATGGACACACAAAAGAAGTGGAAAAAAATGCATTGAAAAGCCTACCAAACAAAACTACTTCAGTGACCTACAAGTTTTGGACACCCTGGGATGGAAATAAGCAGGAAAACTGGAAAAAATACAGGCAGGCAGCCTTGCAGTGTGGAGCCTCTTTCCTTTGTACTGCTTTGGTCACCTGCCAGCCGTGGTGCCATCCACCGGCTCGCTCTGCCAGCACCAGAGTCTTCGAGACAGGTTTCAACTGATCTGGGAAACTTCCTTCAGTTCCCTGCACCAGTGCTCCCTGTTAAACCCAGCATTCTCCAGTGTAGCTAAACCACCTCTGAACAGAACCATTTTTTTAATAGCTGTCTCATAAAGGAATTAAGATCATGAAATCTATGAACAATTTCAGTGTCATAAGCAGAAGACATTCTGATGCTGAATCATTCTAAAAAAATCTTCTTAGTTTATTAAAAAATCCAGGGATCTGCCTGGATACGATTTTCCAATACCTGCTGGTCAGATGTTTTGTACATTCATAACTAATCAATGCTGCCACTCAGCACAGTGCACAAGGAACCACCAAGCACTCAAAGAGGTACCGGAGTGCGGAGCAGAAGCTCAAGAAGCACCAAACCAGACACCTGGCAACATCAAGCCCTAGACTGGGACAATCTGAAGACAAAGTAATTGGGTCTTAAAAAACAACCAAACCAATCATGGTTTTTGTTTTGGGAGCCACTCATGAAAGAAATATTTAAATGTCATGTAAGTTGGTTTAAGCTCCCACCAGCAAGAACCCAGGAACCAATGGTTACCAAAACACGGGGAATGAGTACAGACAGACTGCACTCTGCCCGTTCAGACGCTGGGAAAAGATGAGTTGTTGTTCCGTGGCATGTGTAACTAGATTGTGGAATTTGTATGTTGGGTTTCAGGAGAATGGAAATGTTTGTTTGGAGTGAGGTCGTCATTATATTTTGGTGAAATAATCAAGGTTCAGTAAGAATTAGGCCTGTTTATAAAACTAAATCCAACCCCTGTAGATGTTACAAACATTGTATGCCTTCAGAATTTGGGGGTTTGTTTTGCCCACTTCTTCACAGGCAAATATTTGGCAAGGACCAAAGGAAGCATGCCACACAGTAGAATGAGTTTACCATGTTTGACAGAGCCATAAAAATCAGGTAAAGGCAAGAAAAATACCTTAACTTTCAGCTAGTGACTTTCCACAGATCTCTTCCTACAAGAATAGCTTCTGCTTGTCCCTCTTACAGTTGTGAGTGGTTCAGGACATTGTGCCCTAGCCACAAACTTTTGATTTTCATGTTGATGCTGATATTTTTACCATGTTGAATAAGAGTGGAAGAGCCTTTTGCAGTGCAGTGTAATGGTGAAGCCCAGCACTGCACAGAAGTGCCATCCATGCCAGCACAAGAATTGCTTTGCCCGCTCACCATGGGGAACAGGTGATTAACCTAAACCCCCTGCCTATAACTGAATTTTATTGAGTGCAATGAAGTGCAATGCACAGAATGTCCACTTAGTATAGAAAATTACAGCTTTGTAATGTCAGCTCTGAAAAAAAACCCCAAGGACAACAAACACGCTAAAACTATTCCTAATTACAATGAGGAACAAAGCAGCAGAGAGATTGTTAGCATTTGGATTGCTAATTAGTGCTCAAATATTGCTCTGGTGAAGCAGGATAGACACTTAGATTCGTCTGGTGAAGCCCACTAGGACTGCAGTAACATGTGGTCTCAAACTGTATTTTGTCCTTCATAACTGATTTCCATAGCCAAGCTGTTTATTGTGTTTAAACATAAACTATTACCAACATATTACAAAGTAAGTGAGAAGCTCGTAGATGCAAAACTTTGAACTGTAGTGACAAAACGTGCTAACGTCTCATGGTGAGTGAAGGAGTGCGAAGGACCAAAGGAAACCAGAGCTCCTGATCAGACAGCCCCACGCTACTCCGCGTTGCTCTGTGCCCCAGAGGTGTGGTGGGACACACCACGGCCACCTGGCACCTCGGTCTCATCTGTACGCTGCCATCTCGCCAGGACTGCGACAGCCCAAACCTTTGAGCAACTTCCAACAGCCATCGTTAAAAAAAAAATTATTAAAAAAAAAAAATTTACAACGGAGAGCAGTGTCTGGGTTTGTTTGTATTTTCTCCCCCTCGCCCCGGTGAGGGTTTTGGCCTGCCCAAGGAAGGAGCTGATCGGGCAGCGCAGTGCCCTGTGCCTGGGGTGGCTGCAGCAAGGTGAGCTGCTGCCCTGGGCTGCCAAAACCCAGCCTCAGCTGCTGCTCCAGAGCCACAGAAACACCCCAGGGCCTTTTCTACCTGCCCTGTGCCCCCTCCTGGGGCAGGTGTTACATATAGGAGTTTCCAGGGGGTGAGGTATTCCAGGAGGTGTTCAGGGGGTGAGAACAGCCCTCTGCAGCCACAGGGGGTTGCAGAAGGGGAGGCAGCTTTCCTCCAGCACAATCCCACTCATTATCACCTCTGTTTTGCTAAGATCAGCCCATGGGCAGTCCTGGGGTAACTTGGATCTGGGCACAAACATGGGGTTTTTGGTGTAAGGGACAGTTCCCACCCCTGAGCTCTTTGCTGGGATCCTACAGGAGCACTGGGCTTGCTGCCCATCAGCCTGGCCAAAGCTCTCTGTGGGCAGGGGCTGCGTTCCAGCTCCTGTCCAGAAATGCAGGACACATCGTTCCCACACGGGAGCAGGGATCAGCAGTGCTAATTCAACTCTAACAAGCAAAAGACTGTTTTGTGTACCTGTGATCCTGCTCTGCAGCACGGGGATTTGGACAGCCCAGGGACCTTGGAACACCCTGGACAAGCTGCCAGGCACACTCATTATACTGCATTCAATATTGTATTTGGGTTTTTTTTCCAGTTTTTGACTACTTTGAATAATTTCATCACCCTTCAGGCTCATTTTTACAGGCTCATTTTTTACATTTTACATCCTCTGTAAAGGATCCTAACAAGTTTTTGGCCATTAAAGCCCACACAGCTACGCACCCCAAGACCTTCCCACTGAACCCAGTTATGAGACTTTCATTTCTCCCTCCTGTCACATTCACCCCGAGGCCAGATTCCAGCCCTTCTCATAGCATCACCTATTTGTCCAGCACTCCTTCAGTTCCACTGATCATTCCTGCAACCTTTCCCAGCACCTGAAGTCACATGTTGCCTTTGCCTGATGGCAAAGGTGCCAGGTGGCTTTAGTCATGCTATGTAACTCACACCTTTGTAGCTCAATTTAAGAATCCCAAAAACCCATAGGAACCCAGCTCTGGGAACGTTTGATTTGATTCACTATTGAACATACAATTTGATTTTATTGACTATTCCTTAACACCTCTTGGCATGATCAGCACACATGCTGGTGCCCCAGGCTGTCATGCCAAGGGCCTGTCACCTGGAATCCTGCCATTCAGGAGCCCTTCACCTGGGCTCTCATGTCACCCTTGCTGTGACTCAGTGCTGCACTCAGGCTCCTCCTCAGCACCTTGCTCCTGCCAGCTCTGGCACTGCAGGGCAGCTCTCAGGGCAAGCCATGGGCAGCAGCACGAGAATTCCACCCCTCCTTTCCCCAGCCTCTTTTGGAGTTTGAGACCCAAAATTTAATGTAGATGAGCATTACTCCAGAATATCTATTTGCAGAAACACTTGGAAACCACTGTGCAACACTTGCATCTCATCTACACACTGAGTTTAGGATAAAGATGCATCATGGATTTCCAGCTAATGCTGCTTTGGGCTCTTTGGGCTTTGTTTTCCTCATAGGCTCCAGACATTGTTTGCTTTCTTGACCATTACTGAACCCAGAGCATGTCTGTTCCAATGTGGAGCTTCAGTCAGGAGTGTGCTCTTGCACTGCTCAGAGCTCACCACTACTGGGTGAAATCTGGATTCTTTAACACAATGTGCTTCACACTTCACACTCAGCTGCAGTTTCCCTTTCTATCCAGTCCTCATCCTCCCTAGTCTGACTAAGTCAGTATGGCCAAAATCCCCTGCCCTTCCTAAACCTGGCAAGAGGACTTCCCTCATTCCATGGGATCACTGACCCAAGGTCCCCAAATGCTTTTTGAAAATACAACAGTACAAGAGACCTTCTCCCTATCCCTGAGGACTCTTAAAGAGGTGCACAGGTCTTGTGGGACACAACTTGCCATTGAACCACGTTTATCCTCTCTCATGATCTGTTTCTAAACCCATTCTTTATTATAGTTTGTTTTCCTTGTACACAGCTCCATCTCACTAGCTCAGGATACCCACAGAGCCACATTTAAAACAGGTATCACATCTGTTCCACCCAAGAGCTGAGCCCTGTGAGGTGGCCAAAGAGAAGCAGCTTCTCACTCTAAATACTGAGACAGGCTGAGAGGAGACCTGGAGTCAGGGCCAAGACAGGTGGTGCATATTAAAAGGCTGATATCTGATCACAGATGATCATGGCAATCTTTATTCTGAAGTTTAAGTGGTAACCTTTTATCAGCCAAATCTTACAAAGTCTATCCTGAACATCCAGACAGTAAAACAAAAACAGAAATTTACTCAATTTTCTACAAAGCCCAAAGCACCTGGGCTGAAAACAGCTCTGCCCATACAGCCCACAGGTCACCATACCCCAAGAGAACTCAGCTGAGAGCACGGCAGTGCTCCAGTGTAGAGACAAGTGAGAGCTTCCTCTTACCCTTGGATGGGAAATGGAGGCACTTCCATGCCCTCAGTGCACCCTTAATGGACAAGCAGGAAAGCAACTGAAATGAGATATCCTGACTAACAGCTGTGTAGAAAGAAATTACAATCTTCTGCCTGAAAGCAGCACCTACAGCAGCTTTCATCTGGCACAGGCAGAGCTCTTCATGAGGAAGCTCCCAAATCTGTAGCCCTTGACTGACTGCTCAGAACCATGCTATTTAACCTTTGTCTCCAAGGTAACTCCAGATAAGGTGGTCCAAATCTATTGGGATTTGCTGATTTTTAAGTTTCCCATTGTAGGAGGTGAACTCCTGCAGGACAAATTAAGCCCACTGGCAAGAGTGCCTTTTGGGCCCTCTCCTGCAGGTGCCTCAGAAGCAGCACAGGTGACACCAGGTCAAACACTGATCCTGGAGGTCCAGGGACTCCCACACTGTTATTATTAAAAGCCCTTGGACTGACACTGAAAAACTCCAGTTTTTATCCAAGCTGATCATTTCAGAATCACCATCCCATGGGAACAGCTGCAAGTCAGGGCAAAAGAGCAGGTGATCATTTTTGAATTATTTTGTGGCAAGTAAACTACTGTATTTCTGGTACTGGACATACAAAGGGGTCTTACATGTACCTAGAGCAGAAACACCACTCAAGCAGGAGTGTGGAAAGAGAGGACAGCACATGTAGTGCCAAAACAAACTCTGTGCAGCAGGACAGTGGTGCAAGAATTAAGGCAAAATAATCTCTAGTGATCAACATCCAAGAGCCACAAAAGTAAATATTGTGGGGTAATCTGAGAGGCTCAGTTGGCATCACAGAACCAGAAAGCAGAGCTGAAGAACTGAGCAAAGGGATAGAGAGCATTCCTTATTTGTATCTTATGCATGTTATTTGTCAGTTTTTGTGGTAACAGTTTACAAAAGATGACAAAAATTTGGTTTTGTAGCCTCTCCTTTGGGCCAGGCCTGCAGAAACATCATCAGAAGTTCTGGATGTACTGTGATCCAAAGTGCAGCTCAACACTTCACTCCTTAGGAGCTTTCTGGGAAGTAGGAACCAACACTGCTCATGTCAGGCTAAAAGACAAAACAGAAAGAAGGTTTGGTTGTGCCAGAGTGCAGAAGGCATTTCAAAATACCAGCTTCAGTCAGTTCTCACCTTCCCACTACAAAGGCCCAGAAGAAATTTCCCTTCCTAGGAAAGGACCTATGATAAGAGGGAAGCAAGATGTTTTGTTTGCTAACAGCCAGCCACAGGATCAGACTTCTCAGGCTGGCAAAGGCAAAATGCACATTCAGCCTGGCCCAGGTAATGATCTACAGCTCAGAGCAGGTTTAATTACAGCTCTGATATGTTCACAGACATCAAGACTTTGTACCCAAAGTGTAACAGGGCAAAGAATAATTTAAAGGGTTTTCTACTGAAGGAACATCTTATGCTGTAAACAATTCCCAGATTGCGGCTGAGAACTCAGCAACGCAGTTACAATGCTCAGGAAGTTCAGGAACACACTTTCAGCACCACATCAGTGGTGCTCAGGGTTGTAACTCAGGGCTCAAAATCAGTTCCCACAGGACATTCATCTATCCTTCTGCCTAAAGTAAAAACATTTGTTATGAAAAATATTTACATACATTAATGAATGGGGAAGGTCCCATATCATTATCACTCCAGATGGAAAACAACACCTGCCTCACATTAAAAAGTAACTTGAACAAAGCCTTTAGCAAAAAGGCTTAAAAAAATTCAAGTTAGCATTTTTAAATGTAAGAGGTTTATGGCAGCAGCAGCTGACAAGTTCCACAGTCTTTTTGGCTCCAGAAATGGTTACAGCTAGCATTTGAAATAACAGTTGAATAACTACAGTGATCAAAAGCCAAGATGACAAGCAAAGTCACTGGTATTTTAACTTTTAAAGTAAGATTTGTTTTAAAAAAACCCATTCGTGCCATAGCTGAGCACTGAACAGTTAGGAAAGAAAATGTGCCAGCTGAAACAGATGTTAGTTCTCATAAAAAGGATTCTCATTACAACAGCACATTTCATAACCCAATGAATAACTGCTGCCAGCAACCAACAAAAGGGGAGAAGTGAAAAAATGATGATTAAAGCAGACAGATCAACTGTGAAACCAGCTGCTTTTATAACCAAGTCTTGCCTGTTCTGCCCATGACTCTGGATCCTCCTACCTGTCAATGAGGGAATCCCTCATGTTGGTGGCGATGGTGCTGGGCTGAGCCTCGTTGAGCCTGAAGATGCTCTCGATGACGGAGAGCTCGGTGCTGGTGGTGTCCAGCCCGCAGAAGGCGCACCAGTCGTTGACCACCATGCCCGCGGCGATCACCTCGCTGCCGCGGTTCACCGTGCCCGCCTGCCAGACACAGCAGCCATGAGATGGGGCTGGCACAGCTCCTCACACTGCCTGGCACAGCTCCTCACACTGCCTGGCACAGCTCCTCACACTGCCCTGGCACAGCTCCTCACACAGCTCCTCACACTGCCCTGGCACAGCTCCTCACACTGCCACACTGCCTGGCACAGCTCCTCCTCATACTGCCCTGGCACAGCTCCTCACACTGCCACACTGCCCTGGCACAGCTCCTCACACTGCCTGGCACAGCTCCTCACACTGCCTGGCACAGCTCCTCACACTGCCTGGCCCAGCTCCTCACACTATCTTGGCACAACTCCTCACACTGCCCAGGCACAGCTCCTCACACTGCCTGGCCCAGCTCCTCACACTGCCACACTGCCTTGGCACAGCTCCTCCTCACACTGCCCTGGCACAGCAGTTCCTCACACTATCCTGGCACAGCTCCTCACACTGTCCTGGCACAGCTCTTTGCTGGGGGGCTCAGCTCACACTGCTGAAGAGAGCAACTCTGCCACCCGCAAAGTTCTGAAGGTATCAGATAAAATGATTAATGAACAGCCTTTACTCTCTGGTGAGAAACGGGTGTGGCATTCAGTGACAGAGAATCCAAGGAGCAGGAAGGATAACAGCATTCACACATCCAACCGAGCAGGCACAGGAATTTCTTACTTAATCTTTTTAAAAGATTAAACTAAAAACCAGGGTGTCAGAATGGTAGGTGCTGCTGCCTATTTTTGTCCCCAACAAGCCTTTCCTGTCGAAAGGGAAGCTGAGTGAACATTCAGGCAATGCAGTCAAACCTCCACTCAACATTCACCACAACTGGCACAGGGATAGTGGCAAGGAAGGCTCTTTTGCAAGGTTTTATTCCAGCAGGGTAACACAGTAACTGAAGGGCAAACCCCCGGAAAAGAGGATGAACCACGTGGAGCAGGCAGCCTATAAAGGGGAAGGGGTGGGGGGCCGAGCCAAGGGCTGGGCAGAGGGGCCTGGCCACCAGGGGAAGGGAGTGGCCACTAGGGTGCCCAGCCCGTGACAGGGGAAAGAGAAACCAGAGGAGGTTGTGACACCGAGTCCATGGGGGAGTCTGTTTTTCCCTTTGGGAGGGCTAACTCCATGGCAAGTAGTTAATGGTGTTTCCAGGGCTGAGGGCTTGGGGAGTGACCAAAAGGAGAGAGTCCATGGGATGCTACAACTGGCTTCAGCCAAACCACAAACAGCCTCACATTCTGTATCTGCACAATGTGCACAATCCCAGCAGAGCAATGCTTCAGAGGGCAGCTAAAAGCCCTGAGCAGCTTATGCAAACTCAGGAAGGACAAGAAACTGTACTGAAGGCTTGGTTCAAGTCTCCTCCTCACCTCCCACTCAAAATCACTTCACAAAAAACCTGTACCTGAGGGCCCCTGAGCTTGAGCAACATTGCACTGGAGCTGGGAGGGAATGGGAGGGGCAAACACTCCACAAAGGCCTTACCACGAGTGGGACCTGCAGCAAAGAAGAGAGCTCATCCTGGTCATCGATGGAAGTCTTGGGGTGCACGATTCCTCCCTGGTTACTGAACACACAGTAACTTCCAACCAGCACCTGGTCTGCTACTGTTTGTCTGAACACCTCCACCTTCAGCACATCTGCCAGGATCTCTTCTGTCTCCTGCAAATGGAAGGAGGATAAAGCCTTCAGCCAAATGCAATTGTGGAGTGGGAAGTCAAGCTGCTCCTGCACACAGCCCTCAGCTGGGAGCCTCCCACACTGCACAGCCCAGTGCAGCCCAGCCACAGTAACACACACAGCCAAGCTCCACACTCCACATGTTCCCAGTTTCCTGTGTCATTATAAACACAACCTCCTGCCTTTGCTGGAAAGTGCCCAAATTCCCCCCCTCTGTTAGCAGTACATCACTTGTATCAATTCTCAGCAAACCAGTCCTCTTTGCTCCCAAACCGCTGGGACAAAATGATCTTATGCTCCTCATAACTCTAACAACTCTTTTCCTCTCCTCATTTCACTGTGAATTATTTTGATTTCTCTCTCTTTGGCAATCTTACATTACTTTTTACACTTTTTGAAAACATATAGTACAAAGCCTTCTTCCATCCCCTAATTTTTCCTTTTGCACTCCTGCCACTAAATCCTTCTCCTTCATCACCTTTAGCACAAGCTGGAAGCAAACACTTTCAGGACCTGCAGCCACACAACACATCTCTCTCAATGCTATTTAGGCACCTGTTCTCAGACATAAAATGGGAGTGATGTTGTCTCCTCTGCCCTTATTTTAAACTCTCATACAAGAACCTTCTATTTTTCTTTCAGACCCCTGTAATGATGCACATCCATGGTCTCCTTCAGTTATGACATGCTCTGGCTCACTCAGCTGTAGCTTGTAACTCCTCCTGTGTTCCTCACTGCACTTCTCTTTACACTCCTGATTAGACCGATGCACACTCTACCTCACCCAATTTTACACACCCAAAGCAAACTGCACCCAATGATCACTGATTCACAGAATGCTTTGGGTGGGAGGGACCTTCTTCCTCTCATTCCACCCTCTGCCATGGGCAGGGACACCTTCCACCACACCAGGTTGCTCCAAGCCCCATCTAACCTGGCCTTGGGCACTTCCAGGGATGGGGCTTGGAGCTTCTCTGGGCACCCTGTGCCAGAACCTCACCACCCTGTCAGGGAAGAATTTCTTCCCACTATCCCATCTAGCCCTGCCCTCAGTCAGTGGGGAGCTGTTCCCCTTGCCCTGCCCCATGATACACAGGATCCCCCACTCCCTCCCATCTCCAAAGCACATCCACCACTCCAGCCTCAGCCTGGGCAGCATTTCCCAGCCCCGCTCTGGATGTGGGAGCGTCCCAGAGCCCTGTACCCTGTCCAGGTCCGGGTGCACCAGAGCCACGTAGTCGTTGCAGGTGGTGACGTTGCCCAGGGCCGAGAGCCGCTCCTCCACGCGCTGGATGCGCACGGAGTCGGGGAGGCTGTTCCGGATGTGCTGCAGCTCCTGGTCTGTCGTGCTGCTCGGCACCAGCAGCCCGTGCCTGTTCCCTAGCAGGACAACAGGAAACAGGACTGAATGAAAATAATGCTCCCACAGGTTGTGTTAGCACTGCCCTGCTGTTCACACATGGCTTCAGCTGCTCGTGCTCTGTGCACTTCTTTTAGGCCCAGAATTTTGCCCAGGAGATGTAAAAATGACCAGCACCTCAGGAAATGAAAAGCCAGGCTGAAGCACATAGTGTGGGTGAATGGCACTATCTTTACCCCCTTCTGTCTTCCAATAGGACAAAAGCAGCCTAGAGGCTCTCAGTGAGAAACTTAACAAGGAACTCTCCGTGCAGATGCCAGTTGCCCTACAAAAGGCCCAGGGCTAGTGTTTGTGTGACTGTGGCAGCACGACTGAATGGTTAACGAACAAGAAATAACCTGATCAGACCTAACACGTCTCACCAGGCACAGACACGTAAAAGGCTTTTCCTGACTCTCACATTCGGTATCGCCTCCCCCTCCCTGGGCACCGAGGAGCAGCCGAGCTTCCCTGGCCCCGAGCGCCAACACCCCACCCCGGCTCCGGGCGAGTCTCTGTTTCCCTCGGTCCTTCACAGAACCAGCCAGGTTGGAAAAGACCTTTGAGCTCATCCTTCCCTCTGCTCACACACTCGAGGCACTCAAAGAACCCTCGAGGGCGAGGGGCGCTGCCCCACGGGCTCCCCGGCACGGCTCAGCCCCGCTGTGGCCCCGATCGAACCGCGTCCCCTCCCCGTCCCCCCCGAGGCTCCCCCCGGCTCACGTACCCACACACATCCTGCCGATGATGCGGCAGCCGGCGATGGAGGCGTGAACCACCGGGATGGTCCCGAAGAGCTCCCCCTCGAACACGCTGCAAGGAGAAAGTGCCTCGTCAGGGCCGCGCGGGGCCGCGAGCAGGGCCGGGCCGGGCCGGGCCCGCCTCACCTGTAGAAGTTCTCGGAGCCGCCGATGGCCACGAGACAATAGGCGTTGGTGAGCTTGGCGAAGCAGCCCAGTTCGTTGTTGTTCTCAAAGCTGGCGCGGACCGCCATGGCAGGAACGGGAATGCGAGCGGGGCCGGGAATGGGAGCGGGAATAGAGCCGGGAACGGGACTAAGAAGGGGGCCGAGAACGGGAAAGGGAACGGAGCTGCCTCCGGGAAGGAAGCCGGAACGGGACCAAGCTTGGGGCGAGAACGGGAACTGGGCGGGGCCGGGGCCGGGAAGGAGCTGAAGCAGGAACGGGAAGAGGAACAAGGACGGGAACAGGGACGGGCCGCGGCGGCTGCGAGCGCCTCCGCCGGAACCACGAGGCGCCGCCGCTTCCGCTTCCGGCGGGGCGCACGCGGGGCCGAGCGGCGCCGGCCGCCCCTGTCGGGGACAGCGCCCCCAAGCGGCCGGGGGGTGAGAGCGCTCAGGGGGCGCCGCCGTGAGGGGAGCGGGGCGGGACCCGCTGAGGGACCGGGCCTGGAGGGACCGGCCCGTGGCGGCAGCACCGCCCCAGGCACCGCTCGCCAGCTGGGGCCCCGCCACGGCCCTGTGGGACACAACTCCTCCCCGTGTGCCCGGATCCCGCCTAGGGCTGAGCCGGCCCGTGTGTCCCCACAGCCTGGAGAGGCCGCCACGGGTCCAGGGGCGGCATCGCTGTCCTTGTCCCTGGTGTCCATCACTGTCCCTGTGCCCGTACCAGGTGTGCCATGGCTGTCCCTGTCCTTGTGCCGGTGCCGGGCGTGCTGTGCTTGTCTCTGTCCCTGTGCCATGGCTGTCCCTGGCCACTGTGGGCCACCCCCTCTGTGTGCAGCCCCGCCATGCCCTGGTGCTCCCCCGGTGCTGGCACTGTCCCTGTCCCAACAGGAGCCATGCCTGGGCACCCCCTCCCTGCTGGCGCCTGTGGTGTAGGACAGCAGCCGTGTCACCTGTGAGCTTGACAGGCCACCCGGGACCCAGCTGCCACCTGAGCGCCTCTCTCGTGTGTAGGGGCCACCTGTGTCAGCTGCCACCAGTGTTCAGGTGTGACCCCATCCGTGTCCTGACATCACTGCCGTGCCAATGTCAGCCGTGTGCTAATGCCAAACGTGCCCAGACATGTCCCTGTCCCCTCCTGGCCTGGCACGGCTCAGCATAGCGGGGGTCTGGCCACACTCAATGCTCACCCCCTCCACCAGGACCCAACACGGCTTTTCCCAGCAGAACAACTCCTTTATTTTTCACATCCCCCTGCCTTTGTTCATTTCATTTTCACCATATGGATACAGGGAGAGGAATTGCTCAGCATGGAGAGAACCAGGGCTCACCCTGAAGACCTCAGTGGCCAGTTCCCAGGTGTAGCAATGGCTTTGCTGTAAGTTTGAGGGGAAATGGTTCTTTCCCAAATAGGTAAAAAGAATGTTGATTATATTTATGTGCTTTTCTCCCTCCTGCCACAATCATGTAATTGAAAATTTGAGCTGCAGTTGCTAATCTCGTCTGAATCAGTCATCTACATTGATTAGACACCTTTTAACAGGAACAAGACTAATGTTTTGATTCCAAGCCCCAGGCATGATGATTGGCAGGGAAAAGCAACCCCTGGAAAATCAGAGCAGAGGCCAGCTCGAGGCCCAGGTCAGAGTTCGAACCGACTGTGTATGTGTTTGGATTTTAGTTTGTTGTACTTGGTGATCAGGTCCAGCTTGCTGTGCCCCAGAGTCATTCTCTTCTCCGCCCCGTACGCGCTGTTCTTTTCCAGCAGCACATCCTCTGGGAACTTGTCATAGCAAGGCACCGCGGACTTTTTATCCCGTTTGAGGTGGTTGTATGGGGAGAAAAGGTCAAAATAGCCATGTCCAGGGCTCTGTCTCTTTTCTACACCATAAACCACGTTCTCATTTTCAGCTGGCAGCTCCCCAGAGGTGGCCACAGGAGCTCTCTGCTTCAGGCTGGTCCCGTTGCTGCCGGTGCCCTCTGACAGGGACTGCAGCAGCTGCCCTGCTCTCGGTGGGGAGCAGTGGCTGCTGCTGGCCTTAGGGTCCCCCTGGTCACCAGGTTTACTGGAGGAAGGCTCCGGCTGCAGGAATGTCCTTGCTGTTATGAGGTTTGATTTGGGATACAAGGCTGGGGTAGGTTTATTTGGAGGACTGTTCGCCGAGTCTGGTGGTTCTTCTTGCTGTTTAGGGCAAGTGGGCTTCAGGAATGTGTCCTCCTTCCCCTTCTTATTGCCAGAATCAGAGCTGGAATCTTGCTTTTCCTGGTGTGCACTGCAGCTGGAGTTTTTCATGAAGGGAGACACTTTTATGCTCCTGATGCTCACATTGGAAAGGCTGCTGGAGGGGCTCAGGGTCTCAGTATCATTCCCCTGAGTGGGTTTTAGAAGACAGTTGTCAACTTTTGAGGTATTCCAAGAAGAGAGACACGTCCCAGGATCTGGCACACAGAAGCTGGTCACTGCTCTGGACTCTGCGTACAGGTACCGGAATTCCTTTTCAAACTCTGCAACAATTTGCCCACGGAAGTGGGTCACCAGGCCAGTGTGGACTTGGCTGCAAAGCCAGGTGAAACTGCAGGAGAAGAAACAAAACACATGTTAACTTCAGTTCACAGAGTGCCAAAATGCAGGTACGGATTTTCACATTCCAGTGATGGATTCCTACCCAGTTTGTGTTGTTACAACTTTCTCTAAGCAGGCAGCTGTGAGATTGCTCATGGACATGAATGTGCTCCTCAATAAGGACAAAAGAACAACCCTAAAGTGGTTGTTTGATTTCTGCTCAGGGTCCCCTGCTCTTCCCTCGCCTTGGCAGGAGCTGTGTTCTCATGTCCTGACATCCCTGATGGGCTTGTAGGAGCTGCCTGGGCAGGCAGGAAATGAGGAACTCCCTTGAGGAGTGGAGGTCTCCAGAGACTACAGGAATACCTCAGGACAGGAAGGATGATGATGTTTGCTGCAAGTATTGCTGTGGGATTCCCAAATGTAATAGAAGTTAATTCTTGGCTCAACAAGTCCAGTCCCTGCCCTCACAGTTAAGTGTTTTGGGATTTTTTCTGGGAGTTCATCATATTCTACCCCAAAACCAAACTGGTTTTGCCCTAGCTGGGTAAAAATTTCCATTAATATCAACTCTGCAAATTTTCCTTATCTGTTTAACCCTACCTCTTGTTTGTGCCCAAACTATAACCTAATTAGCTCTTCCCCAATATTGGTACAGATTGTAACCACATTCTCTTCATCTTCCTTTTTCTGATTAAGCAGGGAAGTTCCTCCCCAGAGTGGGGTCCCCAGGCTCCTGGTCATCCCAGACATCTGCTGATTATTTATTCTTGCTATAGTCAAACCAGACCAGCACACTAAATGTGTCAAACCAGAATTTTCAGAGGTGGCATTACCAGCTGAGGGCTGCGTCATTGGCTGCTGAAGCAGGACACTGATTCTGAAGAGCAGGGTAAAATTACAGGAGCTCCAGGAGAGCAATTGTCGTGAGACATTACATTCTCGAGTAAATGTCCTTTCAGGACAAGATACTGGCACTGTGTTTTGGGACCTCATCAATGTTTAGCTCGCAAGAAAGCTGTTTGGGAATTCCTAGTAGGAAACACAGCTCCTGGCCAGTCCCTGAGCACTCTGCAGCTGGTTTAAGTCAGACTGGTGTTTGGTATGTTTACACTCAGCAATCACACGCTAAAGAGAAACATAATATGGAAAAAATACTCTGCTGCTTCATATCAAACCAGGTAAATTAGCTAAGAATGCCAAAGTAGTAAAAGAATGAAAAGATCTTTGTGGATGGCATGAAGAGTACTCAGAAACACCATCCTAGAGGCTCTAAGCAAATGCATCCCTTCACAGAGATATTAGGGTGAAAAAATCAAACCAGAAACTCCCTGGGATTGCTAAATGACAGAGGAGAAGCTCCAGAGATATCATCTTTGAAAAAGGTTGGGTCACATTTTGCAAAAGGGGAAAGAAGAAATATTCAGCTTTTTTTTTAGGCACATGGTCCATATGCAACAGGAGAGTTCAGATGATTCCTCTGCATCCCTTTATTGTACAGGAGCTTGGGCTGCCCTGAGCCCCCTTGGCACAGAGCACAAGGGAGGGTCAGTCTCCTGTTGAGATCTCTGTAGAAGAGATTAGAAAACATCAACAGAGCAGATATCAGCACCTGGGCAGGAGCAGGGATCATCAACATAAGAGCACCCAGGGAATGCCAGGATGAAATAGCTCAGCTCCTAACCAGCTGTGCTATCTCCCACTTGAAAGGGCTCTGGCTATCAGGAGAGTGGCAGGGTGCTAATGTGATATAATGGTTTTTATATTATAGACAACTCAGTCTCACAAATTAGATAGACATAAGTTGTGTAGATACACAAATTAGTAGAGACTTCTAAAGAATACAATTAATGGCCATATAGGAAATATGAGATAATAGGAAAGGCAGCTTTGGCAAAGGAATGTTATCTCTCAGAAAGCCCTGAGAGTTCTTTGAGGAAATCCAGGAGTCCAGACAGGGGAGATTTCATGGATCAACACTGTCAGAGGCGTCTGTCCCAGGGCACTTCCTGGCTCCACTGATGCCTCTTGCCCCAGTCTGGGCATTCCTGTGTCCCAGTTTCCCATGCCGACCCAATGAGGTCCTGCTCACTCATGTGTCAGGATCTGGAAGGAATCATCCAAGTCCCCTGGTGGCACAGCCCTCCTTGCCGCAGCGCAGGTTTCCAGGATGGGACAATGTGGTCTTGCAGCCGTGGCTATTCCCATCTCTACAAACTGATAAAGAACATTTCCTTCCCTGACTGGCATAGCCAGGGAACGATTTCTGGTGTAAAAATGAGGCACTGGATGAAGTTCACAAGTAAAAAATCTAATACAGACAGGAAGAGGTGTTGTGCCTTGCACAACCCAACACCCACGTGGGCTTTGCAGCTCCTCCTGCCGCAGGCCACCCTGGCTGCTAAAAGATCATAGGAGCTTCTAAGAGCGGTAGGATTTTCCTGACATTATTTTTCCCTATAACAAATTGCTGCTCACAGCCGTTCTAGATCACCCTGGGACACAAAGACACTGGGAGAGGATGGTTGCAGGATCGGATCCCCTCCGAGCCCCGCTTTCCGACTGTGCGGGAGCGCTGCAGCTCAGCCCTTGGCCGGGAGATGGAGGTGCAGCATCACCCCCTGCTCTGCCGTGGGCCGGGCAGGAGCGGCGAGAGCGCCTGCGGTGTTCCACAAGTCTCCGTCTCAGCAGCATTTTCGGCACCCTGATTCGTTCCCTGCGTGCCCCCTGCACAGCCGTGCTCTGCTCTGGGCTCACGGTGCCTTTGCCTTTCCTCAGCTGTTTGAACAGGTGACTCCACATCCCCACACTCAGCCTCTCTGCTTCAGCTCTTTCCAACAGATGGGATACCAATCTGCAGCAGAAGATTTTTGCTTCTTTCAATAGTTTCTCAAACTCATTTTTATTGTTCTTCTGTCACTTGGGCTGTCACAAAGCCATTCTTTTCTTTCCATATACCAACACAAACTTGTGTTTTGCTCATGGCTAAATGCATGCACCACATAACACTCATTACTAGACTTTGATTTCAAGTGACATTTTCTTTGATAAGGTAACAACAACCTGCTTTTATTGCAGTAACCTCTTTTAGCTTGCTTCCAACACACTTGAAATGATTTCCATTCCTTGATTCTCATCTTTGTTTTGATCCAAACCAGTGCAATGTACTCACTAATTTGGGCACCCATGTCTGTTATCTCTTACTTCTTATTCATCCTTCCAGCAGCAGACCTTGTCTCTTTCTCCTGGATTCACTTCTTATTTACACACCTGAGGACTTGTTCTTCCCTGCTTCGGTGTGCCCAGCAAGGCTGCACATCACTCATCTCCTGGCAGTGTCACTGCATTGCTGCCTGTGTCACCTGGAGTTCCCTTGCTGATGCACTGTGCTTCCCACTCCTTACACACTCCCTTTCTGCTTAATTAGAATTTCTTTCTTGAGGTGAGTCCTCATCAAGCTAGATCTGAAAATCCTTCTTCAAAGCTCCTTCCTCTTGCTTGGGCCATGGATACCTGTGAGTATAAGTGCCTTTCTTTGAAAGGAATTCCAGGCTTCCTTTAGCTTCAAACCCATGTAACTTTATCTGTCCATTGCCAAACACTTCTGTACTTCAATTTTATTTCTCCTGAAGCCATGCGTGGAAGCTTTTGCACTCTTGTAAACTTTTGCCTCTCATTTTTCAGTTTCAGCTGCTGTGTCAGCTTCAACCCCAGATCTTGAGTTTCTCCCTACAGCAAGCACTGGGCTCCTTCCTCTCTGTGCCCATGGCAGGACACAACCATACCGTGACCATCTGTCATTTTCAGCAGAGAAATTTAATCTCCTCTAAGGCAACTCAGCACATAACTCTCTTTCAGGCTGACAATACCAGTCTGGTTCTAGTCTCTATTTCCTGTTCAAGATCCTGTTTAGCTCTAGCCCCTGTTGGCCCTTGAGTTCTTCTCACCTGCTGAAACAGTAAATATCTTAAGTGCTCAAATAAACACCCTATTTCTTCTGTTACCCAGAATAAACCTAAATAGCTATATACCTAATTACATTTAAGATTTTAGATTATTGCTTTGCCTAGATACCTCAATCTAATTTTTTCCTTTATTTAGAAGAAATATAATATTAGTCAATGTACACGTAAGAGTTGAAGGATCTGAACTAATTTGCCTACATTGGTTTAAGATAAGAGCTGTGAGCTTGGCTTCCATATTTAGAGAGTGCTGCAAAAATGTGCTTGATCTGTACCAAGAGGCAGCATTCTTTAATTTATCCTGATATATTTATCAGAATAAATTACAGAATCATGGAATCACAGAACATCCTGAGCTGGGAGGGACCCACTGGGATCATGCAATCCAACCCCTGCCCTGCACAGACACCTCAACAACCCCACCCTGGGCATCCCTGGCAGCTCCTGCAGCTCTGGCAGCCTCGGGGCCGTGCCCATTGCCTGGGGAGCCTGGGCAGTGCCAGCACCCTCTGGGGAAGAGCCTTGCCCTGATCTCCAGCCTAAACCCCCTGACAGAGCTCCATGTGGTTCTTACTGTATCAATGAATAAACCTGTGAGAGCAGAGGGACAGTTACACTGTTTCTGCATAGTTGGATCCTTTTTTCATTGCTCATGTCCTCGTTGCAGAGCTACCAGGCTGGAGTGACCCAATGGACAGCAGGGAGCAGTGGATTGCTACAGACCAAAGCTGGGCTGTGTAGAAGGTCCCACAGTTAGGGATCACCCACTTCACTTTAAAAACAAATGCAAGAAAACTGTATTCTGATAAAAGGACAGGATGGAAATCAGTGACACTTGGGTAAGGAATTAGAATCAATGCAGAACATCTGAACAAATAAAGCTGTGTTTAGAAAAGTGCATGGTGACTGAACTGGGCACTTTCTGAGCAGAGTGCTGATGGTAAATAAGCCACGTTGAGGGGGTGCTGAGAGCTAAGAAGGCAGAAAGCAGAGGGATAAAGGGAGATCCTGCCAGGCTGAATGGGGGCCACAACGAGGAGAGCTGCCAAAACTGCATTTTAGACACTATAAATGACCACTTGTTGGAAAAACTAACCAGAAAGCCAACGAAAGGAGGAACAACATTACCAGTTCAGAGAGTTTCTTTGGGAAGTTCACTCAGCAAAAATAACCATGACCTAGCCATATCAAATATTCTTTCAGGACCAAAATAATCCACAACAGTAATGCTTAACTTCAAAGAGAAAGTGAGAAATGCTATTAAAAAGACATTTAAAAGAGCAATCAAAAAGGTTAAATGCTTGAGGTGGCAAGAAGATTGTTTAAAGATGCTATGTTAGAGTCTCAGAGAAAACGTACCTATCAAAATAAAGACATTTTAAATTATCAGAAAATCTCACCATAGTTAGGAAGGTGCATTAAATGAAAATATTAAAGCAAAAAGCCTTCATAAACTGAAGTCAGCGATTTTCCAATTATAAACCAGAGAATAACCTATCATTTAATATTGAACATAGTAGCAGAGGAATGGAAAATTTTAAATGTGAACCTTTTAAAGAGCTTCTGGAAAACTACAAACCAGCCTGTCCTACTTCCATACTGAACAAACTGGTAGAAGCAAATAGAGAGTAAAATGATTAGATGCATAAATAACTATAATCATAATGCTGAAGACTCAGCATGTTTTTGTGGAAGGAAGCCATGCCTCAAAAGCCTCTTGCAGATCTTTGAGGGAGGCAGCAAGCACACAGATGTGCTTGATGTATCAAACCTGAACTTTCAAACAGATTTTGACATGGTCACTCAGCAAAGACAATTTTTGTTGTTGGAAAAATTAAGTGATCAAGAAATACATACAAAGAAAGGTCTTCCCAACACGTAGCAGCTGATTAAAAATACAAACAATAGCAGTGGGGTCCATTTACCCACTGGAAACCCACAAGTTTTGTACTGGGATCAATGCTGTTCAACATGTTGAGGAAAGTACTAAAAAACTGTCCATGTCAGACCTCATGACAAAATTATTGTGGATCAAAAGAAAACTGCATAAACAGAAGCTGCAAGAGGATTTTATGGTAAGGAGAGGAATATCAGAATGAGGGACAATTAAATGTCAATAAATTCAAACTCTGGATACAAGAAATGACTGAAAAGCCAAGGATACTTCACCTGGAGAAGAGATGATTCACATGAGCAATTATAATGGAGGAGGACAAAATCATGGATACAGTCAAGAAAGTAAAAAGGAAACACTGATTTTTTGTGCCCAGGTTGTGGGAATTTAGGGACATCAAATATAATTATCTGGCAGTAGGTCTACTGTAAACACCACAGACCACTTCTTCACACAAAACATAAATTAAACTGCATAACCTATTGCCAGAGGGTATCATGGAGGCCAGACACGGTGGGAAGGAGTGTCCTACAGCAAACTGAACATAGAGAAGCATATACAACATAAAACCCCAGAGTTCTGAAACCTCTGATCCTTGCACACAGCATTGCTGAACTGCAAAACCTGCTGCTGGGTAAGAACACTCCTACCCTTGTCCCTGTATCATCCCTAAACACCCCTGGTTCCACTCTGGATCTTTGGCTTTACTCAGTAACTGTTCTCATCGTTTGCATCTGGCTTTCCCATCTGCAGGGACAGTAATCTAAATATCTCCTATACAGGTTGCACTATACCAGAAGCAGACATCCTGATTTTCTGCTGTGAAAGTGTTTCTGACAAGTGAACAAACTCCTCAAGAAGAGACTGTTTCTGTTAGTCCAGAGCATCCTGTGCTTATTGGCACAGCACAGAATCAGATGTAAAACCCTACTCAACTGAAAGGCTATCTTCCAGAATTCCAGAAGTTTCAGCTCTGCAGAGCTCTGTAGAAAGGGAGCACATGAGAGCACCCAGGCCCTGCCCTTAACAGCACAGGGAGGAACTGACCCAGAGAGCTGCACCTGCATTTTAAGCAATACCCTGACTCTGGGCCACAGGGAAATCAGATGTTCCTCCAGCTGTGCAGTTCAATCCAGCTGACACATGCTCAGCTTTAGTCATCTGGAAATGAGTGATCCTGATGAGTTATGTAATCCCTGCCCCTGCAGCCAATGGAGATGGATAGAGGGATTTAAAAGATGAGTATATGTGACGTGGCTTAGTTGTGGGCTCAGCAGTGCTGAGGGAACAGTTGGGCTCAAGGCTCTTAAAGGGCTCTTCCACCTGTGATTCACTCCATTGTTTTTCAGTGTCTTAGGATGGTAAAAATGCCACCAGACATTGCTCTCTATGTTGTTTAGAGATTTGACACAACCAGTTTCAACTATGTACTCCCATTTTTCATTAATTTTGCCTGAGTTTGATGAGATGAGACCTCCACTCTTGGAGATGAAGTCAACACCAGAGGAGAAGGTGCAGCTTGAAACTACAGCACTGATGAGGACACAGGTAGCCTGAGGGTCCAGCATGTGCTCACAGAGAGACGGAAACTGAGAGAAAGGGAGAGGGAGAGCAGCGTTCAAGGAGATCTGGTAGAAGGAGAATAAAAGTGTTGCCAGGACAACAAATTCACAGAGCAGGCTGTCCTGAGGAGCTGCACTGTTTGTGAAGGATAGTATAATGTTCAACAGTGTGAAAATACTGTAGGGAGGATCTGCAGGTGGAAAAGTAACTAAATAGAGTGTAGTAATAAAAATATAGGACAAGAACAGTAGTCCTGATCCTCTGATCACAACTGTGGAGAACAATGTTAACTGAGATCACAGAGGCTGCAAAATTAGGATGAGCAGCAAAAGGGGGAGATTTCATCCATTCATACACATACACCTTAATGCTTCACTGGGATGAACCATGGAGAAAAACTTTTTGGAAGCAATAAATGATTACATGCCAGAATTAGCTAGTCTAAATTGTTTGACCCACAAGAAAAGATGTGATTCAGGATGTGGTCTGGAATGGGGCATAAGACGTGGTTCCAGAGGCAGAAGTGGAAGAACCCGTTTGTAAGAATGATCACAACACAATTTTAACTCTTTAGTGGAGAGCAATCTAAATAAATGCAGCATGTGGAGGTTCAATTTCAAGAAAGGTAGCTATGTAAAAATGTGGGAATCAGTCAAAAAGAGCTGAAAGGGAGCAGACCAAAAATCCCCAGGATGACAGGGGCAGTCAGTCATGGACATGCTTACTGGCAGTCAAGGAATCGTGGGCTCATTTGAGGCCTGGGTGTCACAAGATTGATGGCAAGGCCATAGCTGAGAACCTCAATGAACTTCCTGCATCCATCGCTGGTGCTGGGACACTGAGATGTGCTTCTCTCCTCTGTATCAGCACCACCAGAAAGGCCAAGGGCTGAGAGGTTTCCGCTCTGATCCCACCTACAGAGAGGGCTCTGAGTGCAGTCTTGAGGCCCACACACCCCTGCAGCTGCCCTCTACCCTGGGGCATGCAGAGCATGCTGAGAAGAACAAGATTCCTGCTAGCATGGAGAATCACAGCCTCTTGGAAAAGAAGAGGGCAAAGGCAAGCCCAGCTCACCAACCTGCTGGAGTTTGGTGAGGGAGCCAATGAGCACATGGATGCCCTCAGGCATGGAGGGGTGCAGTGAAATTCTCAGGCTTGCAGGTGATCCTCAGGTCCTTCAGGTGGTTGGATACCTCACTGAAGGTGAGCAAATCCAGAAGAACTTCACAGAACTGAGCAAGTGGACAAATATGTGGCAGATGAACTTCAGTAAAGAAAAATGTTGTGTATCCATTGGGGGAAATTATCTGTATGATGCTGAACCTGGAACAGCTCAGGAAGTTGTCTGACATCATCAGCTCAGAGTGCCATGGCAACTAAAACATGCAGAGAGTGTTGGCCCCTGCCAGCAAGGGCCACAATCACAATCCAGGGTCTGGGCATCTTTGACCCCTCTTGAACACCTTGGCCACATGCAGTTCTTGTCTCTGCACCTCAAGAAGGAGGTAGTGAGGTCACAGAGGGTGCAGAAAAACAGAATTAAAAAGGCTGAGGGGTGCAGCAGCCACTGTATGAGGAGAGACTTCTGGAAAGTTTGAGATCTTCACTTCAGGTAAGAAAAGGGCAGGTAGGGTGGATAAGATGGAGGTTTGAAAAACTGTGAAAGCACTGACTGAGGTGAATTCAGGGTAGCTGTTGAACCAGCATGCAGCACCAGGAGTTACATTGTTCAGTATTTTGGTAAGGAATATTTCCTCAGTGTTACCAGTGTCTGCCACAGTAGTTGCTGTATTTTTCTTACCTGTATGTACCAGCAAGAACTTGGTCACAATCAACCAGGACAAACTTCTCCAGAACCTGGCCTGCAAATTTCTTGCCTGCTTTGCTGTAGTACGTGTCTCCACTCAGGCACCTTATGCGCATGTTCTGAAACCAAAGCAGGGAGAGTTGGTAAGGGGCCATGTACTGAGCTAAACCGAGATGTTCCCTTGTGCATCACTGCTGGAATCCCTCAAGCTCATGCTCCGCTCTGAGAGGTAGAACTCAGCAAGGCATTAAGCATTTCTTGGCACCTGCATACCAAATATTTTGTCACACTGCCTGCTTCTATGGGATAAAAAACCAGCAAAATTTAACAAGTTGCACTTGAGTGCAAATTCTGGTTTGAAAAAAAACTTTGGAGAATCCTATGAGCCTACAGATAATTTCTGATGTATGTAAAACTATCCATTTTCTTCTAAATTATTAATGATATTCAGCACTCCACTAGCTGATGGCTCGCATAAGTAAATTTTGATGCATAACAACTAGCCTGTGCTAATCAATAGAGTGTACTGCTCTGATTTTATACAATTACAGGGTTAAAACTAAAACATCACTCAATGAAAAAAAACTTAGAGGAATATCTACATTTTAAGGAATTCCTTTTACCAATACATTTAAAAATTATATTAACATTTTCAGTTGCTATACTCAATTGAAGCAGACCTGATGCTCCACTGCAAATACTTCTCTGATACAACCTTGACCTGTAAAACCAACTGCCCAGAATAAACTGGGGAATATGGCTCTTGGTATCCATTGGGAGCCTCTTCCATAATGCAAGGTGTTTGCCCATAACAGAAGTTATTTGCACCTCAGGTGAGGAAGGCAGAAGAGCAGAAGAGTCACTGGAAGTTGTTAGTGACCTCCTCTGTGTGATACAGTGCCAAACAAAACATCTGGCATGTAAATAAACATCCCCAAGGCTACACCTCTCGGGGCTGCCAGGTCATCCCTTCCTGCCCTCCGGGCCAGCTCCCCTGACACCTGTCACACCTCTGGTACAGCAGGAGCTGTCACAAGCTGTCCCCACCTGCACTTGACCGGGCAGACCCCTCTGTGGGCAGCCCATTCCTGCCAAGCATCATCAGCCCAGCTACAGACAAAGCCCTGGAGCAGCTGGTGGGGCCGATTTGCTCCTGGCAGAGCTGGGTGCTCAGGGAATGTGGCGCTGCCCCTCCGCCACCTAGCAGATTCCTGGCCAGGCCCGGTAAGGGACCAGCACCAGCAAGGATTTTCCTGCAGGTGTTCACCACAGGGCACATCCCACGCCCCTACCAGGCTTCCAGAGCTGTCCCTGGGCACCTCGGTGCCCCCTTTGCCTTCCTCCCACGGGGCTCCGGGCAGGGACCCTCGGGGCGAGGAGCAGGGCAGGGACCCTGCAGCTTGCTCTGCTGTCAGAGTCCCTGCGGGCAGGAGCTGAGCTTCCCTCCGGGAGCACGGCCAGGTGGGAAAGGCTCGGCTCCCACGCTGCAGTGAGGGTCTCCAGCCCCCTCGGGAGCACCACTGCCCTCAGGGCTGCACAGCAGCAGCAGCAGCAAATCTGCTCCTGCCCAGAGCCCATCCAGGCTCTCCTGCAGTGGGCAATGGCAGCTGGGGACAGCAGGGAGAGGGCAATCACTTATGATGCTGCTCCTAACATTGCCCCTGTTTTCTGCTCAGCGGATTTCCTGAGCTTCTTGTGGTCTGTCTCAGTGGGATGCCCATCATTATCTCTTCTCCAAGTGCTGGTCCAGTCTTCTCTTGAGTTCATGGAAACCTCTAGCAAGTACAGAGCTGAAGCTTCAGAATTTTGACATTGTGCTTTCACTTGCTGGCTTTTTATGTCCCAGAACATATCCTCATCTGCCACGTATGAGAAGGGAGAAATCTTTTCCCCATAATGACAGTCATGCATTGAAACGAGTTACCCAGAGAGACTGAGGTCTCCTCACTTGGAGATCTGCCAGATGAGACCAGGTAAAGTGACCTCACAGGTGACAATGTTTTGAGTGGGAGGCTGGGCTTGATGACATCCTATGGTCCCTGCCAACTGGCATAAACCTGTGATCCTCTGAAATGACACCACAAGTTGCTCATTCAGACCAGGATAATGCTGGATACTTAGTGAGATCTTCATCTTATCCTGTGGCCAGTCAGCACAGGGATTTTTTCTTCCAGTGGCAAAGTTTCAGTAATACTGGTTTTCACTGGGAGGAGCTTCCTCCCCCCCACCTCCTTCCTGGGGAAATTAAAACAACTTCAGGTAAATTCCATAAATTTGTCACCACAGTATTTCTTCACTCCCTTTATCCTTTCCAAGGCTGGGTGAGTTTTTGATATCTGGTTCATTTTCATCATCATCTTCTTCACTTGTCAATCCAGACCCTGAATAATCCCAACAAGATGAGAATCCTGCAGTCTCGCAGGAAAGACATCCTGGTACTACTCTTGCTGCATCCAAACAGTAGCTCCAGGTTCAGCAGACAGATGTTTGAAAAGTCCAAGTTAAGGCTTCTGCTGTCTCTGCTCCACACAGGATTTTCTGATGCTCAGCACTGAAATTTGCCACCAGCAGAACTCACGTGTTGTTTTCAGAACTAAGATGCTGGAGGAGCAATTACCCCAAATTCCCCATTCAAGCCCAAATTGTCACCAATTATTCCAAATGGAGATTTACTGCCACATCCTGTCACAACTTGAAGGCAGGAATAAAATATGTACCCTCATTCCACTCAGATGTGTATTCAGCCTGCAGGTAATGGACTGCACAGGTGCATCAGGTAAGAGACACTTCAGAGGGAGAGCTGCTAGTGAGTCATGGAATGGGGAGGCAGGTGTTAATGACCCAGTCAAGCACACAACATGACATCAGGCATAACAAAGAGACACAGACATCTCCACAGATATAAACTCATTCTAGTTTTAATTTTAACAATGGCCACCTGTTGGACAAGAAGGAATAAAATATATTTTTGAGAGATGGAATTCATCTGAATGCCCCAGGTCACTTTGCTGTGGAAGCTATTTATGGAAGCAAACGTGCTCCAGCATAGAGGAGTTTTCCCCATGAGCTGCCATCTCAAGGGTCAGGATGAAATGGGTCTGGCTTGTAAGAAACAAGACAGGACAGAGCTTCACCAGCACGGTGGAAGAATCATAGAATCATTTAGACTGGAAAATACATCCAAGGTCATCAAGTCCTACCTGGTCAACTGGACCAGAGCACTGAGTGCTTCTCTAAAGAAGCCTCTGTAAATTAACCTTTGTGTAAACAGGTTAAAAATCAGGGAAAATTAAGACATCTTAACTGCATCTATTTAGAATATCCTGTAAAACATTAGTTTTGCATTGTCCCTAGCTTATTTTTAGCTAGGAGTACCTTTGAGCTAACTGGAAAATTTCCAAGTGTTCCCCAAAAATGAAGGGAAAACCCATGAAACTGGAGGCTGGAGTGGAGTCAGTGCTCCAGGGAATCCTGCACACCTAGGGAAGAAGCACAGCCAGCACTGCTGGCCTTACAGGAATAACAAATGACAACAAAAAAACCAACTTCCATTGATAGGTGGTGGCCAGAAATGAGTCTGCAAGTTCCCAAGAGAGCTTATGGCACTGTCACATTCATTTTTACTGTTCATCTGCTCTGGGCACCACATACTGGGTGATGGGCACCCACTGAGCAGAAATCAGATTTTTCATAAATCCAAATTATGGGCCCACAACTGAACAAAGCCAAAAAGCAGATCTTAACATGAGATTTTTATCCTGTGTGTTCAGCAGAAGGAAGTAATGGGGTTTGCAGCAGGACATCTGAGGGGACTCACTGCTTCCCTTGCCCTCTCATCTATTGCCCTGCAGCAGCCCTGGGCAGAATTTAAATCCCTGAGCTCAGGGGTCTGAACTATGAGCAATTTAAGTCTTGCAATTCTATGTCCTATAGCAGGGGCTGTGTTCTTTACTCCCCATGTCCAGATGATACAGGTTCACATAAACTAAATTTCCAGGCCTCCCCCTGCCTCTCTGCACCAGCCCAGCAAAGTGTTCAGCAACTCACTGCATCTCATTGGCCCCAACTTCACACTCCCTGCATGGAAAACTGAAATGACCATAAAACATCAATATTTGGGACTAGGAAGCTCCTGCATGCCTTTCTCTGTGCTTCCAGACAGATCTCAATTTCCTAGAGCAAACAGCCTTGGTTCCCTAGCCTGGGACAGGGAGGGAAGGGATAGATTCTGGGGAGAAGGGATGAGTCCTAGGGACCAGGCAGGGGGAACAGAACACAGAGTACATCATTTTTATCAGCTCCAAGACCTGTTTATCATATCCAGTGTGTGACTGAAAACTTACTGGGAAGCTGTCCTGAGTTAGAGCCATTTTATTGCACATTTCCACAAAATGCTTCAAGTACTCTTCATCCAGGATCAGGTAAACGGGGATGTGCCGTCTGCTTGAGGCCTCCAGCAGGTCACACAGAATTTCCATGTCTGTAAACAGATCCATCACAATTGCTATCACCTGGCCAGGAGAAAAGAGGTGTGGGGGGAAAGAAACACAAGAGACTGTTGAAATCTCATGCCCAAGTGAATTGTACTTTAAACTATGTGCTGTAAACTATTCAAACCTCCTGAGTTACTGAGACCCCGTGGCCACCTGAACGGAGATGATTCTGGACCTTTGTGTTTAAGGTCCAGAATTTAATTTAATTTGTGTTTAGCTGCCACAGCCCTTACCCCACTATGGCAGCTAAAATCAAATTTTAATAACTGTGAAGACAATTCCCACCTGGGTACCTCCTGTCTCATCTGCTATTCGCAGAAAGGAATAGCTGAAAGGGTAACACATGCACAAAATCTGAATTTCAGTGGTCCAACAAGTATGTGTTGCCTTAAGAAAATATGCCAAGAATAAAGCATATAAAGAAGAGCTGAGACTGAGCAAAATCATTGTTCAATCAGCAAGTGTGACTCTACATGACTGGCAGATTAATACAAAAAAGTACAAATTTTAATTTAGGACGGACATACTACAAGGTGAGGGAGAAGGTATTGTGATAAAGTATGTGCAAATCCTCGTGTCAAGATTAGATCCTAGGGGTGCCTGAACAAAATCCGAGAATAATGTGTGTGGAAAGGATCCCTCCCCTTTCCCTGCTGGCAGAACTCCTGCTCATGCAGCCAGGGATGCAAGTGATGGGTATGAAACCTGACAGGAGGAAGAAGAAATAATGCCAAGATTATTAAAAATAAAAATATATGTATCTCAATAAAGTGAAGATAAGGTCTTCAAGGAAGGGTTTTTAAATAGGAAAAGAATTCTAAAGAGAACTGCCAGTTCTTTAAAGAATGAGGTTGAAAAAGACCATGGCAATCCATCACACTGTGGAGATAGAGTGGGAGGCAGCAGACTGTCATGGCTATGTGAATTCTCCAAAAACTGGAATGAAAATATAGAAAACAGAAGGTAAATCATGACAAGCAACTACTACAAGTGAGTTGACCCAGGACCAGACAATCCAAAGTACAGAATGACCTGCAACAAGCACAATGCATCAAGGGAAATCAGCCATAAATAGATTCAGATGGGATTGGAGACCCTGTTGCTCTGTTCCTCATGGAATAAAGTTGCCAGCAGACAATGCTGAGGGGGCTCTTATTTGGATGAGGAAGTGACTGTTGGGATCCATCTGTTGGCTGTCACTGCCAGGGTCAGGGGGACACCGTGGACGAGGAAGGAACAGACAGGAGAGCACTTGCTGAGCAGGATAATTTATCACTGCACCTGACGGTGCAGAGCACCTGGTGACTCAGACCTTGAAGCATCAGCAGTTAACACTGAGAACTCATGGCAGATGGGAACACATTGCATGATGGAAAAGGGTAGGGGAGGATTTACCATCAGCCAAACTTCTTTTCAAAAGCTGAAAAAACCAGTGAAACTACTGCCCGAGTACTTTAGTCCCAGTCTTTACCATATTATAGTGAATAAGGTAACTGGTGCTGGTAAGTTGGATGTATAACCCTGATTTGTGTTTCTGCACCTGCCAGAGAATGCCCAAATAAAGATGACTCAAAACTCACTAAATTTGGGAGTGAAGCTCTAATAACCTATTCTGCTTCTCACTGCTCATGCCCTGCACCACACCTGGCACAGAAAACCCAGTCAGCCCTGCTGCCATCATGCCCCCACGAGGAGGGAGCCTGTGCTCCAGCACCTCCACTGCCTGTGTTATGTGCATGGCCACAAATGCAACTCTCCATAGTCCAGATCACCCCATGGATCTCAGCCCTGCAGGGTGAGCCTTCCTCTGCCACTGCTGCTCACCTGCTGCTCACTTTCAAACCAAGAGCTAAATGCAGTGGATGGCAGTGAGGTCAGATTTTGCATGTGCAGTGGTCCAAGCTGTAAATAGGAACAGGGGAAATTGCAATCAGGACATGGGGCTGATCTGGAATAGCTTCAGAAAAGAGGAGAGGAGCTTCAAGTTTAACTGTCCGTGGATTTGTGCTCCAGACTGCCACACTGGCCCAGATTGCTCTTTGCCCAGTAGCTCCTCTGCTCTGTTTTCATCAATAAACTGCCTCTTTCCAGGCTCACACTCATGGCCTCAGAGCAGTCACAGGCAGAGCAGGGCCCCTGAGCTTCCCCGTGCTCTCCAGCCCAGTCTTCTGCTTGGGAGCTGGCTGGTCTCAGCCTGTCCAGGCCATGGAGAGACCTTTGCACAGAGCCACAGTGGAGAGGACAACAATGTCAGAAGGTCGATTCCTGCTCCCTTGGGGATTGACCCTTTTGCAGATGGACAAAGACACCATGGCTCAGTTTTGTCCTCAAAACCCATGCCCAACACACTGTCAGTGGTGCTCAACATCCCGCAGGAGACCCCAGGCCCAGCTCACCGCAGCAGAGTTTGGGGAAGAACCTTCCCAGAGGATGGTGCAATCCCAGATCTCCATGTGGGACACAAGGCAGCTGTCAAGAGCTAAAAATCATTCCTGCTGTCCAGGCCAAAACCACATCTCCACCCTCTCACCCTGGCCCTGGGAGATACAGGCTCTAGAACCCGACTCCAAAGGTCATCTCTTCTGTAGCCCTTGTCAGTGTTGTATTCCCAGAAGCCTTACAAGGGTTTGGCAAACTTCTCCCCTCTTGAAACATGTCCATGTCTCATAGAGAGCAGAGTCAGCCCGGGAAGAGCTCTGCAAGCACTGAGAAGCATCTTCAACTTCCCAAATTAATGATGCTGCTGGTCTATTAGCACAAGGTACCACTGAGACCCACAGTATGAAAGGACTTTGCCACATCTCTCCACACTGTCCTCCAGCCAAAGGCCAACTGCAATTTAGCCAAACTTCTTTGATGGGTCACACATCCTCTGATGATGAAGACCATGAAAAAACGATACCCAGACCTTGTGTAAAGCCTCAGGCAAGTCCCTCTCAGCCAGACTTCACCTCATGATATTTCAGCTCATCTCAAGCTTAGGTTTGAGACAGGTTTGTCCTGGGGGAGTCTGTCTGCTTGGGAAGTCAGCGGGATGGAGTCAAGGAAAACCAAATCTCCTTTGTCCCCAGATCCCACATGTCGAGGGGCAGGGCCTGTACCCGGGGTGCACAGGAGATCCACACCACTTGCTCTCCTCTACCATGCTTGCAGGCTTTGGCAGGGCTGGTTGCCAGAATTCAGGCTGATCCTTGCCCCAGACCAGCACTGCTAGGGCCTGTGCTCCCCGTGAGAGGGATGGGGCTGAGCAGGCAGCACACACAGCACAGAGTCACCCGTGGCAGCCGATGCCAGGCTGGATGCAGCGAGAGCCCAAGGCAGCAGGGCCAGCCTGTGCCAGCTGGGTGGAGCCCTGACCGTCACACTCAGGCTTTCCAAAGCAGGTCTTGGCTTGGTCTGCAGGTGGAGCAGGCTGCAGCTCTGCTCACACCTTCCTTCCCAGCACTCCCAGTGTGCAGCACGGCCAGTGCTGGCAGGAAGGACAGAGCCCTGTGTGCTGCAGTGGGCACAGAGGGGAGGCTGTGCCCTCCCTACAGGGGGAGATGCCCATGTGGGGCTGCTCTTTATAACCGTGGGTATCCATAAGGGCACTGTGATCAGCACACCCTTTTGGAAATCAGAGCAGGCAGCTCTTACAATAACAGCAGATCAACCTCAAAGGCAAGAAATTTTGGGGGAAGAAGACCCTGGAAGATTTTCCCCCTCAAACCCCCTAAAGAAATGGGAGTTGAGTATCCAAGTACCATCTTGCCTCCAGACCCTCTGTTTCAGTGGTGGGGGCTGCAAGGCTGGCTCGGGGCATCCCTGCTCCTCACCATGCTCACCCCAACCTCTGAGCCCATGGCTTGGCCTTGGCAGGGTAGGATGTTAGACACACAGCTGCCCCACAGGCTTTAAAAAAATTCACACCTTGCCATTGTAGGGTTAAACCATGAAATTTCCAAACGCACTTCTGGAAACTCACAATTCAGCAATTACTGGAGTCATCACTTTAGGAATTACAGCACTTACCAGATCCCCACTGGGGTTTGCCATCTGTCTGGTTTCTAACCAGCACAGCTGGTTTTACTGGTATTTGCCAATAGCAGTGTGGTTTGGGTCATTACTGCAGTGGTGCCATTTGATCTCCTGCTTCCCCAGGGACCATCAGGGACCCTTCTCCCACCAGGCACAGATAGAGTCCAAGGGGCACAAGAGGGGTGAAAGAAGCAGCATGGACAGTTCAAACCAGATTGGAGCTCATCCAGCATGAGCAAAATTTTAACAGTATTATCAAATGAAGGCAAAGGTGTGGCTGTGCTGCATCTTCTTATGTCTGCAAAGAGAAAAGCTCAAATCTGAACATCAGTCTTCAAAGAGAGCTGGTTAAACACAGCGAAGGCAAAAGACCAACCTCACCAGCAAAAGATATCCATGAAACAAATGCTCCTTTTGCTCATTTGTCAGCACAAACATGCTGTTGCAAGAGATGTCAGCTGATGTTGTTGTGTGTGACTCTACCGGGAAGAAGCAAACAGCATTTCAATCACACACCTCCCTGGCTGCAGGACCTGGGAAAAGCAGTTGGGGATCTCAACATCTTTCCCACATCACACCAGCACTGTGTCCCCCATGGGAGGAGAAACTCTCTAAAAGAGGGATCTATGACAACAGCTAAAAGTCTAGTGGCAAAAATATTGGAAATGTAGAAAGAGCAGCTGCAAACCAAAAACCAGGTGGTTCTCCAAATGGTCCATACTGGCACTTCAAGCAAAGGAAGTTTTTACCTCTGGTAGCTCTTTTGTCCATTAGACACATAAGTAACATCTTTCTGGATGGTTTGTTGAGCAAAATGACTCAGTAAGTACTTAAATATGTATAACTGAGATTGTGAATGAGCTGGAGTTGCCATCAATCATAGAGTTAATCATGGGAAGCACTGGCCACAGATGCTAACCCAGAAGCCAGTAGAACACCAGTAATAAATCAGTAAGATACTTAAAAACTCATTCTCACATTTCACACAAAAGTGAAAAACACTGTGGGAAACCTCCAACTCAAACACGAAGGGCAGAAGATTGTCAGGGCTTTGTCAACCCAAGCAAAGAAAGCAAAAAGCTCAGAATGTACTGAAAGTACAATAAAGCAGCCACTGCCCAGGCAACCTGCCCATAGAAACTGAGAAGTTCCTGTGAACTGAGAAAGCAGCAAGATGTTTTTCCTGTGGCCTAAAGGATCATTATATCACTGAAGATCCGGGACACGTGCTGAGGGAGGGGAGGACACTTCTTGGTAGTCATTTACTCTGTGCATTCTACCATGACTGTGCCTTAATCCCCACTCCTGACAAGGACGGGGTCAGTATCACAGAACTTTTCAGATCATTTAAGCTACCATACATCAGCTGCCTGCAAGGATAAACAAAGCTTTTTGTCACTTATTTCCTGGACAAAAACTTCCTGTAGTTGCCTATAAGATGCAATAGAAATTCAGGCATTAAGCAAGGGCTGCTTACAACTGAGCAGCAGCTCATGTGGCAAAATGATCTTTTGGGCAAAAGAAAAAAGATCCCCATTCACCTCATATCAAACCCAAACTTCACTGATATCTGGCTCTTTGAGATGTTTTAATGTTGTGCAGCAATCTGAGCTGCTGGGAATACATAAATTCATTTGCTCAGCTCAGCTGAGGGTTATAGAAGAACACACTTGAGTTGCAGTCATACAGGTGACTCCTTATCTCCAGCTTTTACACAAGCAACAATGAATATAAGGAGTGACTGAAGCTAAATAGGAAACTACTGGAGTGATAAGAGAAATTGCCAGAAGTGGACTGGTTAAAGTGAACTTTGCTCTAAATGTTTTTTCAATAATTCAACACAAATACTACAAAAGAAGATTGATGTGAAACAGCTGAAAAGAACCATGAAGAGAACAAAAAGCTGAAAACATGTCTGAGATAGTTGTCTGAGCTGCTGCTTTCACACAGAGTACAGTGGCAAAGCGAAAGAAACAACAAGCAGCATAATTGAGTGAATAAATTCATGCCAGCATTGTGCTTGGTAGGCAGGCACTGTAATCATCCAGTTTTTATTACATCCGAGGGTTGTAATAACACACCAGAAACTGTGCAATGGGGCAAAATGGGCTGATCTTACTCATCCATGGGGAGGCACAGACATCAAACCTAGGAGACAGGATTCTAACTTAATTCAAACCACTGGCAGGGATTTTCAGTCCCACAAATTTACTCAGGTCATATGTGGTGAGGTCCTGGCCCAGGTTGCCCAGAGAAGCTGTGACTGCTCCATCCCTGGTAATGTCCAAGACCAGGTTGGACAGGGCTTGGAGCAACCTGGGATAGTGGAAGGTGTCCCTGCCCATGGCAGGGCATGGAATGAGATGGTCCTTAATGTTCCTTCCAACACAAGCCATTCTGAGATTTTCCCTGTGACAGCAGCTCACCAGTGGTATTGTCTTGTCCAGCTTAAAATGATGGGCTGGAGAAGAACCCTGGCTGTGCAGAGGGAGGAGAGCTGGGAGGACACACAGAGGCAGGGACACACAGAGCCAGGGACACAGAGCCAGGGACACAGAACTGGCTGGGACACACAGAGGCAGGGACACACAGAGGCAGGGACACGCAGGCCCTGCCACGCACCCCACTGGGCTCTGGGACTGCTGTGCATCCCTGCACTATGGACACGCAGAGCCTGCGAGGGCACTGCCTGCATGATGTGAAATCCCAGGCAGAAATAAATGACAAGGAAGGAAAGGAGCAGCTACAGGTCTGCTGCAGGAAAAGCAATCCCATCATGCCAGACATGGAGAGAGCAGCGACAGCGTGGAGCGTGTGGTCACAGGCGTGGGAGCAGCCCCGGGCACTGTGGCACAAGGCTCCCCTCAGGGACACAGCTCTGTACGTACCGTCCGCGCCCGGCTGATCAGAGACCGGACCAGATCCTTAATGCTGTTCGATTTGTTTCTTTGGAAAATCACAGTGGCCTGAGTCTGGCCAGACAGCGTGAGGAGAGGGGTCCCTGGCCAGCCCAGCTCCAGCTCCGGAGGGAGCACATCTGACATGAGGGGGAAGTAGGTGCCCGATGTCAGTTCAGAGCTGAGGGAGAACCTGTCTCCAGTGTCCGCATCACCAGGGTCAGCTTCTTTGTCTTTCATTGCACTGGGGTCTGGGAAGCTTTGGTTCCTCTGATGGCTGATGTATTCCATGTCCAAGGTGGACAGAAATGGCAGCTCCCTCTCCTCGGCGATGGCGCTCAGGTAGCCGCGCTCGCCCTGCTCGAGGAAGGCGTCGATGGCCAGCCTGGCTGTCTCGCTGTGCTGGAGCACCAGCGGGGTGGGCTCCCTCCACCACGGCTTCTTCAGCTGCTCCAGGCGGCTCTTCAGTGGCCCAGACACCCCTTGCTGGCTCCCATAGCCGCGGTGGAGCTGGGGCCTCACCTCGACTGCCAGGTAGTTGAACATGACTGGAGCTGCTGATGCCGAGAGGTGTCTCTCCTGCTGGATTAGTCCTGTGTCCGTCTTCTCGTCTTTTCTGCCCCTCCTGCCCTCCTGAGCTCCTCCCAACAGGTTCCTCCAGGATTCAGCATAAGCTCAACTCTTAATCACCAGGTACAGCCTCCCACTCCGGGGGAGGAGCCGCCTTTCCCAGCTCCCTCACCCGGCTTCCCCAGACACACACACCTGGTACTCGGGGCTCAGAGTGTCCCTTTTGCAAGAGGAAGAATATCAGCTCTTCAAGCTGCTCCTTCCTTTTCCTTGTAACTGATTAATCTGCTGTTCTCCCCTTCCTTCCCGTCCCTAGGGAGGTCCCCACCCTTGGCCTAGCAGGCTCTAACCTGTTTTGTCCCTCACTGTGCTTGCAGTGGAAATGCAGATGCTGGAACTTGTTCCTGCTTGAAATTTGTTCCAAATCAAACACGCTGCTTAGTGTCAGTTATAATGAAACACAAATATCCCAAGTGGGTAATCAGACTCAGCAGAGAAACTTACTCATCCCTGAGCCACAGATAATGCTCCTCCTTAGCATTTCTTGGGAGCTTGGCTCTGTTACACCAGAACAGTCTATTTTTTGACACACAGAGTCATGGTGTTTGTAGGAATCCCAGCAGGAATCTTGGTCATTAGATACTGCAGGCGAGAAGAGCAATATTTCACATGCTCATTCAGCATCTCTCTGGAAATCCTTTAAGGACATTCAGCCTTAGGAGTCTGGTGCTGTGTGAATGATGATACTGCCCACATGCTGCTTATTGGGGATTAGTTAATTCCAGTTTCCCAAAAGCTTCATGGAGTTATTTTTGGAAGAATAGTACGGGCAGACATTGCTATATGAAGTAAGGCACTGTGCAGGAACACACCAGCAGAACACAACGTGTCAAGAACTGCAGAGGAGCAGAGATCAGCTCACCTTGGAGCTACTGAGCTCCACACAGGCAACCAGGGAATGAAAAACTGGCTGGAGAGTTGATGTAATCAATTAGCCTTTTATGTAAAAAATCCCCTGGGATTAAATTAAATTAAGTAATGTAAAAGCTAAATGTGTGCCCTGGAATAATCATGGGCATGGAATAATAGTCAATGGAGTAGGGATGGCCGTGCCTGAGTGTGAACCAGCACATCCAGACACCAGGCTCTAGGACAGCTGGGATGAATCATGTCCCCAAGGGACTACCACTCTCCACGGACTAGAGCTGAGTGGGATGATAAGTTTGGATTAGCTGTCTGGTCTCTGGGTGCCTGAATTCAGGATGAAGCCTCAGCAGGACTGCAAATGGCAAGAACACTGCACTGATTGAATCAGAAAACAGAAGCTGGCTGCCAGTTGGCTGTGAGCAAGGGCAAAGTAGGGATGGGACAAAACTATAACAAAGCTGCTGGCACAGAAGTGTTAGGGGTGAAAGTAAACATTAGAACAGCTTAAAGACACACTTAAAATGTGAAGTGAACAGCCAACCCAGTGTAAGGAAGTTTGGGGGAGTAACAAAGGGAAGGAGCTGTAACATGGTGTTTTTCTGGAGCTGCTTTGCCAGGGTGATAACAGAAGTGTACCATCACCCTACTTTCTGCCTCCCTAAAGAGCTGAAAAGAGTGTGAATTTTAAAAGAAGTAATCAAATGCATATTTTCTGCTGCCGATTCTGTAAAGGAGATTTGTAAAGGGATTTGCACTGTTTGCTAATGATCTGTTCTCCCTCCAGTAATTTCTCATGTCCTCAGCACATGAAAGCACACACGATGTAAACATCTCCAGCCCAGCTTGTCAGGCTGGGCTCCTTCAGGGTTGGTGGGGAGAGGCAGAGACTTCCAGGAGTCAGTTACCTCACCCTGCAGCAGACACCTGGAACAGGTTGGATGAAATGTGCCTGGGAAGCTCTTATCTCCCCCCACTGCAGCAGGAGCTCGGGCTGCCCAAGTCAGTGACAGAGGTTTGCCATGCAGACATCTAAAATTAGATGTGTCCTGTCCCTGCTGTCTGGCAAAAGGGCTCTAATTGGCACTCCAGAGGCTGATTGGCCAACACAGGATGTGGGAATCTCATCAGCCCATTTTTGCCAGCTAAAAGCTGGGATCTTATCTGGAAGTCTTGTCTACACACCTTCTGCAATCAACAGAGAAAGACAAGGGGAAAATTCCCTCTGGCTGAACGCACGCCCCGAGTGCCACTGCCAAGTCCATGTCCCTGGGCAGCTCTGCTCTGGCTGATAACTGAGCTCAGCCAAGCATTAGGCAATACTTCATTCTTCCATCCCACAGATGTTCTTGGAGCTCAGCAAACACAAACACCTTGCCTGGGCTCTCCACAGAATGTACCTGCTGCTTCCTCTTCACGCACACATGGAGGCAGCCTGCCAGCCTGTTTCCTGATAGATACTGGAGAGCATTCACCCGGGAACATAAGAAGCCAGATTTGCTTTTTTCCCCCCCTCTATTTCAGACTGAAACCCAATCTTCCATCTCAAAACATCAGGGTGCTCCTCAGTGCTGTACCAGCATTTCTGGAAAGCACTGCACAGCAATGCTCCACTGCAGAATTCACTGGCCAGATGCACTCAGCCAGCACAGCTGGATGAGAAAAGTCCCAATTTTAGTTCCTGCACTGAGCTCTGTCAGCACTGAACCCACAGAGCAAAGTCAAATCTCCCCATTTTTTGTCCAACATTCCCAACCATGGTGTTACACAATCCAAGCACAGTGGCAGCACAGGAATTCCACGTTTCATCTTTACCATTCATTTGTTAAGACTCTCTCAGTCAGGGGAGAGGCAGCCTCACACCTGCACAGCTGAAGGAGGGCACTGGACACCAGCTGCCAGCCACAGGCCAAATGATCCAACCACTAAGGATGTCAGGGGAGGCAGGGACCCCCCAGCCCTGCTGCCCCTGCCCAGTGGTGTGCCCAGCACAGAGGTTCTGTCTCATTGCAGCTCCAAGGTCTCCACACCCCTGTGCCATGCAGGGAAGCCAATGTGAGTCCATGGAGCTGCTGTGGTGCAGCCCTGAGCTGCTCAGCTCCTGATGCACAGCAGGCAGGAGAGGGACAGAGCTGCTTCCTTCAGCTGCTGCTTTGTACTGAACATGGGAAAAAGCACTTCCAGACACCCCTTCTGTGTCTCCTTCCAAAGGGAATCCACAGAGACAGAACTGGGTGTTGTAACATCACTGGCTCTGGCTACCAGCAGGAAGAGGGTGCACAGGGAAGGATGTGGGACAATGAGTAAATCTGCCCAAGATGCCAGGTTCTGACAGGATGTGGAGCAGCCCAGGAGCTGGCAGGGGGGATGAGACATGAAGGATCCCAGCTCATTGTGATGCAGTCACTAATGAAGGCTCTGAGTGTGCAGGACTCCTCACTTCTACAATGGGCACGAGGGAGCTCTCACCTCTGGAGGAGCTGCAGCAGCTCCCAACAGGATCCAGGCTCAGCAGCTTGTGCAGGGCCCTCAGATGAACACACCTGCACCAGACAGCAACAGCAGGACAGAGGATGTTGCTGGTTACAGATGTTGCTCTTTACACGACAAGTAAAACTGAGGAAGTTTGCCTTGAAAACAAAAAACAACAGAAAGCTTTTTTTTATACACAGAAGGCTCCCTAAAAGATTAAAAAAATTCAAAGCAGTGTTTGGGAGTCTTTCCACTAACCTGCCCCAGGTCCCTCTGACAGTTCTACTGCCACTTGACCTGAACTCCCCTGGCTGCTCCCAGCAAGTCACATCTGGAGCAGCCACTGAGATGTAACAGCAGAAGGTGGAATCACTCCCATGTGAGCTCTGCATTCCCAGTGGAAGGATGAGGCCCAGCCATCTCTTCTGTCCCACAAATGAGCAGAGCAAGCTGCCCAGCAGGTTGAATGACTGTAAGCAAAACAAGCTCCCTCAACATGTTCAGCAGCTTCAGGAAGAACACATGCAGGATGCACAGGGCAGCCTTGAATGCCTGAAGAAGGGGCAGTGGTCAAAAACCCCTCACCAGAGGAGCCCGGGAAGGATCACAGGATTGTTAATACACAACTGCCCCATCAGGGTGCAGGAGGCCGGGCAGCCCATGGCACCCACAGGTGACAGTCCCTCTGCAGGCAGAGGAGGGATGGGCACTGTGTGAGCATCAGAGCCCACGGGTCACCCCTGCTGAGCCTCAGGGTCTCTCCTATGTCCTTGCCAGCCTTCCCAGGCTCTCACATAAGCTGCTGCCCTCTCCTTGCCTTCTCAGACCTTCAGGAGAACATGGAGCATGCTGAGGGCCAGGCTGTGCAGACACAACGTGCCCAAAGATGCTGATCCTGTTCCAGTGGCACAGGGACATCGTCACCCAGAGAGCTGGGACAGGTGTCCCTCCAGCCTGGGAGAGCTGGACAGAGTGCAGGTCAGTGGGAAGGACAGGACATGGGTTCATCACAACCTCTTGCAGAGAAAAGAGCAAAGAAGCCTTGATTAGAGTTCATTGATCAGGGAGACAACAGAGATCAGACAAAGCAGGGCAGATGTGAAGAGGCAGATGTGGAGGGGAGGAGCCCATACAGAGGGGTCTCCACCTGGAACCCTGGACAATGCTCTCAGGCACAGGGTGGGATTCCTGTGCACAGCCAGGAGCTGGACTCAGTGATCCTGATGGGTCCCTTCCAGGTCAGGGTGTCCCATGATTCTATGATTCTAAATTAGCTGCCACCAGCATCAGCCAAGAAAAACGCTCATGCACAAGGCTGTGGCCAGAACCAAACCCCACACTGGGGCCTGAAATAACCACAGCATTTGTGGCACAGCTCTCTTAGCAGTAGAATTAGGAAGACACAGTAGTTCTAGGTATGGGTTAACTTAAACACTTAAAATTCCCTACAGTGGGACTTTTCTCTTCCTGGAAGGAAGGAAACATCCAGTAGAGCACCCCTGGAGAGGGCATCAGCAAACCTCTCCAAATGCTCAAGCAGTACTTCAACATATCCCTGGGATGCAGGCAACCACCAGGATTAAACCATTCTCCAACAAGTAGGAGAATGTGGAAAAAACAAGTGGGTGACAGGGTAGGGCATGGCTCCCACTGCTCCTCAGAGTGGTGCCAGGCAGTGGCAGTGGCAGTGGCACATGTCACAGGGACCAAGCTGGCACAACCAGTCCCCTCCCAGCCATGCTCACCCCCCCCCAGCTTTGCTACTCTTCACCCCCTCTACATTCATCTCATTTACAGCTCTGGTTCTTAGCTCTGGTTCTTGTTCTGTGTCAGTTTCTGCTTCCCACATTTGCTGGGGCATGGGCAGGGAGACACAACAGTGGTAAATTCCAACTGCCAGGCCAGGAGCAGCAGTTCTGACCTAGGGCTTGGTGGGGCAGAGACACGACTGAAAACATCACCCTGTGCAAGGTGAGGATGGGAGTCACAACTCTGGGAAGTGGCAACAGCACTTAAGCACTGGCGAGCACAGGAGTGCAGAGATCATGGAGGATGCCTGTGCTCTCAGCACTGCAGCACTTTGGAGATGCAGGAGAAAACAGCTCAACACCCAAAGGTGGTGTGAGCACAGCAGCCAAGGTGACACAGGGAAACATTTAACCACCTAAAACAGAGACCAGGCATTGAAAAGTATCAGATTACTCCCTCCTACTCCAAAACCTCTCAAAAATACCAGCCTAAAGCAAGAGACTTCCCAAGTTTGACCCTGAGAGGCAAAATATGCTCCTACTCTCCCATGGTGCAAAACAGATGAGAAGGAAGACAGTGAGTGCTGATGCTTCTATCCACAGAGAGCAACCCAGGATCCAGCTGAAATCATGAATGCTTCCTAGGGCTCATGTTTCTTCATTTTAAGATACCTGGAAGAGTTGAAGAGTAAGTCCTTCGGAATCCTAAGTGATGTCCAAATGCTGTCTATGATGCAGGAGATCAGGCTGGATGGTGATGGTTCCTTCCAGAAGAAATTCACGTGGATATGTTCATTTAGATACAGTAAGTGCCTCTAAGCTGATGGTCTGAGACCACTTTCCAAAAATCCAACAGCATAAACAAAGAACTGTCCATAAGTGAAACACCTTCAATCATTCCCTCTGGAAAACTTTGAAAATCGGAAAAGATGGGCTGTACATGTTTGGTTAAACCCCCTCTGTTCTGCTGCCCTTGAAGCAGAGCTGTGCATAGGAATCACTCACCTGCCAGTCTCTGCTGCTGGAACACTGCAGAGGGCAGATTTTGCTACTGGGAATGTATTTTCTTTCCTTCTGTCTTATGTAAGATACTGGCAATGGCAGCTTTCCAGCTCACCTTTCTTCACCTCTTGAGAGCAACAGGAGTCACATTAAAATCCCAGAATGGTTTGGGTTGGAAGGAACTTTGAAGTCCATCTCATTTCACTCCCTGCCATGGCAGGGACACCTTCCACTGTCCCAGGCTGCTCCAAGCCCCATCCAGCCTGGCTTTGGAGAGGTCCAAGGGATCCAGGGGCAGCCACAGCTGCTCTGGGCACCCTGTGCCAGGGCCTGCCCACCCTCACAGGGAAGGATTTCTTCCTGATCTCCAATCTAATACAGCAGGATCCTGTCTCTGGGTAACTAAAGACTGGGAAGCAAAGTCTTCCCTGGTCCTGGGTAGCCTCCAGTGGATTTTGCCTCTGTAACAAATTACCCTTTTCACTCAGAGACAGTATCTGCCTTGTTTTCTCACCAGGCCCCACACGCCCAAGCACAGCCCGCTGCTGGCTCAGCCCTTCCAGCGGGCGGTGAAGGCATTCCATGGGCCAGGCAGGGCTGTGATTACAGCCCTTCATCCTCACCCTAATAAAAGGTGCAGGGGCAGATGCCAATGACTCCAATCTGGCACCATCACCTGTGGAGTCTCCTGCCCATAAACACAGGGGAGGGTTCAGTTTGACCACACGCTGTCCCACATTCAGAGCACAAGGTGCTCTCCCCTCCAGGCCAGCCCAAGGACTCCAGCAGCTCTCCAGCCTCCATGGTGCTGTGCTCCCAGCCCCCGTTCCCATGGCATGGAGAACATGAGCTCAGGTTTAAATTACACAGCAGGAAAGGGGTTAAAGTTTAAATAACTGTTTTGTATATGAATTAATGTATGTAGTTTTGAGCCAAAATATCTACCATTAATTTTTCCACCTATTTCAGGAGCAGTAAGATACACAAAGTAAAGTTTATTTTGGTACTTGGTATACTTCACTCTCATTAAAAATAAATTAATCAGCAAATTCCTACACAGCTCAGCCTTCTTTTATGTAAATACAAGCCAGCTGTAATGAATTACAAGGTGTTATTATCTCACACACACTGTATAATACTTCACACATAAGAGGTTTCTCTGCTTAGCTCAGCTTTCAACAAAAGCATCTTAAATAAACTGCAAGCAAGTTGTTTGGGCTGTAATGTTTTCACAGAGAAGGGATACACCTCACACAGAGAGAGGGGCTCTTTACATGCCTCATTTTATAACAAGTTAAACTGAGGAAGCTCGTTCTGGAAAAAAAAGCGCCTTTTTTATACACAGAAGGCTCCCTAAAATAAAATTTAAAAAAAACCCCACAAGTCAAGTGTTTGGGAGCCTCAATGCTGCATCCCACTGCTTTTTACACAGGGAAGGGATGGCAAATATTCCCCAACACACACACACACACACACACACACACACACACACACACACACATACACACAAAGAAAGCAACTTGAGGAGGAAGAACAGTCACAACCAGGCACAGTTTCACTTTCACCAGACTAAGGAGTCACAAATTAAGGATTAAATTTGTAAATTGAAGATTATCACCTTCTACTTTTGCTTAATACTTTTATTAGGACTAAGTCCTGATTTTATAGGGCTTATTTTTATCAAAAGCACACACGGCACAGAAAACAAACACATAGCAATTTAACCCAGACTGACATTTATTATTGACTCAGATTTTGGACAGGAGAGAATTAAAAACTCTTTTTGCCACTGACCTGGAAACAGCCTAGTGAACCATCCACCCACACAGAGCACCTCAGCCTCTGCTGATCTCATCAGTGCAGCTCCTGCTCCCCTAATTACTGTGTTGGCACCATTTGCCTGCACAGCCACAGAAAGTTTTCACTGGTATTGAAGGATCTTGCTAAAACCCCCGGACTGCTGCTGTAGGGGAGGGAGGATGGCAGAGTCCTGTCCCAGGGACACAACAGGGATGTTCTTTTCATAAAGGAGTTCCTAGAAGACAATTCTACAAAGAATGTGGAAGTATCAGCAAGGCAGACTGAACATCAGGATGTGGGGCAGCTTTTAGTGCCAGCCCAGCCAGAACTGGGGCTTTAATCTCCCTCAGACAGCCAAAGTCACAGAGGATTGCTGGGGACTGTGCATTATTCTTTGCATTCTCTCACCCTTGTGCAACAAAGCGGAGAGTTCCTAAAAGGGATTTTCACAGAAAACCCTTCAGAATGTTAAAGCAATTCTTAGCTCCACTAGAGCAAAGACAGACCATTCCATCTTGGTATCAGGCATTTAAAATATATACTTAATATCTAAGTATGCAAAGCTCAGATTTACAATTACAACCATTCAGGGAGCAGAGGACACCACTGTGTCTCTGAGTAGCAGCTCTTTAAACAAGGCAAGGGACAGAAATGTCTTTTTGAGAGAACTCTACATCATGGTGAATACCTGGTATCCTAAAGGCAGAAGGCAGCTCTGTCCATGTCAGCAAGGGCCACTCGGGTCCATAAAAAGGACAGAGGTTCTTAAAACAATGAGCATTTATTTGCAGGTGAAGGTTCGGGAGTACGGCGTCCAGGAGGCCACCGAGGCACCGCGGATGGGAGAGCTAAAGAAATGTTTTCCTTCCAACAGCAAACTGTTCTTCCCAACCACACAGCCTCAGCCCAGTCCCACTGCAGCCACGCTTCCCAAGCTGTCCTGGCACGTGGATCTCAGAGTCCTTCATCGTTGTAAATGGGGGACAGGGGCTTGAGGATGCTGCGGGCGTTGCTCTCCACCAGCGGCCGCCAGCTCACCTCGCCCGTCAGCAGCAGATCCTCCCCGCTCAGCGCGTCCAGGTGCTGCACCTGCAAGCACAGCAAGTCACTGCCACACGCCCCATGGCCCAGGCAGCTCCCTCAGCAGCTACACAAACACCTCCTTCCAAAAAGCATCACAACAGGGACAGTTCAGCCTACTCTGCCATTTGTGTGAGGTGCACCTAAAACGGTCACTTCCGACTGTGAAGCCTCACGGCAAGGCCAGGATAAGGATCTGCAGATCCTCTGGAGTCACCTGCGTCACTGATGCCTCCTCTGAAGGTTTGGCAACAGGGCAAAGAGGAGCCAGCAAAGCTGCAGTGAGTCACTTCATCCTCCTGGTGGTTACTGCAGGGAACACTGCCCGGACCAGAGCCCCGTGGAGAGCTCCCACCCTGCACACAACCGAGGCTTCAGCTACAGAGAAATGGCCTGAGCAGCAGGGAACAGCTGGGATTTATCACATCAAAGCACATCAGCTGGAAGAGGTGAACGTGCAATGAATGCTCATCCTCCCAACAGAAGAATTCCCTGAATGGGTTGGGTTGGAAGGGACCTTAAACCCCACCCAGTCCCACTCCTGCCATGGGCAGGAACACCTTCCACTGTCCCAGGCTGCTCCAAGCCCTGTCCAGCCTGGCCTGGGGCACTGCCAGGGATGGGGCATCCCCACCCTCTCTGGGCAAGATAGTTGGGATCTATTGTAATTTTAGGGTGTAATATAAGCAAAATTAAAAAAAAACCCCTCTCATCATACAGCAGAGGGTCAACTGGCTGCCACTGGTCACCCTAGATATGGGAAATGGGGGAAAAAAAAAGTCTTTAAAGGATGAGTCAAAGACAACCCCACCACCATTAGCTCAGGAAGGCTGGGAGAGCTGACCAGGGGCACAGTACATGCTGTGCTGTCAGCATGTTCTCCTCTGGCACCCACTAATAGCCACTGCTAAAGACAGGATCCACAAGAAACTGGGGACAACCTGGTACACAATGTTATAGAAACAAAGGATAACTGGACAAGGAGTTTCTCAACAGGGGAATGAATGACCCATGGTCACAGAGGGTCACACTGGGAAGCCACCTAAGCACAGTGTCCTGCTCCTGACAGTCACCACCAGCAGCTTCCCCAGGAGAGTTAAACACAGCACACAATGCTCTTCTCCTTGTTCATTTTCCCTCCCTCTCAGAATCTGTTCATTCACAGATTTTGAGTCTGAAGTGGTTGTGGATTCAATAGCCCTGGGCAACTTTTCTTCCATAAACCTTGCCAGTGGCTTTGGAACCCCATGAGCAATTGCAGCATCCCAATCAACTGTGCCAATGCCCTGTCCCCACATTCCTGTGTCCCTCAATCCTTTCCTTCCTCACCTTTCACATGCCTTCAGGACTTCCCAGAGATGTCTCCCATTTTTTCTCCCATTCTTTTTTGGGGATTCTACTCATGGCTACAAAAGGAGCAGTTTCACTGTCACCCTTAGAGCTCCTCTCTGAGCCTTCTTCAGGTAATGTTTGATCTGCTCTGGTGGTCAGCACCCAAACCAGACACATTATTCCAGCTCACAATGGTACCAGACATGTAAAACTGGCACCACAGCAGGATTTTATCCTCTATTTCTTCCCTAGTAGTTCTGAGGATTTGTTTTACATTTTTTTAAAACTATGGAGTGCTGAACTGACATTTTTATAATAGAACTCAAGGCCTCATTCCTGTGTGGTAACAGTTCAGAGCTCTCTGGTACCTATGTAAAGCTGGGAATGTTTTCATCAAGTGCACCCCTTGTCTGCAGGAATGATCTGTCTGCACAGAACCTGTGCTCATTCCTCCCCAATGTGCCACATTTTCCTGCCTGATCACTCTTTCCTATTCAACTGCTGATTGCTTCAGACCTATCCTTTGCTTGAATATCCAGAAGTGCAACAAATTCCCCATCTGGCAAAAAATTATCCCAAATTACATACTTTTTATACGTGCTTGTCCCCAGCAAACTTTCCTACAACTTTACCATTGAGCATCAGCAACCTTCAGCACTTAATTAAGCCACTCCTTCCCGAGAACTCTGTGGCATTCCCGAAGTGTCCTCAGTCCCTCAGGAAGCTCAGCCCTTTATTTCCCATTTTCTCAGACACAAACTTACTGTTTCTCCATACCTCTATCTGTTCCTGAATATGGTATTGGAAACATTACAGAGAATGATACTGTGAAAGTTCTGGTCTTCAATTTCCTGTCCAACACCCTCCACTTTTACTCCATAACCTCTCTCACCCCCCTTCTTTGGTGCCCACATGGATTTTATCCCACCAACATTTCCCAGAGATCTGGTCCACAAAACTCCTCAGGGCTGAGAGGACGAACACTACTCAGTGCTGTCTCCTCCAGGTAATAACTGAAAGAATCAGAAATAATTCTGGAAAACAAACCTGTTTGTTTCTTATCCTCAAAGGTCACCAAGAGACTTTTAAGCTCTATGTGCTATTTCACTATGAGGAGAACCCCAACTCTCTTAACACTGGTAACAATTCTACAACAAATTTGCAGGCTATTTCTGGCACATTTTGTCAAGCCACTCTGTACCACAGGTCCAGAAATAGTTGAGCAGGACTACTTTTAATATTGCATTAATTTCTCTGCAGCCATTTGTCATCGAACTGCAGTAATGATCTGTTGTCTCTGGTGCCCAGGGAAAGGACCCAGGGCATGGCTGGAGCTGTGCCAGGGAGGGTCAGGCTGGATACCAGGGCAAGGCTCTTCCCCAGAGGGTGCTGGCACTGCCCAGGCTCCCCAGGGAATGGGCACAGCCCCGAGGCTGCCAGAGCTGCAGGAGCTGCCAGGGATGCCCAGGGTGGGGCTGTTGGGGTGTGTGTGCAGGGCTGGGGCTGCCCTGGGGGTCCCTCCCAGCCCAGGACATTCCATGACTCTGTAATAAATATCATCCAATTTTCAGATTTTTCCTTTCTTCTCCTTAGAAATGATCACTGCACATTAGAATCAGGTTCATGATGAGAATGAGCTGCACAGGGAGGCAGTGGAAGCTCCCCATGCAGAGCGGGGCCGCACCTGTTTGCGCACGTACTCCACCAGCAGCTCCAGGTGCCGAGGGTCCTCACAGTTCCTGTTCAAAAGGTTTCTCCAAAGAGCTGATGCCAGAACACGATCATCACACAGGATTCCCTAAAGGGAAGGACAGAGGGGGATTAACAACTGCACGTGAAGAAGGCCTGAACACGAGACACCCCCCTGGTGTACTTGGCCCCTGGCCACGGCACCTGTCCCAGAGCCCGCAGCTGCCGTGGGCTCTGCACATGGAAAGGCAGCAACATCACTCTTTCCCAGAATGGAAAAACAGCCCTGGCCTTAAATTAATTTACAGAGCAGCCTGTAACCAATTTTCTGGCAAGTTAATTTGGAAAAAACCTGGGTCAGGGTATTCCTAACATTGGAGTTGATAACTGCATTTCTGTGTTATGAAATCTTTACCATAAAAATGGTGATCTTACAGAGAAGGCAGCACCACCTCATGGGAATGTGTGAAGCCTATGACACTTTAAAAAGAAAAATTAAAGGATATTTAATCCAATGTTCCAGAACTGTAGTCTGGAGTTTGCTATTTTTCTTTGTTTTTTACTTTTCATTCTAAATGAGAGAGAAACTCTGCTCATCAAGAACTATCTAGTTTTTTCAGTTAAATCAAATATTAGCTCTGGTTTATACAAGAACCACATCCATACATGTTTTTTGTCCAAATTCTCTTGAACTTTTATTGTCTTTTTAGATGATGTAGTGCTGTCACCACAGGCTCATAACTCCTGTCTTCTGCTGACACATTTACCAAAGGCAAATGACTTTAAAATATTCAGTTAAAAATTTTTAGAAGTCAACATTTGTCTTAAAGCAAAGATTTTGTTTCCAAAAAGATTGTCAACAAAGCACAAGCAGACACATCCTGTTTATACTTAAAACTAGATTAAACCTTGCATGTGCAACACTGTCCACAACTCTATGAGGTTACATTTACAATATAATAATGCAAATCACTGACCAAAAAACCAGTATCATTATGTGAATTAGAGCATCTGAAGAGCAACACCCACAAGAGCAAAAAACCCCAATGTAATTGTATTTTCCTTTTGAAGGCCCTGCAGACACTTGTGCAGAGTGGTGCTTTTGCCTCCCTGCCTCATCAGGTACTGCCTGTAAATATTCTTGCATAGAGTCCCTATAAATACTCTATAAATCCTCTCTTTGCCTTCAAAGTACAGCTGAGTACAGCAGGATTCAGAGGGAGGAAATGACTTAGGGGTGGCCAGTAAGGGATGGTGAAGCAGCAGAAAGAACACCCTACCTTCCACACCCCTGCTTTAAATCCACATGCCCTGTGCAGTTTTCTTCTAAGAACTTTCATCCGAGGCTGCTTCCCTAACGTAATACTTCTCCAAAGAAATGGGCAGTGAATGTTTTCCCCACCTGGACTAATCTGTGTTCAGGAATTAAATGGTTGTACATTCCCTGAAAACAGCCTTCCTACCTCATCGTATCCAAACAGAGCTGCATAGAAATTTTCTGCCATCCTTTTCAAGTCTTCTTTTAGAACAGTAGAATTAATCTGAAAAACAAACCAGAAAACCATCAGGAGAGGCTTTAAGGAAGAGGTGAGGAGAAAATATTCCCAGTTTCACTGTGAGTGGACAAAGAGCCAGCAGTGCCCCAGCCCACCTGAGTGAGATCTGGCTGCAAGCAGGAGTGAGTCCCTCTGGAACCCCTGACACAGCTCCATCAGTTCTGACACTCAGCTCACAACTGGCAGGAGCATCCCAACAGCTCTGCCACCACTGCAGGAGGGGAGAGAGAATGCTGCTGGGGGAGTGTGAGCAAGGCTGCCCTTGCAGTGGCAGCACAGCCCAAGAGCATGGAGAGCCCTCTGTAGCCAACTACTGAGCAGCTATTCCAGACCTTCATTCATTCATCCATAGAAACTCAAAGGTTTTTCAATGTTTTTTTGTCCCCAAAGCACAGACTGCAGGGATGGATGTGCTACTACAGTGGAAATACAGGAATGCTAAAGACAGAAACACCACCCTGCCATTCTCCTCCTGCACTGTCCAGACTGACTCTCAGCCAGCAAGAACATGAATTCTCCCTCCCCAGCATCTCTAGCAGCTCAGACTCACAAGTTTTTGACTATGATTAAACTTCTTTCAGAGTCTGTGATGACACAGCAACTTCCCCCATGCTCTAAGTGTGACTCAGTCCAAGTTCCACACTGACCTTTAACTAAATTTAGTAATTGCTTCAGTATTTGCTGGGTTGGCCTAAGCCACCCATTGATGTGAGAACTGACCCCATGTGAGCTTAAAATGGGACTGGACCAACTGCTGGCTGCAGAGGGATGGCTGAAATGCCTCCTGTGCATCTCCCTCACCCACACTGCCTGTCCCTCCTGCCTCTGCTCCTTACCTCTGCCAACAAAGGGATGCAGTTCCCCTCCCAAGGGCCCAGCTACACTTTGGTGAAGCTTCTTTGTACTGACTCCCATGAGGGATCCAAGAGACACAAGGCATTTCTCTTCTACAGCTCTCACATGCTCCAGAAGTACAAAAGCCCAGGCCAGTAAGCCCTGCACACCAGCAGGACACTCAGGTGTGACACTGCACTTTGCAGAGACAGGATTCACACACAGGAGACACCAGCCCAGCACATCCACCACACTGGGAACCCCTTGTCCTAAATTCTCTCTCAGTATCCTTATGAGTATTCACCTTGGCAATTACACAACAGCTTTTCTATCAAAATATGAGTTAGTTTCTGTCAAGTGAACAAATTTCCAGTTCATATACTCTTCCCTTAAACCACTGTCTTTTTTCATCTGTTGATTTTTATAGCAATGCACATAGTGGAAACACAAGGAAAATTCCTTTTATGTCAGTTACTCATATTTTTCCATTAATATAAACTATTAAAATTCATGCAGATATTTTATAGGCTATCAAGATTTGGAGACTGGTTATTACTGAAGGTTTAAAAAAAGAACTAAACATAAGAAATCAGAGGGTTAAATGATGACTGCAACTTCTGTAATGACTTAATTAAATTTTTATTGAGTACATAAACTATGATGTCATTTCTACCCAACCATGCTCAAACCTTCTATGCATGTCAGAGATCGTGGTTTTTCTCAATAGAACATACTTCTAAATAAGCTGCACTTCTACAGCTCTAATAAGGGGGAGCAGGTCTCATGTAACACACTCAATAAATTATCCTTCCATTTTAAACAAACAAATTCCATGAGTTATTATATATTTGCCACGCACTTTTTATGACATAATAAAAATGTTACCTCAAGGATTACTTAACACATACTACAAATGTTACAGCAGGCAACTGCAAGGGGCAAAGAAAACAAATAGTCCCATTACAGAGACAAGTCCTGGACTATACATCCCTGGGGAAGCAGCTTTCCCTACTAAAACCAAAGAGCAGCAGCTTTAAGTTAGCAAGAAACAGACTGATGAAGGAGATAAGCAAGTTAAACAAACATGGCAATAAATACATCTTAAAAGACAATTTCAGATAAAAGATCTGAGTTTGGGGATGGAGTTGTATTTTATGCAATGAAATGATATTTAAAGAAATATTGCAGTTTCTGAAGAATACAACTGGCATTAGTCAAGTACAAACACTGAAGGGAAAAAATCCTTCTTTATAAATCAAGAAAAATGAGCAATTCCAGAGCAGTGTTTGCTGGAAGTGCTTCCTCTTTCAAAGCTTGTACAAGTTCTTGCCACTGGCAAGTTTCAGGATCTGGTTGGTTGTGATTCTGCTGACTCTTCCACAGTTTGTTATTAAGAAGAAAAACTGCTAGAGAATTCCAAGTGAGTAATTGCTAATAACAAGGAAAAAATCAGTAACATCTGGAGCTCTTCTTGGGACTTTGCCCCTTTGCCTTCCTTGGAGCAGCCCAGTGCAGAGCTGTCACTGGACAGATTTATGGGCTGAGGGACACAGGACTGTGTTAGTTCAAAACAAGGAACCCATTTTTGGTACACATCTCACCTTTACAAGACCTCTGAAACAAGGAAATGTACAGCTAACATTATCTGCCTGCTACAGGTCACAACTGTTCTCTGAAAGGCTCCGTGGGCCTTTGTCTGGAGCCTTTCTGTTCTGCCTGTGGCACAACTGCAGCAAGCAGCTGCTGGATTTTCCCTGCCACAGTGAAGAAACCAACTTCAGCCTCAGGGAGTTCATGTGCATCATCCAACAGCCACGTGCTGAGGGTGACTCTGCAGCAAAGTCTCACACAAGGTTTTGTATTCTAAGAAGATTTCTAGGGAAGCAAGAGCACAGGGCTCTCCTGTACTGCTGGACACGTAGCAAAACACATGGCCATGGAGTTTAAAGGGAATGCTGCTCTGGAATTAGTCCATGTCAGTGTCCTCTGAAGGACCAAGAGCTTCCTCTGGAAATGAATCTCCTCCTCCTTCTCCCCACTTGTTTAGGCTCACAGTGCAGAGCAGGATCAGTGTGCACAGACTGGAAGGTAACAAATGACAGGGCAAGAGGAACAGCCTCAAGTTGTGCCAGGAGAGGTTTAGATTGGACATGAGGGAAAAGAAAGAACAGAAAGACCTTTAAAACACTGGCACAGGCTGCCCAGGGCAGTGGTGGAGTCACCATCTCTGGTTCAAAAATCATGTGGAGGAGGCTGCTGAGGACATGGTTTAATGGTGAACATGGAGGTGCTGTTACACTGACTGATGGGGACTGGATCATCTGGATGGTGTTTCCCCATCTTAACAATTCTGTGGGCTCTGATGTGCCCTGCCTGCTCAGAGCCATCAGCCCAGGGCTGGGTGCAGCCCATGCCCTGAGAGCAGGACAGGGCATCCCTGGCAGTGTCACTGTGTCCTGCCAGCTCTGCCCCAGCTGGGATGGCCACGGGCTGCACTGCCTTGAGCACTGCAACAGGAGTTTCTTTCTGCTTCAGCTTTTGCCAGCATGTGTTGCACCCTTAAGCTACTTTAACACATTAATCCTTCCATAGACTATAAAGCCAGAAGGGGCACTTCTAACTGCCTTGTACAAGCACTAGTCATTGAATTCCAGGCAGCAATTCCTCTCTTTAGGCTGTAAGTTATGCTTGAACTAGACTTTTTTATGAAGAGATTTCAGCCAGAAGAAATGATTAGATCATAGAACCTGACCCTCTGCATATCACAGACCATTACATTTCACCGAGTTCCCCCTGTACTAAGCTCACTAAGTTGTGTTTGGCTAAAGCATATCACCCTCACAGTTGAACATGTGTATCTCATTTCATATTTGAATTTTCTGGCTTGGGTTTCCACCCCTCATTCTCATTATACCAATCCTGCTGGAATAAATAGCCTCTTCTGTACAATGTGTGTGCTCCTGTACCTGTACAGGATGGATGTGCCAGCAGAGTCATCTCTTCAAACCAGGACTGGGCTCTTGCAGGTGTCACCCCACACCAGCAGCACCCTCCTGGAGTGGTCAAAGTTGCAACAGCAAAGCAGTGGTTTATGCTGATGCAGTAGAAATGAATCCATCCCTTGTGCAAAACAAGTTCCACAGGTCTGAGTACACTCATCTTGTCATGGCTGAGTCCACTCTGGGGGCTTCTGCAGCCCCACTGCCATAAACTCAGCCACTCTCACTGACACTTCTGACTGCTGGAGCAGGAATATCAGCAAAAGTTTCTGAAGCAGATACAGGACTGAAGTTCCATGGTAAAAAATGCCACTCCACAAATATTTGGGCTTTTTAATGCCCCCTCTCTCAAGTTGGAATAGGACAGAATTACTTATAATAAAGTTTATGTTATTTATAAATAATATATAAGCACTTGCAGTTATATATGAGCTTTTTGAGTGTTTGCTCAAAATACTGTGTTGAAACACACATGACCTTAAATGGGCAAACACAGCCCTTTTATTTCATCCTGTAACATCACTGCTGCTTGCAGGACAGTAATTTTAACATGACTGAGACTGTAGCTAGAATCAAAAAGATTAAATTAATAAAAAAGATTAGGAAGATTCCTGTAGCAAGGGGCCATAACAGTGAGTTCCTTCAGGCACATACTTGTGAAATGACAAACATATTAAAGAAATTATTTTTCCAATCTTCAATTTTTGAGCCTTTTATTAATTGCTCTGCTACTGTGTCTGCAAAGCAGATCACTGCTGGTAATTAGCCACAGCTTGAGTCCTGTATGTTTTAAATACTAACTCTTCTGATAAATTCTTTATTTTCTAATTAGAAATAATTTTGTAATACACCACCATAATCATTAACTTTAGAGAACAATCTTTAAAGCCTTCTTCAATATTCAGTGATAACCTATCCCAATATTCTTTTAACCTAGACAAAATGTAAATGTTGGGTTGTAGCAGAACCAGCTCCTGCCAAAGTCTTCAATCCATAAAATACAACATGTTAATGGAAAAAGTTGTGCGTGCTCTACCTTCACAACAATTGTGCAATCATCAATAAAGCTCCTCAGAGCAAGTTTATTCCAAGAAAGACACAGAAAAGCAAGTTATACAACATTACCTACATCTTTCAGCAAAAGCAGATGCTCACCCCTACCTTTCTGCTACCCAGAAAATGAGGTTTGTGCCCCTCTTGCAGTTCATTGATTTGGAAGCTCTGCCAGGGTAACAGCTACAGATGCAGAGCAGATCACAGCACAATCTGAACTGTATTCAGTGGCTTACTCCAAATTCCTGCTTCCCTGCAGAACATGGCTGGCAGAGCTCACTGATAACCTCTCAAGAGAAGGATCAGGGACAAGAGGTCAAACTGCTGGGCTCTGTCAAGTTGTGCTGATTCTCTGTAAGGTGAGCAGTTGTCAAGGGATTTTCTTGTAATGCCTCTTGAAAAACCTAGCTGCTAAAAGCCTAAAGCTAACCAATGTGTTTCTGAACACACCAGAATCAGGAATTCAGCCTGATAAACTGCTAAGGGAAATTTCAGAACCAAGTTTGAAAGAAGCACCTGGAGAAGACAGTAGCAAAGGCAGATAAATCATAAAGGTAAATATGGACCATGAGCACTCACAGAGTTCCTGTAAAGTTCCAGCTCCTCACTGAGACAAACCTCAGGGCCTGTCAGGAAGTGTCACACACCAGGAACACTGACCAGACCAAGGGGCCACCAACCAGGGTATCCTGCCTTCAACAGCAGCCAGAAGCCCTGAGAAAAGGCCAAACCCTAGAAAAGTTGGTATATACTCCCTCCAAAGACTCTCCCAACTAATTTCAGCTAAGGGTACCTCCCAACTCTTGCTATTTGGTTGGAGAGTAACCTCCAAAAGGTCTCCATGTCCAGCAGCTTGTGCAGGGAACTTTCTGCACTCACCATGTGCTTCAGCAAGATGCACCTGGTCTGGTATCCCCGAGGAGATCCATCTCCTGTGGGGACCCCTGCAACTGGCTCCTGCTGCCTGCATCTGCTGGCCCAGTCCTTCCACAGATCAGGCAGTGAATACTCATTGCTCCATCACCTTCTCACAGCACTCAGGATTTTGAGGGTCAGAGAACGATCCCAGGCTGGTTTGGGTTGGGAGAAGGAACCTTCAAGCCCATCCATCTCCACCCCCTGCCATGGTAGGGACACCCTCCACCAGACCAGGCTGCTCCAAGCCCTGTCCACCCTGGCCTTGGACACTCCCAGTCCATCACATTCCAGATGTGATCCACCCATAGAGAAAGGCTTCTGATAACTTAATAAAAGTCAAGAGCAACAAAATTCCAGGAATCATAAAGTGCTAAACTACATGAAACATCTCAGCTAACATTACCAGGGCTGCAGAGACAGGAAAGGTGGCATCCATTCTGAAAAGTCTTTCAGCAGAAACAGATAAGTGCAAATTAGTAGAAAATACAGTAAATGAAAATAAAAAACCACAGATAATTATGACCAGTAATATTCAATGCTGATAAAGGTACTCATAGTAGTTAAAAAAAAAGTCCATAAAACCTATTTAACAACATGCACACATTTGGTAGCTACAGTTTTGAAATGGATCTCTAAAAGAAAAAAAATTAAGCTGAACAATTCAATTGTGAAGAAGACACATAAATTTTAGGAATTATTATGAAAGGAATATAAACCAAAAGAGGAACCCTATTCTGCATAAATCCATAATGTACTGCATATAAAATGGTGTGCATAATTGTTAGCTTTTGATCTCTGAACAAATCTAAAAGTAGTAGAAAACACACAGAAAAGACCACGATGACACATATGAGCAAACACTCAGGAAACTTTTCAGGATGAAGTGAGGAAGAAGAGATGATGAAGAGGCAAAGTCATGACTGGTATCAAGCAGATAAACAAGGAATTATTGTCCACTGTTTCTCATTTAAAAAGATGTAGTAAAGAATCTAATGAAATGACCAAATAGTAATTTAAAATATAGGTGTTTTCTCATGCAATGCATTTAAGTGGCAGGAGTCACTGCCACAGGGCATTAAAGAGCAAAAATTATGGAAGAGGTAACAAAGGGCTGCACATTCCTGGAGGATTCCTTCAGTGATCCCCGTGCAGCTCTCGGGTTACTCGTTAGTGAATGCCAGGAGAACGTACCAGAAGGAACTGACCCACAGTTCTGTTTCTTATCCTTTATCCCAAATATCTCTGGCCATTGGCAGCCACAGCACACACTGGATCTTCATCTGACAGCAGCAGGAGCTCTGAGCATGTTCAGCTTTGTCTGTTTTTTGCTGACCTTTGCAGATATTGCTGGTGTCTCTCCTCTCTGGGTCCCTGTTCTTTCCTGCCCTGACTTCCAGCAGGACAGGCACAGCCCATTAGATGATCCTGGACACCAGACATCAGGTCACTTTGCTGACTTGGCAGGAATTTCACCTGAAAAGTGCTATTAAAAAAACCTGCTCCCTTACCAGCCTTTAATACCCTCATGGGAAGAGGTTACATTTTATGTAGCAATATGAGCAAGAATGATCCCGCTCATACCACATAGGTCATCCTCCCCTAGGGGAAAAATAGTTACTAAGAACACAAAAAACCATTTTTTCTCCAGAATTTGGGACCAGGACAAGTTTCTGTTGGAGGGGAACAGCAAGGCACCCATCTCCTCTCCTAAAAAAACTGTCCAAAAAATGCTTGTTTCATTTCAAATGGAGTGACAATTGCTAGAGTCCATACAATTAGTCAGCAATTAACCAGCCTAATCCTTACTGCTACAACCTTTATCCAGTGACAGAGGCCAGGACAAATGCAAATACTCACAATTACTATCACCTTTTCAAATTCATTTCTGTATGCCTGGCAGACTGGCTGATTTGTGTTTGCTCCATCAGCCTCCCCACTCTCTCCTGGCAGGGCCCTGCTCGTACGTGACCTGTTTGACATTCTCCCATCAGTTCCACATTTGGGTAAAATTCTAATTTGAAGTCACATTGCTTTCACCTTCTACCAATATTCTGCACCTTCTGGTTTCAATCATAAGCTGAGAAAAACCCGATTTCCCCAAGCATTCCTCCTCCCCAGGGCTTCAAACACACACAGGCCACAGAACAGTTAACAGTTAAATATTTTCTTGCCAATATTTTAAGAGTGCAGAAGGTTCCAAATTGCTGGTAAAATAAACAATGCCAGACTGTGAAAACTCCTGCCTGCCATATACTCTGATGTTAACAAGAGTTTCTTTATTACTGTAACCTTTCAGAAGAGAACAAAAATTATTTCTCTACCCTAGTTCTGCCCTCAAGTAAAAGGCAAAGGAGGAAAGCGAACCATGAAAAGGCTGCATGGTAAGATATTGTGAGTTTTCCATCTTACTGCTGCATTTCATTCAGATTCGATGCTGCTGTGAATAAATAAACTTCCAGAAGATCCTAAAAACATGGGCAAGGATTTTTCCTTACACAGTTTCCTGAATAACACGGATTAAACATATATATGGGTTATCTTCCCTCCTGCAATGACATAATAAAACAGGAAATACAAAAGGGGAAATTTAGGGTGCTCTCAAGGAGACACATTATTTTTAAGCTCTTGGTACCTGGTTTTGTCGTCTGGGGCTTGAGTCCTGTATTTCTACCAATTACAGGGGCTCTGACACTTCCCCACTTTTAAGAAATGAAGTCTTCAAACAGCACCTCCAACCAGAACTGCTGGTACTCAGCATCCATGAGACAAGTGACTCCAGAGCTCAGGGGACACCCTCTAAAACCCCTGCCCACCCACAGGCCTGCCTTGTGTTCCCTGCCAGGCCCTTCTGCATGCCCCAGCCCTGTGAAAACCCACTCAGACCAGGGCTGTTCATTTCACATCACAGACCAGGACTGCAGTGACCCCATCTCCCATCCATGACAGCCCAGCCATTAAATTGTCCCCTTTGTGTGCATGTACTCTCCTGGCCTCAAGGCTTCCTGACTAACTTGAAAATCAACATGATGAACACTTTGCTACCGACTAAGAGAGATCTCCAAGATTAGATATGTTGGTATTTTAAGCTTTGGCATTATTTCCTGACCTTTGAATGAAATAAAAACATTCAAGATGTTACAGAAGTGTAATCGGAATTAACTAATTAACAGAGACAAAGCAAGTGCTGTGTAAGACCAGGAAGGGAAGAGGAAGACTGAGGACAAAAAAAGGAATAGAATCCACTGAGATTTCCAGAGCAAAATGGAAAACAGAAAAGCACCTCAGTTTCCCTAGATTGTACAGAAGTACCCTGTGCTGTTGCTTTAGTAGGGCTGTAAAAGAAACCAGAGGAGTCAGCAAGTGTGGAAGCAGGCACTGGGATTACTCAGGGATTGCACTTGCACTTCCTGATCATTATCTTTCCTTCTCCTGTGGGAGCAGTTAGCAAAGGCAGTCAAAAAAAAAAAAGTTTCAAAGAGCTGCCAGTTCTGTAAATGGATAAAATGGGCCAGAGAACTCAGAAAATGGAAGCAAAAAATAAACAAAGCTCCAGCAATAAAATACAAGACTCAGTCCTGAATTGGAAGAAGAAATCAGTGACTTTCTATGTGCAGAGAAAAGCACAAGCAACAACGTGATTAAAATGTATGGGAACAGCAGAGCAGCTCTCAGTGGTTTGTTTGGCTCAATTTAGAACAGACTCTGGTCTTGGTATTATTTCTGTTTTTATGGAGGAGCTTGAAAGCACATTCTGGGGGAAGAACTTTCCCTATATAATGGACATAGAGAAATATAACACTGAAAAATACATAATTCTGAAAAAAAAGGTATCTCTAGAAAAGGTGCCACAAGGCAGCTTCCAGTGAAATTCCTGCAGGCACTCAAGCAAGGCACAGAACACGCCAACAACACCACCTTACAGTAACAGGATCCAACACATCTGGGAAATTTAAATTGATTATTTTGTGCCAGAATTGATTTTTTTATGCCAGAAAAGTGGGGCAGGCCATCTGAAGAGAACCCAAGCATTTATTATTCCTTGATTTCAATACTAGGTATCCTCAGCATGGCCCAAACATTTCACCCAGGTGTGCTGGTTCCACAGATGCTGTCTCTAGAACAACTACATAACAAACAACTTGAGAAAGAGATCCATATTTCAAAGCTCCACGTGCTGGTAAAGCTACATTTGCATCATTACAGTTTGTTCCAGATATCATCACAGCTGAGATAATTCAAGGTAACATTCCATGCACGTGCACTATCCTATATATTTAAGTTATTAAGATTTCCACAATCAAATTTACTGAATTTCCTCTGGAAAAGTACCTACTATTATTCATCCATGAAATGACAAAGTACTGGAAACTTAGTGTGAACTTCCAAGCTCTTTGAGAAAAGATCATGGGTTGATGAACTTTTTTTGGTGATGTTCTTGAAACAATAACTTTGGGTAAAACTAATCATACAATATCTGGTATCCTATTTTTAAAAAGCCACAGAAACTATACAGAACAATTTTTTATCACACTACTTTGGCAAGGATTTAGTTTCATTGTTGTTTTTAAAGGGAACTAGAAACTGGTGAAACTTTATATATTCCAACTGGTCATCAAAAATCGTAACATTTTTCTACTTAAAGTGTCCTAGTAAAGCATTTCAAAATATACATAGATAATTTAAAACTCAAACTTCTCTTCTTTAGTTTTATAGGTATTTAAAAACCTTTTTCAACTGCACTGAACACTATCCTCTGTCTCATATCCCAGTCCATTTCCTCAAATAAAAATCAATACCTTCTCTGCAATGTTTCAGTACATTCCCTTCATCCCACCTCCCCATTCCAGCCCCAGAATACTGCACCCACTTTCCTCCTGCCCCATTCTCTCTCAAAAAAGCAGTTTCACTCCTGTGTATCCAAAACTGACTCCATGACTTCCCATCAGATTTTCAAGGCAGGCCTGGAGAGGACTCCTGGATATCCCAGGACAGCAGCTGCCCACTTCAATTCGTACAAAATCAAGTTCTAGTTCAAAATTTGTTGGGACCCAGGACATCCCTCTGGCTGTCCTGAGCAGCCAAGACCCTTGCCAGGGGTCTCAGAGACCCTGGCACAGGGCCCAAAATGCCTCTGTGGATTTGATTATGGCCCGTGGAGCAAATTACCAACCTTAGATGAACACCAGCAAGCCACAACAGTTTAAGTAGAATATTAGTGAAGTTATCACAGGGTGAAATATGCAATTTGGGATTTTGGTACAGGGGGGTTATGGAGACAAGATGGAGGGAACTGGGTGTGCCCAGCCTTTCTCCTTCTTCTTCTTAGCCTCCATCTTCCGTGGTGATGTTGGCACTCACAGATTGGTTTAGAGTAGAAGCTCAGTGTCTAGCATAGGTGATGGGCATTGGGAAGTAATTGTAAACACTGCACACGTGGTTTGTAGTATAAAGACATAACACCACCCCGGGGGCAGGCAGAGTGCCTGTGGCTGCCCTGCTGAGCAGATCTCTGCTGGGCAGAAAGAAAATTTTTTATATAAGAATTAATAAATAACCTTGAGACCGAGAGATGAAGAGCTCTGACTCCTTCTTTAAGCGCCGGGCTGGGAAAAGAGACTGTGGAACTTTTGTCAGGGTCACTGTGACAAACGAATGATCCTGACAAAAATTGTATCCATTTTACACCCTGTCCTCTCATCCTCTACAGCCATTCTACAACTTGCTGGTCTCACCCTGACCATGCCTTCTTTAGTCACAAGGCTCAAACCTTTTGTCCTCCACAGTAAGAACAGAATTAAACTGAGTTTAGGAAATTCTGTAGCTCCTGTAAAGTATATAAGCATTTTTAATCAACTGAAATTTTCTAATTATGAAAAAAGCATCAAGACAGAAAATAGTGCTTAAGTTCCCAGAGCCAATTTCAGCTCTCAGTTACATGTATTGATTCTGATGCTGTTACTTCAGATGTACATGAGTGTAATTGAGAGCAAATTATGGGTCACTGGGTATAAACAGCTCCAGCTAAAAGTGTAACAAAGGCTGTATTGTGCTACACACAGCAGAGCCAATAAACGAATTCAAAAGACACCTAGATGTGTTCCTGGAAAAAAAAGGGGGTAGGAGTCTAAGTGGTCTGGTGGGAAAACAGGAAAGTGAGATTATGACAAATTAAAACAAGTTTGGCACACTGGGCTGGACAGCCCCTCCTAGTCCTATCTCTTTTAGAACATTTATTTATTATAAAATGGATTGGCAGCTTTTAGAACATTTATTAATTATAAAATGGATTGTCATTTTGCACTGAAAACCACTTTAATTCATTTCAGCAGCAGAATGCCACCACCACAAACATGACCAAGGCAGGTAAAGGGAGCCTGCAACCAGTTACAAGTGTTGGAATAAAGCCTGGTGGATCTTCCTGAGACACCACAGGATTTGCACCCAAAAGTATTAGTGGGGGGTGCTTGGAGGAGGGAGTGGAGGTTTTTTAGGGTTGGGATTTTTTGAGTGGTTGAGTCTGTTACTTATTTATTTATTTAACCCTCACACCTCCTGTCCTGTTATCAGCTGAAATCCTGCTCCAGGGAATACCTACATGTCCTTCCCAGCAACTCTGCAGCTTCATCTAAGGGTATTAAAACAAACTTTTATTACAACTATTAAATCCACACTGTCACTAAAGCACAACACTGATATCAACCAGGTTAACTCTCAGGTGGCTCCAGAACTCCCTTAGGGAGAAAACAGCAGCAATGTCCAGTCCTGAGAGAATTCCCTTTGCAAACTGATGAGGCAGCTGCCAGCTTGCACAGGGTAAATCTATTCCCTGCAAGCCACGAGGTGGAGATCTCTGGCAAAGCAGGATCCAAAGGAAGTCTTTTACCCAGCCTAATGTTACTATTAACACTTGGAGCCATTGCATCAAGCCAATTTTTCTGTTTGTTTTTAGAGTTTGATAGAAATGTCACTAGTGGAAAAATTAAGTAAAGAGCACTGGTTAGCCACAGAACTGGACACACCTGGCTGCAAACCCACCAAAAGAGACTGACTTCATTAGTACTAGGGACAGCAGAGTAAAATTTATATCTGAAATATGCCTGCACCAGTAGAATTTGCTGAGGCCACAGACTTTCTGTGTGTTTTTACAGCTGTGTCAAGTTTGGGTTTCTGACTCTTGCCGACATTCAGGAGTGCTGAAGGAGCTCAGGCTAACAGGTCCCAAAACTTTGTAGCAGAGATTTAGATCTCAGCAGTTTTAACAACCAGGTTTTGAAATAATACAAACTCAATTTGGAGCTGGAGCTGATGTAAATTTGCAGTTAAAATCTTTACATTCTACCCCTTTCGGCTCCAATGAAGCAGTCAAGAGCAGATGGCACATTTCAATAAACCATCAGCATCACCTCAGGAATACAGTGTCCATTTTCTGCATCAAGTGCCAGCATTGTTGCTAGATTGGAAGCAAGCTAAAAAACTGCAACTTTGTATACAGTCAGCAAGTTAAACTAATTGCATCCAGGCAGCAATTCCACCCAGATGCTCTGTCACTTGTACCACAAAACAGGAATCAGAGTTAAATCTTTACCTTTGATACACTGCATGAGAAAAAAAGGCAAGGAATGGAATTTTCTAACCTCCTAGGATCTGTGCAAATGAAAATTTAGTTCTCTGAATGTAGTCAGTAAAGTTTCTTTTCACTTATTTCTGAGAAAGACTCAGATTCTGAAATTTAAGAGCATCAACACAGGAACATTAGTGTCATCTTCTTTTTATCTACTATTCTTGATGTATTTGACCACCTTCTTTTGGAGGCAGAATATTTACTGATTGCAGGACCTCATTATGTGAAAATAAATTGCTGCTATACATATCCTTCCATCAGGTCACAAACCCTGTGTCATTACCTCAGCTTCAGTTTAAAAAAATCATTAGGGATAAAGAGGTCAAAATGAATAAAAAGCACGTAGCACTTGGGAACCTGCCCTTTATTGGTCACTCAAAACTCCTTGCAATTGCCAAAGGTGAGAAGTGAGAAAGATTTCAGTCAGGGTACAGCTCTGTGAAGGGAAGGAAGGTGAGTGGAGAAGAGTGAACAAGCATGGCAAAAACAGGAACTGCCGGTGCAGGGGCATGAGTGAAGCCAGAATCACTGGCAATGACAAAGGAAAATGAAGCAATGACAAGGAGCAAGGGAACTGGTAACATCTTCAAACATCAGGACAGAGATAATTTTCATCTAACAGACAGTAAATATTACCAGAAGAGACCAAAAAGTTTGTTCATCTCAAGATAATCCCAGAACTTTTGGCTCATCCCATCCCACCCTTGCCATGGCAGGGACACCTCCCACTGTCCCAGGCTGCTCCAAGCTCCATCCAGCCTGGCCTTGGGCACTGCCAGGGATCCAGGGGCAGCCCCAGCTGCTCTGGGCACCCTGTGCCAGGGCCTGCCCACCCTGCCAGGGAGGAATCCCTTCCCCATGTCTAACCTAAATTCCCTCCCTTCCATTGTGAAGCCATCCCCCCTTGTCCTGTCACTGCAGTTCCTGAGGAAGGGTCCCCCTCTGGTTTCCCTGCAGCCCCTCCAGATTCTGGACAGGTGCTGGGAGGTCTCCACACAACCATCCCTCCTCCAGCCTCAGCAGCCCCAACCTTCTCAGCCTGTCTCCATAGGGACTGACTACAAATGATGACTGAAAGATCAGCAATAAATAAAAGATTAAAAAAACAAACCAAACCAAACCAAACCACTGCAGATAACGAAAGCCCTCCCTAAGACTACAGTGAAGAGAACATTCCTGATTTACAAATTTATCCCCCAGGAGAGTCCACTCTGCTTTCTCACCCCCTCAGGGCCTGCTCAAGAGCTCTCACCCAAGGAGCCTCATTAAACCAAGGGGCCCCTGTGCAGCTCAGCTGTACTAAATACACCCAGGTGTAACTGCCTTGCACATTAATCCCTGAAATGTGCAGCTTCTTCCTCTGAGCATCTGCTATGGCCACATAAAGGCTGTGTCAGCATCAGGCCACTCTCTGGTGAATTACAGGAATCACAGCAGGGCAAGCTAAGCACACTGGAGATGCCACTGCAGGGTCATTCCTACACAATTTAAATTCAAGGGTGAACTGACCACATGCCTAACCTGACAAGGCAGGGAATAAATGGCATTCCAGCAGCTTCAGAGCCCCTTGCAGTTGCATCACACAGCAACCATGCTACTGCAAAATGCATGCATAAACACTTCAGGGTACACACTGCATGAAAAGATAAAGACACTGATGGGGTATTAAAATTCAAGGAATTTTGTGGAGAAATGGGATAGTTTAGCTTGCATCAATGGAAACCCTGTGCATCCCTTTAAAAATAACTGACTTCAGACACTATTTTTTCCCCTAAAGTTTACTGTAAATCTCTCAATGCAGGCCTAACCTGTAGCATATTTCACTTCGGAGCCCTGCATGGCTTGGAAGAGCAGCAAACAGCCAGCTCTGCTTCCAACAGCTGCTTCCAACCCTGCACAGAAATCTACAAGCCAGCACTTCGTTCATATAAAAGAAAATTAGGGACAAAAGAAACAGACAAATGATGTTTTTTTCCAAAGGTCATTTTCTCCATGGAATCAGACAGATACTTTCAGGTGATTTGGAAGGTGACATGTTTGACTGGAGTTTGTTTTGGGTTTGGGAGGATTTTTTGCTTTTCAAGAGGAAGAACCTTAAATTTACACTCAGAGTAAAGACCTGAGCTGTGTATAGCTCCTAGAGAAAGCAGAATGAACCAGAGATATGGAAGGCATTGGGTAAGGACAAAAATGCAGAAGCTCTTTCGTTCAGTCTTTTTCTCCAGTACATCTGATTTGTTAGGCTCACTCACACTGCCCTACCAGAAAGAGAAGATTCCCACACTGGAATTTATCTAAGCACATTAACATAGCAAAAAATCCTCTGATGCACGAATTTAAATTTAATTCAAAAGAAGGTTAACAGGATGTCTTGTCTTTAAGAGCAATGTGCAACAAAGTAAAGCTACAGAAGTCCCAACAACTCGGAACAAACCCTATTGCTAAAGGAATAACTGAAGTTATATCAGAACCACCTTCTAAAACCACATACAAAAATAAAGACTCAGAGAGAAACTTCTTAAATTTCTAATGTGATTGCATCCCAAATCCTAACTCACTAGTTAATTCCCTTGTCTGGCACCACCAGGAATATCCTGGCAGCTTCTCCAATAGAACTGACAGCTAAGGCTTAACAAATAAGGAATTAATTATTGCTATATGCAAACTGTCACTTCTCTAACACTGAACAGTTCTCCTCCTTTTTGACAACACAGATGTTGCCAGGCCTGTTCTCCCACAGAAGTGCCCTGAACACAGAGAGCCTCACCTGCACCAGGTCTGCTGTCACCTATTTCCACTGCCTCTGCCATGCCTTCTCTTCAGGTAAACACCAACACAGGGCTGGAGAAACACTTTTTTTTTTTTGTAATAAAGATCAAAATTGAAAATACACTAAGGACTAGGTATAGTCATATGCAGGAACTTGACAAAAACCCCTTGTTGATGAACTTCCCTTTTACCACTTTAGATACAGAGAACACTCAGAGCTCTGCTGGAATTACTGAAGTTGTTGCTATAGATTTGGCACCAGTCACATTCCTCCCTACCACAGCTGCTTATTCCTATCCCCATTCTGTTGTAGCAGCATCCATTCCTGCAATCCCATGGCAAATCATGTAGGAAATAATCAATTTCAGACAAATCAATACCTTTATCCAGGCCACAATGCACTTTCAGAAACAAGGACAGTGGCTCAATACAGCAGCCGAGGGAATGAACAGTCAGGAGTGAGGGCTGCTGACACCAGCTTAAGCTAGAAAAGGAATCAACCAGTTGGATTCTCAGGCATTTTTCTAAGATATTTAAATCCAAAAGAGCATTGAAAGATGGGAACCATGAGGATTAACAGCAGCAGAGAGGACTTACCCCCATCACCTTCCCACGCTGCTCCACGTCCTCCCACATGCAGTGCACGATGTAGCGGCACATGTACTTCCCCGTGCGGCCCTCCTGCTTCAGCCGCACCAGGCACATCCTGCAAGAGCACACAGCACTCAGCCCCTGGGCTTTCTTTAAAAGGGAGAGAGTAAATTAAATACATTCCAGCTCATTTAAGGTTTTTCTTATAGTATGTTTGTGATCAGGAGGAAAATACACACGGATTTTTTGTTTTTTTATTAATCGCTACAAATATTTCTATTCGGTACTCAGGAGCTGTATCTGCTGGATTTTGGCCAATCCAGCCATGGAAGAGTGACAGTGGACTCTATTCTTGCTGACAGTACTGTAATCTAGTTAAACACTACAGCAACCTGAATTCCTCAGCCTTAAGAACACCTCACCCTCTGGAGCAGGAACACATGGCTTGGCTAATCCCAGGCTCCGAGCCAGCTGCAGCTCAGTTGGTCACTCAAGTGCTGTAAGAGCCCAACTAGCCAAGCTGGGAAAGCTTAAGCAAGTTACAGACTTCAACCAATCCACATTAGCAATGTCCTAAATTACTTCAGCTACAGGGGTATTGGGATACATGGCCAGCCACCTGGCAAAACCTCCACGTGCAAGACCAGCACAGTACACTGTGAGATCCTAATGAGAACATCAGGCTGAGCTCTTTTACTTTGTTTTTAAGCATTAAAGCCACTTAAAACTTCATTGCTGCTGTTCTGTCTACAAAATAGAATAATAATTTTATTTTGCCTCTTATAAAACATCTGTAAAGAGCACAAACAGAAGCCCAGGCTGATTCCTCAGTGGGCTGGGACCAGTCCTGTCACCTGTCTCATCTTCTCTACCTCATTCAGCAGCTCCTGTGCTGAAAGACAGAAGTGCCTGTCCAGGACTGACTGACTGAATGCAGATGAGGTGATGCTCAAACACTGGAGCTCAGAGAATCCACTGCTTTTCACAGACATGCTAGAAGGAAACTGCTCCCTGTAAAACCAAGAGAGCAGAGCTGCTGGAGGCCACTGTGGAGCTGGTGCACACTAACAATGGTGAATGTACCACAAGAGCTAAAAGGAAAATATGATTATTTATTGTTAATAGATTCATTTCTTTAGTGAATATGAGATCTGCAGGCATTAAAAGTATTTGGTGACCCATGAATGCCAGCTCCAGAGGGAAAATCACAAACACCTGAAGGGTGCTGAGATGACCTGCAAAGGGTCAGATGTCCATCTTTATGATGGGTTCTATCTTGTGTACAGATTAGTAAAGAAAACATTTTTAACCTGTTAAAGATGTAAAACTTACTGCCAGGGACAGTCAGAGACAAAAGCTGAAGGCAGCAAAACCCACAGCAGTCCTATATTCTTCTTGCTAGTCAGAAGCACTGTCCCACCACACAAATGCAATTAAGATGGTACCAAAACCAAACCCTCATTTTCTTACAGAAGGATAGCAAAGCTTTCTGTTCAAACAGTGGTCAGAGAGCAGCTGTCATAGAACAGCTGTCCAGGTACCAGACATTCTACAAAACAAATGCACAAAGAGCTTAAAACTTTCAGTTTACTTCTACCAGTTTCAAAACCTTTCTGCCTCTTGTACATTTACATAATTGAACTGTACAAAGAAGTGAATTACTGAATTGAAAATTCTTACTCACTCTTAGCAAGCCAAAGAGAAAAGGCTCAGTTAAAAAGACTAATTTTGTGTTAAGAAAAGCATTTTTATACTTCTCTTGATGAACAGCTGAACTCAGGGGTGAAAAACTCAGGGGCAAGAAAAGCTCCCCCAGAGCATAAATAGTGTTTCCTATCCTGTGTGCCTTGGGTGGTGGAGAAGCAGGAGGAGAGAGCAGTGCAGAGACCAACAACTGGTCAATGATGAGCAGGACTGGACTGGTGTGCAGGGGAAAACCTGCCACTCATGGAGCCTAAAAGGGAGCTCTTATGTTTGGATGCACAGTGCTGACACAGAGCTGTTCTGCAGCACCACAAGTGAGATCATGGAATTTTGCAGCTTATTTGCAAGTTTGGTCGTTTGTTACTACACCTGCTGTGTGAGGTGACACAGACTCTTTAAAGCTTGTAAACCTCCTAACCAGATCACCATGGCCTGAAACATTTCATCATTTCACTGCACAATCTGTTCTGTAATTTACTCAAATACTGACTCATCTCCATCAAACCCTGAAAGGAAAATTACCCCAAACTACCTTTAGAAAGCTGTTTACCTCACATTAGTTGGGTTGCATAATTTTTGCTGTATTTAACTTATGCAGAAAGATTATCTTAGAAGAAAATCTTAGAATCTTGGAAGAAAAGATAGTGGAAAAGGATCAGGAGCATCTGTAACTCAACCCACATCAGCTGAGATGTTGTAGTTTCTCACAACAGCTTCTGTCAGTGTTCCCAGAGTGCCAGACTGGCCCAAACACCAGAAGTGGTGGTTGACAGCCCCTGATCACTGCTGTGAGGTGCCCTGTGCCATGCACCAAGGTGTGATGAGCCATTAGGGGTAAAGCCCACTTGAACCCTCCTGTACCTGGCCACTCATTCCTGCTTCCTCAGCTGCCCCAGAGCACCTGTTTCTGCAGCTATGCTAGAGTTGCTCAAAGAAATTACTCTGGCTTAACACCACAAATATCAACAGCATTTCTGGAAGGCTTTACTCTGTTTAACCCACTCATGAACAGCTGCCAGCTTGGGGGATGGCAGGAAACTCCTGAAATGACTTTTCCATCAGCTCTGTTGTGACATTGCACTTTGGGGAACGATGATTATCAGCAGAATTCTGAACAGGTCCTAATTAGGTTTGCATGTTCTCCTGTGCTCCAGCTCCCCACCACTGCTGTATCCAGCAGACAGAGCCCAGCCTGGCTCTGCAGCCTCCTCTCCCCTGGGGCCTTTCTTAGGCTGCTTTCTTAGGCCCAGGCCCTCATATGAAGGCAGGAGCAACTAAATGCTGGAGACATTCCAAATAAACTTAAAATCTCTCTCAAGCAAGACTATCCTGATGCAATTAAGACACAAAACATAGAGTTTATTCCCTTTCTCCTGAAGCACCACATTTCAAAATGGCACTGTGTACTCAAGCATCTCTGTGCACATCAGAGAAATCTTTTCTGGCAGGAGCTGTTTTCTACTTATACTTGGTGGTTTTCATCCCCCTCTGGACTTTCTGAGGCTGATCAAAACTTTCCTAAGTGCAGATTTCCTTAAGAAAAACAATGCTCAGAATTGTTGCAACAGGTCTCTGAGTCTTTCAGAACAGGAGTTGTAGCACCACTCTAATTGATCCTAAATACTTCAGAGATGTCACCATGCTTGGTGTGGTGAAAATATGAAGGGAGCTCTAGGTATCTACATGACAAATCCTGAACCAAGACATTCCTCAGCAGTGACCCAAGTAATTTCTTTGGCAGTTTGGTAACAGCTCTGGATTCAGCCAATACTCCATTTAGATGCATGGGAAAATGCAAACCCAGCAGAAGAAAGAAAGAGCTTTTCTAAAGGTCTGGACTTCTAAATATAAACCAAGAGTCCCTCTGACATCAGAGGTGTAAAGTAACAGAAAAGGCCTATGAAAACATGACATTCAGGAAAGAATAACCACGGGTTGGTTTTCCAAGTAATATTGATGGGTTGACTTTTTAAAGCATGATTTTAGCACTGCATTGGAAGGCACTGGAGTGTTTCTAAAGGAACATTATCTTACAAAGAAGCTTGCAACAGCAGAGGCTAAACATGAGAGCCTGAATTCATCTCTTTTTGAGTGGGGTCAGTAGGAACATTCTATTCACAGACAAGAAGTAGGAGCCAGAGATTTAAAGAGAACCCACCAGAACATGTAACACAACAACGTGCCCTGACAAGCACTTTAGTCTGTAAAAGCTGGGATGAAAAAAGCATGGAAAAATTGACCAGAACATGCTGGGCAATGGCAACAGTAAGAGAAGGAGACAAAGTTTACCAAAATAGGGAAAATTATCAACTTCTCTGGCTCCAGAAGACACTCTAAATCAGTTGAAAATAGGCTGCTGAAATAAGAAGGAACAAGTATCTGAGAAAGTTGTGCAGACTGCTCTGCTAGGGGCAGCAGGAGCAGATGGTGATCAGAATCTCCTGGCAGGCTGCTGGCCACCAGATCAGGAGGATTTCTAGTCCCTGAGGCAAATGGTCCAGCAGGAAAGAGGAGAACTGGAGCCTTCACACAGGGGTAGGGTGTCCTTGACCTTGTCAAAGCTAGCAGAAGCACTTCTGCTCCCACTTTACTGAGGACAAATTGCCTAAAGAAAGAGATCCCAGAGAACAGCAATAAACCTGCCTGGGAAAGCAAAGTATGGCATGGCAGGATGGTGGTCACTGATCTCATCACAGACAAAGCCTACAGCATTTCCCAATGAGCCAGGCAGTGAGCAGGCCTGTCACAGGCCTCTCTGTGTCCTGGAATATCAAACCAGATCTCTGATTTGTGGTCCAGAATGACAGTGCTGCCAGGAACACAGAGGAGCCAAGCTCATACACCCCAGAAAAATTAACCTCTAATGCTAACCTCCACACCTGAATTTTCACTGCTGCCACAATGAGGCAGAGGGATTTGGTTCTTTCCTGCTTGTGCAGGATATTGCTGTCAAACTGTCCATCACATCTCACACATAAGAGCATTTCAATTCTCAGCAAATCTCCCCATAACATCAAAGTGCAGCAACTCTTGCCACCTTCAAAAGAAGCCAATTTAGCTTTGATCTTAGAAACTTATGCCTATTCTATACCAGTTTCATCTCTGTCATAGTTCTCTTGTTGATTTTTATAATTAATCTTGAATTTGATGCTGTGTATTAATCACAGGAGACATTGTTCCATCAATGAGAAATCAAGATGAAAAAAGTGTGTTCTCTGCAGATTCATCTTAACTCTCTTTGGTTTTCCCAGATACTGACTAACAGTCTGGTTTTTAACACTTATTGCACTAGTTTTCAAAATACCTATATGAATTATTAGCTCATCAATTCATTTTTTCCCCACAGGGAACAGTAGGAAATAAATAAACTGCAGATTGCAAGGGTCATCCTTACTTTGTTCCACTGATTTCATTAACTGATTATAATTTCAATGGTTCTGCTCATTTATTCACTCTTCAGTGTAATGAGCTGCCCCATCTTTCACTATATTGAGGAGTCAGGAAATTAAAAGGAGAGAAGGGAAAAGGAGGAGGCAAGGAAACAAGGGGCCTTAAGTGCAGCTATTTCAGTACAAACTTCCTTTCAGCTTTTGGACAGCTGAACCCAAGTCTATGGACTTCAGTTCCCTGAAAGATCTGGCACTTAAAAACTTACTGTACTCCCTTGTGCATCCTCTGACCTTTATAAGTATGTAATGCTAGATGAAAACCTGATTTTTTTGGCTACTATTTTCACAAACGAAAAAGGGAAAAAACTTCACGTTTAAGGTGTTAAATATTTTCACATGCAGCCAAGCTGGCATTCACCACCCTGCACGTACCTTTCAGAAGTGAAAGAATAAATGCCAGTGCTATAATTTGTTAAATGCTTCTCATCACCACAAATTCTCCCAATTTAAATGACTTTTACATAAATTTAAACCTTTCCTAAATCACCCAAGTAAGATTTTTCCACATAGCCTGAGCAAGGCTTTTAGAAAACTCATGGCAAAGATCATTCTTCTAGTGAGGGATTTTGAGATGTAAGAGATGTCAGCTTCTCTATAGGACTTACTGTTCTTCAGCAGAAAACAGCTTAAATTCAGTCATCAGCAAAATGAATATAACCTCTATTATCAACCACGGATAGAAGGCTGTACATTTTCTCACATTAAGTTGTATATAACTCCATTTCCTGAAAATAATTGTATTACTATTTTGTCTTTCACTTACCAGACATGAAGCTGGGCTACTAGAAACCATGAATTCAAAGTATCAGGCATTTGGCATCCTTGATGGAAGGGGAAAACAAAAAAACACAAAACCAAAACAAAACATTAAAATTAATTTAATCCCATTTTGTGCTTAACAGAAATTCACTGCACCAAAATCTAAAAGCACTTTAGTAATTTATTTTCAGCAATAACAGTACATACATACAGGAAGCAAACATCATTTACTGTCATGCTTGTGCTTAAACTCTAGAACATACAGCCAAAGGATTCTGTGGATTCTGAAAGATTTCAGGTGTTTAGAACCCATTTGGGTAACTTTTACAGAGGGGGAAAATTCCACAATGGAGGATGAGACAAACATGTGGCTTCTAGCCTGGAGAGTCTCAAAGCAGCAGTGACTAACACAGAGGAATCAAGGGATGCTTTGCTCCATTCTTACACTCTTCCCTCCCATGTGCTGCTGTCTCCTGCCAGGGACAGAATTCTGTGTCAGCTGAGTCTCTGCTCCCACTCCACCAGCTGGATCCACTCCATGGCTGCACAGCCCACAGCACTATGAGTGCTCCAGCCAGGCTACATTAGGATGAAACCCATCAACCAACCACAGACACAATGTGTTTCCAGATTCAGCTCTACTCCCACAGCCACTGTTTGCCCAGAGATGGTTTGTCCATGTGTGTTCACAGAATGGATTTTCATGTGCTGTTAGGATGCAAGGCTGGAGATGTAGGCCACGTGGCACAAAAACCATATTCCTCTTCCTCATGCCTGAAACAAATGAACCTGTGGGTTCTGTGCATGCCAAATCCTTTAGTTCCTGTCAATCTCAAACCTTCCTCCCAGGCACACTTCTGCATCTGTTTCCTGGAGAAGGTTTTAAGGCAAGTCCGTAATGAGAAGGATCTGAGGCAGTCACCTTGGCCTACCCAGCACTTGGTGTTCCATTCTGAGCTGTTCAAACCTAGCTGGAAGAAGGCCAAAGAGCCTTCAGAAACTGACTCTACAGTCAGATATGCCCTAGGGAAGTCAACCTCATCTTTTCTGTGCTAAATAGATTCCTTCCTGGCTCCTATACTTCTTTGCTGTCAAGTATTACAAAGGAGATTCACCCAGATCATGAAGCAATGCTCTCACAGCCTCTTTCTTTTCATATGCCAGCTCTGGTCAGAAGAACCACACAGATCACCACTATTCCTCCCTCCCCTGAGAGATGACTCCATCAGGCCTAGGAGGTGCCAAGGCTCAGCACCACTGCCCATACATCACCTCTAAGACAGAACAAAGACACAAACAGTCCATGTTTGGAGATTAAACACAGGTCTCCCTCACCCTTCTACCCTTCTGGCTCTCTCATTCCTATTGGAAATAATTCCTGTGCCTAGAAATGACTGCTTTGACCTAAAGCCACGCCAAGGCATCTCTAACTAGGGCAGCAGCACACAATGCCTGCATTAACCAAAGCATCTCAGTAAATGAAGGCTCCACAGGCAAGAGGCAAACACTCAGTTCAGACAGAGGTTTCTCCAGTAGGAGTTCCCATGGATCAGTCCCCCACCACAGAATTCACTCTGCAGTGGAAAGCAAAGCTCACACCTCCACTCCTGGAAACACGGAAAGTTTTTAAAGACCTATTCAGTACCCAGGAGGCAAGAATTTTTTCTCTAACTTTCCAAGAGTTGCAATTCTATTTTTATAAATCATTTTTAACTTCTATATTTGGACTGTCTGCATGGTAAATTTAAAGGAAGGGTGGCTCCTTTAAGCAAAAGCAAGAACTTTTTCATGATGGACCATCTTTGCCACTACCACAACTTTAGGAAGGACACAATGGGATAACATCCACACATCCTACAAAAGAACAGGTGTGCTGTGTCAGTGTTCCCCTGAGTGCTGCAGGCAGCAGCAGGAGCCTGGAAGGCACTGAGTGGTGCCTATAAAGAGTCCTGTAACCTGCAGCCTTCTCTGAGCTGCACTGAGCCCCACTAGGAGCCATCCAAAAGCCTGATTTGGTGGGACAAGCTCTGTACTGCTGCAGCTGCCTGACTCTAGAGAATTAACAGCATTAATAGTTCAAGTTCAATTCAAGGTAACCCTACAGTCCATATTCATCAGCCAAACTCCAGTTCAGCTCTGAGTATTACCTGCCTGATGCTAAAAGTTTTTCTCACCTTTCAAGTCTGAGGTCAGGCATGAAGTTCTCTCCTCACAGGCTGCCTCCTCTGTTGCATGGGAACTACCCAAGCTCTGTGCCAAACCTGGCACCAGCAACTTTGCTATTCCTTCTGCTGTTTCTCTCTTCTCCTTTAAACAAGAAACAGCTGACATCCTAAAATAGCTCCACTTTCCCCATAAGCAGCACAGTGCAGACATTTGGGATATGGGCTCTAAAGCAGAGTTCCCAAAGTTTTGTCCATGAATGATCCAATATTAAGAGACAAAGGGATGGCAAGCATAATAAAATTAACTGCAGTTTTATACTTAAGAGTCTCAATTAAAACACCTTCTTTATATCCCACAGTGGCCTCATAACTCACATAGCCACAGTCTGTATTTTGGGAACTGCTGTTCCAAGACATACACAGAGACAGGCAGGTCACAGGGCTCTCATGCTATGCCACAGTCTCAGAAATTCCACTGGGCATCAGCAGGAATGCAGTGAGATAGAAGAGAGCCCATAAGACATGAAAATGGACACTGTCCTAGCCCTCCACTACACCATCCACTCTTTACACTGTCACCTCTGTAAGAGAGCAACCCTACAAACTCCCCACAGCAATCCAAGTTCCAGAAGGTCACAGTGCAGTTGTTCCCTATGCCACAACAGAACCACACCACAAAAACACATCCAGAAAGCACTGAGAAGGGCTCTGTGCAGAACTGGTTCTGCTCACTCAGGTTAACGAGCCCACGAGTGGTTTCACACATGAATGGCTGCAGGTTCCAGGTCAGCTCAGCAGGTGAACAGGGCTCACACACGGCCAGGAAGGAGCTAATAAGCTCTCCAGAGAGCAAAGCTGACTCTGAGCAGTTCACCTGATATCAACACCCTCCAGCTAGAGCCAGAAGGGCAGCAGAGCACAAACACAGCCCAGGTGAGCACAGGGCTCAGACAGCACCATCCTGCCCCGGGGCTCCCATGGGCACTGGGAGGGGAGCAGCACCCATGGAGCACAGGCTGGGACACTGCTCTGCTGCTGCTGCACAGCACAGGTCACAGGTGCTTGCCTCTCCTCCTACCAGCCCCCCAGGCTGCTCCTTCAGGAGTGAGCAGTGTGCTTAAGCAATGTCCATCTTTAGCTGCAAGAGGAATAAACCAGCTCCCGACTGACAGAGTTTGATGCAGACATGGTAAACTCAAGAGACAGTTGGGTATCCTGCTCCATGCCATGCTCCCCTCTCAATTATGCACTCCCTAGCACCTGCTTTGTGCCACAGCTGCTCTCCACCAGACCCTTCCATGTGCCACTTTAGCTCACCAATACAGCAAACCAGGATGTCAGTAAACTGGGCTGCTCTCCTTCAGTGACCTGAACATTCACCAAGGACATGCCTGTGCAGTCCAGAACAGGGCACAGGACAATGGAGATGTGACACTCTCCCCTTTGGCTGCTACTTCAACTCAGCTGCCCATGGAACCACAGCCTAAAGCTTCTCCATGGCAAAATCCTGTTAAAAGCTTCCCACCCATCCCACACTGCTTGTTTTAGGAGAGCTACTTTTTAACATGGATCACAAGTCTGTTAAATTTTTGAGCTAATCTCCCAAAAGAGTTTAATTTCTGTGTGACAGAAGTAAAAGAAACTTCTTTTACCTGTTGTGATATGAAAACAATGATTTCTTTGGAACCACAAGCACTGACCCCCCACAGTACAGGTGATCCTATACCACCAACAGGTGCATCATGCACTCCATCAATCTCAGAAAATTACCTTGTTCCTTAGACAACAACTGTCTGTCTCAAGTCCATGCAAACATACCCTACTCTTTAAATACATGTTTTCTTTATAAAACAGTAAGACAACATCAAAAGTACAACTGAAGTTATTTTACTCTGTACTGAAGCTGAAAATCTGTGCCAATATTTTTTCCACAGACAAGTTTAGAAATTCCTTTAAATTTTAAGCTAGGGTAACATTTGTAGATCTTTGTACAATTAAAAAGGGATAGAGAAACACCAGTTAAAGACAGCAAAGCCCTTGTCTGAGAGGTAAATACCACAAACAGAGCAGACCCTATCTGAGCAAGCCTGGGAGGGCCCTCAGCTGGGAGAGGGTGTGCACAGGCAAAATGAGGTTCCCAAGTTCTGATCACTAGTAATGAATCCTACTGCTCACACAGTTCTCTCACTCCTGCAACCACTGAAACCACATCAGAGGTCTGGAAAATCTTCTGAAAAACACTTGAAAATTCTGCAGTAGCAACACCATGTAACAAACCACCCTCACTATGTTCTGCACTGGATAAAGGTGTTCCTTCAGCTGATCTCTCATTAGCAGCAGCCCCAACCTCTGCTGTAAGGAAGCATTTGGCAGCTCAGGAATCCAGGCCAGATCCAGCTAATGGGTTTACTACCAGCTAAATCACACACTGACATGAGAAACAATTCACCTAAGAAAAAAATACTATTGCAGTTTGCATAAGTCTCAAAGAACATCTTCCCCCTTCACCATCCAGATTTAAAACTATTCAAAGCTGCAACAGATATTTTAGCTGATAGTTAAAAACCATTCTGTACAACATCAAAAAAATCATCCTAATCCAAATATACTTACAGAAGGACTTTATATATATATATATATATATATATATATATATATATACACACACACTATATAGACTATATAGACTGTTCTAGTCATACTCTCTACCAGTCAAGAGATGTGTCCTGATTAATGCTGTCAGGGTCAGTAAAAAATGTAGAAAGTCTCTTAAGTTGTACCCAAACCACCCCCAACCATGACAGAGACAGGTGATCCCTGGGACCTAACTGACCTTGTATCATTACAAAATTGTGCATTAGTGGATGAGGGTGATTCCCTTATCTGCACCCCAGTTGTACTGGGGATGGCACAGGGTAGGACACAGAGACCATAAAAAGAGAAGGGATATTTGGATTCTTTGTTTATTCCACCCCTGGTAATAAAAAATGGCAATATCCCTTGAAGTCCAGGCTATTCCAAGCACTTCCCATCCCACTCCAGCTCCTGTTCCCCAGTGCAGCAGGGAAAATGTAACAATGCCAGACTCCAGGTCTGCCCTTGTACCCCTGTCACTCCAGAGCTCAGGGGAATGCTGCAGTACAGTCTCCTTCCAGTTCACTATGCCCTGCTAAGGTCTGACAAATCTTTTTGCTGTTGGATTTATCATCACAAATAGATCCAGTGGCATGACTCCAGCGTGTGTTCCCTCCCCAGGGCAGCAGGCACACACCCTCAGTGCAGCATTTATCATCACAAATAGATCCAGTGGCATGACTCCAGTGTGTGTTCCCTCCCCAGGGCAGCAGGCACACACCCTCAGTGCAGCACTTACTGCTGAAGAACTCCTCGAAGTCGGTTTTCTCCACGCAGCACGCGTACATGCGCAGCGCCGCCACCTTCAGCTTCTGAACAAAAGGAAAAGACAACACCTGAAACATTCATCACCGTGCTGGGGAACACTGCTGGCTTCGTCCCTGAACAAGACAACACTTGAAACATTCATCACTGAGCTGGGGAACACTGCTGGCTTCATCCCTGAACACTGGGAACACTGGTGAACGCTGTCCCTTTGTCCCACACTGCCATTTTCTGAAAACACTTCTTTTGAGAATCACCATCATTTGGGATTTTCAGGAGCACATTAAACTATTAGATCTGCCAGTGTGGAGAGTTTTGTTGAGACATAGCTGATGGGAAAGAGACATGAAAATATACAGTTAGCAAAGCAACAGCTACCTTGTGCAAGGACACAGTTTCCTTGAGCAAGAAGCTGTTCAAGAAAATTTGCGATAACAGGAGGTAAAAAGAAGCCACAAACATCCTGAGAGAGGTGGGACTGACTTTTTATAGTTGACCAATAATGAGCTTTACTTTTGCAATATGCATGAGCCTTATTACTGTGATTATAAAAGCGTGCCTGTTAATCAATAAATCTGAGACTTGTTGATCATCATCAGATGTGCTTGTCTCCCGTCGAACCCGTCATGCCAGTAACGGCATGAGGATAATTCATTTTGCCTTGAAGGAAAAAAAAATATTAAATGTCTTCCTGAATATCCTTCCAAATCCAGTGTGTTAAAATACTTGATATAATTACAGAAAATATAAATGAAATGGTTTTCCTTACAGAGTCTCTGAAGGTCCCAATTCACAACTCCTGGTTTCCTCCACTAAATTTAAGTGATGTATACCACTAAGAGTGTTTCATGTAATTTAAGTTTTAAATATTAAAGAAGTCACATACCAGATATGTCCTAAAAATAGCTTTTTTTTCCTAGGAAAGTGACATTTGACTGATTATAAGAGTGAGAAGGAATCCCAAATGATGAACAACATGAGGTATTCCTGCATGCTTTGGCACTTCTCATTTTGCTCCCAGCCTGCCACTGCATCCAAACACCTTCAGTGCATCATCCAGAACACAGACACATGTGCTGAAGCTTCAAAGAGCACAGTAACTAACAGCAAAAATCTTAAAGAGAAATGCCATTGGGTTTGGATTGCTCTGGTCTGTTTTTTTGTTTTTTCTAGTGACATATACCAGTGACCACCTCAGTGCTCACCACACTGCAGGGATGAGCACCCTGCCTGCTAAATGGCAGTGCAAATCACCACAGTAACTATTTGTGTCTCCTCCAACCGAAAGGAAAATAAAGAAGTTACAACTGATTGCTGAGGAAACACAGGAGCTCATTATTTTTCTTATTCAGTAATCTCAGGCTTCTGTCAAAAATCAAACATACATCTAAACTTCTTGAAGTAAAATGATTTGCATTGCTTACAGGAGTTCTGAAGGTTTCCCTTTTAAAGGAAACACTGCCTGGCCTGTGAGCAGAGATCTCCCTGGTGAGAGTCACTGCCCCAGAGCAGGCATTACTAGACATTAAAAACATATTGTAAAAAACAGTCCCCACAATCCAGCCCTTAAATAATGCAGGTAACAAAGGAGAAACTGATGAAATTTAATCATGGAAGCTTTAGGGTGTAGAAGAAGTGTGGGGGAAGGGAGAATAAACCAGAAAAAAGCAAGAGAAATATTAAGAAACTTCCCAAAGATCTCCTAGAGAGCACGGGCAAGGCCAAAAATGAACTCAGGTCTCTTGGGCCCTAACCACAAAATAACTCTCTCCCAACCCAGGAGCCCCAGCCAAAAGCAGGCAGTAAAGAGCAGCAATTAAGGAGAACTCTGAAATCAACACTTAGAGCTAACAAGAATCTTTATTACAACAATATGTACACAAGCACATGGGAGAGAAACTACACTCTCAAGAGGTTTAGCATCACCTGATTAAAGCAACTGATTTTAACCAAAATAACTAAGCCTGTTACAAGTCATTTATCTTTGCTTTACACTTTCTGAGGAGCAGCATGCAATCAGCAACAGTTTCAGAGCAGTCTCTGAAGAAGTGCACTCTGCCTTGCAGCTATTCAAAGCACCTTAAGACTTCCATTATTTTTAATCTTTTTATTCAAATAACTGGTTTTCATTTCAACACAATTGAGCTCAGTCCTTCTTTCAAGCTGCCTTCTCCTCTCATTCTTTTGTACTCTTCCTCAGTTCAGAGAAAAACAATTATGAATTTCATCTTTTTACTTCCACATAAGGAACCAAAAGCATCTCCCACAGAGCTGCTCTCACTTAGTCAGTGTTAACAACTGTTTTATGAAAGGGCATTTAAAAAGAAAAGGAGAAAGAGCAGGACCTATCTGTGACTCTGCCCCAGTCAGCTGCCACTGAACAGTGATTTGAGCAGCAGCCACACCATATCTCACCACTGCCTGCTCAGCAGACCCTCCTGGTAAGGCTCTCACGGTTCTCTGGAGCACAAATGAAGTGAAAATCAGATAGCTGAAGAAATTCAAGAAGGATTTAGACTACCCAATACTGCACTGTTGCATAGGTCAATGATGGCAATACATAATGGAGATTCAAGATCTGGATTATTAATTCCTTACATCAGAAAACAGGAATTTACATTCAAACTTATCTATTAAGTACTGCTCCTATCATAAGAAAAAAAAAAAAGTGGAGTGTTTTTGGTCTGCTTTTTAGAACTATGAAATGAACAAAAAAATTTTTAAATTACTGCTTTACCCATCTGCTGTACTTGAGTGGTCCTGTGAACCCCAAGGCTTCTATTATCCTTGTAAAAGCACCCACTTTTTCTTCAGATGACAGCAAGGAATCTTTTGCAGAAAGATGCTGTAAAATTGAAATAGTACATATTTCAGTCTCAGCACTTAAATCTGACACATTTTAGATAGCAAAGTTACAAATTTAACAGAGAATTTTAGGGCTTTCTTGCCTGCCTTCTTTGTTCAACAAAACAAAACACTGTTTGGGTCTCCTCTGAAAATATTTCATTGGTTTTCATATGTGCCATTCCTCTGTTTATGAATACAAACATTGCATAACCATTGTGATAACAACATCCCATTGGAAGCTCACATTCAAATACTTACAGGAACCTGCTTTCCAAAATATGACTCCTATTCTAGACTCTCATATTCATTCTAGGTGTCTTTATTTGGGCTTAAGTCTTTTGCAGATAAAATGAGCAAACAAATCACAGAAACAGAGTAAATAAAGCCAACCTTCCACATCCCCTCTCTTCCTCTCACAGGCATTCTACAGTAATTATGCATGACACAAACCAATCAGCTCTGTTTTAAAACCAGTGAAGATACATAAACCCACCATTCTTACCAAAGGGCTCCCCCAGACTCTTATTCCCCTTACAGTTAATCTACAGAGGACTTGCAGAAAATCCAGATCAGCAAAGTACTTAGTCAGCAATGATCTGCAGTGTCTGCAAACATGAAGATAAATGTTCTCTTCCAGACTCACTGCACTCCTTACACACCCCTGAGCTGATGCTGTGGCTTTAGCCCAGTGGACAGGTGGGGACAGGGGAGAGAATTGGGAGGGTAAAAGTGAGAAAATTGAGATAAGGGCAGTAAAACAAAAGCCAGAGACACAAGCAAAGCCAAAGGAGGAATTCATCCCCCACTTCCCCAGGGCAGGCAGGTGCCAAACCAGCCCCAGGGCAGCTGGGCTCCATCAGAGAAACATCACACCCATGTCTCCCACTTCCTCCTTCTTCCCAAGCTTTAGAGGTGAGAATGATGCTGGGTGGGATCAGCTGGCCCCACTGTGTCCCTGCTCTGTCCCTGCAATTCCTTGAGCACCCCAGCTACTCCACTGGTGGGGAGAGGAACAGGAAAGGCCTCAGCCTTGTGTCAGCCCTGCCCAGTAACTCAAATGTGCCTGGGATATCAGGGCTGTGTCCAGCACAAATCCAAACCACAGCCCATACCAGATACCAGGAAGAAAATTTACTCTCCCCCAGCCCAAAGCAGCACAACTGGTAAGAAAACTTCATGGCATTCAGCCCCAGCAGCAGCCATCAGCCAGCTGTAATCACCACTGGTACTCCATCAATTAATTTCCATGAATTAAGTATGCAGTATAGACTTTTTGCTATCAACAAATTACTTTTAACCTATCTATTGCACATGAACCTCCTAGGTATGATTTGAGGAAATACAGCTGAGAGCCATTATAACCTGTGAAAGAATGAGAGCAGGATGCCAGCTCCAGCAAGGACCAGCAGCAGACTCTTGGGGATGACACAAAAGCAGAGAAATACAGCACACACCCCCCAGGCTTCTGGGATGTACCTGCCCAGCTTCTGACAGACATTCCTGCACAAGAAAATGTACCTATTCGTTTTTTTGTCAGCTCCAACTGGCTACACCTTCAGTATCCCAGTGGCATTTGAAACTATTTAACCTCAGTAACACTAAGTTGTGGTATGATGAGTTTCACAGTTTAATCATGTTAAAAAAAAAAATCACTCGTGCCTTTTTAAAATCCAACCTTGTAATTTGGACTAGATGACCTTTAAAAGTCCTTTCCAACCCAAAGTATTCTATGATCCTTGGATCCTCCCAATTTTCCATAAGAACCTGCAAACAACCATTTCCTATTCCACTTTTATTACCTTTATAGGCCAGTATCATACATACATTCCTTAGTTTAGAAGGGTCTTAACACAGGCTATTCTCATATTAAAAGCTTTTCCCCTTTCTGATCATTCTCTATAGACTTCCTAGCACTAATATAGTAGTGTTTGAAATGGCATGAATGGTGAGTAAATACACATTAATATACAGATTAAAATACAGATCCATACTCTGCACAAGTTGCTATAATTAATTAAGAACTAACTGTAAAGGTGACAAAATTATAGCTCTGAGACAGAATCCATCCCTTCATATCCACACACAAGCCTGAGCATTTGAGATAAAACACTCTGCACCTGTGCACTGTCCATGGATGGCTGCCAGTGCCTTGAATCCTGCCATGCCCAATGTTCAGGAAAATGGGGAGAAACACACCCAGCACCATTTTAATATCTGTCAACCTCCCACTGCCCAGACCTCCTGTGATGCTCAGCTCCTCCTCTGCATGCTGGCCATTAACCCTGCTCACCAGGTGCCCTGTCACCAGTGTCTGCAGAGGCTCACCCCACTCTGCCACACGTGATGCACCCAGTGATTCCTCTAACATGTACATGGGTATTTAAACCAGTTTTTATTTAAACCTCCTCTTCAGGATTATGCAGTGCAATAGTCCCTGCTATTCTACAAATGGCTCCTAACCTTCCATCATAACTCCAAAATCCCCCTCCAGCCAGGCAATGGTAGGAACTGCTGAAGGCAGAGCTTGTGTCCAATAACCACTGCCACACTCACTAAATCAACATTCATCTCCTCCACAGGAATACAAATCACACTGAACCTCTTAATGAACCCAGGCAGAACTTCACTACATGCCTCTTATCTATAAATGCATATGAAGTCTCCCTCTATACAGGTTTTTCATTATGCAGAGAAAGTTAGAAACCAAAATTATCCTAATTTGTCTGTTGTTAGCCCATCACTAAAACAAAGGCTCACCAACAAGCAGCTTTCTCTAGGAAATGTCATGTTTCTTGCTTCTTTCTTCTGCAAGGCAGCCTGGACTAGCTCAAGAGATGGTGAAGGGATTTAAGCAGAGTGCTTGGTTCAACCTATGGGTAGAGGCCTGAAGCTCATCCTGTCAATGCCAGGACTGCAGCCAAATGCAATTAAACAATCCTATAAGCATCTGTAAAATCAGATCTAGGAAACACTGGGGTGAGGGGGGGAAACTGTGTGGTGCTTAGTTGCCAGATGGGCTAAAACCACAACAGAGAGAGAGAGAAAACTTTAAAAATGCATTTTATAACTCACTCAAAACAAGCTCATGAAGACACTGCAATGGACATAAGCCTACCTCAGGCTGCCTTTCCTGTTCAATACCTGAAAAGCAGTGCTTAAAGCAAACAATCATTTTAATTTTGACACCAAACATAAACTGAAACATCTGGAGCTCACCATTAATTCCAAACCACTTTCCCACCAGGACTGCATAGTCAAGTTCACATTTCAAAGATGAGTAAGTACTTCTCTATTCAAAATAATGAAGCTGCAGTCCAAAAACCCACCTCAAACCTACAGTGTTGTAAACTGCTTCCTCTCTGGTCATAAATCCTGCCTGGCTTCTTACACCATGGCTATTTTAACTGGGAAGTTTCCCCATCCATCTTTCAGCCCTTGTACCCCTCCCCTTGCCCTTTCCAATGCACCAAAACAAATCTTGGGTCCTGCCTTGAAGATTTTCGTGGCACTCCTGGTTTGTTTGAGGTCCTGTCCTGTCACCCACTGCTCCCACAGGCTGCTCTGTAAGTGCTGCCTGTGCAGGGCTCAGAGCAGGGCAGGCAGGAGTGGGGATTAGGGGCATGCACCATCTTTGGGAGTCTGGATAACAGCTTTAGCTCTGGCCATGACAAATTGTGCAATCCCTTTGTATATGCTTCAAACTCTGTCTGCAAAATGTTTGGTTTATCTTAATAGCTGAAAAATACTGAAAAATTGACTATAAGAAGGAAAAACCCCTAGCTGAGAACTAAATGCAAAGACCAGGTAGGGGCTCTTCCCTTGCACACTTCTGGTTTTACTTCATTTTTTTTATCCATGTCAAAATAACCAATTTAAAACCCTTCTTAGTATGTACTTCTAACTCCCCACCAGCAAAATGCACTGTTAGCTAGACAGCAAACTGGCATTTTTGTTTTTATGGAAGTTTTACCCATCAGTCCCTAACTCTTTTTCCTTCTGCCATCTCACTTCCCATGCATGTGTTCCATTTTGCCATTTTCTTCACACTGGATTAACAAGATATCAGGATATTTATTAGTTGAGAGATGCCAACACCCTTAGTTTAAGTGGTGAGCTGATATTATGGAGTTGATTCATGCCCCAGAAAACTCCTACTCCAAGACAAAAGACAATACATGTACAAGACACACAGACCACAGATTAACAAAAGAGTACAGATGAACAGTAAATTATTACACAATAATTAGCTGTTATTAGTAGACTGCATGACAATTTTCAGTGTTTCGAAGATAGCAAAACTGTCACCACACATTATTCCCAAACCAAAGAATAAGGAAATATTTTTTCACCTCTAATACGTGTGGAAGGAACCTCCGCCCCCAACACCTTGACTTAATTTCTTTCCTGACTGGAAGGAAGCCCTCAGCCTTGTCAATGAACCTTCACCCTGATTACCCAACTGTAACTGCACCTTCCTATGCCAGCCCTTCCTTTTCTGGAAAGGAACAGAATTCCTCCTCCAATTACCAAACCCACTATTCACATTACACTAAAACATCTCAGAGAAAGGCTGAGTCCTCTCCTGTGTGTTTTGCCTCCTGTCTCTGTAGAATCCCCAGCACATGTGTCCTCCAACAATAAAACCTCCCAACTCTTCTCACCTTACTGGTATTGTAGAAGGATCTGTTTTGCTGTGTGATGGCTCCATTGGCTTGAATCAATCCACCACAGAATTTAGAGAGTTGGAAGGTGCCAGCCTTGTGTCTCTAGTAGAAATGATAAAAGAAAAGAAAAAGAATTAAGAGACCATTATTTTGCATCAACCACCTGTAGTTTTCTTCCAAGTCAATTAATTCTGGCTAATCCTGGAAAACTCTGCATCACAAATAGCACACATTTATTATAGCAACTGTTACAAACAAAATGGTTGTCTATCCTTAATGCTCCAGACCACATTTTCCAGTGTTCCATAAATGCACTGGTGGAATGGACTGGTAGAACACTGTACTCAAAGACCACAGCCTCTCTGCTTTGGCTCTCACATAACTTCTAATTATGGGGTTTGTCTCTTAATAAAGAATAATTATTTTTTCTGACTTAGCAGACAAACAGCTATTTTTATCTCTAACTTTATAGCTGGTTCAATTGCTTTTGTGGCCAAGACTTGAGAAAACACAAATTGCAGTGTAAATGCCACCACTACAGCCCCTATGACTTCAATCACAGATCTAGTGCACAGAAAATTCTCAAGCAGGAGCAAGGATGTGAGCTCCCCAGGAAAGAAGCTGCACACTGAACAGAACACTCTCAGTGTGCCAGCACACCCAGCTTAGCAGCACCTTATTTATCAATTAATTCAGACAGAGTAAATATGCTGTTCAGAGCAGTCATCCCCAGATGTGTACTGAATGTAGAGTAAGCCCAACTTCATTAATAATTTCACAACTGCTCATTTCCACCTCTAGTCCCAACATCACATGCTACTGGAGCAAACTGGTGTTTTAACAGTAGAGTTAGCATCTATTCCCATTTTCTATATATTTTTCATTCCTTTATCATTAACTCCTATGACTTGATGCTCTAGTTATTTGCTCTGGACAGACACACTCTGGCACTATGCTGCCGTCCCACAACAGTGAGCCAAACTGCAAAGCTTCCACTGCAACAACACTAAATGTGCTGTGCAAGGTAAACATCCATCAGAACTGGGAAGTCCAAGGTCACTGTACAGTGGAGATGCTCTATAAAATAAAGTGTTCTCTAAAATAAAATGCTGGAAACAGCATGCAAACATGACTGGTTTGCAATAGCTCGTTTGGAAAAGTAACACCTCCATTTGGACTCTTGCATTTAATCTTCTCATGACAGATAATTTGGATCTATTAAAAGACACACCTGGACATGTAACAAGAGTGGGAGCTCACTCTTGCAGCAGCAGAGAGCTCTAGAGTTGCCTTGGAATTTCCACAATACACAGTGGAGACATCACTTTTGGAAGCCTCTTTATTGAAAAACTCTTACTTTTTCTTGGTAATTTCAGATCATTCCATTTTTCAGACACTTTAACATGCAGTGATGTCTTACCTGGAATGCACTGCAGAGCACCCACCTCCAAGGGCCTGGGACTGCAGGGCTCTGCAGCAACCCCCAGCACCCTGCTGTCCACTGGGTCACTCCAGCCTGGCAGCTCTGCAACGAGGACAGGACACAGATGTGCACAAAGAGAGGAACTGCCCCTCTGCTCTCACAGGTTTTATTCATTCACACCACAAAAACAACATGGAGCTGTGTCAGGAGGGCAGGGGGAAGGGTTTAGGTTGGGTATCAGGGCAAGGCTCTGCCCCAGAGGGTGCTGGCACTGCCCAGGCTCCCCAGGGAATGGGCACGGCCCCGAGGCTGCCAGAGCTGCAGGAGCTGCCAGGGATGCCCAGGGTGGGGCTGTTGGGGTGTCTGTGCAGGGCTGGGCATGGGACTCAATGATCCTTGTGGGTCCCTTCCAGCTCAGATTATTCCATGATTCTAACAATCCTCAGATTCAACTCCCAACTTGTGCTTGACAAGAGTATAAATTTTGATTATGAAAATATTTTGCCTTCCAGTACAAGTATCCAACCCAAGTCTGATGGCAGAAACAGATGAATGGAAGGAAATGGTGGGCTGTCTACATCATAAAACCACACCACAACTTCTCTGTCTATACAATAAATTCAAATGCTTAAGAAGCATTCTTCAATTGACTGAGTAAGCTCTAAAAAGCCCTCATCCAACTCAGCTTTTATGCATCTTTCTCTTACTTTACTCAGGCACAGGTAAGAATTTTCGTATTCCAAAAGTATATTGTCCCCATAAATTTTGGTGAAGATCATTATTTTCTGTCCTGAAAATGTCAGCAATACAAAGAAGAGGTGGAGCTTTTTTTGCCTGCACCTTCTTTGCACCTCTCACCTTCTGCAATATTTAAGTTAGTACAATATTTGCCTCCTTCATACATACACTACATCAACACTGGAAATAATGTATGGAGATGCCATTTTCTAATAAAAATACCTTCATTTTTGGTTGGCCACAAGGATGATTAAGAGACTGAAGCATGCAATGTATGAGCAGAGAATTAAGTTTTGAGAAACGAAGATTTCAGGGAAATCTCATCCATTTGTATTAACATCTGCTGGGGTGGGCAGTCAGACTGTCCCTGGGGGTGCTCAGTGAAAGGACAACCCTGAGAGCAGCAGATCTGCCCAGAGACAGGAGGAACCAGCACAGAGCACCCCCAGTTCCTGTGCCCCTCCTGTGACCTGCACTGTCACTGCTGCCCCTCAACTCCAGAGCTGCCCTTTGAATCCATCAAGGGAACTGATTTGGGGTTTTAAACACTGCCCAGGGAGAGATGCTGTCCCATGACACACATGGTGAGTGTCCACTGCTACTACACCTTCCCACTTCTACTGCAGCAAGACTACTCAGGCTCCTGATCTTTGCACCTAACATCACCATCAGCAAGTGAAATGATGAAAATGACACATTTCTATCCAAAAAAACATTTCAGCTGAGTCCCACAAAGTACTTCTTGAGCTAATCTGTGTTCTGACCCAAACAGTTTAATAAACACTTCAGTGAAAAGAGGTAACCTTTTTTATGGTGAACAATTACTACAAGATTCCAAGGATCTGACAGAGCTTTTTTGAGGCGCTTTCTCACACCCAGGTTATGGCTTACAGCTTGAACATACTGAGGTTTGGAACTGCTGAAAAGCACAAATGCCACAAAACTGGACAGAGACGTATGAAAACAAACAAAAAAAAAAAAAGCATAAGCACACTTAAAAGCTGAGATGTGATAAACAATCCAGTAATAAAGAAAACAGACACCAGGAGATAGCAGGGAATATGAGGAGGTAAGGAATTTTCTCTAAGCCAGCATCACTCTGCAGAACACAGCCCTCCTTTCAAACTACAAGTGCTTCTTTTGCTTCCCCCTGGGCTGAAAGAAAATGTACCAAGCCTAAACTGAACAGGATTACTCAGGAATAGTCTGCAGACAGCTGCCTTGTCAAGACAGAGATGAAAGAATATCACTAGTCTTCTAAATCCTTCTGGCAAACTTTTGGAAAATCTAAGGTAGCAGGCAGGCTATTTATCAAGGTATCTTGGGCAAAAGCCAGATTTATCATAATGCCAGTATTAAGGAGCAGAGCTGAAATGTCAAGGCTCATACACCAGGAGCTCAAAGTCAGACAAAAACCAAATTTTCCTTATTTCCAGTAGAAGGAAGAAATACAGAAAGTTTTAAGACTCGTTTTCATACAATTAGGAAACCACTGAATTCTAATGCAGAAACCAGTGCTGAGAAATGCCAGGGATGAGCAGTTCTCGAGCTGAAGCTGAGCATACTTCATCTCACAAAAATGGCAGGTAACTACATCATCTCCTCTCCAAAGAGAAACCTTTCTGGTCTGGCTGAAAAATCAATCAGCTTACTTTGCCACATGAATGCCAGCAGCAGCTGGCTGAGGAGCTGCCCAGGGCCAGGTAAGCCCAGGAGGCAAATTCTTCCCCTTCAGAAGCAGCTTTCATTGCAATCCCTGCCCTGGGGGTGAGGCTGCACAGACAGCTGAGCCCTCCTGGTGCCTCACTGCTTCCCTACTGCCCTCCTGCTCCCTGCCTGCTGGCCATTGCCTCTTTAATGCTTTCAAACTGCACAACTTGTTGTCACTGCTCTGCTGCTCCAGCACTTGGATCATGGGGGCCAAGAAAAAGGCAGGCAACAGAGCAAGGACAAAGCACAGAGAAAGGGCAGGGGTGGGAGGGGAAAGCAGGAACTCAAGGTCGCTGCATTTGAGCTGCTCTCGGCAGGTTTGTGCGTGGCTGCTCTCATCGTGAGTTTGGAAAGGGCAGGGCTCAGCACGATCGGGGAAACCACACCCTGAGCCATCGGCTCGGAGTGCCTGGGGGACTGGTTTCATAAGTGGATATTGCCCCCACACCAAAGGCTTTTCCCGTTCCTGGGACATCTGTCAGTGCTGGCCACCCTGTGTGGTGATGTAAGATCATATCCAGGTACAAAATTCCATGTTCTAGACAACTTGCTAAAGAGAGGAACTCTGCCACAGATGTTTTAAAGGCTAATAGAAAGAAAAAATGCACATAAATGAATGGGAAAGAAGAAAAGAGTAGAGGCATCGGAAACTCACACTTTCACAGGAACCCAAACACTTCCAATCTGAATCACAGAACCACTAAGGCTGGAAAAGTCCTCTGAGATGATCAAGTCCAACCATTACTAAACCATGTCACCAAGTGCCATATCTACATGGTGTCTGAACACTTCCAGGGATGGTATCTCCACCACTGCCCTGTGGTGGTGCCAGTACCTGAGCAGTAACACAAGAATTGGAATCTTTACACTACCCCTGCTATCAAACAGCCCCAAGAGTGAGAGGGGAAGGCCCCATAAGGGCAATGCCCACCCCTCAGGGCACACACTGAGCCCACTGGCAGGCATGTGTCTCCAGTTCCCACCAGGAGCCCAAACCCTTAGATAACAGAATCACAGGATCAATTAAGTTGGAAAAGACCTCTGATACCATCGAGTTCAACCTACGACTGCAACACCATCATGTCAACTAGACCATGGCACAGAGTCCCTTCAACACCTCCAAGGATGGTGACTCCACCACCTGCCTGGGCAGCCCCTTCCAATGCCAGACCACCCTTTCAGTGAAGAAATTACTCCTGATGTCCCAGCTAAACATCCACTGGTACAATTTGAAGCTGTTTCCTCTCATCCTTGTTCCCGAACTCCTCGTGTCTGCACGCTCCTGCCAGGGAGTTGGTGCAGAACCAGAAGGTGCCCCCTGAGCCTCCTTTTCTGCAGGCAGAGCCCGCCCAGCTCCCTCAGCCACTCCTGGTGCTCCAGCCCCTTCCCCAGCTCCGTTCCCTTCCCTAAACACGCTCCAGCCCCTCATTAACCCTTCAGCACACACAAACTCCGCGGGAAAAGCTCGCCCGGCTGCTTCTCCAGACATCGGGTGCGAGGTCACGGGGCGGGAAGCGGGAGCAGCCCCCGCTGACACCCCTCGGGCTGCGGGGAGAGGCCGCCACAGGGGCGGCGCGGGGACAACCCCGGCTCCACACGCCGGTCGCCGCCTCAGCACCAGAGCTCTCTCCCCTCCTTCCTCCCCTCCCTCCTCCCTTCGCTCACCAGGGCCCGCGCCAGCGCCGCCATGAGTCCCCGGCGCCGCTTCCGCCGGCGTGGCCCGGCCCCTTCCGTGGGAAGCGCCGGGCGGGCGGCGGCGTGAGGAGGGCGGGGGGCGCGGGGCTGTCCGGCAGGATCGGGAGGCTTCGCAGGGTGAAACAAACCGATAATGGCACGCTCGAGAGAGTAATTAGGTAGTTGTATTTCCATGGGAAAGAGAGCACCTTTCCCTGGTATTTAAAGCGCAGGTTATAAGCTATGGGAGGTAAATGTTAAGGAAGCTTCCCATTCTGAAACGCCCTGGCAGTCACACTGCCAAAGGTCAGACACATTGACTGCTGGAAGCGAAGCCCCTCCACAATGGGAGGCTCGAATAAGCCGAAGTGTGTCCCTGCATTCCCCACTTCACACAGTCAGACCAGTTTTCCCAGAGCAGAGTCTCACGTGTCTCATTTCACAAAACAATTTAATTGTGGTGCAAGATCACAGAAACAGCTCGGGTCGGTGCCTCCAGGGAGGGACCTTGAGTCCCATGGCTGTTACGCCTTCACAGTCAGAGCACAGCAAAGTCTCAGCTCTTTCTCCCAGGGCTGTCTGGCTCCTGTCCCCCTCTCCGTGTCCGTCCACTTCCCTGGCTCCTGCTATGTTTCTCAGTGTCATCACCTGGACCTTTGTGCCCTTTGTTAACCAGAGGCTGGCAGCTCATGGCTCCCAACCCAGAGCTCAATCCACATTTCAATCTGCAGTTTGCAGGTCGAGTTACCTGGACCAGATTTATTTCTCAACAGTAAAGCCAAACAACAGCTTTCTGACCTCTCACATCTTGTGTAGGAGCAATCCCTGGATCTATTCCGTTTTGGAGCAAATTTTGCAACCAAATTGCAGAGGTCCAGTCCAGAAAGTGAATCAAAGCACTTTTCCTGGGGAAGGGAAATACCTGTTCATCCTGTTGGTGCTGCAGGTGATCATCTGCCTAGTGCTGGTAAAGGCCAGCAAGACTTTTCTGTCTTGACACCTTTTGTGTGTGAGCAGTCTTTGGATGTATTCAGTATTGGAGGTGGTATCATAAATTTTGGTGATGGATCCCTGAATGGAAAGGACTGTGCTTTTCCATGGGAATGAGAGCCAGTAGCCCCAGTGTTCCAGGTGCAGACAATGGGCTGCCCAACAGTAGGAAAAGTCAGCAAGACCTTTCTTTCTTGGAGCTTGTTGTGTTGTAGCAATCCCTGTGCATGTTCAGCCTTGGAGCTGAGTTCCTGATGCCAAACTGGAGTCTGCATCTAAATGACGCCACCTTTCCTTGAGAAAGGAAGCACCTAGTTGTGTTCTTGGTGTTGCATATGATCATCTGCCCAATGGAAAGAAAGTTCAGCAAGATTATTTATTTCAGAGATGTGCAAGCCTGGGAGCTTGGTGATATTCAATAAATCCAGCATGCCCTAGCAGAATCTGCACCACAAATTTTTTAGACACGGAAATTCAGAATTAGGAACTTCCCAAGTACAGCCCCTCTATTAGGATCAGTTAGTGGTTTCCATACAGTTACATGACCCAGGAGCCTTTTTGACCTGTAGGCATAATGTAGGTATTATAATGAACATAGTTCACCTATGAGATACATGGACCTTGAGTATTTTGCCAGGTTAGCAATGTAGACATAAACCTACATCAACATCTTAATTTACTGTGTCCTTAAAGCGTGTTAGTTACAGGATGTCCACGGGGGACATCCCGTAGGGGATGTTCCTGCTCCCTGTTCCACTGATGGGGTCTCCTTTCTTGATCATTAGGCTTGAAAGTATACAAAGACCTTACACCAAAGAACATCCTGACTTGAGACTATCTTGACATATTCCACATTTTTGCAACAGCATGGGAGGCTCCAGGTCTGTGCTGGGGTTTGGTTTGGAAGGGGCAGAGGTGGCAGATCCGTGCCTGCCCACTGCTGTCAACCATGTCCTGGGGGACAGTGGCTCTGCCCCGGGGCACAGGGACAGCAGCATGGAAGCAGCAGTAGCTCTCGTGGCTGAAGTTGGTGAGGCCATCCTGACTGCCCCAAGTATCAGTGTGAGCCTGCCCTCGTGTCACCAGGAAAACATGGCAGAGTCCCTCACCCAGCGTCCCCCAGAGCCAGCAGCTTGCTGCCAGGAGCCATCCTACCTTATCCCGGCTGCATATTCCCTGCCAGGAGCCATCCCACCTTGTCCCTGCTGCATATTCCCTGCCAGGAGCCATCCCGCCTGTCCCTGCTTCATATTCCCTGCCAGGAGCCATCCTGCCTGTCCCTGTCCCGTGTTCCCTGCCAGGAACCATCCCGCCTGTCCCTGTCCCGTGTTCCCTGCCAGGAGCCATCCCGCCTGTCCCTGTCCCGTGTTCCCTGCCAGGAGCCATCCCGCCTGTCCCTGTCCCGTGTTCCCTGCTCCTGGCTGCTGCTGGCACCAGCTTTCACGAGGCCTCAGAGTGAGCCTGAGCAGTGACCCGACGGGGTGAAGCGAGCTGGCTTGTTTTGCCAGGTTAGGCTGAATCTGGATCACATCCACATCACCTCACAAACGCCAGTGCTGGTGCAGATGTGAGCAGCAGCAGCTGGGGCGGGCAGCGAGGCTGCGCGGCCGGCGGCAGCGCTGGCTCGGAGGGCTTAGGGAACTATAACATTCTCCTCCTCTCTTTCCCAGCACGTTAACTGGGATGTCAGCTTCTCAGGAGGGCAGTAGCAGCTGCTTTAATGGCCCTGAAACTTCACAGTAGTCCTTAGAAATCTTTCATATGTTCTTAAATATCAGGCCTCAAGGGGCCAATGGAATCACCTGTCTAGAGTTCTTATCCACAGGCATCCCAGATCCCTGTGCTTGCAGCTGGTCTTTCCCGAGATGTTCTGCCTCCCCACAGCTATCTGCTGAAAGGGGTTTAACTGTGTCTGACAGGCTGTTTAGTGAACAAGTTGTTCTGACACGAGGCAGGATGTTGAACAGTGCAGGGGACTGTGGGATCTCTGTTGGTGAAATGCTACATTTCATTTTGTTCTTGTCCCTGCAGTGAATTCCAGGCAGGAAGGTTAAAGCTGGTTTTGTTGTTTCATGTTTGCTTAGCTGCCCTTCATGCATTACACTCAAACCAATATTAAATATCATTGTTAACAGCAAATTTTTTGTAGGAGGGCGATGGAGAGGAGTGGTTACACTTTTCTGAACCCTCTTTGCCATTAATGAGTTACAGCCATTAAAAATGCCAATGCTCAAGAGGCCCTAAAGTGTGTAGTCAGCAGAGAAAAGGCTCTTGCCACCAGTAGTGTCTCAGTGATGTGACATGGTCTGTCCACTACAGTGGACACTTTCCAACTCAGAGCTGTGTCTGATAAATATTGACACTTACCTGCCTTTGTGTTAGTCCTACCTAATGATGCACAGAAAGATTCTGACACACTTCAGTTGGAGAAAGTTACTGTCCCACCTAAGATCCCTCTGCCTGTCACTGCTCCATGTAGCACCAAGCCCTTTCCCTGTCAGTCTGCCTGAACACAGCTCCCTGAGGGAACAGCACAGCCTCTGATGGGACATGAACCCAGAACACTTCGCTGTGGACCTGAGTTTCAATTTTAGTTTCAGTTCTGAAGGGATTCCCTCAGTCAGAGCACTGGCAATTTATTCTCCTTTGCACACATTTTTGCTGTCCTCAAGCTCCTCCACTCAGCTCTGCTCAGTGGGCAGCTCCACAGCTGTGTGGGTCTTACATCTGAGATCATGAACCTTCCATGTGGAAGATTCCCTCTTCCTGGGAGATTGTCACCTCAGGCCACTAAAGAGACTGAGAAACTTGTTGTTATGTGTTTTCTGCAAGATGTTGGGGAACATCAACAATGGCCTCAGATGCTCATGTGGCTGAACAGGAAAGACGGATCAGAAAGGATATCATGATGTTTAATGTATATAATGAATTATAAAAGACATTTCTAATTATTTATAATAATAATTCATTTATTAATACATTATATTTAATGGGCCTCCTGATTTGGTCTCAATCCTGTCTTCTCTTTAACCTCTCCCATGGTGGTTCAGTGGTCATTACTACAACTCTCTTTCCTTTTTGTCCAAATTAGTAAGGAATGATAAATAACTTTTAAACAAAGACATTTAAATATTTGATCTTCCTGTCCTCCTCATTTCCCATCAGCACATAATTTTCTTCTGAATGTTAACATAGCACATGCTCTTCCTGTTTTCACACAGAAAAGCAGACTGATCATTTTTATGCAGGCCTGTGCTTTTATATTAACATTTTAAAATGTTTAATATGCAGGTTAACTGACCATCTTGAAATAAAGTCCTGTAACAGCATCTTGTATTTTTCGCTTCTTGGACACATGAAGAATCAAAATCAAGTGGATAAGGTCATTGTTAGCCCAACATTTGCTGCTCCCTCCTTCTGAAAAACAGAGCTTTAGATCAGGGCAGAAGTACAAATCTTTCAACTTCAGTCTTTTCTCAGCTCATTCTGAAATTCCTGTCTAAGTAAAGATTTTAAATTGTATTCATTTTCCTTCTTTACCACCTGCTCCTGCTTCTGCAGAAGTAAAGTGAAGGAATCTCATGGTCATGTGAGGAAAGAGGAACTGTCCATGTTACCTGGGACAAGCAGGCTGGGACATTCTTGCTGACAAGAAGGAAAATAATCCATATGGGTATTCCAGGACACTCTGATCATGATAAAGAGAAACCCATAGAAAAAATTCAGTTCAAGTCCAACAGATCTTATTAATTCTGGTTCTGTGCCAATAGTGCAGGAGTGCCAGCTGGCCCCATAGCTAGGTGAGTGTCTTTGCTGGTGCTCCAGGTTCTGAAAGGGTTGTTCTGTACGTCCCACCTGGCACTGCCGCCTGTCTCATGCTCTCCTTTAGGACTGGAAGTGCAGATCAGTGATAACGTACACCTAGGAGCACTGGTGGATGTGGATTGACTTCTTCCAGAGCTTTCCTGGATGTGTCTGCTCTGCTCTTAGCAGAACTCTGAGTTCCAGCAGAGTGGTGAGGGGCCATCTGACCGCAGGGGAAACCCGGGTTCACTGGACTCCTGTCTCTGGCTGTTGCTGAAGGAAAATGGCTTTTCTAAGCTTGAACTGGTAGTTCATAAACAAATTTGTCATACTTTGCTCTTGCAAAATTTTTCTCTTTTTCATATGGAGTAAGTCTGAATGCTTTGAGGCCAAGTCCACCCTTAGGAATATGTTACAAGCTGAAAAAGGACTTTTAATGGGAGAAAATTATATTTTAGCAACATAAAGGTGATTAGTCCTCCCCATAAGACTCAGTTTGGGGTGTCAGTGTGCATACATTTTTCTATTGCCACTTTTCAGGAAAAATGCTATTTAAAAATATGAAATTAAGATGTATTTTCCAATAAAAATACAATGCTTACAATTCACTCTGGACTTTAAAAGGTTTGGCAAGTATGGAGATCAATTCCCTGATCTGGAATTCCTTGGCTAGAGGTGCACAGCAGTCCTTGCTCTGGTCTCCAGAAGGGAGTTACCCTTCTTCGGCACCAGTGCTGCAGGAGGAAAAGCAGACATGAAGCAGAGCAGGCTGCTCAGTGCTGCACCTCGCTGAGTTTGGTGAAGCCTGGCAGGCACAACCTGAACTCCATGGCTGAACTGTTCAGGAGGAGTAGAAATAGGACCTGGTTACTTTTTCCAGGCTTTTATATCCTAATGGCTGCTGCTACTGTTAAATGATAAACTCCTATTTGTTCATGTTAGCCAGCCATCAATAGTCCCTGTTTGCTGGGCAAGCCCAGGACGTTCCCCTCCCCACCTGTCAAATCTGGAGTGTGCTTTGGCACCCTGCCACTGCAGAGCCTCAACGACTTGAGCAGAAATGAGACATCCCAGTACTTAAGCTGCCTCTGTTTCATGAGCTTTTCTTCCCATCTGTCTGCTTTCAGAAGAAGAAAGTGTTTGCTGGTCAGAGAGGTTTTCCACTTGCGCCTCCTTCAGCTTTCCATTACCTCTCCGAGGTTATATGGGGTGCAGGGCTATACACTGTACTGTACTATATGCAGAGGTGTTCAGACTTAATTTATTCCCTTCTCCTGGATAAAGATTATTGCAGCTGTGTGTTTTGGAAAACTATCAATGAAGGGAGTTCAGCTCATACAACACACTTTCAATAGGGTACTGTACTCTATATTTCCAGGTTCTGTTTTAATTACACTTGCATATTACCTTGGAGGAAGCTGAAATCTGGAAAATGTTTTCTCATATACCATGTCTTAAACCTTCCTGACCTTCTGTTTTATACCAAGTACTTTTATGTTTGTGATGAAAACCATATAATACGGGGCAAGGTCTGGCTATCCAGGATAATCTACCAGAGACTGTCAGTCCTTCCCAGCAAAGACTGAGCAATTCTAACTGAGAAATGTCCCCACCATCCCTCACCCCACCACCTTCCAGCAGTCATTCCTTCTTCCCTCCCTTCACATGGCTCCCAACAAGAGCCCCATGCTGTGAATAGGGCGTGCAGTGGCAGGGAGAGGCTCCTGCTGCTCCAAAGAATCTTGAGGGACTGAGTTACAGGATGGCTTGTGCAGTGCCAGCATGCTGCCTGTATCCCAGAAAAACAAGGAAAAGGCCCAGACTCATTAGAGGGGCTGTGTCCAGCAGTGCACTCCTGCAGCTTCTTGGAGGCTGGTGAGCCAGAGCAGCCCAGGAGCCCTTGGGGTGCCTGAGCAGCTCCTCCTGGGCCAGGGGAGCAAATGCTGCTCTGGGGCGTCTGTACTGGCTGCACTGGGCACCAGTGGGAAAAAACAAAACCAAACCTACCACCCAGTGACCAGAGTTTAAACCTCCTCAAGACAGCTGGCACTGTGCTGGGGGAGCATGGCATTGGTGAGAACTCTGGCGTGGCACGTGCCCTCTGCAGGAATAAGTGGCTACAAGCAGGTTACAAACAGGTTACAAGCAGGTTACAGAGGTGCCCTCTGGACTCACAGCAAGAGGTGCAAACCTCCCCCAGTGATCTGAGAGCCTGTGATTCCCAGGGCTGACAGCAGAACAAAATGTGTAGGAACCAGGCAGCTGGTCCAGAGCAGCTTTCAAGCCAACTTCAAATCCATGCCAAAGAGAGCACATCTTGATTTTCACATCCTTGGGTTGTCTGGAGATTGTTCTGGGACAAAGGGTTTTAGTGAATCTGTGTGAGCAGCAGAGGGTTTGTCAGTCCCCTGCCCAGCTCTTGGAGCCCAGCACCCCACAATTCCAGAAGTACAGATTGCTGCCTGCATCCCTCTTCTATGACTTCTTGAGGAGCTCGCTCCTCCCGGAGGCAGGGGATGGTGGCAAATCCTCCAGTCTGGGACCTTGAGCTCTGCTCTGGAGCCTGGCACTGACAGGGCTCATGAGATCCCACCTTCACTTGTCCCAACACCTCACCCTAAAAAGCAAAGTAACTTTTACTTAATAATGAATAACAGGAATTGCATAAATCATGTCAAGCAGAGACTTTTTAGTGGCACTGAACTGGTTTTTAACTTAGCTGTAAACAAGGATTTTCAACTCTGAGGCAAGAACTTATAAAATGGAAAGCTTTTCATTAGAAAGCAGTGGTTATGGAAAAGCAGGGTTGGTCATAATAGAAAGCTGATTCTGAACTCCTAACGTGATGCTGGAACTGAGAGGGAAAGCTGATCCCCAGACTGTAAAGGTCAAAATCCAGTAAAAGTAGAAAGTTAGTAGTGCCTCTGTGGCGTTGATGAGACCGTTACTGCAACATTAAATGAGTTCTGGTGTTTACATACTAAAAGTATTTGGAGAAGTGAGAGCCTAAAGGAAAAAACCCAAGAAGAAAAAAATCTGGTAACGAAGGTGCATAGTAGAAGCAGAACAAAGTCAGTCGACCTCTTCCACAGAAAATAAGAGAAAAACATTCATCACAGTCTGCACAGGTAGAACAATGCCCATGGGAGTAAGTTTTTTCATACAGCAGACAAAGAAGCCAATTCAGTAATTCAAAGTGGAAACTGGACAGTAAGTAGAAATAGCTGCTTATTAAAAAATGAAGTGCTAATATTCCCAGAATTAGCTTAGAGCTGAATGTGGTGAGCTTTTTAAAACTTTCGGTCTTTAAATCAATCCTGGATCTCTCTTTCCAAATATGTAATACCCAGCTATTACATAGCGTCATTTAGTTCCACAGAACTCTATATATAGAGTCTTTAAAAAATAGATGGGAAAAGAGGCACCAATCAGACAGCACCCTCCTCTAAAGGACAGTGGCCAGCCCCTGTAAGTCCCACTGGTTTGAGCCACCATGTCCCAATTTACCACTTTACTCCGAGTTTTGGGATTCATGTGGAAGAATGGTTTTGCCAAGTTAGACCATGGATCCATGGAGCTCATCTTCTGTAGGGAACAGCAGATCCCTACAAAGAAAATAAAGAGAGGACAAATGTGCAGCAAGGTTTTCTTGGCAGAGCTTTTGAACTTCCAGCTGCCAGGGGCTCAGAAAGTCACAGGGACTGATGGTCAACAGCTTTTCATGGATTTTTCTTCCTTTTTTTTTTTTTTTTTCCCAAACATATACAAAATTTAGCATCCCAACCAGGGTGTGCTCAGGACTTCTGCAGCTGGGCAACCCTGAGGGAACCAGTGTCTTTCTGCTTGCTTCAAGCCTGTCCTGAGCCACTATCATTTGGTACTGTGGTTCTTGTTTGGGAGAAAACTTGCTCCCAGTTCACATTCTTAGTCCTCACCACTTTTCCTTCTTGCCCAGACACCTTTCACTGAAGGGCTCCAGTCTCATTACTTTTCTCACAGAAGCTGTTCCATCCTTGCTGTCCTTCTTACTGCCCTTCTCCAGCTCTTTTGTGTCCCAAAGTGTTTCAGAGTTGTGTGCAGTTTCTGCATATTGTCTTCTCATTTATTCTCTATTTCCCTCTCAGTCATTCCTAAAATTGTATTTGCTTCCCTGATTGCTGTAAAAACTGAGCTGACACTTCAGGGACTCAGAAATAAATTTTTTTACCTGGAGTAGGTAAAGTTCATCAGGCCAAATTATCCTCATTGTTCTTCTTGCCCTTATCACCTGCAAATTAAATTGCCATTCTTCAACAACATTTTTAGATTCAGTATCAACAGCCCCATAATTTGATTATGATTGCCAGTTCAGAACAGTCACCCTTTAAACTACTGAATTAAGTTCCTTTTCTCTTGAGACTCCCAAACCTCTGGAATTTCCCCAAAATCCCAAGATTTATTAAAAATCAGTAGGCTTACTGGTGCAGGTGAAATGTTTTAAAACTCTGACAATGCCAGCACATGCTCCTCATCACTTTCTTATCTTACTGGCATGGGGAATATTTCATTACTGTTGCAAGAAGTGAATTATTCCTTATGGCTTTTTCTCTTAGTAAAAATATAATGTTTTGAGAGACAGATAGCCCCACTGTGTTTTGAGATAAAGAGCAGGTTCTTTTTCTAGAATTCCAAAAAATCAATTTGTGTTTAAAGTTTCTGTACTACTGGAAGATTCCATCTTATATTTTCTGGAGCTTACTGATCAAATATTCTTATGCTCCTGCCAGTTTCTCAAGTCCTTTCTTTCTCTCCTCACTCCTTCCTCACACTCAGTGTTTGTTGCCCATCTCTGATTAATCCAGCAGCTCTGCTCACAGTGCTCCTGAAGCACCAGGCTGCTGAACCAGCTGTTTACCTAACAACACACGAAGTAAAATAATCAGTCAAATGTGGAATAATGCACTTTATGTCCTTCCTCGAGGTCATATCAGCTATTCTCCAGGGGTGTACAGGGGTAGGTGTCTGTCTCAGCCCTGCTTTGCAGTCTGTCCAGCTTCATGCTTGTGGGGCACTGGCAGGAATGTGACTTTCCCAGTAGCAGTGGAGGACATGGGGAGTTCCCCCTCCTGGTGCCTCCAGGCAGGCAGAAATGCAGCAGGGAAAAGGAACTGGGCCCAAGCTCTCATCACCTTGGCAATTAAAAAAGCTCCCAACAAACCCAGGGACTCTTGTGTTCAACAGGAGCCTCTCCACTCCTTTTTCTCCTGCACAGTATGATCCGCTCGTGCCTGCAGCTGAATCCCAGCGGGACAGAGGGACCCAAACACCTGCCCCTGTCCCCAGCCAGGAGGCTCATTTGGGACACTGTGCCTGGTGTCACTCCCCAGCTCCTGCCTGGCACAGAGGCTTCAGCTCACTCTCCCAGGGCCTGGCTCTGCCCTCGTGCTGCTGGGAATGCTGCTCACTTTAGTGCTCTGAACCAGCTGCTGGAGCCAAGGGCTGCTGAGAAAAGCACAAAAATGCCAAAGTTAAGCACTTTGTAAAGTCCAGAGCTACCTTTAACCCCAGGCTGCACCTCCTAGGAGAAGACAGACTGCTTGTGCCTGGAGCCCAGCTATGACATCTGTGATCCACCTGAGGTCTCATAAATGAAAGTCACTCGTTCTCCAGCCTCAGGTTTCTAACCCCTGTGAGTCTGAACTCCCACCACAGCACACATGGCCACAGTCAGTGTTGTGGGAAAGTTACTGCTGGTTCTTTCTGTTCAATGCCACTGTCAGAAGTTATTTGCCTCTGCTGAGCTGCTGAAATATTGTACCAGCAAAGGTGTGGCCAGCAGGACCAGGGCAGGGATCATCCCCCAGTGCTGGGCACTGGTGAGGCTTCACCTCAAATCCTGGGACTTGTTCTAGATCCCTCATAACAAGAAAGACATTGAGGGGCTGGAGCATGTCCAGAGAAGGGCAGTGGAGCTGGGAAAGGGTCTGGAGCACAGCTGTGATGACAAGAAGCTGAGAGAGCTGGGTGGGTTCAGCCAGGAGAAAAGGAGACTCAGGAGGGAAGGAAATTGTAGCCAGGTGGGGATTGGTCTCTTCACCCATGTAACAAGTGACAGGACAAGAGAAAACATCCTCAAGTTTTGCCAGGGGAGGTTTAGGTTGGATACTGAGGTCAATTTTTCATAGGAAGGGTGGTCAGTCATTGAACAGGCTGTCCATGGCAGTGGTGGAGTCACCATGGAGGTGCTCAAAAATGTGTGGATGTGTCACCTGGGACATGGGTTAGTGGTAAACCTGGCAATGTTGGGTTAGGGGTTGGACTCCATGATCTTGGAGGTCATTCCCCAACCTTAATGATTGTGTGATTCCATGATCCAGCCCCCTCTTGCTCTAAGCCTGTAGCAGCTTCTGGCCTGGAGCTCTCAGGAAAGCCCTGGAAGCCGCTAGCAGGGAGGACAGGACAGTGCTAAGAAAGAATTACTTTCACCAAGCCCTCAGAATAAGAGGTTTTTTACCTGGTAGGCACATAGAGAGAATCATAGAATCATTTAGGTTGGAAAAGACCTCTGAGATCATTGAGTCCAACCTTTGTCTGATCCCTACCTTGTCACCTACACCATAGCACTGAGTGTCACATCCAGTTGTTTCTTCAACAGCTCCAGGAATGGTGACTCCACCACCTCCCCAGGCAGCCCCTGCCAATGCTTGACAACTCTTTCTGTGAAGAAATTCTTCGTGGTGGCCAAGCTGAACCCCCCTGGCACACCTTGAGTGCGTCCTCTTGTCCTGGTGTTTGTCACCTGGATGTGTCAGTTCCCCCAGCAGACCTGCACCCACCCAGCTCCTGCACACCTGGAGCTGCATCCACTCTGCAGTTCCCCCCGTGTTTGCCCCACCTTAACGTTCAGTCTTTCATCCAGACTCAGCCCCTGCTGTGGGGGCTGCCTGTCTGTGTCCCCCCGAGAGCCACTTGTCCCCAGGTCCTCTCCCCCAGCCACATTCCCTCCTCCTGCTTCTCCCCTCACTGCCTTTAGCCCTTAAATCCTCCCTAGCTGGGTTCCTGTAACCTGATCACCAGCCCTACAGTTAATGACTTCTTTGCCATCTGAAGTTTATGAGCCTTGTTTCACCTTTGCAGAAAAGAGAGCTGTGGGGAAGGTATCCATCCCCTTCTCTCAGCATGGGGAGGACACAAGTTGTGCTTCTCTTCTAAAATTTCTGGAGAAAGATTAACGTTTTCAAGGTATTTGCATGAGCAAACTGAAATGCCTCTGGCTTTATCAGTTAAAGCCTTATTTCTGACTTTATGTCACAACCAATGGCATTGTGTAAAAACAGGCAGATGGAAACTGGATGTGCAGAAGCAATTCCTTCATTTTAGTTCCATTTAATTAGTTTAATAACATTTCTCTGGCAGTATGATGGGCAGAGGCTGCTCAGCCTGGATTCCTGGATGGCAAATTATGGCTCAAGATGTTATATCAAATAGATTCTAAGAGAAAAAAACAGTGAAAAGAACATTTTCTGTCCCCTAGCAGAGGGTCAGCCAATTAATCACTGTTATTGTTGACTAAGTCATTTTTTCTTGACAGCTGTGCCCTTCAAAATGACATCAGGGGAAACTGAATCCATTTGCATTACTTCAGCTGGCCAAATCACTGCAGAAAGTTGAAACTAGTTCTGAAAAAAAACAACCAGGCAAACAGGGACATCAGTGAACTCGGAATGACAGAATAAATGGGCTATTCTGAGTACTCAGCAAAGTGCATTTACTGCTCTGTATTTACTGTTTTTCAAAAAACGTTAAGATTATTGTTTATTGGATTTGTTGAGAAGCAATGAAATCTCCTGCAATTTTATTTTTAAATATCATTTTACTACCCAACAGCAATAGTAAATCCATAAAATAACACGATTGACCAGGACTATGGAGTAAAAAAAAATATTGTTTGCTTTGTACATTCTTATTACTCTTGGCTAAGATGTTATAAAAGCAGTATCTTTTAACACCTTTTATTATACAAGGGTCAAGGGGTTTTTATGTTTCTTAAAGAAAGCTTCAAATAGCCCACATAGCGGGTTCCTGCATCTTTCATATGGCTGCTGTATAAACAAGCCCATTTTACACAGGAAATGACATAACCATGTAAAAGTGTACACGGAGTTTAGGCACATATTCAAACACTAATGGGAATGCATTGTTTTCAATGGCATACTTTTATGTTTACCTATTGAGCTTAGTACCCATATTTTAGCCAAATACAACAAAAATTATCCACACATACCTGTCTTATAGTGTACTGTTTATTTGAAATTTGGACCTTCACAAAGACTCTCGTGGGACAGATAATGACCCTAAAAAGTAAATACAAATGAGGCATTCTCAGTGAGAGAGTGAAACCTGCCATCATAAAGGTGGAAAGCTAAACTTTTAACCTGTATTGCTTTACAGCTCAGGTTTCTGCCATCCAGTTGCTCACACCAACTCACCCATGGGAAGAAAGCCGTAACAATAATTTAGGGTGTCTATCTTTGCACGTTATATAATGACCTGGCTGAAGAAAGTAGTGCCAAACTCCTGGAGTCATAGAATCACAGAATCACTCAGGTTGGAAAAGACTTCCACTGAACCACATCAGCAAATGTCACACCAGAACTTCCAGGGATGGGTGACTCCACCACTTCCTTGGCCAATGTCAGGTTCCCTGTTTCTCTCCAGTTTCTGTGCCAAGTGTCAACTCCAGGGTGTGCCTTATTCCTGAACCTCTGGGTTTGGAGGGGAATGAAGATTGAGTGAACCCTGCCTGGGTATTTCTTTTGTGCTCATCCATGCCATTCATGTACCTGGAGAAGTTTCAATGCCTGTTTCTGTCCACGTGCCAGGTAACTGAAACTGAGACTGCCAGGTAAGGTCTTGACAAGGTTGGCAACAACTTGTGAGAAGACAGAAGTTTGTGCCAGGGGATTCCAATGCCCCCAGCAATGTACCAATAAAGCACCTATAGGCTAGTACACATTTACACCATGGGCAAAGTCAGTAGAGCATTCCAGAACAAAATAGTGTAGAACTGCAATTTCTAGACTTATCAGCCAATTTCACAATGCCAATGCAAAAGGACACACTGGTCATCACAATATTGGTTTATAGGTAATGGTATCAACCAAGAATGCTCAAATTTAGACCTAAAAGTAAAAAACCCCCTACCTTATTCCTATGCCCATGACTATAATCTCCTCACTTTGAGCTGAACCAAACTTGAGCAGTGCCAGGGCTGTCCCTTGTGGATGTCACCACATTTGAGAGACCAGCCAAACAAACTGAATGTCATGTTACCTCCTGACCCAGACACTTGGGCTTAAACTGCTTCTGTTTTGGCCAAAGCCACTTTTGAAGTAGTAACAATCCATTATGATTCCAGCATTTTACTGTCTGTACCTTCAAATTTGTTTAAACTGATATTACAGACCTACTGATGGTTTGGTTTTTTATTTTCCTTTCTAGGTATAACTCCCACCAAGCAGAATGTAGGCTTTTGAATGATTCCCAAAGGGTATTTGTTAAGACTTTAGTTTGACAGTATTTCTTTTCATTTTTCCTCAGATCATACTGTTTGCTTTGGGATAACTGCAAAACTATGGCATATTTTTCCATTTAGATGCTGATACATACTCAATTTAAATACTATTTACCTGAGCTTTTATTTTGCTTTATTCATGCATTGAAAAACTCATGCAAGGACAGCAAGAAAGAACCCCAGAGAGGTTTATACCTATTAGGTTTTAGAAACTTTCTACCATGACCAGCCTCACCAGGACTCTCAGGCTGATCACCAGCTCTGCAGTGTGAACTGAACAGGAATTTTCCTCCTCAGCTTTCCAAACTATCATGCCTCATGTGTAACACCAGTGCTCCCATCCACCACAGTTGTTACAGCACTTGATGAATCCAGGTGTACTGAAGCAAACATTTGCTGCCCTGTGCAGGCTGTACTAATCCCAGGAGTTAACTTGTCTTAGCTTAGATTTGCTTCAAGTGTCTTTAAATAGGCAGTATTTGCTATTTTAAACTGATCACCCTTAGCCATTGAGAAACGTGCCTGTGTGGTTAGTAACTGGCATGGCACAGCTGTGTCTCAAAGGTCAGAGCAGAGATTTCCCTGGGAATATGCAAACAGCATTCCCAGAGAGTAGGAGCAGCACTTGCCTAAGGAAGAAAGGAGACAACCCTTTGTCATGGTCATCTAGCAAAACTCTAGCAGATACATGAAGCCAGTGCAAGAGGAAGCTGCAAACACAACTGAGAACAGCCAGGAGATGTAAAAGAACTTTTTGAACAGATCAGGAAAAAAAAAAGCATGAGCTGCCCTCCTGGCTTTGGACTTGGCAGGGGAATGTTTTCCCTCCTACTGTAGCAACAGTAAAAATCAGCAGTATTTAAATCAGGTTTTAGTAAAGCTTAGACTTGTAGTTTTGAAAGACTGGCTGATGAAAGGCAGGTGGTGCTGGGACCAGTAAGTGCTGTGCCTGGCCTAAGGCTCCATGAGGATGAGGAAGAGCAGGACCTGGGAAGGGACACTGAGAGTCCAGAAGGGAGATGGGGAATCCCTGCAGGCAGCCTTGACCCACTGAAAGGGCCCATAAAACACCCGAATTTCTCACACACTTGGTACAAAGGAGCTTCAAGTGCCCTTCATTCTATGTGCCTGCTGCCCTGCTGGGCATTCACCATCCGGGCAGGGGCAGTTTCTGGTCCCCGGGTTTGCAGCACTGCCTGCAGGCAGGAAAAGCAGGCACTGCCAGCCCCTCCCAGCCAGGCAGTGTCAGTCTCTGCAGGCAGGAACAATGGCACTGAGCAAATCCCACACACCAAATCTCCCTGCAGGGCTGTTCTGCGTCCCCAAGCTGCAGGTGAGGGCACAGGGCAGGTCCCCTGCACAGGGGTTCCCCAGGTGTCTGGCAGCAAGGCTGCTTATCCAGGTACATTAAGCTGGTTAAAGGCTGAGCTGCCCAGAGAGTGCAGGAGGAAGGGCAGAGCTTTATGTCACTGTTTATGGCCATTGATCAGGAATTTAGGGTGGTTTGCTGCTGGTGTGAGCTGGAGCATGTCCAGGCTGTGGTACTGAGCAGAAGGACCCTGGGGACTGTACTCAGCTCCCTGCCTCTACCACAGGACTGATGCTGTGCAGGGCCAGGAAATCTTATGACTTGATGGTCTAAGAAATATATGGATAAACTCCTTCAGTAATTTCTGTTGCTTCATGGGACCTTTCTGATCCGTCTGTGGCTGAACATTTGGTACCTAGTTTTGTGGGTGGAAACATACAGGGGCAATCCCATTTATAATCCATGTCTGTAATAGATAAAGGGGATATACAAGCACACAGCCCTTGGAGGCTGGAATAAATGGATGCCAAAGCTCTTTTGCAACCATCTGCAGAACTCATTTTTACCCCAAACACATCAAGCCACAGTGTCATTCCCCACTAGATCAAACCAGGCCTTCTTTTCAGATCTTTCTTTCAATGTTTCCACAGTTTCTCTCTGTGGCAGCAAAATACACAGACATGTTTTGCATACCCCTGGTATTCTGCTGCATGGAAAAGTCCCTTTCACTTGTATTTGTTGTACAAAAACATAAAACAATTTCTTAATTGTGTTATAATTATGCAGAGTTGGACAGCTAGGCACAATGCAGCACTGTGTCAATAATTTATTACATCTTATGCCATAATTGAACACTTTTACTATGAGCATTTGAGAACAACTTGGACCTTATACAGAATAATATATTTTGCTACATAATAATGGAAAGGTGGATACTCAAGAAAGATGTGTAGCTTGGAGGAAAACATACATGGAAGCAAATACCTCCTGCATCACCTATCTTTATGTAAAACTTAAAACTAAGCAAACATTATATTTAATGACCCCTTTTTATATATGCATAGTTTCAAGAGTTAATCAGAAGGAAATCATATTACAGTTCAACTATTTACACCAAGATGGGGGCACACCAGAACACAACAACTCTTGTCAACATTGGAACTCTTTTCTCACATTTATGAATGGACAAAGCACATGGGAATCAGACAGAAATTCATTCTCAAGAACAATGTTCAAGGAACAAACAGGTCATATCCACAGCTCACTGATATCATCTCTATCCACTGCCTCGAGGCTAAAAGCAGGAGATCTCAAGGTGTACAGGTATCATCTTCTCTGTCGTGGACTTCATTTAGAGTCAGTCCTGTGTTGCCAGCGGCACAGGGCCTTAAATCCAGCTGTGTGACAGCATCCAAATGCTACTGCAGTATGTCCATGGAGAGACACAGAAACACTGGATTTATTGCTACATCCTTGTAAACACACTTACCCTAGGGGTAAGCAATCTAGTTAGCCTTGTTGAGGAGAAGTTATGTCCAATGTTTCAAATTACCTGTCATAACATATTCACGTGAGCAGCTGTTCTGCTACCTACAGCCACAGGACTCCACCACCATGTCCTCGTACTGCTTGTAGACCACGTTGTTTGCAGAGTCAATGAAAAGGATGCTGATGGGGCTCAGCCGGGTTGGGACGCAGCAAGTCGGGGGCGTGGACTCGGGGTCCATGGAGTTCATTAAAGTCTGGATAACTGCGTGGTTGGTGGGCTCCAGGTGGGAGCGGAGCGGGAATTCACAGAGCCCTTCGCAGTGATACGCCTCATACTCCAGGGGGGCTATTATCCAGTCATCCCAGCCCATATCCTTAAAATTCACGTGGAGGGCTTTTCTGCTACACCTCGCCTTCAGATTCTTGGTGGGCCTCTTGCCTTGCCGTGTTGCTAGGGGAGCTCTTCTCTTCCGCCTCTGGTTGAATAAGTACTCATAAACAGTTTTGTCATCTTGGCCAGATCTAGCTTTGATTTCATTGAAGAATAAGTCTCTTTTTTTCGTCCTCCCAAACACCAAGAACAGAGCCTTTTCATTGACCTGTCTTCCTGTTCTATTAAATCCCACACTCCTGAGATCAACAGCTCTCCCTCTGTCAAAAGTTTCCAGTTCAAAACACAAGTTAACCAAGTTTTTAAAGTTTCTGAAAAGTTTCCAGATGTCAAACACTTCCCACTTGGGTGTATCGGTGATGCTGACAGTCCGAGAGTCCAAGAGTGTTGAAGCTTGTCTGTTTGTAGAGCAACTAAATAATTTTACTTGGGAAGTTTTTCCAGAAGAATGAGACTTCCATGTATCAGAAGGCTTTTTTCTCAATATTCGAAGCTCTGCTCCCAGCAAACCATCTTTTTCTAATGCACTGATGTCAAAAATATATTTTTGTTTTCTTATAGTTGGTGCTCGTTCATCTAAAAAAAGCACACAGGTTTTTAAATGTATATCAAGCAGAGAACAATATCACTTATTCAGTTCTTAATGGTTTTCCTCAAATTTGCTTATAAGCCTCAAAGTTAGCCCACTGAACAGAAAGAGCATTTTTGTCCAAGGGATCAGCCCCAAGCAGGGACTCAGAAGTACTCAGGGACTCATCAGAGAAATGAATTTCTGAGTCTCCCTTGTAGAAATCTCCTTTCTTTCACCAGTGGGCATTTTCTACCTTCAAAGTTGTGATTAGCCAGTTAGAAAATAATACTTTTTCAGGGCTGAGCATTCACAGGACCTATTTACCACTTATATCCTACTTAAATTACTGAAAGAGAGCTTCAGGCCTTATGCTGGCTCCAAACACGAGCAAATTTACCCTTAGATGATGCAATAGTAAATTAGTCCTTTAAAACCAGCCTCCCCAGGAACTTCCAGACATAAGGATAATTGCCTAATTAACTAAACCCCACATAATTCACAATTTTTCAAACTGGGCAGAAAAAAATTCCTCTCTTTATCCTGAATTTACATTCGCTTGCTTCAGGTGGTGAAGAATATGGCTGAGCCATATTCATTCCAGTGAGGTGACATTAACAGAGCCTTCCAGGGGCAAGTTAGGAACCTGAAGGCAGCACTTGTGAGCAGTGCATCCTCCCTTCCCAGCAGCCAAGCTATTAATGAAGAGATGGCAAAGAAATCCAGTGCTAATGAGTCTTTCATCACAATTCCTTCACCAGCTGTGTTGCTTCCTTGAGAATGTGACAGAACTCTTACAAATGTCACTGGAAGCAAGATGGGGCTCCCAAAGCAGGGTGGGGAGGTGAACACCATTCATGGGGAGGCTGGTTATTTCTCCTGTGACAGCAGACACTAGCCCAAATTTCCAGAAGTGTTTGGAACAGGAATGTTCCAAATCTGGAGTCCTGGATGTTGTTACCCTTGGTAGCCTGTGCTGAGCTGGGGGCTCCTTGGTGCTCCCTGAAAGTTTTAAGGTAGTGCAGATACACCCCCCCACAGGATAATGACCCCTGGGTCTGCAAGTGTAGTTCCTCACAATTCTACCTTGAACAAACCAGACTGGGTTTTTTACACAGAATAGCTCTGTTCTTAACATATTGTATGTTTTTAGACACACTACAATCTAACATTAGCTGTTTCCAGGAGCTAATTTCCAGCTAGCTAGAAAGAAAATAAGACAAAAATCTGAAAGGTTTTTAAACACCTAAGCATGCAAAGACTGATTGATTTTCAACAATATGCATCTAAAATACTTCCTAAATGTTTTCTTTGGCTGCCACACAACCATCTAGTTCTGCCTGTAAATGAGTTTTCCAAGATAAGTCAGGAGGACAAAATCTGCAGCACAGTTGTGTGATTTCATTTACATTAAAAAGAGCTCTTTGACTTTTCCACAGCACGATTATTTTCCAATACTCTCTGCATTTATAAGCACACTCAGACATCTCTCTCTGTCCACACTCACTCACACACAAGCTCTTTTCTTACCTTGTCCTTTGTCTATAAAGCTGGTTATTGTATTGGCAAGTCCAGCCTCCAGTTTTACACTTCCATTAACACCCTTTCTTTCTGCATCTGAGAGAGTCCTGTACAAAGAGAGCATGTATTCATGTGGCGTTATCGGGGGATGTCGGAAAGTTTCCTTAGCTTCCCTCTGGGTTACAGGCTCTTTAGTCTTTTTGGTTTTGAAAGAATCACTGTCAGTACTGCTTGTGCCAGTTTTTTTCAAAGCCACCTTGCTGCTAAGATTTTGAACCTTTGGAGTCACTGTCCTTACTCCAGAAGGTCTGCTGGGGAGATGTCCTACCTTGCCCTCCGTGGCTGCTGTTCTCGAGGGAACCTTCTTTGAGTCATCGTTCTTGGCCAGCAGAGCTCCAGCCTGAACAGCACTGCTTTTAGTCCTGGCCTTTGAGGTCCCAGCACTGTATCCATGGCTTGCAGTCCTCAATGTACCTGCCCGTGCAGAGGGATTCCTCTCCTTTCCTTCTGCTTTCAAAAAACCTAGTTTAGATCCTGGATTACCCTGGCCTGCTTCAGAATTACTCAGCGCTCCAGGAACTAGATCCAGAGAGAGCCAAGTCAAATGCCAAAGCAGTAAAGTGAGAAAATGCAGGATTTTCATCCTCTGGTCTTCCTCTGAATGCCACTAAAGAAAAACTCAGAAAAGGTTCCTCCAGTTTGGCAGAAGAAAACATGAAAGAAATTAAAAACCAAAGTTAGCAAAAATGGTTTTCGTTTGAGATTAAAACATTTCAGATATCGTTGTTCAATACTTGTATCCAGTCCCATAGTGGAAATGCTCATGTACTCAGATATGATCTCCCCTGACTTCAGTTAGCAGCTATAAAGAACTTGTTCTTGAAAAGAGAAAGTTTACCACCTCGTTTTCTTCTGTAAAACTGACTGAAAACTTGAAGGAGTCTTGTTTAAATCCAAGGGTTTTTTTTTTTTTTTCCAAGAAGGAAGAATGGCGTAATGCTGCCTCTGTGTTAAAAGGTTTTTTTAAAGTTTTGAGTTTTGAATCCTTTCCAGTGAAAATATTTCACACACAGAGGCCTGCAGGTGCTCAGAAATCTTTTACAAACCTGAACTCTGGAATTGGAAACGGAATTCCAACAAACCTATTTAATTACTCTCTGATGTCATGCTGTCTAAACTAATTTAACTGCGATATATTTCTTAAAAAAAATCTTCTTTACCCTTTTCATTAGCATGAGTCATACTCTGCCTCATGTGAAACAGCTCCACAGGCTCAAAACTCCAGAGGATGCCTTTTCAAGTGGCAGTATGACCTCTGCCTCAGCCCTCGATGAACTTCACGTTCAGACAGGACAAACTGCAAGATCAACAACTGAGAGCTGTCACACAGTCCACTGGACACATACATAAACTAATTTAGAAATAACTCATGTAGCTCTTTTTCCAGAGAACTTCTAGCAGTGCCTTCACTCCGTCCCCTTGTGACTGAAGGGCTGTGCTGTAACGCAGGCGCTTAACGAGGGTAACATTTAATTTTACACAAACTCAACAGGGCCGTGCCCGCAGTCAGTGTATTTTGGCTTATTTATTGCTGTGCTTAAAAAACCCCGTGTCAGCGCAGCTGGAGAAGCAGCTCGGGCCGGAGGGGATGCCCCGCGGGGCGCGGTGCAGCGGGGCAGCAGTGCACCCTGCAGGCAGCCATCCTCCTCCTCCTCCTCCTCCTCCTCCTCCTCCTCCTCCTTCTGCAGAGCCACTCGGGAGCTGGAGGCAGGCGAACCCCGTCTTTCCTCCCGAGACTGCTGAACACCAGCCTTTGTTTAATTTTAGATGCAAAAATGTCCAAGAGCTGCTGACCCCGGGGCCCCAAGAAGGCTGCGGGTCAAAACCAGCGTTCCTCACTGTCCGGGCTGCCCTGCAGCTTTCAGCCAGGTGTGTCTTTGATAACCTGCACAAAATGAACTATTGTTCTAAAGGAGCCTTCGAGAAGGGAGGCACTGGGCTAGCAGGGATTACTGGGACCCATCTCTCATCTTGCACTGATGCTAAGCCCAGTCCTTGTGCATTTGCTTTTCTTTTTGAGTTAAGATGAAAGGAAAAAGGTACAGCACCTTTTAGCTTGTTCTGTGTGTGCTGTAGCATTCCCCACCCACCCTGACCAGTATCAGAAGCAGTGAACTGCTTTCATAAATAACAACCTGCATGACATGAGGAGCTCTGAATGCTTCACTTGTTTTGATGGAGGAACTGAAGGATAGAAGAGTTCCGTGATTTTTCAGATGTCACAAATAAGGTAGATTCAAATCATGATCCTCCTGATTTTGATCTAATGGCCCTTCCTCTGATGTCAGTTGTACTTTTGATATTTCCCTACAAAATAAAGCAGCTTCTCCTGGGAGTTACCTCTGGTGAAACCATTCCCCAGCAGTCACTCCACACCATCCTATGGCCCTCCCAGCCATACCATCACTTTATTCTTCCCATGTTGCCCACCTTTCTGCTGGGTGGTGTGCTGTGTCTGGTTCTGCACCGTGGGGGTACTGATCAGCTTGCCAGTAAGCCACAAAAGTAGCTAAATGTTGGATTTCCACTTTTAATCTATCCAGCTTCCAGTTTTCACATTGCTTGTAAAAATTTAATATCTTTAAAAAGTCATTTGCTCTATCAAACTTGGCTGAGATTTGCAAACAGATTTACAAATTATTTAAGAGATGGGATGTGAAAAAGCAGGAGGTTGGACAATGTGATTACATGGGTCTTGTCTTAGTAAATCAAATTAAAGCATGATCATTGATATGTTCAAAGAATATTTACATGTCTGAGATTAAAAAATCTTAGTGGGCTAGACAGAGCTAGACAGAAAGAAAAAGGAAAAGCAAGCAAAACAAGGTGTGCAAACTAATCTCTCTCTTTGAAAGAGGCTCTCTTGAAGCAAACACCATCCCAGTGCTTGGAACCACGGGAGCACGGATGCTGTGGAGTGCACTGAGCCCCACAGACCCCAGAGTGGAATGCTGACCAAGACCCACAGACTGGGGGGTTCCTATGATCCCTACACCAAAGTGGAGTCATTCCAGCTGGTTAAACTCAAACTCCACTGATATGTTCAATCTGTAGCTGGAAACCCTCCTGCTGGGGAGGCTCTGGATACAGGGCACAGCGGCAGTGGTGCTCCAAGCCTCTCACTGCTCACCACCAGCCACATTTCTGTGTGCCTCCCCTCGAGTGGCCAGGTTCATGTAGCCCACGTGTCCTCCTGAGCCTGTTCTGGGACAGCAGCTCCTCCCTCACACGGTTTGGGTGGGATTTGAAAAGGGAGGGCCACCTGTGTCCCTGCTCCCTGAAGTGCCCTTCCTCCTGTTCTCCAGATCCTTACATTATGCCTACACGAGCTGTGACGCCTTCTCAGACAATTTCAGCCCTTCTGGATGTCCAGCATGGTCTGGAGGAAGGGATCACTCTGGGGAGCCAGAGGAAGATTTCACAGTGTTGAAAGCACTGCCATTCCCTGAGGATGAGCAGCTCCATTGGATATGTGATGCCAAGAGTTAGAATTTGCTCTCTGATGCAAACTTGCAGTTGAAGCTGCACATGGAAGTCTTTAGAGTGATCTATCAGGAAATCCTTTCCCAAGTGCACTAATTTCCAGAAAGGACTTACAAGATTGAGTTAACTCCATATATTAGGCCATTTGCTGTCACATTGTTTTGCTTACTGAAATTAATTATCATTCTATTTCTGGGAGGATTTAGACCTCTGCACCATAGCTCTTGGGCAACTGCTTTTTAAAAGTGTGAAGTTATAATTTAGGAAGGAACTTAACAGCTCTGTACTTTTCAGAAGAAAAGAATTGCACAAAACCTACAGATGTTAGAATTAAAACTTGCTTGTCTTGGGCCAGAGCAAAACAAATGTAATGATGTTTCCACTTCCATATGAAGGTGGCATAATTTAAAACAATGTTGTGCTATTAAATAAAAAGTTGGAAGTCCAAAGAAATAATTGTGTCATTGGTTATCAATAAACTTGGCTGCATCTGCAAACAGTAGTGAACTACAAAGCACAGAATCATAGAAACATGGAATATCCTGAGTGGGGGTGTTATTTTTGTTTCTTGATTCCACAGATGTACTTAATTTCCCCAACTCTGAATTAAGTGGAATTTTTTTTTTCTGATTTTTTTTCTCTAACTGTTACCAGTTAGAGAAATTCAGGGTTTGTTTCAAGCTTCTTCAAGCCTATTCCCTAACAAGAGTCCCTGCATATGGTACACAATGTTAATTATCCAGAGTTGTCTTTGATAGGTATTGCTCATCTTTGCAATAGAAGCATGTTCAAATGATTCGAGACTTGAGAGAGAGATCCCGAGATCCCAAATTACTTCGCTGACCAAAGAGAATTTTGGTGGCAATACATTTATTCCACCTCTTAAAAAAAAAAACCCAAAACAAACCAGAATGTCAGTGATGAAGCATTCACTGTCACAGGAAAAAGCAGGGACTGAAAACAAGCCAGCATCATTCAGCAGCCAAATACAAAATGAAGCATATTTTTAGCAATGGGGTTAACTTAATGTGAAAAATACGTGTATTTTATTATTGGCTTTTTGCAAATATTAAAATGAATATTATGTGTCTTGTGTTAGAAAGTAATGCTGTGTTAATTCTTTTAAGTAGTGTGTTAAATGTAGTTTCAGGTTATAAAAAATGTTAAAATAGAAACTATGCTATGTAGGATACTTTTTTTAAAGAAAGGACTCGCAGGAAGACAGCAGCCACAGGACACCTGAATCTTTCAGAGAAAACGAATTTATTGCTCTCTTATCAAAAGAAACGAACTTCCTCCTGCCTCGAAGGCGCCGTTAGGATTCAGAGGAAGAAGTTGACGCTGACCAGACAGAATCCTGTGTTTGAATGGAATTTATGCATCATGTATGAGGTGTATGAATATGCAACAGGCTATTGCTTTTAAGGGTTAATCCTTTTGTTAACGAGTGTCCTTTTTCGGGCTCGTGCTGCCCAGGGAAAGGTACCTGGACGTCCATAACTCTTTGTCTTTATTGTCTCATATTGTCCGAATTCAAATTGTCCACATTATTATTACTCTAATTGTATTACTATTTTTAAAACCATTTTATTACTATTAAACTTTTAAATTTTTAAAAACAAGGGATTGGCGTTTTTCACACTGAACTAACTCTCGGAACAATTCCCGATGAAATGCAGAGGGTCCGCTGTCACTGTGTTTTCTGATTACATTCCCTGCCGGAGCGGAAGCGCCCACAGCGGCCCGCGCTGAGCCCGCCACGGGCAGGCCGCGCCGCCCCTCACGGAGCCTGCGCTGCCTCCGGCCGGCCCCGGGGAGCCGCTCCGCCCGCGGTCGGCGGGGCGGGACCCACGGGGCGGGCTGGGCCGGGCCCGGGCTGGGCTGGGCCTGCCATGGCGGGCAGCGCGGACTATGGGGAGCTCAGCCCGGGCTCGCTGCGGCGGCGGCTGCGGAGCGCGGAGGAGGCGCAGCAGCGGCAGGCGGGGCTGGTGCGGCAGCTGCAGGACGAGGTGAGCAGCGGGCGGTGCCCGGCGGCGGGGAGGGGGAGCGGGGCCGCCCGCGCTGCCCAGGGGGACTCGGCGGGAGCCCGCGGGGCCTCCCCGGGCGGGCGGCGCCGAGCTCGGGGCGGGGAGGCGCCGGGAGCGCCCGTCCCGCTGCGGTCTCGCTGCCGAGCCCCTCCTGATCTCGGCTGCCTTCAGCATCGCCGCCGTTCGGCCCCGTTAGCGAGGTTTGTCCCGGGCAGGAGTCGCGCTGGTTTGCTTGCAGAGCAAGTTTGAAAGCTCATTTCGGTCGCTTCAAGGACCCCCTTGAACAGCCAGATGTTGGCTCGGGATACGCGGGGGCCGTAGGTCAGGTAGAGCTGCCCGCTGCTGTCCCATCGTTCTGCTTGCTGCCGCTGTCTCAGGTGAGCAGGCAGTGCTACGCCTGAAAGAAACCCCGCCCCAGTTCTGTCGTATTACAGTGAAACTTCCCTATATTGCAGTGACTTCTTGTGTAGCGTATGTGAATCACTCTTGGACAGAGTCAGAGACGAGTTAATGTGGGGTGAGTGGAGTCTATAACAAGCTGCTTCTCTCATCTTCATTCTCTGTGTCCGTTCAGGTGCTGCAGTACCAGTCCTGGTGTCGAGAGTTGGAGCAGCAAGTGAAAGCTGGAGGGGTGAGTGTGCTGCAGGTTGTGAACTAAAAAAGGTGTATCTAATGGTCCCAAATGCAGACCAATAAAAACTCTACAATCCAATTACAAGAAAGCAGATTTTTACTGTCTGAGGGTTTAGAAACACTGTGAATTTTCCCATCAGTGTTTTGTCCATTTGTATTCTTAGAGCAGTCAGTAGTCCCAGAAATGCATGTCCAGTAAACCCAGCTGAGGATTTTAATTTTGTGAAAGAGTGCTTCACTGGAATTACATTTGTCCTCAGGAGAGGACTGTGCTGTCTGTTAGATGATACAGCTGTCCTGGAGAAAGAACCAGTTGAAACAGCTTTTTGGAAGTCAGGAAGGCTGGTGGTCAACATACAGAACTGACCTATGCATTTCTTTCTGCTTCATAGCTAAAGTAAACCTAGAAGCCAAAGGATGGAAGAATAGGAGAGCATTCTCAGGCTTCAGAGTCCAAATCAGCCCTTGAGGTCGTGAAGTGAGGACACATAGCCATGGGGGAGTGAGGAGAGCTACTCACACTAACACCCTTCCCTTCCCTTCCTCCCTGTAGTCACAACACTTTTACACCTGGAAGAAGCCATGAGCTCCTGAGATACCCAACAAATGGATGGGAAAATGGTGGACGCTGACAGTTGTGGAGGAAACACTATCATTTGACTAAACATTTCCTTTCTTCTTGAAGGGATCTCTTCCAGGCAGGTGGGAAGCCACAGCAGACCACAGCCTGGAGAAAGCACTGCTTCAGGTGGAAGAGGAGCAGCACAGGTACAAGGAAGAAGCATTTCTTCATACTTGGTATCCTGGATGCTCATGGAAATGAGGGAAAACCTGTCGGTGCTACCTGGTCTCCCCAAGGGAAGCAGTTGGGCAAGCTGCTTTGACGGGAGCAAGGTCCACAATCTGCTTTCTGTGGTGCAGTAATAGTGCTGTGTGCTGAGTGGCTCTGCTTTGAGTGGGGAAGTGGGGTGTGTATTCTGGGTGAAGGGTCCCTTTCCAGACAAAATTATTCTGTGGTTCAGTAGGTGAACAACTCTGGACAGTGCTATAGAAAAGCGATACATCCAGTGACCATCAGCATGAAGAGGGAGCAAATTGTTACTTGTGGGCATCATCAAGGTTGAAAGGGAAACCAAAATAATGGGTGGAAATTGAAAGCCCAAAGCACAGAGAAGCAAATGAGGTTTCCATCACAGAGAGATCTTAGTTAACCCTGTAAAGTGCTTTTACTGCCTCAGACAACAAAGTCACTGTTAAGGGAGCTGGAAAATCACAGGGATGCTGGAGAGCTGTTGTTCAGTGACCTCATTGTTGTTTCTCTCTCTTTCCAAGGTGTGAGAATCTGGCAGAAGTGAACACTCTCCTGCGGGAGCACCTCGACAAAGCCAGCGAGGTTAATTCTGCCCTCAAGGAAGATGTTGGGAAACTGACAGTGGATTGGATGAGGGCGCGGGAGGAGCTGGAGCTGAAGGAGAGTGAATGGCGCAGTGAACGGGAGGTGAGGATGGGCTGAGGGAGTGCCAGAGGGGAATGGGAATGGGAATGGGAATGGGAATGCCTTTTGTTCCTTGTTGGGTACCTGCTGCCAATTCCCTGACATCTGGGACTCTGGCTGGGCCCTTCCTGGGGGCTCCCCTGTTGGGGGAGACCCTTCTGGGGTGGTTCTGTGTCAGGAAAGAGAGACACACTTGATCTTTTCAGTCTTCAGGTTCTTGTTTATTGTTATCTTGTCTAGAGTTTTGCATGCTGTTCACACCAGGCTCAGCATGCTGGAAAAGCACCACAAAAATGGCTAACAAATTATCATTAAAAGGTCTTTGAAAGCTAATCTATCCAATTAAGAACTGACACCTGGATTATTTTCCCTTTTAACCCAATAACTGTTCCCAAAGAGCCCGCAATGCAGACTTTTCCACCCAATTACAGAATGCCACCCAAACCCACGAAGAAGGAGGAAGAAGAAGCATGAAGAAGAAGCCCAGGATGACACCCTGTGTCCTCCATCTTCCTTCTATCCACCACATACTAAAAATCCTAAAACGTAAATTTCCCACCTAAGTGATGTACCTACACTATTCTCTACAATCTACTTCACACCCTAGTGGATTCTAGTGTATTCTGGAGTTTAGGAAACTTTCTCCATGAATGAGGGTCAAAGTCAGTGTTCCCCTGGGGGTCAGGGCACCCCAGAGCAGACAGGGAAATATTCCTGGTGCCCTGGGTTTCCACAGTTCCTGGCATGGAGAACTTGCTGTGTGGAGGCTGTGGCTCTGCTGAGGATGTACTGGTGCTGGACAGGGGTGTGGGAGGGAGAAGTGTCAGCAGAGGGTGCTGGGGGGACATGCCCACTGTGGTGGTTTGACAGGAAATATGTTTTCTGGGATGCTGTGGTCAGGCCAATGGGTGCTCAGATTTTAATATTGGCACCTGGTTTGGCCACTGGAACATTGGATCCTCCTCTGAGAACACGGGGTTAAAAGCAGGGCTCTCCCCCCGGAGGTTCTCTTTGAAGGGAGAGGGAACACTTGTCTCTTTAATAGTTCCTTAATCCTTGTTTTGAGCAATTGAGACCAGAGGGGTCTCTGTGTGTTCAGACTCTAAGTGGCCAGCACAGGAGCAAGACAGGCCTCTTGTACTGGCTGCCTGTTGTAAGCCAACCTGGCATTGGCCTTGAAGGAGTTTGTGTTCCTCTGCTGGGACTTGGAGGTGGTGAATCACCATCAGCTTGCTTTGCTGCCACCCACTGCCATGGGAGAAGTGTGGGATTCCCCTCTGGGCAGGTGGTTCCCTTCTGTGGGCCTCTGTGGTGCCTCTTCAGTCCCTGATGCCCCTGGTGCAGGAGTTGTTAAAAGGCACCAGGTGATGGTGATTCATCTCCTGTCTGAGAGATGTTACAGTGACAGGGAAGGCTGAATTGGCATTTCTTTTTGTCTTTGCACGTTTAGCTTTATGACAGCTACCTAAGGGGGGAGCACGCCCGGCTGCTGGGGCTGTGGCGGCAGGTGGTGACCTTGCGCCGCCTCTGCCTGGAGGTGAAAACTGCCACGGACCGGTGAGTGGGGGCTGGGGCAACATCCCCTGCAGCAAACGAGAGCCTTGCTTGCTTTTGGGTCCTGCCTTTTGAACCTCCATGTTGCATTAGTTACAGCAGAGGTAGGATTGCTGCTTTGGCAGTCAGAAGCAATGCCATTCAGCTTTGGGATGGTCTCACAAGAGTTGCTGGCTGCTGGTTTTCTGTCACGGACATATTTTATGAAAAATCTTTATGTTAGGATCTTGAGAAGCTGAGAGGCCTCAGAAACGAAATGTAAACAATAATTATGTGCTGCTGTGGAATGCAACAGGTGCATCTTTGATTGGTCTCATGTGGTTTTTAATTAATTGCCAGTCACAGTCCAGCTGTCTCAGACTCTCTGGTCAGTCACAAGATTTTGTTATCATTCCTTCCTTTCTATTCCGTGCTAGCCTTCTGATGAAATCCTTTTTTCTATTCTTTTAGTATAGTTTTAATATGTAATTTTCTTTTAATATATATCATAAAATAATAAATCAGCCTTCTGAAACATGGAGTCAAGATTCTCATCTCTTCCCTTGTCCTGGGACCCCTGTGAGCACCACCACATTCTTCAGATAAAGCTGAAGGGCTTGGGCCATGAGGACAGCAGAGGCTGTGAGCAGGCAGTGACTGTGGTGATGTGTGGGCATGTGAACACAGGCATAGAAATGCATGGACACCTGGGAAGAGACTCATTGAAGCTGTGCATGCAGCGTATAGAGTGGTCCCTTTTATGAAATTATAAAAGCCTGCCTTTAAAAAAACTTACCAGATTTCTTTTCCCACTGCTTCTAAGAGAAAGATGATTAATGTGTATTTTTTCCTTTTTCATTTCCACGATACATTTATTCTGGTCAGTTTGTATCCACTTAACTCCTCTTCCAGCATTACTGAGAGAAAGAATAGCTTCTCTCCCCTGTTATTGCATTTGTTCAATTTGTTTTGTTTAGTTTGATACCTCTTTTTATGATTGTTTTCTTGTTCTTGGGCTCTCTGAAGTTTTTTTCTCCCAAGAAAAATAGTGCAGCCATAATAGTACCTTCTGGTGTCAATATGCACTTTCAAACTCTGGGTTACTGTAAGCCATTTGTCTTAATTGATTATTGTAAGTCTTCCCTATTGTGTAGAGTCTGCCTGACCTGCTATTTAGTCCTTGTGTTGTTTGTGCTTTTATGTTACAGCATTTCAGGCTGGTTCTTACACCACCTTTCTGAAATGTTTTATTATATAGGTATAGTCTTGAGCTTCTTAGTAGTCCAAGTGGGGATAACAGAGTACTCAAAAGCAGAGTATATAAAAACTGGGGATCTTGGTAAAATTCCCAATACCTAGTAATGATAGTTACAGTATGTTAATAAGAGTAATTAAAGGTGCTTCGGGCCTTCTGGCCTGTGCCATATCTCACTTCTTATGTCAGAAGAGAACAGACTCCACACTTGGCTGCCTGGTAAAGGCATTGTTCAGCTGTCAAGATGTGTCCTGGTCCCCAAGTGTCAGATGAATGACTTGTCCCCAGCAAAGACATCACCTTGCCTGCCAGCTCTTCCTGATGCATGATTGCATGCTTCAGAAGTGAATCAGCTGATAGAGATGGTGGAGTGAACATTGGCTCTTTCTTGGTTCCTCTTCAGAGATTTGTCAGAGCTGAAGGCAGAACAGATGAGACTTTCTGGATCTATTCTTGTGAACTGCTCTCGCCTGAACTCCTGTGTGCAGCTCAGGGAGTCCATCCCTCTGGGTAAAACTGTCCTGAAGAATCAGGCAGAGCAGCAAGTGGAACCAAAAATAAACCAGACAGCTCAGGAAGTGATAGCCCTACAAGTCAGGTGTGACATGGAGAAGAAAGAACTTCAGGACAGGTAAAGGTGTTTTAACTTTGCTATTACCAGCACTATCTTTTGTGGCAGCTTCTTGGGTTCACAGATGGGCTGTGCTCACATTCAGAACAGCCCTGCACAGCCCTGTGTCTGTCCCCAGTCAAACTCTTGCCTTCAACAGAAAGGATGGAAAAAGGTATTTGCCTGACAGAAATTCTTCCAAGTAAGACAAGACTGAAAAAGAGATAGCATCTGATAGTGCTTTTGCTGTTAACTGATTCTTGGTGAAAAACTGAATTCAGCATAAAGAGAGTTGTGTTTCTTGTACAGCCTTTTTACTTCTCAGGGCTGTGCTGAAGGAATTGAGATGAATTTGCACAGGGCCACCATAAGCACAATTCCTTGCAAGACTGAGTGCAGAGGCCTTTGGGGCAAGAGGTGCCATTGTGCAACATCAAGCCTATTAACCTGTAGAGATGAATGCTGCCTTTGCTGTGTTTCCTGGGTTGAACTTTGCTATGCTATGCTTTGGGGAGCTGCTTGGCTCTTTAACAGGTGCTGGTGTGCAAAGCTTTTGGAATGGCACGTAGACCTTCTCTTCTCAGGGTGATGGAGCTCTCAGCCTTGCTTGTACAGTCTCAGAAGCAGAACGAGGAGAAGGAGAAGACCATGAAAACACTTAACGACACAGTGGAGATTCTAGTATGTTTTACCTTTACCTGGGAGATAGCCCAGTGTTTGCTCTCCAGCCTGAACACAGAGGTGTGGCTTCCTCAGGAGAAACAGTGGTAAAGATGCCCAGTGTATGGGAGCATCAGGCACCTTGCCAAAATATTCCTTGTGTGTTCAGCAGATGTGGAGTCAGTGCCAGAGGAACTGCAGACAGTTCAGGTGTCCTCCTCTGAGGGGTTGCACCAGTGCTCTTCTGCCTGTGACTTCAGGTCTCTGGGGACCAGAGTTCCTTGGAACTGACCATTTAATAGCAGGGTATAAAAACTAGCTTTGGTCTTCCTTGTAGTTTTAGTAGAGAAGAAACGGAATAGATATGGACAGGAATATACCAGAATCACTTGTGCTGAGACTTTGCAGTGTGACTGCTACTGGGGATGGGAATGCTGCAGATGGGAGCAGCTCTTCCTTGCCCACCCTTTCTTTATTCTGTTCTCAGGAATCAAGTTGGATAGAGAAAGAATTTGCAGCTTCATTGACTAACAGTGCCAAAGAAGAGAATCTTTTCCTTCAAAAGCTCATTAAAAATATCACTGAGGTGAGTACAGAGCTGGTACAGGGACCACATCCCTGTAAATTTGATTTTGAAGTATTTGAGGAAGGCAACAGACTGGCCTAGGGACTAGAGATACATGTTGTGTACTATCTGTGTTAACTGCCATTGCCTGTTTAATTTTTAGACCACTTTTCTGACACAGAACCTGTTCTAGCTTGTTAGTAGTTGTGCTGTGACAATTCAGTGAGGCATTAGAAGTTTCAGTACCTTTGCCTTCACCACCCACTAAGGTCTCTCTTGGACTGTGTTTTTGGAGTGTGTTACTTGACATTTGTGTTCCTGTGTTTCTTGGGCAATTCCCTCACCCTCTTTGAGCAATGAGTCTGTCATTCTTCAGATCGTTATGAAAGGTCACTGACTCAGTTGATGCACTTGCCTGCTCTGCTCCTTCCCTCAGTGTTCACTGACCATTATAATCTCCCCAGGATCACAACTTTCAGGGGTAACCTTAACTTAGTCCTAAAGTTCTCATAATGGTGAAAGGTTTAGTTGTAATCTCTTCTACACAGCTGCAAGAAAGTGAGTGTTCAGGCAGCCTCCAGCCACATCACACTTGTGAAGAGTAGCTGTATTCAGAAATCCCAGGAGTACATGTAGCCACAGGGACAAACCTTTGTGGACTGAAGAAATGAGAAAATTAAGTTTTTAATGACTCCAGGGTAAAGTGGGAGGAAAACAAGAACAAGATAAAGAAAACCAAGTAAAATGAGCAAAGACTAACAGCTGGATGTGGGCTTTCAGATGGTGCTAGATGACAGTGACAGCATGGTCAGCATTATCTGCGCTGGCAGTGCCCAGCATGCAGACTCTGGGCACATCTTCTCAGCTCCGAGATCTGTTGATACAGGACGTGCCTTTGGACTGGTTCTGGAAGCACTGGCAAGGATGCGAGGGGCAACACGGGTGAGAGCTTTGTGTCTTCCCCAGTGGCCACAGGCTCAGTGCTGAGGCCTTGCTCAGCTCAACCTTTCCATTTGCTCAGCCACCTGAGGCACTTCTTTGCTCCTTCATACTCCTGCTCCTGCACTGCTTTGCTGGTCTTCCTAGCTCTCTGTTCTGCTACTTTTCTCTCCTTGGTGCCCACTCTCTCAGCACAGCTTTTGCCTTCAAGGAAGCTGTCTCTGCTAGCTGTTTCTTCCAGCTCTCTGGAGCTACCTTCCTTGTTCCTTATTGCTCATTTGTGCTCCTGCCCTGCCTGTTCCTGCAGGCCCTGAGAGAAGAGCTTTCTGCTAGACAGGACTCAAACAAATTCCTGCTGCAGCAGCAGAGGCATCAGGAAGAGAAGTGCAAGGAGGTGCAGCAGAGGCTTGAGCAACTGGAGGAGAAATGCAAGAAGTCCAGCAGCCACCAACAGCACCTTCAGTCTCTAGTAGAAACACTCAGAAGGTGAGTGTCTCCTTCTCCTGCATTCCAGACGCAATCTGCTTCCAGGTCTGGGAGGTCAGAGGTGTCTTGGGTGAAGAAATCACCTGCCTACCATGTGTAGGCCTCAGTGCGGCTCTCGAGCATTGTCCTGTCTGGGTTTTTCATGCTCTACTGAGACTCCCAAGGCTGTCTGGGAAATGTTGGAATAGAAGACTCCTTCTTCTCACCGTGCTGCTTCCCTGAATTCTGTTCTTTGCGTGCCCTTGCCTTTCCACTGTTTCTCACTGAAGGAAGGCAACATCCTGCCTTCCTTTCCCTTTGCGTCTGGAGGATTTCCTTGGGAGGGAAAGAGCAAGGTCTTCCTTAGCCCACTGCCCCCAGCTCCATCCTGGAGTGGGGAAAATGGCATCGCTGACTCTTCAGGCCTCTTGCTTCTTCTGACTGAGCCTTGTCTCTGCAGTGACTGTGCAAACCTTGAGAAAACCAGGGAAGAGCTACAGGAACAGCTTGGATTAAGGGAACGAGAAGCCTCCTGTCTGCGTCAGAGTAATGCTGAGCTGCAAATGAGGGAGGAGTCAGCCCAGGCAGAAAAGGCAGAGCAGCAGGACAGGATGGAGAGAGCACGCCGTGAGCAGGAGCTCCTGTGAGTGTTAAAGCTTTCTCTGGCAGTGCTGGGCTTGAGGAGGCCCAGGGTGAAGGAACAAATGGTGCCTGCTCCTCTCTTGTAGCATTCACTGTTTTTCTAGACAAAGCTCTTTCCCCTCCTCATAGAATGAAGGACCTGGCTGCACTTGAGGAAAAACACTCATTACTGCAGAGCGAGTTGGTAGTTAAGAGACAGACACTGGAGAAATTGCAGCTTCAGAAGGATCTGCTGGAGCAAGAGAAGGATGAGTTTGCCATGGCTCTGGAGAAGGTATGGACACCTTATTGCTAGGCAGCACTTGTGGGAGTGGGAGCTGTGCCACCAAGATCACCTGAGATGCTGTTTCTGGCAGTAGAAGAGAGGGACACTGTTGTTCTTCTTGGAAAATGGTGATCCAACCAGACAGGCTCTTTGGGATCATTGGTTCCCATGATCTTACTGAGAGCTCTGCCCTAGGAATGAGTCAAAGACACCCAGGAGAGGTGGAGTGAGTGCCTGCAGTCTGGGATTTTGCTGCCCTTGTTGTCCTCTTCTTCTTTTGCCTCTCCAGGCAGAGCGGTCAGTGGCAGAGCTGACAGGGGCTCAGAACAAGCTGAATGCTGAAAGAGCTGATCTGCAGGCTGCAGCAGCAAACATGAGCAGCATCAATGAAGCTCTTGCATTGGACAAAGTGCAGCTGAACAAATATGTGTGGCAGGTGAGCAGAGTTGCCAGACATGTGCCAGATGTTTGTCTCCAGCTGCTGCTGCTTCTCAGCCTTCTTATCTTGGCACAGTCTGCCCAGCTGACTGTGGCAGTGTTCCTTTTGTGTCTGAGACAATCTTTCATATTAATTCTTCCTGTACTTTATTTCCTCTATGTTTCTGTGATTCTAGCTGGAGCAAGAGAAGGAAGTTTTGTCTGCTAAAGTGGATGAGATGGAGAGAGCTAAGATCTGTGAGCAGGAGAAGTTGAACTTCTGTGAAAGAGCAAACAAAGAGCTCTGTGCAGAGAAAGCCCGGCTAGAGCAGCTACTGAAGGAAGCAGAGGAGCAACGGGAGGAGCTGTGGCTGGAGCTTAGGACACTGAGAGAGGAGAAAGCAGAAACCCAGGAGAAATTCCATCAGGTGACCAAAAGCATGGTGCATCCACGTGGGCAGTGGGCTGCTTGGATGAGAGAAGCTTTACCTGGTGGATTCTGCAGTGGTTTTGTCAAGGGGACATGTAGTAGTGCTCAAGGTCAGAAGGCTTTGCTTGCTTCATTTTGGAAATGTGTGGGTGGCTCGCAGAGCTGTTCCACAGTTCTTGGAGTTGTCCTCTGCTTCTACAGAGTCTTTCAGTCCACCTGTCTTTGTTGGCCTCTTTTTTGGCTCTTGATAAGTTGCGAAGAGATAATTGTGTTGTCCATGAATCTGAGTGGGTGGCAAAACAATCAAACTGTGGCAAAAGGATCAAATTCTGTAGCTCTGAATCCTTTTTCTGAAAAAAACCCAGGTCTGCACGTTTCTGTTGATGCTTTTTGTCATGAAGTTGGAGCATGTCCATAGAAGGGAACAGAGCTGGGGAAGGGTCTGGAGCACAGGGGTGACCAGGAGTGGCTGAGGGAGCTGGGGGGGCTCAGCCTGGAGAAAAGGAGGCTCAGGGGGCACCTTCTTGCTCTCTACAACTCCCTGTGACAGGAAGCTGCAGCCAGGTGAGGGTCAGGCTCTGCTTCCAGGGAACAAGGGACAGGAGAAAAGGCAACAGCTCCAAGCTGTGGCAGGGGATTTGGATTGGGTGTTACAGGATAGCTGCAAGAGAAGGCTGTGTTTCAGAGGGTCTCTGTCAGACAGTCTCAGTTCTGGGGAATGTGGTACGTTTGGCAAATGCACAGCAGAGGTTTTGCTTTGGCCACATCAGCCAGACATCCATCAGTCACTAAATGTCTGCTCAGCACAAGAGCCACTTCCCTGCAAGGCATCCTCTTGTTGCAGAGTTGCTTGGAATATGTGAGGAGGTGACACTTTGATCTGGGTTTTGTTCTTGAAAGGAGAAATCCTGTATATTTTTGCTTGATTCAGCAAGCAAATTTGTATTCCCCAACCTTCCTGAAATTGTCCAGCACTGAAATAGATCCTAAGAGAAATTTTGTTAGCCGAGTGGCAGTTGTGGAAGATGCAGTGTTTTAGAGAGACAAGACAGAGTTTGGAGTAGGGATGTCTGTTGGGAAGGAGCTGTCTGGTCCCAGGCAAGGCAGCAGGGCCTGACACAGCACATCCAAGGTAACAGTGCCAGAGGCTTCTGGCAGGCCAGGCTATCAGAGATGCATGGGGCAGATGCTGTGAAACTTTGAGCCCAGAGCACAGGTGCTCCTTGTCCTCTGGCTGCCTGTGAGGTGGCACTGGCTGGCTCTGCACAGGGCTCCCCAGGAAGGGCTCCAGCTGTGCCTTGTCCCACTTGCAGGTTTCCCAGGAGCAAGAATCATTGAGCAGGGCTCTGGAGAAGCTGAGCCAGGAATCTTCTGGCCAAGGGCATGAGCTGGCCCAGGTGAGCAGACAGAAGGAACTACTGGGCCAGGAGAAGGCTGCCCTTGAGGGCCGACTGGCAGCCATGGAGCGCCACCAACATGACCTTTCCAGGCAGCTGGCAGAGACCAGGTAAAGGCAGGGAGCAGGCCCTGGGCAAGAGAGGGCTGAAGAGCTGTAATGATAAAAGAGATAAACACTACACAGAGGTTTATTCTATCCTCTGTGCTTTTCGGATGTAGATTTGGCTGTTGAGGCCAAGTTGGGCTGGGCTGTCTGTGCTATGGCAGGCCGTGAGGAAGGCCTGGGCAGTCCCTCAGAGGCCCTGCTCTGCTCTGCTCTGGAAATGGCCCAGATGTGCCTTCTCTGGACGAGTTTCCAGGGGACCCATTTTCCGTCCTCAGGCGTGGGGATCTTGAGCCGCGTTGTCCTGGAATAACCGGCTGTGGGTGTCTGGAGCAAGCAACTCATGTCTGTCCATATTTGCAACTTGTAGGTCAGCAAAGGAGGGCCTGCAGTCCAGGCTGTTTGCTGCTCAGCAGCAGATATCAGAGCTGGAGATCACCAGGAACCATCTGGAAGCTCAAGTGCTCATAGTCACACAGGCCAAGGAGGTGATAGAAGGTGAGAACCTCATGTGCTTTGTTTGTGGTGCTGCCCCTGCCTAGAGAAGCTGAGCACCCTGTAAAGCTGTCTCCTCCACAGAGTTTCTGAGGAGTGGTGGGGCTGGAGGCCCTGAAAGGGCCTGAGGTCAGTTAAGTCAGTAAAGGCTCTGACTCTTGCTGTTGGTCATGTTTGCAGGAGAAGTGAAGTGCCTGCAACGTGAGCTGGAAGCAGAGAGAGCTCTCAGGAGGCAGGAACAGGAAGACACAGCTCAACAGCTCCTGCAGGCAGAGCAGCAGCATCAGGAAAGCCTCAGGCTTCAGGGAACTGCTCAGCAACTGGAAATAAAGAAGCTCCTGCAAGACCTGGTAGGGGACAATATGCTTCTGAATTGTCCAAGCCAGCCCTGTGGGTTGGTGTAGCACAAGCAGAGGCTGAGGGTGTGAAAGGGCAGCAATCCTTTGCCAGAGGCCCCCAGGATGGTGCTGGGACAGTAAATGCAGCCATGGCTTCAGTGAGGGCATAAGAGGAGTTCCAGAGCAGGTTGGGCAGTGCCCACCCAAAGCATGGCAGCCCAGGGCATGATCATCCCCGAGTCCCACCTGCCACAGAGCAGATGCCAGCGTGGAGCAGATGCCAGCGTGGAGCAGATGCCAACAGTGCTGCTGGCTGCAGGCTTGGGAACTCGTTTCCTTTCCTGCTGTGCTTCCATGGTGGACAGAGGGATTAGCTTTGGCTGGAAGCAAATGGAACAGGCCCCTTGTCGCTGGTCCTTCAGTCCTTGTGACTGGGGCATCATGAGGGGAAGGGGACACCTCCTCTTCTGAGTGCTTGGACTCAGTGCTTGGGAAGGTCTTTGCCAGCAGGAGAGATTCCACAAGTCTGTGATTCTTGCACCTGCTGAGCCTCCTTTTGAGTTCCCTGACAGGACACAGTTTCTGGAGTGCAGAAAGCCAGTGCTGTTGTCTTTTCCAGCTGGGAGCTGTGGGAGGGATGGAGCTTCACATTTTTCAGCCAGGAGCTTGCCTGGGGCTTCATCTTGCAAATTTTTCCTCCCCTCCTCAGGCAAGTGAGCGTGAAAGGCACCGTGCAGAGATGCAGGAGACGCTGGAGCAATGGGAAAAAGAGAGGGCAGAGAGAGAGCAGGAGCACCAGAAGGTGCTGCTTGAGATGAGGCAGAAAGTTGACACCCTGCTGGCACAACAAGAAGAGGAACGAACTAGATTTGAAAATGCCAAGCAAGAGGTAATGATTGTGAGAGGAGAGCTGGTGTGATTTTTTGCAAGGCTGGAGCTGTGGGAGATGGCAGGATATGGGGCTGTGTGGAGCATGCCCTCCGTGTCTCCTGCATTGAATTAGGGGAGGTGAAAGCTGAGCAGGGCTGTCTTTGGCACCAGGAATGAGCCCTCTCATAGGAAGCCAGGCAGAAACATCAGCTGTCAGCTGAGATTTTTGTGCTGCTCTTGTGCTCTGTTGTTCTAAGCTGTCCCTCAGGGTATCCTCACTGGTCTCCTTCCGCTCCCCTTTTGGTGTGTACTGGTAGATGTTCATGGGCAAGGGGAGTTTGTGGGACTTTTCTTTTGTGGGCATGGGGAGGGTGCAGCAGGAACGCTGACAAGAGAAAAATCTTTTTAAAGGCTTGCCTGGAGTATTTCTGAAGAGTAATGCAGAGATGTCTTCTGGGCTGTGTTTTAAGTGACTTCCTGGGAAGCTGTGTCTCCCCCAGGGCAGGCAGTGGCCCAGGGGAGCAGCAGCCAAGTGCTCTGAGAGCACGTGAGCCCATCAGTCTTTGCCCCTTGCCACAGGGATGTTGCAGGAGGAGTGTGAAGCCCTCTGCTCTTTCCTCCTGTGCAGGTCCTGCTGGAAGAGCAGAAGGAGAAGAGTGCTTTATCAGAGGCACTGCTCCAAACGCAGGGAGAGCTCAGCCGAGCCCGCCAGCAGGTCCAGCAGCTCAGGCAGGAGGTGACAGAGCAGCAAGAGAAGGGGCAGGTAAGTGTGAGCAGGCAGGCAACAGAGGGCAGGGCAGTGACAAGGGCACAAAAGGCAGCTCCTGGGACTGAGGAAGCAAGGGCTGCTTCAGGCCCGGGGAGCACAGAGCCTGGTAAGCTCCAGAGCTCAGCCCCAGGAAGGAAGGCTTGCACTGCAAGCAGAGCTGGGTAGAGAAGCCAAAAGAAGCAGCTGAGAGAATGGGATTTTGAGGCAGCAGGTGGAAAAAGCTGAGCCTGAGGGCAGTCCCAGGAAGTTGCTCTGCATTTTGTTGCCAGACCATCAAGGCAGAGCTGCAAGCTGAGTTGGAGGAAGCTCACAGTGAAGTCCAGGCAGCGCAGAGGAGGCACGAGGAAGAGCTACAAGGCCTCCAAGAGGAAAAGAATCTCCTTCTTGAGCAGAGGGAGGCTCTACAAAAGCAGGTGAGTGAAAGAGCAGTGGCACTGCAGTCATGCAGCGAGGGGTCTGTGGCCTTCTTGCTTTTCCATGGCAGAGCAGCAGCTGCTGGGCTGAGCCCTGGGGCTGTCTCGTGCTCTGGGGGCTCCATGGCAGCTGCTCTGAAGGACACTCAGTGCTCTGCTGAATGTCAGCTGCTGCTCTGGACAGCTGGGCTAGTCCTCTGTGCTGTTGGCCAGCAAGCAGCAGCATGGATTCCTGCTGGCCTCTTCTTGCTGGCCTTGCTTTGGCAGGTGCTTTCTCAGGCGCCCTTGGTGGTGGGCCACTTAGGGCCTGAAACAAGTTGTCCTTATCCTTTGTGAATCTGGTGCTGTCAGGACAGGGAGGAGTGGAAAGTTGTCCTTTCCCTTTGCTCCCAGCCTGTTCTGTGGCTGAGTGTGAGAAGCTGTGGCTGTAGCCTCTGACTGCTTTGTTCTGTTTGCCTGGAGGTGGCAGAGTTGGCATCTCAGCTGGCAGCCTCCCGAGAGTGCCAGGAAAGGACTGTGCAGAGAGCCCAGCAGGATGTGAGGGAAGCCCAGGAAGAGTCCAGGCAGAAGCTGTTGGAAGTTGAGCACGTCCAGAAGCTGCTGGAGGAGGCAGAAGATCAGAACAAGGAGCTGCAAGTGCATCTGGAGTACCTGGAGAGGGAAAGGAGTCGATTGGAAGAAGTGGCTCAGCAAAATTCAGAATTGCAGACTTCAGTGGATGCCCTAGAGAGGGAAAAAGCCAGGTAAATGAAAGCCTGTGGGACTCTGTAATGTGCTGAATGGGTTCCCTCTTTGCCATCATTGCACCTGCCAGGGGCTCTGGCAGCATTTCCTAAGTGGCAGATTCTGAACTCTCCGTGCAGACAGGTCTCATTGTGTGGATGACTTCTTTTATTTTCTTTTCTTTGAAGCTTTCAGATAGAGTTTTTCTGAAGACAAAGGCTTTTGGGGTAGCCCTTTCCTTCTAGGGGGGATTGTGTTGTTAGGTGGGTGTGTTGACACTGCCCCAGCTGCACTGTAAGGAGCTGGATACATCCATCAGCTCCACCTTGGGGCCTGTAACTTGGAGCCTTTGGGATCTGGATCAGCCTGGCATCTGATGCCTTTTGTTGACATAAGAGATGTTAAACCCATGATTTTTTATCTAAGCCAGATGAAGACAATCACAGAAGGGGTAAGTTTGGAGGCACCACAGTGGCTCATCTGGTCCCACCTCCCTGCTCCATCAGGGCCATCCCAGAGCACATGGAACAGGATTGCATCCAGATGGTTCTGGAATGTCTCCAGTGAGGGACACTCCACACCCTCCCTGGGCAGCCTGTTCACCGTCACTGCATAGGAAAGAATTTCTTCCTCCTGTCCAGGTGGAACTTCCTGGGCATCAGTCCCTGCCCGTGGCTCTGGTGCCATTGCTGGGCCCCAGGGAGCAGAGCCCAGGCCCTGCTCTGCCCCTCCTGCACACAGGGACAGCCAGGGCTGAGGGCCCCTCTCAGCTGGGGCTCCTCTCCAGGCTCAGCAGCCCCAGCTCCCTCAGCCTTTCCTGGGCACCCAGATGCTCCAGGCCCTTGCTCAGCTCCAGGAGCTCCCGTCCCTGCTGTGCTGAGGAGCCAGAGCTGGGCACAGCACTGCAGATGTGCCTCCCAGGGCTGAGCAGAGGGGCTGGATCCCCTCCCTGACCTGCTGGCAATGCTGTTCCTGGTGCTTTCCAGGATCCCAGTGGCCCCCTTGGCCACAAGGACCCACTGCTGGCTCGTGGAGAGTTCTACCAGGACCCCCAGGTCCTTCTCCACAAAGCTGCTTCCCAGCAGGTTGGCCCCAGCCTGTGCAGGTGCCTGGGGCTGTTCCTCCCCAGGTGCAGGATTTGCTGGATTTCAGAAGGTTCCTCTCTGCCTGCTGAGATCCCTCTGAGGGGGTGCACAGTGACCCTGGTGGGGAGGCATCACTGCCTCATCCAAGCCATTGATGGGCAAGTTCAACAACAGCAGGGCCAGGAGTGAGCCCTGGGGGACACCACTAATGACAGGCCTCCAGCAAGACCCTGTGCCACAAATTACAACCCTCTGGCTTCTGCTGTTCAGCCAGTACCCAGATCAGCCCGTTGTCCACTCCTCCAGCCCCTGCTGCCTGAGTTTCCCAAGGAGGATGTTGTGAGTGACTGTGTCAAAAGCCTTGCTGACATCAAGGTAAACAATATCCACTGCTCTCCCTTTGTTCATCCAGGTAGATTTTCACTGTAGAAAGCAATCAGGTTGGTCAGGCATGATTTCTCTTTAGTGAATCCAATACTGACCATTCCTGATCATCATCTTGTCCTTCCATGTGGGGAAGAAGGCACCTCCAGCATGAGGTATTCGATCACCTTTCCAGGGATTGAGGTGATTCTGACAGGCCCATAGTTCCCTGGGTCCTCCTCCATGCCCTTTCCGAAGACCAGAATGATATTTGCTTTCTTCCAGCCCCCAGACACCTCTCCTGATCTCCATGACCTTTCCAGGATAATGGGGAGTGGCCTCACTCTGGTGTCCACGAGCTCTCAGCACTCGTGGTCACATCCCGTCAGGGCCTGAGGACTTGTGGATGTTGAGTTTGCCCAGGCATTCACTAATCCAGTTCTCCTTGAAAGGAAAGTCTTGCTAAGGGAGACTCTTCCTTCCAACATTCCTTCGGCCCGGTCTCCTGGGCTAGAGATCCCTGAGGGCTGGTCTTGTCCAGCACAGACTGATGCAAATAAAGGCACTCAGGAACTCTGCCTTCTCTGCATCCTCTGTTACCAGGGTCTCCCCTCCATTTAGGAACAGATAGAGAGACATCATCCTTGGTTTTCCTTTTGTTGCTGATTATTTTAAAAAACCCTTCTTGATGTCCTTGCCCAGATTTAATTCCAAGGTGGTCCTTGATCTTCTTTGTCTCATTTCTACTTACTCCAACACTGTCTCTATATTCATTCCAAGTGGCCTGAGCCTGCTTCCATCTCCTGTGTATTTCCTGCTTGCCCTTGAGGAATAAGAGAAGTTCTTTGCTTATCCACTCAGGTCTCTTGCCCCCTTTACCCAGTTTCTTGCTCACTAGGATGCATTGTTGTTGAGCCTGGAGGAAATGATCCTTGAATATCAGCTTGGACACCTTTACCCTTGCAGGGCCTGTTCCCATGTGCTTCTTTCAAGAAGGTCCCTGAAGGGGCTAAAGTTAGCTCTCATGAGGTCTGTGGTTGTAATCTGCGTGCTGCTCTGCTTTTTCCTCACCCCCAGCTGAACTCCAGTCTCATTCATAGGCAGTGCAGCCAAGGCTGACCTCAGGCTTCGCATCTCCAACAAGGCCTTCCCTGATGGTTAGGGTAAGCTTGAGCAGCATGCTGTTCCTTGTGGGATCCTCCACTGCCTGTGGCAGGAAGTTGTCATCAGTGCTTTCCAGGAACATCTGCACTCTGTGGCTTCTCCAGCTGATGGCAGGGAAGCTAAAGTCCCCCACAAGAACCAGGGCCTATGACTTTGAGATTGCTTTATGTTGTCTGTAGAAAGCCTCATCTACTTCTCCTGTTCAGGTGGCCTCTAGCAAACACCCACAGCAATGTCACCCTTACTTGTCTGTCCGATTATTCTGACCCATCTGGACTCATCATCATCTACCCCAGACAAAGCTTGACACATTCCAAGTGTTGCCTTACATAGTGGTCAACTCCACCACCCCCTCTGAGGCACCCAAGGATATGAATGTCTCTCGTGGCCATCTGTTACCTTGTTCTACAGGCTGACTCTGTCTCTGGAAGAAAAGGATCTGAGCCTCAGAACCCTGGAAGAAAACAACCTGGCCCAGATCAGTCAGGTGTCTGAGCTTCGTTCTGCCCTTACCCAGGCGGAGGAGCTCCACTCAGAGCACAGAAGAGAAGTGCAGGAGCTCAATGACCAGGTAAGCTGTGCAGTGGCATCTTCTTCTCCAGGGACACACAACAGCACCTTTGCCTTGGAGGCCCCAACCTCTTTCCCCTGCCAGCAGCATCCACAGCTGCCGTGCTCTGCCCGGGGCTGCTGCTGCACCCTGAGGCTGAGGCTGGATCTGGTGTCTGCTGCAGAAGTTTTCCCCCATCCTCTCCCGGGTCCCAGCAGGAAATGTGGGAGGAGAAGCAGCAGCAGACTGGTCTGGAGCTTCTCTGTCCCTCTGTTAGCAGTGTTGTCCCAGACAGAGTTGGTGCCTGTGCCAGGCACCGAGCAATGTGGGGACACAGAGGTGGCAGTGGCAGGCTGGGCAGGGCACTTCCAGCGCAGCCAGTTCAGCTGCTGTTCAGAGCTGCAGCCCAAGGATGCCCATTGCCTCCCTTTGCCTGTTTTCTCTGCATTTGTCTCCATTGCAATCCTTGCTTCTGTGCCTTCTGGTTTTGGCATCATTTTGCCTGAAATCATTTCTCCTTTGTTGCTCTCCCTGCGGCCCACTCTGCAGCCTCAGGAGCAGCCTTGTCCCTGAGGCTCTGTGCATCCATCTTCCAGATCCAGGCCCTGCAGGACGCAGTGCTGCAGATGGAAGCTTCCCAGACAACTCAACAGAAGCAGCTGCTGAAGGAGCTGGAGGAGTCTCGAGCAGGAGAACGCTCTTTGAGGGACTCTGTGCACATGCTGGAGGCTGAGGTGTCTGAGCTGCGTGTGAAGCTCCAGAGCTCTGATGACAGAGCAGAGGCCTTGGCCACACAGTGTCAACATGCCAGTGGTGCCCACCAGGAAACTCAGTCCCAGCTGGACAAACTGCTCTTAGTTCTCCACCAAATGATCAGGGACAGCAGAGACTTGGTCACTTGGAGCTCAGGCAAGTGTGGGAGCCTGGGTGAGCAGGTGGAGTGAGGGGGTGTTCCTGGTCACCCTGGTATCACACACTCACCCTGGCAGTTTAGGCTGACTCAGGCCTTGGGAAGTCTTGACAGCTTGACTTCCCTGCAGAGACACAAGTCCATGTTTGTATGTAGAGAAATGATCAGAGTCAGAAGGGAGAAGGGACCATGTCAAGCCCAGGGCCCATGCAGTTGTCTCTGGGGCAGTGCTGACATTAGTGGTTGTCAGAATAATGTCAGCCTGTGACACAGATCCTGCTGCAAGGCGAGCTCTAGGACAATGACAAAGGCACCTCCTCCTAGGTAGAGAGGCCTTGTTTGTTGGAGACCAGTGGATTAAATCTTGAAACAGAATGTCTTCTCTTTTCAGAAGAGGCTCATGTCATGGGCCTAACTGCTTCTCAGGCCGGGGATGTCCCCACAGAGCTCACAGTGGACAGAGTGGCAGCAGCTCTGCAAGACCTGCAGCAGCACCTGGAGCATTCCCAGAAAGATCTGGTAATGTGTGCCCAGTGAACCCAGAAATCCTGTCTTGCTGCTGGGCTGCTGGACAAGCACCATGCCAAGGCCAGGATGGATGTCAGTCCTTGTAGGGGGGTTGGTTCACTGGCATGGGGAGGAAGGAGGATCACAATCACATCCACCAGTACTGTCTAGCTGCTCTCTCCCACATGGGCTATTTCTGCTGTAGTGTTTGTAGCCCTTTGTCTCCTGCCAGCAGTGGCAATGACAGGTGATTCTGCTCCTCTTGTCTCTTCCAGAATGATGCAAGGAAGAAGATACAGGCCTTGGAGCTGGGCATGGGGCAGGATCAGATGGACAATCTCAGAGCCAGCAATCAGGAGCTGCAGATACAGTTGGATGAAAGTCGAGCAGGTGCAGCTTCTCCTCTCCCACCCACTGCCCCATCCTTTCTCTCCAGTGGAGTTCTTTGATGCCACATAGAGAAAAAAGGCAGTGCCCAGAGATGGCAGAGGGGAAAAGCAGCCAGCAGGAGATTTCTCCATCCCAGTGCCAGTGAAAGCTTTCTCTTGAGAAAGATGCTGTGGCTGGCAGTGCCATCTGGCTGGGCTAGGGCTGATCCTGTGCACAGCTGGTGCCTCTCAGGTGCCGTGTCTGTGCTGAGGAGCTGTAGCTGGATGCCTCAGCTCCATTCTCCCAAACTCCAGGCCCTGCCAGAGTCTCCAGGCTATTGGCCTCTCTGGAGCAGGGCTGCACAGGCATCCCCTCTCCTTTGTCTCTCTTGGCTTGCTCACTCTGCACAAGGCCAAGAGCAAACACATAGGGATTCTTCTATCCCTGTGAACCCTTGCCCCTTTGATTCTTGCCTTTTTCTCTGCCTGGAAGTTTCCTTCTTTTCTGTCAGATTTGGAGCCTTTGTGGGCTTAGGGCCTGGCAAACACAGGCAGGTGGAGAAGACAGTGCTGTTGTCTCTGCAGGATGCACATCAGTTTATCATGACTTTTCTTTTCCCCTCCTCCTTCCCCTTCCCTGCTGCAGCAATGTTGAGGGCAGAAGACCAGAAGACCTCTCTAGAAACTGCCTTGAAGGAGGAGGCTGTGGCTCTCCATCAGGAGGTGGCATCTCTGAAGAAGAAATTGGAAAACCTGGAGAAGGAAAGGAAGGATGTGCTGGTGAGATTGGCAGATGCCACAAAGAACCATTTCCTAGCTATGTTTGGGCCTTGTGTTCATAGTTCTAAGGAGCTACCTTTTTCCAGTTTAACTTTTGTAATTGCATTCTTCTGAATAAGGAGGAGAAGATGTTGCAGTCATGGCACAGCCAGTTAATGCTGAGGCTGTTGATTTTTCTCCATGCTGGGCTTCTGTGCCCTAGAACCTTTAGTTCTCAATGTCCTCACTGTCCCTATTGACATTGCATGGTTTGGGGAATTCCTGCTCTCCAATCCCATGTTCAGATTTCTAAACATCTGGATCTGGAAGGAAGGGCAGTGTCCCAAGTTTGCTGTTAACAGAAAGGTGTTTGTCCTTGGCCATCGGAGAGCAGCCAGTGGGGAGAGGGGAGAGGAGAGCCAAGTGCTGATCCCCAGCAGGACGTGTGCCTGCAAGGGGAGAACTCGTCCTGAGTGGCAGCAGAGAATGACAGACTGATCTGGCCATTGCTGCTCCCAGAGAGGGCAGTGGGGCTCTGGGGGATGGAGCCATGGAAACTCTAGACCGGAGAGGTGGAAAACCACTGCTGTCAGCCCAAGGGCAGGGAATGAAAGGCTGGGGCTGTTTGCTCTTCCCTTCCTCCCTGATGGAGAGCACATCCTCGTGGCACTGCCTGAATCCTGCTTAGCGTGCACTTGAAATCCTGGCTGCAGTTCTGGCAGCTCCTCCCCAAAGGAGCACTGGAGTGGAGCTGCAGGAGGTCAGGGAAGGGCAGAAGGGAAGCTGGGATGGGCTGAGTGACCTGGGAAAGATGCAGCATCAAGGGGGGGCCCAGCAAAGCTCTGCAGCATCCTGAGGGGCTGAGAGACAGGGGCAGCCTGTGCCTGCCCCTGCTGCAGGAGTCCAGATCTGCTATGAAAAGCAAAGTGAGAGAGGGAGTGAGTGACACTTTTTCTCCCTGTTTTGGCAGCATGAACAGGACAGGCTGCAGGCAGATAAAGAAAAACTGGAGTGTGAGATAAAACTTCTGGAGGAATCAGTCACAGCCTCTGAAACCCGAGCAAATACAGCAATAGACAAGAATCACTCCCTTGAACAAGAACTCCAAACTGCCCTGTCCATGTTAAAAATTAAAAATGAGGAAGTGCAAAACCAGGGAAAGAAAATGGAGATTCTTCAGAAAGAGGCAGCAGAGACCAAAGCTTTGCAGGAGCGTCTCACTCATGTGACTGCCATCCTGTCAGAGAGGGAGGGAGAAATGAAATTATACCAAGAGCAGATGAGAATGCTGGAAAAGCAGAAAGAAATGCATAAAACTGCTCTTAATCAGGTTATTAAGGACATAACAGAGAAAGAACAGAAGACAGAATCCCAACAGGAGCAGATACAGGAGCTGGAGAAGCAGCAAGAAAAGCAAAGGATTGTTTTAAGCAAAATGAGCCAAGAGCTGGAAGAGAAGGACCAAGAGATCAGATCCCAGCAAGAACTGATAAGGGAGCTGGAGAAGCAGTTAGAATTGCAGAACTCTGCTGTCAGCAGGGTGAGCAAAGAGCTGGAGGAGAGACACCTGGAGATCAAATTCCAGGAGGAGAAAATAATGATTCTAGAACAGCATGGTGCAGTACAAGTCAGAAATCTGCTTATGGATCTTGATGATATGAAAGGAAATCTGAAGGAGAAAAGGTTGGAGCTTCTTTCTCTGACTCAGCAGATTCAAGAACTGGAAAAGGAGAGAGAAGATGTGAAATCTCTAAATGCTAGCCTTGAGCACCTGAGAACTGTTCTTAAGGACAGAGAGAGTGACTGTGATGCTCAAAGGGAAGAGTTAAGGCTCTTGCAGCAGCACAAGGAACAGCAAGATAGGCATCTGCAGGAGCTTCTTGATAAAGTAGAAATCATGACACTTTCTTTATCTAAAAAAGAGCAAGAGCTTGAGTCACAGCAAAAGCAAATGCAGGAAGTCGAAGAAGTCATGGAAATGCAGTTAAAGACTGTCCATGACCAGCTGGAGCAGACCTTAGCAACCTTAAAAGAAAAAGACAGACTTATGGACATCCAAAAACAACAAACAAGGAGCTATGAAGAGAAAAAAGAGGAACAGATTAATGTGTTGCACAGAGACTTAGAATACTCTAGAACAATATTGAAAGAAAAGGATTTAATGATTGAATCTCAGAAGGAACTGATTGAGACCTTCCAAAAACAGAAGCAAGACTCTGAACAGCAGAAGCAAATTCTGCATTGTCTTCAAGTGGAACTAAAGGAAAAAGAGCAGGAAATTTTGTCCCTTAGAAAGCAATGTGAGGCATGCAAGGAAAAGGAGGAAAACCATGAAGCTGAGCAAAGAAATTTCCATGCAACAACACTGACTCTGAAAGAAAAAGAAGACAAGATTTGTGTTCTGGAGGACACCATCACAAAACTTCAACAGCAGAAGGAAGAGACAGCAGTGCAGGCTAAAGCCATACTGCAAAAACTGGAATATGCTGAATCTTCTCTTGAAGCTAGACATCAGGAGATAGTGTCCTTGCAAGAGCATGTCCAGGACCTTCGAGAGCAGAAGGAGGTGGCAGGCAAGCAGGCCAAAAGTCTAGAGCAGGATCTAGACAAGGCAAGCCAGATGTTGAAGAAGAACCATTTGGAGTTCCTCAAGCAGACAGAGCAAATGAACACGTTCCAGCTTCGTGAAGAAAGCATGAAAGTAGCACTAACATCATGCCAGAAACAGGTGACTCTGCTTGAGGAAGTGGTGAGGAAGAAAGATGAGGACAATGACGCTCTTAGGCAAAAACTCCAGCATGTAGAAGAAGAACTGAAGACTTTGCAGAATCTCCAGCTTAGGCTGACTGAAAAGAATGAAGAGGTTAAACAGGATAGAGAGCAAGAGTTCCTGAAAGAAACCTTCCCTGAGAGAGAAGGAGAGATCAAGGCTCAAACTGAGCAAAAGCAGATAGAAGTGGAAATAAGAGCTCTTCGGGAAGATCTCCAGCATGTTCAGCAGACACTGACAAAGAAGGATAAAGAGATCAAGTACCAGACAGACAAAGTCAAGTATTTAAAGAAGACTCTAATAGAGAGAGAACAAGAGCTTAGGAGGCAGAGTGAACTCCTGAAAGAATTAACATTGGCTTTGCGATGGAAAGATGAAGGGGAAACTCTAAAGAAACAAATCCAAAAACTCCAAAAATGGGAGGAAGAGGAAGTAGAGAAGAGGAAAATTCTCCAGGAGAGAGACTGTCTCTTGCAAAGGCAGAAGGAAATCACCCAACAGTTAGAAGCTGAGAGGGAAGCCAATGGCAAAGACCTGGAGTGTGTGGCCTCTGCTTTAAAGGAGAGAGAAAGCAGAGAACATGAATGGAGAGAGAACGCTCAAGTCCTGAGTGCTGCACTGAGCAAGAGTGAAATGGCCAATGGGAATCTGAAGAAGGAAATAACCATCCTGCAGAGAATGATTTCAGAGAGAGACACAGACCGATTTCGTCAACAGGTAGGTACTGGGATTGATCTTCAGTCCACTCCAGTGTCCCTGAATTATTCCAGAGATGTTTCCCATGAAGAGGTGGGTCTCTATCCCTGTCAGTCCCATTGGGTAAAGCAGCCTGGGCTGCTGCAGGCAGCCTTGTCTGTCTGCCTGGCTCCAGCCAGAGACCATTGACTGCCAGATTGTTTCCTGGCACCCCTGGAATGACTGATCCTGCTCTGGAGCTTGCTGTTCAAATCAGCTCCAGGCCAAAAGCTGGGCATGGGGAGCTGCTTCTCCTGTGCCCATGCAAAGGGCTCCAACCCCTGGGGCTTTGGATTGGGTGTGGGAAGGAATGGAGCAGGTGAGCAGAGTGATGAACTAAAGCCAGCTGAGTTTTGTACCAAGAGGGATGAACAGCAGCTGCACTGCTGGTGCTTTGAGGATGCTTCCTGAGATGGAGATTTCTGAGGGACAGCTTTTCCTGTGTGTTAAAAGAATTGGATTTCTTTTATTGCCTAGGCAGATTAAATGCTTAATTATGCATTCAGGACATGTTTGTACTGCAATCCAAAAATCACAGAGGCAAACCTGTGTGTATTTTTCCAAAGTGGACTTACTCAGATCCTGCTAGTGGAACAGTGGCAATAGCTGTGCTGCAGCTTTGCCAAGAATTTGCCTATATTCTGGTGTCCATTAGTATATTGGCATGTAAAAAGTGCTACTAAGAAAACACTGTATTCATGCATTATACATTTATTTATGACTTGAGAAATATTACTTGCAGCCTGATCCAGGATGCTGACAAGTGTTGAGATCTGTTGATGGGAAGTAAAGATGTGACAAGGGCAAGAAATGTGAAAAGAGCATGAGATTTCAGTTACATCCATGTAGGTCAGGTATGCAAGAACATTCAGTCAGGTAATGCAGTGGCATCCACACAGATTGGTTTACTGCTGATACCAAGACTGCATTTATAGGTGCTCCAAGGAGCAGTTAGTGAAGAAAGGCACAAAGGAGGAGGTGGCTCCTGACTAAGTTCCAAGCAATGCTTATGGCCTGATTGATAACGTGGTGTTTTCAAAGAGCAGTTCTGTATGAGTATGTAACAGGTAAAGAGAATAGAGAAAAAAACTGCACTGTTTTATCACTGCAGAAATGCATGCTTCACCCACGTCCTACACGTTTGGTTGTCTAAGGACACAGAGCAGAACTGTAGGTAAGAGAATTTACAGTGATAATCAAAAAGGATGACCAGAGATGGTAATTAACTTCCCCAAGGGGAGTAAATGCTCAAGTATTCACAACTGAGAAGAAATGACTGAGAGAGAGAGGTGAAGACACTACAGAGCTTTGTAAAACCATGAAGTGGCTGGGTAGGAAATTAATGCTTCCAGTGTCTGAAAACAAGAATGGGAAACACAGAAAAAAACTAGCAGGAAGCAGATCCAGAACAAAGTACTCAGTTCTCCAAGGGGATTTGGAGGAGGGTCCCTAGAGAGAGGGTGTGTTGTTTTGGCCTGTGGACAAGGAGAAGAAGGCCCTTAGCACTGTCCACTCCTGCTGTGGTCACTCTCCCCAGTGTATCAATTCTGACACCCTTCTAACCTTTATGTGGCACGAGCTCATGGAATCTCCTTTCTGAATGCCCAGCAGGCTGTTGCTGAAGGGGAGCAGCTGTCGTGGCTGTCAGAGAAGAGACTCATGTTGCAGAGCCTGGAATGTCTGCAGCAGGCAGTTGCAAAGCTGGAAGATGAAAAGGTAGAGCTCAAGCAACAAAACACTGAACTCAGGAGGACTCTTGAGCAGGTAAATTGGGCTTTGGCTGCCTCTGCAGAGCCTCAGGCTCCTCTGGAACTTGGCACCTTAGGCCAGGCAGTGCTTTGGAGACCTCTGCTTGTTCCCTTGCCTCTCCCTGTCCCTGCTGTGGCACAGCCCTTTGTTTGTTCTCTCTCCTGTGGCAGCCCATGGCTTTCACAAGGGCACCTTCACTGCGCTGCCTCCCTCCCTGGCCCCGTGTCCCTGCACACCCACACTGGCCTCTCTTGCACAGCCTCCAGCGAGAGCTTTGTGCCCCCAGTGTGGTCTGGTGCAGCTCAGGGTCTCAGAGCAGGGATCTCCTTGCCTTGATGTCCAGAGGTCCTTTTGCTCCATGTTTGCTGACAGGTTTCTGTGACCCTCTCTCCCATCCAACGTGCAGGTGGAACACGAACGGAGGAGACTGAAGAGATGTTTTAGGGGTCGGTTACTCCCAGATGCCTCTGGATTTTCTTTCTCTGAGTCTGACCCGTGCAAGTTGCCCACTTCTAGACAGGTGAGAACAACATTTTCTTTAGTACGAGGAGGCTTTGACATACAGAGGAATGATGAGAAATCCCAGTGGCAGCAGCCCTCCAGAGATCTAACAAAAGTCAAATATTGCCTGTGGTTGTGACCAAACAGACTGAAAGAACATCCTTTCCTTTTCTTCACAGGAGGAGTCCCATGCTCACTGCAGTCAGCGCTTAGCTGAGTTACAGAACCAGGTGAGGAGTAGGAAAACTTTGCTCCAAAGGCTGCTGTGGCTGTACTCATGGGCACAGCTGTGCCTGCTGCTACAGCCTGAGTTGTGTTTGGCTCTCAGGAAGTGAGTACAGCAGGTGTTGTCAGTTGTGCACCTGTTGGTAACAACCAAACGTCCTTTACCTTGGTAATGTCTCTGACTTGTCTAGATCAGGCGGTGGGGGAGAGAGATGGGATGAGATTCAGAACATTGGAAGTCACCTGAAAATATCAGAATCATAAAATCATAAAATGCTTAAGGTTGGAAAAGCCCTCTCCGATAATCTAATCCAACTATGAAACCAGATTGTCAATCCCAACACTAAACCATGGCCCAAAGTGCCACAGCCACATGTTTTCTGACCACTTCCAGGGACAGTGCTTCCACTGCTTCCCTGGGCAGTCTGGACCAGGATGCTCTCCTTTGTTGCCTGTTTCCATTTTCCCTTGACTCTGTAACAGTGGAGCTTGCATTTTAGCAGAAATCCAGGGACCTGAGGCAATGCCAGAGGTTTATTATTCCACTGGGCTTAGTTGCCCACATTGTGCTCTGCTCCTGTGTGGAATGCTCTGAAGCTGGGGAGAGGGAGAGTTTGCTCTCTGTCCCTCAGCTGCCTGTCCAGCAGCTCAAGTAGAAGAGTCCTCCAGTAGCTCAGAGGAGCAGCAGCCCTCATGCTGAAGCACAGCCTGTGGAGAAAGGGGTCAGTGGCCCAAATATGTGCCTTGGAAATCAGAGCTGGGTTCCTAAATCCCGTTGGAAGTCTCTGTAGTAGACCTGTGGTGGCTGAGGGATGTACGTGGGAAGGGTTTGGCAGCCTTGAAGTGGACTTGTTGGTGCTCTGAGCTCTGTTGTGTGTCTGGGAGCCTGTTCCTTTCCCCTTGCCCAAGGGCAGAGTGTTGGTGAGGGCTGGAGCTGGAGGCTGTGTCTGCCCCCAGAGCCGATACCGTGGGGCTGCAGGTGCTCCTGCCAGCGTGGGCTTGTCTGAGCCAGGCCTTGTGCCTCTTTCAGGTGTCCCTGCTGCAGTCACAGCTGGCCCAAGATCGACTGCACTGTCAGAACTACATTGAGAGCTGTGCAAGGACCAGGCAGGAGCTGTCAGACCTTCACCAGGAGCTGTCCTGCTCCTTTGCAGCTGTGCTCAAGGAGCCCAAAGCTTCTGTTCTGGAAGAAGAGACTCGGAAGCTGGATCAGTCTCTGAACCTTAACTCGACACTGACATCCTTGGGTCATCAGTCTCTGGAGAGACAGCTGGAGCAGCCAAGAGCCAGACCTGCCAGAAGCAGTGATGACCTGAGGTAACAGCACCTCTGGTCTCCATTTAAATGGAACAATTTCTCCTAAGACAAAGAGCTCATGAATGTGAGAAATGGGATCTGCTCCTCAGGACGGGGCTACTCCCTGCCTTAAACATCCATTCGTCTCAATTTCAGCTGGTGTCAAACCTCACTTTATGTTGAGGATTAGGATCTATGAAACATTGTTTCATGGAGTAGATGATTTCTGGGACCAAAATGTGAATATGTGAGAACAACAACATAGGTAAGGAGAAGGAATGATGTATGGAGAATGAAGCCCGAACAAAAAAAATAATCCTTGAACGGTAAGACTTGTGGGTGACATCTGTCTGAGGGCAGCTACTTAAAATAAAAGGACACAAAGAGTGTGCTACAAACAATTTGTAACATAACAGTTTGTGATGTTTGCATTTGCAAGCATCTCCTAGGGACAGATATTTTAATTTTTTTAATAAAATATTTTTCAGAAGAAAATTATACTCATTTTCACTGGCACAGTGCGGCTACTGCAAGCTTTTGCACAATTTCCCTTCTTGAGGGCAGAGGTGTTCCCTGCAGCAAGTAATGAGAATTTGAGGTATTATCAAACAAAGGGGTGAAGAGTGCACAGCAGGGATCAAAGTTCAGTGAGAAATGGGGCTGCCCTTCCCTTCTCCCTCTTCTTCCCTTTTTCCCTCCAAAGCACTGATGGCTTTGCCCCAACAGCAGCCCGAGGGACAGCGCAGCTGCTCTCCACAGGCTGTCTGTGCCCAGCTCCAGCCCAGCCACAGCCCAAGGCCACAGATGCCTGGGGAGGCTGTCCTGGTGAGTGGTTAAACTGAAAATCATGGACAAAGACTCTCTAACTCCTCAAAGTTAGAAAGTGTTAATGTTTATCACACTGGTGGGCGGCACCGTGGGGATTATCTCCAAAATGTGTGACTGCGCTGCACAAGAACTTTTGCCTTCTATTTATTTCCCAAAGTAATACATATGCATAACCCCAGCACCTCCCATCTCCACTTTGTATTAAAATGAGTTTATTAGTCCTTCACACCTGGGCAATTCTTCTCTTGAATTGGGTGGGTGATCTCAAACTGGATCAGTGGTCCCAGGGATGAAGTCAGGAAAGTCTTCATTAGGTCTCTGGTACCCTCTGGCACAATCCAAAGCCCCCTGCTTCATGATGGATTGACATAGAGTCCAGGTAATGGGCATTGTCCTGGTTTCAATAATGGTTCCCCTGCTCCACTTCGTTCTACAAATGAGTTCATTGTGGCCACAGCTCTCTTCACAGAGAGCAGCAGGCACAACTTCCCAAGGATTTTTCCTGAGGAAGACAGTGAGAACCACAGAGAAGAAGAGAAAACAATTCTTATCTCTAGTCACTGCTCCTGTTGTTTTTGCACATGTGGAATGTGTTATGGAGATTGTTTACCAAAAGTGATTTGGTTAATTTGACACTGGTGAAAGTTGTTTTAAGTGATTAGCCAATCACTCAAAGCCGTGTCCTGGCTGTCTCAGACAGTCATGGGTTTTTCTTTAGTAGTATAGTAATAGTATAGTGTAGTATAGTATAGTTTATCTTTTTAGTATGTAATTTAATATACTATTAGTGTAATATAGTATAGCTTAATAAAGCAATTGTTCAGCATTCTGAATCATGGAGTCAGAGCACATTGCTCCCTGCCAGGGGACTGCCTTTCTACCATAGCTAATAATATAACAATTAGCTTTAGCATCTAATAATCATTAACCTATTGTTGGGGTATCTAACTTCAATATGAATTGGTTCTAACCCTCAGCTAAAATCTTAACCCTTTAAAATGATTCATTGGACAGGGGGAGCTGCTCTCCACAGTGGCAGAATCTCCTCCTTCCTTATGCTGCCCACACTGCTGGGATGCAGTCCAGGACATGGGTACTTTCTGCCAGTGCAGGGGGAGGTGTCCTCTGACTCTTATCCTGTCAGAGTCTTATCCTCTCAGCTTACTTTCAGCCCAGCAACCCTGTATCTACAGGGTCTCTAGATCATCTGTAGGGTCTCTGAGGAGCTGGCCAGGCTCAAACACAGGTGAAGGAACACCCCCTGCTTGGTGCCCCCATACAGCTGCTTTCCTGCCCTAAATCCTCTTTTCTAGTTCCCCCAGGATGTGAGAGATTGCAGGGAGGAAGAGTGGAGCAGGATGTGGCTGGGGCGCTGTCTCACCTCTCACCACCAGGTCCAGGGTGTTGCTGGCAGCAGACCATTCTCTCGAAGCATTCATGGTGAAGCACTGGCAGCTGTAGCGGCCGCTGTCACCTTTCTGCATGAGGGAGAAGTTGTGGTCCCCTTGTGTCTTGAGGAACAGCTCAGCTTGGATCTGGCCCTCCAGGTACAGGAAACAGCCCGTGCTGGGCTGTGTGCTGGTGCAGTGGAACATCACCTCAGCTCCCACAGCCACCTCGTGCCCAGGCAGGACAGAGAGGTCAGGCTGGGGCAGACGGAGCTCTGGCGGGAGAGGAGAGGGAATGAGAAGGTGCAGAGGGCTTTGACGTGGTGCCAGGAGCACCAGGATCTCTGTGAAGCCACCAGCTGGCTCAGGCAGAGGTGAAGATGGTCCCCACCTCTCCAAGCCAGGGAAGAGGAGGAAGAACCCTGCCCATGATGTGGGCATGGAAGCCAAGTGGCTTCATGTACATCCAGTGTACATCCTGGTGTGCCCTGGGGTGTGTGACCCCATAAGGGGGGAAACAGCACATGCCTCACCTGCATCACTACAGCCATACTCCTCTTGCCAGGTAGCCCCCACAGCTGCATCCCTATGGCTATGGCCTGATGCCCCTGGGCCTGTAACTGTTCCCCCTTGTCCCTGCCCCATAGCCATGGTCCTCTCACCACCCATGAATATCTTCCTGCTCCTCTGCAGCTGCTGTTTCTGAGATTAAAAGCCACATTCCTGTGTCTGCAGCAGGGAATTGAAACTGTTGGGCCAAGAGGAGGTGCCAGGGCTTCAGTGCAGGGGGCAGAGCAGAGCGCTGGGTGCCAGGCACCGGGCAGCAGCAGCAGCTCCGGGAGTGGGCAGGGGTCCCCCACAGTGCCCACCATGGCCCTCAAGCAGCCAAAGGCATGAGTGGGTCTGGGGGCATCACTGGGGGTTTGTGGGGGGACACAGGGCATGGCTGGAGCGTTCTGGGGGTCACAGGGGGCTGTTGGTGGGGCAGGGGCTCGGGGGGTGCTGGGGAGAACTGAAGGGTGACTGAGGGAGGTGGGGACTGCAGCGGTCAGGGCTCACAGGGAGGGGTTTTCAGGGGCTGCTGGATGTCTTGGCTTTGACTGGGAGAGAGAATTTTCTCCCCAGAAGCTGCTGCAGCGCTGGTTTTGGTATTCAAAGTGAGAACAGCTCTGGTAACACGCTGGGTTGGAGCCCTGTTGAGCTCACTCCAAGGCAAGCACTTTTCAGTGTCCCATGCTCTGCCAGCAAGGGGAGCATGGCCAGGAGACCCGACCCCAGCTGGCCAGGGGGATATTCCGGACCACAGAACCTCCTGCCCAGTACAGAAACTGGGAGGGGGCTGGGAGCCACCGATTGGTGCTGGGGAATGGGCTGGGCATTGGTCAGTGGGTGATGAGCGACTGCTGGGCACTGCTGGTTTCTCTTGCGTTTTATTCTGTTCTCTCTCCTTCCCATTACTATTCTTAATAGTAGTAGCAGCAGTAATTTCAATTTATTTAGTCTTGTTTCAGTTATTTAACTATTCTTATCTCCACTTATGGGTTTTACCTTTTCTGGATTCTCTCCTCCATCTCACCAGAGCAGCGAGTGGCTGTGTGGGACTGAGTTCCTGGCTGGGGTTAAACCACAACAGTCCTCTCTTTGGGGCACAAAGAGTTGAGATCTGAGCAGAGTGTGGTAAAACAAAGTTGTAAGCATCTCTTGTATTTATTTAATAGCTGTGACTCACAGTTTGCTCTCGTGGTTCCTGCCCGTGCGCTCACAGGTGCATTTTATAAAACCCTTCCTGGTGTGTGTGGTCCCGTGGGAATGTTCATTCTCCCTGGCTCTGGGCTAAGGTTATCGCTCTGTTGCGGTTGATAACACGGGGCTGTGGTACGAGAGGACGGCTGGAGCTGAGTCGAAGCTGCCGGCTGTGCTCGGCATTGCCGTCCCCGCTGGGCTTCGGGAGCCATCCCGTGGGAACTGCCGATAATTACACCTTTAGGCTTTTCTCCTGCGAGAGCCAAGCCATGAGACAAATCTTCCAGCGTGGTCTGGCCTTTACCTTGCCTTACTTGCCCTCCCTTTCCCAATGCTCTGCACCCGCTCAAATGCTGAGATCAAGTCCAAGAAGATGAGCACGCAGACAGAGCGGTCTGACAAAACTGGGGCTGTGGTTTAACTCCTTCCATTTCCTTTCCTGCCTACCGGCCTTCCCCAGCCCAGCACACCCTGCTGCACCTTGCCTGGTTTCTTACAGGCAGAGCCCAGCAAGTGCATGGCCTGGGCTCTGCTCCAGCTCTCAGGCAGCCCTGCTGTTAGGGAAGCTTCCCTGTTTGAGCATCCCTGAGGCACTCTGGCAGTCACACTCCCACCACCAGACTGTTCCTGCGGGGACCAAATCCCCTTTGCAGTGGGTGGCTCAGGTGAGCTGAAGGGGCTCCCACTGACTCCCCGCACTCCCCCCACTCTCATACAGTCAGACCAGGTTTCCCAGAGCAGAGTCTCACGTGTCTCATTCCACAAAACAATTTAATTGTGGTGCAAGAACACAGAAACAGCTCGGGTCGGTGCCTCCAGGGAGGGACTTTGAACACCCGGGCTGTTATTCCTTCACAGTCTGAGCACAGCAAAGTCTCAGCTCTTCCTCCCAGGGCTTGGCATCTGCCCTGTCTCTGAGTGGCCGCTGACCTGGTGAGCAGCTTCCATGAGACACAATGTCAGCACATGATGTGACAATGCGGGGATGTGATATCACCATGATGTAACAATGCCCCATCGCTGGGAAACCTCTGGAGCACGAGGAGTCAGCGTGGGATTGCAGCACCACAAGAGCTCTTGGAAGGAGCTGTGGAGCTCCATCTCACTGCTGGTGTCCTGCCAAAAGGCAGAGGCACTGCTGAGTGCGCTGGCAATTACAGGGAGGAGAGCAGTGGGCTGAGAGAGAGAGCTTAGCCGGTGAGCCTGGGGCTTTGGGGTCTGCTCCAGGGCCTCAGAACCCTCAAGATTCTCAGCTCCTTCTCTTGCACCTGCTGTGCAGGAGGCTTATTGAGCTATTGTATCTTCACAGACTGGCTCCAGAACTCCACACCTGGGAGACTGAGCCACCAGGCTGATGGATTGCCTGCTGGACCTCCCACTCGGAGTCAAGATCTGTGTGAAGCCCAAGTCCAAGTTTGTCTTCTGCAGGGGAAAGCTGGGAGAAAAGGTAAAGGAAGTAAAAGAGTGCAGAAAAGCTCTCCTCTTTCATGGGGTCCCCATCATGCACAGAGTACTTGTGGCCACCTCCTCTACAGCAGGGGCTGCAGCCCTACAGTCAGGCAGGGCTGGGCAGAAGAGTGAAGCTCCAGGTTCTCTGTGTTCTGCTCCTGGAACACAAAGAAGAAGCCCTTGTCAGTCTCCTCACTGGTTTCTGGCACTGTGCATGTATGTGGCTGGGCCCCTGCCTGCAGCAGGCAGCTGTGTTTGTCCTGGTGCCAGGGCAATGAGTCCCTCCAGCTGATCCTGCCATGTCGAGTCAGGCTCTGGTGCACCTTTGAGGGACACTTCCACCTTCTCCTGCTTATTCTGTTGGCATATTTGGAAGAGCTTGGGTTTTCCTGGTTGGGGAATGCACACACTGTCCTCCTCCTCCTCTGCCAGCTTGCACTGCACCTTCCCAAGGCAGAGACTTGCCCGGGGCCAAGGCAGAGGCAGCTGACACAGCCCTTGAGCCTGCCTAACCCGAGGAGACTGGTTTCATCCACTCTCCAGTGGCTGCTTTGATGCACTGGGCCTGACCTTTTCAGTTGTGGGTGGGTCAGCAGTTCCTCCTGATGGCCTAAGGTGTCCATTTGCTGCTGGGCTTTGTCTTCTGTCCCTCAGCCCAGCCCATCCCATCACAGCCCAGCCTGGCTCAGCCCTGCAGCCTTTCTGTGAGGGTCTCTGTGTCTTCAGGAGGACAGAGAAGAGTGTTGATCTTCAAAGTACCTTGCTCTTCTCACAAGTATTGCATGGCACCTCTTTGCTGCTCTCCTGCCTCCTTCATACTCTGGGAAATGTCTCTTACAGCTTCATGGGCTATCTCCTTCTTTCAATCTGGACGACCCCTACATGCACCACCTGAACCTGCAATACAACTGCCTGCATGACCCCCATCTTCAGGACTACCACAAGCGCAAGGACATCCTGCGGATGCTGAAGAAACAGGGCTGTGTCACCAGTGAAAACAAGGTAGGTTTGGACATCAGGCTGATCAAGAACAGCCCCCTTCAAGCAGGGCTCCCACAACCCTTGCTGCAGCTGCTGCTGCTGCCAGAGGACAGGGCTGTGCATTGGTGTCCCTGGGAGCAGAAGCAGCACCAACATCCCCCTGGCAAGCCCCAGACCTGCCCTTCTCAGCCTGCCCCACGCTGCCTGTTCAGCCCTGGATGGGGGGACAGCAGTGGCCCCAACACCAGGGTATGGGGGGGAGGGCTTGGGGGCAGCTCCTCTCCCACTGGGCTCGGGCTGTTTTGGGGAAGGCTGACTGCAAGGCTTGACAGTTCTTGGGGGATTCTGCCCTCATCCCTCCATAGGTGATTTGCACTGTGAAGGAGTTCAACGAGTACAGGCAGTACCTGACCAGGATCAAGACAGAGTTAGAGCAGATGTTGAGGGAAGAGGTAGGCAAAGCCTTGTATTCAGGGGCATGGGACTGTGCAGGGTGGTGCTGCTGGGCTGGGCGCTGTGGCGGGGAAAGGACTCCAGGGCTGGGAGTTGAGCCAGCACAGGGCACTGAGCTGGGCATGGGCAGCAGGGCCATGTGCAGGCACACACCGTGCTGAGAGAAGCCCTTCTCCCCTGCCTCTGTGCCTGGCTGAAGCAGAGTGCTGGCCTGGGCCTGTGGGAATCCTCAGCACACAGAGGCTGAGTGCTTGTCCAGGCACCATGACCCACAACCTGGTGTCACCTTTCAAGAAGGGTTTCTGCCACTTTTGGCCACATTAAAGGATGGCTCCAAACTGCTGGGAACCACTGACACTTCCAGCTGGGCAGAGCAGCAGCTGCAGCCTCAGAAACCTTCTTGCCCACCTCCACAGATCAGCAAAGAGACCACCCGGAAATCAGGGAGATTCAGAAGAGGGAAAGGAGCTTTAGACAAGGGCCAAACCCACTCCACAGCTGAGCTGGGTCAGGAGGATGCCAGCAGAGCTGCTGACTCCCAGCAGAAGCCAGACAACACTGCTGACAGCCTCTTCAAAGCTGTCCTTGAGCAGCTGACTGCATCAGAAGCCCAGAAGCTCCAAGCGCTGGTTGAGACTGTTGTGCACGAAGTCTTTGGGAGGCTCAGGCTTCCTCGGGATCACTATGTCAACTTTTTAAAGAGGGCTGCCCGGAGGATCAGAGGAATAGTTTTTGGCGGCTTTGTGAGAACAGAGACACCTCTAGACCACCACCAGGAAATAGAACTGGTGGCCAAGGAGCTTATAGCGACAGCATTGGAGATCTTGGGGGACCATCTGGAGAACAAAGCTTCTGAGCCAGGGAGGGCAGCCAGGCAGGAGGAGCAGCCTGTTGATGGAGGAGCCACCCAAGCAGACACATCCAAGGAAGTTGAAACAGACAGAGCACGGTTACATGCTTGCCTTGACAAACTCACCACACAAGTTGTTAAGAATGTTCGCTGCCTCTTAAAATCCATGATAGCTTCTCAGTTTGGAGGAGACTCCAGCTATGAGTACACCGAAATCCTGAAGTTTCCCAAGGGTAAGGTGTCCAACAGACAGATGGAACCAGCAATCTCTGGATCATCTGATGAACAGAGCAAGGAAGAAAGCACAGGAGTAAAGCTGCCTGCCTTAGGACCACAGCTTCATGCAGAAGGGACTGGCTATGCCAAAACCATGGAGCCTGAGGATTCTGCAGTGAAGGAGAGCTTGGTGAGAGAAGAAAATCCAGCAACTTCAGGCAACACTTTGGACATAAGGACCATTGCAAATCAGATTGTTCAGTCTCTGTTGGACCAGATTGGTCAGCATGGGCCTGCACCAACCCCCAGACAGAATTTTCAAGGACCTGTCCCAAGCCCAGCCACATCCCAAGGTGGAGAGGAGAGCTCTGCTGCTCAAGGACCTGTCCCAAGCCCAGCCACATCCCAAGGTGAAGAGGAGAGCTCTGCTGCTCAAGGACCTGTCCCAAGCCCAGCCACATCCCAAGGTGGAGAGGAGAGCTCTGCTGCTCAAGGACCTGTCCCAAGCCCAGCCACATCCCAAGGTGGAGAGGAGAGCTCTGCTGCTGAGGACAGCCTCCCCTCTGTGGACCCACAGTTTCCACGACAGCCCACCCCTCCGGAGGGTCCAAAGCCCCCTGACCAGGCCAGAGCACGGCGCAGGTCAGTGCACATGAAGTTCACCTGAGGCAAGTGAGGCATGTGGAAGGAGAGCTGAAGGGCCTCTAGACAGCAAAGTTGATACCCTTGTTCTGTCAATAAAGTGTTTACTCCTAAGGCCTTGCTTGTGCTTCCTCCAAACCAGGCCAAAGTGCATCTGCTCATCTTCCCTGCTGTAACCTGTCCCATCCTCTTCCCTTCTACAGCCTCAGCCACACTGCAAGCCAATTTTACTGAGCTAGGGAGGCAAAGAGTAGCCAGCATTTTTGTCTTGTACAGCAAGCTTTGCTGTCGGGTGCATGGAGGGATGCATCCCATTGGATGGAGCCTGCCTTTCATCTTGTGTGAAGGACAATGATGTCTTTGCCTTGCAATCCTTTTTGTAGGACCCTTTCTGCTCAGACCAAGCTGCCCCAGAAGCTCTGCACAAGCACTTGCTGTCGCTGGGGATCAACAGCCGCAGCTGCATCTGGGACAGCTCTGTCACCTTTGGGTCTCACCTGCCCCAAGGAGGGAGGCAGGGAAAAGGCGGTGGCCCGAAGCTAGTTCTCAGTTTTCTCCTTTTTTTCACACCCTGTCCTGGATTGGAATGGCCACCCCCCATCCCCATGGGGTAGTGTAACACAGCTGCTCAGCAGTGGTGGTGTGTGAGTGAGGGCTGCTCTGGCACGGCTGGTGGAACGGTGCCACTGCAGGGGGGTGAAACGAGCTGGAAGCCGGGAAGCCAGAGCACAGCTGCCATCCAGGGCCTGTCCTTTCCCCAGGGGATGAGATAAGGAACAGCTGGGAACGGCTCCCCGGGCCTCCCCCGCCTGGGGCTCGGCCTGCCCCGCAGGAAGGGCTTGGAGCCCGCCCAGCAGCCCCGGTCCGGCCCGGCAGGGCTCGCTCCATCTCTGGCCTCAGGCTGCGGGCAGGGCTCGGGGCAGTCGCAGCAGCCCCGGCCGTGCCGCAGCTCCAGAGCCGAGAGGCCGAGGCCCGCTGCTCCCCTCGGGGCCGGGCAGGGCCTCGCACAGGCCCCGCTCCTGCCGAAGCGGCCTCGCCTGTCCCTGGCTGCAGCTCGGGGCCCTCAAGGCACGCGTGTCCCGCATTTACCTCACCAACGTGTGTGAATGTCTAAAGAGGCAGGGGCTGGAGCCAGGCCCCGCTCTGCAATGCCCAGCAATGGGACAAGAGGCAACAGGCAGAAACCCTTAACCAGAAAGTTCTACCTGAACACGAGAAAGAAATTCTTTCCTGTTCGGAGACTGAGCACAGGAACAGACTGCCCAGAGAGGGTGTGCAGTCTCCTTCACTGGAGATATTCCAGAACTGTCCTCACACAATCCTGTGCCACCTGCTCTGGGATGACCCCTGTTGAGCGGGGAAGTTGGACCAGATGAGCCATTGTGGTCCTTTGCAGCCTGACCTGTCCTGGGATTCTGTGGGAGCAGGAGCCCGGTGGTTCATCAGCCCCTCATCCCAGCCTAGGGAGCTGTGGCACCGTCAGGCCAGCGTGCGGCTGCCTGCCCTGCCCTGAAGGTAGGTTACAGGGAAGATGTTGCCAAGCAAGTGAAATTAAGTACAAGAAATACTCGCTTACTAAGTTTGCACAGTTTTGTTGCAACTTTGCGGCTTTCAGACAATTTGATGTGTTTCGTTCTGTAAAAAATAGAGTCACCTATAAAACTGAACAAGGACATCAAAGTAAAACTATTTATCGATATAAATGAGTCCTCTGAGCTGGGTGCGTCTCACTGAGGAGGCACACCTCCCCTGAAACTCACACACTTTTACACCCTTCCCCAGCCAGTGGGGGTCCCTGTCCCCTTTCCCACTGGCTGGGTTTTCAATAACTCACATTCTTTCCAACCACCTACTGCGCTCAAACCAACACCTCCTTTCCTCTCCCCTTTCTCTCCCTAGTGATAAGCTTCTTCTTTACCTATGTGAAAGAAGTGTACATTCTTATGGCTGAAGCAAAACGTTATTTTATCCCTCACAATTGACCCCCTTTTTATCTATCACCTTTTTGCTGAAGCCCTTGGTTTGGTCATCTGTCTGGCCGCTGCAGACCAGGCCCTGTTTGTGGAATGTAATTCAAATGTTACAGTTACACTCCAGTCCTAGTATTTTGCAAACTCTTATTTGCGCTGAGCTATGCTTATTCCAAAGTTTTAAGTTTGCAATTCACGCTGAGGCCCATAGCTTTGCTCTAATGTGTGTAGAATAAGCTGTAGGTCTTCTTGTTTCTCTCTTTTTTGATCTTGCCTCCTTAGAACCATAATCTTCTGGATTCTATTCTTTGACTAGAACATAAAACTAAGGCTTTTTATAAACTAATGCCATGTTAACCATCTTCTGCAAGGCCCCTTTGCAGAAGATAGCAAACACGGTAACAGGCATCTTCTGTGTAATTTCCAGTAACTCCCGAATATGTCTGTGAATTGACCTTGGTTCATTCCCCAAATTCATCCAGCACACATCACAATCTTCACACCTATGCCTATGGGATAATAACAAAAATTAACAGCTGCACGAGTTTTTAAAGTAACATGTAAAAAATAAGCTAGCAGCTATGCATTCCCATCACCCAAACGTTTTTGCTATTCATACACCAGTCCCAGATTTCAGAGGTTTAGGGTACAGTCATAGGGGCTGGCTCTCGCACTGACAGCTGTACCTGCGTGCCCATCCCCGTTTCCTGACAGCCTCTAGGTGACAGCACTCGTCCCTGGTTCTGAGCCTTGGAGCAGCGTTGTTCGGCACAGCGTCCTGACCGGCCACAGGGTACTCACAGCCTGACAGCATGTTGATTGCTGTTTCCCCAGCACTGAACAGCCACGAGGCTGGGTTTTATTAATATTATTCATTTCTTATGCTTGTGAATACTTTGCTTGTTATATACAGCTTGTTATATAAACAGTTTTTTCCCAGTTTCTCCAAGGAAATATTTTCCTGAACCAGTAGGGGCCGCTTGAATCTGCTTTCTAGAGGGACCTCTTTGGAAGTTTCCTCCCAAATTTACCCTAAGCCAGGACACATGCAGAGGCTTGGCTGAGGCAACTGAGTGATGCTGGGAGGCACAGCCCCAGTGCAGTGCAGCTTCACCCCAGGGTCTTGCATAGCATTGCTGTGGGTGGCCTCAGGATGAACAGACCAGCATCAGGATGTGCAGCTCTGTGCTGAGACAGATGAGGGAATGAAAGTGCCCTCTGAAACTGTCACACTCATCCTCAGATCTTTATCCTCTCCTCTGTCATGAGGGAAATGATCAGCATTGCATTTGTATCTTTCCTTGCTAGTGCTCTGCCCTACCTACCCTTGTCCCAGTCTCTCCTGTGTGCCACCATTCCCAGAAGAACCTTGGCTTCCTCCTGCCCTGGTGTTTCCATCGTGTGGCATCAGTCATACAGCTGTGCCTCAACAGCTGCATGGCTCAGCTCTGGGTCGGGCTGGCTGGCTCCATCAGCTTTGGTCAGTCCTTGGAGCCAGGCTGGCACATTATCATCCCCTAGTCAAGCAATGCCTGAAGCAATGCCTGGAGGCATTGCCCACAGAAAGCCCAGGCAGGTGGCTGTGTCAAACACTCAGCACCTCACATGAAAGGACAGCAGAGTGAGGGGAGAAGGAAAGGGTCCACTTTCATCTCCCACGTGGAGAGGAGGGGACAAGACAGCAGCATTCCCCTTCAGAGACCTTTGAGAAGCTGCAGGTATGAGAAGCCAGGCCATGCAGATCCAGCTGAATGGACAAACACAGCTGTATAAGGATGAGCAGGGCTGCTGGGCGCCCCTGGGGAGAAGTTACCTTAATTTCCAACTCTCTGGGAGCTAAGGGCAGAGTGGAAGAACAGAGAACAGCAAAGAACTGTCTGGAAAAGAGTAAGAGGAGAGATCCTGGAAGGGGTCAAACATGAAAGACAACATCACATGGGAAGCAGCCGAGTGAAGGACGTGGGGATGCTGGTGGGTGAGAAGGTGGACACGTCCTGGCCGTGTGTGCTGGCACCAGAGTCCCCTCCGTGTCCTGGGCTGATCCCCCAGTGTGGGCAGCAGGAGTGGGGAGGGATTGTGCCCCTCTGAGGGGAGACCCCACCTGCAGAGCTGCCTCCAGCCCTGGGGCCCAGCACAGGACAGATGTGCGGCTGTTGGAGCACATCTGCATCTCCTTTAGCACCTCCCAGGGGCTGACCAGGCTGGTGTACAGACAACCCCATCAGCTGCAGCACCCATCCTGCAGGGAGCTGCATGGGAGAGGACCCTCCCAGGGACTGGAGTTTAAATATCATGAGGCTGGTGCAAGGGGCAACATCCACAGCTGCTCCAGCTGCCAGGAGCACAGGGCAGCTGTTCTCACCTACTCTGCTGGGAGCTCCAGCTGGCTTCCAGCATCTTCCTGCAGGCTCTGTTGGGCCTGTCCCTCACACCAGCTCCTTTCCTGCACAGAGGATTCCCTGCAGGAGCAGGACAGGAACATCACAGTGAGCTGCAACTCAGGCAAGCACTAAGTCTTTCCAATGCCCAAACCCTTTTCTGCTGGGCGATGCAAAGGAAGAAGAGTGAGCTGAGGAGCAGGGAGACACTGACCAGCCCAAGGTCCATCAGCCCCTGCCTTTGCCTGGAGAAAAGTCTGATGGAGGGCTCAGGATAAGCCACGATTTCCTGCACTGCTCAAAGCTTCCCTTAAAAAACAAACTTTACAAATGCCTCCACCTCAAGTTTTTGTTCCCAGATGAGGAAGTTTAATCAAAGGACAGGAGACTCTACACAGGTAGGGCAAGGACAACCATGTTTCCTGTCACTATCCAGTGCTCTGTTCTCTAAACCAATCTTCCCCCTTTGTCCCAGCCCCTCAGTCCCAACCAGCTGCTCTTTTAACCAGCTCAGAAGCCTGGGCAGGTACACACACACACAGCAGTGAACATGGGGAACACACATCACATTTGATATACCAGAGACATTAACACAGACAAATGAGATGGGAACAGAACATTCCTACAAGACACAACTTGAATTTATGTTTATTTTATATATATATTTATATATATATATACCTTTGTATAGATTAAACTGGGGGGATTTTATCATATACATTTTTTTGGTATAATACATGAGAAACAGGGACAGGAACATAGCAAATATAAATCAGTACATTCCTTCAGTGAACTCCTTGACACAGTGAGAGTGAAAAATTGCATGCAATGGGGAGACAGAGAGAAGGGAAATCAATTTTATTAGAAAAAAAAAGAAACAAGATAATCTAGGTACAACTGTCAACAGAGGAGCAGCACTATAGATGGCAAACCTGTATAAATTAAAAGAAAATTCCACTCTGACATCTACTATGCTTTAAAGTGCAATGAAGCCTGATTTATTTACCTACAGAATACAGGAAAGTTTCCCCCTCTCCCCATTCCAATCTATCCCTAAAAAAAAAACCCAAACAAACAAACCCAAACAAACAAACCAATAAAATAAATCTAAAGGATATACATTATCCACAGTCCTATAGAGACGCCTACATCTACTCAGTAGCACCAAGAATCTGATATGGGTGTAATTAAAATCAATTAAAACTCGGGAGCAATGGTAACATCTGTTAGCTGCTTCTGCAGACCTCCTGCCCTTTGTGAGTGCCTGGGGAGAGGAGGCTCTCCCTGTGCTGGGGGACAGCGGCCCAGCGGGTCTGGCAGCAGCAGAGCACACACAGCACAGCGAGAGCAGCGCGGGGACAGGGGGACACGGGGACAGAGGGACAGGGGGACACGGGGACAGGCCCCAGCGGAGGCTGCAGGGCTGGCTGGGGGTGTCACACACCTGGGCAGGCGCCTGGGGGAGCGGGACTGACCTACACAGGGGGAGGGGTTGTGCGAGTCCAACACGCGCCAGGAGCCTCTTTGGTGACAGGGAGGGAGGGGAGGGAGGGGAGGGGGGTCAGCACAGCCCCCCTCCCGTGAGCCTCTGGCTGTGTTGTCCTCTGAGGCCAGGGGCCTCTGTGCCACAGTTCATCTGTCTCCACATGCCAACTCTCAGCAGCCCTCAGAAGCCAAAGGTCTCCTGGGAAGCATAGACCATGTAGAGGAAGCCATCCTCGTCCTTCTCCTGCTCGTAGATCTCCGAGATGGGGGTGGACACGCTGACCATGCTGTGCTGGTTCACCAGCAGGAAGAAGGCCTGGGTGGGGTTCAGCTGCAAGCGGCGCCTGTGGGGGCAAGGCAGGAGGGGCAGGGTCAGGGTGGTGCCCTCACAGCCCTCCCCCTCCCCAGCAATGCTGCTCCCTTGGGGCCAGGCCTGCACTGCCAGGCCTCCTCTGGACGCCCTCCCACCACTCAGGACATGGTGTCCATGAGTCCAGCTGAGCTGCCGGAGGCTCCAAGGCCTCCTGAGCCAGGATTCTGCAAAGCCCTTTTGCTCCAAGGGCAAGCAAGGGCAAAGCAGAGGGGCCTCTTCCCTCTGCGCTGAAGAATAAAAAGAGGGGATGGGACCCCTTCATTGCTCATGAGTGTCCCCTTGAGGGAGAGACCCCAGCCCTTCACAAGGTGCTCAGAACCTGCCCTCCCCTGCCCCCACAACAGCCTGTACCACACCCAAGGATGCTGCAGCTGCCACAGCCCCATCCCTGCCCTCAGCACCTGCCTCACCCAGCACCCTGCAGTGCGTGGCCTGTGGGGGAGGACAGGCTCTCAACGTGCCAGCTGAGACCACCCCACTCACCGGATTATTTTGACCAATTCACTCATGTTGACATGGTCTGGGACAAGGAACTTGGTCTTATCCAGCACTGGCAGCTGTTTCTCCCCTTTGTAGCGTTCAATGATGACCTGGGGGAAAGTCAAGGGCAGGATTAGTCATGTTCATAGAGCCCCACATGCTGGTCCCAAGGTCAGATACAAATCCAACTAGCAAGGGTAGGAAAGCTGAGGTACAGCCTCACTTTGCTTCACTCTCACAGGAAACAAAACAAAAAAAGGACACGAGCAGGGAGCACCGGGTTGGCTGCAGGTGGCTCTTGATCTGTCACCTGTGCCTGAGCCAGGCAGTGAACAGTGTCCAGAACAATGAACTAAAGCACCAGGTGCTCTGCCTGGCTGGGAAACAGTGAGCACCACTGGACTGATACAGATTCTGTACTCTGGCATGCAGGACATCTGAAGAGGAGTGAAGTGTTGTAATATCACTTTCTGTCTGACCAAACCCACAGGTTTTGCTGGCTTGAGCTGCAGACAGCTCATGATGCAGTTTCCTTCCTGCTGCCATAAAGCATCCCTCTGGCTGCTCAGGAACAGCTGTGGATATTCCCAAGCAAGCAGTTTTCACAAGTCCCAGTGAAGCCACTCAGGCATTCCTTCAGAAAGGGGGCGTTTGGATCTCACTAGTCCCACTCCTTGTGTTAACAGCCAGACACACTGACTCTGAGAAGGGTCAGAAACCCAGGGCCACCCCAGCTGTGCACTGAGCTTCCCAGGCACTCCTGCATGGCGTCACCACAGGGACAACCCAGCCCGTCCTCCTCTGCCAAACATCTTGCTTGGAAAAGTTCTAACCATCCCTACATTCTGAAATGGCTGAATGATGATTTCTGATCCATTTTCCTGCTATTATACTTAATGATTTTCTTCTGTGAAGCTGTTTGCTGACAGCTGCAATTGCCTGGAAAGGTACCTTTGTATTCTGAGAAACAAAGTGGCAGGAAGTTAAAATAGGGAATGTACTTCTAAGAAAAATGAAAATAAGTGAAGAATGTACAGCTTAGTATGTTCCCATTGCAGTGCTGCTCTCTCACATCTCTCCAGCAACCTGTTGATTTCCCCTCAGAGAGACTCTTGGATATTCATCAGCCCACTATCCTCTCCCACCTGAGACTGAACAGTCTTTTTCACTATAAGGCAAGGAATTGCCAGAATTTGTTTTCCCAGGTCCTTTCCAAAAATACTCGAGAGCTGCAAATAGCTTTTGGCAGCAGAGGGATGGAGCAGGGCGCAGAGAGGAGGATCCCAGGAGATGGCTCTGTGGAGCCAGAAGGACCAGGGAGCCTCGGGGAACACGGATTTCCCTTCCCTCTGAGCCCCTGTTGGCACCTCAGCCTCTGCAGCAGCAGCAGTGGAACCCAGGCCAGGCTCCCCCGGAGCTGGATCAGGCTGGAACAGAGCAGAGTCCCCGGGGAGCTGGGATGGCTGAGGAGCCCCCAGGCTGCTCTGCAGGCACAAACCAGAGAGGGGGCGAGCTGCCCTGCTGGGGGCTGTGCACCCAAACGGCCTCAGCAGAGCCCACCCTTGTCGGGGTCTTTAGCTGCTCACAGTGACCACGAGAAAAGTTGGAAAGTCTGTTTTTCCAGCCCGGCGCTTGAAGGAGGAGTCAGAGCTCTTCATGTCTCGGTCTCAAGGTTGTTTATTGTGTCTTATCTATACAAAATTTTCTCCTGCCGAGGTCCATCCAGCAGGACAGTGCCAGGCACTCTGCCTGCCCCCAAGGCAGTGTTATGTCTTTATACTAAAAACTATGTGTACAATGTTTACAATAACTCCCCAATCCCTATCACCTATGCTAGACAGTGAGCTTCTACTCTAAACCAATCTGTAAGTGCCAACATCACAGCAGAAGATGGAGGCCAAGAAGAAGAAGGAGAAAGGCTAGACACACCCAGTTCCCTCCATCTTGCCTCCTGAACCCCCACACCAGAAACCCCAAAATCTACTTTTCCACCCTGTGATAACTTCACTATCATTCTACCTAAACTGTTGTGGCTTGGTGATCTTCATACAAGGTTGGCAATTTGCTCCACGGGTCATAATCAAACCCAGAGGTGTGTTGGGCTCTGTGCCAGGGTCTCTGAGCTTCCTGGCAGGGTCCTGGCTGTCCTGGGTTCCCACACACCCTGGACAAATCTCACCCATGGGGAGCCCAACAGCCAGGCTAGCAGCATCTGAACACCAGGTAGCCCTCGTGGGCAAAGGAGGATCTGGTTAAAGAACCACCTTCTGCAACAGAGTAAATCATGCATTGGGACATCCCCCACCAAGCTGTTAATGGCCCTTCATCCCTCCAAGGAGGGCACATGGAGGACAAGATGAGCAGAACCATCCTACTGCATTTAACTTGAATCTTACAGGACAGGTGAGAATTTTGGCTGTGGGGAGAGGAGTCCTGAGGGGCTGAGCACTCCCAACACCACAGACAGGGATGCTGCTGGGAAACACAGGCAGCAGTGGCCCCTCAGCTTTTTGGCTTGCACAGAGAAGCAGCTACACAGCAGCTGTTTGTGCATCCACCTTCACCTGCAGAGAGGGCCCTGCACACTGGATGGTGCCTCAGCTCTCACTGGAGCAGGACCAGAGGCCGGTGTCTCTCATCACCAGCCAGTTCCATCCCAAGAGGAACCACCTTTAGATTAATCCAAGAAGGGGATGCAATGGCTATCCTGGCTCTTGGAGCAGCAACTGCCTTGTGCCCTGAGCAGACACAGAGTCTCTCATGTAGAACAACTCCAAGAGTTTCTGTTCCCAGAACATGAGTTGCTATTTGGGTAACCCAGCTCTGAGAACAGGTGGCCAATGGACAAAACGTTCTTGTCTAGCCCTGGAGGGAAAAGCATGATCAGATGCTAAAGTTACATCCCTGTGGCCCCAGGGAGGGTGTGCACAGCCACCTCCCAGCCCATATCCTCTTCCAAGCTGCTGCCTTCAGCCAGGGCTTCCTCAGCATGGGACACTGCTCTTGCAGAGGGAACCACCACAGATCTCTGCAGAAATCATGAGTAGGCACAGGTGGGGAGGGGAAACACTCAGGGCAGAGCCTGAAGTCCTGGTCCTGCTGCAAAGGGGGCTTGGACAGTGTTTATGAATACAGCCTTTGTCTGAAGAGATGGACAGGGAGTCTGGTAGGGAATATGGCCAGATGTGGGAGTCAACAGAGGCAAGGTCCAAGCAGGAGTGAGGCTGGGAATGTATTCCCAGCAGGCACAGAGGCTCAAATGTGTGCATGCAACACCTCCCTGACATCCACAGCCAGGCACAGACACACAGACATCACACGAGCACAGCCTGCACCAGCCTCACCCTGTTCCCTCTGGCAGAGCAGGTGCAGGTGCTTTAGTGGCACCAGACACAGCAGCCCTCAGTCAAAAGCTGCTCTGGTGTTGATCCATCCAGAGTCATGTCAGTGCTGGACACTGGATCTGCAACTCCCCAGAAAAGCATCCCAGGAGCCCAGAGAAGGTTGTCCCTTCCTCTGAGTCCATGATTTGGGTTTCCATCCAGCCTTGTGCCAGGGCAGGGCATTATGTGGGATCTCCCAGCTGCCACTGTCTCTTCATGCTCCTCTGTGGGTGCCCAGACGAACCCAACAGAGCCCAAATTCCCCCTCAGCCCTCCCTGCCCTCACCCCAACTCACCAGGCCTGCCTGGATTTAGCACAGCGGGGCTTTGGGAAGGGCTTTGCTCCCGTTGCTGCCCAGCACCAGCTGCTCCCCAGCAATTTCAGACTCTCTGAGGGTTCAGTCATCTCCACAAAGGTCCCTGGGGCTGAGAGCAGGCAGGGACAGTGTGGGGGACACAGGCTCCTATCCTCCAACAGGACAGAAATGATTTTGAAAACATATTGAGGCTGTGGATGGGGGTCCCCGTGAAAAGGCTGAAGTTCTCTGCTTGCTCTGACTGCCCAGGGAGGAACTGCCCTGCAAGAGCAGCTGGAGATTTCTTCCCAACAGAGCTGAGCACGAGCAGCCCCTGCTGCCAACACAACCCTCTCACCTTCCCTGCAGGTGAGCCTTGGTCAGCAGCTTCTGCCAGAGCAGAGACAGCAAAGGAGCCCCTGGCATGGACAGGGGACCTGGCTCCTCCTGTCCTTACTGCATGTGCCAGGGGGGCAGCCTGGGACGAGCCTTCCGTGAACCAGAAGCAAAGAGCTCCACGTCAGTCCCTTCCTCAGCTTTCCCTGCAAGTTCACTCATGGAAACAGCAGAGATGAGCTCTTCCCTGGGCACACAGCCAGGCCATGCCCTCTCAAATCCTCCTGGCCCCCTCTCAAAGCCAAAGGGACTTGCCCAAGGACTCTGGCTGGAAACTGGAGATGCAGGAGGGCAGCAGGTGCTGCACAGCTTTGCTGTGGTTTCTGTCAGCAGTGAGGGTGTGACCTTGGATCTCCCTCACTCCCCCAGGCTGGGGGCTCAAACCTCTCTGCTGATTCCAAGTGCCTCTCCAGGGAAGCCAATCACTTGGAAAACACAGCTCCTGTCTCTCACAGATGACCAAGACCTTCCTACAGCTGATGAACCTGCAGTGCTTGGACCATGGCAGTGCCCACACCACCCTGCTGCACCAGGCTCTGATCACTGCCCTGAAACCTGCCCTGGGAGAGGAGACACAGCATCAAGCTGGTGTTGGGCTCTAACAGGGACCAGGCCTTCAGAGACAGCAGTGACACAAACACAGCTGGGCCCCACAAGCCTTCATGACCCTTCTCACCACCAGATTCTTTTTACCCCTCCAGCAAAACTTGTGGTGTTGACCCCAACACAAAGAGCCCTCCAGCCATGGGACCCTCCCACCATGTCCCACTAATGCCACAGAACTCTGCCTGTGGATGCACAGCTCTGGCTCCTTCTGTCCATTCCCCAAGCAATACACATTTGTATGCAGGCACCTGATACGTGCACATGTGTGCATTTTATGTACAACCTATTTCTAGCCTGGCCTTACAGCCAGAGCCTGAATGCACTGCAGTTAGCTCTGCCACAGCTCTGGAGAAATGCTGAGCCAGTCTAATGCCACTGAAACCACGTTAAAAGCAGAGGTCAGTCAATGTGTTGACGACCTGGAGTGCTGGCCCAGGGTGCTGTGAGGGGCAGCCCTGCCCTGCTGAGCTGGAAACACGTGAACATCACATGAACACCACACTGCTGGTGGGAGGAGAGGAGAAGATAGAATTATCCTGGCTAGAAAACACTGTGCTAAAAACAACACAAGAGTGAGGCAGAAGAGGACAAGAGCAGTTTGAGACATTCAGTCTTGAAGGCCAAATGCTGATAGTGTACAATTTTAAGACAAGGTTGATGTTCATCCAGCACTGAGAGGGAGCTGAGCTAGGAATGCTGTCTTTTTGGTCATTGATGCTGTGATATAGCAAATAGTAAGCTGAGCAAGCCCCAAGTATATAATTTCATTGAATCGTGGAATTTGGTTTGGAAGGGACCTTAAAGGTGAGCAGGGACACCTGCCACTAGACCAGGCTGCTCCAAGCCCTGTCTAACCCGGTGTTGGACACTTCTAGGAACAGGATGTTCCTCTAAGTTCTCCATCTTCTCAGGAAGAGAAGCAAATACTCAGGTAGGAACTCAAAAGCAGACTCACAGTCAAAGAGCAACTCAGCATATCAGGTGTGACATGGGAAGGAAGAACTGCAAGCTCATGGTGTCTCACCTGTGCCTGTCAACCACAGGTGCTGGGACAGCACAGAATGGGTCTGAACGATCCTAAAAGAGACTCTGTGCCTTCAGAGCAGGGAAGATCAGCCCACACACTTTTCTCTGGGCAGAGAAATCCCTACCAGGTTATTCAGCACAAATCAGGTAGCTACTACAGCCAAAACAAAAGCCATTTCAGAGTCTTCTCCTACCTCACTCACTTGGAAACAGATTTGAGATGAAATCAGTCCCCTGCCTCCAGGGCAGCGTGGAGCTTTAGAGCTGTGCTCTGCATGCAGAGAACACGGCTGCTGTTGGGCAGCTGGCACACACAGGGCACTGGAGGCTCATGGGCACCATCCTGAGTCAATTCCAGGGAGCAAAGCTTTGCAAGCTCCATGGAGGACACCCAGAAGCACAGAGGGGTCACGAGAACAAAGCCTGAGACAAGAGTGAGAACAATTCACTTACTGGGATCTTGTTTGGATGCTGCTCTCGGATCTGCTGCACTTCTTTACAACGATCCGCTGGAGGGAAAGAAGTGAAGAAATCAAGTTAGAAACACCTGAGTGGAAGGGCAGGCAGAACTGAGGGACCCACCCTGCAAACCACAGCCTGGCCCAGAGAGGGACATTTCCCAAGGAATGCACATTCTGCTCCCAGCCCTTTTGAGCATGGTGTGCCAGATGTCAGCCCCAGTGACCAACCCTTCATGGGCTCCTACTGCCCCAACCCCCCAGGCTGGGACACTGCCTGCTAAACTGGGCAGCACACCTGCAATCAGGAGAGTGAAAGGACACCACAAAGCTAACAAAATTAACTTAAATCTACCCTAAGCATGTGCAGCTGCTGGCAGTGGGTGCAGGGCAGCAGCACAGCTCTGGGGCTGTGCTCCTTGTGTGTCCTGGATGCCTCCCCCAGGGGGACAGTTCTCCAGCTGGGGCTGGGTTTCAGCCATTTCCTCCTGCCTGTTGCTCACTTCCAAGCACTCTCTGGCACAGAGCCTGGCTCCACAAGAGCTGCACCTCGCCAAGGAGGACTCCTGCCCTAGCACAGATCTGTGGAGCAGCTACAACAGCTCTTGGCCTGACATTTCCAGGCATGAAGGCAGAAAATAAACCTTAAGCAAGGAGATCAGCCACATGCAGAAAGACTTTTCCTGCAGTTGTTCTCACACTTTCTATTTCTATTCCATTTTCCTCCAAAGTTTATTGACACACACAACAGGCAGCAAAGCTTGTGCACTCTTCCAGTTTACAGGAGAATCCCCACAGCCCTCACTGCTTTACCAGAGGGCTCTCCTCTTCCCACAACCCAGGGCAGCAGAAAGCAGACAAGCAGCAGTACCAGGGTGTGCTCTCCCTGTGCCTGCTCCTCCTGGGGACACCACAGACCCAGCCTGCTCCTGGCACTGCCACTGCTCTGGGAGGTGCTTCACAGCCTGCACCTGAAATGCCCAGGAACCAGGCCAGGGTGAAGGTCTGACTAAGCACGGCCTAGGAAGGAGATCTGGGCATTGCAGGGTCTGTCACAGATCCACCCTGCCACACCCAGCACAGCCCCAGCCCAGCCCAGCTCCCCTGAGCAGCTCACACAGCCCCAGCTCCCCATGGCCCACCAGGAGGATGGAGGGCTGGATAAATGCATGAGTGTTTTCTCCTCAGAAACATTGATAATTTCTCCTCTGAGCACTCAATAAAACTTCATTGCTTATATGCTGAATTTGGCTAGATATGACTTTGGGAAGAAACTGCAGTTTCTTTAAAAGCCACAAGACTACAAAATCACCAGATCATAGAAAGTTTTGAGCACCATTTTTGCCTCCTCGGAGAGGAAAATACCACTCTGCTAGGAACTGTTAGATCTTTTATTCTGTAGGACTCCATAGAGCAAGATTATTTGGATTTCATGAAAAATTCAGGCATATTTATTTTGGGTTTTATGACTGAAGATGCAGCTTCTCATGTTTTCTTTTCATCCAATCCAGTGCTCCAGGGATCCAGAGTCATCCTTGTGATACAGACAATTTTCCCCTGAGGTACCAAGCAGCCAGGGAGTGACAGAGACATCAGCAGCACCCGTGACACTGGTACAGAGACACCTCCCTGGCACTGCTGAAGGACACGGTGCCAGCAGCACCCAGCCCACAGCACCCAGCTGCCCCCTCCCACAGAGCCCATTCCCACATGCTCACTTGTGTCCAGGATGGAGCATCCAAAATGCTGCAGATCCAGAGCTCAGCTGGACAACACTGATCACCATGGAAATTGCAGCAGCTTGACTGCAGCCAGCTCAGACTTGTGGGTGTTAACAGAGCCTGCAGAGCTGTGTCCTCACATCTGGCCAGGCATCCTGGCTTCAGTGCCACCCTAGCCTGCTTCTCTCTCCATGTGCATGAGCTCCCTAAACACCACGTGCTGCCCTGCAAGGTCACAGCACTGTGTGCACAGGAAGCTCCAACAATGCAGGTAATTGTGAGAAGGGTCAGAGAAGGAATGTGCTGAAGCCATGTTATCATGGCTAGTAAATGAAGGCAATCTTGGAGCATCCAGCAAGCCCAGGCTGCATGATCCAAAGGGCAGCCACATGCCAGACACCCTCCCTGCTCCCTGGAGGCATCACCAGCTGCAGCACAAGATGACAGAAGCCATCACCACCTCCATTTACACAGTGGGAACAGAGGTGCCTCCTGCACATTACACTGAAAAAGATGCCACACAGAGTGGAAGAGGGTCCATCACCACTCCAGCTGCACATCAGGGCCTCAGGATCCCACCCCTGTCCCCATGGGGAGCAGATGGGGTGCCCTGGGCAGAGGGTGGCTGCTGCAGAAAGGTCCTTCCAGCTCTTGCTGACTCCGTGCTCAGGAGGAGTAAGGGCACAAGGCACCAGTGACAGAGCTCTCAGCTACCCTCAAGTCTGCTGGGCCACAGTGGAAGCTCCCCTGCCCCACCCTTTAAAAGCTGCCACATGCCAGCAGGCCCAGGGCATCACAGCCTTCCTGACCTCAGGGGAGCCTGTGGTGACACAGGGCAATGGCAGCAGGTGCTGCTTTACTCCAGGGGCTGCTGGATCCACCTGCTGAACACCTCAAGCACTGCACTTCTTCCTCTGGAATTGCTCACTTCAGAAACTCCGTTTGGGAAGGCAGTTGGGAGCAATCCCACCTAAGGTGCTCAGGTTCCTGAATCTACAGGCAGAAGTGTCCAGGACACCTGAAGCACTGCTGAAGAGCACACTCTGTCCCATCCTAGCCTAGGAGAGCCAAGGAAGCAGCCTTGGCAATCAGGAATAGCTGCAGCAATCCCTGGGTGATTCCTGGGCACACAGGAGCTCAGGCACGAGGGATCTCCAGCAGGAGATAGTGATGGTCACCCACACCCTGCTCAGCCTGGGGTGGGAGCCAGAGGTTGAACCTGTGACTCATGGAAGCATCAACATCACACAGCAGGAGCAGCTATAAATACCAGCCTTAATTCAGTGTCTGTGCAGAGTAATCTAAGTCCCAAGAACACAGAGAAAATGGTTAAAGGGCATTTCAGAGAAACCTGGCTGGAGGTGCCAGCCCAGCACCGGAGCCCCCACGGTGCTGAGGACAGGCAGGATCCCCCCACCCCAGCACCTGCAGTGCTGGCACTCTCACATTCACACACAACAGACCTTACAAGCTTTGTTCTCCTCCTGCAGCTCTCCCAAACTGTGCTGAAGTTGAGACTTTCCCCATCCCTGCAGCACCTGGCCACAGTTAATCCTTAGCCAATGTGCAGAGCAAACCAGAGCTGTTTACACAGCCCTGTCCCCATCCATGTTCTCCTGCTCTGGTCCCTCCTGGCTGCCAGGGCAGCACAACTCCAGCCCTGGGTACAGCACAGCACCAGCCCTGGGTGCAGCACAGCACAACTCCAGCCCTGGGTGCAGCACAGCACAGCTCCAGCCCTGGGTGCAGCACAACTCCAGCCCTGGGTGCAGCACAGCACAGCTCCAGCCCTGGGTGCAGCACAACTCCAGCCCTGGGTACAGCACAGCACAGCTCCAGCCCTGGGCACAGCACCAGCCCTGGGTACAGCACAAGTCCAGCCCTGGGTGCAGCACAGCACAGCTCCAGCCCTGGGTACAGCACAGCACAGCTCCAGCCCTGGGTGCAGCACCAGCCCTGGGTGCAGCACAGCTCCAGCCCTGGGTACAGCACAGCACAGCACCAGCCCTGGGTGCAGCAGCTCAGGGCTCCAGGCTCCTGCTGCTCCTGCTGACCTCACGAGAGGGAACAGCCCCATCCATCCCTGCTCCAGCTGTGGGCACCACATCTCTGCCCTCAGGGAAGCCAGCCTCTCCCCAGTGCCAGGATGGCAGATCTCAAGATGGCAGCACGATAAACGCCACACAATTTCATTGGTTTTTCCCAGGGAAACTTCTCTGCTGGAGCCTATTGAAAGCCAGGAGTATTTTTGTAGCATTGCATATGCCGGGAAATTGCCTATTTCTCCTCCAAGTGCTGTTTCAACTGTTCAGTACCAACAGCAAAGCTTGCAAACTGCCCAAAACACCAGAATCTTGGCTGTTTTCTTGACTGAGGTCCTTCCCAAAAGATGTGAGCACACAGAGGATCCCATGGCAATGCAGGATGAGATCACTACAGCACTTGAGGAGAACAGTGGAAAATTTTGAGGCACACTTTGCAAACATTAACCTTTATTATCAGCTGTGCCCAGGAGCCCTGGGCACGGGAGCCAGGTCCCTGCTGGGCTGGGTGCTGTGCAGGCACGAGATGAAAGGACAGTCCTGGATGCAAAAGAGCCTCAGCAGACAAAAGATACAGATGGTGGGACAGAAGGAAAACACATGGCAAGTCCTCCAACAGTGCTGTTGCATAAGGGGCACCATTTTCCAGGAGATTCTAGACTGGTGCTGTCCCAAGGCAGCAGATGGACGACAGGGAGAGGCCCTGCTGCCTGTGACCAGCAGGAATGCTGTCAGGAAAACACCACTAAGAGCAAATACCACCTGGAAACGTCATCAGTGTGCAAATCAACAGCTCCTGAGCTGGGCAGGGCTGTGTGCAGAGAGCAGAAATGCAGCCAGGAGCTGCTGCCTCTCCCTGAGTGCCACAGCTCCAGAGTGTGCAGACATCCCTGGCACCTCCAGCAGGCTGCTGGCCCTGGGGCTGCTCCCTGCCATCCACACAACACCCTGCCAGCCAGCCCAGAGAGGGATCTGCCTAAGACTGGAGCAAAAATGAACATGGTTCTTCAAGGAGCTGCTGTGGTCAGTCCCAAGGCAGAGTGCTGCTAGAGCAAGGACTTCTCCCCAAGAGATTTTCTGCCAGGAGAGGAGGAATTGGATGGTTCGAAATCAGGATGTGTGGGATGAGCTGGCAAGAGCTGGAGACACAGGCCAGTTATGCAGGTCATTCCAGATGAACATCAATGACTATTTCTGTAATATCACTCCACCCTAAGGCCAGACACCTCTAACCACCAGGAAACACCCAAATTGTGAGTGTGTATGGATCACCCAACACCTGACCTGACCTGTCCTTGCCCACTGCTCCTTCTCAGGCCAGTGGTGCTGCAGGAGCCATGAGAGGAGATTCCCACAGCCAGGAAGGAAGGAGGCTGTGCCCAGGGCAGGTGTTTGTCCCAGGCTACACAGCACAGCAGCACTGCAGACCTGACAGTGATTCTGATTGTCAGCTTTATTTTATTTGTCTGACTGCAAAGCTGGGTGCTCCAGACAGAAGAAATGACTCAGGACCAAACTTACACTGCCCTGAACCTAAAAGCTTTGAACTGATAAAAACATCTCTGCATCACAGAATATGTGGAGCCTGAAGCTCCACTGTCCCTGAAGTTATTACCAGCATAAACATGGAGCAGTGGATGCTCTGTCTTCATGACTCTCCATCCCATCACTACAGCTGCAATACCAGGTGTGCAGTGTCTGGGAGGATTTTGGAGTGCCAGGTTCCTGGGGCCCTGTCACTGCAGAAGCACCTCAGCATTCATTTGCACAAATTCTCAATCTTCCTGGCTCCAGAACAGAACTTGAAAATGGATTTTAAGACACAAAGAGGAAACACTTTCATTTTTCTTAGCATTTAAAAGTGTAACAGGAGTATGATTTTGAGCCTGGCTCCAGGAATGAGCATTTGCATCTGGCAAATCATGATAAGGGCTCAGCTCGTGATCAAGCAGAGCCACACCACAACTGTGAACTCTAAATACATGTCAAGACACTTGTCCTCAGGTTGTACAGTAGCACTGGAGTGACAGGACAAGGCAGAATGGCATTAAACTGTCAGAGAGCAGGGTTAGATGGGATATTGAGAAGAAATTCTTCCCTGTGAGGGTGGTGGGGCCCTGGCACAGGTGCCCAGAGCAGCTGTGGCTGCCCCTGGATCCCTGGCAGTGCCCAAGGCCAGACTGGACAGGGCTGGGAGCACCTGGGACAGTGGAAGGTGTCCCTGCCATGGCAGGGTGGGATGAGATGGACTTCAAGGCCCCTTCCAAACAAAACCATTCTGGATTCTGTGATCCACCCCTGCCATGGGCTGTGTATGATGAGCACTGGACCTCCAACCACCCAAACAGCTTAAAACTCACTGCACCCTCTGAGCACGGGGGGCAAATGGGCAGCACCTTCTGTGTCATGTCAGGATGGCAAACAGAGGATTTACATCACAGTTTCAGATAAGGAACTGCTTTTTTGCTCAACATTTAATCACAGTTTCACTATCCTTGGTAAAGGAACAGCAAGTTCCCTCTGTACCCTGGGGAGGCCGTGCCAGGGTTTCCCTCTGCCTGCTCTGTGACCTTCCACCTGCACAACCTCCCCATCCATCCCCATCCATCTCCAGGACAGCAGGAACACTCTCAGATTTCTCAGGACACTTCAAACTGCTCAAAGCAAGCCCTGGCCCTGCTGGCAGGATTGTATTTTGGTGCAGCCCCCAGGAGCCTGTGCCCAGCACAATTCAAGGCTGTTTGTGCACAGCCAGGTCTGGACCTGCACGGCTGCTTTGGGGACACCTGCCAGACACCAGTCTGGAATTCATTCCTGCATTTTCTCTCACAGCCTTAAAGCACCTTCTGAGGACAAAAGGCAGCAAACAACAGCATGACAGAGCTGGTGGTGTTTACACACTGCCAGTCAAGCACAGAATGTCACCTGAGCAGGTGACACACTGTGAGACCTCCCAAGTGACTCTCCTGGCTGTGATCCCTGCTGGGACTGACCACAGAAGGAACACCAAAGCCAAGGGACATGATTACCCATGGCTCATGGCTACTCAATGGCAGAGGTGGCAAGGGCCTACCACCCTGACAGCCCCTGCATTCACCAGTCTCCACCCTTCTGGCTCAAAGGAAGATCTGAAGTTTTTATAGTGAAAAAAAAAATTAAGTAATGAACAAAACACACAGGTTTTATTATTCCTGGCTGCCAGTCAGGACTTTGTGTTATATAAAAGAATAATAATAAAAAAATCAAAATTTGTGGTCTACATGTCAGTTTGGCTTTTGTTCTGGAAGCCTGTTCAGTTCTCCAATGCTGATAATGACCTCCACATCCAGTCAAGTCACAGAATGTCCTCAGTAATTAATCCAAGACACAGGCAGCTAAGCAGCAGCTTGGAGCAGCATCCTCCTCTCAAGGAACCCCAGCTCTCAAAGCGCAACTGCCAGAGCACAGACACCCAAGGACCAGCCAAGGGCTCACAGACTGACCTCCCATCAATATCCAGATGTTTTTCCAAGCCACCAACGAGCAGAACTGCTGTGCTAAGCTCAGGATGGTGTGTGAGGCAGACAGTTCAGGCCCTGCTGGTCTCTCAGTGGGTACAGGCACTGGGTGAGTCCCCAGGGACTCCTTTCCCCAGAGCCAAGAGGGGATTTGCTCCACACCCACCCTGCCTTTCCTCTGAAGAGGAGTGGCTCCCCACAGCCAAGGGCAGATCTCCCAGAGGATGGAACCTGGGATGGGAACACTCTGTGCACAGAGGCTGAGGTCAAACCTCTGTGTTTGTCCCCAAGCCAGGGGCTCCAGCTGGGCCAGCAGACACACGTGGGTGTGCTCCTGCCTCTGCTCCTGCCCGACACGGGGACACGGGACCGAGGAGCTCTGGGTCACCCGGCTGGGCTGGGATCCAGGCCTGTGTCCATCACCACCTGGGCTGTGCTGCACTGAAGGCACAGCTGGCAGCAGCTGCCAGCCCAGTGCAAACCCAGCTCAGGAGCAGTGGGACAAGGCTCCCAAGGACTCGGGCTCCTTTCGGGAAGTGCAGCGGTGTCGTCAGGCTGCTGCACGCTCTCAGCACTGCCAGGACAGCCTGTTCCTCTGACACAGACCACAGCTTTGTTCTGGGAATTGTTTTGGACTCCTGCAACAGATCTGAACACGCCTCAGCCTCTGTGTTCAGCACATGGATGCAGAGGGTGCTGCCACATTTCACCCCCTGCACCCACAGCAAGGAGGTTCTGCTGCCCAGGGCTGGCCCACAGAGCTCACCTGACACAGGGACAGCACAGGCAGGAGTCACTGCTCCGGCCAGGAGTCACTGCTCCGGCCAGGAGTCACTGCTCCGGCCAGGAGTCACCGCTCCAGGCCCTCCACACACCTCAGGTCAAACCCCTGCTGCTTCCCAGCCAGCCAGTCCCCTTCTCAAGCCCTCACAGTGATGAAGAGAAATCAGAAAATTTTACTCAGGAGAGACCCAAGACCAAGCGGATGAACAAACAGAAGGAATTCACAGAAAAATTCCAAAAATACAAGATGGGGGAACACAAGCATTGAGGAAAGCAGAATCTTCGCTGAGGAGCAGCAGCCCAAGACCTAAGGCAGCCACTTGCCATGAAACTGGAGCCTGGGTGCCTTTTGTAAACAGCCATAGCCCTGACTCTGCCTTTTCACTGCTTTTTTGGAACTGTTCCATTTCTGTAAAGTTTTGAAGCCTTAAAAATCAAACCATTCTGAGGGTACAGAATCGCTGGAGATGTTTTCCACCAGCCCTCTCCGACTGCATTGTAAACAATCGCTTCCTGCTCCTGTTGTGTAATGATTCAAAGACAAAAACAAGCCGTATTTACTTTCTCCAACAGAGTAATTCCAGCCCTGACCCAAAGCAGCTGCGGGGGCTGCCAGGCCTCCTCCTCCTCCTCCTGGCTCAGCTCTGCAGCCCAGTCAGCTGAGAGAGCAAAAGGGCAGAGGAAAGTACAGAGAAACAAGGAGCACTTGCAGTTGCCGGCACCAAACTCCCTCACCCCCTCTGTCCCTCCTGGGCTATTTTAATCCTGCTTTCTTTCAACTGCTCTGAGCCTCAGATTTTGTTTTCCTTCTGGCTCAAAGAAAGTCTGAGCAATCCACAAAGGCAAACCAGTCTCCTCTTAACCATAATAAGCTGATTCTCACCAGTTTAACAGTAGGTAGGTACTAAGGGGCCGATTTAGGACTTTGCTGGTTTTAAGACAGAGCTTAGGAGAACAGAGCAGGGTCCCAGCAAGGATCCCAAGCTCCCAGGCTTCGGCTGGTTCTTGTTTGTGCGTGTTCCCTTGGCTCAGTCCTGTGGCAGGGGAGGGCTGGGTAAGCATTCAAGGCCAAAAGGGTTGTGCCAATAAAATATCAAATATTTACAGTTTCCAAGAGAGCAGCAAGGGCCGGATCAGCAGTTTTCAGCAGGCAAAAGCTCCAATTTTAAAACTCATGTAGGAAACGCCCTCACCTGCGTTTGGACAGTCTCTGGCACAATATGAGGGTTTTTTAATGGCATGAAAACACTGATTTCAGCATTATACAGCGAGTAAAGCTCAAATGCTACCCCTTCCCCAGGAATTTAACCAGCCAGAAACACACACCTCTGCTGCACCAGCTGGCAAAGGTCAAGGGAAACAGCACTTGGTGTTTCCTCGGATTCCGCTATCGGGCCTGGAGATAAAAATCTGAGACTCTCTACAATCACCTCCTCACCTTCGGAGCGTCCCCAGCACGCACCTCTGACAAAGGGGTGGGGAGGATGCGAGCACTGAGCCTCCACAACCATCACAGAGGGCGTGCGGCGCCCGGCAACAACAACTGCCCCGAGGCCGCCGGGATGGGGAGCGCGGGGGGCGATTTTGGGGAGGTCTTTGTGTTCTGACAGCCGAAAGGGACCGCCGGCCACCCCCCTCGTCCCGGGCATGGCACGGCCCCTTGCGGCCGCCACCGCGCCCCAGAGACGGCGGTGCCCGGGAGCAGCGGTGACACGGCGGGGATGGCCCGGGGGACACGGCGGGGATGGCCCGGGGGGCACGGCGGGGATGGCCCGGGGGGCACGGCGGCGCTGGGGCGGGCGGGCGCGGCCCCCCCGGAGCGGGCCCGGCCGGGATGACAATGACATCACCGCGCGGCGGCTGCGGCACCGCCGCCCCCGGCCCGGGCCCCGCTGCTCCCGCGGCCGCGCCCGGTGGGACCCGCGGCGGCCGAGCCCCGGCCCGGGCGGGGCCGCCCCGCAGGGCAGCACGGCGGGGGCGGCGCAGGGCAGATCCCCAAGTCCGTCCGTCCCTCCTCCCTCTCTCCCGCGCGGCCGCTCCCGGCCGCTCCCGGCTCACCGAAGGTGCGGCGCTGCTTGAAGGGCCGGTCCGAGGGCATCGCGGCGGGACCGGGACGGCACCGGGACCGGGCGGCTCCGTCTGCGCTGGGGCTGCGGCGGAGCGGCGGTGACGTCACCGGGCACCGCCCATATGGGGCGGAGCTTGGTCCGTCCGGGGCCCCGCCCATCCCCGCGACCCCAGAGCTCACCCCGGAGCTCGCCCCGGACGGGCCCCGCAGCGACCCCGGGGCACAGACAGCACCGAACCGGGGCCACGGACAGCACCGAGCCACCCTCGGGGCATAGACAGCACCGAGCCACCCCCGGGGCACGGACAGCACCAAGCAACCCCCGGGGCCACGGACAGCACCGAGCCACCCTCGGGGCACGGACAGCACCGAGCCACCCCCGGGGCATAGACAGCACCGAGCAATCCCCGGGGCACGGACAGCACCGAGCAATCCCCCGGGCACGGACAGCACCGAGCCACCCCCGGGTTTGGGCCGTACAGCCCAGCCCGTGCCACCCCTGCCATGGGCACGGACACCTTCCACCGTCCCAGGGTGCTCCGAGCCCTGTCCCACCCGGCCTTGGACACTCCCAAGGATGGGACAGCCGCAGCTTCTCTGGGCACCTTGTGCAAAGCCTCGCCATCCTCACAGGGAAGAATTCCTCCCCAAATCCAATCGAAATCTCACCTCTTTTAGCCTAAAACCATTCCCTCTTGTCCTATTACTCTCTGTCCCTCTCTTTTTTATAAGCCCCAACATGGCAGAGAGCAGCTGGTGACACGAGGACGGCTGTGCCGTAGGAACACCGTGGCAGAGCATCCCCATTTCCCGATGGGACATAATGGTTTATTCAGAGGTGACCCCCAACATGAGCATTTTTTCCAGTTCCGGTGGAGCAGAGCACCTGAGGGCCCTGCTTAAGGCAGCAGAAGCACCCCTGGGCTGGGATTTCCAGAAGTGCCCAAAGGACAGAGGTGTCCATGACTCTGGCCTGCAGTGGCATCTTCTGACTCCAACACCTTCCAGGTGTCACTGCCAGCTTTGGGCAGCACATGTGGCTGTTGTGAGAAGGGTGCAGGAGAAGGAAGGATTGGGTGGGGATGAAGCCACAACAGCTCAGACCACAGATCCAGCCAACAAACCTGGACACAAACTACTCTCTCACAGGTACTCCAGCATTTGTGATTCCCACATCCACCCCAATCATCTCCCCACTAACGAGCCCCTTGTTCTCCCTGCTGCATTCACAGCCATGGCTATGCTGAATATATTAAAGCCTGCAGCGCAACTACAAATAGGGCAGCTATTTCTGGAGCTGGTAAATGAATCAAAAACAACTGCAAACAGAGCGTCAGTGTTTCACCAGGTCCAATATCCCTCCTCACTGCATGCCACAACAGGAGCTGTATCGTTTGGAGCAGTGTCTTGTTGTTACAGTGAATTGGCACAAAACAGGAGCAAACACAAAATGTTAAAGGATTAAGTATAACCTTGGTAAAAAAAAAAATACATGAAAGATGCAGTTTTGAAAGAGCTGCTCCGATTATTGTGTCACCAATTTAAACAAATACACGTTTAACAAGAATTGAAGATATTCTTGTTTCCTTGTTGAGTTTACACAAGAAAGAAAACACTTTCATGGCAAATATAATGGATTTTCCTTGACCAAGCAGTAGTTAAACAAGCACACACTGGTAAGGAAGTATAAACTCTTCTGATTCACTTTCATAATTAAGATACAAGTAGAGATATTAATCTCTGATATAGGTCCTGTTAATTGGAGAATACTGAAGGGAAAGCAGGAATGTTGAATCAGACATGGCAAATGATGATCCTTACAGGCTTCATCCTCAGCAAAGGGACTTGTTACTGTTGCTATAAAGTGTGAACCTCTTTTCCATGAGAGGAATGTGAAATTCTTTCCAATTTAGTGATGGGGCCCCTGGTTTTATCCATGCAGACCTCATTGCAGGCCTGGGGCCATAATTCCACAGCATATTATTCAGACACCTGGAAAGGGAGAAAATAATCCATTTCCTAGGAGCTCTGGAGCTTCTCAGCATGTTAGTGTGCTTCCAGAAATGGGATATGGATCAAATAAGTTTGATTTAATTTATCCACTTCTTCCTTCAGCCCTCAGCTTCCTGAACAATTCTGCACACATAAATGCCTCTCTTGCCTGGTCTTACTGATCTCACTGGCAAAACTCCTCATTTAAGGAGGTGCATTTCAGATCCAAGCCCCCCTCTCCCCCAGTCAGTCAAAGGTTTAAGGCACCAGTGAGCTGTCCTAACATGAGCTGGAATCAGCAAGGAGCTTCCCACATGCCAGCATTCCACAGGGTAGTACCTGATAAGGAGCACTCCTGGATCTTGTGAAACCAGAGCAGTGAGGGAAATCTCCCTGAAGGAATCCTGTGATCCTGGTAAAGGAAGTGTATTTTTGCCAGCAGCACTGTGTTGATGCTCAGGCTCCTGCTGGCCAGGGCAGTGTCCGAGCTCCTGCCCCTGCAGCCTCAGCTGCTTCTGCTTCTCCTGCACCTGCTGGGTCCCAGGAGCTGCTGCAGCTCTGCTCACCTCAGCCCAGCCTCTCTTGGTGTGAGATCTTTGTCCCCTAGAGAAGTAGCTAAGACGAGATCAAACATAAATCACAGACTTGTTTGGTTGGAAGGCACCTTAAATCAGTTTGGGAAGGACAATGAGATGCTCAAGCAACGAGGCTGGAGAGGGGCTGGGAACACAAACCCTGTGAGGAGCCCCTGAGGGAGCTGGGGGTGCTCAGCCTGGAGAAAAGGAGACTCAGGGCTGCCCCCATCACTCTCACAGCTCCTGAAAGGTGCCTGTGCTCAGCTGGGGCTGGGCCCTGTCTGCAGCAGCACTGACACAACCAGAGCACACAGCCTCCAGCTGCACCAAGGGAAACACAGGCTGGAGACTGGGAAAAAGCTTTTCATGGAAAGGGTGATAAAGTTCTGGAATGGCTGCCCGGGGAGGTGGTGGAGTCCCCATCCCTGGGTGTGTTTAACAAAGCCTGGATGTGGCACTGGGGGCCAGGGGTGAGTTGAGGGGTTGGGGTGGGGTCAGACTCAATGATCTTGAAGGTCTCTTCCAACCTGGTCATTCTGGGAATTCTGTGAATTCTGTAAATCTCATCCAGTCCCCCCCGTGCCTGTCACTATAAGACACAAAACAAGACAAGCACACACCGCTGCTCTCAAGGCAAAGGGAAGTTTATTTTCTGACTCCAACATTTATAGTTTTCTGAAAGTGACAGTGGATTGGAGGATGAAAGTGCCACCTCTCCAATGACACTGGACAAACCAACAGTCCATCAAATTTCTCTTCTTCCATAAAAGAATGCAAAACAATGAGTTATTTACAGAAAGTGTGTGAGAAAGTTTGCTACAAGAATGTAAACATCAAAAGGTTTAGAAAATCTTAAAATCACAGGGCGACACTTGCCCACACTTTCCACTGTCCCAGGTTGCTCCAAGCCCTGTCCAACCTGGCCTTGGACACTTCAGGGATGAGGCAGCCACAGCTGCTCTGTGTCCTGTATGTGAAGGACACTGTCACCAGCCACCTCAGGCAGGGGAGGAGTTACCTGGGAGGGCTCTGGAGCCAACACAAACCCACACAAGGTGTCTACAAGCTCAGCTTTTACAGCGTTACCTCCACTCCCCTGTCAGAGCCTTATCTCAGCAGAGGCAGCACATCCTGGGGCCTCAAGTGCTGCCATTCCCAGCCCAGAGCCAAACTCCCTTTCATTGCCTTGTTAATCCATCAGGGTTTGTTTCCTAGCAGCAGATGTTTCCCCAGCCTTCAACAGGGATCCCCCAAAACCAAAACTGACTTTTCCAAGACAGCAAACCAGGCCAGTGTCCATCCCCAGCACAGAGCAGCTCCAAGGTGCAGGTGGCACAGGCTGCCCAGGCCTCCTGTGATCCTGGCTACAAAAAAGGACTGGAACCAAAATGCTCATTTTTCTACTCTTACTCAGTTTGGCAGTAGTTTTACCATACAAATAACCAGGCTCAGAGTCACAAAGCACAGACCAAAAACTGAGCCCCATCCATCCTTTTTTTTGACCCTGTTTATGATAAAGTAGGAAAGTGAAACCCTCCTGTAACTTTCATACATGGAAATTGCTGCCAGCTCTGAGACCCTCTAATGGTTCTGATTCAAATAAACTTCAGTTTAGTTTATTAGTTTAGTTACTATTTAGTTCAGTTATTTTGTTCTGCAGTCACTAAATGGCAGTTGTTGTTCTTCAGATTCCTTCACCTCTTGCCAGTTTTAAAAAATAAATCTGAATTAATTTTGGGTGCTGGTGTAAAGGTGGCACTGCATGGTCTAAGTAAGACCCTGCCCAGATGGATCTGGCAAACTCCTTGACTCCAAACCCAGCTTAAGAGCCTTTCATTGAAATGCCCAAGTAGATTTCATGCCAGGCTGCTCTCAAGCCTTGAGAAAAAAAGCCCCAAACCAACCCAGAACCCTCCAACCAACCAGCACAGAGCAGGAGCTGTCATTTCACTGCAAGTTTATGATCTCAACACGACAGAAAAGGGCCATGATCTTTGGTTTTGCAATAGGTAATTTATTACAGCTTGTTTTAACTAAAACCAACACTAAACACTCTCTGTCCCAAGCTACTGGTGGGACAGCTGTCCTTAAGGAAGTGTCCAAAAGAATGCAGGACACTGCAGCCTTTCCACTGTTCAGAGAAGTAGCACTGCCACCTACTTGGGAAAGCCAAAATCCATAAGCAGGTCACCACTTCCAAGGAAATATTTCTCTGGGTTACCAAGAACAGAGAGAGATCACTGAGGTCACTTTTTTCCTGCCTTGCCTCAGTGTTCAGTTTTTACCCAGATTTCAGCTTGCTGGAGGCAATTTCTTTGGGAGGCAGCACTCAGTTATTGCTTTATGTAAACTGCTGTGTATCAGGAGCTGCTCCAAAGGCCAGGCAGGATCCAGACCCTGTTCCCTGTTTGGATGGAATGGCTCAAGCCAGCCCCAGTGTAAAGGGAGAAGCAGCTCATGAGCAGCACCAACCAACAGAGTCACAGGGGCAGCTGGGGCACCCAGGGCATGGATGCTGCAGGGCTGCAGAGCCCAGCAGGCATTTCTGACCTTCAGGGTCATGGCCACCACCTGGAAGATCAGACAGTCTGAAAATGCACAGAGAAAACCCCAAACATGCAGGTTACCCTGGCTGAGTCCCCACACACCCACCCTTCCTGGGGCTCTGAAAGCCACAAGTGCCCGAGTCCCAAGTCAACACCAACATCTTTACAAAATCTCCACAGCTGCACTTACTGTAGCACTCCCCAGCCCTGTTTTTTTCTTTTGGTTTGGCTTTTTGTTTGTTTTGTTTTTGTAGGGGTTTTTGGTGGTTTTTTGTTTTGTTTGTTTGTTGTTTTCTGGCTTTTTTTTTTTTTCTGAAGAAAAAGTCCACCAAAATAACCCCTTGAGCATTTTGGAGTAATCATGTGATGCCATTTTTGTCTTTAATGGCATCAATAAAAAACTACTTAAAGGAAAACAGCAGATCAGACTGGCTACTGAGCTGTGACAGTGTGAGACCTCCCATGGGTGGGCTCGATGGCCTTCCTTAGCCATGAAAATTCTGTCTGGAGCAGAGAGAAAGTGGCAGGAAAACATTTCAACACAAGAGCCAATGGTGAGTGCACTGCACATGCCCCTGGGCCAAATCCTTGTTCAGAGAAAGCAACAGACAAACAAAAACAGTTCTGGGAAGGTTCTGTTTTTTGAAGAAAAACTCAATCAATCATGAGAAAACTCAAAATCTTCAGAAGAAAAACACAGAAGACAAAACCTGTTACTGGTGACATTTTTTAATTTCTTATGGTCAGATTTTTTTGAAGTAAAACCAACAGAGTAAGACAGAACTAGAGGACAGGCAGTCATATTTACAGCCACTCAAAACTAAGAGTGTAAAAGCAGAGCTCAGTGGTGAAAGAAGCACAGAAGCATACAAAGAATAGTATTTTTTGGTTATTATTAGAATTTTATTATATTATCTTAGCTATTAAAAGAATCTGTTGCATTTTTTGCTGCCCAATTCCAACTCACCAGCTCCCACTCAAAACTACTTGTGATAGAAAAAGTGACATTTTTCCTGTTTGTAGACAACAAAACCACCTGCTTTAATTTTGCCAAACCTTACTGAAGAGTCACAGCACAGTTAACACTAATGCTCTATCTTTTACCATTAAATAAAAAATAAAACAGGGAAAATAAAACAGGCAAAGGGAATAAACCAGACTCAGTCAGTGTAATCATTCAGTTGGATTCTGGATGACAATCAGGAAATAGTCTTTATCTGGAGAGAAAAAAAAAAGAAAATTATTCTTTCACTGCTGGTATTTGTTCATAGACACAGTAAGCTCCAACACTTTTCACATCTCTCTGATGTGCTGTGGGAACTCCAGAGCCCTGACATTCATTCTCAATGAGCAAAACAGGCTCCAAGTGTCAGATCATTTATTTTATGGGTTTTACTGAGAAAAACTCTCAGCTTTAGAAACTGCACATTCCCAAGGCAGCTGAATTTAACCCAGTTTGTGCCAGGAAACTCAATAACTGGCATGTGCCACACATGGTGCATGGTGGGCACTGCACGCTGGGGCTGCAGCTGCTCTTGCTGGAGCAATGCTTATTCCTCTTTCCATCCTTCCTGTGGATGTCTGAGGCTGCCTCAGCACGAACCAGAGCCTGTGTAAGACCTGCCCTGACCCCAGCCTGCCATGGGAACTGCCATCCTCTGCTTGGCCTCTCCACCAGCCCCATCCCAGCAGGGAGCATGCAGGGACGGGGCTGAATTCCTGCCACATGAGCGACCTGCACTCATCCTGCTGCTTCCCAGCTTGGAATTCAACAAAATACTGAGGATGTTTCCTGAAAAGAAGGTTGCTGCTGCTGTATACCATGACTCATGATTGCAGCTACAGTGTGCTCTAATATTTTTCCCAGAACTAGAAAGTCAGGACTGTCTTGTTTTATCACTCAGTCCACAGTTCTGAATGGAAATTGCTCCCAAAATGTTCTTTCTTTTCAAATCCAAGGGTTTTATCCTGAAAAATAAAGCATGAGAGGGTGCAGCATCCTCTCAAGCATTATCTAATACTTTCTACTTTGATCTACACAGAATGAGGGAAGGGATTTGCCACATTCAAACATGACAAAGGAAACTTAGGTCAATGATGAAGCTTTCAACTCTCCAGAAAGTAGAGCAGCTTCTTGGAGAGAAGGGATTATCCAATGTGAACACAAGCAGCAGGCAGACTCCTTCCAGGCTGACAGCGTCGGTTCTAAGTCAGAACAATCCTGCTGGATTCCCAGAGTGCTGCTTTCCCCCTCTCCCTCCTACCTGGAGCAACCATGATTTCGTTTTTCTTGGAGCGGATGCGCAGGAAGGTGAGGTCGTTCTGGGGGTCGAGGTCGCGCACGGTGCTCCGGGCCTTCATGATGAAGCTGTGCATGAGCCCGGCGTACTGGATGGTGCTGGAGTTGTCAATGGTGCTCTTGATGGGAATACCTGCAGGACAGGGACAGCAAGGCTCAGGGACAAACCCCCAGGACCAGCCCTGCACTGGGCACCAGCGGCTCCAACCTCGGCTGCCACTGCACCAGGGGTCAGGAGTGTCCTCTTTGAAGGGAAGAGGAAAACATGAAGAAAAACAAAACAGGAAAAAGCTGAGGTGTGGGACCACAGGTGCAGGTGAGAACTGTTTACCTCTAGTAGCACCAGTGCTTTACTTTTTCATTTTGAGAGTTAAAAATAGAAATAAACTAAACAAAAAGAATCATCTGTAAAGGAGAGAAGAAATACCAATGTTGGCAGTTTTTTCTCCTGACTGGGGACACTTTTTTTCCTGCAGAAAGGATCCCCTACACCAGTTAAATGATACTGAGCTACACCAGGCTGGGATCAGTGATAATGGAGGACATCTGCTGCTGCATCACACAGCTCCAACACTCAGCCCTAAGAGCAGGAGCAGTCCTGGGAGATCCCTGCTTCAGTGATAAGCAGCCTGGAGGGCAGACACACTGTTCAGCCAGAGCTTTACAGAGCTCCCTTACACTTCAGCTACACATTAGATGTGTTTTCCCACCAAAAGCCAGTCAAGCCCCAGCTCCTGGGTCAGAACACAGCAGCCAAGTACCAAATTCTGCAGGGCAGAACCAGGTGTCTGTTCCAGTAACTGCAGCTGCAACACAGAGAGCATAAACCACTCAACCATCACAGAAAAGCAGTGAGCAGGAGCCAGGCTGCATTATGTGATCCTCAGTATATTCACATGTAGCTGCTGTCATCTTTTCTAAGGATTACTTCCAGGTAATATTCAATTTTTGGGCTGCTCACAGTGTATTGAGAATGCTCTGAAGAAGTTGGGTCTGTTGAACTCTCAGAGACTCCACAAAGAGACAACTTGCTGATGAGCTCCACAAGCACTCGACAGTGCTAAAGAACTGGAGCCTGCCAGGCCAGCAGGGTTTTGGACAGACCAAAAGCAAGATTTCCATCTTGTTACTGAGGAAAGTTTTTACAGACTCAGTTTCAAACACTGCCATAATTCAAATATTAGAATGCTTTTGCAAATTATTTTATTTCCTAAAATAATAATGTGAGCTTCCAGAAATTGGAAACCAATTTTCTTTTGCAGCCTGACTACTGTCTGTCTCCTTGGGCTGCAGGAAAACCTCTCCCAAAGCCAGACTCTAAGCTAAGTGCAAGTGGTACAAGCAGCAGCCCTCAAAGGGGGTGGTGGGGTGAGTGACAGGTCAGAAAAGTGAGGCTGACACGGCACCTTCTGAATTAACCACGATGATTCCCTGCACTCCCTTCTGGCTCTGGATTCGCTTCAGCGTTTCCTCCACCTCAGCCTGCAAGACAAAGCACAAATCAATGCAGGGGTACAGAGTTACAGCTGCTCTCTGCCTCCCACCAGAGCTTTAGGATAACGTGGCTCAACACAAAGCAGCACAGGGATGATTAAAAAGCCACTGCCTACACTGGTTTATAGAGCCAAGTGTCTGTACTTGGGTGCCACCTTTTCTGCATGACCTTTCCAGTTGTTTTCCATCTGCCTTCTTCAGTCATTTGTGATTATCATCCTGGAGCTCCCCTCTCTCCTCCTCCCCAAGCCTCCTGCTGAAGGCTTGCAGCTGGAAGCTGCAGTCACACTGCTACAATTTAGGTGTCAAACAAAAATCATTTTGAAAATGGACCTGGAGTTTATGAAAAAAGTAGGAAAAAGATACATTGTGGGTGCAAGATGACCTTCCCCTTTAGCAAATGAATGCCAAAAGCAATTGCAAATAAGAGAAGTGAGAGAAAAAACAATGAATGAACACTCTTTGTTGGTAATTCTGATTTGTGCTGGGATGGCTGCAAGGCTGTAACCACTGCCAATAATTTACAACTTAAAAAAGGAAAAATGTAAATGCAGGCCAAGACAATAGTCCTTCTGTCTGCTCTATAAAAACCATCAAAGGAGGTTTCAGCACCTTCTGCACAACTTTCCTGCTACAAGACACCCATCTAAATCCAATTATGGCATCTGTAGGAGGGTGAGAAACCCTCACACCTGAGCTGATTTCCACAGCTGGATGAGTATTTGGTATTTTTTATTCCCCTTAAAGAAAACAGAAACAAGGAGCATCTTTCAGATCCTGCAAGGCAGAGTCCCCCAGAAATGGTTTAGGAAGGGAGACCAGAATCACCTGAACCAGGACAGGTGAGACCTCCCAGGGGCATTTGGCCAAGGCTGTGTTCCCTGGACACCCTGGGCAGCTCTCCCCACTTCCTCACAACAAACGGGCACCAAGGTCTCACACACCCTGTTCCCTGGGAACAGACCTCATCCAACAACAACAGAGCAAAACAAACACCAGCTCAGCCCCAGCACTTTGCTCAGGGTGCTGTTGGTTACACAGCCTGTGGCTCATAAGAGATGGGAGCCCCTGAGCTGGTCTTTATCAAGCAGAAGTTTTTCTGTGTGATCCAGCACAGAAAAATTCAAGTATTTTCAACAGAACTCTTGATTAATTCTCAATGCTGGACTGTTCTCAAATGGAAGACAAGGGAAATTAAACAAAGAATGAAACAAAAGGGTACAAATGCTGGGAAAATATAGTGGCAAAATGTTAAATCTATTAAGAAACTAAGATCTGATTTCCTGCCTTCTTACTAGTACTATTTAAGTCCTGATTAAATACTTTCCTTCACAGGACCTTAACAAACTTTTCAGATGCAAAGCAGCATCCATAAAGAAGGATACCAGTTCTTAATTTCCCCCTAACACCTTCAGCTGATCTAACTCACAGGTGGGTGATTTGCTCTGACAGTTCAGGGCTGCTGATGTGGGAAGCTCTTGCTGCTCTAATTCCTCCACAAGCCAGTGCAGCTCACCAGACCAAAAAAACAGTACTGAGAACAAAATCACATATTTCATTCATGAAACACACAAACCCCGTTTTAATGAAGGGCTGGATAACTGTAAGAGATAGCACATGGAGGAGGAGAGATGCACTCTAGAAAAGGAGAATAAACACTCCCTCAACACCATTTTGCTGCTGAATATCCTTTGCTATATGTACAACAGCAGCCTGTATCTTCCTGTTTTCATCTGGAATAACTGAACTGCTAGGTTTGCCTAAAAAATACATCTTATTAGATAATTTCAATTTTTCCTCTGCAACTTTGGTCAGCATTTATTTCTTTACAAATTTTGATATACATTTGATCCCCAATTTCATCAACATGCCATAGCCAGCCATCCGTCTGAGCAGGGAGAAACCTCCAACACAATCACAACAGAACAAATACAGCCCCGGTTATTAAACATCCGAAACCAGTCTCTTTTTCCTGACTGCTTCCAGCTTTAGGGCAGTGCCCTGGCAGCCGGAGGAAATGCAGGTTTCGCAGTGAGCGTTTCCCCGGCACGGGCTGGGCTGGATCGGGCGGCGGTTCGGCCTCTCCCCGCGGTGACTCAGGGCCGGGCAGAGCCAGGGCAGCCCCGCGGGGGCAGCGCCGGGACCCGCAGCGCTCCCGGCCCGGGGACCACCGGGCCCGCCCCGCACAAACACGGCCCCCCCCCCCGGAGCCTGACACAGAGCCTGACACAGAACCCGACACAAAACCCGACACGAACCGAGCCGAACCGGGCCGGGCGCTCCCAGCCCCCGCAGCGGGGTCTCGCCTTTACCCGGGCCCCGCCCGCGGGGCAGCGCCTGTGCCTGAGGGGAGCCGGGACCGGCACCGGGACCGCCCCGCCCAGCGCCGGCCGCAGGAGCCCCCGAGGCCCGGGGAGACACAGAGACCCCCGAGGGCGGCACAGGGGCCCCGCCCGGACTCCGCACCGGCCTCACCCACCATGATGGAGCCGCCGCCGCCTCCGCCCCGCGTCGGCCCCGGCGCTGCTCCGGAAGCGCTTGGAGCGCGGGGCGGGCCCGCTCCGAGACACCGCCCCGAAGCCTCCGACCCCTCCGAGCCCGCACAAATACCCCGAGCTCCCGAGGCCGGGGACGCGGTGGTCCCTGATCCCGCCTTAGAGACATCAACCCCATCCTTCCAGTACCTGAAAGGGACTTACAGGAAAGATGGGACGAGTGTATTTACAAGAGCCTGGAGTGACAGGACAAGGGGCGCTTGGTTCACGTTGAAAGAGAGGAGGTTTAGATTAGAGATTTAGAAAAAATCCTTCCCTGTGAGGGTGGGCAGGCCCTGGCACAGGGTGCCCAGAGAAGCTGTGGCTGCCCCTGGATCCCTGGCAGTGTCCAGGGCCGGGTTGGACACAGGGGCTCGGAGCCACCCGGGGCAGTGGGAGGTGCCCATGGCAGGGGTGGAATGAGGTGGCCTTTAAAGGTCCCTTCCCACCCAAACCATTCTGTGTTTCCATGATAACCGGTGTGGGGAGTTCTTTTCCCCCAAAGGGCCGCAACCTCTCAGCTGCTGCCAGAGCCCCCCGGGACAGGGGCAGAGCCTCTCCAAGGCACGGTGCACCCTAAAGCCCGGGGACCTCCCTGCCACAGCCCCGGGGATCCGTGTCCCAGGGTAAAGGTGGGTGCTGCCCCTGCCATGAGAAAGGGAGAGCTCTTCACTCCCTTGGAGGAGGGACTGGGGCTGTGCCACAGTCTGATGGAAAACAAAGTAACACATCCAAGGGCTGCATCCCCATAACCCCAGCTCTGTTCTACACACACAACAGCAGCAGTTGGGACTTTCCCTCTTACCTCAGGCTCTGCTAGAAGTGAAACAGAGTCCCAGAATGGTTTGGGACCTTTAAAGGCCATCTCATGCCAGGGGCAGGGACACCTCCAATTCCAGGTTGCTCCAAGCCCCATCCGAGCTGGCCTTGGACACTTCCAGGGATCCAGGGGCAACCATAGGTTCTCTGGGTGATTTGTGCCAGAGTCTCACAACCCTTACAGGGAAGAATTTCTTCTCAATATCCAATTTAAACCTACTCCCTAACAGTTTGAATGCTCCTTCTTTCGGGACCACAACCCTGGAATCAGCAAACAGACACAGGGCTCACACTGAGCTCCCACAGCGGTCACAGAGAGATGGTATTGGGTGAAATGTAAAACATGTCCTCATAAAATGTTTTTAGATTTTTTTCCCCTCTGAAAGCCAGGATTTAACACAGCAGGTAAGCTCACTGGCCTCTCCAATCTGCCAGAGTCTGCGTTCTCCTTAAAGAAAACAAGATTTCTCCAATGAGCCCTGTCATTTGTGCACTGCTGGGCTGACAGGCTGAGAATCTAAATTGGATCAGGCATTGCCAGAGATCAGGAAAAAATGCTTCTTTAGGATCCAAGAGATATGGCTGTTTCCTCTTCTAGTGGCTGTTTACAGCTCTGCAACCTAATTTAGTTAAATTCTAATCTCTCTTTCCAGTCCAGCAGTGAGTTTTACAGCTTGGCTACAAGAAATCATTTAGCCGTGGATTGATTTAATTTCTGGTCTGTGCAATGGTAAGATTTGGGCAATAGTAAAGATGTGGTGGATAATTTGGGCAATAATAAGCCCATAGCTGCCATCAGACACCCAACCAAACATGGGTTTGCTTAAACAACCATTCCCATCCTGCCATGAACAAAACCTTCAACACTCCCACCCAGGGCTGGTGCTGACATCAGCACCCTCATCATTAAAGCAAATAGAAAAAAAAGTGGTGCAGCTGAGATGTACATTTATCATACACTGCACTGTGATTAATTTTTGCCTTTTTAAAATAAACTTCAGATGTATGTGAAATACCCTTGCAGCTGTACTCATATAAAGCTGCTCAAAGCAGTGTCAAATTTTGGGTTTACACAACTTACTAGGATGCTTTTAAATGGTTCCATTCAAAGCTTGGAGGAAGTGACTCCACACCAAGCTCTCCACTGCAGAAAAAGGCAGTTGTTATTGCATGTATTTGCCTGGCACAGAAAATCTTCTTGGGATTTGCTGCTCCTGACAAAATCGAGTTAACTGAGCCTGTGGGAACAGCTGGGAAAGTCAGCAGAGGGAGAACCCAGTGGGAAGGGCTGCAGTAGGGAATCTCACCCTCAGGGAAGGATGATCACTTTAGGGATCATTCGACCAAACTGCACAGAATGAAGTCCCTGAGACAGCATCACAAAATTAACTAGGTTAGTTTTGGTTGGAAGAGACCTTTGAGATCATCAAGTCCAGTACTGTATGACCCTAAGACCTGATGGGACATCCCTGTGAGCACGGAGGGAACTGGAACCTCACTGCAAAGCCCATCTCAATGTCCTGGCAAAGCTTGTGGCCCTCAGGAGAGGCCCTCATGACAGAAGAACCTCAGTGCCACCTCCCCCTCAAGGAGGATCAGGGACACCACAAGGCTGGTTGGTCTCACTGGAGCTTTTCCCCTCCTTTGTGGCATTCTGCCACTCCAAACCCTTGCAGTGTCACTCCTCACTGTTCCTATCCCTGCACCAGTGCTGCACTGGGATGTCACAGCTGTGCCTCCTGCAGAACCTCCCTCCACCCCATCTCCCTCAGGCCTCAGCAGCCTCACAGCCCTCAGTGGCTCCTCAGGGCAGTATTCCCAAGCACTAAAAATCCACAAATTGTGTCGAAAATCTCCTCTTCAATATCCAATCCAATCAATCAGGGTGGATGAGGTCTTGGCATGAACTGTTACTGAAAAATTCTAGTGGAAGGACAAGTCCAGGCAGCCTGACCCTCACCCCAGGAGCACACAGACAATTCATTTCCACCTGGATATTCTGTCACACATAAGGAATGAGGACCAGACCACCAGCTCCTTAAGTAGTTTTATAAAAGTATTTGACTTACTGAGATACTGTTACAGTTACCTGAGTATTTGAAATTACAATGCAAGGAAATATCGACAATGAATTTCAGTACAGTATTTTACAATCCAGTGCTGCTGATCCCAGTTTCTACATGAGTTCACTAGAGCACATATACACAAACAGTGATTCTTGGAGAAAATTAAAAGACACCACAAAAAGGGGGCTGGAGATACCAATATAACAGAGTTGAGATTACAAATCCAGTGCAGCATGTAGTAAAATAAAATTTTTTAAAAACCCAAAAAAAAAAAACCCTAACCCCCAAACAATTTTTTATTTTTCTCAAAATAATAAAAAAGGTTGTTTTTTTTTTAAAGACAAGCAACTGGATTAAAAAAACCCCAAACTTCCATACTAGATCAGATAAAGAATGTATTTACTGTGCATGTCATTAGTAAATGAACAGTTCCTGAGCTACTTGTAACAATAAGGCTTTGTTAATTCTCAGTATTTAATTTTCTCATGTCATTCTCATGAAGGAAAATTCTAAATAAAATTACTTTTCATACTTGGTAATTAGGATCAACTGACAGTTGCATATGAATGTACATTTGTGACATATTATGAATTTATGCAGCTCAGGTAGCTAAAACAGTTGAAGCAATGGGAGACAAATTAATTAATCTCTGCTGAAAATCTCACTTGTAAATCCAATCCACAAAAACCTGTTATCTGGGATAGCAGCTGCTCTGGGCTCATCCCTGTATTGCTTCACCAGATCCCCAGAAAGAACTGAAAAGTGCACCAGTGGCTTGTATAATTTCTTTTAACTTATACACAACATGCTGTAAAAATTTAACAGTTGTTAGTATTCACAAGTCAAATGCCTAAGGAATCTAAACTTGTGCCTTCAGAAATATTGTCAATGTAATCCTGTAAAGTTGCTTTAAACTTTTTCTATTTGGCCAAATCTGATGTTTCACTGATTATTTTTCCCCTCAATGAATTCTTTAATTGCAATATTTTAAAATCATATCTGGTGCTTGGAATATCCAGCCCCCTTTCTCCCATCCTGGTACAGCAGAAAAGACATATAAACATGCCATTTAAATTAAAGAAACAATGGAATAAGTGGAATCCTGGACATCAAAAATATATACAAGCAGGTATGTTTTTCCTGAACTAAACATTTCAACCATAAAAATATTCAACAGCCAAACCCTATAGAACTAGGGCTAAGGCTATTTCAATTATAACTACTCTTTATTTTAAAAATATAGGGCTGACAGCCTTTTGGGTGATATTTATACATGAACAATAGTTCTAGGTTCCCTACACGAATTGTAAAGCAATATGCAGAACATAGACTATTTTTCATAGCTTAACCTTGCATTATCTTGCTTAATTTAATCTCTCTTGTAAATATGTTAGATAACTACATTTCACTGTAAGAATTAATATAAACAGAAAATATATATAAGGCTTTTATTTCTTCTCATGAGCTGTATACGGTCATAGATCCAAATATAGTGGAAGTTGGCAATTCTCCTCCCAGTTACACCTGAAGGTGAATTCTCACCATCAGTGAAACTTTAAATGAGGGGCATTTCTGTATCATCAGCACCTCTCCCCAGGCCTTCCTTCAATTAAGCCTGACAAGTCCCACCCTCCTGCCTTCCCAAAGCATTTATCACTGAGCCCTGACATACTTGTGAAGTCAGCTAAAACCTGTAGTGTCTTGGTTCTTAGGCCTGAATCAGTTTTTCCCTCTTGCAGTTTAGATGGATAAGACAGCAGGAAAGAAATACTCTTTTCCAGACTGAATGTTCAGTGTTTCACTTTCCCACTGTCCTGTTTCAGCTCTGTCATCTGAAAGAGTCTTAAATGCAGCTCCTGCCCCAGTGCTCTGAGCTGCAGTTTGCTTTAGTATGTGCTACATGTTATTTCAAGTGTCACGTCTCTCACTGTGGCTACAGCTCATTTCACTGGGGTCTGACTTCCTCCCTTCAGGGGAAGGGAAAGGGCTGACCAGACCCAAAAAGTGCATTCAGTCTAAAGGAGCAGTAAAATGCAAAATGTTATTGTAAACCAGAAAAGAATTAACAGATTCTAAAAGGAAATAACAGATGTTAATTCAACAGGAACTCGCTACAAAACTTACTAGCTGTAAGCAGCTTAGGGTGAATTAGCTTAGAAACCTCCCCAAAATCTTTAGTTTCAGACTTTATAGAACTATTTACTGATGCTCCAGCTTCCCAAACACCTGGAATCCGTGTCTGAACTTTCTAATCCTCTTGGCCTCAGCCAGCCTCGCACATCAGTTCATCCACAGAAATGATGAGCAGGATCATTTTTTCAATCCAGTTGTTTTGTGCTTCGTCCTGAGAGCCAAAGGAACTCTTCGGAGCAAAGTGACTGCAACATGTAGGAAAAACACCGAGGGTAATGTCCATTACCACTGCTGCCAAACAGCCTGCAAACAGCAGCCTCAATGGAATCACTGCAATCCCAGCTGGGCTTGTCTTTTGCAAAACAAATGAAGTACCACAGTGTTAATATTGATTTCAAAGTTCAAACATGTCACACAGCAAAAGCTCAGAACCCTTCAGAGGGCACAGAGCAGTGTTCCAACAACTTTGGGCAGGTGTCTCTTTTGCTGACAGGAGCAGGGTTGGGATAAACCAAAGCGAAGCTATGCTCTGGATTTGTGCCACAGTTTGACATCCCCTTAACAGCAGCTTCAGTCCAGCTGGCACGTGAGCAGACTCCAGGCAAGGAAAAACAGTCTGGCCACACTTGAGTTAGAAAAAGGAGCTTAAGGATTGGAGCTGCTCATGGCACAGAGGGGGATCCAGGCTGGCTCTGACACTGCTGTTAGGAGGCTTAGGATGCTGCTGCAGCATTGCAGCTACCAATGAACTTCCCAGTGCATCAGTAGCAAAAATGCTACTAAAAAGGAAAGACAAAACTATTGTTAAAAATCTGTCAGTCATTAAGGACACATTCTAATTAATGAATGGTAAAACAAAGCAGAGCCCAAAGCTGTATCAAACCTCTACTTCAGTCATTAGTCGCTTGTAGCCACATCGGATTGCGCATTTGATTTCTGAAAGTGCTCAGCAGAAATCCAGAGTTAAGGTGGATAACCTCAGGATAACATCCATTTATTTACACATTAGTACTGTTAAATAAATCCAAGTCATGTCTACTTTACAATGAAGTGTGCAACAAGCAGAAGAAGTGAAGCACATACATCGTGTTGGGTTCACATTCTTCAAGGTGCAAATTTCAGCTACTCTTGTCCAAATCCTTCTGTTTCTTCAATTGCAAATAACAGCTTTTCCTTCAACTGCTCATAATTTTTATATGGTGGAAGGTCTAAGCGATTGAAACTGCAAAATAAATAAAAAAAATTATGTACTGAGGGAGAATTCAATAGGAAGAAAATCCATTATGAATATGGGTGATTAGAATTTTTGCTGTGGAGACTGATACTGGGATTTATACCCTGAGAAAAGCTGACTACTGATATAAATGTATGTATTTCTGAGGGCAGAGGTTAGTATTCAAGTGCTGAGACAGTGACAGTTTTCATTAACTTTTCCTAGTTGGAGGAAAACCAACCTCTAGGTGGTTAATTAGAGTCATCATTCAGATACGAAATTTTCAATTTGTGTGGTTTTGCCTACCCAAAGAAAAAAGGAGAAGTGACCTTTTCTCTGGAAGTGTGTGAATGTGGCTATTTTACTAAGCAGTGCAGTGATAACAAAAGATAGTCCCAACCTTGTTAAGACACTACTGGTAATGACTTTAATTGTTCAGTAATATATTACACAAATCCATGGAATTCCCAGTGGAATCTATTCCATGCCACAAGAGCTTTTCACAAGTTCAGCTATCATTCAACAACATAATTCACTGGTGTAATTTGTATTTGCTTCCACGGAGTCTCCACCATTTCAGCATATTACCCATTTACTAAAATGTCACAGCAGACTGTGGTCACCAAAACCAGAGCAATAGCAATATTCTGTTTTGTTTTGTACTCACCAGGTATGACTTCTGGGTAACCAGTTTTCCTTTCCAACTTTTTCGATACAGAATTTTTGGGGTCCATTGCTCCCTGTAACAAATTCCAATAGACAAGGCATAGTCCAGCTACCTTTCTATCATTGTAACACACCTGAAGCATGCAAGGCTTAAATAAAGACAGGATTACACTTATTTGCACAGAGAAGGAACATTTGTCTCACTCTACAGCTCTGCCTGGATCAAAGTCTACATGTGGAGAAATGCATCAATCTGGAGTGATTTTAAAGTGCAATAAATAGGTGTAAACATTCTTTCCATCTCTTTCCATCACAGCTCAAGTATATGCATGGCTTACAAAACAGCATTTAACCTAAAACTCATTAAGAATGCCATAAATATATAATTAGGTTCCTTTTAGAAGTGTATCTCCTGCATTAGAAGGGTTATTAATACACACCCATGAGGTCAGCAAATCCTCCCACTGGCAATCTGCAAGTTCCAGTCACAAACTGCAAGAGTCTCATCCTCTTCTCATTATCTATTTCTTTCACAAACTGAAAAACAGTAATGGAAAGAAACATTTAGGGATAGATTCAATCTTCAGATTTTTACATCATCACCATCCACAGATGAACAGTAATGTAGGGACAGCTGGGTTAGCAGTAACAGTTTCTATCTGCATTCTGCAGGTGTGCTCAGTGTTCTGACCACTGTTCAATGAGCTGTGCTCTGTGACTTCTGCTGGTCTGAGAATAAAGCAAAATCTGCAAACCTGCCAGAACCACACAATCTGCCTGCTGGTCCTGGTGTAGTGCCTGTAGATGGTGTGTCTCTGCCAGTCATTCAGGTCAATCTCTTGCATTCCACAGAGAAGCACCTTTGGGGCAGAAAAAGGGAAATAAGCAGAGGAGTACAAATTTCCACTTTCCTTTTATGACCTTGCACACAGCAAAAGAGAACAAATGGACCCCCACTTAGCAGCATCTGCAAAAACAGTGCACTTGGTTTTAATTCTAAACTTCATCCAAAACTTCTATAAACAACGACTGATGATGAATTGGTTCAAAGACTGGTTCATGAAGTGTATTTGGAGAGGTCACAAATTAGAGAGCATCTCTGTTGTCAAAAATGGAGTAATTGTTTGCAATTTTAGGAATAAATTCTCCCCTGTGAGGGTGGGCAGGCCCTGGCACAGGGTGCCCAGAGCAGCTGTGGCTGCCCCTGGATCCCTGGCAGTGCCCAAGGCCAGGCTGGACAGGGCTGGGAGCAGCCTAGGACAGTGGAAGGTGTCCCTGCCTATGGAAGGGGGCTGGAACAAGATTATTTAAGATCCCAATCCAAACCATTCTGGGATTCTATTCAAGCCAGTTTATCTTTGCCCAGCCATACAATTCTTCACTAGGGATGGGATATTTTGTTTTGATGGCTTTACTTTTCAAACTGAACAGATGATTCAGAAAGTCTAATTTTGAGTGATCAAACCCAAACCAAGAACTTAGCCCAATCTATATGCAACCATCCATTGCATATCTGGCTTTATCTCTCAGTCTGTCAAGTTACTCATTCTTTGAACACAGGCAAATCAAAGAATCACAAAGTAAGAAATTTCTGCTGACAGAATCTTGGCATTTAGAAACATCTAAGTTGGCTGCAAAGAGCAAAGTTAAGGAAAACACATTGATCTAATACTATTCCATGAAGTTTCCCCCATATTCCCTATAAAACACTTGTCAGCCTCAATGAGTTCTGCTCTTCAGATGTACTGACTGGAGTTTATTTTATGTGTAATGACCTGGATCCAGCAATAGCCAAGCAATCCTTTACCTCCAGCTCCTTTGCATCGAAATACTGCAAATACTGTTGTGGCAGTATTTCATTGAAGCCTTCAAAGAAAGCCTGTGTCTGCTCCTCAACACCTCGGGACAGTCTCCATTCTGCCACTAGCCTGGAAAAGAAGACACACCAAGATCATTTAAATGGTTCATGTTTATCCAAGTCCACATCTTTGCCTATTTTGAGATGAACTGTAAGCTAAGTTAAAAAAAACATGGAAAGTCTGGAAAGTTCTGGGGATAGAGCACCATATAATTTTATCAGCAGCCTTTACTCTTTGCAAATGATTGCATTTTTTCTCTAAATCACCCTAAGTGTTCAACTGTTCTGCTACAGAAGTATTTTGGACTTGAAGAGGAGGCAGCATCTCTTCACTGATTACATTAATGAGAGCACAGCAGTCCTGAGGTGTTTGAAGATTTTTCTGATATTCTCCCCAGAAATCTCAGTTGTTATCCATGTCTAGGTAGAAAACAAGTCAAGTTGTACTGGTGAAGAGCAGCAGGACTGCCAGCTTACCAAGCAGTGACTATGTCCATTTGGAAAGTTCCATATTTGTTTCTGTTAATCATGAAACTTTGCTCTGTGGCAGAAACTCCACTCTCCATTAATAAAAGGGTGAAAAGCAGGCAGGAGCTCGGAGAACCTGAACCCAGGGAGAAGCAGATATTATGCTGAATTCAAGCCTAACCTGTCAGGAGCCCTGGATTCTAAAGGAGAGGTGGCTATTTCTCATTTCAGTCCTAGAAACTTGGGGGACTTAAAGCAGGACTTGGAATAAGACAAAAGAATCTGAATGAAACTCTAATCCAAGCTCTCCCTGGGTTCCTAGGAACTAGAGAAGAATGATTTCCTGCAGATCCTCCCTCCTGCCAAATGCCAGCCTGTTTCTGGTGCAAACATCACCTCTTGTGTGAATCATGAAATGTCTGCAGATTTGTCATGTGATGAAAACAGAGCCCACTCCCAACTCCCTCCCCTGCCCATGGCAAAGCCTTCACAGAACACAGTGTAACAAAGAGGAAAATTCTCTGTGATTCAGTTTAGTTTGTGCCTGCAATGTGTGACAGCTTTTTTTGCAAGCACATCCTCCAAGCTTTTATGTTGAAGTTCACACCTTAAGTCAGAGCTGCTGTACTGCTGCACACTGAGGAGGGAGGGGATATTTCAGGACAAAGCAGGTCACTGTCCACATGTTTATTCCTTAACCACTCTTAGGCTCCTTCACTCTTAATCTATTGCTTTAAAACATTTTGGTGCTGCAAATATGATCCTTACTTTATGACAATACAACCTATGACATCATTCAAAACACTGTTACAACTACAAGACCAGTCTAGATAAAACTAACAGCAATTCCAAGTATCTTTGAAAAATAAGAATCTTCACAAAAACATCCAAAAATGTTCTCAAAAAAACCCCAACAAAAAACAACCCCTCAAACCCCCACATGAACCAGAAATGGCTGCCTAGAACATCAGCAGGCTACAAAGCAATATAATTACAGTAATAAACAGATTAACATTTCATTAAATATATGACAGCCACAATTCTTGTCATGGTATTCTGTTAAACTGAGGTAACTAGGAAAAAAGTGGACTTTCTTCTAACCATGATCTTCAAGAAAAGTGGATTTTAGAAATTTATTTCTATCAATATTCCTCTTTCAAATATGGGATTCAAACACTTGCCACTTGTTGCCAGCATCAGCAGTTTCTCAGCAATGCTTTAGATGATACAGACAGTCTTTTGTTGCTAGAACTCAAAGAAAGAAAATGACAGAGTATTTTAAAGTCTTCACTTATTCTTACCTGATGTAGTCTTCTTTATTTTCTTCTGTGACCAGAATGTTGCTACCATTTGGCTTCAAATCATGGCTTTTGATTTCACCTAGTATTTCTTTATCCACAGAAAAAAACATTTCCAAGCCACATTCTTCAATATCATTCTCTCTGGAAGGAAAAAAATACAGTTTTAAATAACTGTGTTGAGAAGTTGCACACAGCAGAGGAGATGTTTATGAAGAACCTAAAGGTAGAAGGTTTGGAGTTAAACAGTCAAGATAAGGAAATTTCTTTACACAGTTATTATGGCCTTGCCAGAAGCCCTGGAGTTTATATGTTGATTTATGCTTTTGGAAAGTGAAGAACTGCCTGTATATACAGAGGTTTTGATGATGGTTTTCCTCCAAAATCAAGTGCAAAATCCAGATTTTATTCTGACCCATAACACAGCAATGCCAGTCTTGAAAACATGGCTGTGGTTTATTGAGCCCCATGATGGAACTGCACTTCTGAACTTCATCTTTCCAAAATATACAGTGCTGCATGAAACCTTGGCTGAGGAGGGAAGGTTTCAGATGAAAGGCTGATTTTATTTCATCATCCATCCCTTTTAAAGTGAAAGCTACATGCTCTAGCTCAGTTTGGGCACTGAGGCTTGGCAGGTGACCTCTAAAAGTTTCCTTCCAAACTCAGCCAATCTCTGAAATCCTCAAATTTATGGGAATGAGAAAAAGAGCCCCCTGATACAAGTGCCAAGGAATTCCTCCTGCAAAGTTATAAAATCTGCTTTTTGGTGAGGAACAAAATCATGTCAGTCCTGGCAGCCATGGCTCTTCTCCCCTGTAAATGTGCAGTCCTTTCCTCAGGGTACCTCCAGCAGCTCTGCAGAAATGCAGGCCCAGCTACACTGGAGCTTGGCTCTGGACTGAGAGGACTCTGCAGCCCTTGCAGGTCTGAAGCCTTTTCTCCACTTTTCACATCCTTAAGGGATTTTTCAAAGGGGAAAAGCCTTTTCTGCACTCCAGCCTGGAGTTCTATAACTACAGAAATGGCTTTGAATTAAAATGAAGGCACATTAGCAGCACATCCATGGAGTACAGAACACACTACACTGAAAACCCAACAAAACTCCTGTCTCAATTCTTAAACATCTCATGCTGCTTTCTCTGCTCCTCAGTATTTAATATGAACCTTCCAAGAATCACCACTACAGGTGAAAATCTTGGCTTTTATACTTAGTTTTGGATTTCAAAACCCAATCTATTCTCACACCTTCTATGAAGTTTTCAAATCATGTTTAGCACTATTGTTAGTGTGATTCCCAAGTGAAATGTTTTGTCTCTAGTCACAACAAAGACTAATTTTTCTGTGAAGCTTTTTTATTATAGCTGAAGAAAAAAAATTACTCAGTTTGCCTTTTTCTTCTAATATATTTGATATTTTTAACTGAAAGAAAAAAAATCTGTTACTGAAATAAATGGTGCATATCAACCACAAATTAAAACATGGGACGTCCTCCTATGACAAAATCAGTACAAAATTACAATGCTTTAGAGATCAAAGGGCCTTTAAAAATGATTTTTTAAAATATCTGTAATACATAATTCCAAAATAATTGTGGTGTAGAAACTTCACATTCTTTTTACTTGCCAGTCCCTGGAGAGGACTTTGCAAAAGAGTGGAAGAGGAGGACTCCACAAGAGCAGGGACAGAGAGGTGCCTGAGCATGCAGACATGGAAGGCTGCAGGTAGGAATGGTCTGGAATCATTAAGCTTTGGGCAAAAATACCAGGACAGCTAGTACTTCTTTAAAGCATTAAATCTTCAATACCAACCTTGAGGTCAAATTGCAAGTGTGACTAACAGAAGAACTGTGTGGTAGTAAATAATAAACTACATTTGTTAGCTTCATGTTATTGTAGCACTAAACACCTTATTTTCTAACTAAACCAGTACTAGAGAAACATTAAATGGGTATTTCCTGATTTCTTTTAATCAGTATCTGAAAAGCCTCAGTCAAATTTACTCAAGCCATTTTATTTGCAACCACATTCAACCACACCTGTATGCCTAACTGGAATTAATAACAGCCAATAAAAACACAACACAAGATGCTGCTCAGAATATTCAATGAACCAGAAAGAGTCTGCATGAACAAATCATTCTTTGTGTATATAAAGTCACAGTAAAAATTCCACACTGTTCTGCAATGTTAGATTAAGTTCTTCTGTGGGGTTGTTAGTAATACATTTATACCTACTTCCTGGAAGAAGTGAAAGCCAAAAACATTGTATTGCTATTTCAAGAACAAAACAAAGTCAAACTCACTTTACCCAGATGAGAGAGTTGTAAAACTCTGGGTCAACAGATTCTAAATCCTTGAGTCCTACTGCCTTGTTTAGGATACGTTTATAGAATGGCAGAGAGAAACCAGTGTCAATGAACTTCCCATGGAACAAAGCCTGAGGAACACAAAAACAGAAATAATAATGCAAAGGATGCTTCAGTACTCACTATGACAACACTCTGTTCTCTGTGCCCATGAAATCTGACAGCCAAAGAATTAAACCAACCTGAGTACCATCACTGCCAATATGCTGAAGTAGCTTATACCAACAGCAATTATAGCCAAAACACCTGATACTGTCAGCTCAAAAATGGATTTTTATCATTATCCATCTGATGGCACAGTATTTACTTATAGGAAAATTCCAGGACAGACCTGCTTCCTGCTTTAGGACTTACCATGGCAATGAACCTCCCAATGAATCTGAAGTATTTCAGGTGGTCTGGGTTGATGTAGGAGGCTGGGTTTATCTGTAAGCAGTAATTATCTTTCCCTGCATATTCAAACAGGCAATACATGGGGTTCAAGACTTCATGTGACAACAGAAAGAACCACTCCCTGAAATCACACAAACAATAAAAACACATTTCAAAATAAATCACAGCAGAAATTACTGTAGCTAACTCATGTTGACTCAGGCCCTTGTTGGGCCTCCTTTCCCAGAGAGCAGCTGACCTACACTGACACCAAAGGGAAACCACAGCAAATTACAAATGAAAATGCAAAGTTGCAATGATACACAACTGTCAGTGGTTTGGATAAAACCCACTCTTATCTAAATGAGCACATTACAAGTGTACCCCTGATCTAAACATCCAGGGCTGGGGAATGCCAACTAACATATGCACTTCTCAGTTACATTCCAGTCAAGACTTTGCATTTAATGTAGACTTCTGTTCAGTTTTTCAATAAACTCTACTTTGACATTAACAGTTGGGTCAAAGGATCACTTTAGTTCAGTAAACTGCATCTCTTTAATCATGGAGATGATTAAATAACTCCTAATGCAAACTGAAAATCATTTTACACAGTTTTAAGACATGCAAACATCTTGCAGAACTGCTTTCCTCAGATGTTCCAAGCTAAGGAATAAACTTCACTCCTACTGTGAAAGCACTGCAGCTCAGTACTTTGGGGAAGCCTTCACATCTCCACCAGCAGAACAAGTTATTATCTGTCATTTCAGGGTAGTTTACCTTGCCACACCTCCATAATCTAAACCTTCTTCACCAGGGAAAATAACCCATAAACGTCTCCGGAGATCCTGAGGGCTGAAGCTCATTATCTTAGTGAAAGAAAAACAATCAATTATTTTTTAAGAAAACAGCTATAAGCACTGGTTAGAATTATTACTATTGTCTAGCAAGCATTTAATAATTTGGAAAAATTTTAATCAGGGTCTACAGACCTTAACAAAACCTTAATATTTTAACCTTAGGTCGACAGAGATTAGTAAGAATTTCACTCCTAATAATGCAAATAGAATTAATCATTTTTGTTTTAAAAAAAAAATTCATTTCAAGACAACCAGACTCAGATCAACTTAATATATTGTTTATATGTAGACCATGCTAGTACAACACATTGTGAAGAAAAATGCATAAACATAAGCACAACACAGAAACATCCTGAGAACGGGGTGCTGCTCTGCCCCAGCAGTCTCCTCAAAATCAACTCAGATTTTAAATCATTCTGAGAGGAAAAAAAAACCCCAAACCACCTTTGTCAGATAAATCAGTGCCAGAACAACATATATTAGCATAATCTTGTAAGTGTGAATGCAGCCTAACTAATAAATTAATATTTTTTGTTAGTCTAACTTAAAGTAACATTAGCAAGATAGCAAAGGTTCAAAAATGACATACTTTTCATACCCATTACTCCCACGTTTCAATACAATACCTGCTGAAATGAGTCCTCAAATAATGTTTTCCTGCTCACTGTGATCTTTATGTGCTGTGGCATTGCGAGTTGCTGAAAGGAAATTTTTTAGATGTGAAGGGTACAATCACTTAAAGTTTCCACTACTCAGTTTGGACTGCTATTTGTTGTATATATTAAAAAGTACAGTTCAATTTCATCAATCAATATAAAACAAACCCAGCAATCAAGGTATGTGAATTGCAATTTAATCCAAGAATAAATTGTTTCCAATGCAGTGTCATTTACAGAGACATGAACACACCTCCAGATGCTGTTCAGAGCAGGTTAAATATTGCACTCCAACAAGATACTGGGAAACATGAAGACCAATACATGTCCCAGCTGAGGAAGCCTTTCTACCCCAGAATTGATGAGACACATGAAGAACCTCTCCTATAAGAAAAGGCTGAAGCAACTGGGATTGTTCAGGGTGACCTAACTGTGGCCTTCCAGTACCTGGAAGGGACCAACAAGAAAAATGGAGAGAGACTATTGACAAAGGCCTGGACAGGACACAGGGAATGGCTTCCCACTGCCACAGGCAGGGTTAGGAGGTGTAAAATCCGGGGATATTGGATATTGGGAAGGAATTCCCAGCACCTGGGAGGGAGGGCAGGCCCTGGCACAGGTGCCCAGAGCAGCTGTGGCTGTCCCTGGATCTCTGGCAGTGCCCAAGGCCAGGCTGGACAGGACTTGGAGCAACCTGGGCTAGTGGAAGGAGTCCCTGCCATGGCAGGGGGTTGGAATGAGATGATCTTTAAGGTCCTTTACAACTCAAACCATTCTGTGATCCTATTAATTTAATAAAAAATTAGAATATTCAGGCTGTACTGCACAAAATCCCAAGTGAAAAACGAGGCTAGTCTCTTCACTATTTTCAAAGGGTAATTGACTCTTGAAAACTGGGACATTTAAACCAAAAACTTTTCCCCCAAACATCAAGTTACTTCATCTCTTGATATAAGGACCTTAGAGGACCAAGACTGACACACTGAATTTGATATTATGTTAGAGCACCCTGTGTGCACCACAGCATATTCCTCAGTGCTTAGACATGTCTGTTGTGTGGCAAATGCCCTGCACTTTCTGCCAGAAGTGGGTATTCACAGAGAAAGCAGATGTTGTATTAACTCTTAAAAAACTGTGCCTCCATATATTCCTGTATTAACAGCAGCAAGACAACGCTAGTCAGAAACCCACCACTTCAAAAAAGTGGAGAAATTGATGTTTTCCTTTATTCTAAAACACGTTAAAGCCAAAAGTTACATCACTTTAAAACTTACACGAGATTATACATTCCCTGCATTCACTCTTCCTAATTAAACTCACCTTTCACCTTAGAGTAGTTTGATTCCCTTTATTGGAAGGCACTGAAGAAGGCATTGAAAGCGTGTAAGCAAAACCAAAAATGCAAGCAAATATTGTAAAAAAATGAATCCATACCTGACACCAGAATCTGAAATAATGGACCTTGGCCTTGAAATCACGCACATAAGCTATCTGGGGTCCATTGTCCCTGCAAGCAAAAGGAGGAAAAGAATGAATTTCCAAGTGTTTTTGTAACTGAAGTAAAAGCCTGCAGATGTATTAGTTATACAGCTGTGTGGTCTAGCTGGCTATCTAGTCACATTTTTTGATTTTAGGGTGTAATTTCTTGGTTTTAAACTAAAAAAATCCTCCTTCGTAAACTGTGGAATGCTTAACAGTACATTTAAACCACTACCTGAACATTAACTGTAAAAAAAGATTCTAACAATAAAGAAAGGACGACATTCAGTTAACTTGGGAGGTAGATTCTGGTTTCAACTTCATTCTGGTTCCTAAAAAAAAATCAGAAAAAGAAAAGGTTGGGTCTCTTTTAGAGAAGGAAGGGATTTGGTCATTAACAATACAGATGCAGCTCCTCCACTACTCTCAAATCTCACGTATTACATGGCAAGAAGGATTCTGCAGTGTTTAGAACTCTGGTTTCTTCAGGGACTTTCAGTGAATGAAAAATCCCAGGTAATTAAGAAGCATTGCTCCATGTAAACCTTCCTGCCTAGTAATAATGTAGTAAGAAGCAAAAAATAAATATTTAAAAAATTATGTATGCTAAACTTGACTTTTGAAACTTTAGCAAAATGTTAAGAACACTTACAGAGCAGACTTGCCCGTGCGGGGATCGATGTACGTCGTGGTTCTTCTATTGTGATCCACAAAATAGGGAATTCCATCCACAGTAAATCTCATTTCCCAGCCCTCTGGCAAGGGCTTCTCATTTAACTGACTATGGATACAAGAAGATACATGGTAACTGATCAACTGAATCCATTATGTTGATGGAGCAATACCTGAGACAGTAAACATCTTGGAAAATCTAGAAAGTCTACAGATTGAGAAAGTTTCTCTTTGGATTTATTTTAGCTCCCCTCCCCCCGCCAAAATTTGCAGTCAGCTCTCAACTAGACCAAAAGGACTGGTGAAGTAAGCACTATCTCATTTGCTTGCAATACCTTAAATAAAGGCAAGAAAAAACCTTAAGGGAAAAGTGTAAGTAAGGTCTATTGTTTCCTTCACAAACAACAGGATTCTATCTTCTAACTATGAGGTTTTTACTCAAAAACTGATATAATTTTAATAAGCACTTTTTGGTACCTCATGAATAATCACAGCAGCCAAAAATGTTTCAGAATGACAAAATTAAAAGAAAATTCCAGTCCTGATCATGTAAAATTTTTTGCCAATTTTTTCCAACTCAGTTTTGCTGTATACAAAAGTAGATCTCAATATATCTGGAAGACCTGAGCAGTATCACTGTGAAGTGCTCCCCAGTGGCCTTCCTCCATAAACTCCATGTTCTGACTGTGCAGCCCAAACATTCTGTTGCTGGGATGCTCCAAGAGTAACTGCTCTCCACAGCTACAGCTGTGACCCCTCTCACACAGCCTTGGCTGTCCCCCTTCCCCTCCTTCCTGTTGGACAGGTGAAGTTGCTTCAGCAGACACATTTTCAGCTCAAACAGCAGCTGGGACTGAACACACTTCATCCTCGACCTCCTGCCTCCATTCCTTACCTCAAAGACTTTGCAGTGACAGAGCTCAAAATAAACAGAACTCCTGTGTTGCTAGTAGTGCCTCAAGTTCTCTGTCTCCTTTATTCCTCCTTTTTTAAACAGGTGTGAGGAAAGGTGCTACAGTTTTTTGGGTCATCTTCTTTCTGTCTCCTACCCATCCCCAGATGTGTTCAAGGCAAGGTTGGATGGGGCTTGGAGCACCCTGGGATAGTGGAAGGTGTCCCTGCCCATGGCAGGAAGGTAGAACAAGATGGGCTTTAAAGTCCCTTCCAACCCAAACCATTCTGGGATTCTGTGACTGTGAGGGAAACAACCAAAGTCTCACTCTAGACTCTGCACCATCCCATCATCATACAAAGGAAATCCTTTCTTCCTCTAATGACACAAATGTTTAGACAAATGTAACTGATTACTTATGAAAAGCAGAAGCTTTTCTACTGGGGAATGAGTTCATTGTTTACTGTTGACCAAGGCTTTCCTGGTAGCTGTAGGATGACACAGCAATATTGTGACAGTTTCCATTTTGGCCAATATCTCAACTTTTTATTGAGCTCTCTGATGTGTGCATAGCACAATCCATGTCTCACCTGTGGGCAGGAATTCTTGGCTCACTCTACTCTCACTTACTGGGCTACATTTTAATTTAATTTACATTTTCATCATACATGCAGCTTCAAATGATTTCTTACCCCTGACTCCTGGGGTCTTCCCACTGAGTGATTCGTGTGTTGTGATTGACAAAATACACTCTGCCATTGCTGTCAGTTCTTTTTTCTGAAAATATGTAAAAGGAGAACAAATTAAATTCCTTCTTTAACAGATTGTTGAGACTACATCACATATACAATATAAATCACCACTCAGCCTCTCCTGCTCTCAGGTTTCTCTGTACCTCCTCTGATCCAACATATTTTCACTTTCATTGACGTTACTCCTTACTATGTAATTTATTTTTCAATTGTAGGAGAAATTAATTGGAAACTGAAAACTGTGAGCTGTTTTCTCCACAGGAAACTTCAGCTGTTTCAAATATTATGATGTGCCTGACAAGCAACACAGAAAGCAACACAGAGGAGGGAACAGATATACACAGAAGTATCCAGAAGGTACAAAGGGGCTTCAAGTTCACTTTATAGCAGGGAATAAAACACAGTCAAATGCAGTTTCCAAGAAAACCCATTTATGTTTTCTCTCAGATGAACCACGGGCATACACTGCCTATGACAAATGCCCTCTGTACCATTCTGCAGCTCTTCATACCATTTTTATTTAGTGTTGCAAGAGAAACAAACTACAAAAATGAGTCAAAATCTGACTACCACAGCTCAAAAGCTTCAGTTTCCAAGAGAAGTCTGTAAGTTGGCATTTGCCTGTGAGCCTGACAGCAGAATTCCACACGATGTGGAGACTCAGTTTGCCATTTCCTGGGCACTGCCAGCCTAAAGACCTTCCTGTGAAATGTTTATATATAATGTATCTAAGCACAAGAGTGGGGAGTGACAATTTCATGGCACAAAGCTGCAGCAATACCAGGACTAAAAATCCAAATAGATCTGTTTGAAAAGCAGATGAACCCAAAAACTCAGGTCCAACTCTGCCAAGTAATTACTTGCTCCAAATTCCACAAGAGAATTCTGAGAGCTTTGCCTACGTATCATAAAACTTGAATTTTCATATCTGCCTCATAGTCACACCAAGAAAGCAGTTTTACACTTCTATTTTTATTACACCCTGCCAAAATTTGTATTAATTGTAAATTCACAACCCTGTAAAGTACAAGAACAAATTTATTCCAGGGAGAGGGACAAATTAAGAAGCAGTTAGTTGTCACTATAAAAAATATTTTCAGACCACCAAAACTCTTCAAGAGTTGTCTTGGAGAGAGGATTTAGCAGTTTGATTTAGAGAGGATTTAGAGCCTGATTTAGCAGGAACAGGATGGTGGGGGGGAATGAAAAAGTGTCAAAAGGATGACAGTGTTAAAGCAGCTCTTACACTTGTTACCAGTGGAGTAAACCAGAGCACTTTATAGTTTCTAAACCACTTTGAAAGGCATAGCCTAATCAGGTTTCTGTCTTAATAGCACATTAGATTAGATCTGATTTTAAAATATTTTAAATGTAGATTTTAATTTTCAAAAACTAGCTTAGAAGAGCTGACAAATAATTTGGCAGAAGTATGCTTTAATGTTTAATTACATTGCATTACAAAACACATTCAAGTTAGTCTTACCCCATCCATGTGGCAGAGGGCCAAGAGGATCAAACTCTTTGTTCTGTGTGGATGAAAAATCCTGGTTCTGCAAGTCACACGAACAAATGAGGCATTAATGACTAGTCATTTGCTTTCCAGATGTTCTACCATAGCCATCCTGAATTATTGAAGGAAATGCATTTTTGTTAATGTTACCCATAAGCAAGGATGCCAACTCTTTCTTTTCCTCCACAGAGAAGGCCCATTTTACTGACCTTGGCATGCTTAATTAACTACAGTGCCAAGAAATAATTATTCTTTGTTTAGTAACCCTGCCTAGGCAGGAGGAAATTAGTACAGTAGCACCCAAAGCAATCAGAACCTTCATTCCTGCACTCAGTACAGCTCTCCCTACCACCACTTACAGGCTCCATTTTATTCTCACATGTACAGCAAATCAGAACCTCCATCATTCTTGATGAGCATGAGTAGCATGAGTTGGAGTGATCTAATGTCTGCTGTTCATCAGAGACAACCAATGGAGTAAAAATGATGGAAGGATTATTTTCAATTTCCCTGCTCTCCTAACATTCATTGTGCATAATTTATTTTACCCAGAGCAGAAATGCATTGCTCACCTCCCGTGTGTTTGGTGAGGGTAATACAAGATACAATACAAATAAACCAGCTTATTACTAAGCTGTAGTTTGAACCAAAGGCTTTATCAATATTGTAGATCAAGAAGCCCTATATTGAGGTGATAACTAAACCCCATGTGCTGACTGGAAGGAGATGAACTAACATTACAATGAGCCCTCCCTGCCATGCTACACACAGAGACATTATCACAAACCATAACAGAGTCTGCTGCCTTTGTGGGGAAAGGTGACCCACAGGCGTGCCCAAACCCAAAACCACCCTAACCCTCAGTCACCCAGGTACTCCTTACCCCATAAATGAACCTCTGGTTGAACTGCTGCATGGCTCCCTGGAGCTGGCTGCGCTGCAGCTGCCACTGCTCGTAATTGCGCACGGACTCCAGCGTGGGCCGCTGCCACGTGGTGGTTCTGGTGAAGTGGTCAACGTAATAAATCCTGCCCATGTTGTCAACTCGGCGCTCCCAGCTGTGGGGGAAACGACAAGCCACAGCTGTCAATAGCTGCCAATTTAATTTAAGGCTCAGAGGCACTTGGAGGCCAATGTGGTGGAAGGGAACAGAAAGCATGGGCTCATCAGCTTTTTTCTCCTTGTACCCTCTGCTAAAATGATACAAGAGCTAGACTTTTTTTATGAGAATCACTTTTATTTGTTGCATACTATATAAAGTCAGGCCCATTCAATTTAATGTATTGTCAGGGTTTTTTGAAATAGTTGTCAAAAGCTGTCTAGACCACTGTCCATACTGTGCTGGCATCCCTGCAGTTATCCCACCCAGCCTGTAACACAAGTCTGCTGGTTTCTCCTAAAACACAGCAAACCCTCTGACATTTTAAGCTATTCAACACAAGACTTCCTCACACTCTGATCTGGCAGAAAAGAAAGGTTTGGGCATGGGGTTTGGTGTTTTGTTTTGATTTTCTTTGTTTTTTTTTTTTTTAATTTTCAGTTCATATGAGATCAGTACTACTTACAAAACTTGAAAGAAAGCATTCCTATTCTAAGTAAGCTTAAGCAATATACAAATTCATCTGCTGAAAAATTTCAAAATAACTTGAAACACGACAGGTGGGCTCCATTTATGAGAGTGCCAGTTTTTGTTCTTTAATAACAAAATTTCTCTTTACCATGCCATGTTTTCACTTTGTAATTCTTTATAGTGTGTGAACCATTTGAGGATGAAAAAGTGCAACAGAACAACTCTTGTGCTTTTCTTATACTGTTAAAAAATAAGAAACAGCAACTGTGAGCTAACATCACTAGCTGTTCTGATGCCAAGAGCTGGAGAAGATTAATAACGAAAGTTGGTTTCTATGTGCATAATAAATCAGCAGCTGGGAGCCCTGAGACAAGATCAAAGGCCTGCAACAGTAACCTCAGGATAAGAGGTAACCAAGAGCATTGCTGCTCAAGCTGATAGTCAATGCCAAAATACTTTTCTGTGGTTTTTGTTCCCTTTTACTCTGGGGGGTGTCTACTGTCTTTAACTGAAATCTGTTTCTTGGTCAGTAAAGATGCACTTGCCTCATCTTTGACAGGAAATTCAGATTTGGCTCTTTTTGACATTTAACTCTTTTCCATATGCATTCCTTGGAGACAACCCAGAGCAACTGGGTTCACATTTCTGTTTTCAAATATTTGTTCCAGCTTTAGCTAACTGTTAGGCAATTAATTGCTGAAAACCCCAGACATCTGAGATGACTGCATGGCTGATCCTGGCTCACCTTGGAGGAAGAGGCTCTGGCCGATCCCACGTTGTTCTTTTCTCAACATGATCCACGTAGTACACTCGACCATGCTGGTCTACTCTTTGCTCCCAACTGAAGAGAGATCAAAAAGTTTAATCTTCCTCCAGATCAAACCACTCCAACCATGCACGTACAGCTTAGAGATGAGAAACATCTGTTTTCATAAAATGCTTATTTCTAAACAAAATGCTTAAAACTAACCCTTGGCTCATGAGATGCACCAGAACAGTGTGCAGCACACAATGGTACCATTCACATTAAACAGTGATTCTATCCAACTAAATTAAAAAACCATTGTACATGACCACCTTTCTGGGAAACAGAAGCTCAAATTCATGCCTAGGTGTAAAATTTTAGCAAAATTTTGTATTCAGTATCAAGTGTATCAATAACCTATTGAACAGAACCAACTACAGATAATAATCCCCTTTTAGAGTAGCATTAATCCAACATATGCACATTTTTCAGTGATCAAGTATATACAGAGATCACCATAAGGGTACTGGTCACATTTTCTGCACATGCAGTATTTGGGGTGATGACTTACCCCTGTATCTCCATCAAATATAACATCACAGGGGGAAAAAAAATGCTATTTGCCATTTCTGTTGAAATCAAAATGATAAAGGAACAAGTGCTGTTTTCAAGACCACTTTATTCCCATTGTCCTGTGAGGTAATTCAGACCACTCCTACCTTTTGCTTCCACTCCCTGCAAATCAAGGCAGGTAATTCACCAACTTCACCATTCACATTGGGAAGCTTTTGATTTCCCTCATTTAGAGAGTCTAGAAATGTTTTTCCTGCTGTTTTTTAAAGTTGAGAGCTTTGAGGCAAGAGGTCAACCATCTGACAAATTCCATAGGTACCCAAAGTACAGCAAGATGTCCACACCACTCAGGAGCTGCAGTATGAAATCCAAACCTTCAGGACAGCAATAGCAGCTTTCTTCTACTTATCTGTACCAATACTTTCCTGCCTGAGTTTATTTTAATTTGAAGACAATAAGCTGCCACACTATTTTAAACCCATGTTTTACTGACATGGGAACATATGATAAGTATCAGAATTCTTTCCTTGAATCCTTGAAGACCGACCATACAAAACAGTTACAAATCCTCCAGATTTATATTGGGGGATTTTTGTCAGGCAGCAGAAGGCAGATATTATCTATGGTTTCTTACACCAACTGTAAGTAAAATAAAGTAAAACCAGAAAAGTCAGCACACATGGGGAGAAAGAAGTCATTAAACCCATACCCAGGTGGAAGAGGCCCTTGGCTGACTGTAGTAAGGGCCTGAGGTGAAGGATTTACTGGCTGGACTTGTCGGGACACTGGAGGAGTGGTGAGAGCAGGAGTGGCAGGAGCTGTGCTGGCGGCTGTTGCCCCCTCAGGGCTCTGCTCTGAAGGTGTATTTGAGGCTGTGCCTGCCAGTGATCCTGCACTGGCCCCATCGCTTTCTGTGGATGTGGATGAAGGACCATTTGCACTTGCTATGATGGCAGAGAGAGAAGAGAAAAAGCCTTTAACTGATATTTATCAGCAATCTATTGTAGAAGTTACACATTACACAAAAGCAAACCTGCCAGAGCTGCTGTTTCCACAGCCACATTTTGTAGCTCAAACAAAAACTGAACAGCAATTCTGTCTCACTGTAAAAATGCTTTAATCCAACAACTGCCATGAACAGCATTTTGAATTTCTGATAAATATTTACCTTGTCTGCATTCTGTAAACATTACATGATGATAAAAAACTACTTCTTTGTACTAATGAATTAATTATTTTCCATTTATTATTTGGAATAATAATTTAAGTGATGATAAGCATAAAATTTTCAAAAGGAGATTTGATATTGCATGGAAAGTAACAATCACAATGGGAGGGGAACACAGACATTCTTTAAATGCTTTCAGTTTTATCTTAATGCCATTTGGTGGGTGGGGTTAGAAGTTGAACACAGGTCAAATCTCATTAATTAACTGCACTGGATTAATCTTTTAAAGTAATTACTGTATTGCAAGGCCAATCCACATGCAGCATTTATCAATTGTAATAATGAGACTAGAGAAACATTGTATTGGGTAAAGGAATTACCTCAAAAATATCAAGTAACTTTTCAGAATTAGTGGCGTTCAGGCAGTTTTTAAATAGCTAGATAAAAAAAAATCTATGCATTTCAGCAGATAATGAGTGTTTTAAGTGCTGCAGCTTCACAGAATCTAACTGCAATTGTAGAAACCAGTAACTTGCATCTCAGAATGCAGTATTATCAACTTGAGGCAATTCTGTGAGCCTTCAGTGGATTTCCTGTCCCCCTCAGTGGATGCCTTAGTGCAGCAGCAGCACTCACTTGTGCTCTCCTGGTCCCAGCTCCACTCTCTGTACACCATCACTGCCTGCCACCACCCCTGAGCAGACGCAGAAACAAGAAATTTCCAGTAACAGGAACAATGACTAAACAACTTGTACCAAATGCAAGCTAAAAAATACTCCTTCAGAAGTGACCTGCCAAAGAATTTACCATCCAAAGTGCAGTTAAACACCAGGAGCAGAGTTATGTTCACCCAAGGAGTGCCCAGCCCCAGGACGTACCAGCGACCGACGGGGGTCTGCGGGGAGTGGGGGGCGGGGGCCTGGCAGGCCTGGGGGGTCGGGCAGGTTTGCAGGTCCCATTTGTGAGCAACGGAGAGTCACTGCCATTAACAGTCTTGTTTTCACTGGAAGCAGCATCCTCACAGTTTTCAAGGCCGTTTGAGTTAGTCCTTTTGCAGGAAGAGACACAGAGAAGTGTTGTAGTAGTGCACGGTGATATGAAACTTTGCAAATCACAGATTCATGGAGGAGTTTGGGTTAGGACAGGCCTTAAAGATCATCTCGTTCCAGCCCCCTTCCACTAGACCAGGTTGCTCCAAGCCCCATCCAGTCTGGCCGGGGACACTTTCAGGGGGGTTGAAAAGACACGTGAAAGACACTAGAATGCAATAGTTACAACTAGGTGAGATTTGTAACACTCACAATAATTCCAAGTATCTACACATCTGTATAAACACACTCAGAGTTTATCTCCTGAGGTACTTGAAACCTCAGTTGATGGAAAGGTGGTGAAATAGATGTATGTAACATCTGTCATCAAAATCTCCTCTCTCATTTCCCAATTTGATACACCTGCCCTTAGGTCCAGGCTCTGGATTTTGCTGCTCAGCTATTTCTGCCCATGAGTCCCTAATGAGATGAGAAGCTAACAACTGACAACAGCCTGTGTGCCTTTACTCCACAGGGCTGGCATACTCAAAACACACAAAATGGTACAAATTTTTAGAAATCTTACTTATGCATGCATATTTTTCCCCTTTAAACTCAATTCTGGAACAGGCTGGAGAATTTAGCATTGAAGTTTTGACTAGCAGCTATGAATATAAACTGTTCAACCTTACAAGACTTCAAGAAACTACACAGCAGTACTGACCCATGCTGAGCTGCTCACTTACACCTAGCAGAGTATTATTCTGATACATTTGTATCTCCTCAAGCAGAGTTAGAGGTATCTACATCTTTAGTCAAATCATTTTCAGAATATGCTGGGCAAAACAAAAAGGTTGTCAACTAAAATTCTAGTGGATTTACAGGTCAAGCACATAAGCCATCACAAATGAAGGAAGTTTCAACCCAGTACCTTGAAAATGACATTCCTTGAAATGTACACAAACTAAAACCCAGTAGGTAAGGCTAAGTAAATCCCAAGTTGTAAAGGACCAAGTTGTTGATTTAACCTCAGTATCATGGTCAAACACACTTTTGCTCTACACCAGGCATGGTGCATGTATTCATACTACACCAACTGCAAAATAAATGGGTCCAAATCATTAGTGACCTATTAGTGACCTCAAATCTGCAGGAGGCTTAGCCCCAGCTCTTCAATCATTCCCCCTTGTTCTTTCATGTCATGCCCTTGTAGAAAGTCACTTTCCTGATCATTTACATGATCCTCACAATGACCACCAGAAGCCCTCTGGTTGATACCAAAACTGAATTATTCTAATTATTATAGTTATTATTCTATAATATTCAGGTATTCTGAATATCCAGGCATCTAAAAATTCATTCAAACACAAAAAGAAAACAGAAAAAACCAAACTTTCATAGGAAGACTTCAGACAACATAGCCAAGAATCAAAACTACTGAAAAAAAGTGAAATTTAGCTTGGTTACTCCAGATGTCATCCAGAGTGTTGTGTCTTGTACAGATCCTTAAAATACTCATAGTACTGGCAACTAATTAAAGTAACATGGAACTAATTAAAGTAACATGGCTGGGCACACTCTTATCCTACCAGGCAGCAAGATTCATAATCCCATATCAGCCTTAGCACACTCTAAGTGCCAGACAGATTTTGGGATCTTCTTAACAAATCTAAATATAATTCTGATATCTCCATACTAAAAAACAAACCAGTGTAGAAACAACCAGTGCCATTTGTTTTGGGGGTTTTTAAATGCATATTTTACTTTGGGTAATCACTGGGAGAAGGATGAGGAGCACAAAGGGAAAACACAAAAAGATCAGTCAGGTATGGAGGCAAAACTGCAGCCAGACAATGGAGCAGAGCAACAGCTCAGTATTTCTGTTTAGGGCATGCTCAGATCTTAACAGATACTGCTGCAGGGCATATTCATACATTTTTCATTGTCTTCTTTACAAAACACACAATTCCTCTCTTTCAAAACTGTGAATATTAAAAGACAGAATAAAAAAAAAAACAGAGAGAGGAGAAAGGTCTTACCGTGTATCACTCCTTACTCTGGAGCTTTCACTCTGTGTAGGACCTTAAATACCAGGAAGAAAAAGACAACAGAAGCATAAGCAACACTCTGAATCACTTCCAAGGAAAGGAACAGCCTTTAATGCTCACACTTTTTTCAAGTGTGGAGGTGAGACACTATGTGCTGCTTATCTGCTGGGTTTCAAAGCTGTACTTATTTTGCACATCTCTATTTGTGTGTGTGAATACAATTTTTTTTAACCACAGCCACTGCAATACTTCCACCTTATGGAAGACATATCAGGACATCATTTGACTGTGTGAATATTCCCAAGCACACACACTGTCTTTCTAGCAGTATAAAACAGTGTTCATTCTAATAAGTGCAGCTGGCTTTTCATACTCTCTCAGTGATGGCAGGCAGAGCAGAAAGGACAAAAACTTCACTGGGATCTCCTCTCTGGTTGCTGGGGGCTTTGTTTACTGGGCTCTCTAGCCCAGACCCTTCCCTTCTCAGTAAATTATTGAACATAAAGGCATTGAAGCAGGTACAAAATATGGCTGTACTCCAAAAGCATTGCAGCAGCTCAGCCTAGATTTGCAAATGTTTTGCAACTGCTTAGTCAGGCAGCTTAGAAATATTTGCCTTTTGTGCCAGCATTTGCAAACCTGGGATATGCAGCACAGAACTGCTCATTCATGTAGACAGCACCAATACTTTATTTCCATAGAGTTAAACAAATGTCATTAGTAAAGAAATCAGTTTTCTGTTCTGATGGGAACTGTGGACAGATCTAGGCCAAAGACAAGGATGCAGTCACAGAAAGGCTGAGGATAATGAGCTGTTAGTGGACTGTGCATGGAAGGAATTAAATCCCAGCAAAAGAAATCTTAACTTAAAAGCAACTCCATAAACAATGTGTTTGCCTGAAGTGCCTTTAGCCTGTATTAGACTACTTTAACATTTAGACATTTAACCAGTCCCCTGATTATCTGGGAACCCTCTGCTGAGCTTGGGGTTGGCTGTGCTGTGCCCAACCCTGTACTCAGTTCCACTGCCTGCATGGCTTTTCTCACCTTTTTCTCAGTAGGTGAACTTTGGGAAATCCAAGAAAGCAAGATGGAAATCAAGTATTGCATAAAAGGAAAATATGGTACTTTCACTAGATATTTTTATCCCTATGCCTCAGCCCCACTCTCCAAGTCCCACAAAATCCCACCATCTGGCTTTTATTTACAAACAAAATTCCACACAATCAGTCTGTGCAATTGATCCTTTTAACAAAATGCAAAGAAAATGGACTAACAGCTCTAAGAAATATGGTTACAGAATTTGTGTATTAATTCCATTTTTCTATGATACTCAAGATGAAATTTCAAAGAAACTTCCTCTAAGACTTTAACATCCCCCCCCAGCCCAGAAACCTAAAACTTGCCAATTAAATGTCCAGCTGGTCATTACTGCAGAGAGTGTCTCTTGTTGCTTTCTAGGAAAATAACTCTTACCTAGTTCTACTTCTCAATGTACAGTACTTGAGAAATGCTCCACTGTCCTGCTCCAAGGGAATTAAAATTACCTTTTTATTTTACTGCAATTAGATATTTTATATGTCTTCAAGTTTTCAGTTTAAAAAACTGTACACACCAACGAAACAGAAAGTGGACCCCTCTCTGCAGCTCTCCACAGGGAAATAAATCCATGAATACATTTAAAAGAGCTATTTTAAGAAAAATTAATATAAACTTATGTCTCCTAGTAAGCAGAATACTTATTACTAGGATGATGATGAGATCAAACCAACTTTGCATTTTTCTGTTTATGACGTTATTAAAATTCAGGGAAGCTAAAGACCTTCACTGACATTTGGGATCACTAGATAAAAGTTTGCAAAGTTCAGGAAACAAAGATGCTGATCTTTGTTTTTGTTGCAGTAAGGCTGAAGGTCTGCCCTGTGAACTATGACTCCACCTCAAAATGCAAGAGATTTCTGATCTCTATAAACAGACAGTTACAGAAATTGCTATTATTGTGCTTATTTCAAGACTGTGTTAAAGCCTCTCCAAAAAAATGGCTTTGCAGATCAGATATATGTAGATTTGGACTTAAAGTTACTTACTTCTTGTACTTGAGGCTTCCCCATTGGTCAGGAGCTCGGGGTCCACCTGCATCCCATCCAGACAGACTGACAGATCTCCCACCACTTCTGCTGGCTCCCTGTCACCAACCAGGTGCAATGTCACCACGACCTGCTCCACTGGAAAAGAACAAAGGACAAGGGGAGCTTATCTTACTGCACAAGAAAAAAGGGCCTTTTATTCAAGAAGCCAATTGCAAACCTCAGGGATGAAGGGGGGGAAAACCCCAAACAGCCCCCAGAGCTACAGCTCTACCTCTCCATTAATTTTTTGTGTGGTAAATCTGAGCATTTTCATACATCATGAGAAAATTATTGTTTCTACAAAAAGGGGAAAACTGGAGCATAATCTTGTTGCTGCCTAGAAAGGATTATCATGACAGCAGAGATTGACTCTCAAATTTCCACAGCAATTAATGCACCTGTCCTCAATAGGAAGTGTAATTCACTTTAGGAGCAGATACAATTTCTGTCTTCTGACTAAAAAGCTTCACATTTACCTAATGACATCCAGATTCACATTCAGAATGTGAACATTTTCCATCATATCCCTAGACCAATGGTATATTCAGAGTTTTCAATGAAACAGAACTGTAAATTCTTGCTGAAATGTTTGAAACAGACCCCAGAGAGCTCCAACAGGTGCCTGGTGTCAGACAGCCAATGCACTGATCTACAGGGATTTTCACCCAGATCCAGCAGCACAGACCCTGCCAGGAGAGCAGCTCTCACTGCTGCCAGCATTCTCCATCTGCAGCACCCATGTGTGACAGCTGGGAAGCCAACACTTCCTTCAAGGACAGAACAAAACCAGGGCAGCACAGAGCTCTGTGCTGCAGCCCCCTGAGTGCTGGAATGGGTCTGTAGAATTCTGTATTTCTCCTTCAAGCTGTCCAGGATGCACATACTGCCCAAAGCCTAACTAAATCCAACATTAATAATACAACACACCCCTGCAGCACTATTTAGAACAAAAATAAGTTTACACATTTCCTGTCTAGCACCAGTATCCCAACCACAGTTTGAATTTTTAAGTTATATGGAAGAAACTCTTTTCTTTCACTCAGTCTTGCACACACTAGCCAAGAAAAAACATTTTTGGGACACCATGGCAGCCTGTGTATAACCAAAAAAAGATGAAACTGAAAAAGTAATAGGAAGCTTATAAAAGCAACCAGGAGCACCCAAAGGAACCATAAGGGTCATTTCCAGAGGTGCACACAGCACTCAGGTTCACTAACAGACAGTTCAGAGGCACCCTCCATCCCAGACTCACATTTCATACTGTTGGATTTCAGTGTCTCCTGAATATCCAGGGCAGCACTTCCCAGCAGGACGTCAGACTTCAATGTCTGATGGCTCCAGACTCGAAAGTTTAATTTACTTACAGGAGTGACAATTCTGAAAAGAAAAAGTTGAGCACTGTAAGGGCATTTGTTGGTGGGGAAGGGGGTGAACGGAGTCATCTACTTCCATGGTCACTAGAAGTAATTTAAAAACAAAGAAATAACGGTGGTAACATCAAACCATTTCCAATTATCACATTCTCATGTCACCTGGATGTGTCATGTCAATCAAGACTGCTGCAAGACAGTTCACAAACTGAATACATTTTTTATTATTACTATTTTAAGGGAAATATACAAAAACTACCAGCATATACAACACATTAAGTTCTGTGACAATAACTTCAAAGTAATTTTTAATGCTGATATTCTTTTTCTATAAGGAATACTCTAACATTTATATAATTTTTAATTATTTTCATTGTGAGTAATGAGTACAAATGACTGCTTATTTTCTCAGTGGATAATTTCAGCTGTGTATGGTTGATAAGCCCAGACTTTCACAGTCAGCCAATCCCTTGAGAAGATCCACCTAACAAACTCCACAGGGAGGAACCCCAAGAGGGCCTATCCTCATTTGCAGAAACCACTACACTTTTCCTTTTTATCCTGAATCTGGATATAGGTAGCTGTGCCAATATATTTCCTAAAAACCAATTTACCTCACCAAGCTCCATGCAGCTGCAGTGTAATTTCCAATGCAGTTGACACACAGGGGGTGCCTGTGCTCAGCTCTTACTCCAAGGGGAAAAATGGCACATGCATTATTGTGTGGATTTGCACAGCACAAACCACCAATATTCCCATTAAAAAAAGAAAGAGAAAAAGGAAAGCTTTAAAAGGTCAAAGAAAATTCTGCTCTTCTACACTTACATCCATATAAAGTACAAAATTTTCTTTTTCTTAATATAGTTCAGTGCAAAGTAAGGTAGTAAATAGTAGTAAGTAAAACTTCACAACAATCTAAAGTACAATAAAAGTACTGATATAAAAATGGTTTTCCAGATGCTTTGAGAAGAATAATCTACAATTTAAGTACAAGCAAATCACAGAACCACTACATGGTCTGCACTGAAGGGACATTACAGCCTGTCCCATCCCACCCCACTTTCTGCTCTCTCAGATTGTTCCAAGCCTCATCCAGCCTGGCCCTGAACACTCCCAGGGATCCAGGGGCAGCCACAGCTTCTCTGGGCACCCTGTGCCAGGCCTCAGCACCCTCCCAGGGAAGAATTTCTTCCCAATATCCCACCCAGCATGCCCTTGTGAAATGTCCCTGTCCAATGTGCAAGCACAGACTGATCTTTATCCCAGAGCTCCAAGTGACATTAAGAGAAAACTAAATTTTATAGAACTTGTGTATCTTCTTTATTCACAATACAAATACTGGGCCAAGCAAATATCAACAGCTGTATTCATCTTGAATCTGATGTTAGTTTTGTACTAACAATTTGCAGGAATTGATTGGGAATTTTGGATTTCTGCTTGAATTTAGAGGTGCACAAGAGAGAGCCAACTACCTGTGTTATGGCATGATACACAGTGGGACACAAAGAACAGCTACACTTTTAGCAACAGAACTTCTGAAAGCTGTAACTTTAAATATGACAACAAAAAATGTGCATGGGACCATCAATTTTAAAATCAAATTACTGTCCTTAATACTCACAGAATTAGAGCTCCTTTAATATGCCACACATAGCAATACAGAATATAAGCACAAGCAGTATAATAGTTAGTAAATATCTATTTCAGACTGTACTATATTTACTCTAAAAATTATACAAATGTCACCATCTCATGCAACATTCGACTCCTTGCTTAAAATAAAAACATAATCTTCAAGCCCACTGACAATTGCTTTAATTTAGCTCAAATAAATTGGAAAATAAAATCAAACCTACACTGTAAGATGCTGTTTCCACTTTGGACTATTTGTATTGTTGCATTTTTCTGTCTTCTTTGACTGTCCATCTACTGAGACTTCCACATAAGGGCTAGGTCCAAACCATTTATTCTTTTCTTTTAGTTTTGCTGAAATAACTGTTAAGAAAGAGAAAAAACAGTAATTTACTCAGGGAGATTTCAATTACAAATAGTATTTTTGAGTTGGGTGCTTCAGTATTCAAGTGTCAGATCACTGATGCCTGACAGTAACACTCAAGAATAAAATCACATTACATGAATAAAAACCCTCTTGTCCCTGCAAGTTGATATGGGAGAGAATTTGGAAGAGGAAGAGGAACACTCAAGAATAAAACCACATTACATGGATAAAAACCCTCTTGCATTCCAGCTCATTTACAATGCCACAGCTCACACAAACACCTAAAACATGCAACAATACTTTTGCAACATCAGACACTCTTATTAATCATAACTAGTACAAGATCCACAGAAGTGCTTAGGTGTTGAAAGAGAAAATATCCTCCACAAGCATCTCCTGTCTATCACCAGCCAAGAGAATTCCTGGAGTTTATTACACTGCTTGTTAAAAAGCTCAAAACATGATCTGCCTCTCATCAAGGCACTGTGGAAAATTGCCACAACTTTTCATGGACAGAACATCACTGACAAAATTAATTTTGTGTAAAGTTTTCTGCAGCTAAGCAGATTTACTGAAAAGCTGAATCCAAACCCTGGGTTCCAGCAGCTACCTCCTGCTCTAGCAACAACAAATCTGGGGAAGACTTGCAGCTCTAGAGCTTTAATTTTGGTGGGGAGGGGGTGTGGTGGGTGGGGTTTTTTTGGTGTTTGGATTTTTTTTTTAAGCATTCAGTATTACTGACTGCAGCATTCCCATCTTCCCAAACACCACTGCTCTGCTGCCTCCTTTATGATGAGTGTCTACCCTGATACCTGAGTCCCAGGTGTCTTGGACTCACTGCCAACACTGAACTCACAAAACAGTCCTGAGGACAGAGATATTATCATTTCCAGTTGGCCCCTGAATTCACTGTTCTGGCAAAAAACAACTTGCTCTTCTGTGTGTTTGTCACCCACCACAGCCTCACTACATCTTTAAAAAGAAATGACTAATTCAGGCCCATCTGGCTAATCTCCCCAGATTCCCTTTATAGCCTGTGCTCCTTTAGAGATTTAGAGAAGTAGCTTAGTATAAACTGCTCTGAAATGCTCCCAAGGAAAACTCTTCCTCTGTGTACTACACACATCTCACAGAATTCAACTCATTAATTTCCACAAACAGTTCCTCATCCTTCCCCTCCTGTCTCCAGTACTTCTATTCTATAGCACCTCATACCTGAATATCTCTAATTATCCCAAAGACCTGCCCTGGAGCAGCAGAAATCAACAGATTTGTACCTACTTTCCAAGTTTGTTCTTACACAGACACCCTGAAACTTCATTTAAAACTAATGAGGGCAGCAGAATGGAGCTCTGAGGCCAGGGCAGCAGGGAGGCAACACCAGCAACAGCTGGGTGCAAATTCTGGCTGAACATCTACAGAAATTCAGACCTGAAATTCAAATCCCTCAGTAATCTCAATTCTAAACACTGAGGCATTTATTCACTGTTCTTGTGTGAGTCTCAGGCCTTGGACAGCAATCACCACTTCAATCCTTGGCTGTGCTCTGCATCCCTGAGTGGAGGAGGTACCTCTGTGAAAACCTCTCCCAAATTCTCTCCAACATCAACTTGTAGGGACAAACAAGATTTCTCTGCAGCCTCACAGCCAGCTGAGGAAACACAAGCTTGTGACCTCAGAGGGACAGGAACAGCCTGTGTAACACTGGGATCCAACTTCCTTCCTGGTCTAAAGCTTTTTATCTATTTTTGACCATTCTTTTCATCCCTCTTCTGAAACTGCTGCATATGCCCACAGGTCTTCACACTGAGGGTGCAAAATTTACTCCTGATGCTTCTAAAAAGAGACCTGCACACACCCCTGGATCTCCCATTCAGTTTTGATGCCTCAGTGAAAATTCCAGAAAGCAGAAGTGAGGAAACTTTGATAATTAAATTTCAACTGCTGCTCTGTTGGTAAGGCACCACAAAAGCAAAGGCTGTATTGTAAATCCATCTCCAAACAATCCAGAGGTGTTCAATTACAGTGATAGTCTCACCAACACTTTCATTAATTTTTTTATCCCCTTTTCAATCCATTTCAGTGGTGCCATAAAAACATGTAACAAGGGAGAAGCCATAAGTCAACTTCAATGAACAGCAGTACCAGGAAAAGTGTTAGATTTGATATTATGCCAAGCTGCAGTAAGTGCAAGCAGGATCATAATGCACTATTACATTTCCAGGAGGACTGTCTGTACAATTAACAGCAACCAAAAAGAATGATTCCTTTCTTTTTTCTTTTACCCCAACATGTATCATTTCAAAATGCATTTTAGATAAAACCTAGAATAAAGTAGTTGCTAAGTAATGATGGCCTAATATCAATCCTGGCTTCTCTTGGGTGTTTTAAAATGCAAAACTTCCTGAAATGCAACATAGTAAACTCTGTTTAATTGTGGAAAAACACTGTCACGTTTCTAAGCAGGAAAGACAGATAATTTCAGAAAGCTCACCAGTGATCTGAAGCTGTGATTTCATGGACAACCCACTGGCTGGTCCTGATCTGGACCCACTGCCAGCCATAATATGGGCTGGATCTTGAATCTGCATGAAGAGAGAATGCAAACATTTCAATATTCAGAAGCTCAAAAATTCATCTGGCTTTTGACACGTGGATACATTACAGTGCAAACAAACCCACCATACTTGATTTTTGTCTAGTTCCTTTCAATTTCCCAAAGTACAGAAAATCCTTTACAAAGGGCTCAGTCTCTGTTACATGGTCTGTGACTATTCAGGTTCTCGGCAAAAGAGGTCTTTTGATTTTGTCACTTCAGTCTTAAATTATTGTATAAATAATGTTCTAATTCCAAAGTTTGCTGTACCTCCTATGTCTAAAACATCTCTTGTTGTGGTGTCATAAACCCTGGGTAGGTTTATCTTTCTGTGTCAAGCACTACTTCGTTTTTAAAAACAAACAAACACCACAATCCACAAGCATAGCAAAAAGACTGAAAATAAATTATTAAATTAAAAAGGGAATTAAAAATTTAATTTAAAAATAAAATTTAGAGAAACCCACTTTTATATCTTGTTTGATTTTACTTGCTCAGAGCAAGTCTACAGACAGAGGCTGTAACACTACAAAGCACTTCAATAAAAAAGGAAATACATCACTTTTGAAAGAGAACAAGACAACTTTCAGTTACTGCACAACTTTTCTTGGCACACCCCAACCCTCACTCCAAGGCTGGTCTGATCCTCTCAGCCCAAGCACAGGTTCCTCCTTGCAGTGTTTGGTTTTGGGGGGACAGACAAAGTGGACAGTGCTCATCACAGAGCTCCCAGAGAAATGAAACAGTGTACTATTACATTAAACAGTGTACTATTACATTAAACACAGTCACCACTCTGCAAATCCCCAGATACCCCTGTCACCTATTCATTTTTACAACACATTTCACCTCAGCATCTCTTACCAACTCCACTGCAAAGGGAACATCCTGCTGGTACAACTTCCAGAGCACTCCCTGCACCCCTGCCATGCCTGCTCCCTCCTCCCACACCATCATCTCCCTCCCAGCACCCTCTGCAAACCACCTGGGCCCCTCTCTGGGTGCCCCCTCCCGTGGGGCTCAGCTGCTGTGGCCAGGGATGCTCTGCTCTGGGCAGGCACCAGCCAGGACCCCAGAGCACAGCAAACACCCCTGCCAGCCCCCCAGCACTCTGCTGCACACCAGACCTCCAGCAAGGAAACAGAAATGTTGTTAGCTCAGCCTGCTGCTGTCTGCATGGTGAGACAAGACTCCATTTATGAACCTACAGCTGGTAACACCACAAGCAGTTTATCTGAACCCAAACATGTTCAGCCACACCAAGTGTGAAAAGCACCATTCACGTGTGTTAAAATTTAATAGTAATAAAAATTAGGACAATAAGAATGGGGACAATCAAAGTTAGGACAATAAAAGACAACAAAAAAAGCAAAGAATTATGGATATCTGGGTGCTTTTGGATTCTGCCACAAAAGAACCCCTTGCTAACAAAGGATTAACCCTTAAAAGCAATAGCCTATTGCATATTCATCTATCTCAGACATGAAACAAACATTCCTTTCAAACTATGGGTATTTCTGCTTAATTTAACTCCCCCCATCTTGTAAATCAATTGCTGAGGTTCCTTGAAGTCTGGGAGAAGTCTGGGTTGTCCTAGTAAGGAGGCAAGAATTCTCTTGGGATTTTTGGTGTCTTGTTGCTGTTATCTCTGTGTGAAGAATTTCTTGATTATCTTATCTATTCCTTGAGCCAGTTACAAAAAGCATCTTACACCACATAGTTTCTATTTTAATATCATGTTATAGCCTAAAAACTATAGCTACCACTTTACTTTAAAAGAGATTAATACAGCATAACTTCCCAATATATAACATATACTGTTCATTTTAGTATTTGCATTTTTTACACCAAGGAAACCAGAATTTGTGCAAGGAGATCAGGTCCCAGTACAGCAACTTTCTTTTTGGAGGCTGTGATTTGAAGCAAATGTCTGTGACAGGGACTATGGGAATTGTAACCCCACAGGTGTTTGAAAGCTGTGAAATGGGTCATTCCTGCATCCTGCAGCTTGCTGATGCCAGTGTTTCCTACTGCAAAATGTGACACCTCCAAAAAAGGTACTAATGCCTTGCTCAAATTTGGTGTTATTAGTATAGTTCAGTACTGTTAATAAATTTCAGATGTGAATCACACAAATTTAAATCATGTTAGAGTGAAAAAGATTTTAACCTAAGTTTTTAAAAAGTAGCCTAAATTGAAATGATTTAGAGGGTAATTTTTAATCCTGCTCCTGTGACTGGCTGTACCAACCTCCCTGGGTATCCCCTGTGCTGGATGAGCCATCAGATCACATCCAGACCAGCACAGACACACTGGACTGAAGGAGTTTGCATTTACAAAATGTGAAAAATGCCAATCACTTGCTTTTGAAATTGTTAAAAGTTTACTAGTAATAAAATGGTTATAAAAATAATAATACAATTAGAGTCATAATAATTTGGACAATTTAAATTAGGACAATATGAGACAATAAAAGCAAAGAGTTACGGACGTCCGGGTACCTTTTCTGGGCATCACGAGCCCGAAAAAGGACACCCATTAACAAAGGGTTAACCCTTAAAAACAACAGCCTGTTGCATATTCATACACCTCATTTGCATATTCATGCACCTCATCCATGATGCATAAATTCCCTTCAAACACAGGATTTTGTCTGGGCAGTGTCAACTTCTTCCTTCTAATCCTAGCAGTGCCATCTAGGCAAGAAGTTCATTTCTTCTGATAAGAAGGCAACAAATTCCCTTTCTCTGAAAGATTCAGGTGTCCTGTGGCTGCTATCTCACTGCAAGTCCTTTCTGTTAAACAAAGCATCCTACACAGCACAGCTTCTATTTCAACAATTTTTATTACCTAAAACTATATTTAACACAGTACTTAAGAGAATTAATACAGCATTACTTCCTAACACAACACATATAATATTCATTTGAATATTTGTGAAAAGCCAATCATAAAATACATGCATTTTTCACACAAAAGAGCTGCCAGCTCCCACCTGGAGAAACAACTCTGCACAGAATACACCTGGGATCCCTGAAGGAGATCCCTCTTTACTGAGCTCCCACCCTAAGCATTTGCACCATACAACACTCATTCAGAAGCATGTGTTAAAGTCAATTTTGATTTCTAACCCAGCAAATACCCTCATTAAAATTATTTTGGTAACATTTGATCGTTTTTGTTGAGAATATGCAAAGAAAATCCAGCAGCCTAACCACATCTGAAATGAGAGTCCTGCAAACACCTGCTGAGCTAACAGATGTGGAAGTGTAAATGATGGGAGACAGCCTTACCAACAAACAGCTTCAGGAAAATTCCAGGAATACACTGCCTGCCAAAACATCTAAAAAAAAGAATCTGTCCTACACATTGTTTAGTTCTCTCAGCTGCTAGAAAGTTTCTAATTATTTTTGAGCAATAAAACTGAAGAGACTTATTTTATTGTACTCTTGCTAAAATCTAGAGGCTGTACACCTCTGGTAAGCTCCATTAATTAACCAGGAAAAGCAGAGTTCCAGAGGAAGAAAAAGGAAGCAACAATTTCCCTCTGCCCTGCACTTCAACATCCTTACCTCTCTCTCTTTCCATGTTTTCCAACACCTTGACTCCAGTTCCTCTTCTACTCCCCCTAAGTGCCTGCTGAGAGACTCCACAAGCAGAATTGCTGGTTCCATGCCAAGCTTCCAGCAAGGAATAATCACAGCAAACCACTGCAGCTTCTCTCTCAGCTGGGCACTAATTTAAGTCCCTTCCCTACCATGCATGTATATACTTAATCTGGATTTTTCACATCTCATAGAAATGTCATCACCTTCTCTACCTCCACCCCCATCAGTTTCTAGCTGGAATGGATCAGTAATTTAGAAAGTCTGTAGGGCAGCACACAGAAAAATGGGATGAGAGCAGGTAGAATTATGTACACCTAATTCTGTTAGGAAACTAAGCTAAAATATAGTGATTAGCCAAAGAAGAATCTGTGCTGATTAATGAACTAGACTCAGAAAGAAGCAGAAGAGTGCAAAAGGCAGTGATGCTGTCAGTCACACACATTCAGCTATTGTCCATTTACATTTATTTTTTAACATTTTACTTGTTGTGATTTATGTAACAAATACACCAAACAGATTTTGTTTTTATGTAAAAAAATACTCTATTAAAAGCTGCAGATGATTTCAACTCAGAATTGGCCTAGGGCTACTTGTAAGCCTAATCACAACATTAAAAACCACTCCTCAATCATTATTAAAGTACTTCCATCTAGTTTTATTATAATAGAAATGGTACTTAGGAATGTGAAAAGCAAATGTCTTTATAAATTCAATGTAATGCTACAAGCAATTTCACAAGTTGAAACTGCCATTCCTAAGCTGAGAATGCATGTTCAGGTTTTTTTCTGCAGTAGAAAATCAAACACATCTTCATGGATATTTAGGGATTTCATGTGGTTTGGGCTGGGTTTTGAGATTTTTTTGTTGTTGTTGGTTGGTGTTTTGTTGTTCTGGTTTTGTTTTGTTTTAAATTATAGAAAACTCCTATTGCCATTTTTCTCCCAGATACTGCAACTCACTTCCAAGAAACTGTCAGAATGTGAAATTTAGGAACATCAGCTGGAAGGTTTGAGAGCTGTGACAGAATGACTGGGGCAGTGTCATGGATGTTCAGAGCACGATCAGGTAAGTATGATTTTTTCAGAAAGGAACAAGACAAATTATTTGGCATATAAAAACACAGACTAGAGACAGAATATCTTCCTGCAACTAAAAATAAACTATTGAAATAATTGTCTGAACTTCCTCAGTGGCTGCATACCTGCTCCAAGGGAGGTTTGGTTCTAGAACATCCTACCATAACATGTAAATTATTAGATAAATCATACTCAGCTTCATAATTGCACGCACCATTGTTGGTACTCAGGCAGGTTTGAACAAACACTGCTTAAAATAAACCTGCCTCACAGCAGGAAATCAGACCATGTGTGATGGTGGTCACAGGGGTTTGCAGAGGATGGAAGAGTCAGGATCTTGATTCCATGATCAGAAGGCCTGATTTATTATATTATTATATATATATAATATTGTAACTATTCTACATAGAGATAGAAAGGAAAGGAGCTTCTTCAGAAGCTGGCTAAGCTAAAAATAGAATACAAAGAATAATAACAAAGGTCTGTCTCCTGGCAGAGAGCAAGAGCAGCCCTGCAGTGAGTGGTCAGTAAATCCAAACATTCACAGGGGACCAGTCACAGATCCACCTGTTGCATTCCACAGCAGCAGATAACAATTGTTTACATTTGTTACTGAGCTTCTCAGCTCCAGCAGGAAAAATCCTAAGAAAGGATTTTTCACAAAAGGTGTCAGTGACAACCATGCATCCTTTGGGTCCTGCTCTCTGAACCCCACCTGCAGAGCTTTCCCAGCAGCCTCCCCCCATGGCCTGACCCAGTGCTGCTGGGGGATTTCCATCCAACACAACGAACTCCACCACATTTTACAGTGTGAGGTGTCGCAGACATCCTCTGTGAAAAATCCTTTCTGTAGGATTTTTCCTGCTAGAGCTGAGAAGCTCAGTAACAAATGTAAACAATTATTATCTGCTGCTGTGGAATGCAACAGGTCCACCTGTGACTGGTCCCCTGTAGATGTTTGGATTTACTGACCACTCACGGTGGAGCTGCTCTCGCTCTCTGCCCAGACACAGACCTTTGTTATTATTCTTGCTATTCTATTCTTAGCTTAGCCAGCTTCTGAAGAAGCTCCTTTCCTTTTCTATCTCTATGTAGTATAGTTATACTGTTATATATATATCATAATATAATAAATGAAGCCTTCTGATCATGGAACCAAGATCCTGACTCTTCCATCCTCTACAAACCCCTGTGACCACCGTTACAATGAGGGGGAAAAGGAGGAGGAGAGTGCAGCCCAAATGCTACACTGGGAGAAAGGAAGGCAGCAAAGGAGGATCTCAGTTATTTTTCTAAGAAATCACAAGAAAGCTGCTTTTATCCCCACCCTTTTTAGTGCTTCCTGGTTAAACCAAAGGAAGGGAAGAGCTGGGCAGGAGCTCCTCAAAGCACAGAAATCAGGGAGTATAGGCAGAAAAAAAATGCTATCAATGGATTGAGAGACCTTCAGTGTCTCACCAATTGAACTTGGGTGACTTTATTCAGCACTGGAATTTATCTGGTAAGGAAGCAGCTTACTGAAAAAGGTAATTTTGTTTTGTATTTATTTGAAAGGAGACACTGAGGTGAGAATGAAACCCTGTGACTGTATTCCACGTGCATAGCTTTGGAAATATGTTGGCACATGTTCTTTATAATTTAAAAAATACTGAAATTATTGCACATTGTTGGCTGCTTTAAGTCTTATGTTTAGTTATTAATTTTAAGAATAGGCTAAGCTGCTCTTTGTAGGTGTTCCTGTTCAAAGTGCATTTGCAATTTCAATAATGGAGAAAAAAACCTGCATAATGAAAAAAATTCTATTAACATACCCAGTAATTTTAAAAATAGTTTTGAGAACCTCACTATGTAACAGGAATACAGAGTTTTGGCAGAAACCATAAAATATACAAAATTTTTTGTTCAGAAAATTGCATGTAAAATGTAACATGTCCCTTTTATCAACAAGCATGTGATAAATACATGCACTTTTTTGTGTGTGAGAAATTACAGAATGCTTCCTCTCCTTCCCCCCAAACTCTGAAGCCTCTCTTTAACTGAAGGCATGCACACTGAGGAAAAGGTTTTTCTCTTTAATGTTAGCTATAACTACACAGTGAGACAGGGAGTTTGGAAACTTACTTGCTTAGCAAATTTGCAGTTACTTTAACTGTTCATCTTTACAGTAAAATGTGGTTTGACAAAGCTGGTTTTAGTGGTTTACACATTTTTTTCCCCTAAAATAAGTTTTAAGGACGTGGTCAGGTTTGCTCAAACAAGTCAAAAGACAGAAAGGAAGAAACTGCTGAGTAATCAACCAGGGAGAAAAGAACAGACACAGATTATAAGAGTGTTGAGTACACGTTGAAAGGGAAGCAATTATGAGGTTTGCATCACAGGATATTTATATAAGGAATGGATCAGAGAGGTTGAACACAGAATGCAGCCTGGCTCCCTTACTCTGTGAGCAGCACTGCATCCATCTACTTCACCAAGAAACTGGAGAATCCAACAGTCTGTGCCAGAATACAACTGCTGCAATTTCAGATGCCCAAATTGGTTTTTGTACAGATGTCAGATCCAGGATGGGTCTGAAAACAGCCATGGGCTGGATCACTGAGCTGGGTGGTGCTGTCTCCCCTGCAGCCTCCAGGCTCAGGTTATCCAGGTACAACACAACATGCACACAGCTGCCCTGAGAGAAACAAGAGTGATCCTGACTGAAAGGTAACACTGGAGCCAATTCAACACACAGGCTAAAGATATGTGTGTGGGGAATACAGTTTAATCAGTTTGGGAAGCAAACCAAGTGACATGACCTTCAGAGGCTGCAAAGAGGGACACCAAGATGTATCAACCACAAAACAGATGAAAAAGAGGTGCCCAACTTCTGTCCTGGCCCTACAGTGGACTTACTAATGAGAAATCCTGTATGCTTAAATAGAAGCTTAATCTACTATCCTGTCTTAAAATTGTATTTTTTTCATATCTGAACCATATATACAATATATGTGATCTACTGTACTCCTGGCTCACCAGGAATCACTTTCTTGTTCCAACTCTGTACAGATGATCATTTCTGCACCCCTGCCAAGGACAGTGTTATATCAAGAGTCAGAAGTTACATCTTCTCTAAATCAACAGGTCTAACTCAACAAGTGAGATGATCTGAATCTGTTCTCTAGAGCCTCCATTCTGAACTTTTCCATTGAACCTTTTACTGCTATGAACAAACACACCTTATAGAGAATGTAATGAAGATGCTGAATTGAGATGAACAAAGCAGGGATGAAAACATGCATAAATCAGCTGAACAAGAGTTAAAATCGCTTTGATTGATAACAAAGGGCACTTCTTACAAGAATAAAACAGGAATGTTTGTGTCAAGGCCAGCATGCCCTCACTCTGATAAGACTCCAGCACAGATGCCTGACCAGCAAAACAGCCAGTGCTTCAAAGAGCAGAGTGCCAACAGGGTTATGTCACATCACACATGTCATTCCATTTCCTGTCAGCCCAACAGGAAAACAGACTGTAGCTTTAAAGAGATGGATATTCCAAACAAGGAAAAAAACAAGCAGCATTAGCCTCCACTGAAGATTTATGGAAGCTGAAGCAAGCCAGATTCTGGAGCAAAGGACTAGCAAAAAACAACTGCTGACTCCCAGAGGATAGAAAATATCCATATGTGAAGTAGTTTGTTATCACCAACAGGAACCTGGAGCACAATGAACAGTGACAGACACCATCAGTTCCATCCTTCACAAAGCACAAAGGGACACCAACTATCCCACCTCAACAGCCAGAAATGTTCTGGTGTCTGAGAGCACATGTGAGAGCAGGAGTTAATGAAATGTGTGAGAGGGTGTAAGTACTGTGAGATTTTAAAGATAAATATCACACTATCCCTGGTAAAGAGAGTGAGACTCTATCCTGTAAACTCAGTGAATTTTGTTTAACTAACTTCCTGTGACCCCAGTGGAACATGAATGATGAGTGTGACAATGTATTGATATACAACAATGGCATCAAAAATGATTGTCACAAACAGATCTTAAATTACAACAGCAAACACTAAGAATTGACATACTATCAACCTTAAATACCTTTCCTAGAAACAATTATTTATGCAAAAGTAATCCTCAGTGCTGATTCCTTGTTCCTAAATACCTACCACTTCAAGAGACCATGGGAAACTCTTCTGGATCTGAAGTTTTAAAGTTGGAAATGTTGAAAAACATTTCTTCTGCCTACCAAAGCAAAGGCATTGCCCAGTGAAAGGCAGAATAACTCTGGAAACGTTGTGGGCAGACATCCAGTGATACTTTAACTTTTCTGGATACCTGGGATCACCAGGTAGGGTTCCTTGTGCAAATGGCACAGGTTAGAAAAACTGGTCTGTCAACTTCAGCCTGAGGAGAAAAATGCTTCCAACACTGCAGCCCAAATTAAACTGTCTTCAGGCCTCCCAAACCAGAGACTTACAGCAAAATTATAGAGAATTCAGTCATTAGCATTTCTCTGGAATGAGAAGCCTTCTTGTGAAACCTGCACCTCAGCAGAAATAGCTCACACCACTTTTTTCTACACACGTGTAGCATTTGATTCTGAATAAAAGAATGGAGAAAAGACAATGTGTAAAGAAACAGAACTGCAATATAAAAAATTCCAAGAAAGACAAGCATAATTTGACAGTTTTTCACGCTTTCAGTTATCAGAATTTCCCCATCCACAAGCTGTTCTTAGACTAAAACTGTGGCAGGCAGGACAAAAGGGATAAAACTGGTATTGCCACCAACTCAGACAACTTCCCAAAGGATTTCCTTCCTAATTAGGAGGATGTTAGCTTTTACTAACTTTTAAGAAATGCTCAAAGAAGGGAAAAAGGAAAAATGTACATGAGCATCATATGCCTTCTGCTTCATTTCCAAAAGCCTGGCAAGAGCAGACACTGCAGAGAGCTGCACAGGATAATTAAAACCATTTGTAAAAACAAAGAGATGGTCTATTTTTGTTTCAGCCATTTCCTTCTCATGGTACAATCCATTTCAAAGAGGACAACAATTCATATATGCAAACCACTAAGCTAAAACTGGTTCACTGCTGTAATCATCAAAAGAAGCAATTCTTAAACTGGCTGGTTCTTAAAGGCTGCCACTGGAAAACATCTCTGAAACCTGGCATGCACAGTAACCCCCAGTACAGAGAATTCAACTGTATTAAGATGACAGAGGAGAAGGCAGTGAAACTGGAGTAGTTTAAGTCACTACCACAAACTCAAACAGATTTTTGAATTACTGGATTTACCCATATTAACTGGACATTAACTGGATTAACTCCTGCATTTTACAAACCACTGCTTTTAGAAATTCATTTTGGCCTTTAAAATTCTTTGCAAAAAATCTTTGGCAATCACACTGTTACAACACAATACTGCACTGACTCAGAACTGTTTCATTCTAATGCTTCTGTGATGAGGTTTCAGGAAAATTTCCCAGTGGGAGTTCAGGACCAGAACAAAGTCACAATCTGTGGAGTGGAAAGGTAAGCAGCTACCTTGCTACCTGCACAACAAGACAAATTGCTTTTCATTCAAGGTGAGAGTTCCCAGGTGTTACCATGGGCTGGCAGCACACAAAGTAAAAGCTCATTTGTAGGGGTCTGTGCTCTTTTATCCAGCTCATGATGGGCAGAACTCTTTCCTAGGCCCCCTTTTCTGGAAGGTCAAGGGTTTCAATTCACTGCTGGCTGCCTTTTCTCAATGGACACTCCTAAAGGTGTGAGCACACAGGAGTTTTACTGGTCAAACACCCTGATCAGAACTGGCTGAGGAGGCAGCCAGCCATGGTTAACCCTCCCCACTGCTCTGCTGTGACCATCACATTTCTTACAGGATGGTTTCAATGAAGTTCAGCTTGCAAAACACAAATGAAACCCACAATCTGAAACCCACCAGGGGACAGGATTGTGAGCAGAGAGTTTATGCCCTTGAAAGGTTGAAGTCCTAGAATTGGGAATGATTTGACTACAGGGAACCAACTTCTCAGAATGAGCAATACTCTTCTTCCATAGGGAAATACCCTTTTAACACCTCCAAAATCCCTCTGACCTTAAATATTCCTGTTACTAGGACAGTTAGATTGTTATTCTAGATCTCTAACAAAAAAAGGCATCAAGTTGTAGCAATCAGAATTCTCATATCTTGTAGAAATAAATTACAGCTTCCCCTCTTAATTCTTCCACTTCCTTGCGCTGTGAACCTACAGGGACTGTTGAGGAAACAGAGGTTAAAGAAATATTCTGTGCTGTAACTTTAGGGATATCCTTCCTCAGAAATAAGACAGCTGAAGCAATGTAATCAACAGCAAATATTTCCCTAACAGTCAATAAAACATTTTGCATTTCACTTTATAAACAAACACAACTGTTACATTTTGAGGCCTCTACAAAGAAAGTACCTAGACAGTATAAACAGTATTTTTTTCAGTGATAGCCTTGGAAGAGCATTTTCTCCAGGGACAAACACAAAATGTGGCCAGACACTTCCAAGCAGTCACTGTTAAACTGCTCTGACATTAACCTGAGCAGGTATCTGAGAACATTCAGTGCTTTCTGTACACTGCAGCTGCCTGATAAACACAGAACCCCACAGCACACAGCCTCAGTCATGGCTCACCCAGGGAACATCCCACCCTGGCTGCAGAAATACATGGATCTGTTCTGGAACTCAGGGATCAGATTTCCCAACTCACATTTTATCAGAAAGGAGACTTTGAGCCCAAAGAAGAGCTGAAGAGAAGCACCATGAGGTAGTTAACAAAGCAGTTACCCAAACCAATAATATTTTGTTCCATCTGCCCTGTAAAAGCTTATTTATCCCTACAGTCATATTTAGTTTCAGTTGGCTCAGAGGCAGAGAGGCTCCTACAAAGCAAAAATCCCAATCTTGAGCATCTCAGTCCAATATTCATGGTGCTGTTCACAACAGGTTATTTTAGACCTCACCATGACAGCAGGCAAAGGAATCTTCTGAAGAACTTTACCCAAAGTCCCTTCCTGCCTGTTGCTATGGGAAGGGGAAGGAAAGAATTTATCTGGAGGCCTCTGCTTATCACTGCTTCAGCTGCATAACACAGGAGGGAGAAGAGACAGTCACATAAATCCACAAGCTCTAAGCTACTTATTCATGTTATTCAATTAATTTTTGATTAGGGCAATGAAATTATCTTAATGTGATCACTCCGAGGAAAATCATTAAGTCAAAATTTTACATTATTTCCCCTCCTTTAGGCAATTTTCTTACTTATAATCTATTAACTGATGACTGCCTGGAAGAGATATTTCAACAGTTCTCCTGCAACCCAAGAAGTTAGCAGAAGCAGTACAAAACCCACAAATTAACACATATACTTTAAACAAAGGCATTCATGGATTAAAACCATGAAACACATGAACAAAACTTGAAAAGATGAAAAGACACCAGAAAAAAACCCAAAATTTTGCCTGTTATGAAGCATCCAGATAATTAAGGATAAGGAGAAAAAATACACAGAATAGGCACTGGCTTTGAAGTCAGGGCACCTAATCCTGTGAAAATGTTCACTGAGGATGACAAAAGCATGCTTGGTTTAACTCCTGGAGATTTCTGAAAACAGCCTTAACAAGTGCTAAGCTACATTTCTATCTTTACCTCTCAGAACCTCTCCATGCATTCCTGCTCCTCCCTATGTTGTGTGCTTAAGCAAAACATGATCTAAGAATGACCTGAAAAGAACATAAATGAAAATGGATTACTGAAAGATCATATGAGGATATCTTAAAACAAGAACATTTCTAGGAATTGCTTTCAATTTCTTCCTTTTATTTTTAATTTCTATTAAAAAAACCAATAATTTGGGCTGGAAAGGGCCTCAGGGGGTAATCCTGTCCAACAGCCTCCAAAACAAGGAACATCAGTGTTAACACAAGCTGCTCAACTGACTTGTAGAAATGTTCACTACACTCAACTAGGAGCAAAATACAAGTGATAATAAAGGCATCTAACAGATATTCATGCTTGCAGATACAATGACAATCAAGTGAGTGGCTCTGAGGCCTTACACAAACACATGCCTTTTTACTAGGGCATGAATGTGCATAATGCCTTCCATCCTTAACTTGTCAGCCTTTCACATCTCCACATTTCACACAAGGAAACTAAAACACATGAAAAATGAAATTACAAAAAGATGCATTCTTTAGAAATTTTATTCCTCTGGATATTGGTAGTAAGAGATTGCTCACAGTCAAGATTGCTTACTTCTGTCAAAACTTCATACCACAAATCCAACAGCTTCTGTAAACCACAGGAAAAATCTAACAGTTAAAAAAACCAGCCCAAACATTGTACATGACAAGATTTATTTTGCTACATGCTTTAATTCTTAGAAGTGCAATAATTTTTTCAGTGTATGACTGTACATTCATTTCAGATGGCTTTCAACTGAAAGACTGAGAAGAGTTTCAAGCCAACTCCTTTGGAAGGATGCTCCTGCTCAGTTTTTCAGCTCCTCCTTTAACACCTTAGGATGTGTATTTCCCTGCATATTTTATTAATAATAATCCACATAAATGCTTCACTTATTTTCAGTTTGGGTGGGTTTTTTTGTTTGTTTGTTTCTTCTTGAAGACTTTCACTGCTGCCTCATTTTCAAAATTTGTTCATATAGTACACATTCAGAGAAAAATAAAATAAAAAGAAAACTAAAACCTGTACTTAAGAATAAGACTACTTGAGCTTATCCCAGCTAACTGCATTGTCATTTGGCTTCTAAGCTTCACTGCAGGAATTACTTGCCAAAACAGATTCCTGTTTTCTTACAGACCCATTTTCACCCCCTGTACTGTGATATTCCTAAAAACTCTGTGCCTGCACCTTTCAGAATGATTGTAGTCAAGCTGTCTCTTTTTTGTTGCAGCCCCTTTCCCACTGGCACAGCCTTTGCCAGTGATGTCTCTGAACCCCTCCATGAGGATTTGCTGTGCCCACTCCCACAGGCAGTGCAGCACAGGAATGGCAGCAGGCAGGAAGGGCTGCAGCCCTCAAACCCTCATGGGATGTGTTCCTGGAGTTTTAGTTTGATCCCACAGTCCAACACCAGCAAGACCACAGCTTCCAGTTTAGTTTCATCCAAAAGCAACTCAGCTTCCTTGATCCAAGCTGATTTCACAAGTGAAATCAAGTGCAGCCTGTGAGAACATTCAGTGGATTAATTTCCAAAGTGCACTCCTTGCCCAAATTAAAACAATTAAACCACTAATGAAGATTGTTCCTTTTCCTGTTCCCTCTGCTATGCATTCTGGCCATGAGGAAAACTTCTACAGGTCTCTCACATTCACTGACTCAAGTTCACTCTTTTTGCATTATTTCTGTTCTTCTTTAATTCCCTGCACATGGACATGAGTGTTTTCATGTTTGACCTTGCTGGGCCATTTTGTTTGTGAACAGCCACCTTTCATTCCATTCTGACAGTGTCAGAGGAGATTCTTTTTCAGAATATTTTCCTTTATAAAATTATAAAAAGGAAATCCCAAAGTTTCTCACTCTCCATCAGTGGGACAGATGTGCTTTTTCCCTTCTTTACACAAAATCAAGGCCAGAAAATTGCTTCTACAAAACTACTAGGAAGTTTTAACTTCTGTGCTCTGGTCTAAGAAAAAACAGAGTATTTAGTCAAATAGATTAAGATTAAATTTAGACTGTATGTCTATTCAACATGAATGATGAATGCTGTAGGTAAAAAAAGGTCTGTCATAAAGCACAACATATTTGTGTCATCACACAGGGTACCAGATTGTCTCCCTGAGGCCTAAGTGATGAGCCAGACTGCAGAACTGCTTGTTTCATGTGGAAGGAGAGCAGTCACTGAGTCCCACTAACTGTGTAAGCACAAATGGCATTTTATCACAAGGAGTATACATTTCCAGGAATATTAAGCATCTAGAAAGATGGTGAAGAACTGAAGTTTCTTCTCCTGTTCATTCTATGCATTAGAGAAAATCAGTGAAGCCCAGTCTGTGCCACGCCAAAGTGAAAAGTCCAACTCCTGTGAGTGACTCTCCACATTCCTGCTACTGAAAACACCAAATGCACTCCTTCCTCTGAAAGAGCAGGAAGGATGATCCCAGGCAGACTGATCAGGGTCATCTCAACCCTGGTCAGGGAGGTCAGGGAGCAAATTCTCATGGGAGCCTTTCCAAACACAACGTGGACAAGAGAGTGATTTGTGTTAGCCAGCATGGCTCTAAAGAGGAAACAATGTCTGACAGACCCCACAGCTTTCTTTGAGGAGATTCCTTGGCAGCTGGGACAACACCATGTCCCACCACACCCTCACACACGGGGATGAAGCAGGGGCCAGGCAGGAGCAGGGGGTAACTGCAGGCCTGGGTGTAGATCAGGGTTCCAGGGCTGGGATCAGAGGTGCACAGCCCAGTTAAACCCAGGCACTGGGGCTGGAGCCCAGGGTACAGACCTGACCAGCACTGTTTGAGCTCCCCATTTATGACCTGGACCCAGCTCACCCTCAGCAAATGTGCTGATGGAACAAAAATTCCACAAGGGGAAGTGCAAAGTTCTGCACGTGGGGAGGAATAAAGCCATGAACCAGTCAAGGCTGGGGGCAGCTGGACAGAAAACAACTCTGCAGAACACACTGGTGCTGTTGTACATGAACCAGAATCCTTCCTCACAGTAACAACAAATAAAAGGGCTGTCAGCATCCTGGATTAGGAAAAAGCATCACTTGCAGCATGAGAAAGGTGATGATTCTCTTTCATTCTAATTCTAGAATTAGAACCACTCTTTAGGTTCCCCAAATGAACAGTGACACAGATGGACTGATGGGACACCAGCAAAGGGGAATAGAGACAATAAAGTGATTGGGAAGAGGCAGAGAAAGGTAGGATTGTTAAACCTAGAAAGAAGAATGATCAGGAGGATCTAATCACTGTGTATAAATACCTGAAGGGTTAAAAGGCTGAAGGCAGACTCTCCCTAGCAGTACTCAGGGATGGGACAATAGCCAGCAGGCACAAATTAAAATGCAGGGAATTCAGCCTAAAACCAGGGGATGGAGTAATTTATTTTTCTGTGGGGTGGCTGAAGAGCAGAGAACTTGTCAAGAGAGGTTAAATCACCATTCTCAGAGCCATTCCAGACCTGACTGAACACATTACTGACCACTCTAACTAGCCTCACTCTAAGAAGATGAATTTGGACCAGGCCATGTCCAGAAGTCCCCTCCAACTTCTTTCAGTTCCCTAAAACAACCTCAGTAATTCCTGTTGCACCTGTCCTGTTTTTCTTTTTGAGTCTGTCCTGGAGCAGATTCCTCCTCTAAAGGGACATCTATCAGGCTGGTCATGTAGGATATTTTTTTTTCCAAACTGAGGATCCCTTTCAGTGCTCAGTTATTAATACAGCTTTACTGGTTTGAACAGAAAGGCACAGATTGCATAAATCAGCATTGCACTTACTTCAAGTTCAGTAATATTCATCTTGAACACCAAGATTTTAATTTCTACAGCTTTTCCTATGTCCTACACTAAAACTCAATGCCCAAGTCTGCACCAGGTATTTCTGTTCACTTTTAACAACTACTTCAATTTCCCTTATTGCTGCTGTGTATTATAACAAACAGAGCAATATGGCTTGAGTGAATTTCCTACATGTCCAGCACTATGCAGACCCAAGTGTTAGCCAGCTCCAATTAATGACAATCAGGTTACATGAAACTCAAAAATATGCAAAAGTCAACTGGTTCAACTGCCCCAACATAAAGCTGTTACTGGACACTTTATATGCACACTGGTTTCCTGGTTTATTTTCTTTTGCCCTAATAAAAAACCTCACAAAAAATTCACATATCACTGCCTTGGAACCTGTCCCATCCCATCATTATAAAAACATCATCAGAGATGAGAAAGTCATTAAATATCATGGGTGATACTCTGTTTATTCAAAAAGATATCATAATTTGTTCATGCTTACATGTATTTCCATTTCCTTTATATTAAGTTATATGGCTGTTATTTACCCAGACAAATCTGAAGTTACCTGTAGGTTGCTCCATATCTCTCCCATGCTTCATTAAAGCTGCTGTCCTGGTACTTTCAATCAAACTAATTACTCTCTTTTACCTAAAAAATATCCCATCTGTGACAAATCTAGGCTGGAGAGTCACTTAAAGGATCCTCTCAGAGTTTCTAAAAGCTTCTCCTAAATGTCTGTATAAATTAGTCCAAACCTCAGTGGGAGAGACTGGCACTGATATTTCACTTATGATACTAAAACTAAACAAACATGATGCTGTCAAAATCCCCACAATGTCTGCACAGGTAACTTGATTTTGGAGGTGTAATATAGGTGCATAGCATAACACAGCTGCCTTTCCCATCACTGTGCTCTTCTACCACTTTAGCCTGATGATTTTCACACATTCACTGAATTTCCCTCATTTCCCAGTACCTACATTTATCTTCCCTATCTCATTAGTACAGACATACCCACTCAGCATCACAGCTCACACTACTGCTTTAAGTTATTTTCCAATTTAAAAGGTGGAAATAGTCAACCTTCATGAGCAAATTTCAGAAACTGCAGAATTTAACTTGATGCTTATGGGAAGAGATAAAAGACTGGTATCACTGGATATGTTAAGAGAACCACTTTAATTTATTTGACACATAATTTTGTGACTTGTCATCAGAAAAAAAATCCATGGTTTTTGTATTACAGCTATTTTTAAAAGTACTTCAAAGGCTTTACTTTTGAAGGGTGTTGTGCCAGTTCATGGGGGCAATTTAAAGGACAAACACCAATGGAAAGAGTGGTCTTGTCTGACTATGAATATTAAGGCAACACAAAAGTAAAATAATACATTCCATAAAACCACACTCTTGGCTTTAACAACAAGCAAAAAGAAACAAGGTAATGGACCTAATAATTGCTATATGAGAGAAGGATAATGACTGAGAAAGCTCCATCACCAATTGCCTAAATACTCACCATCATCCAGAGCCCACTGGGGAGCCCCATTTTGCAGGAAGGACCTGGAGAACTCTTCCTGGCAACTGGGAAAATCCCACGTGGTGCATCCAGCCATGAGTGAGGTCTCCAAATTCCCTGAAAATGGGTCCAGTTTTTATAGGCCCAAATCAGCAAGTCAAAGTGACCTGATGATATTTTTAGCACAGAAACTCCTGGCTCTGATGGCACACTTCCCAAGCAGCAGGGGCCAGAGCTTGGCCACAATCCAGGCCTGGGCTGGGAGGGTTTTCTCATAAAATACCCTACAAAAAAATCTCTATTCATGGCAGTTGGGAAAGTTTCTTAAAATGATACATTTCTTACAGATAACTACACAAGGTTATAGAGAGCTAGCATAAGCATCTGTGTCATTTATTTTTAGCTAAATAACACTGATGGTGTTGGTCACATAATGCCCAGGGTTCATCTTTTAAGTCAACTCTGGCTGAGGCCTCCTGCTCAGGCCTAAGCACATCAAAGTGTCAATAAGAAACATTTTCTCTGCTCTAAAACAACATAGTAAAACAAAATATGAGGCCACCACCTTCTGTTTCACCACCCACCTTGCAGCTCTGGATCAAGTCCCTTCAGAAGCAGTTACACATTCAGTTATTAACAGAGGGCAGCACCTACAGAGGATTTCATCATCTCTGGCCATTGGTTTTACCTCTTATTTACAGCTCAGTGCTTGCTTCACATTATTTCCCCATTCCTTTCTCAGAGCTACATTTCATTATCAATGGTTCATATACACACCTAAACAAACCTGCAAAAAGCTTTTAACTCTGGGGAATGAAAAAATTCCAAAAGCTTGACCATTGAATTACCCAATTACCTGTAGTCATTACAAAGAATGACAACTTCAGCAGCCATTACAGTTGTTGTACATGTTTATATGGTTGTAAAATTGTACAGCTGTAATGTTTTTTAAAAGTAGCTTCTGGAAAGACTGTTGTCCAGCAGCAAAATGTCAACCCTGATCATCTCACCTGGAAGCCTCAAATGGAGCAGATGCAATTTCCAAAAGTGCAGTGCTGGTGTCTACATGAATCTTAACACAATTTTTCAGGATGTTCTGTGCAGGACTGTCCAGTACACAAAGCACCTTGTTTTATTTAAGTGTCCAACAGCACCAGTGAAGGTTTAATGAGTACAAAATTACCTCCCTCTGTGGGTACAGCAATGAAGAGAGCCCCAGACACAACTCTACTCCTTTGCTCCCAAGAACACAGACAAAAAGGCCTATGGAGCTTTCATGAGATACTGCCCATAAAAACTTGCTGTACAGATCATCACTGCAGGTACCTGAGCAATAAACGAAATTGAAACAGACTGCACAGCTCTGCAATTCAGCCTGGCAAAGCTCATCAAAGAAATGATGAATCATTCCCTACTACCAGCAACAACCACATATCTGAAATGTGCTGATGACTTCAAATCTCTTGAAAAAGAAAGCTCTTTGTCACTTGCTGCTTGTACCTGCTTCAGCAAAGTAGGTGGTGTAAGACAGCTCCTGTTGATTGACTCAGCTGTGGGAACAAGAACTGCTCAGACAATGCTCTGAAATTCTGACAGGTAAGCTAGGACTGCACATGCACTGCCCCCTAAGAAAAATAAACTGCTTCTCTGAGTATTCTTAAACAGTAGAATCAAAGAAACTAGAAGTGGGAAGCCAGTACTTGGAACAAAATGAAGTGATATTGCTGTGTGCAAAATTCAGTGTCAGCTGAAAATAAACGTTGCATTTTTCCAAGTGGGGTTATTTATTACTAAAGCAAAACCAAAAGATGCAATGGAAATTAGAATTTCAGGGAGGGGAGAGAGTACTGAGATTATTTAAGTCAGCCCTGAGGTATCTGAAAGTCTGCTACGGGTCACTGTCTTTTCCAAAACCGCAAACTGCCACAAGCAAAACCTTTAATTCCAGAGGAGTCATCTTCATGTTTTCTAATTTCAACAGAAGTCCCATACCTGCTCCTAGGAATTTTTTACAAGTGAGCAGATGGCAACATCAAAGTACAGCCATGGGTGGACAACAAAGCCATCCCAACCCTGCAAAATCAGACTGCTTGCTAAATTCCAGCTCATGGCTCTCTGTAAAATAAAACAGAAACTACAGGAGAAAGGTGGCCTGGAATTGTGCCAGTGTTCCAATACTCTCAACACTTCCATTAAACTTGGGTTTTCTGAGGCTGCCCTAGGACTCCTTTAACTTTTATAAAAAGATAAAGCAGATGTCAGAAATCTTAATTCTTTCAACTAAATTAATAAGTAAATTCCTTAAACAAAAGTTTCAGTCTTAACGTTCTAGATCTTCTATGTGCAAAACTGACAATTGCACATTAAATAACAACAAAAGAACAAGATCATCTTCTAACAACAAACATTGACTGTATCCTTCAATTTCAAGGGACTTGCCTTACTGCTGGGATGCAGCTGGAAACCCACAGGGTGGTGAGGAAGCACAGGACTGGCTCCTAAACCAAAACCTGCAGGTGAACCAGAGGGAACTGCAGCACCCACATGGCAGCAGTGCAGATGGGGAATGATCCTGCTGCAGCTGGACACTGCCCAAGGAGGGGCCCCTTCCCCTTGAACCTCCCCTGTCTCACAGTCCTCCCCTATCTTCATGGCAATTCCAGTCATACACTGACATTCAAGGACCTGTTTCATCCAGGAAATCTTCAGGAAAAAAAGCCTAGGATCCCTGATAACTGTGAAACTATGTATTTTTAAAAAACAAAATAGACATACTTTGCATGCCCTGGCAAAGTGCTCTATGCAAGGAGAGTAATTTATTGGGAACACACTATACCATATATCCAGCCCTTCATGGTTTCCCTGGCCATACACCCCATGGAACACCAAAATGGAACCCACACCCTGGAGCAAAAGAACAGCTGACAGGGTTACAACACTGTGCAATGACCACCTCAATCAGCAAAACATCCCCACAGACACAAACCTGGAGTGTGATCCATGTGAGGAGTACTGACAATTTTCTTCTAAATTCTGCTCAGACACTTTATGTAGTTCACATTACTGTGTGTGAGATTAGAAGTCATGAAGGCAGAAATATAGAATATGAAGTATAGAGTTTACTATTTTTAAAACAGGAAGTGAAATTCCAAAAAGCAAAGAAATCCCAGCTGTGACACACTCTTAGAATAAATCTCATCCCTATTATTACTGTGTCTAAGTCCCCTCCTCTGTCACCTCCCACAACAGCCACCCCTGACTATGAATTTCACTGTGTTGGTGTCTTCTCCACTCAAACACAGAGTGCACTGGGCAGCTTCCAGCCTCAAAACAAACAGGCATTAATCTGAAAATATTTTCACCTCTAATATCCCCCTCAGGACAGTGTTATTTTGTCCATCTTGCAATATCCCTCAGGACAGTATTATTTTGTTCACATTGCAGATGTGAAAGCAAGATGTTGCTTAAATGTTATTTTTTTCTTTAATAACTCAAACTCTCACTAGTGCCTTAAATCTTGTAGTTCAGAGAGCCTCATGATGAGTGAAAAGGAAGGGAAAGCAGAAAAAAGTCATGAGATGCCACAGCACACCTCACAGGGCTATGTTTAAAACCTTTAAACCAGAGAGAATACCAAATAAACCACCAGCAATGTCAACAGGTCTGCACACAGAGCAAATCCACCTGCCCAAACCAGATTTCAGAACAGGAGCTCAATACCCTGATTCAATGGGTGCACAGGAGAACAATGAGAACACAGCTGCCTCACGACAGCTTTTCCCTTGACCTGAACTCAATTTGGTTCAGGCAAATGTTTAATAAATGCAGCATTGCTCTGGAAATTGGTCTTTTTAATATTCACAAAATGCCTCATTGGTATAAGGCAAAAAAAAAGGTATTTTAAAATCTTACTGGTAAAGTCAATTTAACATGCACAATGTGGAACATGCCAATTACATACAGGATTACTGCCTGGGGATCCTAAGTTTTCCTCTGTATCTTTGGGTGATGAGCACTCAAATGGAATTAGAAATGTCACATGTGGTGAGAATTCCACCTGACAACACAGGTGAGAGCTGCTTAGTTTGGGTAGCTATGGAAATTTCTTTCAGGTAGAGTGAGGTGATCAAAGTGTCCTCCTTCAGCATTTCCCTCCTCTTTACCATCACCATTATACACATTATTTCCCTTCAGCTGGAAAAAGAAACTGCTCTGAATGTTTCATCACTGAAGACATCACATGCACTGGGTCAATCACAGACATTTAAGAACCAAAGCAGCTCTGTGATCTTTGAACTGGTGTCTTTAATGTTCCTTCCAACCCAAACCATGCTGTGATCCAGATACAAAAAGCAAATCAGTGTCACACAAGTCTCACTTTTTATCTTCTAAGCTCACAAACTCTCTTTTCTCTCATTTCCTTTATAAAGTGCCTTTCACATGCAGGATTGCCCAGGAAGTTTTAATCTGAATAGAAAGGAAAGGGTGTTGAGGTAAAACCTGGTGAAAATATGCAGCTCACCACTCTCACAGAAGTTAGCAAGCCTGGTTAAAGATTAGGCCAAATACATCACCATTTTATGAACATTTTTATATATTGGTCAGTACATTTCTTATCTAGTCTCTGAAATTATATACTTAGAGCAGTAGAAAACACACATGAACATATACAAGGCATATACACTTGTAGAGACAAGCCTTAAGAGAAATTAATCAGAGCAATCCACAGATCACTCAATTCAGGCTCTGAAAAGCCAAAGTGAAAGAAAAAACTTTAAGGATGAGGAATCCTTCTACAGAACAAACTTGCTCCATCTATCTGCTTTACAAACAGATTCAAAGAGCAACACTGACAGAGCAAAAACCTCAGGGTGTCAGAAAAGTAGAAGTGGAATATTCAGAGCAACAAGTCTTAATACATTCAAGTGTTTATGAAGCCAGCAGTGAATAAAATAAAAATCTGGTATCTGAGCATTCTAACTGTTAAGCAAGACTAGTGATTGTTAATACACAATGAAAAGTTAGCTAGCACTGGGACTGGGAAGGCACCAAGCATGGATAGTGACCAAAAGCATGTTAAAAATTAACACAACCCACTCTCCTGTGTCTCAGTCCATCTCCTCAGCTTGCTCAGCACTGAGCTTTCCTTCACTTTTTCCACTGAATGAGGCAAAGCTGAAAAGGGCAGTAAGTTATGAATGACTTGCCCAGGCAAAAGTTCCATCCCAATCACATGAAACTGAAGGGATCAAAGAGCCTATTTTATTTTTCTGAAAATTAACATGCTTCCAGTCACAAATTTTATATTCCTAATGGATATTTCACTGCAAATGGCTATTTATTTGATGAATTAATGAATAAATCAGAAGCAGATTGCAGGCCTGTCTTATCATGTCCTTTTCTGTTTCAAGATCACCTTAATCTTTCCTTGATCTTTCTTTTCCTTAGTAATAAACTTCAAAAAGATTACTAGGTATCCAGTTAATACTTAGAAAAAATATGTGTAAAGGTTACCACTGAAAGAAAATTAGACCTATAAAGAATAGAAAACTGAGAACATGAAGATTTTACACAGGCTGATGGCAACACTCCTGTTGAAAGTTCCAGCTTCCATATCATGGGCTAACAAATCCAGAACCTGAGACCTGCACATCTCAGGTAAAGGAAGGTAAATCACCAAACCTCCACTTCCTGATTAGAAACAAGGTTCCCCACAACCAAACTGGAGCAAAACACCTGAAGAGCACAGACCTCCTCCTGCTGAGCAACAGCACCATCTGAGTCTGAGCTCCAGCCTCAGAACCAAGGGTGTAAATGCAAACGTGCCAGGAGTTCTGTGCCTGACTGAAACCATCGGCCTCTCCCAGCAAGGAGTTCAGAACAGCTTGGGCAGGTGGGGGCAAGGCAGGAATTATGGGTTCCTAAACAGGAGGAAGGCTAAAATAAAACTTTAAAAGGACAGGAACATAGTGGCAAGTTTGAAAAACTATTTGAATAACTAGCACAACAAGATGTGGTATCGTGTTTCCTCAGAGGGGAGGAAAAAACCTGCTGTGCTTTGGTATAGTAAAAGCAGAAATTCCAGGCATAACTTGAGAGCTGGTCATATGAAACAGGGCTCTGGCTTCTTCTAAACACTCCTTCCCAGTTTGTTGCAATACTTTCGTTCGTATTCTGTGTAATTTGCAATTCTTATGAAGAAAAATATCAATCCTTCAGCTCCAGCAACTCTTCATTACAGTGAAACCTGAGTGTCAGTCACTCAGAGAACCTGAGCAAGTCTCTATTGCTTTAGTCTTCTAAGAGAAGCACGAAGAACCTTTCTCTCACCAAAATGTGCACTCAGAATTAGCTCAGCTAACAGTCCAACCAGGCCCAAGAAGGGCTGCCTACAGTCTTTAAAAATACTCAAGTTACAAGACAGTAAAACAGACAGTAAAATATCCAGAATACTCCCAAGCTAGACCATAATCATGGCTTGTCTGCTTCCCCTTGGAGGCAAGCACTCACTTCAAAATGCTTCTGCAGCTGGGCAAAGTACAGCCACAGCAAGGAACTGTGGCCAGCAGTCCTCTGGGTTATGCACACACCTTCACTGTCCTCACTTGTGAGGAATAAAGAAATTCCTGCAATTACATGTAAATACAGCAGAATGACAAAAACTACAGCATTACATGAACATAACTGGACACCCAACCAGAAAAGATTAAAAATAAACTCCCAGAAGTGTCATCATTACCACGTGCAAGGGGTTTTTCTTCTACTCTCACCCTGCAGACTCTTTTCCTTGCTTTTAGGAAGAAAGCAAATTGGTTTTATTGCTTGAAAAGTACTTCACTATGGCTGAATATATTTATCACTTTGTTTAAACAGCTTAAACTCACAAAAGATGTTTATTTAGATGCTATCATTGACTGATACAGATAATGCTGCTGACAAACATCTCTTTCACATGATGTAAAATAGAATAAAAGTACATTGTAAATCTCTCATGAAACATTTTTTTAAGCAGTCTATGGCAAGCTCTCTTAAAAAAAATTATAAATTTAATCTCCTCAAGACAAACACCATGCCACTTTACTGCCTTTCTTCCTATTATCTTATGCTGTAGTTTTCTCCAAACCATTTTGAAACTTAAGAACAAAGAAATAAAATAACTCATGTTTCAGGTCAGTTTCACAACAGAACAAACAGAACTTAAGGAAGGGAGAGAAAATTGAGGGAAGAAAAAGAGGTGATGCTGCTTAACTAATAAATTCATATGAATAATCTTCTCTCAATCTCTCTTAAGCCCTAAAATAACTTTAATCTGTAAGAAGCTTTCAAAGTTAGCACTCAGAAGTCTCAGTTATTTTCCACTCTCAAATTATCTCACATCTACTGTTGTTTTAAAGACAAGAAAACTCACTTTGGGCCTGAATGCTACATATTATTCCAAAGATCATTTGGAGGTGAATGCATTCAGTGCAGTGATTAAATGTCAGCTAAATCACAACTAAGAATGCACACCAGACACAGTCCACATTTAAACAGCTGTAGTGAATAGCAAAGTAATTCTAATTAAATTACAACTGCTTTGGACTTTCACTTCAAGAAAATAGACAAGAATTTACTGTTTTTTCAAACAATACATTTTTAAGCATTAAAATCCTCAGAACCAAAGATGGCCTGTGATTCATGTTTCATTCTTAAATGCCTGTGCCTTTTCTCAGATAAATACAAGCAACTGCAGGATCTACTGTCACTCCCTCAGCACAGAATGCCTTCTTTCAAAGAAATACCAGTCCAGATTTCTCTCCACTTCTCCTCAAAAAGGCTGATAGGCAGGGTAGCAGAGACCAAGCAAAACAATGAGAAACTCACGACAATAAGCAGCAATATATTGGGAAAAGACAGTCTAAAATAAGCTGGTGTCTGACTTCTTCAAGTCTAACTAAACTATAAAGGTAAGTTTTGCTCGGGGTATTTTCTTTAGCATCAAGGATAAAGGCTGCCACAACACAGGCATCCCAAACGCTACACCTGCCCCTTTCTCTGCATCACACACAGATCATCAGAAGGTCTTCTGACAACTTAACATCACAAATTACAGCAATTAAAACAAGCTGAATTCTCGATTATTAGAGCAAATTAGAGAAACCCATCCTCAAACACCTTTGTCTGCTTTTATCTCGACAGCACTGGCACACAAGGTCAAAGAAAACCAGCGTGGGAGCAGAGGAGTTAACAGCCAGAACTTGTCCGTGTTTCCAAAATAGAGCGGTGGCACCAACGATGCCATTGTGCCGTGTTTACAAGAGGGAACACAGTTCGGGATAAACCTCTGGCTGTAGTCACGCTTGATCGCTAGGACACATTCCTTCAATGTCCGGTTGTACCCGGCCGGGATAAAGACACCGAACCCCGCACACCGGGAAGGAGCCCCGGGACAGGGGGGACACCCACGGGGGAAGGAGGCTGTGCTGGAAGGGCTGCCCTGAAAGGAAAGCACAGCCCTGAAGGGAGCGAGCCTGCGAGAGGGCGAAGGTTTAGGGGCAGGTCCTGGCGACCAGGAACAGGGAGAGGCTGGCGGGGTCCGGCCGGGCAGGGACGCAACACTGCCGGGGACGGCTGAGGAAAGACTCGGAACTGGAGGCACCGGGGTGCGGGCAGGCGCCCCCGGCAGCCGCGGAGGGGCGGCGGGGCCGGACAGCGCGGGGGTCCCGGGATCGCCGCCCGCGTCCCGGGGAAGGAGCGGTGCTGCCCCGCTCCCGGAGCTGCCCCGCGGGGCCCCGGGGTACAGAGCGGCGGCTCCGCCCTCAGCGAGCCCCTCCGGATCCGGGCCCGACCGCGGGGTTCCCGCGCCCCCCGCGGGGTCCCGTCCCCAGCGCTACCCCCGTGCCCCCTCTCCACCCCCGGCCCCGCTCCGCTCACCGGCCGCGGCTCCCCCGTCTCTCAGGTCCAAGATGGCAGCGCGGCCCGCCCGGCCTCCGGCAGCGACTTTGCTCAGTCGGGCGCGACGTGCGCAGGCGCCGAGGGCCCCGGCTGCGGCGCAAGGACCACAGCTCCCAGCGTGCCCCGCGGCAGGCATTGCGCATGCTCAGCGCGGGCCCCGGGATCGAGAGGCAGGGAGGAGAGGGGTGGGACCGTGAGGGGCCGTGAGTAGCGGCAGACGAGCGGAGTTCCGCATCCTCTGGAGCCAGCCTCGCGGCTGGGAATGCTCATCCGGGGAGGAGAAGGCTCCAGGAACAACTTAGAGCGCCTTCCACCGCCTAAAGGAGCTCCGAGGGAGCTGGAGAGGGAGTTTGAATAAGGCCCTGGAGTGACAGGACAAGGGACAATGGCTTCCCGCTGCCAGAGGGCAGGATTAGATGGAATATTGAGAAGAAATTCTTCCCTGTGAGGGTGCTGAGGCCCTGGCACAGGTGCCCAGAGAAACTGTGGCTGCCCCTGGATCCCTGGAAATGTCCAAGGCAAGGTTGGAGAGGGCTTGGAGCAGTCTGGGACAGTGGAAGGTGTCCCTGCCCATGGGAGGGGGTGGAATGAGATCTTTAAGGTCCCTTCCAGCCCAAATCATTACATGAATCTATGATTCTGTAAACAGAGTATATATATATATGTGTGTGTGTGTACACACACACTACAGTAAAAATCTTGGATCATCAAAGCAGCCCTGAGGGCTCAGCTGGTACAAGAACACCGTGAGGAACCCACGGCCACCCCTGGCCCCACGCTACTGCAGTGAGAGCAGCAATGGGAAATCTCTTAAAGCACAAAGGGACATCCTGGCTAACAGGAGTCTGTAACAGTCAAGCAGCTGGGACACCACTGCTGTCACTGTGGGCTTTGGGACACAATATAAAGCCCTTTGAAAATAAAATAACTTTTGTGATTTTAAGGTATCTGTTGCAGGTGCTTAAGCCACTGATATGACTTAACCTTTACATAAAATCTTTCTTGTTTAAAGTGTATTTTTTCTTAACCTGAATGCACTATTGCATAAGTGAATGCATAGAAATTACAATACACTTTTTTTTTTGACAGTGAGGAGTGAGACAATCTAGGCTCTGAAATCAGAGGAAAGAATACCCAATATTCAGAGAGTAGGAGAATATCCTCAATAATTCTTCAGAAAAATTATACACTCTGCAAGTGCAAAGTTTAGCATTTTCTTACAACTGGTAGGGATGTGAAAATCCATCTTGTCTTCCACACATAAACTCCAATAAGATCTCACAGCCACAATTAAATCACTATTTCTGTTGATAAGGCCTAAACAAGAAAACAGCTCCTCCTGTTCCCCTGACAGACCAGCACACGCGTTCTGATGGCAATCAGCCATCTGTGGTTCCAACTGACCAAGGTACATGTGCACTTTACTTCAGGCACAGAAATCACTTTAATTCCAGCACAGAACAATGTGTGCTGCTCAGCTAGAGGCTGAGTATGGAAAAATCAGGAGCATGTGGCTTTGTCAGAGAGGTGGGAATTCATGGGAAGCAAGTTTAGAGCCAAGGTTACAACCCAGTATAAGGAAAAGCAAATTGATCAGCTGAAATAAGGTCTGGAGGGTTTTTTATTTTCTCTAAACATTTTCTATGCACCTTTAAGTCTTTCTGTTCCTTTAGAGATATTTTACCATGTACACATCCATTTAAATTTCCACAGTTAATGTTCTATTCATATTAATAATGATAAAAATGAGTTCTACAAGCCTTGCTTAACAGAGATTTCTGTCTCATGCATCACCTGCATAAACAGTGGTCTCTTGTCCAGTTCCTGTCCTGGCCAGTGAGGCTCTGGCTGACTGTAGCTGGAATTCCACATCTGCCCAGCATGGCATCCTTTGCAGTGGGTTTGGTGTCTCCCAGCTGGCACATAATGTCGGGGAAGATGGAACAGCAAAGCCTTATAAATATGATTGCCTGGCTAAAGATTTTGAGAATATGGAAACTATAAGTGAGATTGAAATGAAAGCAAGCTTTGAGATACCAAGCCTTGTGGTTCTGTTTTCCAGAACAACTGGAAAACAATGGCATGGCCAGCTGAAGGTGATCCCCTTTGATGGAACAACACCCTCTGCTTGCAGACAGGCCCAAGGGGCAGAGCAGACCCTGCCAGCTTGGCAGAAGGGGCCCAAAGAGGAGTTTTTAGGGTTTAAAATGTAACACAGTGTGGTAATGTAATGATTCTTATAGGCTGTATGTAAATGCTGTAGGATTTGTATTTTGTACTAGATTGGTTAGTGAGAATCAGAATATTCAGCACAGAAGATGATTTATTGTATTGGAACGGGAACTTCGCTCTGTGGACAGTTTTTTTTTACTGAGACATGGTCCATGGGAAAAGTAATGTGAGAAAGTACATCTGAGAAAGCAACAGCTGCCTAATTCAAGGACATGGTTTCTTTGAGCAAGAAGTTGTTTTGTAAATTATGTGATAACAGGAGGTAAAAAAGAAGCCACAAACATCTTGAGAAAAGGTGGGATTGACTTTTTATAGCTGACCAATGGTGAGCTATAATTTTGCAATATGCATGAGCCTTATTACTGTGATTATAAAAGTATTTCTGTTAATCAATAAAGTTGAGATTTGTCTGCATTAGAGGATGAGCAAGTCTCCCGTCTACCTCGTCATGGCTCTCTTTCCCTCTTGCTTTTATTCTTCTCTCTCTCTCCCTCTCTCTTGGGGCTCCTCTCTCACCCTGCTCTGAGCTGTGTCTGGCAGCTCCCAGCAGGGCCCTGCCCCCAGGCCCTTTGCACAAACCCCAAGTTCCAGCCCTGGCTGCAGAGATCTCTGCTCTCCGTCCATCCCGGCTGCCCTACCCCCATTGCTCCTACAACATAACGCTGTTTGGTTTTGCAGACTGGGTTTGCCTGTGGTTTGATTCCCAACGGTGGGGAAATTGCACTATACCCTTCTCCCCAGGTACCTGGGGTCATTTTACCTTTAGCAGAGTTGGGTGTTTGCAGGAAGAAGCTGAATGCTGCCCCAAGGACACATCCCTATAGCCCCTGTGGAATCCAGTGGGTTTATGTACCCATCCCCAGGGCAGTGTGGCCATTTGCAGTCTCTTTTTGTGGTACTGGGTTTTGGTAAGCAAAGGTTGCTAAAGCAGATGTGAGTAACACTCAGTGTCTCTTTTTAAGAACATTACATCAGTTGTCCTCTGAGTTAATGTCTTTCCCTCTCCTTTTCCAACTGGCATTTCAGACAAAGTGCTTTTTTTCAACCTCAGCAGCCCTAATCTCTTTGTTTTCCAGCTTCTCATGCTTCCAGTCTAGTTCCATTTGTTCCATCTGCTCTGTAAAATTCATGAGAAAGAGAATGGATTCCAGGTGCAGATTACTGATCATCTGGTGCTTGCCAGGACAAGAGGAACGCAGAGCAATCCTCACATTCACACTCTTTCAGATATCATTTGCCCTGGTAAAAATCATGGCCTGTCAGTGAACTGGAAAAACAAATAAAAAATTAACACAGAATATGTGGTGAGTGAAGATGAATATAATTGAGTGGCAGAACTATGTATCCAAGATTTTACCTTTGGGGAGAGGAGTAGAGTGCTTGATTATTGTCTTTTTTCCCCCCTATGCTTTTTATAACTACAAGATACTTAGGCAGGGTGGAATTTTCTTGCTATTCCCTGTCATAGCTTTCTTTTGACAAGTACAAACCCCAACATATAGGAAATCTTCCCACAACAGTGCAGGATGATCTTGTGCAAAGGCTTTTCAGGAAAACTGAATGCTTAGTAGCTTTTCACATTTGCTGGGTGAAGCTGTGCTTCTGGGAGATAATTTCTGAGAAATAATATTTAATAATTTTCATAATCTTTTTGTTTTATTTCTCAGTCCGATCCAGACTGGTCAGTGGGATTTGAGCTTGTGGCAAAATATTTGTAGCATTTATTCTTGGTTGGGCTATTGCAAGTAACAATATTCACATCCCTAATGGAAACTTTTCCTGTTGTAACAGAGCTGCCACACTCAGTGAGTGCTGTTGGTGCTGAGAGCTGACTGGGAAGCCACTGAGGATAAGGGTCTGTGTGCAGAGTGCTGTAAATGACTCCCGTGTTTGAACCTTTCAAGTGGTAATAAAAATAATCCTGCAAGATCATTAAAATATTTGGATTCTATTTGAGTTTTGAGCATAATTCTGCAAATGGACATTGCTCTCTGATACCTCTGGGCTCTGGGTTCCCTCAGCTAAAGGGCTGGGACAAGACTGTGTAACAGAAGCACTGAACACTCTTATTATTCTCCTATCCCTAGAGTATGGAATTCCCTCTCCTGAAATTGGCCCTGCCTTCATTCCCTCAGTTTTCCCTCTCTCAACCTACTCCACTGACCTCACACAAGACAAACCTCTTCTTTCCAACATTACGTGATTTCCTAAAGGTTGCACACCAAACCTCTTGTCAAACTTGGAATCAGGGCTGGATTTCTTAGCTCCTTGACAAGTTTAATGATTTTTTAGTTTAGTGGTGTTGGGATTTTTGTTGTTGTTTTTGCATTTGTTTTGGTTTGGTTTTTGTGTGAAGCACACAAAAATCCTGACAGAATCACTTAAATACAAACTAATTCAGGTAGGAAGGAACCTCTGGAGGTCTCTAGGTCCACCCATGCTTGAACCAGGGCCACCTTAGATATTGCAGCACAGGTAAGAGATAAATACCTTCAAGGTTGGAGATTGCACAGCCCCTTCGTGCCCTAGTCCAGTGTTTGCTGCCCCTTAGTATATTTTATTTCCTTATGTTTATTTGTGATTTCACAGCTCTGCAAAGAATATAGCTCATCCTCCTCACACCTTCCCAGCAAGCAGTTTTAGGCAGCATAAGGTGCCCCTTCACCTTCTCTTCTCCAGGCTGAACAGATTCAGCTCTCTCAGCAGCTGCTCATGTGTCCTGTTCTCTGGCCCTGATAGCTTGGTGGCCTCCTCTGGACTCTGGTTCATCAGTGCCTAGACAGGTCAGGCACCAGGGAGCTTGGGCTGGTGCCAGCACTCACAATGAGTTCTTATCACTGCAGAGTAAAAGGTGAGGTTCCTCAGCCCGCTGGCTGCACTCTTGGTGACACAGCCCTGGATGTACTTCTTTGTCACAGGGCGCTCAGTTGGGGTCCTACTCATCTTATTGGGACCACAGCACCTCTTCCACCAAAGTGCTTTCAAGGCAGCATCCCATGTCCTGTTGAATTTGAGTTACTGCCTCCCAGACCCAGAACTGTCTTTGACCACCTGCATTTGTCTTTGCTGAGTTTCCTGAGGGTTTTTTCCACCTTCTGTAGGAACTCAGTCCCTATTGCTGATTAACTTGACAACATGAAGCTGATGCTGGGGAGACCACAGTGGCCATGTCTCCATGGAGGCAGTTCTGGTAGTGTGGATGTTTACCTGCTCTGGGATAGACACAGCCCCGAGCAAGTATCACACAATGACTGTGGAACAGTCATCAGGTGTCATCAGCACCAATTAGTGCCTAAGCAATTGTCAGTCTAACTATGGCTTAATGCTGCCGTCTGACTTTAGGCTGTGTAAAGTTGGTGATTTATAAATGCAGGAGTACTTTGTTTTCACATCCTTTTTCTGTACTGTTGTTAAAGCACTTTGTAAGCACTATAACGTCAATCTTCTTATTCTTCTGGAGCATTTTGTTACTTGGGTAATTATTCCAGGAAGTGCTTTATGTTTTAAAATCTGACTTCTTGTCTTGAAATTGTCATCCCTAGAAGGAGAAACTTTGTTGAGCTGCCTTGTAAGGAGAGTCTGAATTCATTTCACTCATGAAGATAATGGTGTAGTGTCAGAGTGTATCCATTTCTAATTGACTTTAAAATCAGAATTGATTAATTTGATTTAGGATTTAGAAAAAATACCAGTAGGAAAAGATAGATTACTTCCTGTTATCTGCAGAGAGAATTAATGAACCCTTCAGGTTGGCGAGAAGCTATTATTATTTCCAAGTAATCTAATTAAAGGGTATAAAAAAGACATGCGGCTATTTAATTGTTTTATTACTCAATTGCTCTACAGTGCATAATCAGAGAAGTGGGAGGGAGTGATTAGGTGTCTTGAGAACGGAAATGACACAACCAAGATATGTTTTGAAGGAAGGAGAAGCTACTGGGAAAATTGAACCTCTCTTACCCACGCAAAAGACTGAAGATTATTTTTCCCTGGGAGCGAAGAACATGACACTGTAAATGTGCTGCGGGGTTTTCAGAAGCAAACATGAGATGTTGGTGCTGAGAAAGGTAAAATACACCAGGCAGTGCTGAACTGGTTGCTCTGTCCAGCTCTTGTCTCCACAGGGGCCTTGCAAGCAGGGTCAGCTGGGCCCGTGGGAGGCACCACAGCAGATCTGCAGGGTGTCCACAGGCACCTCTTGGATCCCAGGTGCAGCTTTGCCCTCTGGATGATGCATTAAGGATGCACGATGGGAGCAGAAGCTCAGTGTCAGTTGGATGCTGCTTCTGCCAGGCTCTTTGAGAAGAGTTTTTGACATACAGATGTTTGTAGAGACAGAACTTTTTGTTTAGACCCAGGTTTATTTTGTTCCACCCTGATCACCTCCCTCATTTATACAATTGTGACTTATCTACATCTGAAAGGCTGACTCATCCCCTGAGTGGTTTGCCTCCTTGCAAATTGCTCTGGTATAAATCAGCTTGTATTTCAGAGAAGAACAGGTGCTGAAAAAAAAACATGTAACATCAAAAGTAATACAAAAGGAGGAGGTATGATTTAAATACCTGAAGCTTGATCCAAAGCCAAATAAAGCTAATGAACTGGTTTCCATTAATAACTCTTTAATAGTCCTTATCAGCTTTAGGGGTCTGTACCTTCCTTACCTTATGCAGCACCTTGTAACAGGATACCTGAATGTCCTTTGCTAAAAATTGAATCCCCACACAAGCTATCGATTCTGATGAGTTAGAGGTGGAGTTATGTATCTCACTACATCCCTCTGTCCCTTGCAGCTGCAGCATTACACTTGTGAGCTCTGAACAAAGCCTCTGGTCTTGGACTGACAGTCCGGGTTTGGGAAATCCCTGGCTGAGCAGAAATCTTTCTCATTCACTCGATTTCTTTTATCCAGCCTTTCTTATGCTCAGTGTGCAGTGAGTAACTGGGCACTGAATTGCAATCTGAGGGTGAGTAATAGCAGGGGCAGGAAGGTTGCTTTACCAGTCCCATCACATGCTATTAACATACCAGGTGCAGTGCTCATGATTTTCCAGACTGGATTAGGGGAGAATTTACTCGGTTAAACTTGCTCTGCAAGGCCCAGGGCTTGGTCCTCAGCAGATGTTCTGCGCATGCTTGCTACACCTGGAGAGGGAGGAGAGGATGGTGCACTTGACTCACCACCAGCCCAGAGCCTGGGCTCTCAAGGACTGAACCAGTCTCTTGTGTAATAGGCTGGCCCCAGGATTCCCATCAGCAACAAAATGTTCTGCTTTTCCTCTTGTTGAGGGTATAAGGAAAATAAAAGGCAAGAGGTAATAAAATTAGTCAAAGCTTCCCTTCACATCAGTTCATTTGTTGTCTTCTGGGTCTTGCTTCAGTTTCTGCCTGCACTGGTGTACACGCAGCATGTTCAGGAGTAAATTGTGTTCTTGAAACAAAAACACAGCCACCTTTAGCCCTGGAACTAACTGTGCCCCTCCCAAAAGGCATTAGCTCAATCATACCCAGCTTTTGAATGTTGCTCATCCTCATTCCCAGGGAAGCAAAATGAGGGCTCCCTCTGCCCTCTGTTGGGCAGTTCATGGTAGGAGGGGATGGTACCATTACAGCATTAGGACCTGGCATGGTGCAGAAGCCTTTACTGAGGACAGGGTGGGAGAAAGTCTGCCACAGTAAAACTGGAATGTGTAAAAATTAATATCACTGGGCCAAGTGGTATAATCATCATGATGCAAATGCTTGCTACAGTAATAGAAACATTTCTGTGGATGGAGACTGTATTAACTGAACTGGATCCCAGCCATTCTGTACTGCTGCCTGGGGCCCTCACAAGTGTGAGGCCACAGACTTTGCTTAGAAGACATCACTGGTGTCTTCACTAGGCACTTTGTGACATTTGCTCTGGTGTGATCTAACTGAGTCATCAAACATTCCATGTGTCCTGCACAGGACAGCTGTGCTGGCTGGAACAGCAGTTAGACACCTCCTCTTTCATCTGCATCATTCACCATGGGGATTCTTCTTCATGCCTCACCAAACCACTATGCAGGGTAGAACAACACTGATTTCCTAACCAGGGTCTCCTGAAGGCCACCACCACAAGATTGTAGTGCCTAAAAGGCAGAACTGAATTTACTTGCAAATGTGCATCTGAGTTTGTGGAAGGGTGAAATCATTGCAGTTTGCATGCAAGGGCAACCTGAGGTACAGAATATAACATTAAGTGATTTTTTTTCTCTGTGGGTCCCACTTTCAGACATACAGGGAGTATTTGTCAGAGTATTGGGCATTGTGCTACACTTATTAAGGTCAGTGATATATTCTGGACTTTGGTCCATGCAGCCTGACAGACATTGATCAAGAAACAGGAAAGAGCAGAGGACACTTGTCATGGACACCTAGAAAATGAGTATGAAATTAAGGATCACTGTGAAGCCTGCCCAAGGGCTGTGGCAGCACCACAAGGGGATGATGTGCTGTAGGGGGATAGAACCCTGTTCTCCATGCTCACACAGCACTGTGTTGTCAGACCATCCTTGCCACTCTTTGGTGTCCATCTTCTTCCTGCTGTGACAAATGAAATCCTGTGAACAACAGCCTCATTTTCTGTTTCTAATTCACACTCATACAGATCCTCCCAGTGTCCTGGCAAGTGAAAATTATGTTGAACAAATTATTCTTTTTATAATAAAAATTCAGGTTGGGCAGAATCCTTCTCATAATATTTATAGCATATCAATTGTCCCAATTGAGCCACTAGGTGGCTTTGTATGGAGCACCTGTGTCAGTATCACCTGCATTACAGAGGCTAGACTGATGTTTTCCTCTTGGTCTTGACATCTACAGCACTCCCTAGCCATACCTGTAAGCCCAGGTTTGGGTTTTTTTAAATATACTTCTGAAGAAATGTCATATTCTTAATTTTGAAGCAGCGGGACTTTCCCCGAGTTCTACAGAATTTCAGTGACTGTGAAATATGTAAATTTACATCCCAGAACTTCCTTCCTTTAACTCCTGCACTAAATGAAACTGTTGCAGGATATATAACATGAATAACATTCTGTTATTGTGTCATGGACTCTGTTGGATTATAGGGTTTTGTACTCTTCTTTATCCTGTCCTTCTTTTTCACTACACCCTATTCTCTTCCTTTCATGACTATCTTGTGCCACCTGGTGTCCCAAATTCACCAGTGACAGCAAAAATGAAAGGACCAGGGTGTCTAGGAGCAGTAAAGGCATGAGATACTTACATGAAAATGTAATAAAATACTGTGTGCTGTGAGGTATTAATCTCCTAAATTAGAGGGTCAGGGTGACCCACACAGCTAGAGGGGGTTCTCCTTAAGCATTCCTTATGCATTCAGAAGCCACTGAGAATGTTTTGTCACAGGAGTACCTTCACACCAAGTGGAGCTGATCTGTCCTCATTTAATAAAACAAGTGATTGTGAACGTAAGAGAAAGAACCTGTAAATGCCAAAGGAGAGCATGACCCAACACCACTGTTGGCAAAAAGATCATTTGTAGTTTTGTAGCTGTAGTTTTTTCACTGCCTGTAGTGCATCCAGTGGGATCTGAGGAGATGGCAGGGCCCCAGATCCCCTGCTCAAACTGTAGAGCACATACCCCAGTAGCTACAGCTACCTGTGCAGCCAGGCCGGGCACAGAGCTCCAGCAGCATCCTTAAAACACAGACTACCTTGGCTGCCCAATACTATTGCTGTGGTTTTTTAACATACCCAGAAAATTCTTGCAAACATTTCTCTGTTCCAGATACTTCCACCTTTGTACTGAAGCTGCAAAATGAACAATGCTCTGAGCCACAAAGGAGACAAGGGGAGACTGTGCTTATGAGCAAGAGCAAGGACAAATAACTTCTGCTGTGCTGTTGTCTCTACAACAAACTTTAATACTCTGGAATTACTCATTCTACCCACAGAGCTGCTTACAGGTGCCTCAGGGAAAGCTTTAAAGCAGAAGAGTTGCTATAAATCCCTTCTGTCCTGCTAACTTGACAATACTCCCTCTCCCTCCAAATATTTTTGATCTTTATGTCCTTAGAAAAAGGATTTGCACATAATGCAGGAATTACTCAGGAATCCAGATGTGTGCAAGAGAAGAAGTCATGCAACTGTGATTATTCTTCAGCTGGGGTTTCACCATGTCCTCAAAGAAAATATTCCAGTGCAGGATGGTAAGGTCTCTTGTCAGTCTGTGACAGGACAGAGATCATCCCTTGCAGCTCAAAAAACAGTGCTAAAAATGCCCATTTATTTTCAGTGCCTAAATCAAACACCTGGAGAATTGATCTGTTAGAAAGAGTCATGAAAATAAACAGATTTCCTTCCAGGAGTCATGGAAGAGTGCAAAAGACATTCATAATTCTTCTAGCATTCATAACTTTTCCAGAAATTTTCATTTTTTCCCAAATCCTCTGCCCTGTATCTACAAGTTCCCAAATACTCCACACAGTCAGATCTGTGCCTTCTGCCTCCAGCACCACACGTCCTGAGTGTCCCACAGAGGCTGCAAACAAAAGCCCACCCTGTCTCATTTATCACTTTCTTCAAGCTTTCTCCAAGCAAAGTCAAGGGCAAACAGGAGCACAAAACACAGAGAAGCAAAAGAATCCTGACAGAAAATTGCAGCTTTAACTGAGGTATGGGGGAGGCAGGAGAAGTTATCCACTGTGTTCTCATTAGATTCATCCTCATTCATCTGCTGGGTACCACCTAGACAAGTAGAAGCTGTTCAGTGGAAAGAGGCTTTTGGGGACCACCAAAGAAAAAACAAAGACAGGCAAAGAAAACCCACAGTTCTGTGGGAATAAACCAGGAGCCTCTCACTGAAGACACACCTGGCTGCTTCCGCTGTAGACAGCAATTTGGATTTTATTTTCTCTTTCAGATCCAGAGCTAGGACAAGGCAGGGAAAAAACCCACCAGAGGTGGTGCTGAAAACCACAGCCCAGGAGAAGATACTCAGGAAGTGACACTGGGGCCACCTCCATCGGATGACTCCATGCTGCATTTACCCAGAGCAGTATCCATCCTGCCAAGGCTTTATCCCTTCTCTGAGCACCTCCATTATATTTGGTGAGCAGTGTGGTGGCCCCGAGGAAGCTGTTTTTCAGCTGTTTCCAGTGAGCTCCCTGCTGAACATCCCAGGCTGAAGAGGAAGGGCTGTGCTCCAGCTGTGTGAGGACTAGGACAGGCTGGGCCATGCCCTTCTCTGTGGCAGGGGAGGACCACAACAGCCACCTCACCCGTTTTTATTTTTGGCTGTTGATTATGGGAAGCCTAGACAATATCATAGTCCCAAAAACCTGCTCTAGGTGCTGCTTTGGAACAGGCAGAGCACGCAGACCCTGGAAGGTTTAGTGTCCTCCTGAAAATATCTGTAAGACCCAACACAGCTTAATTCAGAGTTGAAGTCTCTTTTTTCTTGGTAAAAACCCAGAAAACAAAACGGCAAGAGCCCAAATCTTAGCAAATGCCACACGAACTTCTCCAAAAAAAAACTTGCCCAAGAAAGGATATGTTTCTGTGCCAGACTTCCAACTAACTTGCCACAGTGACTTTTTCCAAACAGAGTACCAAAACACTGTCAGGTTTCATTGTGCCTTTGTCTTTCTTACACTCAGAAAGAAAAAGCATTGGCCCAGCCTCTGCTATTCAACGCTCCACTTGCTGTGCGTCTTCCTGTGGCAGCTCACGTGCAAACACAACTGGCTGCCTGCTGAGCAGGGCAATGGACGGCCACAAACAGGGAGGTCCCCGGTGAACATCAAGGCAGACACCTGGGGAAGTGCAGAGGATAGGGATAACTCTGGGAGGAGAAGCTGTTCTGTGTCTCTGATGATGCTGCCAGCCCCCTGAAGGAGCGGCCAAGACAAGTGCTGGAAGCAGCCGTGTCCTGCTCTTTTCTGCTGTCAGATGCACACGGGACAGACTTGTTGCCCACAGGTCCGCCAGACTTGATCCAGGAACAATGGAAGCCCATGCATTGGTGGAAGGGAATGGGCTCCAGCAAGAGCAAAGCAGGATCTTCCAGCAGCAAAGCCTGAGCTTGTGAAGCGAGCCATGTCCTCAGCAGACACCAAAGTGCTTCCCTCCAGCCCTGAATGGCGGCCACAAGTGCCTGCCTTTCTTCAGCGCCTGCTGCTGCTTCTTTGGTTCCAAGCCAGTCCAGGATTTAGGTTGGAAGCTCATGCACGTGTTTTTTAAGGCGCTTGCACGGAGGAGAGGGACGGCAGGTGCAGCGCAGGGGCTCGTGCTGCCTCTCACGATGGCATCAATGCCGCTGCCTTGGGACGCCTGCCAGTGGAAGGCGAGTCTGCCCTCGAGCACGGTCACTGTGGTCAGTCAGGGGCACAGGCTGCAGCTGCAGCTGCCAAGCATTGCTGTGAGGCTGGCAAGCCAAGAGAAAGCCATAGTGGCCGAGTGTGCTGAAGCCTTTTGCTAAATCACACGCAATAGTGCCCACAGTATGGCCCCTTTGGAATGGTGCCTGGTGCAGACGCCTCCTGGAGCAGGTGCCGGCGTTCGGGGTGCTGCTGTTCTTGTGCACGCTCTGGTGCTGCTTCTGTGGCGTCCAGAGCCGCTTTGGCAGCAGCGACTCAGCAGCCCTGCTCGAGGAGACATCGCCGCCCTGGCCACGGAGGCAGAAGCTCTGCGGGCCCAGAGCTCTGTGTCAGGAGGGCCTCATCCTCAGCCCCATAGCCTGGGCAGCCGCGGGGACCCGGGCTGGCCGGCAGCCCTGCTGTGCCCACTGCCCTGGCGGCACCCAGTGACCGTGCCCCGGCAGGGGCCCCTTGCCCTCCTTGTCCCCAGCCAGCCCAGTCTGGGCACCTCGGGCGGGTCCCCACCCTCCTGCTGAGGCCCAGCCTCCAGGGCTTCTGCCCCAGGCGTGGGAGCCTCTCTGGGCAAGCACCAGAGCAGCCGGCTGTCAGGAACAAGGCTGACACCCCATTCCTCAGGGCTTCCCACCAGCCCGGCCCCTCAGGGGCCTCCTGTCCCCTTGGAGCCTCCTGCCACCCACTCCCTCCCACACGGCCCTCGTGTCTTCCCAGCGCCTTGTCCCGTCAGGGCCTCTGCAGCACCTCATCCCTTTATGGCCTCCCACCGCCCCGTCGTCCCCTCGGGGTCTCCCCCAGCTCGGCCAAGCTGCCCGGCAGCAGCGCAGCCCCGAGGGAGCTCCAGAGGAGCCGCATCGAGAGGCACCTCAGAGGCCTCAGCAATGCAGCCAGCAGCACACGGGCTGGAGGACACAGATGGCCCTTCCTGGCTGGCCAGGAGGCCTTGTGGCCATCTCCAGGCACCAGGCCGGCAGGGATCCCTGCAGCTCCAGCCCCTGCCCAGCCGCTCTGTCACCAGCACAAAGGCTTCAGCAGAACCAACAAAGGCCCAGGGGCTTCTGGCCATTTTCCCTTCCCCACTGCACGCCTGGGCAGCTCGCATGGCACAAGGACCCGTTTTCCCCTCTTCCCCCCTGCCATGCAGACACTGGGCACCAAAGAGAGCTCCTGGGAGCCTGGGTATTAGAACACATTCTATATTTATATTCTAAAGAACAACGAAAAAGAAAGAATAAAACAATCTTAAAGAAAAGAAAAGAAAAGAAAAGAAAACTTCCCCCCGGCTCAGAAGGCCCCAGCAGACAGCGAGCCTCTCAAATCAGCTCTCCTCAGAGCTCCAGCAGCACAGCCAGCTGTGGCCCCAGAGACAAGGCCGATTCTTGCGGGCCCTGCGAAGCTGGTCTTGCAGCTTCTGCAAGACAGAGCCCGGAGCTCTCTCCACAGCCCGGAGGACAAAGGCTGTTTCGAGAGCCAGGCTTCTGGTGGCAGGGCTGATGCCGTCTGCCTTGTCTTCAAGGGCTGCGAGAGAGAGGAACAGAGCCACGGTCAGATCCCGGATCTTTGGGGAGCCGAGGAGACCGCCGAGGCAGGGCCATGCCAAGCCGGCTCTGGCCATGGCCAGGAGGGAGCAAGGGGATCAGCGCGAAGCTACCGGACACTATTGGCCCACGTGGGCCTGAAATGGGAGCGTGTGCTCTGGCCACGGCAGCCCTGCTGCGCACAGGGAGCAGAGCCCTGGGCAGCGGGGCAGGGATTGCGGCTGCCCCCGGCAGCCGGGGCTGGCAGCCCTCTGGCCTCACTCACCCTGACAGATGTGCTGGAGCTGGCGCTTGTGGCCCCTGAGGTGCCTCCCGGCCATCCCTGAGAAGACAGAGCCTGTCAGGGCGCCAGCGGCACAGCTCCCTGCCAGCCCAGCGGCGCTGCCAGCCCTGTGGGCACACGGCCTCCTGGCCCCGGCAGGGCTCGGGCCGGGCCTTTGCCGCACGCTGCCGCCCAAGGGCCCGGCTGCGAGAGGGCGGCAGCAGCGCCGAGGGCAGGCGGGGCTCCACGGCGCCGGGCACGGACGGCGCTGCCGGGGCAGCAGCCGGGGCCGGGGCCGAGCTGCGGCGGGCCGGGGAGGGGAAGGGCAGCCCAGGCTGGTGGCTCACCGATGAACCTGATGGCCGCCTGTCGCAGGGACTCCTGTGGGCTCTCCAGGTACTGCAGGGCGTGGCGCACGTGCTCGGCCGCTCGGCTCCTGTCCTCTGCCAGCTGGAAAGGGCGGCAGGAGGGTGCACTTGGTGCAGGCTCAGCCCCTTGGCCGGGCGCTCCGTGCGGCCAGCACTGGGCTCCCGTGCCCGCAGAGCCCTGCCAGGCGGGCGGCAGCCGCTGGCGCCGGGCTCTGACGGGGGCAGCGGCGCGGCTGCTGCCCGGGGAGCCGCGGTGCCGCCCCTCAGCCCGGCTGGGCCCGGGCTCCATCGGCACCCGCCCCGGGACAACAGGAGCCCGGAGCAGAGCCCGCGCGGCCCAGGGAAGGCAGCGGCGTGTGGGGCGCAGGCTGGCGGCCCCTGCTGCAGCACCGGGCAGGGGCGCAGCTGCCGGCCACACTCACTGAGCAGCGCGGCCAGGGGGCTTCTCCAGGCTGAGGCTGGGGCTTGCAGGCCGTCCTTACCAGGGCCTCGCCGAACCTCCAGGTCTGATCCAGCCGCAGCATGTGTTGGAGATCCTTCCTGCGCAGGAATGTGGCTGAACAATGCAGCGTTTCCCGGGAGGCCTGGAGAGCAGCAGAGACCCAGAAATGGCACCACAGCCCGGGGCACAGGAGCCGCACAGGTCCCTGTACCAAGGCCAGGAAGAGGCTGCAGCCCATGAGGCGCCAGAGCAGGAGGCAGCCGAGCCCCCTGCCAGGGGGCCAGGGGCAGCCGCTGAGTCCTCACCTCTGCCACGCGCTGGTTCTCATCATGGCAGTGGAAGGAGAGTGGGAGCAGGCTCTGGCGCACGTGTGACTTCAGGGCCTTTTTGTCTCCTTCCGGTAAAAAATAGAGCATCTCTCGGAAGATGAACATGGAGCACAACTGCACCTGGCTGTCATCCTGTATGAAAGAAAGGGAGACCTCGGCATCGGCTGCTTCACGCCCACCTGGGCACAGGCCTGAAAATGCACGGGGCACAAAGTTTGCAGGCAGCAGCCGGTGGCCGTGGCTGGGGGTGCAGAGCCTTACGTTGTCAAAGAGCGGCAGGAGCGCCCCAGCCAGCTGCAGGGCGAGTGGGCTGGCTATCGGGGTGCCATTGCACAGGAACAAACTGCTGAGGAGAACCATGGTCATCCTAAGCATGTCGCTGTCATTTTCCTGCAGGAGCTCCACCAGCCTTTCGTGCAGGCTCCACATTCTTCCGGCCTGCGTGGAACACGAGTGTGTGAAACGCCATCCTGCTGCCACAGGGCCCAGAGGCCAAAGGGCTGTGCCAAAGCACTCGGGCAGCTGGAGCGGGAGGCAGGAGAGCTGGGAGCAGCTGCCTCAGTGCTGGAAGGGCAGCCAAGGCCAAGCGACTGCCTTGCCCAGCCCCACGCTGGCAGCATGGCTTCAGCCGCTGCCCGCTTCTCACCGAGACGCTGGTTCCGAGCACCAGGAGGCCTCTGAGCGCCAAGCGACGCATCTCCGTGCACTCGCTCTGCAGGTTCTTGGACATGAGCTCCAGGACGCTGTCGCGGCATTCACTCAAGTCCAGGCAGTCCAGGATCTGAAGGGCACAAGGCCGGTGACGGGGGAGCCGCACGGGGCCGGGCCCAGGCAGCAGCACAGGGCGCGGGCACCGTCCCGGGCAGCTGCGGCCACGAGAGGGCAGAGAGCCGGGAGGCAGCTCAGCCAGGCAGCGCCGGCCTTCAGGCTCACCTCCACAAGGAAGGCCATGGCGGCCAAATCCCGGCATGGCATGTCTTTGCTGAGCAGCCCCAGCAGGTGGAATGCAATCACGGAACACAAGGCTTGGGATGCGCGGTGCATTTCTCTGATAGGAGGAAATAGAGAGCAAAACGCTGAGGCAGCAGGGGTAAACCTTTGCCAGGACTGACTGACAGAGGTCTGGCCTTTCTCCAGCACCCTACAAGGGGGAGCCGGGCCCTGTGGGAGGTGGCTGCTCTTGGGCACCACCTTTCCTCTCCTCTCCCAGCCTTTTGCAGTCTCTTTGGCTGTCCCTTGGTGACAAGGCCTTGTGGCCCAACACCACAGGGACTCTGTGGGGCACCCCGGGCACATGGCACAAATGCCGGGGGCAGCTGGGGAGCAGGGGGTCTCACCTGGCCAGCACGCCCACAGCAAGGTGGTGGGTGTCTGCACAGAGCAGCGTGTCCCAGCCATGCTTGTCTTCCATTGCCAGCACCACATCGTCATAGTGCAGTCGGCAGAGCAGGGCCTTCAGGGTCTGCTCTGCAAAGCTGTGTGCAGAGCAAAGCCCAGGTCACGCTGGGAGCACTGGCACCTGCGCTGGGCACGTGGCAGGGGCAGGAGGACTGGCATGGAGCACCTGTTGGGGTCGGTGGCAAGGCCGTGTTGCTGCTGGCATCCCTTCCAGAAGGTATCGGCGGCCTCTGGCATATCCAAGGTGCTGAAGAGCACTTGGAAGAGCAGGTGCACAAAGAGGCGGGGGAAATGCACGGTCACCACATGTGGGACACAGGGCATCTGGAGGATCTTCCACATCACCACAGTTGCCTGCAGAGGACAGAGCAGCTCGAGCTCAGTGCCGAGGTGTCCGTGTTGCTGGGCCCGAGCGTGGAAGGGAGAGGCCAGCAGAGATACAGGAGGAGCACCGGGCCTGGTGGCTCTGAAGCTGCCCCTAGACCAGGTTTCAGCCCAGCAGGGACAGGCAGCGAGACACCGTGGTGGAGGGAGGCTGGAGAGCTGATGGAGAGGTGAGCTTGGGGTGAGCAAAGGCCCGTTGCAGAAACTCACAGCCAGGGCAAGGACAGCCGTGTGGTCCCCATCGGAGGTGCACGTGCTGTGCTCTGGCCAGCTGGCCAGCACGTCAAGGAGTATGAGCATGGCCGGCTCTGCAGTCCTGCACGAGCACATGATGGTCTTCCACATGGTGGCAGCAGCTCTGTGGGGTCAGAGCTCTGTCTCAGGGGGGTCTGGGACACAGCACTGTGGCCTGGGCCGCAGCGGGGCGCTGAGCTGGCTGCCAGCCCTGCCTCTGCCCCCAGTCCCTCAGCACGCAGGCAGCCCAGCCCTGTGGGGACCGGCCCCAGAGGAGCCGGGAGGGAGCACGGCAGCACGCTGGGGGCTGACATGCCAGGGCGGGCAAAGGGAGGAGCCACAGGGCCCTGGAATTCCCTGTGTGTCAGACTGCTGGGACAGGCTGTACAGGGTGATGGGCTGCTGAGGCCTGAGCCTTGTGGGCACGTGGGCCCCGTACCTGTCACATGATGGGGCCACACGCAGGAGAGCCATCACCACATCAGCGGGCTGTGCCTCTGTCAGATCCAGCAGGGGCCTGTACAGGTTGTACTCAGGAAATCCATTGGCCGCGAGCCACTGGTGGATGTACCTGACCATGGCGGGCACCTGGAGAAGGCAGGGGAGACTTGGAAAGCTGCCAGAGGGAGTCATGTGCCCAGCTGGCCCAGCAAAGTACTTCCCTTGCCACCACACTGCCGTGGCCTCAAGGCTTCCAGTGAGCAGTAGGCGTGGCTGGGGAGGCCAAGCAATTGCTGGGAGGATGGAAGCCAGGCCACAGGCTGCTTACTTGCTTTGGACTGGAAGGACCCTCCTCCACAAGCATATCCAGCAGGGCAGCACTGGTCTTGGTTTTCAAGATGGGAGGGTACGCTCTGAGCACGGCGCCCATGCCGCCGGTCTCTTCCTCGCGAATCCTCTTCATGAACTGGCCAACCATCTGTAGCAGAAGGCCAAGAAGCCAGGGATGTTGCATGGAGTGCTCCAAGCACGGTGCTGGGCTGAGCAGTGACAACAGGCCCAGCCCGGCTGGGGATGGCGGCAGGTACCTGCGCTGTCCTGCGGAAGAGGCCACGGGTGCGTTGCTGCTCTTGTGTGCGCTGCACGGCTGCACCTGGCAAAGAGCGAGCGCAGCCCGAGCTGAGGGGCTGCGGGAGGGGCCGCAGAACACAAGGCCAGCCCTGCACTGCCCAGGCAGGGACAGCCCCGCCACGCCCCAGGGCATGGAGCACGGCTGTGGGGTGTCTGCCCCGGCCCCTGCTCTGTCCTGTCCATGGGCATGTCCCCAGGGCAGGGGACGGGATGGGATGGGACGGGACGGGACGGCATGGGATGGGATGGGGCCAAGCTGGCTTCAGGCACCAGCCCTGTGGCCCGGCTCTGCCACTCACCCTTCTGTGGTAGCTGGAACTGCTCCACCTCTTCAGGCTGCTGTGCTGGAGCAGTTCCAGGGCCTTCTTTCTCCTCCTTTTCCCAGGCCATCTTGGGCACGCTCACAGGTCTGTGCTCTGTGTCACTGCCTGCATTCATGGCTACTTGCAGGATAAGATGGCTGGGAAAAGGTCGGAGTCAGCAAGTGCTGCAGTGGTGCCTTGAAGGCACCTGCAGGAGCGAAGTCTTGGCAGGGCTACAGGACAGCAGGTCCTGCACTCTGGTCTCGAGGGCTCCAGCCACAAGGACAGGAGACACCTCGTCAAGGACCGTGCTCAGCGAATGCCACGGTCTGCCCTCAAGGGCACCTGCAGAAGTGAAGCCTCAGCAAGGCCAGTGGTCACCAAGTCCTGTGGTCTGGCCACGAGGTCACCAGCAGGAGTAATGCCTCGGGAAAGCTCCGGGTCAGCAGGGAACGAGGGCACTGTGCTCTGTCCCGTCGTGTGCACCGAGCACTGTGGTGTGGCCACCTCGCTGCCAACACCCTATGTCACTGCGTGTCACAAAGGTCCCATTCCATGGAACGGTGACCATGCTGCACCGTGTCACAAAGGGCCCTTGCACACCCTGCCACCTGCCCTGGGACCATTCCTAGCTCCCCCCAAAGTGGCCCAGGTTGGAAGGAATGCCTTGGCCCAAGCGTGTCAGACAGCCGGACAGGATCTTTAGGAACGGCTCAAACCATAAGCAAAGGCTGCCCTGCCCGGCAGGCTCAGGGCAGCAGGAGCCCCCGTGGCTGCTGACCCAGCCGTGGCGGGAAGGGCACGGGGCCTGCCACAGCAGCTGGCACGGCCTCCTCGGGACACGTCCCGCATGGTGGCCACGCTAAGCGCGGCCGTGTGACAGAGACAGGGAACGTGTGAGCCAGGGCACAAATGCTGCTCTGAGCCCTGGGACACAGGGAGCACTGACATCAGCAGGTGTGGCAGAGTCCCCGCCAAAGCAGAGTCCCCCCCGAGCCCTGGCAGTGCTGGTGCCCATCTCCTGGCCCAGAGACCTGTGCCTCGAGAGGGTTTCTCTGCCAGAGGGCAGCCAAAGCCGACGTGCACTGGGGCCTGTGCTCCATCCTACTGGGGCTCTTGGTAGAAGCAGCTGGAGCAACTGGTGGCAACACTTGGTACGTGTCAGATGATGTTGCTGCTTCCTGGATTGATCTTTTCAAGGAAGGGATTAGCAGTAGCACAGAAAGACCAGCAGCTACTGAATTTCACAGGACAAAGAGACTCCAGCAAAACACTGTCATGTCTCCTTGTGCTTTTCTGTCTTTCTTACACTCGGAAAGAAAAAGAATTGGCCCAGCCTCTGCTATTCAACGCTCCACTTGCTGTGCGTCTTCCTGTGGCAGCTCACGTGCAAACACAACTGGCTGCCTGCTGAGCAGGGCAATGGACGGCCACAAACAGGGAGGTCCCCGGTGAACATCAAGGCAGACACCTGGGGAAGTGCAGAGGATAGGGATAACTCTGGGAGGAGAAGCTGTTCTGTGTCTCTGATGATGCTGCCAGCCCCCTGAAGGAGCGGCCAAGACAAGTGCTGGAAGCAGCCGTGTCCTGCTCTTTTCTGCTGTCAGATGCACACGGGACAGACTTGTTGCCCACAGGTCCGCCAGACTTGATCCAGGAACAATGGAAGCCCATGCATTGGTGGAAGGGAATGGGCTCCAGCAAGAGCAAAGCAGGATCTTCCAGCAGCAAAGCCTGAGCTTGTGAAGCGAGCCATGTCCTCAGCAGACACCAAAGTGCTTCCCTCCAGCCCTGAATGGCGGCCACAAGTGCCTGCCTTTCTTCAGCGCCTGCTGCTGCTTCTTTGGTTCCAAGCCAGTCCAGGATTTAGGTTGGAAGCTCATGCACGTGTTTTTTAAGGCGCTTGCACGGAGGAGAGGGACGGCAGGTGCAGCGCAGGGCTCGTGCTGCCTCTCACGATGGCATCAATGCCGCTGCCTTGGGACGCCTGCCAGTGGAAGGCGAGTCTGCCCTCGAGCACGGTCACTGTAGTCAGTCAGGGGCACAGGCTGCAGCTGCAGCTGCCAAGCATTGCTGTGAGGCTGGCAAGCCAAGAGAAAGCCATAGTGGCCGAGTGTGCTGAAGCCTTTTGCTAAATCACACGCAATAGTGCCCACAGTATGGCCCCTTTGGAATGGTGCCTGGTGCAGACGCCTCCTGGAGCAGGTGCCGGCGTTCGGGGTGCTGCTGTTCTTGTGCACGCTCTGGTGCTGCTTCTGTGGCGTCCAGAGCCGCTTTGGCAGCAGCGACTCAGCAGCCCTGCTCGAGGAGACATCGCCGCCCTGGCCACGGAGGCAGAAGCTCTGCGGGCCCAGAGCTCTGTGTCAGGAGGGCCTCATCCTCAGTACCATGGCCTGGGCAGCCGCGGGGACGCGGGCTGGCCGGCAGCCCTGCTGTGCCCACTGCCCTGGCGGCACCCAGTGACCGTGCCCCGGCAGGGGCCCCTTGCCCTCCTTGTCCCCAGCCAGCCCAGTCTGGGCACCTCGGGCGGGTCCCCACCCTCCTGCTGAGGCCCAGCCTCCAGGGCTTCTGCCCCAGGCGTGGGAGCCTCTCTGGGCAAGCACCAGAGCAGCCGGCTGTCAGGAACAAGGCTGACACCCCATTCCTCAGGGCTTCCCACCAGCCCGGCCCCTCAGGGGCCTCCTGTCCCCTTGGAGCCTCCTGCCACCCACTCCCTCCCACACGGCCCTCGTGCCTTCCCAGCGCCTTGTCCCGTCAGGGCCTCTGCAGCACCTCATCCCTTTATGGCCTCCCACCGCCCCGTCGTCCCCTCGGGGTCTCCCCCAGCTCGGCCAAGCTGCCCGGCAGCGGCGCAGCCCCGAGGGAGCTCCAGAGGAGCCGCATCGAGAGGCACCTCAGAGGCCTCAGCAATGCAGCCAGCAGCACACGGGCTGGAGGACACAGATGGCCCTTCCTGGCTGGCCAGGAGGCCTTGTGGCCATCTCCAGGCACCAGGCCGGCAGGAATCCCTGCAGCTCCGGCCCCTGCCCAGCCGCTCTGTCACCAGCACAAAGGCTTCAGCAGAACCACCGAAGGCCCAGGGGCTTCTGGCCATTTTCCCTTCCCCACTGCACACCTGGGCAGCTCGCATGGCACAAAGACCCGTTCTCCCCTCTTCCCCCGTGCCATGCAGACACTGGGCACCAAAGAGAGCTCCTGGGAGCCTGGGTATTAGAACACATTCTATATTTATATTCTAAAGAACAACGAAAAAGAAAGAATAAAACAATCTTAAAGAAAAGAAAAGAAAAGAAAACTTCCCCCCGGCTCAGAAGGCCCCAGCAGACAGCGAGCCTCTCAAATCAGCTCTCCTCAGAGCTCCAGCAGCACAGCCAGCTGTGGCCCCAGAGACAAGGCCGATTCTTGCGGGCCCTGCGAAGCTGGTCTTGCAGCTTCTGCAAGACAGAGCCCGGAGCTCTCTCCACAGCCCGGAGGACAAAGGCTGTTTCGAGAGCCAGGCTTCTGGTGGCAGGGCTGATGCCGTCTGCCTTGTCTTCAAGGGCTGCGAGAGAGAGGAACAGAGCCACGGTCAGATCCCGGATCTTTGGGGAGCCGAGGAGACCGCCGAGGCAGGGCCATGCCAAGCCGGCTCTGGCCATGGCCAGGAGGGAGCAAGGGGATCAGCGCGAAGCTACCGGACACTATTGGCCCACGTGGGCCTGAAATGGGAGCGTGTGCTCTGGCCACGGCAGCCCTGCTGCGCACAGGGAGCAGAGCCCTGGGCAGCGGGGCAGGGATTGCGGCTGCCCCCGGCAGCCGGGGCTGGCAGCCCTCTGGCCTCACTCACCCTGACAGATGTGCTGGAGCTGGCGCTTGTGGCCCCTGAGGTGCCTCCCGGCCATCCCTGAGAAGACAGAGCCTGTCAGGGCGCCAGCGGCACAGCTCCCTGCCAGCCCAGCGGCGCTGCCAGCCCTGTGGGCACACGGCCTCCTGGCCCCGGCAGGGCTCGGGCCGGGCCTTTGCCGCACGCTGCCGCCCAAGGGCCCGGCTGCGAGAGGGCGGCAGCAGCGCCGAGGGCAGGCGGGGCTCCACGGCGCCGGGCACGGACGGCGCTGCCGGGGCAGCAGCCGGGGCCGGGGCCGAGCTGCGGCGGGCCGGGGAGGGGAAGGGCAGCCCAGGCTGGTGGCTCACCGATGAACCTGATGGCCGCCTGTCGCAGGGACTCCTGTGGGCTCTCCAGGTACTGCAGGGCGTGGCGCACGTGCTCGGCCGCTCGGCTCCTGTCCTCTGCCAGCTGGAAAGGGCGGCGGGAGGGTGCACTTGGTGCAGGCTCAGCCCCTTGGCCGGGCGCTCCGTGCCGCCAGCACGGGGCTCCCGTGCCCGCAGAGCCCTGCCAGGCGGGCGGCAGCCGCTGGCGCCGGGCTCTGACGGGGGCAGCGGCGCGGCTGCTGCCCGGGGAGCCGCGGTGCCGCCCCTCAGCCCGGCTGGGCCCGGGCTCCATCGGCACCCGCCCCGGGACAACAGGAGCCCGGAGCAGAGCCCGCGCGGCCCAGGGAAGGCAGCGGCGTGTGGGGCGCAGGCTGGCGGCCCCTGCTGCAGCACCGGGCAGGGGCGCAGCTGCCGGCCACACTCACTGAGCAGCGCGGCCAGGGGGCTTCTCCAGGCTGAGGCTGGGGCTTGCAGGCCATCCTTACCAGGGCCTCGCCGAACCTCCAGGTCTGATCCAGCCGCAGCATGTGTTGGAGATCCTTCCTGCGCAGGAATGTGGCTGAACAATGCAGCGTTTCCCGGGAGGCCTGGAGAGCAGCAGAGACCCAGAAATGGCACCACAGCCCGGGGCACAGGAGCCGCACAGGTCCCTGTACCAAGGCCAGGAAGAGGCTGCAGCCCATGAGGCGCCAGAGCAGGAGGCAGCCGAGCCCCCTGCCAGGGGGCCAGGGGCAGCCGCTGAGTCCTCACCTCTGCCACGCGCTGGTTCTCATCATGGCAGTGGAAGGAGAGTGGGAGCAGGCTGTGGCGCACGTGTGACTTCAGGGCCTTTTTGTCTCCTTCCGGTAAAAAATAGAGCATCTCTCGGAAGATGAACATGGAGCACAACTGCACCTGGCTGTCATCCTGTATGAAAGAAAGGGAGACCTCGGCATCGGCTGCTTCACGCCCACCTGGGCACAGGCCTGAAAATGCACGGGGCACAAAGTTTGCAGGCAGCAGCCGGTGGCCGTGGCTGGGGGTGCAGAGCCTTACGTTGTCAAAGAGCGGCAGGAGCGCCCCAGCCAGCTGCAGGGCGAGTGGGCTGGCTATCGGGGTGCCATTGCACAGGAACAAACTGCTGAGGAGAACCATGGTCATCCTAAGCATGTCGCTGTCATTTTCCTGCAGGAGCTCCACCAGCCTTTCGTGCAGGCTCCACATTCTTCCGGCCTGCGTGGAACACGAGTGTGTGAAACGCCATCCTGCTGCCACAGGGCCCAGAGGCCAAAGGGCTGTGCCAAAGCACTCGGGCAGCTGGAGCGGGAGGCAGGAGAGCTGGGAGCAGCTGCCTCAGTGCTGGAAGGGCAGCCAAGGCCAAGCGACTGCCTTGCCCAGCCCCACGCTGGCAGCATGGCGTCAGCCGCTGCCCTCTTCTCACCGAGACGCTGGTTCCGAGCACCAGGAGGCCTCTGAGCGCCAAGCGACGCATCTCCGTGCACTCGCTCTGCAGGTTCTTGCACATGAGCTCCAGGACGCTGTCGCGGCATTCACTCAAGTCCAGGCAGTCCAGGATCTGAAGGGCACAAGGCCGGTGACGGGGGAGCCGCACAGGGCCGGGCCCAGGCAGCAGCACAGGGCGCGGGCACCGTCCCGGGCAGCTGCGGCCACGAGAGGGCAGAGAGCCGGGAGGCAGCTCAGCCAGGCAGCGCCGGCCTTCAGGCTCACCTCCACAAGGAAGGCCATGGCGGCCAAATCCCTGCATGGCATGTCTTTGCTGAGCAGCCCCAGCAGGTGGAATGCAATCGCGGAACACAAGGCTTGGGATGCGCGGTGCATTTCTCTGATAGGAGGAAATAGAGAGCAAAACGCTGAGGCAGCAGGGGTAAACCTTTGCCAGGACTGACTGACAGAGGTCTGGCCTTTCTCCAGCACCCTACAAGGGGGAGCCGGGCCCTGTGGGAGGTGGCTGCTCTTGGGCACCACCTTTCCTCTCCTCTCCCAGCCTTTTGCAGTCTCTTTGGCTGTCCCTTGGTGACAAGGCCTTGTGGCCCAACACCACAGGGACTCTGTGGGGCACCCCGGGCGCATGGCACAAATGCCGGGGGCAGCTGGGGAGCAGGGGGTCTCACCTGGCCAGCACGCCCACAGCAAGGTGGTGGGTGTCTGCACAGAGCAGCGTGTCCCAGCCATGCTTGTCTTCCATTGCCAGCACCACATCGTCATAGTGCAGTCGGCAGAGCAGGGCCTTCAGGGTCTGCTCTGCAAAGCTGTGTGCAGAGCAAAGCCCAGGTCACGCTGGGAGCACTGGCACCTGCGCTGGGCACGTGGCAGGGGCAGGAGGACTGGCATGGAGCACCTGTTGGGGTCGGTGGCAAGGCCGTGTTGCTGCTGGCATCCCTTCCAGAAGGTATCGGCGGCCTCTGGCATATCCAAGGTGCTGAAGAGCACTTGGAAGAGCAGGTGCACAAAGAGGCGGGGGAAATGCACGGTCACCACATGTGGGACACAGGGCATCTGGAGGATCTTCCACATCACCACAGTTGCCTGCAAAGGACAGAGCAGCTCGAGCTCAGTGCCGAGGTGTCCGTGTTGCTGGGCCCGAGCGTGGAAGGGAGAGGCCAGCAGAGATACAGGAGGAGCACCGGGCCTGGTGGCTCTGAAGCTGCCCCTAGACCAGGTTTCAGCCCAGCAGGGACAGGCAGCGAGACACCGTGGTGGAGGGAGGCTGGAGAGCTGATGGAGAGGTGAGCTTGGGGTGAGCAAAGGCCAGTTGCAGAAACTCACAGCCAGGGCAAGGACAGCCGTGTGGTCCCCATCGGAGGTGCACGTGCTGTGCTCTGGCCAGCTGGCCAGCACGTCAAGGAGTATGAGCATGGCCGGCTCTGCAGTCCTGCACGAGCACATGATGGTCTTCCACATGGTGGCAGCAGCTCTGTGGGGTCAGAGCTCTGTCTCAGGGGGGTCTGGGACACAGCACTGTGGCCTGGGCCGCAGCGGGGCGCTGAGCTGGCTGCCAGCCCTGCCTCTGCCCCCAGTCCCTCAGCACGCAGGCAGCCCAGCCCTGTGGGGACCGGCCCCAGAGGAGCCGGGAGGGAGCACGGCAGCACGCTGGGGGCTGACATGCCAGGGCGGGCAAAGGGAGGAGCCACAGGGCCCTGGAATTCCCTGTGTGTCAGACTGCTAGGACAGGCTGTACAGGGTGATGGGCTGCTGAGGCCTGAGCCTTGTGGGCACGTGGGCCCCGTACCTGTCACATGATGGGGCCACACGCAGGAGAGCCATCACCACATCAGCGGGCTGTGCCTCTGTCAGATCCAGCAGGGGCCTGTACAGGTTGTACTCAGGAAATCCATTGGCCGCGAGCCACTGGTGGATGTACCTGACCATGGCGGGCACCTGGAGAAGGCAGGGGAGACTTGGAAAGCTGCCAGAGGGAGTCATGTGCCCAGCTGGCCCAGCAAAGTACTTCCCTTGCCACCACACTGCCGTGGCCTCAAGGCTTCCAGTGAGCAGTAGGCGTGGCTGGGGAGGCCAAGCAATTGCTGGGAGGATGGAAGCCAGGCCACAGGCTGCTTACTTGCTTTGGACTGGAAGGACCCTCCTCCACAAGCATATCCAGCAGGGCAGCACTGGTCTTGGTTTTCAAGATGGGAGGGTACGCTCTGAGCACGGCGCCCATGCCGCCGGTCTCTTCCTCGCGAATCCTCTTCATGAACTGGCCAACCATCTGTAGCAGAAGGCCAAGAAGCCAGGGATGTTGCATGGAGTGCTCCAAGCACGGTGCTGGGCTGAGCAGTGACAACAGGCCCAGCCCGGCTGGGGATGGCGGCAGGTACCTGCGCTGTCCTGCGGAAGAGGCCACGGGTGCGTTGCTGCTCTTGTGTGCGCTGCACGGCTGCACCTGGCAAAGAGCGAGCGCAGCCCGAGCTGAGGGGCTGCGGGAGGGGCCGCAGAACACAAGGCCAGCCCTGCACTGCCCAGGCAGGGACAGCCCCGCCACGCCCCAGGGCATGGAGCACGGCTGTGGGGTGTCTGCCCCGGCCCCTGCTCTGTCCTGTCCATGGGCATGTCCCCAGGGCAGGGGACGGGATGGGATGGGACGGGACGGGACGGCATGGGATGGGATGGGGCCAAGCTGGCTTCAGGCACCAGCCCTGTGGCCCGGCTCTGCCACTCACCCTTCTGTGGTAGCTGGAACTGCTCCACCTCTTCAGGCTGCTGTGCTGGAGCAGTTCCAGGGCCTTCTTTCTCCTCCTTTTCCCAGGCCATCTTGGGCACGCTCACAGGTCTGTGCTCTGTGTCACTGCCTGCATTCATGGCTACTTGCAGGATAAGATGGCTGGGAAAAGGTCGGAGTCAGCAAGTGCTGCAGTGGTGCCTTGAAGGCACCTGCAGGAGCGAAGTCTTGGCAGGGCTACAGGACAGCAGGTCCTGCACTCTGGTCTCGAGGGCTCCAGCCACAAGGACAGGAGACACCTCGTCAAGGACCGTGCTCAGCGAATGCCACGGTCTGCCCTCAAGGGCACCTGCAGAAGTGAAGCCTCAGCAAGGCCAGTGGTCACCAAGTCCTGTGGTCTGGCCACGAGGTCACCAGCAGGAGTAATGCCTCGGGAAAGCTCCGGGTCAGCAGGGAACGAGGGCACTGTGCTCTGTCCCGTCGTGTGCACCGAGCACTGTGGTGTGGCCACCTCGCTGCCAACACCCTATGTCACTGCGTGTCACAAAGGTCCCATTCCATGGAACGGTGACCATGCTGCACCGTGTCACAAAGGGCCCTTGCACACCCTGCCACCTGCCCTGGGACCATTCCTAGCTCCCCCCAAAGTGGCCCAGGTTGGAAGGAATGCCTTGGCCCAAGCGTGTCAGACAGCCGGACAGGATCTTTAGGAACGGCTCAAACCATAAGCAAAGGCTGCCCTGCCCGGCAGGCTCAGGGCAGCAGGAGCCCCCGTGGCTGCTGACCCAGCCGTGGCGGGAAGGGCACGGGGCCTGCCACAGCAGCTGGCACGGCCTCCTCGGGACACGTCCCGCATGGTGGCCACGCTAAGCGCGGCCGTGTGACAGAGACAGGGAACGTGTGAGCCAGGGCACAAATGCTGCTCTGAGCCCTGGGACACAGGGAGCACTGACATCAGCAGGTGTGGCAGAGTCCCCGCCAAAGCAGAGTCCCCCCCGAGCCCTGGCAGTGCTGGTGCCCATCTCCTGGCCCAGAGACCTGTGCCTCGAGAGGGTTTCTCTGCCAGAGGGCAGCCAAAGCCGACGTGCACTGGGGCCTGTGCTCCATCCTACTGGGGCTCTTGGTAGAAGCAGCTGGAGCAACTGGTGGCAACACTTGGTACGTGTCAGATGATGTTGCTGCTTCCTGGATTGATCTTTTCAAGGAAGGGATTAGCAGTAGCACAGAAAGACCAGCAGCTACTGAATTTCACAGGACAAAGAGACTCCAGCAAAACACTGTCATGTCTCCTTGTGCTTTTCTGTCTTTCTTACACTCGGAAAGAAAAAGAATTGGCCCAGCCTCTGCTATTCAACGCTCCACTTGCTGTGCGTCTTCCTGTGGCAGCTCACGTGCAAACACAACTGGCTGCCTGCTGAGCAGGGCAATGGACGGCCACAAACAGGGAGGTCCCCGGTGAACATCAAGGCAGACACCTGGGGAAGTGCAGAGGATAGGGATAACTCTGGGAGGAGAAGCTGTTCTGTGTCTCTGATGATGCTGCCAGCCCCCTGAAGGAGCGGCCAAGACAAGTGCTGGAAGCAGCCGTGTCCTGCTCTTTTCTGCTGTCAGATGCACACGGGACAGACTTGTTGCCCACAGGTCCGCCAGACTTGATCCAGGAACAATGGAAGCCCATGCATTGGTGGAAGGGAATGGGCTCCAGCAAGAGCAAAGCAGGATCTTCCAGCAGCAAAGCCTGAGCTTGTGAAGCGAGCCATGTCCTCAGCAGACACCAAAGTGCTTCCCTCCAGCCCTGAATGGCGGCCACAAGTGCCTGCCTTTCTTCAGCGCCTGCTGCTGCTTCTTTGGTTCCAAGCCAGTCCAGGATTTAGGTTGGAAGCTCATGCACGTGTTTTTTAAGGCGCTTGCACGGAGGAGAGGGACGGCAGGTGCAGCGCAGGGCTCGTGCTGCCTCTCACGATGGCATCAATGCCGCTGCCTTGGGACGCCTGCCAGTGGAAGGCGAGTCTGCCCTCGAGCACGGTCACTGTAGTCAGTCAGGGGCACAGGCTGCAGCTGCAGCTGCCAAGCATTGCTGTGAGGCTGGCAAGCCAAGAGAAAGCCATAGTGGCCGAGTGTGCTGAAGCCTTTTGCTAAATCACACGCAATAGTGCCCACAGTATGGCCCCTTTGGAATGGTGCCTGGTGCAGACGCCTCCTGGAGCAGGTGCCGGCGTTCGGGGTGCTGCTGTTCTTGTGCACGCTCTGGTGCTGCTTCTGTGGCGTCCAGAGCCGCTTTGGCAGCAGCGACTCAGCAGCCCTGCTCGAGGAGACATCGCCGCCCTGGCCACGGAGGCAGAAGCTCTGCGGGCCCAGAGCTCTGTGTCAGGAGGGCCTCATCCTCAGTACCATGGCCTGGGCAGCCGCGGGGACGCGGGCTGGCCGGCAGCCCTGCTGTGCCCACTGCCCTGGCGGCACCCAGTGACCGTGCCCCGGCAGGGGCCCCTTGCCCTCCTTGTCCCCAGCCAGCCCAGTCTGGGCACCTCGGGCGGGTCCCCACCCTCCTGCTGAGGCCCAGCCTCCAGGGCTTCTGCCCCAGGCGTGGGAGCCTCTCTGGGCAAGCACCAGAGCAGCCGGCTGTCAGGAACAAGGCTGACACCCCATTCCTCAGGGCTTCCCACCAGCCCGGCCCCTCAGGGGCCTCCTGTCCCCTTGGAGCCTCCTGCCACCCACTCCCTCCCACACGGCCCTCGTGCCTTCCCAGCGCCTTGTCCCGTCAGGGCCTCTGCAGCACCTCATCCCTTTATGGCCTCCCACCGCCCCGTCGTCCCCTCGGGGTCTCCCCCAGCTCGGCCAAGCTGCCCGGCAGCGGCGCAGCCCCGAGGGAGCTCCAGAGGAGCCGCATCGAGAGGCACCTCAGAGGCCTCAGCAATGCAGCCAGCAGCACACGGGCTGGAGGACACAGATGGCCCTTCCTGGCTGGCCAGGAGGCCTTGTGGCCATCTCCAGGCACCAGGCCGGCAGGAATCCCTGCAGCTCCGGCCCCTGCCCAGCCGCTCTGTCACCAGCACAAAGGCTTCAGCAGAACCACCGAAGGCCCAGGGGCTTCTGGCCATTTTCCCTTCCCCACTGCACACCTGGGCAGCTCGCATGGCACAAAGACCCGTTCTCCCCTCTTCCCCCGTGCCATGCAGACACTGGGCACCAAAGAGAGCTCCTGGGAGCCTGGGTATTAGAACACATTCTATATTTATATTCTAAAGAACAACGAAAAAGAAAGAATAAAACAATCTTAAAGAAAAGAAAAGAAAAGAAAACTTCCCCCCGGCTCAGAAGGCCCCAGCAGACAGCGAGCCTCTCAAATCAGCTCTCCTTAGAGCTCCAGCAGCACAGCCAGCTGTGGCCCCAGAGACAAGGCCGATTCTTGCGGGCCCTGCGAAGCTGGTCTTGCAGCTTCTGCAAGACAGAGCCCGGAGCTCTCTCCACAGCCCGGAGGACAAAGGCTGTTTCGAGAGCCAGGCTTCTGGTGGCAGGGCTGATGCCGTCTGCCTTGTCTTCAAGGGCTGCGAGAGAGAGGAACAGAGCCACGGTCAGATCCCGGATCTTTGGGGAGCCGAGGAGACCGCCGAGGCAGGGCCATGCCAAGCCGGCTCTGGCCATGGCCAGGAGGGAGCAAGGGGATCAGCGCGAAGCTACCGGACACTATTGGCCCACGTGGGCCTGAAATGGGAGCGTGTGCTCTGGCCACGGCAGCCCTGCTGCGCACAGGGAGCAGAGCCCTGGGCAGCGGGGCAGGGATTGCGGCTGCCCCCGGCAGCCGGGGCTGGCAGCCCTCTGGCCTCACTCACCCTGACAGATGTGCTGGAGCTGGCGCTTGTGGCCCCTGAGGTGCCTCCCGGCCATCCCTGAGAAGACAGAGCCTGTCAGGGCGCCAGCGGCACAGCTCCCTGCCAGCCCAGCGGCGCTGCCAGCCCTGTGGGCACACGGCCTCCTGGCCCCGGCAGGGCTCGGGCCGGGCCTTTGCCGCACGCTGCCGCCCAAGGGCCCGGCTGCGAGAGGGCGGCAGCAGCGCCGAGGGCAGGCGGGGCTCCACGGCGCCGGGCACGGACGGCGCTGCCGGGGCAGCAGCCGGGGCCGGGGCCGAGCTGCGGCGGGCCGGGGAGGGGAAGGGCAGCCCAGGCTGGTGGCTCACCGATGAACCTGATGGCCGCCTGTCGCAGGGACTCCTGTGGGCTCTCCAGGTACTGCAGGGCGTGGCGCACGTGCTCGGCCGCTCGGCTCCTGTCCTCTGCCAGCTGGAAAGGGCGGCGGGAGGGTGCACTTGGTGCAGGCTCAGCCCCTTGGCCGGGCGCTCCGTGCCGCCAGCACGGGGCTCCCGTGCCCGCAGAGCCCTGCCAGGCGGGCGGCAGCCGCTGGCGCCGGGCTCTGACGGGGGCAGCGGCGCGGCTGCTGCCCGGGGAGCCGCGGTGCCGCCCCTCAGCCCGGCTGGGCCCGGGCTCCATCGGCACCCGCCCCGGGACAACAGGAGCCCGGAGCAGAGCCCGCGCGGCCCAGGGAAGGCAGCGGCGTGTGGGGCGCAGGCTGGCGGCCCCTGCTGCAGCACTGGGCAGGGGCGCAGCTGCCGGCCACACTCACTGAGCAGCGCGGCCAGGGGGCTTCTCCAGGCTGAGGCTGGGGCTTGCAGGCCGTCCTTACCAGGGCCTCGCCGAACCTCCAGGTCTGATCCAGCCGCAGCATGTGTTGGAGATCCTTCCTGCGCAGGAATGTGGCTGAACAATGCAGCGTTTCCCGGGAGGCCTGGAGAGCAGCAGAGACCCAGAAATGGCACCACAGCCCGGGGCACAGGAGCCGCACAGGTCCCTGTACCAAGGCCAGGAAGAGGCTGCAGCCCATGAGGCGCCAGAGCAGGAGGCAGCCGAGCCCCCTGCCAGGGGGCCAGGGGCAGCCGCTGAGTCCTCACCTCTGCCACGCGCTGGTTCTCATCATGGCAGTGGAAGGAGAGTGGGAGCAGGCTGTGGCGCACGTGTGACTTCAGGGCCTTTTTGTCTCCTTCCGGTAAAAAATAGAGCATCTCTCGGAAGATGAACATGGAGCACAACTGCACCTGGCTGTCATCCTGTATGAAAGAAAGGGAGACCTCGGCATCGGCTGCTTCACGCCCACCTGGGCACAGGCCTGAAAATGCACGGGGCACAAAGTTTGCAGGCAGCAGCCGGTGGCCGTGGCTGGGGGTGCAGAGCCTTACGTTGTCAAAGAGCGGCAGGAGCGCCCCAGCCAGCTGCAGGGCGAGTGGGCTGGCTATCGGGGTGCCATTGCACAGGAACAAACTGCTGAGGAGAACCATGGTCATCCTAAGCATGTCGCTGTCATTTTCCTGCAGGAGCTCCACCAGCCTTTCGTGCAGGCTCCACATTCTTCCGGCCTGCGTGGAACACGAGTGTGTGAAACGCCATCCTGCTGCCACAGGGCCCAGAGGCCAAAGGGCTGTGCCAAAGCACTCGGGCAGCTGGAGCGGGAGGCAGGAGAGCTGGGAGCAGCTGCCTCAGTGCTGGAAGGGCAGCCAAGGCCAAGCGACTGCCTTGCCCAGCCCCACGCTGGCAGCATGGCGTCAGCCGCTGCCCTCTTCTCACCGAGACGCTGGTTCCGAGCACCAGGAGGCCTCTGAGCGCCAAGCGACGCATCTCCGTGCACTCGCTCTGCAGGTTCTTGCACATGAGCTCCAGGACGCTGTCGCGGCATTCACTCAAGTCCAGGCAGTCCAGGATCTGAAGGGCACAAGGCCGGTGACGGGGGAGCCGCACAGGGCCGGGCCCAGGCAGCAGCACAGGGCGCGGGCACCGTCCCGGGCAGCTGCGGCCACGAGAGGGCAGAGAGCCGGGAGGCAGCTCAGCCAGGCAGCGCCGGCCTTCAGGCTCACCTCCACAAGGAAGGCCATGGCGGCCAAATCCCTGCATGGCATGTCTTTGCTGAGCAGCCCCAGCAGGTGGAATGCAATCGCGGAACACAAGGCTTGGGATGCGCGGTGCATTTCTCTGATAGGAGGAAATAGAGAGCAAAACGCTGAGGCAGCAGGGGTAAACCTTTGCCAGGACTGACTGACAGAGGTCTGGCCTTTCTCCAGCACCCTACAAGGGGGAGCCGGGCCCTGTGGGAGGTGGCTGCTCTTGGGCACCACCTTTCCTCTCCTCTCCCAGCCTTTTGCAGTCTCTTTGGCTGTCCCTTGGTGACAAGGCCTTGTGGCCCAACACCACAGGGACTCTGTGGGGCACCCCGGGCGCATGGCACAAATGCCGGGGGCAGCTGGGGAGCAGGGGGTCTCACCTGGCCAGCACGCCCACAGCAAGGTGGTGGGTGTCTGCACAGAGCAGCGTGTCCCAGCCATGCTTGTCTTCCATTGCCAGCACCACATCGTCATAGTGCAGTCGGCAGAGCAGGGCCTTCAGGGTCTGCTCTGCAAAGCTGTGTGCAGAGCAAAGCCCAGGTCACGCTGGGAGCACTGGCACCTGCGCTGGGCACGTGGCAGGGGCAGGAGGACTGGCATGGAGCACCTGTTGGGGTCGGTGGCAAGGCCGTGTTGCTGCTGGCATCCCTTCCAGAAGGTATCGGCGGCCTCTGGCATATCCAAGGTGCTGAAGAGCACTTGGAAGAGCAGGTGCACAAAGAGGCGGGGGAAATGCACGGTCACCACATGTGGGACACAGGGCATCTGGAGGATCTTCCACATCACCACAGTTGCCTGCAAAGGACAGAGCAGCTCGAGCTCAGTGCCGAGGTGTCCGTGTTGCTGGGCCCGAGCGTGGAAGGGAGAGGCCAGCAGAGATACAGGAGGAGCACCGGGCCTGGTGGCTCTGAAGCTGCCCCTAGACCAGGTTTCAGCCCAGCAGGGACAGGCAGCGAGACACCGTGGTGGAGGGAGGCTGGAGAGCTGATGGAGAGGTGAGCTTGGGGTGAGCAAAGGCCAGTTGCAGAAACTCACAGCCAGGGCAAGGACAGCCGTGTGGTCCCCATCGGAGGTGCACGTGCTGTGCTCTGGCCAGCTGGCCAGCACGTCAAGGAGTATGAGCATGGCCGGCTCTGCAGTCCTGCACGAGCACATGATGGTCTTCCACATGGTGGCAGCAGCTCTGTGGGGTCAGAGCTCTGTCTCAGGGGGGTCTGGGACACAGCACTGTGGCCTGGGCCGCAGCGGGGCGCTGAGCTGGCTGCCAGCCCTGCCTCTGCCCCCAGTCCCTCAGCACGCAGGCAGCCCAGCCCTGTGGGGACCGGCCCCAGAGGAGCCGGGAGGGAGCACGGCAGCACGCTGGGGGCTGACATGCCAGGGCGGGCAAAGGGAGGAGCCACAGGGCCCTGGAATTCCCTGTGTGTCAGACTGCTAGGACAGGCTGTACAGGGTGATGGGCTGCTGAGGCCTGAGCCTTGTGGGCACGTGGGCCCCGTACCTGTCACATGATGGGGCCACACGCAGGAGAGCCATCACCACATCAGCGGGCTGTGCCTCTGTCAGATCCAGCAGGGGCCTGTACAGGTTGTACTCAGGAAATCCATTGGCCGCGAGCCACTGGTGGATGTACCTGACCATGGCGGGCACCTGGAGAAGGCAGGGGAGACTTGGAAAGCTGCCAGAGGGAGTCATGTGCCCAGCTGGCCCAGCAAAGTACTTCCCTTGCCACCACACTGCCGTGGCCTCAAGGCTTCCAGTGAGCAGTAGGCGTGGCTGGGGAGGCCAAGCAATTGCTGGGAGGATGGAAGCCAGGCCACAGGCTGCTTACTTGCTTTGGACTGGAAGGACCCTCCTCCACAAGCATATCCAGCAGGGCAGCACTGGTCTTGGTTTTCAAGATGGGAGGGTACGCTCTGAGCACGGCGCCCATGCCGCCGGTCTCTTCCTCGCGAATCCTCTTCATGAACTGGCCAACCATCTGTAGCAGAAGGCCAAGAAGCCAGGGATGTTGCATGGAGTGCTCCAAGCACGGTGCTGGGCTGAGCAGTGACAACAGGCCCAGCCCGGCTGGGGATGGCGGCAGGTACCTGCGCTGTCCTGCGGAAGAGGCCACGGGTGCGTTGCTGCTCTTGTGTGCGCTGCACGGCTGCACCTGGCAAAGAGCGAGCGCAGCCCGAGCTGAGGGGCTGCGGGAGGGGCCGCAGAACACAAGGCCAGCCCTGCACTGCCCAGGCAGGGACAGCCCCGCCACGCCCCAGGGCATGGAGCACGGCTGTGGGGTGTCTGCCCCGGCCCCTGCTCTGTCCTGTCCATGGGCATGTCCCCAGGGCAGGGGACGGGATGGGATGGGACGGGACGGGACGGCATGGGATGGGATGGGGCCAAGCTGGCTTCAGGCACCAGCCCTGTGGCCCGGCTCTGCCACTCACCCTTCTGTGGTAGCTGGAACTGCTCCACCTCTTCAGGCTGCTGTGCTGGAGCAGTTCCAGGGCCTTCTTTCTCCTCCTTTTCCCAGGCCATCTTGGGCACGCTCACAGGTCTGTGCTCTGTGTCACTGCCTGCATTCATGGCTACTTGCAGGATAAGATGGCTGGGAAAAGGTCGGAGTCAGCAAGTGCTGCAGTGGTGCCTTGAAGGCACCTGCAGGAGCGAAGTCTTGGCAGGGCTACAGGACAGCAGGTCCTGCACTCTGGTCTCGAGGGCTCCAGCCACAAGGACAGGAGACACCTCGTCAAGGACCGTGCTCAGCGAATGCCACGGTCTGCCCTCAAGGGCACCTGCAGAAGTGAAGCCTCAGCAAGGCCAGTGGTCACCAAGTCCTGTGGTCTGGCCACGAGGTCACCAGCAGGAGTAATGCCTCGGGAAAGCTCCGGGTCAGCAGGGAACGAGGGCACTGTGCTCTGTCCCGTCGTGTGCACCGAGCACTGTGGTGTGGCCACCTCGCTGCCAACACCCTATGTCACTGCGTGTCACAAAGGTCCCATTCCATGGAACGGTGACCATGCTGCACCGTGTCACAAAGGGCCCTTGCACACCCTGCCACCTGCCCTGGGACCATTCCTAGCTCCCCCCAAAGTGGCCCAGGTTGGAAGGAATGCCTTGGCCCAAGCGTGTCAGACAGCCCGACAGGATCTTTAGGAACGGCTCAAACCATAAGCAAAGGCTGCCCTGCCCGGCAGGCTCAGGGCAGCAGGAGCCCCCGTGGCTGCTGACCCAGCCGTGGCGGGAAGGGCACGGGGCCTGCCACAGCAGCTGGCACGGCCTCCTCGGGACACGTCCCGCATGGTGGCCACGCTAAGCGCGGCCGTGTGACAGAGACAGGGAACGTGTGAGCCAGGGCACAAATGCTGCTCTGAGCCCTGGGACACAGGGAGCACTGACATCAGCAGGTGTGGCAGAGTCCCCGCCAAAGCAGAGTCCCCCCCGAGCCCTGGCAGTGCTGGTGCCCATCTCCTGGCCCAGAGACCTGTGCCTCGAGAGGGTTTCTCTGCCAGAGGGCAGCCAAAGCCGACGTGCACTGGGGCCTGTGCTCCATCCTACTGGGGCTCTTGGTAGAAGCAGCTGGAGCAACTGGTGGCAACACTTGGTACGTGTCAGATGATGTTGCTGCTTCCTGGATTGATCTTTTCAAGGAAGGGATTAGCAGTAGCACAGAAAGACCAGCAGCTACTGAATTTCACAGGACAAAGAGACTCCAGCAAAACACTGTCATGTCTCCTTGTGCTTTTCTGTCTTTCTTACACTCGGAAAGAAAAAGAATTGGCCCAGCCTCTGCTATTCAACGCTCCACTTGCTGTGCGTCTTCCTGTGGCAGCTCACGTGCAAACACAACTGGCTGCCTGCTGAGCAGGGCAATGGACGGCCACAAACAGGGAGGTCCCCGGTGAACATCAAGGCAGACACCTGGGGAAGTGCAGAGGATAGGGATAACTCTGGGAGGAGAAGCTGTTCTGTGTCTCTGATGATGCTGCCAGCCCCCTGAAGGAGCGGCCAAGACAAGTGCTGGAAGCAGCCGTGTCCTGCTCTTTTCTGCTGTCAGATGCACACGGGACAGACTTGTTGCCCACAGGTCCGCCAGACTTGATCCAGGAACAATGGAAGCCCATGCATTGGTGGAAGGGAATGGGCTCCAGCAAGAGCAAAGCAGGATCTTCCAGCAGCAAAGCCTGAGCTTGTGAAGCGAGCCATGTCCTCAGCAGACACCAAAGTGCTTCCCTCCAGCCCTGAATGGCGGCCACAAGTGCCTGCCTTTCTTCAGCGCCTGCTGCTGCTTCTTTGGTTCCAAGCCAGTCCAGGATTTAGGTTGGAAGCTCATGCACGTGTTTTTTAAGGCGCTTGCACGGAGGAGAGGGACGGCAGGTGCAGCGCAGGGCTCGTGCTGCCTCTCACGATGGCATCAATGCCGCTGCCTTGGGACGCCTGCCAGTGGAAGGCGAGTCTGCCCTCGAGCACGGTCACTGTAGTCAGTCAGGGGCACAGGCTGCAGCTGCAGCTGCCAAGCATTGCTGTGAGGCTGGCAAGCCAAGAGAAAGCCATAGTGGCCGAGTGTGCTGAAGCCTTTTGCTAAATCACACGCAATAGTGCCCACAGTATGGCCCCTTTGGAATGGTGCCTGGTGCAGACGCCTCCTGGAGCAGGTGCCGGCGTTCGGGGTGCTGCTGTTCTTGTGCACGCTCTGGTGCTGCTTCTGTGGCGTCCAGAGCCGCTTTGGCAGCAGCGACTCAGCAGCCCTGCTCGAGGAGACATCGCCGCCCTGGCCACGGAGGCAGAAGCTCTGCGGGCCCAGAGCTCTGTGTCAGGAGGGCCTCATCCTCAGTACCATGGCCTGGGCAGCCGCGGGGACGCGGGCTGGCCGGCAGCCCTGCTGTGCCCACTGCCCTGGCGGCACCCAGTGACCGTGCCCCGGCAGGGGCCCCTTGCCCTCCTTGTCCCCAGCCAGCCCAGTCTGGGCACCTCGGGCGGGTCCCCACCCTCCTGCTGAGGCCCAGCCTCCAGGGCTTCTGCCCCAGGCGTGGGAGCCTCTCTGGGCAAGCACCAGAGCAGCCGGCTGTCAGGAACAAGGCTGACACCCCATTCCTCAGGGCTTCCCACCAGCCCGGCCCCTCAGGGGCCTCCTGTCCCCTTGGAGCCTCCTGCCACCCACTCCCTCCCACACGGCCCTCGTGCCTTCCCAGCGCCTTGTCCCGTCAGGGCCTCTGCAGCACCTCATCCCTTTATGGCCTCCCACCGCCCCGTCGTCCCCTCGGGGTCTCCCCCAGCTCGGCCAAGCTGCCCGGCAGCGGCGCAGCCCCGAGGGAGCTCCAGAGGAGCCGCATCGAGAGGCACCTCAGAGGCCTCAGCAATGCAGCCAGCAGCACACGGGCTGGAGGACACAGATGGCCCTTCCTGGCTGGCCAGGAGGCCTTGTGGCCATCTCCAGGCACCAGGCCGGCAGGAATCCCTGCAGCTCCGGCCCCTGCCCAGCCGCTCTGTCACCAGCACAAAGGCTTCAGCAGAACCACCGAAGGCCCAGGGGCTTCTGGCCATTTTCCCTTCCCCACTGCACACCTGGGCAGCTCGCATGGCACAAAGACCCGTTCTCCCCTCTTCCCCCGTGCCATGCAGACACTGGGCACCAAAGAGAGCTCCTGGGAGCCTGGGTATTAGAACACATTCTATATTTATATTCTAAAGAACAACGAAAAAGAAAGAATAAAACAATCTTAAAGAAAAGAAAAGAAAAGAAAACTTCCCCCCGGCTCAGAAGGCCCCAGCAGACAGCGAGCCTCTCAAATCAGCTCTCCTTAGAGCTCCAGCAGCACAGCCAGCTGTGGCCCCAGAGACAAGGCCGATTCTTGCGGGCCCTGCGAAGCTGGTCTTGCAGCTTCTGCAAGACAGAGCCCGGAGCTCTCTCCACAGCCCGGAGGACAAAGGCTGTTTCGAGAGCCAGGCTTCTGGTGGCAGGGCTGATGCCGTCTGCCTTGTCTTCAAGGGCTGCGAGAGAGAGGAACAGAGCCACGGTCAGATCCCGGATCTTTGGGGAGCCGAGGAGACCGCCGAGGCAGGGCCATGCCAAGCCGGCTCTGGCCATGGCCAGGAGGGAGCAAGGGGATCAGCGCGAAGCTACCGGACACTATTGGCCCACGTGGGCCTGAAATGGGAGCGTGTGCTCTGGCCACGGCAGCCCTGCTGCGCACAGGGAGCAGAGCCCTGGGCAGCGGGGCAGGGATTGCGGCTGCCCCCGGCAGCCGGGGCTGGCAGCCCTCTGGCCTCACTCACCCTGACAGATGTGCTGGAGCTGGCGCTTGTGGCCCCTGAGGTGCCTCCCGGCCATCCCTGAGAAGACAGAGCCTGTCAGGGCGCCAGCGGCACAGCTCCCTGCCAGCCCAGCGGCGCTGCCAGCCCTGTGGGCACACGGCCTCCTGGCCCCGGCAGGGCTCGGGCCGGGCCTTTGCCGCACGCTGCCGCCCAAGGGCCCGGCTGCGAGAGGGCGGCAGCAGCGCCGAGGGCAGGCGGGGCTCCACGGCGCCGGGCACGGACGGCGCTGCCGGGGCAGCAGCCGGGGCCGGGGCCGAGCTGCGGCGGGCCGGGGAGGGGAAGGGCAGCCCAGGCTGGTGGCTCACCGATGAACCTGATGGCCGCCTGTCGCAGGGACTCCTGTGGGCTCTCCAGGTACTGCAGGGCGTGGCGCACGTGCTCGGCCGCTCGGCTCCTGTCCTCTGCCAGCTGGAAAGGGCGGCGGGAGGGTGCACTTGGTGCAGGCTCAGCCCCTTGGCCGGGCGCTCCGTGCCGCCAGCACGGGGCTCCCGTGCCCGCAGAGCCCTGCCAGGCGGGCGGCAGCCGCTGGCGCCGGGCTCTGACGGGGGCAGCGGCGCGGCTGCTGCCCGGGGAGCCGCGGTGCCGCCCCTCAGCCCGGCTGGGCCCGGGCTCCATCGGCACCCGCCCCGGGACAACAGGAGCCCGGAGCAGAGCCCGCGCGGCCCAGGGAAGGCAGCGGCGTGTGGGGCGCAGGCTGGCGGCCCCTGCTGCAGCACTGGGCAGGGGCGCAGCTGCCGGCCACACTCACTGAGCAGCGCGGCCAGGGGGCTTCTCCAGGCTGAGGCTGGGGCTTGCAGGCCGTCCTTACCAGGGCCTCGCCGAACCTCCAGGTCTGATCCAGCCGCAGCATGTGTTGGAGATCCTTCCTGCGCAGGAATGTGGCTGAACAATGCAGCGTTTCCCGGGAGGCCTGGAGAGCAGCAGAGACCCAGAAATGGCACCACAGCCCGGGGCACAGGAGCCGCACAGGTCCCTGTACCAAGGCCAGGAAGAGGCTGCAGCCCATGAGGCGCCAGAGCAGGAGGCAGCCGAGCCCCCTGCCAGGGGGCCAGGGGCAGCCGCTGAGTCCTCACCTCTGCCACGCGCTGGTTCTCATCATGGCAGTGGAAGGAGAGTGGGAGCAGGCTGTGGCGCACGTGTGACTTCAGGGCCTTTTTGTCTCCTTCCGGTAAAAAATAGAGCATCTCTCGGAAGATGAACATGGAGCACAACTGCACCTGGCTGTCATCCTGTATGAAAGAAAGGGAGACCTCGGCATCGGCTGCTTCACGCCCACCTGGGCACAGGCCTGAAAATGCACGGGGCACAAAGTTTGCAGGCAGCAGCCGGTGGCCGTGGCTGGGGGTGCAGAGCCTTACGTTGTCAAAGAGCGGCAGGAGCGCCCCAGCCAGCTGCAGGGCGAGTGGGCTGGCTATCGGGGTGCCATTGCACAGGAACAAACTGCTGAGGAGAACCATGGTCATCCTAAGCATGTCGCTGTCATTTTCCTGCAGGAGCTCCACCAGCCTTTCGTGCAGGCTCCACATTCTTCCGGCCTGCGTGGAACACGAGTGTGTGAAACGCCATCCTGCTGCCACAGGGCCCAGAGGCCAAAGGGCTGTGCCAAAGCACTCGGGCAGCTGGAGCGGGAGGCAGGAGAGCTGGGAGCAGCTGCCTCAGTGCTGGAAGGGCAGCCAAGGCCAAGCGACTGCCTTGCCCAGCCCCACGCTGGCAGCATGGCGTCAGCCGCTGCCCTCTTCTCACCGAGACGCTGGTTCCGAGCACCAGGAGGCCTCTGAGCGCCAAGCGACGCATCTCCGTGCACTCGCTCTGCAGGTTCTTGCACATGAGCTCCAGGACGCTGTCGCGGCATTCACTCAAGTCCAGGCAGTCCAGGATCTGAAGGGCACAAGGCCGGTGACGGGGGAGCCGCACAGGGCCGGGCCCAGGCAGCAGCACAGGGCGCGGGCACCGTCCCGGGCAGCTGCGGCCACGAGAGGGCAGAGAGCCGGGAGGCAGCTCAGCCAGGCAGCGCCGGCCTTCAGGCTCACCTCCACAAGGAAGGCCATGGCGGCCAAATCCCTGCATGGCATGTCTTTGCTGAGCAGCCCCAGCAGGTGGAATGCAATCGCGGAACACAAGGCTTGGGATGCGCGGTGCATTTCTCTGATAGGAGGAAATAGAGAGCAAAACGCTGAGGCAGCAGGGGTAAACCTTTGCCAGGACTGACTGACAGAGGTCTGGCCTTTCTCCAGCACCCTACAAGGGGGAGCCGGGCCCTGTGGGAGGTGGCTGCTCTTGGGCACCACCTTTCCTCTCCTCTCCCAGCCTTTTGCAGTCTCTTTGGCTGTCCCTTGGTGACAAGGCCTTGTGGCCCAACACCACAGGGACTCTGTGGGGCACCCCGGGCGCATGGCACAAATGCCGGGGGCAGCTGGGGAGCAGGGGGTCTCACCTGGCCAGCACGCCCACAGCACGGTGGTGGGTGTCTGCACAGAGCAGCGTGTCCCAGCCATGCTTGTCTTCCATTGCCACCACCACATCGTCATAGTGCAGTCGGCAGAGCAGGGCCTTCAGGGTCTGCTCTGCAAAGCTGTGTGCAGAGCAAAGCCCAGGTCACGCTGGGAGCACTGGCACCTGCGCTGGGCACGTGGCAGGGGCAGGAGGACTGGCATGGAGCACCTGTTGGGGTCGGTGGCAAGGCCGTGTTGCTGCTGGCATCCCTTCCAGAAGGTATCGGCGGCCTCTGGCATATCCAAGGTGCTGAAGAGCACTTGGAAGAGCAGGTGCACAAAGAGGCGGGGGAAATGCACGGTCACCACATGTGGGACACAGGGCATCTGGAGGATCTTCCACATCACCACAGTTGCCTGCAAAGGACAGAGCAGCTCGAGCTCAGTGCCGAGGTGTCCGTGTTGCTGGGCCCGAGCGTGGAAGGGAGAGGCCAGCAGAGATACAGGAGGAGCACCGGGCCTGGTGGCTCTGAAGCTGCCCCTAGACCAGGTTTCAGCCCAGCAGGGACAGGCAGCGAGACACCGTGGTGGAGGGAGGCTGGAGAGCTGATGGAGAGGTGAGCTTGGGGTGAGCAAAGGCCAGTTGCAGAAACTCACAGCCAGGGCAAGGACAGCCGTGTGGTCCCCATCGGAGGTGCACGTGCTGTGCTCTGGCCAGCTGGCCAGCACGTCAAGGAGTATGAGCATGGCCGGCTCTGCAGTCCTGCACGAGCACATGATGGTCTTCCACATGGTGGCAGCAGCTCTGTGGGGTCAGAGCTCTGTCTCAGGGGGGTCTGGGACACAGCACTGTGGCCTGGGCCGCAGCGGGGCGCTGAGCTGGCTGCCAGCCCTGCCTCTGCCCCCAGTCCCTCAGCACGCAGGCAGCCCAGCCCTGTGGGGACCGGCCCCAGAGGAGCCGGGAGGGAGCACGGCAGCACGCTGGGGGCTGACATGCCAGGGCGGGCAAAGGGAGGAGCCACAGGGCCCTGGAATTCCCTGTGTGTCAGACTGCTAGGACAGGCTGTACAGGGTGATGGGCTGCTGAGGCCTGAGCCTTGTGGGCACGTGGGCCCCGTACCTGTCACATGATGGGGCCACACGCAGGAGAGCCATCACCACATCAGCGGGCTGTGCCTCTGTCAGATCCAGCAGGGGCCTGTACAGGTTGTACTCAGGAAATCCATTGGCCGCGAGCCACTGGTGGATGTACCTGACCATGGCGGGCACCTGGAGAAGGCAGGGGAGACTTGGAAAGCTGCCAGAGGGAGTCATGTGCCCAGCTGGCCCAGCAAAGTACTTCCCTTGCCACCACACTGCCGTGGCCTCAAGGCTTCCAGTGAGCAGTAGGCGTGGCTGGGGAGGCCAAGCAATTGCTGGGAGGATGGAAGCCAGGCCACAGGCTGCTTACTTGCTTTGGACTGGAAGGACCCTCCTCCACAAGCATATCCAGCAGGGCAGCACTGGTCTTGGTTTTCAAGATGGGAGGGTACGCTCTGAGCACGGCGCCCATGCCGCCGGTCTCTTCCTCGCGAATCCTCTTCATGAACTGGCCAACCATCTGTAGCAGAAGGCCAAGAAGCCAGGGATGTTGCATGGAGTGCTCCAAGCACGGTGCTGGGCTGAGCAGTGACAACAGGCCCAGCCCGGCTGGGGATGGCGGCAGGTACCTGCGCTGTCCTGCGGAAGAGGCCACGGGTGCGTTGCTGCTCTTGTGTGCGCTGCACGGCTGCACCTGGCAAAGAGCGAGCGCAGCCCGAGCTGAGGGGCTGCGGGAGGGGCCGCAGAACACAAGGCCAGCCCTGCACTGCCCAGGCAGGGACAGCCCCGCCACGCCCCAGGGCATGGAGCACGGCTGTGGGGTGTCTGCCCCGGCCCCTGCTCTGTCCTGTCCATGGGCATGTCCCCAGGGCAGGGGACGGGATGGGATGGGACGGGACGGGACGGCATGGGATGGGATGGGGCCAAGCTGGCTTCAGGCACCAGCCCTGTGGCCCGGCTCTGCCACTCACCCTTCTGTGGTAGCTGGAACTGCTCCACCTCTTCAGGCTGCTGTGCTGGAGCAGTTCCAGGGCCTTCTTTCTCCTCCTTTTCCCAGGCCATCTTGGGCACGCTCACAGGTCTGTGCTCTGTGTCACTGCCTGCATTCATGGCTACTTGCAGGATAAGATGGCTGGGAAAAGGTCGGAGTCAGCAAGTGCTGCAGTGGTGCCTTGAAGGCACCTGCAGGAGCGAAGTCTTGGCAGGGCTACAGGACAGCAGGTCCTGCACTCTGGTCTCGAGGGCTCCAGCCACAAGGACAGGAGACACCTCGTCAAGGACCGTGCTCAGCGAATGCCACGGTCTGCCCTCAAGGGCACCTGCAGAAGTGAAGCCTCAGCAAGGCCAGTGGTCACCAAGTCCTGTGGTCTGGCCACGAGGTCACCAGCAGGAGTAATGCCTCGGGAAAGCTCCGGGTCAGCAGGGAACGAGGGCACTGTGCTCTGTCCCGTCGTGTGCACCGAGCACTGTGGTGTGGCCACCTCGCTGCCAACACCCTATGTCACTGCGTGTCACAAAGGTCCCATTCCATGGAACGGTGACCATGCTGCACCGTGTCACAAAGGGCCCTTGCACACCCTGCCACCTGCCCTGGGACCATTCCTAGCTCCCCCCAAAGTGGCCCAGGTTGGAAGGAATGCCTTGGCCCAAGCGTGTCAGACAGCCCGACAGGATCTTTAGGAACGGCTCAAACCATAAGCAAAGGCTGCCCTGCCCGGCAGGCTCAGGGCAGCAGGAGCCCCCGTGGCTGCTGACCCAGCCGTGGCGGGAAGGGCACGGGGCCTGCCACAGCAGCTGGCACGGCCTCCTCGGGACACGTCCCGCATGGTGGCCACGCTAAGCGCGGCCGTGTGACAGAGACAGGGAACGTGTGAGCCAGGGCACAAATGCTGCTCTGAGCCCTGGGACACAGGGAGCACTGACATCAGCAGGTGTGGCAGAGTCCCCGCCAAAGCAGAGTCCCCCCCGAGCCCTGGCAGTGCTGGTGCCCATCTCCTGGCCCAGAGACCTGTGCCTCGAGAGGGTTTCTCTGCCAGAGGGCAGCCAAAGCCGATGTGCACTGGGGCCTGTGCTCCATCCTACTGGGGCTCTTGGTAGAAGCAGCTGGAGCAACTGGTGGCAACACTTGGTACGTGTCAGATGATGTTGCTGCTTCCTGGATTGATCTTTTCAAGGAAGGGATTAGCAGTAGCACAGAAAGACCAGCAGCTACTGAATTTCACAGGACAAAGAGACTCCAGCAAAACACTGTCATGTCTCCTTGTGCTTTTCTGTCTTTCTTACACTCGGAAAGAAAAAGAATTGGCCCAGCCTCTGCTATTCAACGCTCCACTTGCTGTGCGTCTTCCTGTGGCAGCTCACGTGCAAACACAACTGGCTGCCTGCTGAGCAGGGCAATGGACGGCCACAAACAGGGAGGTCCCCGGTGAACATCAAGGCAGACACCTGGGGAAGTGCAGAGGATAGGGATAACTCTGGGAGGAGAAGCTGTTCTGTGTCTCTGATGATGCTGCCAGCCCCCTGAAGGAGCGGCCAAGACAAGTGCTGGAAGCAGCCGTGTCCTGCTCTTTTCTGCTGTCAGATGCACACGGGACAGACTTGTTGCCCACAGGTCCGCCAGACTTGATCCAGGAACAATGGAAGCCCATGCATTGGTGGAAGGGAATGGGCTCCAGCAAGAGCAAAGCAGGATCTTCCAGCAGCAAAGCCTGAGCTTGTGAAGCGAGCCATGTCCTCAGCAGACACCAAAGTGCTTCCCTCCAGCCCTGAATGGCGGCCACAAGTGCCTGCCTTTCTTCAGCGCCTGCTGCTGCTTCTTTGGTTCCAAGCCAGTCCAGGATTTAGGTTGGAAGCTCATGCACGTGTTTTTTAAGGCGCTTGCACGGAGGAGAGGGACGGCAGGTGCAGCGCAGGGCTCGTGCTGCCTCTCACGATGGCATCAATGCCGCTGCCTTGGGACGCCTGCCAGTGGAAGGCGAGTCTGCCCTCGAGCACGGTCACTGTAGTCAGTCAGGGGCACAGGCTGCAGCTGCAGCTGCCAAGCATTGCTGTGAGGCTGGCAAGCCAAGAGAAAGCCATAGTGGCCGAGTGTGCTGAAGCCTTTTGCTAAATCACACGCAATAGTGCCGACAGTATGGCCCCTTTGGAATGGTGCCTGGTGCAGACGCCTCCTGGAGCAGGTGCCGGCGTTCGGGGTGCTGCTGTTCTTGTGCACGCTCTGGTGCTGCTTCTGTGGCGTCCAGAGCCGCTTTGGCAGCAGCGACTCAGCAGCCCTGCTCGAGGAGACATCGCCGCCCTGGCCACGGAGGCAGAAGCTCTGCGGGCCCAGAGCTCTGTGTCAGGAGGGCCTCATCCTCAGTACCATGGCCTGGGCAGCCGCGGGGACGCGGGCTGGCCGGCAGCCCTGCTGTGCCCACTGCCCTGGCGGCACCCAGTGACCGTGCCCCGGCAGGGGCCCCTTGCCCTCCTTGTCCCCAGCCAGCCCAGTCTGGGCACCTCGGGCGGGTCCCCACCCTCCTGCTGAGGCCCAGCCTCCAGGGCTTCTGCCCCAGGCGTGGGAGCCTCTCTGGGCAAGCACCAGAGCAGCCGGCTGTCAGGAACAAGGCTGACACCCCATTCCTCAGGGCTTCCCACCAGCCCGGCCCCTCAGGGGCCTCCTGTCCCCTTGGAGCCTCCTGCCACCCACTCCCTCCCACACGGCCCTCGTGCCTTCCCAGCGCCTTGTCCCGTCAGGGCCTCTGCAGCACCTCATCCCTTTATGGCCTCCCACCGCCCCGTCGTCCCCTCGGGGTCTCCCCCAGCTCGGCCAAGCTGCCCGGCAGCGGCGCAGCCCCGAGGGAGCTCCAGAGGAGCCGCATCGAGAGGCACCTCAGAGGCCTCAGCAATGCAGCCAGCAGCACACGGGCTGGAGGACACAGATGGCCCTTCCTGGCTGGCCAGGAGGCCTTGTGGCCATCTCCAGGCACCAGGCCGGCAGGAATCCCTGCAGCTCCGGCCCCTGCCCAGCCGCTCTGTCACCAGCACAAAGGCTTCAGCAGAACCACCGAAGGCCCAGGGGCTTCTGGCCATTTTCCCTTCCCCACTGCACACCTGGGCAGCTCGCATGGCACAAAGACCCGTTCTCCCCTCTTCCCCCGTGCCATGCAGACACTGGGCACCAAAGAGAGCTCCTGGGAGCCTGGGTATTAGAACACATTCTATATTTATATTCTAAAGAACAACGAAAAAGAAAGAATAAAACAATCTTAAAGAAAAGAAAAGAAAAGAAAACTTCCCCCCGGCTCAGAAGGCCCCAGCAGACAGCGAGCCTCTCAAATCAGCTCTCCTTAGAGCTCCAGCAGCACAGCCAGCTGTGGCCCCAGAGACAAGGCCGATTCTTGCGGGCCCTGCGAAGCTGGTCTTGCAGCTTCTGCAAGACAGAGCCCGGAGCTCTCTCCACAGCCCGGAGGACAAAGGCTGTTTCGAGAGCCAGGCTTCTGGTGGCAGGGCTGATGCCGTCTGCCTTGTCTTCAAGGGCTGCGAGAGAGAGGAACAGAGCCACGGTCAGATCCCGGATCTTTGGGGAGCCGAGGAGACCGCCGAGGCAGGGCCATGCCAAGCCGGCTCTGGCCATGGCCAGGAGGGAGCAAGGGGATCAGCGCGAAGCTACCGGACACTATTGGCCCACGTGGGCCTGAAATGGGAGCGTGTGCTCTGGCCACGGCAGCCCTGCTGCGCACAGGGAGCAGAGCCCTGGGCAGCGGGGCAGGGATTGCGGCTGCCCCCGGCAGCCGGGGCTGGCAGCCCTCTGGCCTCACTCACCCTGACAGATGTGCTGGAGCTGGCGCTTGTGGCCCCTGAGGTGCCTCCCGGCCATCCCTGAGAAGACAGAGCCTGTCAGGGCGCCAGCGGCACAGCTCCCTGCCAGCCCAGCGGCGCTGCCAGCCCTGTGGGCACACGGCCTCCTGGCCCCGGCAGGGCTCGGGCCGGGCCTTTGCCGCACGCTGCCGCCCAAGGGCCCGGCTGCGAGAGGGCGGCAGCAGCGCCGAGGGCAGGCGGGGCTCCACGGCGCCGGGCACGGACGGCGCTGCCGGGGCAGCAGCCGGGGCCGGGGCCGAGCTGCGGCGGGCCGGGGAGGGGAAGGGCAGCCCAGGCTGGTGGCTCACCGATGAACCTGATGGCCGCCTGTCGCAGGGACTCCTGTGGGCTCTCCAGGTACTGCAGGGCGTGGCGCACGTGCTCGGCCGCTCGGCTCCTGTCCTCTGCCAGCTGGAAAGGGCGGCAGGAGGGTGCACTTGGTGAAGGCTCAGCCCCTTGGCCGGGCGCTCCGTGCGGCCAGCACTGGGCTCCCGTGCCCGCAGAGCCCTGCCAGGCGGGCGGCAGCCGCTGGCGCCGGGCTCTGACGGGGGCAGCGGCGCGGCTGCTGCCCGGGGAGCCGCGGTGCCGCCCCTCAGCCCGGCTGGGCCCGGGCTCCATCGGCACCCGCCCCGGGACAACAGGAGCCCGGAGCAGAGCCCGCGCGGCCCAGGGAAGGCAGCGGCGTGTGGGGCGCAGGCTGGCGGCCCCTGCTGCAGCACTGGGCAGGGGCGCAGCTGCCGGCCACACTCACTGAGCAGCGCGGCCAGGGGGCTTCTCCAGGCTGAGGCTGGGGCTTGCAGGCCGTCCTTACCAGGGCCTCGCCGAACCTCCAGGTCTGATCCAGCCGCAGCATGTGTTGGAGATCCTTCCTGCGCAGGAATGTGGCTGAACAATGCAGCGTTTCCCGGGAGGCCTGGAGAGCAGCAGAGACCCAGAAATGGCACCACAGCCCGGGGCACAGGAGCCGCACAGGTCCCTGTACCAAGGCCAGGAAGAGGCTGCAGCCCATGAGGCGCCAGAGCAGGAGGCAGCCGAGCCCCCTGCCAGGGGGCCAGGGGCAGCCGCTGAGTCCTCACCTCTGCCACGCGCTGGTTCTCATCATGGCAGTGGAAGGAGAGTGGGAGCAGGCTGTGGCGCACGTGTGACTTCAGGGCCTTTTTGTCTCCTTCCGGTAAAAAATAGAGCATCTCTCGGAAGATGAACATGGAGCACAACTGCACCTGGCTGTCATCCTGTATGAAAGAAAGGGAGACCTCGGCATCGGCTGCTTCACGCCCACCTGGGCACAGGCCTGAAAATGCACGGGGCACAAAGTTTGCAGGCAGCAGCCGGTGGCCGTGGCTGGGGGTGCAGAGCCTTACGTTGTCAAAGAGCGGCAGGAGCGCCCCAGCCAGCTGCAGGGCGAGTGGGCTGGCTATCGGGGTGCCATTGCACAGGAACAAACTGCTGAGGAGAACCATGGTCATCCTAAGCATGTCGCTGTCATTTTCCTGCAGGAGCTCCACCAGCCTTTCGTGCAGGCTCCACATTCTTCCGGCCTGCGTGGAACACGAGTGTGTGAAACGCCATCCTGCTGCCACAGGGCCCAGAGGCCAAAGGGCTGTGCCAAAGCACTCGGGCAGCTGGAGCGGGAGGCAGGAGAGCTGGGAGCAGCTGCCTCAGTGCTGGAAGGGCAGCCAAGGCCAAGCGACTGCCTTGCCCAGCCCCACGCTGGCAGCATGGCGTCAGCCGCTGCCCTCTTCTCACCGAGACGCTGGTTCCGAGCACCAGGAGGCCTCTGAGCGCCAAGCGACGCATCTCCGTGCACTCGCTCTGCAGGTTCTTGCACATGAGCTCCAGGACGCTGTCGCGGCATTCACTCAAGTCCAGGCAGTCCAGGATCTGAAGGGCACAAGGCCGGTGACGGGGGAGCCGCACAGGGCCGGGCCCAGGCAGCAGCACAGGGCGCGGGCACCGTCCCGGGCAGCTGCGGCCACGAGAGGGCAGAGAGCCGGGAGGCAGCTCAGCCAGGCAGCGCCGGCCTTCAGGCTCACCTCCACAAGGAAGGCCATGGCGGCCAAATCCCTGCATGGCATGTCTTTGCTGAGCAGCCCCAGCAGGTGGAATGCAATCGCGGAACACAAGGCTTGGGATGCGCGGTGCATTTCTCTGATAGGAGGAAATAGAGAGCAAAACGCTGAGGCAGCAGGGGTAAACCTTTGCCAGGACTGACTGACAGAGGTCTGGCCTTTCTCCAGCACCCTACAAGGGGGAGCCGGGCCCTGTGGGAGGTGGCTGCTCTTGGGCACCACCTTTCCTCTCCTCTCCCAGCCTTTTGCAGTCTCTTTGGCTGTCCCTTGGTGACAAGGCCTTGTGGCCCAACACCACAGGGACTCTGTGGGGCACCCCGGGCGCATGGCACAAATGCCGGGGGCAGCTGGGGAGCAGGGGGTCTCACCTGGCCAGCACGCCCACAGCAAGGTGGTGGGTGTCTGCACAGAGCAGCGTGTCCCAGCCATGCTTGTCTTCCATTGCCAGCACCACATCGTCATAGTGCAGTCGGCAGAGCAGGGCCTTCAGGGTCTGCTCTGCAAAGCTGTGTGCAGAGCAAAGCCCAGGTCACGCTGGGAGCACTGGCACCTGCGCTGGGCACGTGGCAGGGGCAGGAGGACTGGCATGGAGCACCTGTTGGGGTCGGTGGCAAGGCCGTGTTGCTGCTGGCATCCCTTCCAGAAGGTATCGGCGGCCTCTGGCATATCCAAGGTGCTGAAGAGCACTTGGAAGAGCAGGTGCACAAAGAGGCGGGGGAAATGCACGGTCACCACATGTGGGACACAGGGCATCTGGAGGATCTTCCACATCACCACAGTTGCCTGCAAAGGACAGAGCAGCTCGAGCTCAGTGCCGAGGTGTCCGTGTTGCTGGGCCCGAGCGTGGAAGGGAGAGGCCAGCAGAGATACAGGAGGAGCACCGGGCCTGGTGGCTCTGAAGCTGCCCCTAGACCAGGTTTCAGCCCAGCAGGGACAGGCAGCGAGACACCGTGGTGGAGGGAGGCTGGAGAGCTGATGGAGAGGTGAGCTTGGGGTGAGCAAAGGCCAGTTGCAGAAACTCACAGCCAGGGCAAGGACAGCCGTGTGGTCCCCATCGGAGGTGCACGTGCTGTGCTCTGGCCAGCTGGCCAGCACGTCAAGGAGTATGAGCATGGCCGGCTCTGCAGTCCTGCACGAGCACATGATGGTCTTCCACATGGTGGCAGCAGCTCTGTGGGGTCAGAGCTCTGTCTCAGGGGGGTCTGGGACACAGCACTGTGGCCTGGGCCGCAGCGGGGCGCTGAGCTGGCTGCCAGCCCTGCCTCTGCCCCCAGTCCCTCAGCACGCAGGCAGCCCAGCCCTGTGGGGACCGGCCCCAGAGGAGCCGGGAGGGAGCACGGCAGCACGCTGGGGGCTGACATGCCAGGGCGGGCAAAGGGAGGAGCCACAGGGCCCTGGAATTCCCTGTGTGTCAGACTGCTAGGACAGGCTGTACAGGGTGATGGGCTGCTGAGGCCTGAGCCTTGTGGGCACGTGGGCCCCGTACCTGTCACATGATGGGGCCACACGCAGGAGAGCCATCACCACATCAGCGGGCTGTGCCTCTGTCAGATCCAGCAGGGGCCTGTACAGGTTGTACTCAGGAAATCCATTGGCCGCGAGCCACTGGTGGATGTACCTGACCATGGCGGGCACCTGGAGAAGGCAGGGGAGACTTGGAAAGCTGCCAGAGGGAGTCATGTGCCCAGCTGGCCCAGCAAAGTACTTCCCTTGCCACCACACTGCCGTGGCCTCAAGGCTTCCAGTGAGCAGTAGGCGTGGCTGGGGAGGCCAAGCAATTGCTGGGAGGATGGAAGCCAGGCCACAGGCTGCTTACTTGCTTTGGACTGGAAGGACCCTCCTCCACAAGCATATCCAGCAGGGCAGCACTGGTCTTGGTTTTCAAGATGGGAGGGTACGCTCTGAGCACGGCGCCCATGCCGCCGGTCTCTTCCTCGCGAATCCTCTTCATGAACTGGCCAACCATCTGTAGCAGAAGGCCAAGAAGCCAGGGATGTTGCATGGAGTGCTCCAAGCACGGTGCTGGGCTGAGCAGTGACAACAGGCCCAGCCCGGCTGGGGATGGCGGCAGGTACCTGCGCTGTCCTGCGGAAGAGGCCACGGGTGCGTTGCTGCTCTTGTGTGCGCTGCACGGCTGCACCTGGCAAAGAGCGAGCGCAGCCCGAGCTGAGGGGCTGCGGGAGGGGCCGCAGAACACAAGGCCAGCCCTGCACTGCCCAGGCAGGGACAGCCCCGCCACGCCCCAGGGCATGGAGCACGGCTGTGGGGTGTCTGCCCCGGCCCCTGCTCTGTCCTGTCCATGGGCATGTCCCCAGGGCAGGGGACGGGATGGGATGGGACGGGACGGGACGGCATGGGATGGGATGGGGCCAAGCTGGCTTCAGGCACCAGCCCTGTGGCCCGGCTCTGCCACTCACCCTTCTGTGGTAGCTGGAACTGCTCCACCTCTTCAGGCTGCTGTGCTGGAGCAGTTCCAGGGCCTTCTTTCTCCTCCTTTTCCCAGGCCATCTTGGGCACGCTCACAGGTCTGTGCTCTGTGTCACTGCCTGCATTCATGGCTACTTGCAGGATAAGATGGCTGGGAAAAGGTCGGAGTCAGCAAGTGCTGCAGTGGTGCCTTGAAGGCACCTGCAGGAGCGAAGTCTTGGCAGGGCTACAGGACAGCAGGTCCTGCACTCTGGTCTCGAGGGCTCCAGCCACAAGGACAGGAGACACCTCGTCAAGGACCGTGCTCAGCGAATGCCACGGTCTGCCCTCAAGGGCACCTGCAGAAGTGAAGCCTCAGCAAGGCCAGTGGTCACCAAGTCCTGTGGTCTGGCCACGAGGTCACCAGCAGGAGTAATGCCTCGGGAAAGCTCCGGGTCAGCAGGGAACGAGGGCACTGTGCTCTGTCCCGTCGTGTGCACCGAGCACTGTGGTGTGGCCACCTCGCTGCCAACACCCTATGTCACTGCGTGTCACAAAGGTCCCATTCCATGGAACGGTGACCATGCTGCACCGTGTCACAAAGGGCCCTTGCACACCCTGCCACCTGCCCTGGGACCATTCCTAGCTCCCCCCAAAGTGGCCCAGGTTGGAAGGAATGCCTTGGCCCAAGCGTGTCAGACAGCCCGACAGGATCTTTAGGAACGGCTCAAACCATAAGCAAAGGCTGCCCTGCCCGGCAGGCTCAGGGCAGCAGGAGCCCCCGTGGCTGCTGACCCAGCCGTGGCGGGAAGGGCACGGGGCCTGCCACAGCAGCTGGCACGGCCTCCTCGGGACACGTCCCGCATGGTGGCCACGCTAAGCGCGGCCGTGTGACAGAGACAGGGAACGTGTGAGCCAGGGCACAAATGCTGCTCTGAGCCCTGGGACACAGGGAGCACTGACATCAGCAGGTGTGGCAGAGTCCCCGCCAAAGCAGAGTCCCCCCCGAGCCCTGGCAGTGCTGGTGCCCATCTCCTGGCCCAGAGACCTGTGCCTCGAGAGGGTTTCTCTGCCAGAGGGCAGCCAAAGCCGACGTGCACTGGGGCCTGTGCTCCATCCTACTGGGGCTCTTGGTAGAAGCAGCTGGAGCAACTGGTGGCAACACTTGGTACGTGTCAGATGATGTTGCTGCTTCCTGGATTGATCTTTTCAAGGAAGGGATTAGCAGTAGCACAGAAAGACCAGCAGCTACTGAATTTCACAGGACAAAGAGACTCCAGCAAAACACTGTCATGTCTCCTTGTGCTTTTCTGTCTTTCTTACACTCGGAAAGAAAAAGAATTGGCCCAGCCTCTGCTATTCAACGCTCCACTTGCTGTGCGTCTTCCTGTGGCAGCTCACGTGCAAACACAACTGGCTGCCTGCTGAGCAGGGCAATGGACGGCCACAAACAGGGAGGTCCCCGGTGAACATCAAGGCAGACACCTGGGGAAGTGCAGAGGATAGGGATAACTCTGGGAGGAGAAGCTGTTCTGTGTCTCTGATGATGCTGCCAGCCCCCTGAAGGAGCGGCCAAGACAAGTGCTGGAAGCAGCCGTGTCCTGCTCTTTTCTGCTGTCAGATGCACACGGGACAGACTTGTTGCCCACAGGTCCGCCAGACTTGATCCAGGAACAATGGAAGCCCATGCATTGGTGGAAGGGAATGGGCTCCAGCAAGAGCAAAGCAGGATCTTCCAGCAGCAAAGCCTGAGCTTGTGAAGCGAGCCATGTCCTCAGCAGACACCAAAGTGCTTCCCTCCAGCCCTGAATGGCGGCCACAAGTGCCTGCCTTTCTTCAGCGCCTGCTGCTGCTTCTTTGGTTCCAAGCCAGTCCAGGATTTAGGTTGGAAGCTCATGCACGTGTTTTTTAAGGCGCTTGCACGGAGGAGAGGGACGGCAGGTGCAGCGCAGGGCTCGTGCTGCCTCTCACGATGGCATCAATGCCGCTGCCTTGGGACGCCTGCCAGTGGAAGGCGAGTCTGCCCTCGAGCACGGTCACTGTAGTCAGTCAGGGGCACAGGCTGCAGCTGCAGCTGCCAAGCATTGCTGTGAGGCTGGCAAGCCAAGAGAAAGCCATAGTGGCCGAGTGTGCTGAAGCCTTTTGCTAAATCACACGCAATAGTGCCCACAGTATGGCCCCTTTGGAATGGTGCCTGGTGCAGACGCCTCCTGGAGCAGGTGCCGGCGTTCGGGGTGCTGCTGTTCTTGTGCACGCTCTGGTGCTGCTTCTGTGGCGTCCAGAGCCGCTTTGGCAGCAGCGACTCAGCAGCCCTGCTCGAGGAGACATCGCCGCCCTGGCCACGGAGGCAGAAGCTCTGCGGGCCCAGAGCTCTGTGTCAGGAGGGCCTCATCCTCAGTACCATGGCCTGGGCAGCCGCGGGGACGCGGGCTGGCCGGCAGCCCTGCTGTGCCCACTGCCCTGGCGGCACCCAGTGACCGTGCCCCGGCAGGGGCCCCTTGCCCTCCTTGTCCCCAGCCAGCCCAGTCTGGGCACCTCGGGCGGGTCCCCACCCTCCTGCTGAGGCCCAGCCTCCAGGGCTTCTGCCCCAGGCGTGGGAGCCTCTCTGGGCAAGCACCAGAGCAGCCGGCTGTCAGGAACAAGGCTGACACCCCATTCCTCAGGGCTTCCCACCAGCCCGGCCCCTCAGGGGCCTCCTGTCCCCTTGGAGCCTCCTGCCACCCACTCCCTCCCACACGGCCCTCGTGCCTTCCCAGCGCCTTGTCCCGTCAGGGCCTCTGCAGCACCTCATCCCTTTATGGCCTCCCACCGCCCCGTCGTCCCCTCGGGGTCTCCCCCAGCTCGGCCAAGCTGCCCGGCAGCGGCGCAGCCCCGAGGGAGCTCCAGAGGAGCCGCATCGAGAGGCACCTCAGAGGCCTCAGCAATGCAGCCAGCAGCACACGGGCTGGAGGACACAGATGGCCCTTCCTGGCTGGCCAGGAGGCCTTGTGGCCATCTCCAGGCACCAGGCCGGCAGGAATCCCTGCAGCTCCGGCCCCTGCCCAGCCGCTCTGTCACCAGCACAAAGGCTTCAGCAGAACCACCGAAGGCCCAGGGGCTTCTGGCCATTTTCCCTTCCCCACTGCACACCTGGGCAGCTCGCATGGCACAAAGACCCGTTCTCCCCTCTTCCCCCGTGCCATGCAGACACTGGGCACCAAAGAGAGCTCCTGGGAGCCTGGGTATTAGAACACATTCTATATTTATATTCTAAAGAACAACGAAAAAGAAAGAATAAAACAATCTTAAAGAAAAGAAAAGAAAAGAAAACTTCCCCCCGGCTCAGAAGGCCCCAGCAGACAGCGAGCCTCTCAAATCAGCTCTCCTTAGAGCTCCAGCAGCACAGCCAGCTGTGGCCCCAGAGACAAGGCCGATTCTTGCGGGCCCTGCGAAGCTGGTCTTGCAGCTTCTGCAAGACAGAGCCCGGAGCTCTCTCCACAGCCCGGAGGACAAAGGCTGTTTCGAGAGCCAGGCTTCTGGTGGCAGGGCTGATGCCGTCTGCCTTGTCTTCAAGGGCTGCGAGAGAGAGGAACAGAGCCACGGTCAGATCCCGGATCTTTGGGGAGCCGAGGAGACCGCCGAGGCAGGGCCATGCCAAGCCGGCTCTGGCCATGGCCAGGAGGGAGCAAGGGGATCAGCGCGAAGCTACCGGACACTATTGGCCCACGTGGGCCTGAAATGGGAGCGTGTGCTCTGGCCACGGCAGCCCTGCTGCGCACAGGGAGCAGAGCCCTGGGCAGCGGGGCAGGGATTGCGGCTGCCCCCGGCAGCCGGGGCTGGCAGCCCTCTGGCCTCACTCACCCTGACAGATGTGCTGGAGCTGGCGCTTGTGGCCCCTGAGGTGCCTCCCGGCCATCCCTGAGAAGACAGAGCCTGTCAGGGCGCCAGCGGCACAGCTCCCTGCCAGCCCAGCGGCGCTGCCAGCCCTGTGGGCACACGGCCTCCTGGCCCCGGCAGGGCTCGGGCCGGGCCTTTGCCGCACGCTGCCGCCCAAGGGCCCGGCTGCGAGAGGGCGGCAGCAGCGCCGAGGGCAGGCGGGGCTCCACGGCGCCGGGCACGGACGGCGCTGCCGGGGCAGCAGCCGGGGCCGGGGCCGAGCTGCGGCGGGCCGGGGAGGGGAAGGGCAGCCCAGGCTGGTGGCTCACCGATGAACCTGATGGCCGCCTGTCGCAGGGACTCCTGTGGGCTCTCCAGGTACTGCAGGGCGTGGCGCACGTGCTCGGCCGCTCGGCTCCTGTCCTCTGCCAGCTGGAAAGGGCGGCGGGAGGGTGCACTTGGTGCAGGCTCAGCCCCTTGGCCGGGCGCTCCGTGCCGCCAGCACGGGGCTCCCGTGCCCGCAGAGCCCTGCCAGGCGGGCGGCAGCCGCTGGCGCCGGGCTCTGACGGGGGCAGCGGCGCGGCTGCTGCCCGGGGAGCCGCGGTGCCGCCCCTCAGCCCGGCTGGGCCCGGGCTCCATCGGCACCCGCCCCGGGACAACAGGAGCCCGGAGCAGAGCCCGCGCGGCCCAGGGAAGGCAGCGGCGTGTGGGGCGCAGGCTGGCGGCCCCTGCTGCAGCACTGGGCAGGGGCGCAGCTGCCGGCCACACTCACTGAGCAGCGCGGCCAGGGGGCTTCTCCAGGCTGAGGCTGGGGCTTGCAGGCCGTCCTTACCAGGGCCTCGCCGAACCTCCAGGTCTGATCCAGCCGCAGCATGTGTTGGAGATCCTTCCTGCGCAGGAATGTGGCTGAACAATGCAGCGTTTCCCGGGAGGCCTGGAGAGCAGCAGAGACCCAGAAATGGCACCACAGCCCGGGGCACAGGAGCCGCACAGGTCCCTGTACCAAGGCCAGGAAGAGGCTGCAGCCCATGAGGCGCCAGAGCAGGAGGCAGCCGAGCCCCCTGCCAGGGGGCCAGGGGCAGCCGCTGAGTCCTCACCTCTGCCACGCGCTGGTTCTCATCATGGCAGTGGAAGGAGAGTGGGAGCAGGCTGTGGCGCACGTGTGACTTCAGGGCCTTTTTGTCTCCTTCCGGTAAAAAATAGAGCATCTCTCGGAAGATGAACATGGAGCACAACTGCACCTGGCTGTCATCCTGTATGAAAGAAAGGGAGACCTCGGCATCGGCTGCTTCACGCCCACCTGGGCACAGGCCTGAAAATGCACGGGGCACAAAGTTTGCAGGCAGCAGCCGGTGGCCGTGGCTGGGGGTGCAGAGCCTTACGTTGTCAAAGAGCGGCAGGAGCGCCCCAGCCAGCTGCAGGGCGAGTGGGCTGGCTATCGGGGTGCCATTGCACAGGAACAAACTGCTGAGGAGAACCATGGTCATCCTAAGCATGTCGCTGTCATTTTCCTGCAGGAGCTCCACCAGCCTTTCGTGCAGGCTCCACATTCTTCCGGCCTGCGTGGAACACGAGTGTGTGAAACGCCATCCTGCTGCCACAGGGCCCAGAGGCCAAAGGGCTGTGCCAAAGCACTCGGGCAGCTGGAGCGGGAGGCAGGAGAGCTGGGAGCAGCTGCCTCAGTGCTGGAAGGGCAGCCAAGGCCAAGCGACTGCCTTGCCCAGCCCCACGCTGGCAGCATGGCGTCAGCCGCTGCCCTCTTCTCACCGAGACGCTGGTTCCGAGCACCAGGAGGCCTCTGAGCGCCAAGCGACGCATCTCCGTGCACTCGCTCTGCAGGTTCTTGCACATGAGCTCCAGGACGCTGTCGCGGCATTCACTCAAGTCCAGGCAGTCCAGGATCTGAAGGGCACAAGGCCGGTGACGGGGGAGCCGCACAGGGCCGGGCCCAGGCAGCAGCACAGGGCGCGGGCACCGTCCCGGGCAGCTGCGGCCACGAGAGGGCAGAGAGCCGGGAGGCAGCTCAGCCAGGCAGCGCCGGCCTTCAGGCTCACCTCCACAAGGAAGGCCATGGCGGCCAAATCCCTGCATGGCATGTCTTTGCTGAGCAGCCCCAGCAGGTGGAATGCAATCGCGGAACACAAGGCTTGGGATGCGCGGTGCATTTCTCTGATAGGAGGAAATAGAGAGCAAAACGCTGAGGCAGCAGGGGTAAACCTTTGCCAGGACTGACTGACAGAGGTCTGGCCTTTCTCCAGCACCCTACAAGGGGGAGCCGGGCCCTGTGGGAGGTGGCTGCTCTTGGGCACCACCTTTCCTCTCCTCTCCCAGCCTTTTGCAGTCTCTTTGGCTGTCCCTTGGTGACAAGGCCTTGTGGCCCAACACCACAGGGACTCTGTGGGGCACCCCGGGCGCATGGCACAAATGCCGGGGGCAGCTGGGGAGCAGGGGGTCTCACCTGGCCAGCACGCCCACAGCAAGGTGGTGGGTGTCTGCACAGAGCAGCGTGTCCCAGCCATGCTTGTCTTCCATTGCCAGCACCACATCGTCATAGTGCAGTCGGCAGAGCAGGGCCTTCAGGGTCTGCTCTGCAAAGCTGTGTGCAGAGCAAAGCCCAGGTCACGCTGGGAGCACTGGCACCTGCGCTGGGCACGTGGCAGGGGCAGGAGGACTGGCATGGAGCACCTGTTGGGGTCGGTGGCAAGGCCGTGTTGCTGCTGGCATCCCTTCCAGAAGGTATCGGCGGCCTCTGGCATATCCAAGGTGCTGAAGAGCACTTGGAAGAGCAGGTGCACAAAGAGGCGGGGGAAATGCACGGTCACCACATGTGGGACACAGGGCATCTGGAGGATCTTCCACATCACCACAGTTGCCTGCAAAGGACAGAGCAGCTCGAGCTCAGTGCCGAGGTGTCCGTGTTGCTGGGCCCGAGCGTGGAAGGGAGAGGCCAGCAGAGATACAGGAGGAGCACCGGGCCTGGTGGCTCTGAAGCTGCCCCTAGACCAGGTTTCAGCCCAGCAGGGACAGGCAGCGAGACACCGTGGTGGAGGGAGGCTGGAGAGCTGATGGAGAGGTGAGCTTGGGGTGAGCAAAGGCCAGTTGCAGAAACTCACAGCCAGGGCAAGGACAGCCGTGTGGTCCCCATCGGAGGTGCACGTGCTGTGCTCTGGCCAGCTGGCCAGCACGTCAAGGAGTATGAGCATGGCCGGCTCTGCAGTCCTGCACGAGCACATGATGGTCTTCCACATGGTGGCAGCAGCTCTGTGGGGTCAGAGCTCTGTCTCAGGGGGGTCTGGGACACAGCACTGTGGCCTGGGCCGCAGCGGGGCGCTGAGCTGGCTGCCAGCCCTGCCTCTGCCCCCAGTCCCTCAGCACGCAGGCAGCCCAGCCCTGTGGGGACCGGCCCCAGAGGAGCCGGGAGGGAGCACGGCAGCACGCTGGGGGCTGACATGCCAGGGCGGGCAAAGGGAGGAGCCACAGGGCCCTGGAATTCCCTGTGTGTCAGACTGCTAGGACAGGCTGTACAGGGTGATGGGCTGCTGAGGCCTGAGCCTTGTGGGCACGTGGGCCCCGTACCTGTCACATGATGGGGCCACACGCAGGAGAGCCATCACCACATCAGCGGGCTGTGCCTCTGTCAGATCCAGCAGGGGCCTGTACAGGTTGTACTCAGGAAATCCATTGGCCGCGAGCCACTGGTGGATGTACCTGACCATGGCGGGCACCTGGAGAAGGCAGGGGAGACTTGGAAAGCTGCCAGAGGGAGTCATGTGCCCAGCTGGCCCAGCAAAGTACTTCCCTTGCCACCACACTGCCGTGGCCTCAAGGCTTCCAGTGAGCAGTAGGCGTGGCTGGGGAGGCCAAGCAATTGCTGGGAGGATGGAAGCCAGGCCACAGGCTGCTTACTTGCTTTGGACTGGAAGGACCCTCCTCCACAAGCATATCCAGCAGGGCAGCACTGGTCTTGGTTTTCAAGATGGGAGGGTACGCTCTGAGCACGGCGCCCATGCCGCCGGTCTCTTCCTCGCGAATCCTCTTCATGAACTGGCCAACCATCTGTAGCAGAAGGCCAAGAAGCCAGGGATGTTGCATGGAGTGCTCCAAGCACGGTGCTGGGCTGAGCAGTGACAACAGGCCCAGCCCGGCTGGGGATGGCGGCAGGTACCTGCGCTGTCCTGCGGAAGAGGCCACGGGTGCGTTGCTGCTCTTGTGTGCGCTGCACGGCTGCACCTGGCAAAGAGCGAGCGCAGCCCGAGCTGAGGGGCTGCGGGAGGGGCCGCAGAACACAAGGCCAGCCCTGCACTGCCCAGGCAGGGACAGCCCCGCCACGCCCCAGGGCATGGAGCACGGCTGTGGGGTGTCTGCCCCGGCCCCTGCTCTGTCCTGTCCATGGGCATGTCCCCAGGGCAGGGGACGGGATGGGATGGGACGGGACGGGACGGCATGGGATGGGATGGGGCCAAGCTGGCTTCAGGCACCAGCCCTGTGGCCCGGCTCTGCCACTCACCCTTCTGTGGTAGCTGGAACTGCTCCACCTCTTCAGGCTGCTGTGCTGGAGCAGTTCCAGGGCCTTCTTTCTCCTCCTTTTCCCAGGCCATCTTGGGCACGCTCACAGGTCTGTGCTCTGTGTCACTGCCTGCATTCATGGCTACTTGCAGGATAAGATGGCTGGGAAAAGGTCGGAGTCAGCAAGTGCTGCAGTGGTGCCTTGAAGGCACCTGCAGGAGCGAAGTCTTGGCAGGGCTACAGGACAGCAGGTCCTGCACTCTGGTCTCGAGGGCTCCAGCCACAAGGACAGGAGACACCTCGTCAAGGACCGTGCTCAGCGAATGCCACGGTCTGCCCTCAAGGGCACCTGCAGAAGTGAAGCCTCAGCAAGGCCAGTGGTCACCAAGTCCTGTGGTCTGGCCACGAGGTCACCAGCAGGAGTAATGCCTCGGGAAAGCTCCGGGTCAGCAGGGAACGAGGGCACTGTGCTCTGTCCCGTCGTGTGCACCGAGCACTGTGGTGTGGCCACCTCGCTGCCAACACCCTATGTCACTGCGTGTCACAAAGGTCCCATTCCATGGAACGGTGACCATGCTGCACCGTGTCACAAAGGGCCCTTGCACACCCTGCCACCTGCCCTGGGACCATTCCTAGCTCCCCCCAAAGTGGCCCAGGTTGGAAGGAATGCCTTGGCCCAAGCGTGTCAGACAGCCCGACAGGATCTTTAGGAACGGCTCAAACCATAAGCAAAGGCTGCCCTGCCCGGCAGGCTCAGGGCAGCAGGAGCCCCCGTGGCTGCTGACCCAGCCGTGGCGGGAAGGGCACGGGGCCTGCCACAGCAGCTGGCACGGCCTCCTCGGGACACGTCCCGCATGGTGGCCACGCTAAGCGCGGCCGTGTGACAGAGACAGGGAACGTGTGAGCCAGGGCACAAATGCTGCTCTGAGCCCTGGGACACAGGGAGCACTGACATCAGCAGGTGTGGCAGAGTCCCCGCCAAAGCAGAGTCCCCCCCGAGCCCTGGCAGTGCTGGTGCCCATCTCCTGGCCCAGAGACCTGTGCCTCGAGAGGGTTTCTCTGCCAGAGGGCAGCCAAAGCCGACGTGCACTGGGGCCTGTGCTCCATCCTACTGGGGCTCTTGGTAGAAGCAGCTGGAGCAACTGGTGGCAACACTTGGTACGTGTCAGATGATGTTGCTGCTTCCTGGATTGATCTTTTCAAGGAAGGGATTAGCAGTAGCACAGAAAGACCAGCAGCTACTGAATTTCACAGGACAAAGAGACTCCAGCAAAACACTGTCATGTCTCCTTGTGCTTTTCTGTCTTTCTTACACTCGGAAAGAAAAAGAATTGGCCCAGCCTCTGCTATTCAACGCTCCACTTGCTGTGCGTCTTCCTGTGGCAGCTCACGTGCAAACACAACTGGCTGCCTGCTGAGCAGGGCAATGGACGGCCACAAACAGGGAGGTCCCCGGTGAACATCAAGGCAGACACCTGGGGAAGTGCAGAGGATAGGGATAACTCTGGGAGGAGAAGCTGTTCTGTGTCTCTGATGATGCTGCCAGCCCCCTGAAGGAGCGGCCAAGACAAGTGCTGGAAGCAGCCGTGTCCTGCTCTTTTCTGCTGTCAGATGCACACGGGACAGACTTGTTGCCCACAGGTCCGCCAGACTTGATCCAGGAACAATGGAAGCCCATGCATTGGTGGAAGGGAATGGGCTCCAGCAAGAGCAAAGCAGGATCTTCCAGCAGCAAAGCCTGAGCTTGTGAAGCGAGCCATGTCCTCAGCAGACACCAAAGTGCTTCCCTCCAGCCCTGAATGGCGGCCACAAGTGCCTGCCTTTCTTCAGCGCCTGCTGCTGCTTCTTTGGTTCCAAGCCAGTCCAGGATTTAGGTTGGAAGCTCATGCACGTGTTTTTTAAGGCGCTTGCACGGAGGAGAGGGACGGCAGGTGCAGCGCAGGGCTCGTGCTGCCTCTCACGATGGCATCAATGCCGCTGCCTTGGGACGCCTGCCAGTGGAAGGCGAGTCTGCCCTCGAGCACGGTCACTGTAGTCAGTCAGGGGCACAGGCTGCAGCTGCAGCTGCCAAGCATTGCTGTGAGGCTGGCAAGCCAAGAGAAAGCCATAGTGGCCGAGTGTGCTGAAGCCTTTTGCTAAATCACACGCAATAGTGCCCACAGTATGGCCCCTTTGGAATGGTGCCTGGTGCAGACGCCTCCTGGAGCAGGTGCCGGCGTTCGGGGTGCTGCTGTTCTTGTGCACGCTCTGGTGCTGCTTCTGTGGCGTCCAGAGCCGCTTTGGCAGCAGCGACTCAGCAGCCCTGCTCGAGGAGACATCGCCGCCCTGGCCACGGAGGCAGAAGCTCTGCGGGCCCAGAGCTCTGTGTCAGGAGGGCCTCATCCTCAGTACCATGGCCTGGGCAGCCGCGGGGACGCGGGCTGGCCGGCAGCCCTGCTGTGCCCACTGCCCTGGCGGCACCCAGTGACCGTGCCCCGGCAGGGGCCCCTTGCCCTCCTTGTCCCCAGCCAGCCCAGTCTGGGCACCTCGGGCGGGTCCCCACCCTCCTGCTGAGGCCCAGCCTCCAGGGCTTCTGCCCCAGGCGTGGGAGCCTCTCTGGGCAAGCACCAGAGCAGCCGGCTGTCAGGAACAAGGCTGACACCCCATTCCTCAGGGCTTCCCACCAGCCCGGCCCCTCAGGGGCCTCCTGTCCCCTTGGAGCCTCCTGCCACCCACTCCCTCCCACACGGCCCTCGTGCCTTCCCAGCGCCTTGTCCCGTCAGGGCCTCTGCAGCACCTCATCCCTTTATGGCCTCCCACCGCCCCGTCGTCCCCTCGGGGTCTCCCCCAGCTCGGCCAAGCTGCCCGGCAGCGGCGCAGCCCCGAGGGAGCTCCAGAGGAGCCGCATCGAGAGGCACCTCAGAGGCCTCAGCAATGCAGCCAGCAGCACACGGGCTGGAGGACACAGATGGCCCTTCCTGGCTGGCCAGGAGGCCTTGTGGCCATCTCCAGGCACCAGGCCGGCAGGAATCCCTGCAGCTCCGGCCCCTGCCCAGCCGCTCTGTCACCAGCACAAAGGCTTCAGCAGAACCACCGAAGGCCCAGGGGCTTCTGGCCATTTTCCCTTCCCCACTGCACACCTGGGCAGCTCGCATGGCACAAAGACCCGTTCTCCCCTCTTCCCCCGTGCCATGCAGACACTGGGCACCAAAGAGAGCTCCTGGGAGCCTGGGTATTAGAACACATTCTATATTTATATTCTAAAGAACAACGAAAAAGAAAGAATAAAACAATCTTAAAGAAAAGAAAAGAAAAGAAAACTTCCCCCCGGCTCAGAAGGCCCCAGCAGACAGCGAGCCTCTCAAATCAGCTCTCCTTAGAGCTCCAGCAGCACAGCCAGCTGTGGCCCCAGAGACAAGGCCGATTCTTGCGGGCCCTGCGAAGCTGGTCTTGCAGCTTCTGCAAGACAGAGCCCGGAGCTCTCTCCACAGCCCGGAGGACAAAGGCTGTTTCGAGAGCCAGGCTTCTGGTGGCAGGGCTGATGCCGTCTGCCTTGTCTTCAAGGGCTGCGAGAGAGAGGAACAGAGCCACGGTCAGATCCCGGATCTTTGGGGAGCCGAGGAGACCGCCGAGGCAGGGCCATGCCAAGCCGGCTCTGGCCATGGCCAGGAGGGAGCAAGGGGATCAGCGCGAAGCTACCGGACACTATTGGCCCACGTGGGCCTGAAATGGGAGCGTGTGCTCTGGCCACGGCAGCCCTGCTGCGCACAGGGAGCAGAGCCCTGGGCAGCGGGGCAGGGATTGCGGCTGCCCCCGGCAGCCGGGGCTGGCAGCCCTCTGGCCTCACTCACCCTGACAGATGTGCTGGAGCTGGCGCTTGTGGCCCCTGAGGTGCCTCCCGGCCATCCCTGAGAAGACAGAGCCTGTCAGGGCGCCAGCGGCACAGCTCCCTGCCAGCCCAGCGGCGCTGCCAGCCCTGTGGGCACACGGCCTCCTGGCCCCGGCAGGGCTCGGGCCGGGCCTTTGCCGCACGCTGCCGCCCAAGGGCCCGGCTGCGAGAGGGCGGCAGCAGCGCCGAGGGCAGGCGGGGCTCCACGGCGCCGGGCACGGACGGCGCTGCCGGGGCAGCAGCCGGGGCCGGGGCCGAGCTGCGGCGGGCCGGGGAGGGGAAGGGCAGCCCAGGCTGGTGGCTCACCGATGAACCTGATGGCCGCCTGTCGCAGGGACTCCTGTGGGCTCTCCAGGTACTGCAGGGCGTGGCGCACGTGCTCGGCCGCTCGGCTCCTGTCCTCTGCCAGCTGGAAAGGGCGGCGGGAGGGTGCACTTGGTGCAGGCTCAGCCCCTTGGCCGGGCGCTCCGTGCCGCCAGCACGGGGCTCCCGTGCCCGCAGAGCCCTGCCAGGCGGGCGGCAGCCGCTGGCGCCGGGCTCTGACGGGGGCAGCGGCGCGGCTGCTGCCCGGGGAGCCGCGGTGCCGCCCCTCAGCCCGGCTGGGCCCGGGCTCCATCGGCACCCGCCCCGGGACAACAGGAGCCCGGAGCAGAGCCCGCGCGGCCCAGGGAAGGCAGCGGCGTGTGGGGCGCAGGCTGGCGGCCCCTGCTGCAGCACTGGGCAGGGGCGCAGCTGCCGGCCACACTCACTGAGCAGCGCGGCCAGGGGGCTTCTCCAGGCTGAGGCTGGGGCTTGCAGGCCGTCCTTACCAGGGCCTCGCCGAACCTCCAGGTCTGATCCAGCCGCAGCATGTGTTGGAGATCCTTCCTGCGCAGGAATGTGGCTGAACAATGCAGCGTTTCCCGGGAGGCCTGGAGAGCAGCAGAGACCCAGAAATGGCACCACAGCCCGGGGCACAGGAGCCGCACAGGTCCCTGTACCAAGGCCAGGAAGAGGCTGCAGCCCATGAGGCGCCAGAGCAGGAGGCAGCCGAGCCCCCTGCCAGGGGGCCAGGGGCAGCCGCTGAGTCCTCACCTCTGCCACGCGCTGGTTCTCATCATGGCAGTGGAAGGAGAGTGGGAGCAGGCTGTGGCGCACGTGTGACTTCAGGGCCTTTTTGTCTCCTTCCGGTAAAAAATAGAGCATCTCTCGGAAGATGAACATGGAGCACAACTGCACCTGGCTGTCATCCTGTATGAAAGAAAGGGAGACCTCGGCATCGGCTGCTTCACGCCCACCTGGGCACAGGCCTGAAAATGCACGGGGCACAAAGTTTGCAGGCAGCAGCCGGTGGCCGTGGCTGGGGGTGCAGAGCCTTACGTTGTCAAAGAGCGGCAGGAGCGCCCCAGCCAGCTGCAGGGCGAGTGGGCTGGCTATCGGGGTGCCATTGCACAGGAACAAACTGCTGAGGAGAACCATGGTCATCCTAAGCATGTCGCTGTCATTTTCCTGCAGGAGCTCCACCAGCCTTTCGTGCAGGCTCCACATTCTTCCGGCCTGCGTGGAACACGAGTGTGTGAAACGCCATCCTGCTGCCACAGGGCCCAGAGGCCAAAGGGCTGTGCCAAAGCACTCGGGCAGCTGGAGCGGGAGGCAGGAGAGCTGGGAGCAGCTGCCTCAGTGCTGGAAGGGCAGCCAAGGCCAAGCGACTGCCTTGCCCAGCCCCACGCTGGCAGCATGGCGTCAGCCGCTGCCCTCTTCTCACCGAGACGCTGGTTCCGAGCACCAGGAGGCCTCTGAGCGCCAAGCGACGCATCTCCGTGCACTCGCTCTGCAGGTTCTTGCACATGAGCTCCAGGACGCTGTCGCGGCATTCACTCAAGTCCAGGCAGTCCAGGATCTGAAGGGCACAAGGCCGGTGACGGGGGAGCCGCACAGGGCCGGGCCCAGGCAGCAGCACAGGGCGCGGGCACCGTCCCGGGCAGCTGCGGCCACGAGAGGGCAGAGAGCCGGGAGGCAGCTCAGCCAGGCAGCGCCGGCCTTCAGGCTCACCTCCACAAGGAAGGCCATGGCGGCCAAATCCCTGCATGGCATGTCTTTGCTGAGCAGCCCCAGCAGGTGGAATGCAATCGCGGAACACAAGGCTTGGGATGCGCGGTGCATTTCTCTGATAGGAGGAAATAGAGAGCAAAACGCTGAGGCAGCAGGGGTAAACCTTTGCCAGGACTGACTGACAGAGGTCTGGCCTTTCTCCAGCACCCTACAAGGGGGAGCCGGGCCCTGTGGGAGGTGGCTGCTCTTGGGCACCACCTTTCCTCTCCTCTCCCAGCCTTTTGCAGTCTCTTTGGCTGTCCCTTGGTGACAAGGCCTTGTGGCCCAACACCACAGGGACTCTGTGGGGCACCCCGGGCGCATGGCACAAATGCCGGGGGCAGCTGGGGAGCAGGGGGTCTCACCTGGCCAGCACGCCCACAGCACGGTGGTGGGTGTCTGCACAGAGCAGCGTGTCCCAGCCATGCTTGTCTTCCATTGCCACCACCACATCGTCATAGTGCAGTCGGCAGAGCAGGGCCTTCAGGGTCTGCTCTGCAAAGCTGTGTGCAGAGCAAAGCCCAGGTCACGCTGGGAGCACTGGCACCTGCGCTGGGCACGTGGCAGGGGCAGGAGGACTGGCATGGAGCACCTGTTGGGGTCGGTGGCAAGGCCGTGTTGCTGCTGGCATCCCTTCCAGAAGGTATCGGCGGCCTCTGGCATATCCAAGGTGCTGAAGAGCACTTGGAAGAGCAGGTGCACAAAGAGGCGGGGGAAATGCACGGTCACCACATGTGGGACACAGGGCATCTGGAGGATCTTCCACATCACCACAGTTGCCTGCAAAGGACAGAGCAGCTCGAGCTCAGTGCCGAGGTGTCCGTGTTGCTGGGCCCGAGCGTGGAAGGGAGAGGCCAGCAGAGATACAGGAGGAGCACCGGGCCTGGTGGCTCTGAAGCTGCCCCTAGACCAGGTTTCAGCCCAGCAGGGACAGGCAGCGAGACACCGTGGTGGAGGGAGGCTGGAGAGCTGATGGAGAGGTGAGCTTGGGGTGAGCAAAGGCCAGTTGCAGAAACTCACAGCCAGGGCAAGGACAGCCGTGTGGTCCCCATCGGAGGTGCACGTGCTGTGCTCTGGCCAGCTGGCCAGCACGTCAAGGAGTATGAGCATGGCCGGCTCTGCAGTCCTGCACGAGCACATGATGGTCTTCCACATGGTGGCAGCAGCTCTGTGGGGTCAGAGCTCTGTCTCAGGGGGGTCTGGGACACAGCACTGTGGCCTGGGCCGCAGCGGGGCGCTGAGCTGGCTGCCAGCCCTGCCTCTGCCCCCAGTCCCTCAGCACGCAGGCAGCCCAGCCCTGTGGGGACCGGCCCCAGAGGAGCCGGGAGGGAGCACGGCAGCACGCTGGGGGCTGACATGCCAGGGCGGGCAAAGGGAGGAGCCACAGGGCCCTGGAATTCCCTGTGTGTCAGACTGCTAGGACAGGCTGTACAGGGTGATGGGCTGCTGAGGCCTGAGCCTTGTGGGCACGTGGGCCCCGTACCTGTCACATGATGGGGCCACACGCAGGAGAGCCATCACCACATCAGCGGGCTGTGCCTCTGTCAGATCCAGCAGGGGCCTGTACAGGTTGTACTCAGGAAATCCATTGGCCGCGAGCCACTGGTGGATGTACCTGACCATGGCGGGCACCTGGAGAAGGCAGGGGAGACTTGGAAAGCTGCCAGAGGGAGTCATGTGCCCAGCTGGCCCAGCAAAGTACTTCCCTTGCCACCACACTGCCGTGGCCTCAAGGCTTCCAGTGAGCAGTAGGCGTGGCTGGGGAGGCCAAGCAATTGCTGGGAGGATGGAAGCCAGGCCACAGGCTGCTTACTTGCTTTGGACTGGAAGGACCCTCCTCCACAAGCATATCCAGCAGGGCAGCACTGGTCTTGGTTTTCAAGATGGGAGGGTACGCTCTGAGCACGGCGCCCATGCCGCCGGTCTCTTCCTCGCGAATCCTCTTCATGAACTGGCCAACCATCTGTAGCAGAAGGCCAAGAAGCCAGGGATGTTGCATGGAGTGCTCCAAGCACGGTGCTGGGCTGAGCAGTGACAACAGGCCCAGCCCGGCTGGGGATGGCGGCAGGTACCTGCGCTGTCCTGCGGAAGAGGCCACGGGTGCGTTGCTGCTCTTGTGTGCGCTGCACGGCTGCACCTGGCAAAGAGCGAGCGCAGCCCGAGCTGAGGGGCTGCGGGAGGGGCCGCAGAACACAAGGCCAGCCCTGCACTGCCCAGGCAGGGACAGCCCCGCCACGCCCCAGGGCATGGAGCACGGCTGTGGGGTGTCTGCCCCGGCCCCTGCTCTGTCCTGTCCATGGGCATGTCCCCAGGGCAGGGGACGGGATGGGATGGGACGGGACGGGACGGCATGGGATGGGATGGGGCCAAGCTGGCTTCAGGCACCAGCCCTGTGGCCCGGCTCTGCCACTCACCCTTCTGTGGTAGCTGGAACTGCTCCACCTCTTCAGGCTGCTGTGCTGGAGCAGTTCCAGGGCCTTCTTTCTCCTCCTTTTCCCAGGCCATCTTGGGCACGCTCACAGGTCTGTGCTCTGTGTCACTGCCTGCATTCATGGCTACTTGCAGGATAAGATGGCTGGGAAAAGGTCGGAGTCAGCAAGTGCTGCAGTGGTGCCTTGAAGGCACCTGCAGGAGCGAAGTCTTGGCAGGGCTACAGGACAGCAGGTCCTGCACTCTGGTCTCGAGGGCTCCAGCCACAAGGACAGGAGACACCTCGTCAAGGACCGTGCTCAGCGAATGCCACGGTCTGCCCTCAAGGGCACCTGCAGAAGTGAAGCCTCAGCAAGGCCAGTGGTCACCAAGTCCTGTGGTCTGGCCACGAGGTCACCAGCAGGAGTAATGCCTCGGGAAAGCTCCGGGTCAGCAGGGAACGAGGGCACTGTGCTCTGTCCCGTCGTGTGCACCGAGCACTGTGGTGTGGCCACCTCGCTGCCAACACCCTATGTCACTGCGTGTCACAAAGGTCCCATTCCATGGAACGGTGACCATGCTGCACCGTGTCACAAAGGGCCCTTGCACACCCTGCCACCTGCCCTGGGACCATTCCTAGCTCCCCCCAAAGTGGCCCAGGTTGGAAGGAATGCCTTGGCCCAAGCGTGTCAGACAGCCCGACAGGATCTTTAGGAACGGCTCAAACCATAAGCAAAGGCTGCCCTGCCCGGCAGGCTCAGGGCAGCAGGAGCCCCCGTGGCTGCTGACCCAGCCGTGGCGGGAAGGGCACGGGGCCTGCCACAGCAGCTGGCACGGCCTCCTCGGGACACGTCCCGCATGGTGGCCACGCTAAGCGCGGCCGTGTGACAGAGACAGGGAACGTGTGAGCCAGGGCACAAATGCTGCTCTGAGCCCTGGGACACAGGGAGCACTGACATCAGCAGGTGTGGCAGAGTCCCCGCCAAAGCAGAGTCCCCCCCGAGCCCTGGCAGTGCTGGTGCCCATCTCCTGGCCCAGAGACCTGTGCCTCGAGAGGGTTTCTCTGCCAGAGGGCAGCCAAAGCCGATGTGCACTGGGGCCTGTGCTCCATCCTACTGGGGCTCTTGGTAGAAGCAGCTGGAGCAACTGGTGGCAACACTTGGTACGTGTCAGATGATGTTGCTGCTTCCTGGATTGATCTTTTCAAGGAAGGGATTAGCAGTAGCACAGAAAGACCAGCAGCTACTGAATTTCACAGGACAAAGAGACTCCAGCAAAACACTGTCATGTCTCCTTGTGCTTTTCTGTCTTTCTTACACTCGGAAAGAAAAAGAATTGGCCCAGCCTCTGCTATTCAACGCTCCACTTGCTGTGCGTCTTCCTGTGGCAGCTCACGTGCAAACACAACTGGCTGCCTGCTGAGCAGGGCAATGGACGGCCACAAACAGGGAGGTCCCCGGTGAACATCAAGGCAGACACCTGGGGAAGTGCAGAGGATAGGGATAACTCTGGGAGGAGAAGCTGTTCTGTGTCTCTGATGATGCTGCCAGCCCCCTGAAGGAGCGGCCAAGACAAGTGCTGGAAGCAGCCGTGTCCTGCTCTTTTCTGCTGTCAGATGCACACGGGACAGACTTGTTGCCCACAGGTCCGCCAGACTTGATCCAGGAACAATGGAAGCCCATGCATTGGTGGAAGGGAATGGGCTCCAGCAAGAGCAAAGCAGGATCTTCCAGCAGCAAAGCCTGAGCTTGTGAAGCGAGCCATGTCCTCAGCAGACACCAAAGTGCTTCCCTCCAGCCCTGAATGGCGGCCACAAGTGCCTGCCTTTCTTCAGCGCCTGCTGCTGCTTCTTTGGTTCCAAGCCAGTCCAGGATTTAGGTTGGAAGCTCATGCACGTGTTTTTTAAGGCGCTTGCACGGAGGAGAGGGACGGCAGGTGCAGCGCAGGGCTCGTGCTGCCTCTCACGATGGCATCAATGCCGCTGCCTTGGGACGCCTGCCAGTGGAAGGCGAGTCTGCCCTCGAGCACGGTCACTGTAGTCAGTCAGGGGCACAGGCTGCAGCTGCAGCTGCCAAGCATTGCTGTGAGGCTGGCAAGCCAAGAGAAAGCCATAGTGGCCGAGTGTGCTGAAGCCTTTTGCTAAATCACACGCAATAGTGCCGACAGTATGGCCCCTTTGGAATGGTGCCTGGTGCAGACGCCTCCTGGAGCAGGTGCCGGCGTTCGGGGTGCTGCTGTTCTTGTGCACGCTCTGGTGCTGCTTCTGTGGCGTCCAGAGCCGCTTTGGCAGCAGCGACTCAGCAGCCCTGCTCGAGGAGACATCGCCGCCCTGGCCACGGAGGCAGAAGCTCTGCGGGCCCAGAGCTCTGTGTCAGGAGGGCCTCATCCTCAGTACCATGGCCTGGGCAGCCGCGGGGACGCGGGCTGGCCGGCAGCCCTGCTGTGCCCACTGCCCTGGCGGCACCCAGTGACCGTGCCCCGGCAGGGGCCCCTTGCCCTCCTTGTCCCCAGCCAGCCCAGTCTGGGCACCTCGGGCGGGTCCCCACCCTCCTGCTGAGGCCCAGCCTCCAGGGCTTCTGCCCCAGGCGTGGGAGCCTCTCTGGGCAAGCACCAGAGCAGCCGGCTGTCAGGAACAAGGCTGACACCCCATTCCTCAGGGCTTCCCACCAGCCCGGCCCCTCAGGGGCCTCCTGTCCCCTTGGAGCCTCCTGCCACCCACTCCCTCCCACACGGCCCTCGTGCCTTCCCAGCGCCTTGTCCCGTCAGGGCCTCTGCAGCACCTCATCCCTTTATGGCCTCCCACCGCCCCGTCGTCCCCTCGGGGTCTCCCCCAGCTCGGCCAAGCTGCCCGGCAGCGGCGCAGCCCCGAGGGAGCTCCAGAGGAGCCGCATCGAGAGGCACCTCAGAGGCCTCAGCAATGCAGCCAGCAGCACACGGGCTGGAGGACACAGATGGCCCTTCCTGGCTGGCCAGGAGGCCTTGTGGCCATCTCCAGGCACCAGGCCGGCAGGAATCCCTGCAGCTCCGGCCCCTGCCCAGCCGCTCTGTCACCAGCACAAAGGCTTCAGCAGAACCACCGAAGGCCCAGGGGCTTCTGGCCATTTTCCCTTCCCCACTGCACACCTGGGCAGCTCGCATGGCACAAAGACCCGTTCTCCCCTCTTCCCCCGTGCCATGCAGACACTGGGCACCAAAGAGAGCTCCTGGGAGCCTGGGTATTAGAACACATTCTATATTTATATTCTAAAGAACAACGAAAAAGAAAGAATAAAACAATCTTAAAGAAAAGAAAAGAAAAGAAAACTTCCCCCCGGCTCAGAAGGCCCCAGCAGACAGCGAGCCTCTCAAATCAGCTCTCCTTAGAGCTCCAGCAGCACAGCCAGCTGTGGCCCCAGAGACAAGGCCGATTCTTGCGGGCCCTGCGAAGCTGGTCTTGCAGCTTCTGCAAGACAGAGCCCGGAGCTCTCTCCACAGCCCGGAGGACAAAGGCTGTTTCGAGAGCCAGGCTTCTGGTGGCAGGGCTGATGCCGTCTGCCTTGTCTTCAAGGGCTGCGAGAGAGAGGAACAGAGCCACGGTCAGATCCCGGATCTTTGGGGAGCCGAGGAGACCGCCGAGGCAGGGCCATGCCAAGCCGGCTCTGGCCATGGCCAGGAGGGAGCAAGGGGATCAGCGCGAAGCTACCGGACACTATTGGCCCACGTGGGCCTGAAATGGGAGCGTGTGCTCTGGCCACGGCAGCCCTGCTGCGCACAGGGAGCAGAGCCCTGGGCAGCGGGGCAGGGATTGCGGCTGCCCCCGGCAGCCGGGGCTGGCAGCCCTCTGGCCTCACTCACCCTGACAGATGTGCTGGAGCTGGCGCTTGTGGCCCCTGAGGTGCCTCCCGGCCATCCCTGAGAAGACAGAGCCTGTCAGGGCGCCAGCGGCACAGCTCCCTGCCAGCCCAGCGGCGCTGCCAGCCCTGTGGGCACACGGCCTCCTGGCCCCGGCAGGGCTCGGGCCGGGCCTTTGCCGCACGCTGCCGCCCAAGGGCCCGGCTGCGAGAGGGCGGCAGCAGCGCCGAGGGCAGGCGGGGCTCCACGGCGCCGGGCACGGACGGCGCTGCCGGGGCAGCAGCCGGGGCCGGGGCCGAGCTGCGGCGGGCCGGGGAGGGGAAGGGCAGCCCAGGCTGGTGGCTCACCGATGAACCTGATGGCCGCCTGTCGCAGGGACTCCTGTGGGCTCTCCAGGTACTGCAGGGCGTGGCGCACGTGCTCGGCCGCTCGGCTCCTGTCCTCTGCCAGCTGGAAAGGGCGGCAGGAGGGTGCACTTGGTGAAGGCTCAGCCCCTTGGCCGGGCGCTCCGTGCGGCCAGCACTGGGCTCCCGTGCCCGCAGAGCCCTGCCAGGCGGGCGGCAGCCGCTGGCGCCGGGCTCTGACGGGGGCAGCGGCGCGGCTGCTGCCCGGGGAGCCGCGGTGCCGCCCCTCAGCCCGGCTGGGCCCGGGCTCCATCGGCACCCGCCCCGGGACAACAGGAGCCCGGAGCAGAGCCCGCGCGGCCCAGGGAAGGCAGCGGCGTGTGGGGCGCAGGCTGGCGGCCCCTGCTGCAGCACTGGGCAGGGGCGCAGCTGCCGGCCACACTCACTGAGCAGCGCGGCCAGGGGGCTTCTCCAGGCTGAGGCTGGGGCTTGCAGGCCGTCCTTACCAGGGCCTCGCCGAACCTCCAGGTCTGATCCAGCCGCAGCATGTGTTGGAGATCCTTCCTGCGCAGGAATGTGGCTGAACAATGCAGCGTTTCCCGGGAGGCCTGGAGAGCAGCAGAGACCCAGAAATGGCACCACAGCCCGGGGCACAGGAGCCGCACAGGTCCCTGTACCAAGGCCAGGAAGAGGCTGCAGCCCATGAGGCGCCAGAGCAGGAGGCAGCCGAGCCCCCTGCCAGGGGGCCAGGGGCAGCCGCTGAGTCCTCACCTCTGCCACGCGCTGGTTCTCATCATGGCAGTGGAAGGAGAGTGGGAGCAGGCTGTGGCGCACGTGTGACTTCAGGGCCTTTTTGTCTCCTTCCGGTAAAAAATAGAGCATCTCTCGGAAGATGAACATGGAGCACAACTGCACCTGGCTGTCATCCTGTATGAAAGAAAGGGAGACCTCGGCATCGGCTGCTTCACGCCCACCTGGGCACAGGCCTGAAAATGCACGGGGCACAAAGTTTGCAGGCAGCAGCCGGTGGCCGTGGCTGGGGGTGCAGAGCCTTACGTTGTCAAAGAGCGGCAGGAGCGCCCCAGCCAGCTGCAGGGCGAGTGGGCTGGCTATCGGGGTGCCATTGCACAGGAACAAACTGCTGAGGAGAACCATGGTCATCCTAAGCATGTCGCTGTCATTTTCCTGCAGGAGCTCCACCAGCCTTTCGTGCAGGCTCCACATTCTTCCGGCCTGCGTGGAACACGAGTGTGTGAAACGCCATCCTGCTGCCACAGGGCCCAGAGGCCAAAGGGCTGTGCCAAAGCACTCGGGCAGCTGGAGCGGGAGGCAGGAGAGCTGGGAGCAGCTGCCTCAGTGCTGGAAGGGCAGCCAAGGCCAAGCGACTGCCTTGCCCAGCCCCACGCTGGCAGCATGGCGTCAGCCGCTGCCCTCTTCTCACCGAGACGCTGGTTCCGAGCACCAGGAGGCCTCTGAGCGCCAAGCGACGCATCTCCGTGCACTCGCTCTGCAGGTTCTTGCACATGAGCTCCAGGACGCTGTCGCGGCATTCACTCAAGTCCAGGCAGTCCAGGATCTGAAGGGCACAAGGCCGGTGACGGGGGAGCCGCACAGGGCCGGGCCCAGGCAGCAGCACAGGGCGCGGGCACCGTCCCGGGCAGCTGCGGCCACGAGAGGGCAGAGAGCCGGGAGGCAGCTCAGCCAGGCAGTGCCGGCCTTCAGGCTCACCTCCACAAGGAAGGCCATGGCGGCCAAATCCCTGCATGGCATGTCTTTGCTGAGCAGCCCCAGCAGGTGGAATGCAATCGCGGAACACAAGGCTTGGGATGCGCGGTGCATTTCTCTGATAGGAGGAAATAGAGAGCAAAACGCTGAGGCAGCAGGGGTAAACCTTTGCCAGGACTGACTGACAGAGGTCTGGCCTTTCTCCAGCACCCTACAAGGGGGAGCCGGGCCCTGTGGGAGGTGGCTGCTCTTGGGCACCACCTTTCCTCTCCTCTCCCAGCCTTTTGCAGTCTCTTTGGCTGTCCCTTGGTGACAAGGCCTTGTGGCCCAACACCACAGGGACTCTGTGGGGCACCCCGGGCGCATGGCACAAATGCCGGGGGCAGCTGGGGAGCAGGGGGTCTCACCTGGCCAGCACGCCCACAGCAAGGTGGTGGGTGTCTGCACAGAGCAGCGTGTCCCAGCCATGCTTGTCTTCCATTGCCAGCACCACATCGTCATAGTGCAGTCGGCAGAGCAGGGCCTTCAGGGTCTGCTCTGCAAAGCTGTGTGCAGAGCAAAGCCCAGGTCACGCTGGGAGCACTGGCACCTGCGCTGGGCACGTGGCAGGGGCAGGAGGACTGGCATGGAGCACCTGTTGGGGTCGGTGGCAAGGCCGTGTTGCTGCTGGCATCCCTTCCAGAAGGTATCGGCGGCCTCTGGCATATCCAAGGTGCTGAAGAGCACTTGGAAGAGCAGGTGCACAAAGAGGCGGGGGAAATGCACGGTCACCACATGTGGGACACAGGGCATCTGGAGGATCTTCCACATCACCACAGTTGCCTGCAAAGGACAGAGCAGCTCGAGCTCAGTGCCGAGGTGTCCGTGTTGCTGGGCCCGAGCGTGGAAGGGAGAGGCCAGCAGAGATACAGGAGGAGCACCGGGCCTGGTGGCTCTGAAGCTGCCCCTAGACCAGGTTTCAGCCCAGCAGGGACAGGCAGCGAGACACCGTGGTGGAGGGAGGCTGGAGAGCTGATGGAGAGGTGAGCTTGGGGTGAGCAAAGGCCAGTTGCAGAAACTCACAGCCAGGGCAAGGACAGCCGTGTGGTCCCCATCGGAGGTGCACGTGCTGTGCTCTGGCCAGCTGGCCAGCACGTCAAGGAGTATGAGCATGGCCGGCTCTGCAGTCCTGCACGAGCACATGATGGTCTTCCACATGGTGGCAGCAGCTCTGTGGGGTCAGAGCTCTGTCTCAGGGGGGTCTGGGACACAGCACTGTGGCCTGGGCCGCAGCGGGGCGCTGAGCTGGCTGCCAGCCCTGCCTCTGCCCCCAGTCCCTCAGCACGCAGGCAGCCCAGCCCTGTGGGGACCGGCCCCAGAGGAGCCGGGAGGGAGCACGGCAGCACGCTGGGGGCTGACATGCCAGGGCGGGCAAAGGGAGGAGCCACAGGGCCCTGGAATTCCCTGTGTGTCAGACTGCTAGGACAGGCTGTACAGGGTGATGGGCTGCTGAGGCCTGAGCCTTGTGGGCACGTGGGCCCCGTACCTGTCACATGATGGGGCCACACGCAGGAGAGCCATCACCACATCAGCGGGCTGTGCCTCTGTCAGATCCAGCAGGGGCCTGTACAGGTTGTACTCAGGAAATCCATTGGCCGCGAGCCACTGGTGGATGTACCTGACCATGGCGGGCACCTGGAGAAGGCAGGGGAGACTTGGAAAGCTGCCAGAGGGAGTCATGTGCCCAGCTGGCCCAGCAAAGTACTTCCCTTGCCACCACACTGCCGTGGCCTCAAGGCTTCCAGTGAGCAGTAGGCGTGGCTGGGGAGGCCAAGCAATTGCTGGGAGGATGGAAGCCAGGCCACAGGCTGCTTACTTGCTTTGGACTGGAAGGACCCTCCTCCACAAGCATATCCAGCAGGGCAGCACTGGTCTTGGTTTTCAAGATGGGAGGGTACGCTCTGAGCACGGCGCCCATGCCGCCGGTCTCTTCCTCGCGAATCCTCTTCATGAACTGGCCAACCATCTGTAGCAGAAGGCCAAGAAGCCAGGGATGTTGCATGGAGTGCTCCAAGCACGGTGCTGGGCTGAGCAGTGACAACAGGCCCAGCCCGGCTGGGGATGGCGGCAGGTACCTGCGCTGTCCTGCGGAAGAGGCCACGGGTGCGTTGCTGCTCTTGTGTGCGCTGCACGGCTGCACCTGGCAAAGAGCGAGCGCAGCCCGAGCTGAGGGGCTGCGGGAGGGGCCGCAGAACACAAGGCCAGCCCTGCACTGCCCAGGCAGGGACAGCCCCGCCACGCCCCAGGGCATGGAGCACGGCTGTGGGGTGTCTGCCCCGGCCCCTGCTCTGTCCTGTCCATGGGCATGTCCCCAGGACAGGGGACGGGATGGGATGGGACGGGACGGGACGGCATGGGATGGGATGGGGCCAAGCTGGCTTCAGGCACCAGCCCTGTGGCCCGGCTCTGCCACTCACCCTTCTGTGGTAGCTGGAACTGCTCCACCTCTTCAGGCTGCTGTGCTGGAGCAGTTCCAGGGCCTTCTTTCTCCTCCTTTTCCCAGGCCATCTTGGGCACGCTCACAGGTCTGTGCTCTGTGTCACTGCCTGCATTCATGGCTACTTGCAGGATAAGATGGCTGGGAAAAGGTCGGAGTCAGCAAGTGCTGCAGTGGTGCCTTGAAGGCACCTGCAGGAGCGAAGTCTTGGCAGGGCTACAGGACAGCAGGTCCTGCACTCTGGTCTCGAGGGCTCCAGCCACAAGGACAGGAGACACCTCGTCAAGGACCGTGCTCAGCGAATGCCACGGTCTGCCCTCAAGGGCACCTGCAGAAGTGAAGCCTCAGCAAGGCCAGTGGTCACCAAGTCCTGTGGTCTGGCCACGAGGTCACCAGCAGGAGTAATGCCTCGGGAAAGCTCCGGGTCAGCAGGGAACGAGGGCACTGTGCTCTGTCCCGTCGTGTGCACCGAGCACTGTGGTGTGGCCACCTCGCTGCCAACACCCTATGTCACTGCGTGTCACAAAGGTCCCATTCCATGGAACGGTGACCATGCTGCACCGTGTCACAAAGGGCCCTTGCACACCCTGCCACCTGCCCTGGGACCATTCCTAGCTCCCCCCAAAGTGGCCCAGGTTGGAAGGAATGCCTTGGCCCAAGCGTGTCAGACAGCCCGACAGGATCTTTAGGAACGGCTCAAACCATAAGCAAAGGCTGCCCTGCCCGGCAGGCTCAGGGCAGCAGGAGCCCCCGTGGCTGCTGACCCAGCCGTGGCGGGAAGGGCACGGGGCCTGCCACAGCAGCTGGCACGGCCTCCTCGGGACACGTCCCGCATGGTGGCCACGCTAAGCGCGGCCGTGTGACAGAGACAGGGAACGTGTGAGCCAGGGCACAAATGCTGCTCTGAGCCCTGGGACACAGGGAGCACTGACATCAGCAGGTGTGGCAGAGTCCCCGCCAAAGCAGAGTCCCCCCCGAGCCCTGGCAGTGCTGGTGCCCATCTCCTGGCCCAGAGACCTGTGCCTCGAGAGGGTTTCTCTGCCAGAGGGCAGCCAAAGCCGACGTGCACTGGGGCCTGTGCTCCATCCTACTGGGGCTCTTGGTAGAAGCAGCTGGAGCAACTGGTGGCAACACTTGGTACGTGTCAGATGATGTTGCTGCTTCCTGGATTGATCTTTTCAAGGAAGGGATTAGCAGTAGCACAGAAAGACCAGCAGCTACTGAATTTCACAGGACAAAGAGACTCCAGCAAAACACTGTCATGTCTCCTTGTGCTTTTCTGTCTTTCTTACACTCGGAAAGAAAAAGAATTGGCCCAGCCTCTGCTATTCAACGCTCCACTTGCTGTGCGTCTTCCTGTGGCAGCTCACGTGCAAACACAACTGGCTGCCTGCTGAGCAGGGCAATGGACGGCCACAAACAGGGAGGTCCCCGGTGAACATCAAGGCAGACACCTGGGGAAGTGCAGAGGATAGGGATAACTCTGGGAGGAGAAGCTGTTCTGTGTCTCTGATGATGCTGCCAGCCCCCTGAAGGAGCGGCCAAGACAAGTGCTGGAAGCAGCCGTGTCCTGCTCTTTTCTGCTGTCAGATGCACACGGGACAGACTTGTTGCCCACAGGTCCGCCAGACTTGATCCAGGAACAATGGAAGCCCATGCATTGGTGGAAGGGAATGGGCTCCAGCAAGAGCAAAGCAGGATCTTCCAGCAGCAAAGCCTGAGCTTGTGAAGCGAGCCATGTCCTCAGCAGACACCAAAGTGCTTCCCTCCAGCCCTGAATGGCGGCCACAAGTGCCTGCCTTTCTTCAGCGCCTGCTGCTGCTTCTTTGGTTCCAAGCCAGTCCAGGATTTAGGTTGGAAGCTCATGCACGTGTTTTTTAAGGCGCTTGCACGGAGGAGAGGGACGGCAGGTGCAGCGCAGGGCTCGTGCTGCCTCTCACGATGGCATCAATGCCGCTGCCTTGGGACGCCTGCCAGTGGAAGGCGAGTCTGCCCTCGAGCACGGTCACTGTAGTCAGTCAGGGGCACAGGCTGCAGCTGCAGCTGCCAAGCATTGCTGTGAGGCTGGCAAGCCAAGAGAAAGCCATAGTGGCCGAGTGTGCTGAAGCCTTTTGCTAAATCACACGCAATAGTGCCCACAGTATGGCCCCTTTGGAATGGTGCCTGGTGCAGACGCCTCCTGGAGCAGGTGCCGGCGTTCGGGGTGCTGCTGTTCTTGTGCACGCTCTGGTGCTGCTTCTGTGGCGTCCAGAGCCGCTTTGGCAGCAGCGACTCAGCAGCCCTGCTCGAGGAGACATCGCCGCCCTGGCCACGGAGGCAGAAGCTCTGCGGGCCCAGAGCTCTGTGTCAGGAGGGCCTCATCCTCAGTACCATGGCCTGGGCAGCCGCGGGGACGCGGGCTGGCCGGCAGCCCTGCTGTGCCCACTGCCCTGGCGGCACCCAGTGACCGTGCCCCGGCAGGGGCCCCTTGCCCTCCTTGTCCCCAGCCAGCCCAGTCTGGGCACCTCGGGCGGGTCCCCACCCTCCTGCTGAGGCCCAGCCTCCAGGGCTTCTGCCCCAGGCGTGGGAGCCTCTCTGGGCAAGCACCAGAGCAGCCGGCTGTCAGGAACAAGGCTGACACCCCATTCCTCAGGGCTTCCCACCAGCCCGGCCCCTCAGGGGCCTCCTGTCCCCTTGGAGCCTCCTGCCACCCACTCCCTCCCACACGGCCCTCGTGCCTTCCCAGCGCCTTGTCCCGTCAGGGCCTCTGCAGCACCTCATCCCTTTATGGCCTCCCACCGCCCCGTCGTCCCCTCGGGGTCTCCCCCAGCTCGGCCAAGCTGCCCGGCAGCGGCGCAGCCCCGAGGGAGCTCCAGAGGAGCCGCATCGAGAGGCACCTCAGAGGCCTCAGCAATGCAGCCAGCAGCACACGGGCTGGAGGACACAGATGGCCCTTCCTGGCTGGCCAGGAGGCCTTGTGGCCATCTCCAGGCACCAGGCCGGCAGGAATCCCTGCAGCTCCGGCCCCTGCCCAGCCGCTCTGTCACCAGCACAAAGGCTTCAGCAGAACCACCGAAGGCCCAGGGGCTTCTGGCCATTTTCCCTTCCCCACTGCACACCTGGGCAGCTCGCATGGCACAAAGACCCGTTCTCCCCTCTTCCCCCGTGCCATGCAGACACTGGGCACCAAAGAGAGCTCCTGGGAGCCTGGGTATTAGAACACATTCTATATTTATATTCTAAAGAACAACGAAAAAGAAAGAATAAAACAATCTTAAAGAAAAGAAAAGAAAAGAAAACTTCCCCCCGGCTCAGAAGGCCCCAGCAGACAGCGAGCCTCTCAAATCAGCTCTCCTTAGAGCTCCAGCAGCACAGCCAGCTGTGGCCCCAGAGACAAGGCCGATTCTTGCGGGCCCTGCGAAGCTGGTCTTGCAGCTTCTGCAAGACAGAGCCCGGAGCTCTCTCCACAGCCCGGAGGACAAAGGCTGTTTCGAGAGCCAGGCTTCTGGTGGCAGGGCTGATGCCGTCTGCCTTGTCTTCAAGGGCTGCGAGAGAGAGGAACAGAGCCACGGTCAGATCCCGGATCTTTGGGGAGCCGAGGAGACCGCCGAGGCAGGGCCATGCCAAGCCGGCTCTGGCCATGGCCAGGAGGGAGCAAGGGGATCAGCGCGAAGCTACCGGACACTATTGGCCCACGTGGGCCTGAAATGGGAGCGTGTGCTCTGGCCACGGCAGCCCTGCTGCGCACAGGGAGCAGAGCCCTGGGCAGCGGGGCAGGGATTGCGGCTGCCCCCGGCAGCCGGGGCTGGCAGCCCTCTGGCCTCACTCACCCTGACAGATGTGCTGGAGCTGGCGCTTGTGGCCCCTGAGGTGCCTCCCGGCCATCCCTGAGAAGACAGAGCCTGTCAGGGCGCCAGCGGCACAGCTCCCTGCCAGCCCAGCGGCGCTGCCAGCCCTGTGGGCACACGGCCTCCTGGCCCCGGCAGGGCTCGGGCCGGGCCTTTGCCGCACGCTGCCGCCCAAGGGCCCGGCTGCGAGAGGGCGGCAGCAGCGCCGAGGGCAGGCGGGGCTCCACGGCGCCGGGCACGGACGGCGCTGCCGGGGCAGCAGCCGGGGCCGGGGCCGAGCTGCGGCGGGCCGGGGAGGGGAAGGGCAGCCCAGGCTGGTGGCTCACCGATGAACCTGATGGCCGCCTGTCGCAGGGACTCCTGTGGGCTCTCCAGGTACTGCAGGGCGTGGCGCACGTGCTCGGCCGCTCGGCTCCTGTCCTCTGCCAGCTGGAAAGGGCGGCGGGAGGGTGCACTTGGTGCAGGCTCAGCCCCTTGGCCGGGCGCTCCGTGCCGCCAGCACGGGGCTCCCGTGCCCGCAGAGCCCTGCCAGGCGGGCGGCAGCCGCTGGCGCCGGGCTCTGACGGGGGCAGCGGCGCGGCTGCTGCCCGGGGAGCCGCGGTGCCGCCCCTCAGCCCGGCTGGGCCCGGGCTCCATCGGCACCCGCCCCGGGACAACAGGAGCCCGGAGCAGAGCCCGCGCGGCCCAGGGAAGGCAGCGGCGTGTGGGGCGCAGGCTGGCGGCCCCTGCTGCAGCACTGGGCAGGGGCGCAGCTGCCGGCCACACTCACTGAGCAGCGCGGCCAGGGGGCTTCTCCAGGCTGAGGCTGGGGCTTGCAGGCCGTCCTTACCAGGGCCTCGCCGAACCTCCAGGTCTGATCCAGCCGCAGCATGTGTTGGAGATCCTTCCTGCGCAGGAATGTGGCTGAACAATGCAGCGTTTCCCGGGAGGCCTGGAGAGCAGCAGAGACCCAGAAATGGCACCACAGCCCGGGGCACAGGAGCCGCACAGGTCCCTGTACCAAGGCCAGGAAGAGGCTGCAGCCCATGAGGCGCCAGAGCAGGAGGCAGCCGAGCCCCCTGCCAGGGGGCCAGGGGCAGCCGCTGAGTCCTCACCTCTGCCACGCGCTGGTTCTCATCATGGCAGTGGAAGGAGAGTGGGAGCAGGCTGTGGCGCACGTGTGACTTCAGGGCCTTTTTGTCTCCTTCCGGTAAAAAATAGAGCATCTCTCGGAAGATGAACATGGAGCACAACTGCACCTGGCTGTCATCCTGTATGAAAGAAAGGGAGACCTCGGCATCGGCTGCTTCACGCCCACCTGGGCACAGGCCTGAAAATGCACGGGGCACAAAGTTTGCAGGCAGCAGCCGGTGGCCGTGGCTGGGGGTGCAGAGCCTTACGTTGTCAAAGAGCGGCAGGAGCGCCCCAGCCAGCTGCAGGGCGAGTGGGCTGGCTATCGGGGTGCCATTGCACAGGAACAAACTGCTGAGGAGAACCATGGTCATCCTAAGCATGTCGCTGTCATTTTCCTGCAGGAGCTCCACCAGCCTTTCGTGCAGGCTCCACATTCTTCCGGCCTGCGTGGAACACGAGTGTGTGAAACGCCATCCTGCTGCCACAGGGCCCAGAGGCCAAAGGGCTGTGCCAAAGCACTCGGGCAGCTGGAGCGGGAGGCAGGAGAGCTGGGAGCAGCTGCCTCAGTGCTGGAAGGGCAGCCAAGGCCAAGCGACTGCCTTGCCCAGCCCCACGCTGGCAGCATGGCGTCAGCCGCTGCCCTCTTCTCACCGAGACGCTGGTTCCGAGCACCAGGAGGCCTCTGAGCGCCAAGCGACGCATCTCCGTGCACTCGCTCTGCAGGTTCTTGCACATGAGCTCCAGGACGCTGTCGCGGCATTCACTCAAGTCCAGGCAGTCCAGGATCTGAAGGGCACAAGGCCGGTGACGGGGGAGCCGCACAGGGCCGGGCCCAGGCAGCAGCACAGGGCGCGGGCACCGTCCCGGGCAGCTGCGGCCACGAGAGGGCAGAGAGCCGGGAGGCAGCTCAGCCAGGCAGCGCCGGCCTTCAGGCTCACCTCCACAAGGAAGGCCATGGCGGCCAAATCCCTGCATGGCATGTCTTTGCTGAGCAGCCCCAGCAGGTGGAATGCAATCGCGGAACACAAGGCTTGGGATGCGCGGTGCATTTCTCTGATAGGAGGAAATAGAGAGCAAAACGCTGAGGCAGCAGGGGTAAACCTTTGCCAGGACTGACTGACAGAGGTCTGGCCTTTCTCCAGCACCCTACAAGGGGGAGCCGGGCCCTGTGGGAGGTGGCTGCTCTTGGGCACCACCTTTCCTCTCCTCTCCCAGCCTTTTGCAGTCTCTTTGGCTGTCCCTTGGTGACAAGGCCTTGTGGCCCAACACCACAGGGACTCTGTGGGGCACCCCGGGCGCATGGCACAAATGCCGGGGGCAGCTGGGGAGCAGGGGGTCTCACCTGGCCAGCACGCCCACAGCACGGTGGTGGGTGTCTGCACAGAGCAGCGTGTCCCAGCCATGCTTGTCTTCCATTGCCACCACCACATCGTCATAGTGCAGTCGGCAGAGCAGGGCCTTCAGGGTCTGCTCTGCAAAGCTGTGTGCAGAGCAAAGCCCAGGTCACGCTGGGAGCACTGGCACCTGCGCTGGGCACGTGGCAGGGGCAGGAGGACTGGCATGGAGCACCTGTTGGGGTCGGTGGCAAGGCCGTGTTGCTGCTGGCATCCCTTCCAGAAGGTATCGGCGGCCTCTGGCATATCCAAGGTGCTGAAGAGCACTTGGAAGAGCAGGTGCACAAAGAGGCGGGGGAAATGCACGGTCACCACATGTGGGACACAGGGCATCTGGAGGATCTTCCACATCACCACAGTTGCCTGCAAAGGACAGAGCAGCTCGAGCTCAGTGCCGAGGTGTCCGTGTTGCTGGGCCCGAGCGTGGAAGGGAGAGGCCAGCAGAGATACAGGAGGAGCACCGGGCCTGGTGGCTCTGAAGCTGCCCCTAGACCAGGTTTCAGCCCAGCAGGGACAGGCAGCGAGACACCGTGGTGGAGGGAGGCTGGAGAGCTGATGGAGAGGTGAGCTTGGGGTGAGCAAAGGCCAGTTGCAGAAACTCACAGCCAGGGCAAGGACAGCCGTGTGGTCCCCATCGGAGGTGCACGTGCTGTGCTCTGGCCAGCTGGCCAGCACGTCAAGGAGTATGAGCATGGCCGGCTCTGCAGTCCTGCACGAGCACATGATGGTCTTCCACATGGTGGCAGCAGCTCTGTGGGGTCAGAGCTCTGTCTCAGGGGGGTCTGGGACACAGCACTGTGGCCTGGGCCGCAGCGGGGCGCTGAGCTGGCTGCCAGCCCTGCCTCTGCCCCCAGTCCCTCAGCACGCAGGCAGCCCAGCCCTGTGGGGACCGGCCCCAGAGGAGCCGGGAGGGAGCACGGCAGCACGCTGGGGGCTGACATGCCAGGGCGGGCAAAGGGAGGAGCCACAGGGCCCTGGAATTCCCTGTGTGTCAGACTGCTAGGACAGGCTGTACAGGGTGATGGGCTGCTGAGGCCTGAGCCTTGTGGGCACGTGGGCCCCGTACCTGTCACATGATGGGGCCACACGCAGGAGAGCCATCACCACATCAGCGGGCTGTGCCTCTGTCAGATCCAGCAGGGGCCTGTACAGGTTGTACTCAGGAAATCCATTGGCCGCGAGCCACTGGTGGATGTACCTGACCATGGCGGGCACCTGGAGAAGGCAGGGGAGACTTGGAAAGCTGCCAGAGGGAGTCATGTGCCCAGCTGGCCCAGCAAAGTACTTCCCTTGCCACCACACTGCCGTGGCCTCAAGGCTTCCAGTGAGCAGTAGGCGTGGCTGGGGAGGCCAAGCAATTGCTGGGAGGATGGAAGCCAGGCCACAGGCTGCTTACTTGCTTTGGACTGGAAGGACCCTCCTCCACAAGCATATCCAGCAGGGCAGCACTGGTCTTGGTTTTCAAGATGGGAGGGTACGCTCTGAGCACGGCGCCCATGCCGCCGGTCTCTTCCTCGCGAATCCTCTTCATGAACTGGCCAACCATCTGTAGCAGAAGGCCAAGAAGCCAGGGATGTTGCATGGAGTGCTCCAAGCACGGTGCTGGGCTGAGCAGTGACAACAGGCCCAGCCCGGCTGGGGATGGCGGCAGGTACCTGCGCTGTCCTGCGGAAGAGGCCACGGGTGCGTTGCTGCTCTTGTGTGCGCTGCACGGCTGCACCTGGCAAAGAGCGAGCGCAGCCCGAGCTGAGGGGCTGCGGGAGGGGCCGCAGAACACAAGGCCAGCCCTGCACTGCCCAGGCAGGGACAGCCCCGCCACGCCCCAGGGCATGGAGCACGGCTGTGGGGTGTCTGCCCCGGCCCCTGCTCTGTCCTGTCCATGGGCATGTCCCCAGGGCAGGGGACGGGATGGGATGGGACGGGACGGGACGGCATGGGATGGGATGGGGCCAAGCTGGCTTCAGGCACCAGCCCTGTGGCCCGGCTCTGCCACTCACCCTTCTGTGGTAGCTGGAACTGCTCCACCTCTTCAGGCTGCTGTGCTGGAGCAGTTCCAGGGCCTTCTTTCTCCTCCTTTTCCCAGGCCATCTTGGGCACGCTCACAGGTCTGTGCTCTGTGTCACTGCCTGCATTCATGGCTACTTGCAGGATAAGATGGCTGGGAAAAGGTCGGAGTCAGCAAGTGCTGCAGTGGTGCCTTGAAGGCACCTGCAGGAGCGAAGTCTTGGCAGGGCTACAGGACAGCAGGTCCTGCACTCTGGTCTCGAGGGCTCCAGCCACAAGGACAGGAGACACCTCGTCAAGGACCGTGCTCAGCGAATGCCACGGTCTGCCCTCAAGGGCACCTGCAGAAGTGAAGCCTCAGCAAGGCCAGTGGTCACCAAGTCCTGTGGTCTGGCCACGAGGTCACCAGCAGGAGTAATGCCTCGGGAAAGCTCCGGGTCAGCAGGGAACGAGGGCACTGTGCTCTGTCCCGTCGTGTGCACCGAGCACTGTGGTGTGGCCACCTCGCTGCCAACACCCTATGTCACTGCGTGTCACAAAGGTCCCATTCCATGGAACGGTGACCATGCTGCACCGTGTCACAAAGGGCCCTTGCACACCCTGCCACCTGCCCTGGGACCATTCCTAGCTCCCCCCAAAGTGGCCCAGGTTGGAAGGAATGCCTTGGCCCAAGCGTGTCAGACAGCCCGACAGGATCTTTAGGAACGGCTCAAACCATAAGCAAAGGCTGCCCTGCCCGGCAGGCTCAGGGCAGCAGGAGCCCCCGTGGCTGCTGACCCAGCCGTGGCGGGAAGGGCACGGGGCCTGCCACAGCAGCTGGCACGGCCTCCTCGGGACACGTCCCGCATGGTGGCCACGCTAAGCGCGGCCGTGTGACAGAGACAGGGAACGTGTGAGCCAGGGCACAAATGCTGCTCTGAGCCCTGGGACACAGGGAGCACTGACATCAGCAGGTGTGGCAGAGTCCCCGCCAAAGCAGAGTCCCCCCCGAGCCCTGGCAGTGCTGGTGCCCATCTCCTGGCCCAGAGACCTGTGCCTCGAGAGGGTTTCTCTGCCAGAGGGCAGCCAAAGCCGATGTGCACTGGGGCCTGTGCTCCATCCTACTGGGGCTCTTGGTAGAAGCAGCTGGAGCAACTGGTGGCAACACTTGGTACGTGTCAGATGATGTTGCTGCTTCCTGGATTGATCTTTTCAAGGAAGGGATTAGCAGTAGCACAGAAAGACCAGCAGCTACTGAATTTCACAGGACAAAGAGACTCCAGCAAAACACTGTCATGTCTCCTTGTGCTTTTCTGTCTTTCTTACACTCGGAAAGAAAAAGAATTGGCCCAGCCTCTGCTATTCAACGCTCCACTTGCTGTGCGTCTTCCTGTGGCAGCTCACGTGCAAACACAACTGGCTGCCTGCTGAGCAGGGCAATGGACGGCCACAAACAGGGAGGTCCCCGGTGAACATCAAGGCAGACACCTGGGGAAGTGCAGAGGATAGGGATAACTCTGGGAGGAGAAGCTGTTCTGTGTCTCTGATGATGCTGCCAGCCCCCTGAAGGAGCGGCCAAGACAAGTGCTGGAAGCAGCCGTGTCCTGCTCTTTTCTGCTGTCAGATGCACACGGGACAGACTTGTTGCCCACAGGTCCGCCAGACTTGATCCAGGAACAATGGAAGCCCATGCATTGGTGGAAGGGAATGGGCTCCAGCAAGAGCAAAGCAGGATCTTCCAGCAGCAAAGCCTGAGCTTGTGAAGCGAGCCATGTCCTCAGCAGACACCAAAGTGCTTCCCTCCAGCCCTGAATGGCGGCCACAAGTGCCTGCCTTTCTTCAGCGCCTGCTGCTGCTTCTTTGGTTCCAAGCCAGTCCAGGATTTAGGTTGGAAGCTCATGCACGTGTTTTTTAAGGCGCTTGCACGGAGGAGAGGGACGGCAGGTGCAGCGCAGGGCTCGTGCTGCCTCTCACGATGGCATCAATGCCGCTGCCTTGGGACGCCTGCCAGTGGAAGGCGAGTCTGCCCTCGAGCACGGTCACTGTAGTCAGTCAGGGGCACAGGCTGCAGCTGCAGCTGCCAAGCATTGCTGTGAGGCTGGCAAGCCAAGAGAAAGCCATAGTGGCCGAGTGTGCTGAAGCCTTTTGCTAAATCACACGCAATAGTGCCGACAGTATGGCCCCTTTGGAATGGTGCCTGGTGCAGACGCCTCCTGGAGCAGGTGCCGGCGTTCGGGGTGCTGCTGTTCTTGTGCACGCTCTGGTGCTGCTTCTGTGGCGTCCAGAGCCGCTTTGGCAGCAGCGACTCAGCAGCCCTGCTCGAGGAGACATCGCCGCCCTGGCCACGGAGGCAGAAGCTCTGCGGGCCCAGAGCTCTGTGTCAGGAGGGCCTCATCCTCAGTACCATGGCCTGGGCAGCCGCGGGGACGCGGGCTGGCCGGCAGCCCTGCTGTGCCCACTGCCCTGGCGGCACCCAGTGACCGTGCCCCGGCAGGGGCCCCTTGCCCTCCTTGTCCCCAGCCAGCCCAGTCTGGGCACCTCGGGCGGGTCCCCACCCTCCTGCTGAGGCCCAGCCTCCAGGGCTTCTGCCCCAGGCGTGGGAGCCTCTCTGGGCAAGCACCAGAGCAGCCGGCTGTCAGGAACAAGGCTGACACCCCATTCCTCAGGGCTTCCCACCAGCCCGGCCCCTCAGGGGCCTCCTGTCCCCTTGGAGCCTCCTGCCACCCACTCCCTCCCACACGGCCCTCGTGCCTTCCCAGCGCCTTGTCCCGTCAGGGCCTCTGCAGCACCTCATCCCTTTATGGCCTCCCACCGCCCCGTCGTCCCCTCGGGGTCTCCCCCAGCTCGGCCAAGCTGCCCGGCAGCGGCGCAGCCCCGAGGGAGCTCCAGAGGAGCCGCATCGAGAGGCACCTCAGAGGCCTCAGCAATGCAGCCAGCAGCACACGGGCTGGAGGACACAGATGGCCCTTCCTGGCTGGCCAGGAGGCCTTGTGGCCATCTCCAGGCACCAGGCCGGCAGGAATCCCTGCAGCTCCGGCCCCTGCCCAGCCGCTCTGTCACCAGCACAAAGGCTTCAGCAGAACCACCGAAGGCCCAGGGGCTTCTGGCCATTTTCCCTTCCCCACTGCACACCTGGGCAGCTCGCATGGCACAAAGACCCGTTCTCCCCTCTTCCCCCGTGCCATGCAGACACTGGGCACCAAAGAGAGCTCCTGGGAGCCTGGGTATTAGAACACATTCTATATTTATATTCTAAAGAACAACGAAAAAGAAAGAATAAAACAATCTTAAAGAAAAGAAAAGAAAAGAAAACTTCCCCCCGGCTCAGAAGGCCCCAGCAGACAGCGAGCCTCTCAAATCAGCTCTCCTTAGAGCTCCAGCAGCACAGCCAGCTGTGGCCCCAGAGACAAGGCCGATTCTTGCGGGCCCTGCGAAGCTGGTCTTGCAGCTTCTGCAAGACAGAGCCCGGAGCTCTCTCCACAGCCCGGAGGACAAAGGCTGTTTCGAGAGCCAGGCTTCTGGTGGCAGGGCTGATGCCGTCTGCCTTGTCTTCAAGGGCTGCGAGAGAGAGGAACAGAGCCACGGTCAGATCCCGGATCTTTGGGGAGCCGAGGAGACCGCCGAGGCAGGGCCATGCCAAGCCGGCTCTGGCCATGGCCAGGAGGGAGCAAGGGGATCAGCGCGAAGCTACCGGACACTATTGGCCCACGTGGGCCTGAAATGGGAGCGTGTGCTCTGGCCACGGCAGCCCTGCTGCGCACAGGGAGCAGAGCCCTGGGCAGCGGGGCAGGGATTGCGGCTGCCCCCGGCAGCCGGGGCTGGCAGCCCTCTGGCCTCACTCACCCTGACAGATGTGCTGGAGCTGGCGCTTGTGGCCCCTGAGGTGCCTCCCGGCCATCCCTGAGAAGACAGAGCCTGTCAGGGCGCCAGCGGCACAGCTCCCTGCCAGCCCAGCGGCGCTGCCAGCCCTGTGGGCACACGGCCTCCTGGCCCCGGCAGGGCTCGGGCCGGGCCTTTGCCGCACGCTGCCGCCCAAGGGCCCGGCTGCGAGAGGGCGGCAGCAGCGCCGAGGGCAGGCGGGGCTCCACGGCGCCGGGCACGGACGGCGCTGCCGGGGCAGCAGCCGGGGCCGGGGCCGAGCTGCGGCGGGCCGGGGAGGGGAAGGGCAGCCCAGGCTGGTGGCTCACCGATGAACCTGATGGCCGCCTGTCGCAGGGACTCCTGTGGGCTCTCCAGGTACTGCAGGGCGTGGCGCACGTGCTCGGCCGCTCGGCTCCTGTCCTCTGCCAGCTGGAAAGGGCGGCAGGAGGGTGCACTTGGTGAAGGCTCAGCCCCTTGGCCGGGCGCTCCGTGCGGCCAGCACTGGGCTCCCGTGCCCGCAGAGCCCTGCCAGGCGGGCGGCAGCCGCTGGCGCCGGGCTCTGACGGGGGCAGCGGCGCGGCTGCTGCCCGGGGAGCCGCGGTGCCGCCCCTCAGCCCGGCTGGGCCCGGGCTCCATCGGCACCCGCCCCGGGACAACAGGAGCCCGGAGCAGAGCCCGCGCGGCCCAGGGAAGGCAGCGGCGTGTGGGGCGCAGGCTGGCGGCCCCTGCTGCAGCACTGGGCAGGGGCGCAGCTGCCGGCCACACTCACTGAGCAGCGCGGCCAGGGGGCTTCTCCAGGCTGAGGCTGGGGCTTGCAGGCCGTCCTTACCAGGGCCTCGCCGAACCTCCAGGTCTGATCCAGCCGCAGCATGTGTTGGAGATCCTTCCTGCGCAGGAATGTGGCTGAACAATGCAGCGTTTCCCGGGAGGCCTGGAGAGCAGCAGAGACCCAGAAATGGCACCACAGCCCGGGGCACAGGAGCCGCACAGGTCCCTGTACCAAGGCCAGGAAGAGGCTGCAGCCCATGAGGCGCCAGAGCAGGAGGCAGCCGAGCCCCCTGCCAGGGGGCCAGGGGCAGCCGCTGAGTCCTCACCTCTGCCACGCGCTGGTTCTCATCATGGCAGTGGAAGGAGAGTGGGAGCAGGCTGTGGCGCACGTGTGACTTCAGGGCCTTTTTGTCTCCTTCCGGTAAAAAATAGAGCATCTCTCGGAAGATGAACATGGAGCACAACTGCACCTGGCTGTCATCCTGTATGAAAGAAAGGGAGACCTCGGCATCGGCTGCTTCACGCCCACCTGGGCACAGGCCTGAAAATGCACGGGGCACAAAGTTTGCAGGCAGCAGCCGGTGGCCGTGGCTGGGGGTGCAGAGCCTTACGTTGTCAAAGAGCGGCAGGAGCGCCCCAGCCAGCTGCAGGGCGAGTGGGCTGGCTATCGGGGTGCCATTGCACAGGAACAAACTGCTGAGGAGAACCATGGTCATCCTAAGCATGTCGCTGTCATTTTCCTGCAGGAGCTCCACCAGCCTTTCGTGCAGGCTCCACATTCTTCCGGCCTGCGTGGAACACGAGTGTGTGAAACGCCATCCTGCTGCCACAGGGCCCAGAGGCCAAAGGGCTGTGCCAAAGCACTCGGGCAGCTGGAGCGGGAGGCAGGAGAGCTGGGAGCAGCTGCCTCAGTGCTGGAAGGGCAGCCAAGGCCAAGCGACTGCCTTGCCCAGCCCCACGCTGGCAGCATGGCGTCAGCCGCTGCCCTCTTCTCACCGAGACGCTGGTTCCGAGCACCAGGAGGCCTCTGAGCGCCAAGCGACGCATCTCCGTGCACTCGCTCTGCAGGTTCTTGCACATGAGCTCCAGGACGCTGTCGCGGCATTCACTCAAGTCCAGGCAGTCCAGGATCTGAAGGGCACAAGGCCGGTGACGGGGGAGCCGCACAGGGCCGGGCCCAGGCAGCAGCACAGGGCGCGGGCACCGTCCCGGGCAGCTGCGGCCACGAGAGGGCAGAGAGCCGGGAGGCAGCTCAGCCAGGCAGCGCCGGCCTTCAGGCTCACCTCCACAAGGAAGGCCATGGCGGCCAAATCCCTGCATGGCATGTCTTTGCTGAGCAGCCCCAGCAGGTGGAATGCAATCGCGGAACACAAGGCTTGGGATGCGCGGTGCATTTCTCTGATAGGAGGAAATAGAGAGCAAAACGCTGAGGCAGCAGGGGTAAACCTTTGCCAGGACTGACTGACAGAGGTCTGGCCTTTCTCCAGCACCCTACAAGGGGGAGCCGGGCCCTGTGGGAGGTGGCTGCTCTTGGGCACCACCTTTCCTCTCCTCTCCCAGCCTTTTGCAGTCTCTTTGGCTGTCCCTTGGTGACAAGGCCTTGTGGCCCAACACCACAGGGACTCTGTGGGGCACCCCGGGCGCATGGCACAAATGCCGGGGGCAGCTGGGGAGCAGGGGGTCTCACCTGGCCAGCACGCCCACAGCAAGGTGGTGGGTGTCTGCACAGAGCAGCGTGTCCCAGCCATGCTTGTCTTCCATTGCCAGCACCACATCGTCATAGTGCAGTCGGCAGAGCAGGGCCTTCAGGGTCTGCTCTGCAAAGCTGTGTGCAGAGCAAAGCCCAGGTCACGCTGGGAGCACTGGCACCTGCGCTGGGCACGTGGCAGGGGCAGGAGGACTGGCATGGAGCACCTGTTGGGGTCGGTGGCAAGGCCGTGTTGCTGCTGGCATCCCTTCCAGAAGGTATCGGCGGCCTCTGGCATATCCAAGGTGCTGAAGAGCACTTGGAAGAGCAGGTGCACAAAGAGGCGGGGGAAATGCACGGTCACCACATGTGGGACACAGGGCATCTGGAGGATCTTCCACATCACCACAGTTGCCTGCAAAGGACAGAGCAGCTCGAGCTCAGTGCCGAGGTGTCCGTGTTGCTGGGCCCGAGCGTGGAAGGGAGAGGCCAGCAGAGATACAGGAGGAGCACCGGGCCCTAGAAGCTGCCCCTAGACCAGGTTTCAGCCCAGCAGGGACAGGCAGCGGGACACCGTGGTGGAGGGAGGCTGGAGAGCTGATGGAGAGGTGAGCTTGGGGTGAGCAAAGGCCAGTTGCAGAAACTCACAGCCAGGGCAAGGACAGCCGTGTGGTCCCCATTGGAGGTGCACGTGCTGTGCTCTGGCCAGCTGGCCAGCACGTCAAGGAGTATGAGCATGGCCGGCTCTGCAGTCCTGCACGAGCACATGATGGTCTTCCACATGGTGGCAGCAGCTCTGTGGGGTCAGAGCTCTGTCTCAGGGGGGTCTGGGACACAACACTGTGGCCTGGGCCGCAGTGGGGCGCTGAGCTGGCTGCCAGCCCTGCCTCTGCCCCCAGTCCCTCAGCACGCAGGCAGCCCAGCCCTGTGGGGACCGGCCCCAGAGGAGCCGGGAGGGAGCACGGCAGCACGCTGGGGGCTGACATGCCAGGGCGGGCAAAGGGAGGAGCCACAGGGCCCTGGAATTCCCTGTGTGTCAGACTGCTGGGACAGGCTGTACAGGGTGATGGGCTGCTGAGGCCTGAGCCTTGTGGGCACGTGGGCCCCGTACCTGTCACATGATGGGGCCACACGCAGGAGAGCCATCACCACATCAGCGGGCTGTGCCTCTGTCAGATCCAGCAGGGGCCTGTACAGGTTGTACTCAGGAAATCCATTGGCCGCGAGCCACTGGTGGATGTACCTGACCATGGCGGGCACCTGGAGAAGGCAGGGGAGACTTGGAAAGCTGCCAGAGGGAGTCATGTGCCCAGCTGGCCCAGCAAAGTACTTCCCTTGCCACCACACTGCCATGGCCTCAAGGCTTCCAGTGAGCAGTAGGCGTGGCTGGGGAGGCCAAGCAATTGCTGGGAGGATGGAAGCCAGGCCACAGGCTGCTTACTTGCTTTGGACTGGAAGGACCCTCCTCCACAAGCATATCCAGCAGGGCAGCACTGGTCTTGGTTTTCAAGATGGGAGGGTACGCTCTGAGAACGGCGCCCATGCCGCCGGTCTCTTCCTCGCGAATCCTCTTCATGAACTGGCCAACCATCTGTAGCAGAAGGCCAAGAAGCCAGGGATGTTGCATGGAGTGCTCCAAGCACGGTGCTGGGCTGAGCAGTGACAACAGGCCCAGCCCGGCTGGGGATGGCGGCAGGTACCTGCGCTGTCCTGCGGAAGAGGCCACGGGTGCGTTGCTGCTCTTGTGTGCGCTGCACGGCTGCACCTGGCAAAGAGCGAGCGCAGCCCGAGCTGAGGGGCTGCGGGAGGGGCCGCAGAACACAAGGCCAGCCCTGTGCTGCCCAGGCAGGGACAGCCCCGCCACGCCCCAGGGCATGGAGCACGGCTGTGGGGTGTCTGCCCCGGCCCCTGCTCTGTCCTGTCCATGGGCATGTCCCCAGGGCAGGGGACGGGATGGGATGGGATGGGACGGGACGGCATGGGATGGGAAGGGATGGGATGGGATGGGATGGGGCCAAGCTGGCTTCAGGCACCAGCCCTGTGGCCCGGCTCTGCCACTCACCCTTCTGTGGTAGCTGGAACTGCTCCACCTCTTCAGGCTGCTGTGCTGGAGCAGTTCCAGGGCCTTCTTTCTCCTCCTTTTCCCAGGCCATCTTGGGCACGCTCACAGGTCTGTGCTCTGTGTCACTGCCTGCATTCATGGCTACTTGCAGGATAAGATGGCTGGGAAAAGGTCGGAGTCAGCAAGTGCTGCAGTGGTGCCTTGAAGGCACCTGCAGGAGTGAAGTCTTGGCAGGGCTACAGGACAGCAGGTCCTGCACTCTGGTCTCGAGGGCTCCAGCCACAAGGACAGGAGACTCCTCGTCAAGGACCGTGCTGAGCGAATGCCACGGTCTGCCCTCAAGGGCACCTGCAGAAGTGAAGCCTCAGCAAGGCCAGTGGTCACCAAGTCCTGTGGTCTGGCCACGAGGTCACCAGCAGGAGTAACGCCTCGGGAAAGCTCCGGGTCAGCAGGGAACGAGGGCACTGTGCTCTGTCCCGTCGTGTGCACCGAGCACTGTGGTGTGGCCACCTCGCTGCCAACACCCTATGTCACTGCGTGTCACAAAGGTCCCATTCCATGGAACGGTGACCATGCTGCACCGTGTCACAAAGGGCCCTTGCACACCCTGCCACCTGCCCTGGGACCATTCCTAGCTCCCCCCAAAGTGGCCCAGGTTGGAAGGAATGCCTTGGCCCAAGCGTGTCAGACAGCCGGACAGGATCTTTAGGAACGGCTCAAACCATAAGCAAAGGCTGCCCTGCCCGGCAGGCTCAGGGCAGCAGGAGCCCCCGTGGCTGCTGACCCAGCCGTGGCGGGAAGGGCACGGGGCCTTCCACAGCAGCTGGCACGGCCTCCTCGGGACACATCCCGCATGGTGGCCACGCTAAGCGCGGCCGTGTGACAGAGACAGGGAACGTGTGAGCCAGGGCACAAATGCTGCTCTGAGCCCTGGGACACAGGGAGCACTGACATCAGCAGGTGTGGCAGAGTCCCCGCCAAAGCAGAGTCCCCCCCGAGCCCTGGCAGTGCTGGTGCCCATCTCCTGGCCCAGAGACCTGTGCCTCGAGATGGTTTCTCTGCCAGAGGGCAGCCAAAGCCGACGTGCACTGGGGCCTGTGCTCCATCCTACTGGGGCTCTTGGTAGAAGCAGCTGGAGCAACTGGTGGCAACACTTGGTACGTGTCAGATGATGTTGCTGCTTCCTGGATTGATCTTTTCAAGGAAGGGATTAGCAGTAGCACAGAAAGACCAGCAGCTACTGAATTTCACAGGACAAAGAGACTCCAGCAAAACACTGTCATGTCTCCTTGTGCTTTTCTGTCTTTCTTACACTCGGAAAGAAAAAGAATTGGCCCAGCCTCTGCTATTCAACGCTCCACTTGCTGTGTGTCTTCCTGTGGCAGCTCACGTGCAAACACAACTGGCTGCCTGCTGAGCAGGGCAATGGACGGCCACAAACAGGGAGGTCCCCGATGAACATCAAGGCAAACACCTGGGGAAGTGCAGAGGATAGGGATAACTCTGGGAGGAGAAGCTGTTCTGTGTCTCTGATGATGCTGCCAGCCCCCTGAAGGAGCGGCCAAGACAAGTGCTGGAAGCAGCCGTGTCCTGCTCTTTTCTGCTGTCAGATGCACACGGGACAGACTTGTTGCCCACAGGTCCGCCAGACTTGATCCAGGAACAATGGAAGCCCATGCATTGGTGGAAGGGAATGGGCTCCAGCAAGAGCAAAGCAGGATCTTCCAGCAGCAAAGCCTGAGCTTGTGAAGCGAGCCATGTCCTCAGCAGACACCAAAGTGCTTCCCTCCAGCCCTGAATGGCGGCCACAAGTGCCTGCCTTCCTTCAGCGCCTGCTGCTGCTTCCTTGGTTCCAAGCCAGTCCAGGATTTAGGTTGGAAGCTCATGCACGTGTTTTTTAAGGCGCTTGCACGGAGGAGAGGGACGGCAGGTGCAGCGCAGGGCTCGTGCTGCCTCTCACGATGGCATCAATGCCGCTGCCTTGGGACGCCTGCCAGTGGAAGGCGAGTCTGCCCTCGAGCACGGTCACTGTAGTCAGTCAGGGGCACAGGCTGCAGCTGCAGCTGCCAAGCATTGCTGTGAGGCTGGCAAGCCAAGAGAAAGCCATTGTGGCCGAGTGTGCTGAAGCCTTTTGCTAAATCACACGCAATAGTGCCCACAGTATGGCCCCTTTGGAACGGTGCCTGGTGCAGACGCCTCCTGGAGCAGGTGCCGGCGTTCGGGGTGCTGCTGTTCTTGTGCACGCTCTGGTGCTGCTTCTGTGGCGTCCAGAGCCGCTTTGGCAGCAGCGACTCAGCAGCCCTGCTCGAGGAGACATCGCCGCCCTGGCCACGGAGGCAGAAGCTCTGCGGGCCCAGAGCTCTGTGTCAGGAGGGCCTCATCCTCAGTACCATGGCCTGGGCAGCCGCGGGGACGCGGGCTGGCCGGCAGCCCTGCTGTGCCCACTGCCCTGGCGGCACCCAGTGACCGTGCCCTGGCAGGGGCCCCTTGCCCTCCTTGTCCCCAGCCAGCCCAGTCTGGGCACCTCGGGCGGGTCCCCACCCTCCTGCTGAGGCCCAGCCTCCAGGGCTTCTGCCCCAGGCGTAGGAGCCTCTCTGGGCAAGCACCAGAGCAGCCGGCTGTCAGGAACAAGGCTGACACCCCATTCCTCAGGGCTTCCCACCAGCCCGGCCCCTCAGGGGCCTCCTGTCCCCTTGGAGCCTCCTGCCACCCACTCCCTCCCACACGGCCCTCGTGCCTTCCCAGCGCCTTGTCCCGTCAGGGCCTCTGCAGCACCTCATCCCTTTATGGCCTCCCACCGCCCCGTCGTCCCCTCGGGGTCTCCCCCAGCTCGGCCAAGCTGCCCGGCAGCGGCGCAGCCCCGAGGGAGCTCCAGAGGAGCCGCATCGAGAGGCACCTCAGAGGCCTCAGCAATGCAGCCAGCAGCACACGGGCTGGAGGACACAGATGGCCCTTCCTGGCTGGCCAGGAGGCCTTGTGGCCATCTCCAGGCACCAGGCCGGCAGGAATCCCTGCAGCTCCGGCCCCTGCCCAGCCGCTCTGTCACCAGCACAAAGGCTTCAGCAGAACCACCGAAGGCCCAGGGGCTTCTGGCCATTTTCCCTTCCCCACTGCACACCTGGGCAGCTCACATGGCACAAGGACCCGTTCTCCCCTCTTCCCCCGTGCCATGCAGACACTGGGCACCAAAGAGAGCTCCTGGGAGCCTGGGTATTAGAACACATTCTATATTTATATTCTAAAGAACAACGAAAAAGAAAGAATAAAACAATCTTAAAGAAAAGAAAAGAAAACTTCCCCCCAGCTCAGAAGGCCCCAGCAGACAGCGAGCCTCTCAAATCAGCTCTCCTCAGAGCTCCAGCAGCACAGCCAGCTGTGGCCCCAGAGACAAGGCCGATTCTTGCGGGCCCTGCGAAGCTGGTCTTGCAGCTTCTGCAAGACGGAGCCCGGAGCTCTCTCCACAGCCCGGAGGACAAAGGCTGTTTCGAGAGCCAGGCTTCTGGTGGCAGGGCTGATGCCGTCTGCCTTGTCTTCAAGGGCTGCGAGAGAGAGGAACAGAGCCACGGTCAGATCCCGGATCTTTGGGGAGCGCAGGAGACCGCCGAGGCAGGGCCATGCCAAGCCGGCTCTGGCCATGGCCAGGAGGGAGCAAGGGGATCAGCGCGAAGCTACCGGACACTATTGGCCCACGTGGGCCTGAAATGGGAGCGTGTGCTCTGGCCACGGCAGCCCTGCTGCGCACAGGGAGCAGAGCCCTGGGCAGCGGGGCAGGGATTGCGGCTGCCCCCGGCAGCCGGGGCTGGCAGCCCTCTGGCCTCACTCACCCTGACAGATGTGCTGGAGCTGGCGCTTGTGGCCCCTGAGGTGCCTCCCGGCCATCCCTGAGAAGACAGAGCCTGTCAGGGCGCCAGCGGCACAGCTCCCTGCCAGCCCAGCGGCGCTGCCAGCCCTGTGGGCACACGGCCTCCTGGCCCCGGCAGGGCTCGGGCCGGGCCTTTGCCGCACGCTGCCGCCCAAGGGCCCGGCTGCGAGAGGGCGGCAGCAGCGCCGAGGGCAGGCGGGGCTCCACGGCGCCGGGCACGGACGGCGCTGCCGGGGCAGCAGCCGGGGCCGGGGCCGAGCTGCGGCGGGCCGGGGAGGGGAAGGGCAGCCCAGGCTGGTGGCTCACCGATGAACCTGATGGCCGCCTGTCGCAGGGACTCCTGTGGGCTCTCCAGGTACTGCAGGGCGTGGCGCACGTGCTCGGCCGCTCGGCTCCTGTCCTCTGCCAGCTGGAAAGGGCGGCAGGAGGGTGCACTTGGTGAAGGCTCAGCCCCTTGGCCGGGCGCTCCGTGCGGCCAGCACTGGGCTCCCGTGCCCGCAGAGCCCTGCCAGGCGGGCGGCAGCCGCTGGCGCCGGGCTCTGACGGGGGCAGCGGCGCGGCTGCTGCCCGGGGAGCCGCGGTGCCGCCCCTCAGCCCGGCTGGGCCCGGGCTCCATCGGCACCCGCCCCGGGACAACAGGAGCCCGGAGCAGAGCCCGCGCGGCCCAGGGAAGGCAGCGGCGTGTGGGGCGCAGGCTGGCGGCCCCTGCTGCAGCACTGGGCAGGGGCGCAGCTGCCGGCCACACTCACTGAGCAGCGCGGCCAGGGGGCTTCTCCAGGCTGAGGCTGGGGCTTGCAGGCCGTCCTTACCAGGGCCTCGCCGAACCTCCAGGTCTGATCCAGCCGCAGCATGTGTTGGAGATCCTTCCTGCGCAGGAATGTGGCTGAACAATGCAGCGTTTCCCGGGAGGCCTGGAGAGCAGCAGAGACCCAGAAATGGCACCACAGCCCGGGGCACAGGAGCCGCACAGGTCCCTGTACCAAGGCCAGGAAGAGGCTGCAGCCCATGAGGCGCCAGAGCAGGAGGCAGCCGAGCCCCCTGCCAGGGGGCCAGGGGCAGCCGCTGAGTCCTCACCTCTGCCACGCGCTGGTTCTCATCATGGCAGTGGAAGGAGAGTGGGAGCAGGCTCTGGCGCACGTGTGACTTCAGGGCCTTTTTGTCTCCTTCCGGTAAAAAATAGAGCATCTCTCGGAAGATGAACATGGAGCACAACTGCACCTGGCTGTCATCCTGTATGAAAGAAAGGGAGACCTCGGCATCGGCTGCTTCACGCCCACCTGGGCACAGGCCTGAAAATGCACGGGGCACAAAGTTTGCAGGCAGCAGCCGGTGGCCGTGGCTGGGGGTGCAGAGCCTTACGTTGTCAAAGAGCGGCAGGAGCGCCCCAGCCAGCTGCAGGGCGAGTGGGCTGGCTATCGGGGTGCCATTGCACAGGAACAAACTGCTGAGGAGAACCATGGTCATCCTAAGCATGTCGCTGTCATTTTCCTGCAGGAGCTCCACCAGCCTTTCGTGCAGGCTCCACATTCTTCCGGCCTGCGTGGAACACGAGTGTGTGAAACGCCATCCTGCTGCCACAGGGCCCAGAGGCCAAAGGGCTGTGCCAAAGCACTCGGGCAGCTGGAGCGGGAGGCAGGAGAGCTGGGAGCAGCTGCCTCAGTGCTGGAAGGGCAGCCAAGGCCAAGCGACTGCCTTGCCCAGCCCCACGCTGGCAGCATGGCGTCAGCCGCTGCCCTCTTCTCACCGAGACGCTGGTTCCGAGCACCAGGAGGCCTCTGAGCGCCAAGCGACGCATCTCCGTGCACTCGCTCTGCAGGTTCTTGCACATGAGCTCCAGGACGCTGTCGCGGCATTCACTCAAGTCCAGGCAGTCCAGGATCTGAAGGGCACAAGGCCGGTGACGGGGGAGCCGCACAGGGCCGGGCCCAGGCAGCAGCACAGGGCGCGGGCACCGTCCCGGGCAGCTGCGGCCACGAGAGGGCAGAGAGCCGGGAGGCAGCTCAGCCAGGCAGCGCCGGCCTTCAGGCTCACCTCCACAAGGAAGGCCATGGCGGCCAAATCCCTGCATGGCATGTCTTTGCTGAGCAGCCCCAGCAGGTGGAATGCAATCGCGGAACACAAGGCTTGGGATGCGCGGTGCATTTCTCTGATAGGAGGAAATAGAGAGCAAAACGCTGAGGCAGCAGGGGTAAACCTTTGCCAGGACTGACTGACAGAGGTCTGGCCTTTCTCCAGCACCCTACAAGGGGGAGCCGGGCCCTGTGGGAGGTGGCTGCTCTTGGGCACCACCTTTCCTCTCCTCTCCCAGCCTTTTGCAGTCTCTTTGGCTGTCCCTTGGTGACAAGGCCTTGTGGCCCAACACCACAGGGACTCTGTGGGGCACCCCGGGCGCATGGCACAAATGCCGGGGGCAGCTGGGGAGCAGGGGGTCTCACCTGGCCAGCACGCCCACAGCAAGGTGGTGGGTGTCTGCACAGAGCAGCGTGTCCCAGCCATGCTTGTCTTCCATTGCCAGCACCACATCGTCATAGTGCAGTCGGCAGAGCAGGGCCTTCAGGGTCTGCTCTGCAAAGCTGTGTGCAGAGCAAAGCCCAGGTCACGCTGGGAGCACTGGCACCTGCGCTGGGCACGTGGCAGGGGCAGGAGGACTGGCATGGAGCACCTGTTGGGGTCGGTGGCAAGGCCGTGTTGCTGCTGGCATCCCTTCCAGAAGGTATCGGCGGCCTCTGGCATATCCAAGGTGCTGAAGAGCACTTGGAAGAGCAGGTGCACAAAGAGGCGGGGGAAATGCACGGTCACCACATGTGGGACACAGGGCATCTGGAGGATCTTCCACATCACCACAGTTGCCTGCAAAGGACAGAGCAGCTCGAGCTCAGTGCCGAGGTGTCCGTGTTGCTGGGCCCGAGCGTGGAAGGGAGAGGCCAGCAGAGATACAGGAGGAGCACCGGGCCCTAGAAGCTGCCCCTAGACCAGGTTTCAGCCCAGCAGGGACAGGCAGCGGGACACCGTGGTGGAGGGAGGCTGGAGAGCTGATGGAGAGGTGAGCTTGGGGTGAGCAAAGGCCAGTTGCAGAAACTCACAGCCAGGGCAAGGACAGCCGTGTGGTCCCCATTGGAGGTGCACGTGCTGTGCTCTGGCCAGCTGGCCAGCACGTCAAGGAGTATGAGCATGGCCGGCTCTGCAGTCCTGCACGAGCACATGATGGTCTTCCACATGGTGGCAGCAGCTCTGTGGGGTCAGAGCTCTGTCTCAGGGGGGTCTGGGACACAACACTGTGGCCTGGGCCGCAGTGGGGCGCTGAGCTGGCTGCCAGCCCTGCCTCTGCCCCCAGTCCCTCAGCACGCAGGCAGCCCAGCCCTGTGGGGACCGGCCCCAGAGGAGCCGGGAGGGAGCACGGCAGCACGCTGGGGGCTGACATGCCAGGGCGGGCAAAGGGAGGAGCCACAGGGCCCTGGAATTCCCTGTGTGTCAGACTGCTGGGACAGGCTGTACAGGGTGATGGGCTGCTGAGGCCTGAGCCTTGTGGGCACGTGGGCCCCGTACCTGTCACATGATGGGGCCACACGCAGGAGAGCCATCACCACATCAGCGGGCTGTGCCTCTGTCAGATCCAGCAGGGGCCTGTACAGGTTGTACTCAGGAAATCCATTGGCCGCGAGCCACTGGTGGATGTACCTGACCATGGCGGGCACCTGGAGAAGGCAGGGGAGACTTGGAAAGCTGCCAGAGGGAGTCATGTGCCCAGCTGGCCCAGCAAAGTACTTCCCTTGCCACCACACTGCCATGGCCTCAAGGCTTCCAGTGAGCAGTAGGCGTGGCTGGGGAGGCCAAGCAATTGCTGGGAGGATGGAAGCCAGGCCACAGGCTGCTTACTTGCTTTGGACTGGAAGGACCCTCCTCCACAAGCATATCCAGCAGGGCAGCACTGGTCTTGGTTTTCAAGATGGGAGGGTACGCTCTGAGAACGGCGCCCATGCCGCCGGTCTCTTCCTCGCGAATCCTCTTCATGAACTGGCCAACCATCTGTAGCAGAAGGCCAAGAAGCCAGGGATGTTGCATGGAGTGCTCCAAGCACGGTGCTGGGCTGAGCAGTGACAACAGGCCCAGCCCGGCTGGGGATGGCGGCAGGTACCTGCGCTGTCCTGCGGAAGAGGCCACGGGTGCGTTGCTGCTCTTGTGTGCGCTGCACGGCTGCACCTGGCAAAGAGCGAGCGCAGCCCGAGCTGAGGGGCTGCGGGAGGGGCCGCAGAACACAAGGCCAGCCCTGTGCTGCCCAGGCAGGGACAGCCCCGCCACGCCCCAGGGCATGGAGCACGGCTGTGGGGTGTCTGCCCCGGCCCCTGCTCTGTCCTGTCCATGGGCATGTCCCCAGGGCAGGGGACGGGATGGGATGGGATGGGACGGGACGGCATGGGATGGGAAGGGATGGGATGGGATGGGATGGGGCCAAGCTGGCTTCAGGCACCAGCCCTGTGGCCCGGCTCTGCCACTCACCCTTCTGTGGTAGCTGGAACTGCTCCACCTCTTCAGGCTGCTGTGCTGGAGCAGTTCCAGGGCCTTCTTTCTCCTCCTTTTCCCAGGCCATCTTGGGCACGCTCACAGGTCTGTGCTCTGTGTCACTGCCTGCATTCATGGCTACTTGCAGGATAAGATGGCTGGGAAAAGGTCGGAGTCAGCAAGTGCTGCAGTGGTGCCTTGAAGGCACCTGCAGGAGCGAAGTCTTGGCAGGGCTACAGGACAGCAGGTCCTGCACTCTGGTCTCGAGGGCTCCAGCCACAAGGACAGGAGACACCTCGTCAAGGACCGTGCTCAGCGAATGCCACGGTCTGCCCTCAAGGGCACCTGCAGAAGTGAAGCCTCAGCAAGGCCAGTGGTCACCAAGTCCTGTGGTCTGGCCACGAGGTCACCAGCAGGAGTAATGCCTCGGGAAAGCTCCGGGTCAGCAGGGAACGAGGGCACTGTGCTCTGTCCCGTCGTGTGCACCGAGCACTGTGGTGTGGCCACCTCGCTGCCAACACCCTATGTCACTGCGTGTCACAAAGGTCCCATTCCATGGAACGGTGACCATGCTGCACCGTGTCACAAAGGGCCCTTGCACACCCTGCCACCTGCCCTGGGACCATTCCTAGCTCCCCCCAAAGTGGCCCAGGTTGGAAGGAATGCCTTGGCCCAAGCGTGTCAGACAGCCCGACAGGATCTTTAGGAACGGCTCAAACCATAAGCAAAGGCTGCCCTGCCCGGCAGGCTCAGGGCAGCAGGAGCCCCCGTGGCTGCTGACCCAGCCGTGGCGGGAAGGGCACGGGGCCTGCCACAGCAGCTGGCACGGCCTCCTCGGGACACGTCCCGCATGGTGGCCACGCTAAGCGCGGCCGTGTGACAGAGACAGGGAACGTGTGAGCCAGGGCACAAATGCTGCTCTGAGCCCTGGGACACAGGGAGCACTGACATCAGCAGGTGTGGCAGAGTCCCCGCCAAAGCAGAGTCCCCCCCGAGCCCTGGCAGTGCTGGTGCCCATCTCCTGGCCCAGAGACCTGTGCCTCGAGATGGTTTCTCTGCCAGAGGGCAGCCAAAGCCGACGTGCACTGGGGCCTGTGCTCCATCCTACTGGGGCTCTTGGTAGAAGCAGCTGGAGCAACTGGTGGCAACACTTGGTACGTGTCAGATGATGTTGCTGCTTCCTGGATTGATCTTTTCAAGGAAGGGATTAGCAGTAGCACAGAAAGACCAGCAGCTACTGAATTTCACAGGACAAAGAGACTCCAGCAAAACACTGTCATGTCTCCTTGTGCTTTTCTGTCTTTCTTACACTCGGAAAGAAAAAGAATTGGCCCAGCCTCTGCTATTCAACGCTCCACTTGCTGTGTGTCTTCCTGTGGCAGCTCACGTGCAAACACAACTGGCTGCCTGCTGAGCAGGGCAATGGACGGCCACAAACAGGGAGGTCCCCGATGAACATCAAGGCAAACACCTGGGGAAGTGCAGAGGATAGGGATAACTCTGGGAGGAGAAGCTGTTCTGTGTCTCTGATGATGCTGCCAGCCCCCTGAAGGAGCGGCCAAGACAAGTGCTGGAAGCAGCCGTGTCCTGCTCTTTTCTGCTGTCAGATGCACACGGGACAGACTTGTTGCCCACAGGTCCGCCAGACTTGATCCAGGAACAATGGAAGCCCATGCATTGGTGGAAGGGAATGGGCTCCAGCAAGAGCAAAGCAGGATCTTCCAGCAGCAAAGCCTGAGCTTGTGAAGCGAGCCATGTCCTCAGCAGACACCAAAGTGCTTCCCTCCAGCCCTGAATGGCGGCCACAAGTGCCTGCCTTCCTTCAGCGCCTGCTGCTGCTTCCTTGGTTCCAAGCCAGTCCAGGATTTAGGTTGGAAGCTCATGCACGTGTTTTTTAAGGCGCTTGCACGGAGGAGAGGGACGGCAGGTGCAGCGCAGGGCTCGTGCTGCCTCTCACGATGGCATCAATGCCGCTGCCTTGGGACGCCTGCCAGTGGAAGGCGAGTCTGCCCTCGAGCACGGTCACTGTAGTCAGTCAGGGGCACAGGCTGCAGCTGCAGCTGCCAAGCATTGCTGTGAGGCTGGCAAGCCAAGAGAAAGCCATTGTGGCCGAGTGTGCTGAAGCCTTTTGCTAAATCACACGCAATAGTGCCCACAGTATGGCCCCTTTGGAACGGTGCCTGGTGCAGACGCCTCCTGGAGCAGGTGCCGGCGTTCGGGGTGCTGCTGTTCTTGTGCACGCTCTGGTGCTGCTTCTGTGGCGTCCAGAGCCGCTTTGGCAGCAGCGACTCAGCAGCCCTGCTCGAGGAGACATCGCCGCCCTGGCCACGGAGGCAGAAGCTCTGCGGGCCCAGAGCTCTGTGTCAGGAGGGCCTCATCCTCAGTACCATGGCCTGGGCAGCCGCGGGGACCCGGGCTGGCCGGCAGCCCTGCTGTGCCCACTGCCCTGGCGGCACCCAGTGACCGTGCCCTGGCAGGGGCCCCTTGCCCTCCTTGTCCCCAGCCAGCCCAGTCTGGGCACCTCGGGCGGGTCCCCACCCTCCTGCTGAGGCCCAGCCTCCAGGGCTTCTGCCCCAGGCGTAGGAGCCTCTCTGGGCAAGCACCAGAGCAGCCGGCTGTCAGGAACAAGGCTGACACCCCATTCCTCAGGGCTTCCCACCAGCCCGGCCCCTCAGGGGCCTCCTGTCCCCTTGGAGCCTCCTGCCACCCACTCCCTCCCACACGGCCCTCGTGCCTTCCCAGCGCCTTGTCCCGTCAGGGCCTCTGCAGCACCTCATCCCTTTATGGCCTCCCACCGCCCCGTCGTCCCCTCGGGGTCTCCCCCAGCTCGGCCAAGCTGCCCGGCAGCGGCGCAGCCCCGAGGGAGCTCCAGAGGAGCCGCATCGAGAGGCACCTCAGAGGCCTCAGCAATGCAGCCAGCAGCACACGGGCTGGAGGACACAGATGGCCCTTCCTGGCTGGCCAGGAGGCCTTGTGGCCATCTCCAGGCACCAGGCCGGCAGGAATCCCTGCAGCTCCGGCCCCTGCCCAGCCGCTCTGTCACCAGCACAAAGGCTTCAGCAGAACCACCGAAGGCCCAGGGGCTTCTGGCCATTTTCCCTTCCCCACTGCACACCTGGGCAGCTCACATGGCACAAGGACCCGTTCTCCCCTCTTCCCCCGTGCCATGCAGACACTGGGCACCAAAGAGAGCTCCTGGGAGCCTGGGTATTAGAACACATTCTATATTTATATTCTAAAGAACAACGAAAAAGAAAGAATAAAACAATCTTAAAGAAAAGAAAAGAAAACTTCCCCCCAGCTCAGAAGGCCCCAGCAGACAGCGAGCCTCTCAAATCAGCTCTCCTCAGAGCTCCAGCAGCACAGCCAGCTGTGGCCCCAGAGACAAGGCCGATTCTTGCGGGCCCTGCGAAGCTGGTCTTGCAGCTTCTGCAAGACGGAGCCCGGAGCTCTCTCCACAGCCCGGAGGACAAAGGCTGTTTCGAGAGCCAGGCTTCTGGTGGCAGGGCTGATGCCGTCTGCCTTGTCTTCAAGGGCTGCGAGAGAGAGGAACAGAGCCACGGTCAGATCCCGGATCTTTGGGGAGCGCAGGAGACCGCCGAGGCAGGGCCATGCCAAGCCGGCTCTGGCCATGGCCAGGAGGGAGCAAGGGGATCAGCGCGAAGCTACCGGACACTATTGGCCCACGTGGGCCTGAAATGGGAGCGTGTGCTCTGGCCACGGCAGCCCTGCTGCGCACAGGGAGCAGAGCCCTGGGCAGCGGGGCAGGGATTGCGGCTGCCCCCGGCAGCCGGGGCTGGCAGCCCTCTGGCCTCACTCACCCTGACAGATGTGCTGGAGCTGGCGCTTGTGGCCCCTGAGGTGCCTCCCGGCCATCCCTGAGAAGACAGAGCCTGTCAGGGCGCCAGCGGCACAGCTCCCTGCCAGCCCAGCGGCGCTGCCAGCCCTGTGGGCACACGGCCTCCTGGCCCCGGCAGGGCTCGGGCCGGGCCTTTGCCGCACGCTGCCGCCCAAGGGCCCGGCTGCGAGAGGGCGGCAGCAGCGCCGAGGGCAGGCGGGGCTCCACGGCGCCGGGCACGGACGGCGCTGCCGGGGCAGCAGCCGGGGCCGGGGCCGAGCTGCGGCGGGCCGGGGAGGGGAAGGGCAGCCCAGGCTGGTGGCTCACCGATGAACCTGATGGCCGCCTGTCGCAGGGACTCCTGTGGGCTCTCCAGGTACTGCAGGGCGTGGCGCACGTGCTCGGCCGCTCGGCTCCTGTCCTCTGCCAGCTGGAAAGGGCGGCAGGAGGGTGCACTTGGTGAAGGCTCAGCCCCTTGGCCGGGCGCTCCGTGCGGCCAGCACTGGGCTCCCGTGCCCGCAGAGCCCTGCCAGGCGGGCGGCAGCCGCTGGCGCCGGGCTCTGACGGGGGCAGCGGCGCGGCTGCTGCCCGGGGAGCCGCGGTGCCGCCCCTCAGCCCGGCTGGGCCCGGGCTCCATCGGCACCCGCCCCGGGACAACAGGAGCCCGGAGCAGAGCCCGCGCGGCCCAGGGAAGGCAGCGGCGTGTGGGGCGCAGGCTGGCGGCCCCTGCTGCAGCACTGGGCAGGGGCGCAGCTGCCGGCCACACTCACTGAGCAGCGCGGCCAGGGGGCTTCTCCAGGCTGAGGCTGGGGCTTGCAGGCCGTCCTTACCAGGGCCTCGCCGAACCTCCAGGTCTGATCCAGCCGCAGCATGTGTTGGAGATCCTTCCTGCGCAGGAATGTGGCTGAACAATGCAGCGTTTCCCGGGAGGCCTGGAGAGCAGCAGAGACCCAGAAATGGCACCACAGCCCGGGGCACAGGAGCCGCACAGGTCCCTGTACCAAGGCCAGGAAGAGGCTGCAGCCCATGAGGCGCCAGAGCAGGAGGCAGCCGAGCCCCCTGCCAGGGGGCCAGGGGCAGCCGCTGAGTCCTCACCTCTGCCACGCGCTGGTTCTCATCATGGCAGTGGAAGGAGAGTGGGAGCAGGCTGTGGCGCACGTGTGACTTCAGGGCCTTTTTGTCTCCTTCCGGTAAAAAATAGAGCATCTCTCGGAAGATGAACATGGAGCACAACTGCACCTGGCTGTCATCCTGTATGAAAGAAAGGGAGACCTCGGCATCGGCTGCTTCACGCCCACCTGGGCACAGGCCTGAAAATGCACGGGGCACAAAGTTTGCAGGCAGCAGCCGGTGGCCGTGGCTGGGGGTGCAGAGCCTTACGTTGTCAAAGAGCGGCAGGAGCGCCCCAGCCAGCTGCAGGGCGAGTGGGCTGGCTATCGGGGTGCCATTGCACAGGAACAAACTGCTGAGGAGAACCATGGTCATCCTAAGCATGTCGCTGTCATTTTCCTGCAGGAGCTCCACCAGCCTTTCGTGCAGGCTCCACATTCTTCCGGCCTGCGTGGAACACGAGTGTGTGAAACGCCATCCTGCTGCCACAGGGCCCAGAGGCCAAAGGGCTGTGCCAAAGCACTCGGGCAGCTGGAGCGGGAGGCAGGAGAGCTGGGAGCAGCTGCCTCAGTGCTGGAAGGGCAGCCAAGGCCAAGCGACTGCCTTGCCCAGCCCCACGCTGGCAGCATGGCGTCAGCCGCTGCCCTCTTCTCACCGAGACGCTGGTTCCGAGCACCAGGAGGCCTCTGAGCGCCAAGCGACGCATCTCCGTGCACTCGCTCTGCAGGTTCTTGCACATGAGCTCCAGGACGCTGTCGCGGCATTCACTCAAGTCCAGGCAGTCCAGGATCTGAAGGGCACAAGGCCGGTGACGGGGGAGCCGCACAGGGCCGGGCCCAGGCAGCAGCACAGGGCGCGGGCACCGTCCCGGGCAGCTGCGGCCACGAGAGGGCAGAGAGCCGGGAGGCAGCTCAGCCAGGCAGCGCCGGCCTTCAGGCTCACCTCCACAAGGAAGGCCATGGCGGCCAAATCCCTGCATGGCATGTCTTTGCTGAGCAGCCCCAGCAGGTGGAATGCAATCGCGGAACACAAGGCTTGGGATGCGCGGTGCATTTCTCTGATAGGAGGAAATAGAGAGCAAAACGCTGAGGCAGCAGGGGTAAACCTTTGCCAGGACTGACTGACAGAGGTCTGGCCTTTCTCCAGCACCCTACAAGGGGGAGCCGGGCCCTGTGGGAGGTGGCTGCTCTTGGGCACCACCTTTCCTCTCCTCTCCCAGCCTTTTGCAGTCTCTTTGGCTGTCCCTTGGTGACAAGGCCTTGTGGCCCAACACCACAGGGACTCTGTGGGGCACCCCGGGCGCATGGCACAAATGCCGGGGGCAGCTGGGGAGCAGGGGGTCTCACCTGGCCAGCACGCCCACAGCAAGGTGGTGGGTGTCTGCACAGAGCAGCGTGTCCCAGCCATGCTTGTCTTCCATTGCCAGCACCACATCGTCATAGTGCAGTCGGCAGAGCAGGGCCTTCAGGGTCTGCTCTGCAAAGCTGTGTGCAGAGCAAAGCCCAGGTCACGCTGGGAGCACTGGCACCTGCGCTGGGCACGTGGCAGGGGCAGGAGGACTGGCATGGAGCACCTGTTGGGGTCGGTGGCAAGGCCGTGTTGCTGCTGGCATCCCTTCCAGAAGGTATCGGCGGCCTCTGGCATATCCAAGGTGCTGAAGAGCACTTGGAAGAGCAGGTGCACAAAGAGGCGGGGGAAATGCACGGTCACCACATGTGGGACACAGGGCATCTGGAGGATCTTCCACATCACCACAGTTGCCTGCAAAGGACAGAGCAGCTCGAGCTCAGTGCCGAGGTGTCCGTGTTGCTGGGCCCGAGCGTGGAAGGGAGAGGCCAGCAGAGATACAGGAGGAGCACCGGGCCCTAGAAGCTGCCCCTAGACCAGGTTTCAGCCCAGCAGGGACAGGCAGCGGGACACCGTGGTGGAGGGAGGCTGGAGAGCTGATGGAGAGGTGAGCTTGGGGTGAGCAAAGGCCAGTTGCAGAAACTCACAGCCAGGGCAAGGACAGCCGTGTGGTCCCCATTGGAGGTGCACGTGCTGTGCTCTGGCCAGCTGGCCAGCACGTCAAGGAGTATGAGCATGGCCGGCTCTGCAGTCCTGCACGAGCACATGATGGTCTTCCACATGGTGGCAGCAGCTCTGTGGGGTCAGAGCTCTGTCTCAGGGGGGTCTGGGACACAACACTGTGGCCTGGGCCGCAGTGGGGCGCTGAGCTGGCTGCCAGCCCTGCCTCTGCCCCCAGTCCCTCAGCACGCAGGCAGCCCAGCCCTGTGGGGACCGGCCCCAGAGGAGCCGGGAGGGAGCACGGCAGCACGCTGGGGGCTGACATGCCAGGGCGGGCAAAGGGAGGAGCCACAGGGCCCTGGAATTCCCTGTGTGTCAGACTGCTGGGACAGGCTGTACAGGGTGATGGGCTGCTGAGGCCTGAGCCTTGTGGGCACGTGGGCCCCGTACCTGTCACATGATGGGGCCACACGCAGGAGAGCCATCACCACATCAGCGGGCTGTGCCTCTGTCAGATCCAGCAGGGGCCTGTACAGGTTGTACTCAGGAAATCCATTGGCCGCGAGCCACTGGTGGATGTACCTGACCATGGCGGGCACCTGGAGAAGGCAGGGGAGACTTGGAAAGCTGCCAGAGGGAGTCATGTGCCCAGCTGGCCCAGCAAAGTACTTCCCTTGCCACCACACTGCCATGGCCTCAAGGCTTCCAGTGAGCAGTAGGCGTGGCTGGGGAGGCCAAGCAATTGCTGGGAGGATGGAAGCCAGGCCACAGGCTGCTTACTTGCTTTGGACTGGAAGGACCCTCCTCCACAAGCATATCCAGCAGGGCAGCACTGGTCTTGGTTTTCAAGATGGGAGGGTACGCTCTGAGAACGGCGCCCATGCCGCCGGTCTCTTCCTCGCGAATCCTCTTCATGAACTGGCCAACCATCTGTAGCAGAAGGCCAAGAAGCCAGGGATGTTGCATGGAGTGCTCCAAGCACGGTGCTGGGCTGAGCAGTGACAACAGGCCCAGCCCGGCTGGGGATGGCGGCAGGTACCTGCGCTGTCCTGCGGAAGAGGCCACGGGTGCGTTGCTGCTCTTGTGTGCGCTGCACGGCTGCACCTGGCAAAGAGCGAGCGCAGCCCGAGCTGAGGGGCTGCGGGAGGGGCCGCAGAACACAAGGCCAGCCCTGTGCTGCCCAGGCAGGGACAGCCCCGCCACGCCCCAGGGCATGGAGCACGGCTGTGGGGTGTCTGCCCCGGCCCCTGCTCTGTCCTGTCCATGGGCATGTCCCCAGGGCAGGGGACGGGATGGGATGGGATGGGACGGGACGGCATGGGATGGGAAGGGATGGGATGGGATGGGATGGGGCCAAGCTGGCTTCAGGCACCAGCCCTGTGGCCCGGCTCTGCCACTCACCCTTCTGTGGTAGCTGGAACTGCTCCACCTCTTCAGGCTGCTGTGCTGGAGCAGTTCCAGGGCCTTCTTTCTCCTCCTTTTCCCAGGCCATCTTGGGCACGCTCACAGGTCTGTGCTCTGTGTCACTGCCTGCATTCATGGCTACTTGCAGGATAAGATGGCTGGGAAAAGGTCGGAGTCAGCAAGTGCTGCAGTGGTGCCTTGAAGGCACCTGCAGGAGTGAAGTCTTGGCAGGGCTACAGGACAGCAGGTCCTGCACTCTGGTCTCGAGGGCTCCAGCCACAAGGACAGGAGACTCCTCGTCAAGGACCGTGCTGAGCGAATGCCACGGTCTGCCCTCAAGGGCACCTGCAGAAGTGAAGCCTCAGCAAGGCCAGTGGTCACCAAGTCCTGTGGTCTGGCCACGAGGTCACCAGCAGGAGTAACGCCTCGGGAAAGCTCCGGGTCAGCAGGGAACGAGGGCACTGTGCTCTGTCCCGTCGTGTGCACCGAGCACTGTGGTGTGGCCACCTCGCTGCCAACACCCTATGTCACTGCGTGTCACAAAGGTCCCATTCCATGGAACGGTGACCATGCTGCACCGTGTCACAAAGGGCCCTTGCACACCCTGCCACCTGCCCTGGGACCATTCCTAGCTCCCCCCAAAGTGGCCCAGGTTGGAAGGAATGCCTTGGCCCAAGCGTGTCAGACAGCCGGACAGGATCTTTAGGAACGGCTCAAACCATAAGCAAAGGCTGCCCTGCCCGGCAGGCTCAGGGCAGCAGGAGCCCCCGTGGCTGCTGACCCAGCCGTGGCGGGAAGGGCACGGGGCCTTCCACAGCAGCTGGCACGGCCTCCTCGGGACACATCCCGCATGGTGGCCACGCTAAGCGCGGCCGTGTGACAGAGACAGGGAACGTGTGAGCCAGGGCACAAATGCTGCTCTGAGCCCTGGGACACAGGGAGCACTGACATCAGCAGGTGTGGCAGAGTCCCCGCCAAAGCAGAGTCCCCCCCGAGCCCTGGCAGTGCTGGTGCCCATCTCCTGGCCCAGAGACCTGTGCCTCGAGATGGTTTCTCTGCCAGAGGGCAGCCAAAGCCGACGTGCACTGGGGCCTGTGCTCCATCCTACTGGGGCTCTTGGTAGAAGCAGCTGGAGCAACTGGTGGCAACACTTGGTACGTGTCAGATGATGTTGCTGCTTCCTGGATTGATCTTTTCAAGGAAGGGATTAGCAGTAGCACAGAAAGACCAGCAGCTACTGAATTTCACAGGACAAAGAGACTCCAGCAAAACACTGTCATGTCTCCTTGTGCTTTTCTGTCTTTCTTACACTCGGAAAGAAAAAGAATTGGCCCAGCCTCTGCTATTCAACGCTCCACTTGCTGTGTGTCTTCCTGTGGCAGCTCACGTGCAAACACAACTGGCTGCCTGCTGAGCAGGGCAATGGACGGCCACAAACAGGGAGGTCCCCGATGAACATCAAGGCAAACACCTGGGGAAGTGCAGAGGATAGGGATAACTCTGGGAGGAGAAGCTGTTCTGTGTCTCTGATGATGCTGCCAGCCCCCTGAAGGAGCGGCCAAGACAAGTGCTGGAAGCAGCCGTGTCCTGCTCTTTTCTGCTGTCAGATGCACACGGGACAGACTTGTTGCCCACAGGTCCGCCAGACTTGATCCAGGAACAATGGAAGCCCATGCATTGGTGGAAGGGAATGGGCTCCAGCAAGAGCAAAGCAGGATCTTCCAGCAGCAAAGCCTGAGCTTGTGAAGCGAGCCATGTCCTCAGCAGACACCAAAGTGCTTCCCTCCAGCCCTGAATGGCGGCCACAAGTGCCTGCCTTCCTTCAGCGCCTGCTGCTGCTTCCTTGGTTCCAAGCCAGTCCAGGATTTAGGTTGGAAGCTCATGCACGTGTTTTTTAAGGCGCTTGCACGGAGGAGAGGGACGGCAGGTGCAGCGCAGGGCTCGTGCTGCCTCTCACGATGGCATCAATGCCGCTGCCTTGGGACGCCTGCCAGTGGAAGGCGAGTCTGCCCTCGAGCACGGTCACTGTAGTCAGTCAGGGGCACAGGCTGCAGCTGCAGCTGCCAAGCATTGCTGTGAGGCTGGCAAGCCAAGAGAAAGCCATTGTGGCCGAGTGTGCTGAAGCCTTTTGCTAAATCACACGCAATAGTGCCCACAGTATGGCCCCTTTGGAACGGTGCCTGGTGCAGACGCCTCCTGGAGCAGGTGCCGGCGTTCGGGGTGCTGCTGTTCTTGTGCACGCTCTGGTGCTGCTTCTGTGGCGTCCAGAGCCGCTTTGGCAGCAGCGACTCAGCAGCCCTGCTCGAGGAGACATCGCCGCCCTGGCCACGGAGGCAGAAGCTCTGCGGGCCCAGAGCTCTGTGTCAGGAGGGCCTCATCCTCAGTACCATGGCCTGGGCAGCCGCGGGGACGCGGGCTGGCCGGCAGCCCTGCTGTGCCCACTGCCCTGGCGGCACCCAGTGACCGTGCCCTGGCAGGGGCCCCTTGCCCTCCTTGTCCCCAGCCAGCCCAGTCTGGGCACCTCGGGCGGGTCCCCACCCTCCTGCTGAGGCCCAGCCTCCAGGGCTTCTGCCCCAGGCGTAGGAGCCTCTCTGGGCAAGCACCAGAGCAGCCGGCTGTCAGGAACAAGGCTGACACCCCATTCCTCAGGGCTTCCCACCAGCCCGGCCCCTCAGGGGCCTCCTGTCCCCTTGGAGCCTCCTGCCACCCACTCCCTCCCACACGGCCCTCGTGCCTTCCCAGCGCCTTGTCCCGTCAGGGCCTCTGCAGCACCTCATCCCTTTATGGCCTCCCACCGCCCCGTCGTCCCCTCGGGGTCTCCCCCAGCTCGGCCAAGCTGCCCGGCAGCGGCGCAGCCCCGAGGGAGCTCCAGAGGAGCCGCATCGAGAGGCACCTCAGAGGCCTCAGCAATGCAGCCAGCAGCACACGGGCTGGAGGACACAGATGGCCCTTCCTGGCTGGCCAGGAGGCCTTGTGGCCATCTCCAGGCACCAGGCCGGCAGGAATCCCTGCAGCTCCGGCCCCTGCCCAGCCGCTCTGTCACCAGCACAAAGGCTTCAGCAGAACCACCGAAGGCCCAGGGGCTTCTGGCCATTTTCCCTTCCCCACTGCACACCTGGGCAGCTCACATGGCACAAGGACCCGTTCTCCCCTCTTCCCCCGTGCCATGCAGACACTGGGCACCAAAGAGAGCTCCTGGGAGCCTGGGTATTAGAACACATTCTATATTTATATTCTAAAGAACAACGAAAAAGAAAGAATAAAACAATCTTAAAGAAAAGAAAAGAAAACTTCCCCCCAGCTCAGAAGGCCCCAGCAGACAGCGAGCCTCTCAAATCAGCTCTCCTCAGAGCTCCAGCAGCACAGCCAGCTGTGGCCCCAGAGACAAGGCCGATTCTTGCGGGCCCTGCGAAGCTGGTCTTGCAGCTTCTGCAAGACGGAGCCCGGAGCTCTCTCCACAGCCCGGAGGACAAAGGCTGTTTCGAGAGCCAGGCTTCTGGTGGCAGGGCTGATGCCGTCTGCCTTGTCTTCAAGGGCTGCGAGAGAGAGGAACAGAGCCACGGTCAGATCCCGGATCTTTGGGGAGCGCAGGAGACCGCCGAGGCAGGGCCATGCCAAGCCGGCTCTGGCCATGGCCAGGAGGGAGCAAGGGGATCAGCGCGAAGCTACCGGACACTATTGGCCCACGTGGGCCTGAAATGGGAGCGTGTGCTCTGGCCACGGCAGCCCTGCTGCGCACAGGGAGCAGAGCCCTGGGCAGCGGGGCAGGGATTGCGGCTGCCCCCGGCAGCCGGGGCTGGCAGCCCTCTGGCCTCACTCACCCTGACAGATGTGCTGGAGCTGGCGCTTGTGGCCCCTGAGGTGCCTCCCGGCCATCCCTGAGAAGACAGAGCCTGTCAGGGCGCCAGCGGCACAGCTCCCTGCCAGCCCAGCGGCGCTGCCAGCCCTGTGGGCACACGGCCTCCTGGCCCCGGCAGGGCTCGGGCCGGGCCTTTGCCGCACGCTGCCGCCCAAGGGCCCGGCTGCGAGAGGGCGGCAGCAGCGCCGAGGGCAGGCGGGGCTCCACGGCGCCGGGCACGGACGGCGCTGCCGGGGCAGCAGCCGGGGCCGGGGCCGAGCTGCGGCGGGCCGGGGAGGGGAAGGGCAGCCCAGGCTGGTGGCTCACCGATGAACCTGATGGCCGCCTGTCGCAGGGACTCCTGTGGGCTCTCCAGGTACTGCAGGGCGTGGCGCACGTGCTCGGCCGCTCGGCTCCTGTCCTCTGCCAGCTGGAAAGGGCGGCAGGAGGGTGCACTTGGTGAAGGCTCAGCCCCTTGGCCGGGCGCTCCGTGCGGCCAGCACTGGGCTCCCGTGCCCGCAGAGCCCTGCCAGGCGGGCGGCAGCCGCTGGCGCCGGGCTCTGACGGGGGCAGCGGCGCGGCTGCTGCCCGGGGAGCCGCGGTGCCGCCCCTCAGCCCGGCTGGGCCCGGGCTCCATCGGCACCCGCCCCGGGACAACAGGAGCCCGGAGCAGAGCCCGCGCGGCCCAGGGAAGGCAGCGGCGTGTGGGGCGCAGGCTGGCGGCCCCTGCTGCAGCACTGGGCAGGGGCGCAGCTGCCGGCCACACTCACTGAGCAGCGCGGCCAGGGGGCTTCTCCAGGCTGAGGCTGGGGCTTGCAGGCCGTCCTTACCAGGGCCTCGCCGAACCTCCAGGTCTGATCCAGCCGCAGCATGTGTTGGAGATCCTTCCTGCGCAGGAATGTGGCTGAACAATGCAGCGTTTCCCGGGAGGCCTGGAGAGCAGCAGAGACCCAGAAATGGCACCACAGCCCGGGGCACAGGAGCCGCACAGGTCCCTGTACCAAGGCCAGGAAGAGGCTGCAGCCCATGAGGCGCCAGAGCAGGAGGCAGCCGAGCCCCCTGCCAGGGGGCCAGGGGCAGCCGCTGAGTCCTCACCTCTGCCACGCGCTGGTTCTCATCATGGCAGTGGAAGGAGAGTGGGAGCAGGCTCTGGCGCACGTGTGACTTCAGGGCCTTTTTGTCTCCTTCCGGTAAAAAATAGAGCATCTCTCGGAAGATGAACATGGAGCACAACTGCACCTGGCTGTCATCCTGTATGAAAGAAAGGGAGACCTCGGCATCGGCTGCTTCACGCCCACCTGGGCACAGGCCTGAAAATGCACGGGGCACAAAGTTTGCAGGCAGCAGCCGGTGGCCGTGGCTGGGGGTGCAGAGCCTTACGTTGTCAAAGAGCGGCAGGAGCGCCCCAGCCAGCTGCAGGGCGAGTGGGCTGGCTATCGGGGTGCCATTGCACAGGAACAAACTGCTGAGGAGAACCATGGTCATCCTAAGCATGTCGCTGTCATTTTCCTGCAGGAGCTCCACCAGCCTTTCGTGCAGGCTCCACATTCTTCCGGCCTGCGTGGAACACGAGTGTGTGAAACGCCATCCTGCTGCCACAGGGCCCAGAGGCCAAAGGGCTGTGCCAAAGCACTCGGGCAGCTGGAGCGGGAGGCAGGAGAGCTGGGAGCAGCTGCCTCAGTGCTGGAAGGGCAGCCAAGGCCAAGCGACTGCCTTGCCCAGCCCCACGCTGGCAGCATGGCGTCAGCCGCTGCCCTCTTCTCACCGAGACGCTGGTTCCGAGCACCAGGAGGCCTCTGAGCGCCAAGCGACGCATCTCCGTGCACTCGCTCTGCAGGTTCTTGCACATGAGCTCCAGGACGCTGTCGCGGCATTCACTCAAGTCCAGGCAGTCCAGGATCTGAAGGGCACAAGGCCGGTGACGGGGGAGCCGCACAGGGCCGGGCCCAGGCAGCAGCACAGGGCGCGGGCACCGTCCCGGGCAGCTGCGGCCACGAGAGGGCAGAGAGCCGGGAGGCAGCTCAGCCAGGCAGCGCCGGCCTTCAGGCTCACCTCCACAAGGAAGGCCATGGCGGCCAAATCCCTGCATGGCATGTCTTTGCTGAGCAGCCCCAGCAGGTGGAATGCAATCGCGGAACACAAGGCTTGGGATGCGCGGTGCATTTCTCTGATAGGAGGAAATAGAGAGCAAAACGCTGAGGCAGCAGGGGTAAACCTTTGCCAGGACTGACTGACAGAGGTCTGGCCTTTCTCCAGCACCCTACAAGGGGGAGCCGGGCCCTGTGGGAGGTGGCTGCTCTTGGGCACCACCTTTCCTCTCCTCTCCCAGCCTTTTGCAGTCTCTTTGGCTGTCCCTTGGTGACAAGGCCTTGTGGCCCAACACCACAGGGACTCTGTGGGGCACCCCGGGCGCATGGCACAAATGCCGGGGGCAGCTGGGGAGCAGGGGGTCTCACCTGGCCAGCACGCCCACAGCAAGGTGGTGGGTGTCTGCACAGAGCAGCGTGTCCCAGCCATGCTTGTCTTCCATTGCCAGCACCACATCGTCATAGTGCAGTCGGCAGAGCAGGGCCTTCAGGGTCTGCTCTGCAAAGCTGTGTGCAGAGCAAAGCCCAGGTCACGCTGGGAGCACTGGCACCTGCGCTGGGCACGTGGCAGGGGCAGGAGGACTGGCATGGAGCACCTGTTGGGGTCGGTGGCAAGGCCGTGTTGCTGCTGGCATCCCTTCCAGAAGGTATCGGCGGCCTCTGGCATATCCAAGGTGCTGAAGAGCACTTGGAAGAGCAGGTGCACAAAGAGGCGGGGGAAATGCACGGTCACCACATGTGGGACACAGGGCATCTGGAGGATCTTCCACATCACCACAGTTGCCTGCAAAGGACAGAGCAGCTCGAGCTCAGTGCCGAGGTGTCCGTGTTGCTGGGCCCGAGCGTGGAAGGGAGAGGCCAGCAGAGATACAGGAGGAGCACCGGGCCCTAGAAGCTGCCCCTAGACCAGGTTTCAGCCCAGCAGGGACAGGCAGCGGGACACCGTGGTGGAGGGAGGCTGGAGAGCTGATGGAGAGGTGAGCTTGGGGTGAGCAAAGGCCAGTTGCAGAAACTCACAGCCAGGGCAAGGACAGCCGTGTGGTCCCCATTGGAGGTGCACGTGCTGTGCTCTGGCCAGCTGGCCAGCACGTCAAGGAGTATGAGCATGGCCGGCTCTGCAGTCCTGCACGAGCACATGATGGTCTTCCACATGGTGGCAGCAGCTCTGTGGGGTCAGAGCTCTGTCTCAGGGGGGTCTGGGACACAACACTGTGGCCTGGGCCGCAGTGGGGCGCTGAGCTGGCTGCCAGCCCTGCCTCTGCCCCCAGTCCCTCAGCACGCAGGCAGCCCAGCCCTGTGGGGACCGGCCCCAGAGGAGCCGGGAGGGAGCACGGCAGCACGCTGGGGGCTGACATGCCAGGGCGGGCAAAGGGAGGAGCCACAGGGCCCTGGAATTCCCTGTGTGTCAGACTGCTGGGACAGGCTGTACAGGGTGATGGGCTGCTGAGGCCTGAGCCTTGTGGGCACGTGGGCCCCGTACCTGTCACATGATGGGGCCACACGCAGGAGAGCCATCACCACATCAGCGGGCTGTGCCTCTGTCAGATCCAGCAGGGGCCTGTACAGGTTGTACTCAGGAAATCCATTGGCCGCGAGCCACTGGTGGATGTACCTGACCATGGCGGGCACCTGGAGAAGGCAGGGGAGACTTGGAAAGCTGCCAGAGGGAGTCATGTGCCCAGCTGGCCCAGCAAAGTACTTCCCTTGCCACCACACTGCCATGGCCTCAAGGCTTCCAGTGAGCAGTAGGCGTGGCTGGGGAGGCCAAGCAATTGCTGGGAGGATGGAAGCCAGGCCACAGGCTGCTTACTTGCTTTGGACTGGAAGGACCCTCCTCCACAAGCATATCCAGCAGGGCAGCACTGGTCTTGGTTTTCAAGATGGGAGGGTACGCTCTGAGAACGGCGCCCATGCCGCCGGTCTCTTCCTCGCGAATCCTCTTCATGAACTGGCCAACCATCTGTAGCAGAAGGCCAAGAAGCCAGGGATGTTGCATGGAGTGCTCCAAGCACGGTGCTGGGCTGAGCAGTGACAACAGGCCCAGCCCGGCTGGGGATGGCGGCAGGTACCTGCGCTGTCCTGCGGAAGAGGCCACGGGTGCGTTGCTGCTCTTGTGTGCGCTGCACGGCTGCACCTGGCAAAGAGCGAGCGCAGCCCGAGCTGAGGGGCTGCGGGAGGGGCCGCAGAACACAAGGCCAGCCCTGTGCTGCCCAGGCAGGGACAGCCCCGCCACGCCCCAGGGCATGGAGCACGGCTGTGGGGTGTCTGCCCCGGCCCCTGCTCTGTCCTGTCCATGGGCATGTCCCCAGGGCAGGGGACGGGATGGGATGGGATGGGACGGGACGGCATGGGATGGGAAGGGATGGGATGGGATGGGATGGGGCCAAGCTGGCTTCAGGCACCAGCCCTGTGGCCCGGCTCTGCCACTCACCCTTCTGTGGTAGCTGGAACTGCTCCACCTCTTCAGGCTGCTGTGCTGGAGCAGTTCCAGGGCCTTCTTTCTCCTCCTTTTCCCAGGCCATCTTGGGCACGCTCACAGGTCTGTGCTCTGTGTCACTGCCTGCATTCATGGCTACTTGCAGGATAAGATGGCTGGGAAAAGGTCGGAGTCAGCAAGTGCTGCAGTGGTGCCTTGAAGGCACCTGCAGGAGCGAAGTCTTGGCAGGGCTACAGGACAGCAGGTCCTGCACTCTGGTCTCGAGGGCTCCAGCCACAAGGACAGGAGACTCCTCGTCAAGGACCGTGCTGAGCGAATGCCACGGTCTGCCCTCAAGGGCACCTGCAGAAGTGAAGCCTCAGCAAGGCCAGTGGTCACCAAGTCCTGTGGTCTGGCCACGAGGTCACCAGCAGGAGTAACGCCTCGGGAAAGCTCCGGGTCAGCAGGGAACGAGGGCACTGTGCTCTGTCCCGTCGTGTGCACCGAGCACTGTGGTGTGGCCACCTCGCTGCCAACACCCTATGTCACTGCGTGTCACAAAGGTCCCATTCCATGGAACGGTGACCATGCTGCACCGTGTCACAAAGGGCCCTTGCACACCCTGCCACCTGCCCTGGGACCATTCCTAGCTCCCCCCAAAGTGGCCCAGGTTGGAAGGAATGCCTTGGCCCAAGCGTGTCAGACAGCCGGACAGGATCTTTAGGAACGGCTCAAACCATAAGCAAAGGCTGCCCTGCCCGGCAGGCTCAGGGCAGCAGGAGCCCCCGTGGCTGCTGACCCAGCCGTGGCGGGAAGGGCACGGGGCCTTCCACAGCAGCTGGCACGGCCTCCTCGGGACACATCCCGCATGGTGGCCACGCTAAGCGCGGCCGTGTGACAGAGACAGGGAACGTGTGAGCCAGGGCACAAATGCTGCTCTGAGCCCTGGGACACAGGGAGCACTGACATCAGCAGGTGTGGCAGAGTCCCCGCCAAAGCAGAGTCCCCCCCGAGCCCTGGCAGTGCTGGTGCCCATCTCCTGGCCCAGAGACCTGTGCCTCGAGATGGTTTCTCTGCCAGAGGGCAGCCAAAGCCGACGTGCACTGGGGCCTGTGCTCCATCCTACTGGGGCTCTTGGTAGAAGCAGCTGGAGCAACTGGTGGCAACACTTGGTACGTGTCAGATGATGTTGCTGCTTCCTGGATTGATCTTTTCAAGGAAGGGATTAGCAGTAGCACAGAAAGACCAGCAGCTACTGAATTTCACAGGACAAAGAGACTCCAGCAAAACACTGTCATGTCTCCTTGTGCTTTTCTGTCTTTCTTACACTCGGAAAGAAAAAGAATTGGCCCAGCCTCTGCTATTCAACGCTCCACTTGCTGTGTGTCTTCCTGTGGCAGCTCACGTGCAAACACAACTGGCTGCCTGCTGAGCAGGGCAATGGACGGCCACAAACAGGGAGGTCCCCGATGAACATCAAGGCAAACACCTGGGGAAGTGCAGAGGATAGGGATAACTCTGGGAGGAGAAGCTGTTCTGTGTCTCTGATGATGCTGCCAGCCCCCTGAAGGAGCGGCCAAGACAAGTGCTGGAAGCAGCCGTGTCCTGCTCTTTTCTGCTGTCAGATGCACACGGGACAGACTTGTTGCCCACAGGTCCGCCAGACTTGATCCAGGAACAATGGAAGCCCATGCATTGGTGGAAGGGAATGGGCTCCAGCAAGAGCAAAGCAGGATCTTCCAGCAGCAAAGCCTGAGCTTGTGAAGCGAGCCATGTCCTCAGCAGACACCAAAGTGCTTCCCTCCAGCCCTGAATGGCGGCCACAAGTGCCTGCCTTCCTTCAGCGCCTGCTGCTGCTTCCTTGGTTCCAAGCCAGTCCAGGATTTAGGTTGGAAGCTCATGCACGTGTTTTTTAAGGCGCTTGCACGGAGGAGAGGGACGGCAGGTGCAGCGCAGGGCTCGTGCTGCCTCTCACGATGGCATCAATGCCGCTGCCTTGGGACGCCTGCCAGTGGAAGGCGAGTCTGCCCTCGAGCACGGTCACTGTAGTCAGTCAGGGGCACAGGCTGCAGCTGCAGCTGCCAAGCATTGCTGTGAGGCTGGCAAGCCAAGAGAAAGCCATTGTGGCCGAGTGTGCTGAAGCCTTTTGCTAAATCACACGCAATAGTGCCCACAGTATGGCCCCTTTGGAACGGTGCCTGGTGCAGACGCCTCCTGGAGCAGGTGCCGGCGTTCGGGGTGCTGCTGTTCTTGTGCACGCTCTGGTGCTGCTTCTGTGGCGTCCAGAGCCGCTTTGGCAGCAGCGACTCAGCAGCCCTGCTCGAGGAGACATCGCCGCCCTGGCCACGGAGGCAGAAGCTCTGCGGGCCCAGAGCTCTGTGTCAGGAGGGCCTCATCCTCAGTACCATGGCCTGGGCAGCCGCGGGGACCCGGGCTGGCCGGCAGCCCTGCTGTGCCCACTGCCCTGGCGGCACCCAGTGACCGTGCCCTGGCAGGGGCCCCTTGCCCTCCTTGTCCCCAGCCAGCCCAGTCTGGGCACCTCGGGCGGGTCCCCACCCTCCTGCTGAGGCCCAGCCTCCAGGGCTTCTGCCCCAGGCGTAGGAGCCTCTCTGGGCAAGCACCAGAGCAGCCGGCTGTCAGGAACAAGGCTGACACCCCATTCCTCAGGGCTTCCCACCAGCCCGGCCCCTCAGGGGCCTCCTGTCCCCTTGGAGCCTCCTGCCACCCACTCCCTCCCACACGGCCCTCGTGCCTTCCCAGCGCCTTGTCCCGTCAGGGCCTCTGCAGCACCTCATCCCTTTATGGCCTCCCACCGCCCCGTCGTCCCCTCGGGGTCTCCCCCAGCTCGGCCAAGCTGCCCGGCAGCGGCGCAGCCCCGAGGGAGCTCCAGAGGAGCCGCATCGAGAGGCACCTCAGAGGCCTCAGCAATGCAGCCAGCAGCACACGGGCTGGAGGACACAGATGGCCCTTCCTGGCTGGCCAGGAGGCCTTGTGGCCATCTCCAGGCACCAGGCCGGCAGGAATCCCTGCAGCTCCGGCCCCTGCCCAGCCGCTCTGTCACCAGCACAAAGGCTTCAGCAGAACCACCGAAGGCCCAGGGGCTTCTGGCCATTTTCCCTTCCCCACTGCACACCTGGGCAGCTCACATGGCACAAGGACCCGTTCTCCCCTCTTCCCCCGTGCCATGCAGACACTGGGCACCAAAGAGAGCTCCTGGGAGCCTGGGTATTAGAACACATTCTATATTTATATTCTAAAGAACAACGAAAAAGAAAGAATAAAACAATCTTAAAGAAAAGAAAAGAAAACTTCCCCGCAGCTCAGAAGGCCCCAGCAGACAGCGAGCCTCTCAAATCAGCTCTCCTCAGAGCTCCAGCAGCACAGCCAGCTGTGGCCCCAGAGACAAGGCCGATTCTTGCGGGCCCTGCGAAGCTGGTCTTGCAGCTTCTGCAAGACGGAGCCCGGAGCTCTCTCCACAGCCCGGAGGACAAAGGCTGTTTCGAGAGCCAGGCTTCTGGTGGCAGGGCTGATGCCGTCTGCCTTGTCTTCAAGGGCTGCGAGAGAGAGGAACAGAGCCACGGTCAGATCCCGGATCTTTGGGGAGCGCAGGAGACCGCCGAGGCAGGGCCATGCCAAGCCGGCTCTGGCCATGGCCAGGAGGGAGCAAGGGGATCAGCGCGAAGCTACCGGACACTATTGGCCCACGTGGGCCTGAAATGGGAGCGTGTGCTCTGGCCACGGCAGCCCTGCTGCGCACAGGGAGCAGAGCCCTGGGCAGCGGGGCAGGGATTGCGGCTGCCCCCGGCAGCCGGGGCTGGCAGCCCTCTGGCCTCACTCACCCTGACAGATGTGCTGGAGCTGGCGCTTGTGGCCCCTGAGGTGCCTCCCGGCCATCCCTGAGAAGACAGAGCCTGTCAGGGCGCCAGCGGCACAGCTCCCTGCCAGCCCAGCGGCGCTGCCAGCCCTGTGGGCACACGGCCTCCTGGCCCCGGCAGGGCTCGGGCCGGGCCTTTGCCGCACGCTGCCGCCCAAGGGCCCGGCTGCGAGAGGGCGGCAGCAGCGCCGAGGGCAGGCGGGGCTCCACGGCGCCGGGCACGGACGGCGCTGCCGGGGCAGCAGCCGGGGCCGGGGCCGAGCTGCGGCGGGCCGGGGAGGGGAAGGGCAGCCCAGGCTGGTGGCTCACCGATGAACCTGATGGCCGCCTGTCGCAGGGACTCCTGTGGGCTCTCCAGGTACTGCAGGGCGTGGCGCACGTGCTCGGCCGCTCGGCTCCTGTCCTCTGCCAGCTGGAAAGGGCGGCAGGAGGGTGCACTTGGTGAAGGCTCAGCCCCTTGGCCGGGCGCTCCGTGCGGCCAGCACTGGGCTCCCGTGCCCGCAGAGCCCTGCCAGGCGGGCGGCAGCCGCTGGCGCCGGGCTCTGACGGGGGCAGCGGCGCGGCTGCTGCCCGGGGAGCCGCGGTGCCGCCCCTCAGCCCGGCTGGGCCCGGGCTCCATCGGCACCCGCCCCGGGACAACAGGAGCCCGGAGCAGAGCCCGCGCGGCCCAGGGAAGGCAGCGGCGTGTGGGGCGCAGGCTGGCGGCCCCTGCTGCAGCACTGGGCAGGGGCGCAGCTGCCGGCCACACTCACTGAGCAGCGCGGCCAGGGGGCTTCTCCAGGCTGAGGCTGGGGCTTGCAGGCCGTCCTTACCAGGGCCTCGCCGAACCTCCAGGTCTGATCCAGCCGCAGCATGTGTTGGAGATCCTTCCTGCGCAGGAATGTGGCTGAACAATGCAGCGTTTCCCGGGAGGCCTGGAGAGCAGCAGAGACCCAGAAATGGCACCACAGCCCGGGGCACAGGAGCCGCACAGGTCCCTGTACCAAGGCCAGGAAGAGGCTGCAGCCCATGAGGCGCCAGAGCAGGAGGCAGCCGAGCCCCCTGCCAGGGGGCCAGGGGCAGCCGCTGAGTCCTCACCTCTGCCACGCGCTGGTTCTCATCATGGCAGTGGAAGGAGAGTGGGAGCAGGCTGTGGCGCACGTGTGACTTCAGGGCCTTTTTGTCTCCTTCCGGTAAAAAATAGAGCATCTCTCGGAAGATGAACATGGAGCACAACTGCACCTGGCTGTCATCCTGTATGAAAGAAAGGGAGACCTCGGCATCGGCTGCTTCACGCCCACCTGGGCACAGGCCTGAAAATGCACGGGGCACAAAGTTTGCAGGCAGCAGCCGGTGGCCGTGGCTGGGGGTGCAGAGCCTTACGTTGTCAAAGAGCGGCAGGAGCGCCCCAGCCAGCTGCAGGGCGAGTGGGCTGGCTATCGGGGTGCCATTGCACAGGAACAAACTGCTGAGGAGAACCATGGTCATCCTAAGCATGTCGCTGTCATTTTCCTGCAGGAGCTCCACCAGCCTTTCGTGCAGGCTCCACATTCTTCCGGCCTGCGTGGAACACGAGTGTGTGAAACGCCATCCTGCTGCCACAGGGCCCAGAGGCCAAAGGGCTGTGCCAAAGCACTCGGGCAGCTGGAGCGGGAGGCAGGAGAGCTGGGAGCAGCTGCCTCAGTGCTGGAAGGGCAGCCAAGGCCAAGCGACTGCCTTGCCCAGCCCCACGCTGGCAGCATGGCGTCAGCCGCTGCCCTCTTCTCACCGAGACGCTGGTTCCGAGCACCAGGAGGCCTCTGAGCGCCAAGCGACGCATCTCCGTGCACTCGCTCTGCAGGTTCTTGCACATGAGCTCCAGGACGCTGTCGCGGCATTCACTCAAGTCCAGGCAGTCCAGGATCTGAAGGGCACAAGGCCGGTGACGGGGGAGCCGCACAGGGCCGGGCCCAGGCAGCAGCACAGGGCGCGGGCACCGTCCCGGGCAGCTGCGGCCACGAGAGGGCAGAGAGCCGGGAGGCAGCTCAGCCAGGCAGCGCCGGCCTTCAGGCTCACCTCCACAAGGAAGGCCATGGCGGCCAAATCCCTGCATGGCATGTCTTTGCTGAGCAGCCCCAGCAGGTGGAATGCAATCGCGGAACACAAGGCTTGGGATGCGCGGTGCATTTCTCTGATAGGAGGAAATAGAGAGCAAAACGCTGAGGCAGCAGGGGTAAACCTTTGCCAGGACTGACTGACAGAGGTCTGGCCTTTCTCCAGCACCCTACAAGGGGGAGCCGGGCCCTGTGGGAGGTGGCTGCTCTTGGGCACCACCTTTCCTCTCCTCTCCCAGCCTTTTGCAGTCTCTTTGGCTGTCCCTTGGTGACAAGGCCTTGTGGCCCAACACCACAGGGACTCTGTGGGGCACCCCGGGCGCATGGCACAAATGCCGGGGGCAGCTGGGGAGCAGGGGGTCTCACCTGGCCAGCACGCCCACAGCAAGGTGGTGGGTGTCTGCACAGAGCAGCGTGTCCCAGCCATGCTTGTCTTCCATTGCCAGCACCACATCGTCATAGTGCAGTCGGCAGAGCAGGGCCTTCAGGGTCTGCTCTGCAAAGCTGTGTGCAGAGCAAAGCCCAGGTCACGCTGGGAGCACTGGCACCTGCGCTGGGCACGTGGCAGGGGCAGGAGGACTGGCATGGAGCACCTGTTGGGGTCGGTGGCAAGGCCGTGTTGCTGCTGGCATCCCTTCCAGAAGGTATCGGCGGCCTCTGGCATATCCAAGGTGCTGAAGAGCACTTGGAAGAGCAGGTGCACAAAGAGGCGGGGGAAATGCACGGTCACCACATGTGGGACACAGGGCATCTGGAGGATCTTCCACATCACCACAGTTGCCTGCAAAGGACAGAGCAGCTCGAGCTCAGTGCCGAGGTGTCCGTGTTGCTGGGCCCGAGCGTGGAAGGGAGAGGCCAGCAGAGATACAGGAGGAGCACCGGGCCCTAGAAGCTGCCCCTAGACCAGGTTTCAGCCCAGCAGGGACAGGCAGCGGGACACCGTGGTGGAGGGAGGCTGGAGAGCTGATGGAGAGGTGAGCTTGGGGTGAGCAAAGGCCAGTTGCAGAAACTCACAGCCAGGGCAAGGACAGCCGTGTGGTCCCCATCGGAGGTGCACGTGCTGTGCTCTGGCCAGCTGGCCAGCACGTCAAGGAGTATGAGCATGGCCGGCTCTGCAGTCCTGCACGAGCACATGATGGTCTTCCACATGGTGGCAGCAGCTCTGTGGGGTCAGAGCTCTGTCTCAGGGGGGTCTGGGACACAGCACTGTGGCCTGGGCCGCAGTGGGGCGCTGAGCTGGCTGCCAGCCCTGCCTCTGCCCCCAGTCCCTCAGCACGCAGGCAGCCCAGCCCTGTGGGGACCGGCCCCAGAGGAGCCGGGAGGGAGCACGGCAGCACGCTGGGGGCTGACATGCCAGGGCGGGCAAAGGGAGGAGCCACAGGGCCCTGGAATTCCCTGTGTGTCAGACTGCTGGGACAGGCTGTACAGGGTGATGGGCTGCTGAGGCCTGAGCCTTGTGGGCACGTGGGCCCCGTACCTGTCACATGATGGGGCCACACGCAGGAGAGCCATCACCACATCAGCGGGCTGTGCCTCTGTCAGATCCAGCAGGGGCCTGTACAGGTTGTACTCAGGAAATCCATTGGCCGCGAGCCACTGGTGGATGTACCTGACCATGGCGGGCACCTGGAGAAGGCAGGGGAGACTTGGAAAGCTGCCAGAGGGAGTCATGTGCCCAGCTGGCCCAGCAAAGTACTTCCCTTGCCACCACACTGCCATGGCCTCAAGGCTTCCAGTGAGCAGTAGGCGTGGCTGGGGAGGCCAAGCAATTGCTGGGAGGATGGAAGCCAGGCCACAGGCTGCTTACTTGCTTTGGACTGGAAGGACCCTCCTCCACAAGCATATCCAGCAGGGCAGCACTGGTCTTGGTTTTCAAGATGGGAGGGTACGCTCTGAGAACGGCGCCCATGCCGCCGGTCTCTTCCTCGCGAATCCTCTTCATGAACTGGCCAACCATCTGTAGCAGAAGGCCAAGAAGCCAGGGATGTTGCATGGAGTGCTCCAAGCACGGTGCTGGGCTGAGCAGTGACAACAGGCCCAGCCCGGCTGGGGATGGCGGCAGGTACCTGCGCTGTCCTGCGGAAGAGGCCACGGGTGCGTTGCTGCTCTTGTGTGCGCTGCACGGCTGCACCTGGCAAAGAGCGAGCGCAGCCCGAGCTGAGGGGCTGCGGGAGGGGCCGCAGAACACAAGGCCAGCCCTGTGCTGCCCAGGCAGGGACAGCCCCGCCACGCCCCAGGGCATGGAGCACGGCTGTGGGGTGTCTGCCCCGGCCCCTGCTCTGTCCTGTCCATGGGCATGTCCCCAGGGCAGGGGACGGGATGGGATGGGATGGGACGGGACGGCATGGGATGGGAAGGGATGGGATGGGATGGGATGGGGCCAAGCTGGCTTCAGGCACCAGCCCTGTGGCCCGGCTCTGCCACTCACCCTTCTGTGGTAGCTGGAACTGCTCCACCTCTTCAGGCTGCTGTGCTGGAGCAGTTCCAGGGCCTTCTTTCTCCTCCTTTTCCCAGGCCATCTTGGGCACGCTCACAGGTCTGTGCTCTGTGTCACTGCCTGCATTCATGGCTACTTGCAGGATAAGATGGCTGGGAAAAGGTCGGAGTCAGCAAGTGCTGCAGTGGTGCCTTGAAGGCACCTGCAGGAGCGAAGTCTTGGCAGGGCTACAGGACAGCAGGTCCTGCACTCTGGTCTCGAGGGCTCCAGCCACAAGGACAGGAGACTCCTCGTCAAGGACCGTGCTCAGCGAATGCCACGGTCTGCCCTCAAGGGCACCTGCAGAAGTGAAGCCTCAGCAAGGCCAGTGGTCACCAAGTCCTGTGGTCTGGCCACGAGGTCACCAGCAGGAGTAACGCCTCGGGAAAGCTCCGGGTCAGCAGGGAACGAGGGCACTGTGCTCTGTCCCGTCGTGTGCACCGAGCACTGTGGTGTGGCCACCTCGCTGCCAACACCCTATGTCACTGCGTGTCACAAAGGTCCCATTCCATGGAACGGTGACCATGCTGCACCGTGTCACAAAGGGCCCTTGCACACCCTGCCACCTGCCCTGGGACCATTCCTAGCTCCCCCCAAAGTGGCCCAGGTTGGAAGGAATGCCTTGGCCCAAGCGTGTCAGACAGCCGGACAGGATCTTTAGGAACGGCTCAAACCATAAGCAAAGGCTGCCCTGCCCGGCAGGCTCAGGGCAGCAGGAGCCCCCGTGGCTGCTGACCCAGCCGTGGCGGGAAGGGCACGGGGCCTTCCACAGCAGCTGGCACGGCCTCCTCGGGACACATCCCGCATGGTGGCCACGCTAAGCGCGGCCGTGTGACAGAGACAGGGAACGTGTGAGCCAGGGCACAAATGCTGCTCTGAGCCCTGGGACACAGGGAGCACTGACATCAGCAGGTGTGGCAGAGTCCCCGCCAAAGCAGAGTCCCCCCCGAGCCCTGGCAGTGCTGGTGCCCATCTCCTGGCCCAGAGACCTGTGCCTCGAGATGGTTTCTCTGCCAGAGGGCAGCCAAAGCCGACGTGCACTGGGGCCTGTGCTCCATCCTACTGGGGCTCTTGGTAGAAGCAGCTGGAGCAACTGGTGGCAACACTTGGTACGTGTCAGATGATGTTGCTGCTTCCTGGATTGATCTTTTCAAGGAAGGGATTAGCAGTAGCACAGAAAGACCAGCAGCTACTGAATTTCACAGGACAAAGAGACTCCAGCAAAACACTGTCATGTCTCCTTGTGCTTTTCTGTCTTTCTTACACTCGGAAAGAAAAAGAATTGGCCCAGCCTCTGCTATTCAACGCTCCACTTGCTGTGTGTCTTCCTGTGGCAGCTCACGTGCAAACACAACTGGCTGCCTGCTGAGCAGGGCAATGGACGGCCACAAACAGGGAGGTCCCCGATGAACATCAAGGCAAACACCTGGGGAAGTGCAGAGGATAGGGATAACTCTGGGAGGAGAAGCTGTTCTGTGTCTCTGATGATGCTGCCAGCCCCCTGAAGGAGCGGCCAAGACAAGTGCTGGAAGCAGCCGTGTCCTGCTCTTTTCTGCTGTCAGATGCACACGGGACAGACTTGTTGCCCACAGGTCCGCCAGACTTGATCCAGGAACAATGGAAGCCCATGCATTGGTGGAAGGGAATGGGCTCCAGCAAGAGCAAAGCAGGATCTTCCAGCAGCAAAGCCTGAGCTTGTGAAGCGAGCCATGTCCTCAGCAGACACCAAAGTGCTTCCCTCCAGCCCTGAATGGCGGCCACAAGTGCCTGCCTTCCTTCAGCGCCTGCTGCTGCTTCCTTGGTTCCAAGCCAGTCCAGGATTTAGGTTGGAAGCTCATGCACGTGTTTTTTAAGGCGCTTGCACGGAGGAGAGGGACGGCAGGTGCAGCGCAGGGCTCGTGCTGCCTCTCACGATGGCATCAATGCCGCTGCCTTGGGACGCCTGCCAGTGGAAGGCGAGTCTGCCCTCGAGCACGGTCACTGTAGTCAGTCAGGGGCACAGGCTGCAGCTGCAGCTGCCAAGCATTGCTGTGAGGCTGGCAAGCCAAGAGAAAGCCATTGTGGCCGAGTGTGCTGAAGCCTTTTGCTAAATCACACGCAATAGTGCCCACAGTATGGCCCCTTTGGAACGGTGCCTGGTGCAGACGCCTCCTGGAGCAGGTGCCGGCGTTCGGGGTGCTGCTGTTCTTGTGCACGCTCTGGTGCTGCTTCTGTGGCGTCCAGAGCCGCTTTGGCAGCAGCGACTCAGCAGCCCTGCTCGAGGAGACATCGCCGCCCTGGCCACGGAGGCAGAAGCTCTGCGGGCCCAGAGCTCTGTGTCAGGAGGGCCTCATCCTCAGTACCATGGCCTGGGCAGCCGCGGGGACCCGGGCTGGCCGGCAGCCCTGCTGTGCCCACTGCCCTGGCGGCACCCAGTGACCGTGCCCTGGCAGGGGCCCCTTGCCCTCCTTGTCCCCAGCCAGCCCAGTCTGGGCACCTCGGGCGGGTCCCCACCCTCCTGCTGAGGCCCAGCCTCCAGGGCTTCTGCCCCAGGCGTAGGAGCCTCTCTGGGCAAGCACCAGAGCAGCCGGCTGTCAGGAACAAGGCTGACACCCCATTCCTCAGGGCTTCCCACCAGCCCGGCCCCTCAGGGGCCTCCTGTCCCCTTGGAGCCTCCTGCCACCCACTCCCTCCCACACGGCCCTCGTGCCTTCCCAGCGCCTTGTCCCGTCAGGGCCTCTGCAGCACCTCATCCCTTTATGGCCTCCCACCGCCCCGTCGTCCCCTCGGGGTCTCCCCCAGCTCGGCCAAGCTGCCCGGCAGCGGCGCAGCCCCGAGGGAGCTCCAGAGGAGCCGCATCGAGAGGCACCTCAGAGGCCTCAGCAATGCAGCCAGCAGCACACGGGCTGGAGGACACAGATGGCCCTTCCTGGCTGGCCAGGAGGCCTTGTGGCCATCTCCAGGCACCAGGCCGGCAGGAATCCCTGCAGCTCCGGCCCCTGCCCAGCCGCTCTGTCACCAGCACAAAGGCTTCAGCAGAACCACCGAAGGCCCAGGGGCTTCTGGCCATTTTCCCTTCCCCACTGCACACCTGGGCAGCTCACATGGCACAAGGACCCGTTCTCCCCTCTTCCCCCGTGCCATGCAGACACTGGGCACCAAAGAGAGCTCCTGGGAGCCTGGGTATTAGAACACATTCTATATTTATATTCTAAAGAACAACGAAAAAGAAAGAATAAAACAATCTTAAAGAAAAGAAAAGAAAACTTCCCCCCAGCTCAGAAGGCCCCAGCAGACAGCGAGCCTCTCAAATCAGCTCTCCTCAGAGCTCCAGCAGCACAGCCAGCTGTGGCCCCAGAGACAAGGCCGATTCTTGCGGGCCCTGCGAAGCTGGTCTTGCAGCTTCTGCAAGACGGAGCCCGGAGCTCTCTCCACAGCCCGGAGGACAAAGGCTGTTTCGAGAGCCAGGCTTCTGGTGGCAGGGCTGATGCCGTCTGCCTTGTCTTCAAGGGCTGCGAGAGAGAGGAACAGAGCCACGGTCAGATCCCGGATCTTTGGGGAGCGCAGGAGACCGCCGAGGCAGGGCCATGCCAAGCCGGCTCTGGCCATGGCCAGGAGGGAGCAAGGGGATCAGCGCGAAGCTACCGGACACTATTGGCCCACGTGGGCCTGAAATGGGAGCGTGTGCTCTGGCCACGGCAGCCCTGCTGCGCACAGGGAGCAGAGCCCTGGGCAGCGGGGCAGGGATTGCGGCTGCCCCCGGCAGCCGGGGCTGGCAGCCCTCTGGCCTCACTCACCCTGACAGATGTGCTGGAGCTGGCGCTTGTGGCCCCTGAGGTGCCTCCCGGCCATCCCTGAGAAGACAGAGCCTGTCAGGGCGCCAGCGGCACAGCTCCCTGCCAGCCCAGCGGCGCTGCCAGCCCTGTGGGCACACGGCCTCCTGGCCCCGGCAGGGCTCGGGCCGGGCCTTTGCCGCACGCTGCCGCCCAAGGGCCCGGCTGCGAGAGGGCGGCAGCAGCGCCGAGGGCAGGCGGGGCTCCACGGCGCCGGGCACGGACGGCGCTGCCGGGGCAGCAGCCGGGGCCGGGGCCGAGCTGCGGCGGGCCGGGGAGGGGAAGGGCAGCCCAGGCTGGTGGCTCACCGATGAACCTGATGGCCGCCTGTCGCAGGGACTCCTGTGGGCTCTCCAGGTACTGCAGGGCGTGGCGCACGTGCTCGGCCGCTCGGCTCCTGTCCTCTGCCAGCTGGAAAGGGCGGCAGGAGGGTGCACTTGGTGCAGGCTCAGCCCCTTGGCCGGGCGCTCCGTGCGGCCAGCACTGGGCTCCCGTGCCCGCAGAGCCCTGCCAGGCGGGCGGCAGCCGCTGGCGCCGGGCTCTGACGGGGGCAGCGGCGCGGCTGCTGCCCGGGGAGCCGCGGTGCCGCCCCTCAGCCCGGCTGGGCCCGGGCTCCATCGGCACCCGCCCCGGGACAACAGGAGCCCGGAGCAGAGCCCGCGCGGCCCAGGGAAGGCAGCGGCGTGTGGGGCGCAGGCTGGCGGCCCCTGCTGCAGCACTGGGCAGGGGCGCAGCTGCCGGCCACACTCACTGAGCAGCGCGGCCAGGGGGCTTCTCCAGGCTGAGGCTGGGGCTTGCAGGCCGTCCTTACCAGGGCCTCGCCGAACCTCCAGGTCTGATCCAGCCGCAGCATGTGTTGGAGATCCTTCCTGCGCAGGAATGTGGCTGAACAATGCAGCGTTTCCCGGGAGGCCTGGAGAGCAGCAGAGACCCAGAAATGGCACCACAGCCCGGGGCACAGGAGCCGCACAGGTCCCTGTACCAAGGCCAGGAAGAGGCTGCAGCCCATGAGGCGCCAGAGCAGGAGGCAGCCGAGCCCCCTGCCAGGGGGCCAGGGGCAGCCGCTGAGTCCTCACCTCTGCCACGCGCTGGTTCTCATCATGGCAGTGGAAGGAGAGTGGGAGCAGGCTGTGGCGCACGTGTGACTTCAGGGCCTTTTTGTCTCCTTCCGGTAAAAAATAGAGCATCTCTCGGAAGATGAACATGGAGCACAACTGCACCTGGCTGTCATCCTGTATGAAAGAAAGGGAGACCTCGGCATCGGCTGCTTCACGCCCACCTGGGCACAGGCCTGAAAATGCACGGGGCACAAAGTTTGCAGGCAGCAGCCGGTGGCCGTGGCTGGGGGTGCAGAGCCTTACGTTGTCAAAGAGCGGCAGGAGCGCCCCAGCCAGCTGGGCGAGTGGGCTGGCTATCGGGGTGCCATTGCACAGGAACAAACTGCTGAGGAGAACCATGGTCATCCTAAGCATGTCGCTGTCATTTTCCTGCAGGAGCTCCACCAGCCTTTCGTGCAGGCTCCACATTCTTCCGGCCTGCGTGGAACACGAGTGTGTGAAACGCCATCCTGCTGCCACAGGGCCCAGAGGCCAAAGGGCTGTGCCAAAGCACTCGGGCAGCTGGAGCGGGAGGCAGGAGAGCTGGGAGCAGCTGCCTCAGTGCTGGAAGGGCAGCCAAGGCCAAGCGACTGCCTTGCCCAGCCCCACGCTGGCAGCATGGCGTCAGCCGCTGCCCTCTTCTCACCGAGACGCTGGTTCCGAGCACCAGGAGGCCTCTGAGCGCCAAGCGACGCATCTCCGTGCACTCGCTCTGCAGGTTCTTGCACATGAGCTCCAGGACGCTGTCGCGGCATTCACTCAAGTCCAGGCAGTCCAGGATCTGAAGGGCACAAGGCCGGTGACGGGGGAGCCGCACAGGGCCGGGCCCAGGCAGCAGCACAGGGCGCGGGCACCGTCCCGGGCAGCTGCGGCCACGAGAGGGCAGAGAGCCGGGAGGCAGCTCAGCCAGGCAGCGCCGGCCTTCAGGCTCACCTCCACAAGGAAGGCCATGGCGGCCAAATCCCTGCATGGCATGTCTTTGCTGAGCAGCCCCAGCAGGTGGAATGCAATCGCGGAACACAAGGCTTGGGATGCGCGGTGCATTTCTCTGATAGGAGGAAATAGAGAGCAAAACGCTGAGGCAGCAGGGGTAAACCTTTGCCAGGACTGACTGACAGAGGTCTGGCCTTTCTCCAGCACCCTACAAGGGGGAGCCGGGCCCTGTGGGAGGTGGCTGCTCTTGGGCACCACCTTTCCTCTCCTCTCCCAGCCTTTTGCAGTCTCTTTGGCTGTCCCTTGGTGACAAGGCCTTGTGGCCCAACACCACAGGGACTCTGTGGGGCACCCCGGGCGCATGGCACAAATGCCGGGGGCAGCTGGGGAGCAGGGGGTCTCACCTGGCCAGCACGCCCACAGCAAGGTGGTGGGTGTCTGCACAGAGCAGCGTGTCCCAGCCATGCTTGTCTTCCATTGCCAGCACCACATCGTCATAGTGCAGTCGGCAGAGCAGGGCCTTCAGGGTCTGCTCTGCAAAGCTGTGTGCAGAGCAAAGCCCAGGTCACGCTGGGAGCACTGGCACCTGCGCTGGGCACGTGGCAGGGGCAGGAGGACTGGCATGGAGCACCTGTTGGGGTCGGTGGCAAGGCCGTGTTGCTGCTGGCATCCCTTCCAGAAGGTATCGGCGGCCTCTGGCATATCCAAGGTGCTGAAGAGCACTTGGAAGAGCAGGTGCACAAAGAGGCGGGGGAAATGCACGGTCACCACATGTGGGACACAGGGCATCTGGAGGATCTTCCACATCACCACAGTTGCCTGCAAAGGACAGAGCAGCTCGAGCTCAGTGCCGAGGTGTCCGTGTTGCTGGGCCCGAGCGTGGAAGGGAGAGGCCAGCAGAGATACAGGAGGAGCACCGGGCCCTAGAAGCTGCCCCTAGACCAGGTTTCAGCCCAGCAGGGACAGGCAGCGGGACACCGTGGTGGAGGGAGGCTGGAGAGCTGATGGAGAGGTGAGCTTGGGGTGAGCAAAGGCCAGTTGCAGAAACTCACAGCCAGGGCAAGGACAGCCGTGTGGTCCCCATCGGAGGTGCACGTGCTGTGCTCTGGCCAGCTGGCCAGCACGTCAAGGAGTATGAGCATGGCCGGCTCTGCAGTCCTGCACGAGCACATGATGGTCTTCCACATGGTGGCAGCAGCTCTGTGGGGTCAGAGCTCTGTCTCAGGGGGGTCTGGGACACAGCACTGTGGCCTGGGCCGCAGTGGGGCGCTGAGCTGGCTGCCAGCCCTGCCTCTGCCCCCAGTCCCTCAGCACGCAGGCAGCCCAGCCCTGTGGGGACCGGCCCCAGAGGAGCCGGGAGGGAGCACGGCAGCACGCTGGGGGCTGACATGCCAGGGCGGGCAAAGGGAGGAGCCACAGGGCCCTGGAATTCCCTGTGTGTCAGACTGCTGGGACAGGCTGTACAGGGTGATGGGCTGCTGAGGCCTGAGCCTTGTGGGCACGTGGGCCCCGTACCTGTCACATGATGGGGCCACACGCAGGAGAGCCATCACCACATCAGCGGGCTGTGCCTCTGTCAGATCCAGCAGGGGCCTGTACAGGTTGTACTCAGGAAATCCATTGGCCGCGAGCCACTGGTGGATGTACCTGACCATGGCGGGCACCTGGAGAAGGCAGGGGAGACTTGGAAAGCTGCCAGAGGGAGTCATGTGCCCAGCTGGCCCAGCAAAGTACTTCCCTTGCCACCACACTGCCATGGCCTCAAGGCTTCCAGTGAGCAGTAGGCGTGGCTGGGGAGGCCAAGCAATTGCTGGGAGGATGGAAGCCAGGCCACAGGCTGCTTACTTGCTTTGGACTGGAAGGACCCTCCTCCACAAGCATATCCAGCAGGGCAGCACTGGTCTTGGTTTTCAAGATGGGAGGGTACGCTCTGAGAACGGCGCCCATGCCGCCGGTCTCTTCCTCGCGAATCCTCTTCATGAACTGGCCAACCATCTGTAGCAGAAGGCCAAGAAGCCAGGGATGTTGCATGGAGTGCTCCAAGCACGGTGCTGGGCTGAGCAGTGACAACAGGCCCAGCCCGGCTGGGGATGGCGGCAGGTACCTGCGCTGTCCTGCGGAAGAGGCCACGGGTGCGTTGCTGCTCTTGTGTGCGCTGCACGGCTGCACCTGGCAAAGAGCGAGCGCAGCCCGAGCTGAGGGGCTGCGGGAGGGGCCGCAGAACACAAGGCCAGCCCTGTGCTGCCCAGGCAGGGACAGCCCCGCCACGCCCCAGGGCATGGAGCACGGCTGTGGGGTGTCTGCCCCGGCCCCTGCTCTGTCCTGTCCATGGGCATGTCCCCAGGGCAGGGGACGGGATGGGATGGGATGGGACGGGACGGCATGGGATGGGAAGGGATGGGATGGGATGGGATGGGGCCAAGCTGGCTTCAGGCACCAGCCCTGTGGCCCGGCTCTGCCACTCACCCTTCTGTGGTAGCTGGAACTGCTCCACCTCTTCAGGCTGCTGTGCTGGAGCAGTTCCAGGGCCTTCTTTCTCCTCCTTTTCCCAGGCCATCTTGGGCACGCTCACAGGTCTGTGCTCTGTGTCACTGCCTGCATTCATGGCTACTTGCAGGATAAGATGGCTGGGAAAAGGTCGGAGTCAGCAAGTGCTGCAGTGGTGCCTTGAAGGCACCTGCAGGAGCGAAGTCTTGGCAGGGCTACAGGACAGCAGGTCCTGCACTCTGGTCTCGAGGGCTCCAGCCACAAGGACAGGAGACTCCTCGTCAAGGACCGTGCTCAGCGAATGCCACGGTCTGCCCTCAAGGGCACCTGCAGAAGTGAAGCCTCAGCAAGGCCAGTGGTCACCAAGTCCTGTGGTCTGGCCACGAGGTCACCAGCAGGAGTAACGCCTCGGGAAAGCTCCGGGTCAGCAGGGAACGAGGGCACTGTGCTCTGTCCCGTCGTGTGCACCGAGCACTGTGGTGTGGCCACCTCGCTGCCAACACCCTATGTCACTGCGTGTCACAAAGGTCCCATTCCATGGAACGGTGACCATGCTGCACCGTGTCACAAAGGGCCCTTGCACACCCTGCCACCTGCCCTGGGACCATTCCTAGCTCCCCCCAAAGTGGCCCAGGTTGGAAGGAATGCCTTGGCCCAAGCGTGTCAGACAGCCGGACAGGATCTTTAGGAACGGCTCAAACCATAAGCAAAGGCTGCCCTGCCCGGCAGGCTCAGGGCAGCAGGAGCCCCCGTGGCTGCTGACCCAGCCGTGGCGGGAAGGGCACGGGGCCTTCCACAGCAGCTGGCACGGCCTCCTCGGGACACATCCCGCATGGTGGCCACGCTAAGCGCGGCCGTGTGACAGAGACAGGGAACGTGTGAGCCAGGGCACAAATGCTGCTCTGAGCCCTGGGACACAGGGAGCACTGACATCAGCAGGTGTGGCAGAGTCCCCGCCAAAGCAGAGTCCCCCCCGAGCCCTGGCAGTGCTGGTGCCCATCTCCTGGCCCAGAGACCTGTGCCTCGAGATGGTTTCTCTGCCAGAGGGCAGCCAAAGCCGACGTGCACTGGGGCCTGTGCTCCATCCTACTGGGGCTCTTGGTAGAAGCAGCTGGAGCAACTGGTGGCAACACTTGGTACGTGTCAGATGATGTTGCTGCTTCCTGGATTGATCTTTTCAAGGAAGGGATTAGCAGTAGCACAGAAAGACCAGCAGCTACTGAATTTCACAGGACAAAGAGACTCCAGCAAAACACTGTCATGTCTCCTTGTGCTTTTCTGTCTTTCTTACACTCGGAAAGAAAAAGAATTGGCCCAGCCTCTGCTATTCAACGCTCCACTTGCTGTGTGTCTTCCTGTGGCAGCTCACGTGCAAACACAACTGGCTGCCTGCTGAGCAGGGCAATGGACGGCCACAAACAGGGAGGTCCCCGATGAACATCAAGGCAAACACCTGGGGAAGTGCAGAGGATAGGGATAACTCTGGGAGGAGAAGCTGTTCTGTGTCTCTGATGATGCTGCCAGCCCCCTGAAGGAGCGGCCAAGACAAGTGCTGGAAGCAGCCGTGTCCTGCTCTTTTCTGCTGTCAGATGCACACGGGACAGACTTGTTGCCCACAGGTCCGCCAGACTTGATCCAGGAACAATGGAAGCCCATGCATTGGTGGAAGGGAATGGGCTCCAGCAAGAGCAAAGCAGGATCTTCCAGCAGCAAAGCCTGAGCTTGTGAAGCGAGCCATGTCCTCAGCAGACACCAAAGTGCTTCCCTCCAGCCCTGAATGGCGGCCACAAGTGCCTGCCTTCCTTCAGCGCCTGCTGCTGCTTCCTTGGTTCCAAGCCAGTCCAGGATTTAGGTTGGAAGCTCATGCACGTGTTTTTTAAGGCGCTTGCACGGAGGAGAGGGACGGCAGGTGCAGCGCAGGGCTCGTGCTGCCTCTCACGATGGCATCAATGCCGCTGCCTTGGGACGCCTGCCAGTGGAAGGCGAGTCTGCCCTCGAGCACGGTCACTGTAGTCAGTCAGGGGCACAGGCTGCAGCTGCAGCTGCCAAGCATTGCTGTGAGGCTGGCAAGCCAAGAGAAAGCCATAGTGGCCGAGTGTGCTGAAGCCTTTTGCTAAATCACACGCAATAGTGCCCACAGTATGGCCCCTTTGGAACGGTGCCTGGTGCAGACGCCTCCTGGAGCAGGTGCCGGCGTTCGGGGTGCTGCTGTTCTTGTGCACGCTCTGGTGCTGCTTCTGTGGCGTCCAGAGCCGCTTTGGCAGCAGCGACTCAGCAGCCCTGCTCGAGGAGACATCGCCGCCCTGGCCACGGAGGCAGAAGCTCTGCGGGCCCAGAGCTCTGTGTCAGGAGGGCCTCATCCTCAGTACCATGGCCTGGGCAGCCGCGGGGACGCGGGCTGGCCGGCAGCCCTGCTGTGCCCACTGCCCTGGCGGCACCCAGTGACCGTGCCCTGGCAGGGGCCCCTTGCCCTCCTTGTCCCCAGCCAGCCCAGTCTGGGCACCTCGGGCGGGTCCCCACCCTCCTGCTGAGGCCCAGCCTCCAGGGCTTCTGCCCCAGGCGTAGGAGCCTCTCTGGGCAAGCACCAGAGCAGCCGGCTGTCAGGAACAAGGCTGACACCCCATTCCTCAGGGCTTCCCACCAGCCCGGCCCCTCAGGGGCCTCCTGTCCCCTTGGAGCCTCCTGCCACCCACTCCCTCCCACACGGCCCTCGTGCCTTCCCAGCGCCTTGTCCCGTCAGGGCCTCTGCAGCACCTCATCCCTTTATGGCCTCCCACCGCCCCGTCGTCCCCTCGGGGTCTCCCCCAGCTCGGCCAAGCTGCCCGGCAGCGGCGCAGCCCCGAGGGAGCTCCAGAGGAGCCGCATCGAGAGGCACCTCAGAGGCCTCAGCAATGCAGCCAGCAGCACACGGGCTGGAGGACACAGATGGCCCTTCCTGGCTGGCCAGGAGGCCTTGTGGCCATCTCCAGGCACCAGGCCGGCAGGAATCCCTGCAGCTCCGGCCCCTGCCCAGCCGCTCTGTCACCAGCACAAAGGCTTCAGCAGAACCACCGAAGGCCCAGGGGCTTCTGGCCATTTTCCCTTCCCCACTGCACACCTGGGCAGCTCACATGGCACAAGGACCCGTTCTCCCCTCTTCCCCCGTGCCATGCAGACACTGGGCACCAAAGAGAGCTCCTGGGAGCCTGGGTATTAGAACACATTCTATATTTATATTCTAAAGAACAACGAAAAAGAAAGAATAAAACAATCTTAAAGAAAAGAAAAGAAAACTTCCCCCCAGCTCAGAAGGCCCCAGCAGACAGCGAGCCTCTCAAATCAGCTCTCCTCAGAGCTCCAGCAGCACAGCCAGCTGTGGCCCCAGAGACAAGGCCGATTCTTGCGGGCCCTGCGAAGCTGGTCTTGCAGCTTCTGCAAGACGGAGCCCGGAGCTCTCTCCACAGCCCGGAGGACAAAGGCTGTTTCGAGAGCCAGGCTTCTGGTGGCAGGGCTGATGCCGTCTGCCTTGTCTTCAAGGGCTGCGAGAGAGAGGAACAGAGCCACGGTCAGATCCCGGATCTTTGGGGAGCGCAGGAGACCGCCGAGGCAGGGCCATGCCAAGCCGGCTCTGGCCATGGCCAGGAGGGAGCAAGGGGATCAGCGCGAAGCTACCGGACACTATTGGCCCACGTGGGCCTGAAATGGGAGCGTGTGCTCTGGCCACGGCAGCCCTGCTGCGCACAGGGAGCAGAGCCCTGGGCAGCGGGGCAGGGATTGCGGCTGCCCCCGGCAGCCGGGGCTGGCAGCCCTCTGGCCTCACTCACCCTGACAGATGTGCTGGAGCTGGCGCTTGTGGCCCCTGAGGTGCCTCCCGGCCATCCCTGAGAAGACAGAGCCTGTCAGGGCGCCAGCGGCACAGCTCCCTGCCAGCCCAGCGGCGCTGCCAGCCCTGTGGGCACACGGCCTCCTGGCCCCGGCAGGGCTCGGGCCGGGCCTTTGCCGCACGCTGCCGCCCAAGGGCCCGGCTGCGAGAGGGCGGCAGCAGCGCCGAGGGCAGGCGGGGCTCCACGGCGCCGGGCACGGACGGCGCTGCCGGGGCAGCAGCCGGGGCCGGGGCCGAGCTGCGGCGGGCCGGGGAGGGGAAGGGCAGCCCAGGCTGGTGGCTCACCGATGAACCTGATGGCCGCCTGTCGCAGGGACTCCTGTGGGCTCTCCAGGTACTGCAGGGCGTGGCGCACGTGCTCGGCCGCTCGGCTCCTGTCCTCTGCCAGCTGGAAAGGGCGGCAGGAGGGTGCACTTGGTGCAGGCTCAGCCCCTTGGCCGGGCGCTCCGTGCGGCCAGCACTGGGCTCCCGTGCCCGCAGAGCCCTGCCAGGCGGGCGGCAGCCGCTGGCGCCGGGCTCTGACGGGGGCAGCGGGGCGGCTGCTGCCCGGGGAGCCGCGGTGCCGCCCCTCAGCCCGGCTGGGCCCGGGCTCCATCGGCACCCGCCCCGGGACAACAGGAGCCCGGAGCAGAGCCCGCGCGGCCCAGGGAAGGCAGCGGCGTGTGGGGCGCAGGCTGGCGGCCCCTGCTGCAGCACTGGGCAGGGGCGCAGCTGCCGGCCACACTCACTGAGCAGCGCGGCCAGGGGGCTTCTCCAGGCTGAGGCTGGGGCTTGCAGGCCGTCCTTACCAGGGCCTCGCCGAACCTCCAGGTCTGATCCAGCCGCAGCATGTGTTGGAGATCCTTCCTGCGCAGGAATGTGGCTGAACAATGCAGCGTTTCCCGGGAGGCCTGGAGAGCAGCAGAGACCCAGAAATGGCACCACAGCCCGGGGCACAGGAGCCGCACAGGTCCCTGTACCAAGGCCAGGAAGAGGCTGCAGCCCATGAGGCGCCAGAGCAGGAGGCAGCCGAGCCCCCTGCCAGGGGGCCAGGGGCAGCCGCTGAGTCCTCACCTCTGCCACGCGCTGGTTCTCATCATGGCAGTGGAAGGAGAGTGGGAGCAGGCTGTGGCGCACGTGTGACTTCAGGGCCTTTTTGTCTCCTTCCGGTAAAAAATAGAGCATCTCTCGGAAGATGAACATGGAGCACAACTGCACCTGGCTGTCATCCTGTATGAAAGAAAGGGAGACCTCGGCATCGGCTGCTTCACGCCCACCTGGGCACAGGCCTGAAAATGCACGGGGCACAAAGTTTGCAGGCAGCAGCCGGTGGCCGTGGCTGGGGGTGCAGAGCCTTACGTTGTCAAAGAGCGGCAGGAGCGCCCCAGCCAGCTGCAGGGCGAGTGGGCTGGCTATCGGGGTGCCATTGCACAGGAACAAACTGCTGAGGAGAACCATGGTCATCCTAAGCATGTCGCTGTCATTTTCCTGCAGGAGCTCCACCAGCCTTTCGTGCAGGCTCCACATTCTTCCGGCCTGCGTGGAACACGAGTGTGTGAAACGCCATCCTGCTGCCACAGGGCCCAGAGGCCAAAGGGCTGTGCCAAAGCACTCGGGCAGCTGGAGCGGGAGGCAGGAGAGCTGGGAGCAGCTGCCTCAGTGCTGGAAGGGCAGCCAAGGCCAAGCGACTGCCTTGCCCAGCCCCACGCTGGCAGCATGGCGTCAGCCGCTGCCCTCTTCTCACCGAGACGCTGGTTCCGAGCACCAGGAGGCCTCTGAGCGCCAAGCGACGCATCTCCGTGCACTCGCTCTGCAGGTTCTTGCACATGAGCTCCAGGACGCTGTCGCGGCATTCACTCAAGTCCAGGCAGTCCAGGATCTGAAGGGCACAAGGCCGGTGACGGGGGAGCCGCACAGGGCCGGGCCCAGGCAGCAGCACAGGGCGCGGGCACCGTCCCGGGCAGCTGCGGCCACGAGAGGGCAGAGAGCCGGGAGGCAGCTCAGCCAGGCAGCGCCGGCCTTCAGGCTCACCTCCACAAGGAAGGCCATGGCGGCCAAATCCCTGCATGGCATGTCTTTGCTGAGCAGCCCCAGCAGGTGGAATGCAATCGCGGAACACAAGGCTTGGGATGCGCGGTGCATTTCTCTGATAGGAGGAAATAGAGAGCAAAACGCTGAGGCAGCAGGGGTAAACCTTTGCCAGGACTGACTGACAGAGGTCTGGCCTTTCTCCAGCACCCTACAAGGGGGAGCCGGGCCCTGTGGGAGGTGGCTGCTCTTGGGCACCACCTTTCCTCTCCTCTCCCAGCCTTTTGCAGTCTCTTTGGCTGTCCCTTGGTGACAAGGCCTTGTGGCCCAACACCACAGGGACTCTGTGGGGCACCCCGGGCGCATGGCACAAATGCCGGGGGCAGCTGGGGAGCAGGGGGTCTCACCTGGCCAGCACGCCCACAGCAAGGTGGTGGGTGTCTGCACAGAGCAGCGTGTCCCAGCCATGCTTGTCTTCCATTGCCAGCACCACATCGTCATAGTGCAGTCGGCAGAGCAGGGCCTTCAGGGTCTGCTCTGCAAAGCTGTGTGCAGAGCAAAGCCCAGGTCACGCTGGGAGCACTGGCACCTGCGCTGGGCACGTGGCAGGGGCAGGAGGACTGGCATGGAGCACCTGTTGGGGTCGGTGGCAAGGCCGTGTTGCTGCTGGCATCTCTTCCAGAAGGTATCGGCGGCCTCTGGCATATCCAAGGTGCTGAAGAGCACTTGGAAGAGCAGGTGCACAAAGAGGCGGGGGAAATGCACGGTCACCACATGTGGGACACAGGGCATCTGGAGGATCTTCCACATCACCACAGTTGCCTGCAAAGGACAGAGCAGCTCGAGCTCAGTGCCGAGGTGTCCGTGTTGCTGGGCCCGAGCGTGGAAGGGAGAGGCCAGCAGAGATACAGGAGGAGCACCGGGCCCTAGAAGCTGCCCCTAGACCAGGTTTCAGCCCAGCAGGGACAGGCAGCGGGACACCGTGGTGGAGGGAGGCTGGAGAGCTGATGGAGAGGTGAGCTTGGGGTGAGCAAAGGCCAGTTGCAGAAACTCACAGCCAGGGCAAGGACAGCCGTGTGGTCCCCATCGGAGGTGCACGTGCTGTGCTCTGGCCAGCTGGCCAGCACGTCAAGGAGTATGAGCATGGCCGGCTCTGCAGTCCTGCACGAGCACATGATGGTCTTCCACATGGTGGCAGCAGCTCTGTGGGGTCAGAGCTCTGTCTCAGGGGGGTCTGGGACACAGCACTGTGGCCTGGGCCGCAGTGGGGCGCTGAGCTGGCTGCCAGCCCTGCCTCTGCCCCCAGTCCCTCAGCACGCAGGCAGCCCAGCCCTGTGGGGACCGGCCCCAGAGGAGCCGGGAGGGAGCACGGCAGCACGCTGGGGGCTGACATGCCAGGGCGGGCAAAGGGAGGAGCCACAGGGCCCTGGAATTCCCTGTGTGTCAGACTGCTGGGACAGGCTGTACAGGGTGATGGGCTGCTGAGGCCTGAGCCTTGTGGGCACGTGGGCCCCGTACCTGTCACATGATGGGGCCACACGCAGGAGAGCCATCACCACATCAGCGGGCTGTGCCTCTGTCAGATCCAGCAGGGGCCTGTACAGGTTGTACTCAGGAAATCCATTGGCCGCGAGCCACTGGTGGATGTACCTGACCATGGCGGGCACCTGGAGAAGGCAGGGGAGACTTGGAAAGCTGCCAGAGGGAGTCATGTGCCCAGCTGGCCCAGCAAAGTACTTCCCTTGCCACCACACTGCCATGGCCTCAAGGCTTCCAGTGAGCAGTAGGCGTGGCTGGGGAGGCCAAGCAATTGCTGGGAGGATGGAAGCCAGGCCACAGGCTGCTTACTTGCTTTGGACTGGAAGGACCCTCCTCCACAAGCATATCCAGCAGGGCAGCACTGGTCTTGGTTTTCAAGATGGGAGGGTACGCTCTGAGAACGGCGCCCATGCCGCCGGTCTCTTCCTCGCGAATCCTCTTCATGAACTGGCCAACCATCTGTAGCAGAAGGCCAAGAAGCCAGGGATGTTGCATGGAGTGCTCCAAGCACGGTGCTGGGCTGAGCAGTGACAACAGGCCCAGCCCGGCTGGGGATGGCGGCAGGTACCTGCGCTGTCCTGCGGAAGAGGCCACGGGTGCGTTGCTGCTCTTGTGTGCGCTGCACGGCTGCACCTGGCAAAGAGCGAGCGCAGCCCGAGCTGAGGGGCTGCGGGAGGGGCCGCAGAACACAAGGCCAGCCCTGTGCTGCCCAGGCAGGGACAGCCCCGCCACGCCCCAGGGCATGGAGCACGGCTGTGGGGTGTCTGCCCCGGCCCCTGCTCTGTCCTGTCCATGGGCATGTCCCCAGGGCAGGGGACGGGATGGGATGGGATGGGACGGGACGGCATGGGATGGGAAGGGATGGGATGGGATGGGATGGGGCCAAGCTGGCTTCAGGCACCAGCCCTGTGGCCCGGCTCTGCCACTCACCCTTCTGTGGTAGCTGGAACTGCTCCACCTCTTCAGGCTGCTGTGCTGGAGCAGTTCCAGGGCCTTCTTTCTCCTCCTTTTCCCAGGCCATCTTGGGCACGCTCACAGGTCTGTGCTCTGTGTCACTGCCTGCATTCATGGCTACTTGCAGGATAAGATGGCTGGGAAAAGGTCGGAGTCAGCAAGTGCTGCAGTGGTGCCTTGAAGGCACCTGCAGGAGCGAAGTCTTGGCAGGGCTACAGGACAGCAGGTCCTGCACTCTGGTCTCGAGGGCTCCAGCCACAAGGACAGGAGACTCCTCGTCAAGGACCGTGCTCAGCGAATGCCACGGTCTGCCCTCAAGGGCACCTGCAGAAGTGAAGCCTCAGCAAGGCCAGTGGTCACCAAGTCCTGTGGTCTGGCCACGAGGTCACCAGCAGGAGTAACGCCTCGGGAAAGCTCCGGGTCAGCAGGGAACGAGGGCACTGTGCTCTGTCCCGTCGTGTGCACCGAGCACTGTGGTGTGGCCACCTCGCTGCCAACACCCTATGTCACTGCGTGTCACAAAGGTCCCATTCCATGGAACGGTGACCATGCTGCACCGTGTCACAAAGGGCCCTTGCACACCCTGCCACCTGCCCTGGGACCATTCCTAGCTCCCCCCAAAGTGGCCCAGGTTGGAAGGAATGCCTTGGCCCAAGCGTGTCAGACAGCCGGACAGGATCTTTAGGAACGGCTCAAACCATAAGCAAAGGCTGCCCTGCCCGGCAGGCTCAGGGCAGCAGGAGCCCCCGTGGCTGCTGACCCAGCCGTGGCGGGAAGGGCACGGGGCCTTCCACAGCAGCTGGCACGGCCTCCTCGGGACACATCCCGCATGGTGGCCACGCTAAGCGCGGCCGTGTGACAGAGACAGGGAACGTGTGAGCCAGGGCACAAATGCTGCTCTGAGCCCTGGGACACAGGGAGCACTGACATCAGCAGGTGTGGCAGAGTCCCCGCCAAAGCAGAGTCCCCCCCGAGCCCTGGCAGTGCTGGTGCCCATCTCCTGGCCCAGAGACCTGTGCCTCGAGATGGTTTCTCTGCCAGAGGGCAGCCAAAGCCGACGTGCACTGGGGCCTGTGCTCCATCCTACTGGGGCTCTTGGTAGAAGCAGCTGGAGCAACTGGTGGCAACACTTGGTACGTGTCAGATGATGTTGCTGCTTCCTGGATTGATCTTTTCAAGGAAGGGATTAGCAGTAGCACAGAAAGACCAGCAGCTACTGAATTTCACAGGACAAAGAGACTCCAGCAAAACACTGTCATGTCTCCTTGTGCTTTTCTGTCTTTCTTACACTCGGAAAGAAAAAGAATTGGCCCAGCCTCTGCTATTCAACGCTCCACTTGCTGTGTGTCTTCCTGTGGCAGCTCACGTGCAAACACAACTGGCTGCCTGCTGAGCAGGGCAATGGACGGCCACAAACAGGGAGGTCCCCGATGAACATCAAGGCAAACACCTGGGGAAGTGCAGAGGATAGGGATAACTCTGGGAGGAGAAGCTGTTCTGTGTCTCTGATGATGCTGCCAGCCCCCTGAAGGAGCGGCCAAGACAAGTGCTGGAAGCAGCCGTGTCCTGCTCTTTTCTGCTGTCAGATGCACACGGGACAGACTTGTTGCCCACAGGTCCGCCAGACTTGATCCAGGAACAATGGAAGCCCATGCATTGGTGGAAGGGAATGGGCTCCAGCAAGAGCAAAGCAGGATCTTCCAGCAGCAAAGCCTGAGCTTGTGAAGCGAGCCATGTCCTCAGCAGACACCAAAGTGCTTCCCTCCAGCCCTGAATGGCGGCCACAAGTGCCTGCCTTCCTTCAGCGCCTGCTGCTGCTTCCTTGGTTCCAAGCCAGTCCAGGATTTAGGTTGGAAGCTCATGCACGTGTTTTTTAAGGCGCTTGCACGGAGGAGAGGGACGGCAGGTGCAGCGCAGGGCTCGTGCTGCCTCTCACGATGGCATCAATGCCGCTGCCTTGGGACGCCTGCCAGTGGAAGGCGAGTCTGCCCTCGAGCACGGTCACTGTAGTCAGTCAGGGGCACAGGCTGCAGCTGCAGCTGCCAAGCATTGCTGTGAGGCTGGCAAGCCAAGAGAAAGCCATAGTGGCCGAGTGTGCTGAAGCCTTTTGCTAAATCACACGCAATAGTGCCCACAGTATGGCCCCTTTGGAACGGTGCCTGGTGCAGACGCCTCCTGGAGCAGGTGCCGGCGTTCGGGGTGCTGCTGTTCTTGTGCACGCTCTGGTGCTGCTTCTGTGGCGTCCAGAGCCGCTTTGGCAGCAGCGACTCAGCAGCCCTGCTCGAGGAGACATCGCCGCCCTGGCCACGGAGGCAGAAGCTCTGCGGGCCCAGAGCTCTGTGTCAGGAGGGCCTCATCCTCAGTACCATGGCCTGGGCAGCCGCGGGGACGCGGGCTGGCCGGCAGCCCTGCTGTGCCCACTGCCCTGGCGGCACCCAGTGACCGTGCCCCGGCAGGGGCCCCTTGCCCTCCTTGTCCCCAGCCAGCCCAGTCTGGGCACCTCGGGCGGGTCCCCACCCTCCTGCTGAGGCCCAGCCTCCAGGGCTTCTGCCCCAGGCGTAGGAGCCTCTCTGGGCAAGCACCAGAGCAGCCGGCTGTCAGGAACAAGGCTGACACCCCATTCCTCAGGGCTTCCCACCAGCCCGGCCCCTCAGGGGCCTCCTGTCCCCTTGGAGCCTCCTGCCACCCACTCCCTCCCACACGGCCCTCGTGCCTTCCCAGCGCCTTGTCCCGTCAGGGCCTCTGCAGCACCTCATCCCTTTATGGCCTCCCACCGCCCCGTCGTCCCCTCGGGGTCTCCCCCAGCTCGGCCAAGCTGCCCGGCAGCGGCGCAGCCCCGAGGGAGCTCCAGAGGAGCCGCATCGAGAGGCACCTCAGAGGCCTCAGCAATGCAGCCAGCAGCACACGGGCTGGAGGACACAGATGGCCCTTCCTGGCTGGCCAGGAGGCCTTGTGGCCATCTCCAGGCACCAGGCCGGCAGGAATCCCTGCAGCTCCGGCCCCTGCCCAGCCGCTCTGTCACCAGCACAAAGGCTTCAGCAGAACCACCGAAGGCCCAGGGGCTTCTGGCCATTTTCCCTTCCCCACTGCACACCTGGGCAGCTCACATGGCACAAGGACCCGTTCTCCCCTCTTCCCCCGTGCCATGCAGACACTGGGCACCAAAGAGAGCTCCTGGGAGCCTGGGTATTAGAACACATTCTATATTTATATTCTAAAGAACAACGAAAAAGAAAGAATAAAACAATCTTAAAGAAAAGAAAAGAAAACTTCCCCCCAGCTCAGAAGGCCCCAGCAGACAGCGAGCCTCTCAAATCAGCTCTCCTCAGAGCTCCAGCAGCACAGCCAGCTGTGGCCCCAGAGACAAGGCCGATTCTTGCGGGCCCTGCGAAGCTGGTCTTGCAGCTTCTGCAAGACGGAGCCCGGAGCTCTCTCCACAGCCCGGAGGACAAAGGCTGTTTCGAGAGCCAGGCTTCTGGTGGCAGGGCTGATGCCGTCTGCCTTGTCTTCAAGGGCTGCGAGAGAGAGGAACAGAGCCACGGTCAGATCCCGGATCTTTGGGGAGCGCAGGAGACCGCCGAGGCAGGGCCATGCCAAGCCGGCTCTGGCCATGGCCAGGAGGGAGCAAGGGGATCAGCGCGAAGCTACCGGACACTATTGGCCCACGTGGGCCTGAAATGGGAGCGTGTGCTCTGGCCACGGCAGCCCTGCTGCGCACAGGGAGCAGAGCCCTGGGCAGCGGGGCAGGGATTGCGGCTGCCCCCGGCAGCCGGGGCTGGCAGCCCTCTGGCCTCACTCACCCTGACAGATGTGCTGGAGCTGGCGCTTGTGGCCCCTGAGGTGCCTCCCGGCCATCCCTGAGAAGACAGAGCCTGTCAGGGCGCCAGCGGCACAGCTCCCTGCCAGCCCAGCGGCGCTGCCAGCCCTGTGGGCACACGGCCTCCTGGCCCCGGCAGGGCTCGGGCCGGGCCTTTGCCGCACGCTGCCGCCCAAGGGCCCGGCTGCGAGAGGGCGGCAGCAGCGCCGAGGGCAGGCGGGGCTCCACGGCGCCGGGCACGGACGGCGCTGCCGGGGCAGCAGCCGGGGCCGGGGCCGAGCTGCGGCGGGCCGGGGAGGGGAAGGGCAGCCCAGGCTGGTGGCTCACCGATGAACCTGATGGCCGCCTGTCGCAGGGACTCCTGTGGGCTCTCCAGGTACTGCAGGGCGTGGCGCACGTGCTCGGCCGCTCGGCTCCTGTCCTCTGCCAGCTGGAAAGGGCGGCAGGAGGGTGCACTTGGTGCAGGCTCAGCCCCTTGGCCGGGCGCTCCGTGCGGCCAGCACTGGGCTCCCGTGCCCGCAGAGCCCTGCCAGGCGGGCGGCAGCCGCTGGCGCCGGGCTCTGACGGGGGCAGCGGCGCGGCTGCTGCCCGGGGAGCCGCGGTGCCGCCCCTCAGCCCGGCTGGGCCCGGGCTCCATCGGCACCCGCCCCGGGACAACAGGAGCCCGGAGCAGAGCCCGCGCGGCCCAGGGAAGGCAGCGGCGTGTGGGGCGCAGGCTGGCGGCCCCTGCTGCAGCACTGGGCAGGGGCGCAGCTGCCGGCCACACTCACTGAGCAGCGCGGCCAGGGGGCTTCTCCAGGCTGAGGCTGGGGCTTGCAGGCCGTCCTTACCAGGGCCTCGCCGAACCTCCAGGTCTGATCCAGCCGCAGCATGTGTTGGAGATCCTTCCTGCGCAGGAATGTGGCTGAACAATGCAGCGTTTCCCGGGAGGCCTGGAGAGCAGCAGAGACCCAGAAATGGCACCACAGCCCGGGGCACAGGAGCCGCACAGGTCCCTGTACCAAGGCCAGGAAGAGGCTGCAGCCCATGAGGCGCCAGAGCAGGAGGCAGCCGAGCCCCCTGCCAGGGGGCCAGGGGCAGCCGCTGAGTCCTCACCTCTGCCACGCGCTGGTTCTCATCATGGCAGTGGAAGGAGAGTGGGAGCAGGCTGTGGCGCACGTGTGACTTCAGGGCCTTTTTGTCTCCTTCCGGTAAAAAATAGAGCATCTCTCGGAAGATGAACATGGAGCACAACTGCACCTGGCTGTCATCCTGTATGAAAGAAAGGGAGACCTCGGCATCGGCTGCTTCACGCCCACCTGGGCACAGGCCTGAAAATGCACGGGGCACAAAGTTTGCAGGCAGCAGCCGGTGGCCGTGGCTGGGGGTGCAGAGCCTTACGTTGTCAAAGAGCGGCAGGAGCGCCCCAGCCAGCTGCAGGGCGAGTGGGCTGGCTATCGGGGTGCCATTGCACAGGAACAAACTGCTGAGGAGAACCATGGTCATCCTAAGCATGTCGCTGTCATTTTCCTGCAGGAGCTCCACCAGCCTTTCGTGCAGGCTCCACATTCTTCCGGCCTGCGTGGAACACGAGTGTGTGAAACGCCATCCTGCTGCCACAGGGCCCAGAGGCCAAAGGGCTGTGCCAAAGCACTCGGGCAGCTGGAGCGGGAGGCAGGAGAGCTGGGAGCAGCTGCCTCAGTGCTGGAAGGGCAGCCAAGGCCAAGCGACTGCCTTGCCCAGCCCCACGCTGGCAGCATGGCGTCAGCCGCTGCCCTCTTCTCACCGAGACGCTGGTTCCGAGCACCAGGAGGCCTCTGAGCGCCAAGCGACGCATCTCCGTGCACTCGCTCTGCAGGTTCTTGCACATGAGCTCCAGGACGCTGTCGCGGCATTCACTCAAGTCCAGGCAGTCCAGGATCTGAAGGGCACAAGGCCGGTGACGGGGGAGCCGCACAGGGCCGGGCCCAGGCAGCAGCACAGGGCGCGGGCACCGTCCCGGGCAGCTGCGGCCACGAGAGGGCAGAGAGCCGGGAGGCAGCTCAGCCAGGCAGCGCCGGCCTTCAGGCTCACCTCCACAAGGAAGGCCATGGCGGCCAAATCCCTGCATGGCATGTCTTTGCTGAGCAGCCCCAGCAGGTGGAATGCAATCGCGGAACACAAGGCTTGGGATGCGCGGTGCATTTCTCTGATAGGAGGAAATAGAGAGCAAAACGCTGAGGCAGCAGGGGTAAACCTTTGCCAGGACTGACTGACAGAGGTCTGGCCTTTCTCCAGCACCCTACAAGGGGGAGCCGGGCCCTGTGGGAGGTGGCTGCTCTTGGGCACCACCTTTCCTCTCCTCTCCCAGCCTTTTGCAGTCTCTTTGGCTGTCCCTTGGTGACAAGGCCTTGTGGCCCAACACCACAGGGACTCTGTGGGGCACCCCGGGCGCATGGCACAAATGCCGGGGGCAGCTGGGGAGCAGGGGGTCTCACCTGGCCAGCACGCCCACAGCAAGGTGGTGGGTGTCTGCACAGAGCAGCGTGTCCCAGCCATGCTTGTCTTCCATTGCCAGCACCACATCGTCATAGTGCAGTCGGCAGAGCAGGGCCTTCAGGGTCTGCTCTGCAAAGCTGTGTGCAGAGCAAAGCCCAGGTCACGCTGGGAGCACTGGCACCTGCGCTGGGCACGTGGCAGGGGCAGGAGGACTGGCATGGAGCACCTGTTGGGGTCGGTGGCAAGGCCGTGTTGCTGCTGGCATCTCTTCCAGAAGGTATCGGCGGCCTCTGGCATATCCAAGGTGCTGAAGAGCACTTGGAAGAGCAGGTGCACAAAGAGGCGGGGGAAATGCACGGTCACCACATGTGGGACACAGGGCATCTGGAGGATCTTCCACATCACCACAGTTGCCTGCAAAGGACAGAGCAGCTCGAGCTCAGTGCCGAGGTGTCCGTGTTGCTGGGCCCGAGCGTGGAAGGGAGAGGCCAGCAGAGATACAGGAGGAGCACCGGGCCCTAGAAGCTGCCCCTAGACCAGGTTTCAGCCCAGCAGGGACAGGCAGCGGGACACCGTGGTGGAGGGAGGCTGGAGAGCTGATGGAGAGGTGAGCTTGGGGTGAGCAAAGGCCAGTTGCAGAAACTCACAGCCAGGGCAAGGACAGCCGTGTGGTCCCCATCGGAGGTGCACGTGCTGTGCTCTGGCCAGCTGGCCAGCACGTCAAGGAGTATGAGCATGGCCGGCTCTGCAGTCCTGCACGAGCACATGATGGTCTTCCACATGGTGGCAGCAGCTCTGTGGGGTCAGAGCTCTGTCTCAGGGGGGTCTGGGACACAGCACTGTGGCCTGGGCCGCAGTGGGGCGCTGAGCTGGCTGCCAGCCCTGCCTCTGCCCCCAGTCCCTCAGCACGCAGGCAGCCCAGCCCTGTGGGGACCGGCCCCAGAGGAGCCGGGAGGGAGCACGGCAGCACGCTGGGGGCTGACATGCCAGGGCGGGCAAAGGGAGGAGCCACAGGGCCCTGGAATTCCCTGTGTGTCAGACTGCTGGGACAGGCTGTACAGGGTGATGGGCTGCTGAGGCCTGAGCCTTGTGGGCACGTGGGCCCCGTACCTGTCACATGATGGGGCCACACGCAGGAGAGCCATCACCACATCAGCGGGCTGTGCCTCTGTCAGATCCAGCAGGGGCCTGTACAGGTTGTACTCAGGAAATCCATTGGCCGCGAGCCACTGGTGGATGTACCTGACCATGGCGGGCACCTGGAGAAGGCAGGGGAGACTTGGAAAGCTGCCAGAGGGAGTCATGTGCCCAGCTGGCCCAGCAAAGTACTTCCCTTGCCACCACACTGCCATGGCCTCAAGGCTTCCAGTGAGCAGTAGGCGTGGCTGGGGAGGCCAAGCAATTGCTGGGAGGATGGAAGCCAGGCCACAGGCTGCTTACTTGCTTTGGACTGGAAGGACCCTCCTCCACAAGCATATCCAGCAGGGCAGCACTGGTCTTGGTTTTCAAGATGGGAGGGTACGCTCTGAGAACGGCGCCCATGCCGCCGGTCTCTTCCTCGCGAATCCTCTTCATGAACTGGCCAACCATCTGTAGCAGAAGGCCAAGAAGCCAGGGATGTTGCATGGAGTGCTCCAAGCACGGTGCTGGGCTGAGCAGTGACAACAGGCCCAGCCCGGCTGGGGATGGCGGCAGGTACCTGCGCTGTCCTGCGGAAGAGGCCACGGGTGCGTTGCTGCTCTTGTGTGCGCTGCACGGCTGCACCTGGCAAAGAGCGAGCGCAGCCCGAGCTGAGGGGCTGCGGGAGGGGCCGCAGAACACAAGGCCAGCCCTGTGCTGCCCAGGCAGGGACAGCCCCGCCACGCCCCAGGGCATGGAGCACGGCTGTGGGGTGTCTGCCCCGGCCCCTGCTCTGTCCTGTCCATGGGCATGTCCCCAGGGCAGGGGACGGGATGGGATGGGATGGGACGGGACGGCATGGGATGGGAAGGGATGGGATGGGATGGGATGGGGCCAAGCTGGCTTCAGGCACCAGCCCTGTGGCCCGGCTCTGCCACTCACCCTTCTGTGGTAGCTGGAACTGCTCCACCTCTTCAGGCTGCTGTGCTGGAGCAGTTCCAGGGCCTTCTTTCTCCTCCTTTTCCCAGGCCATCTTGGGCACGCTCACAGGTCTGTGCTCTGTGTCACTGCCTGCATTCATGGCTACTTGCAGGATAAGATGGCTGGGAAAAGGTCGGAGTCAGCAAGTGCTGCAGTGGTGCCTTGAAGGCACCTGCAGGAGCGAAGTCTTGGCAGGGCTACAGGACAGCAGGTCCTGCACTCTGGTCTCGAGGGCTCCAGCCACAAGGACAGGAGACTCCTCGTCAAGGACCGTGCTCAGCGAATGCCACGGTCTGCCCTCAAGGGCACCTGCAGAAGTGAAGCCTCAGCAAGGCCAGTGGTCACCAAGTCCTGTGGTCTGGCCACGAGGTCACCAGCAGGAGTAACGCCTCGGGAAAGCTCCGGGTCAGCAGGGAACGAGGGCACTGTGCTCTGTCCCGTCGTGTGCACCGAGCACTGTGGTGTGGCCACCTCGCTGCCAACACCCTATGTCACTGCGTGTCACAAAGGTCCCATTCCATGGAACGGTGACCATGCTGCACCGTGTCACAAAGGGCCCTTGCACACCCTGCCACCTGCCCTGGGACCATTCCTAGCTCCCCCCAAAGTGGCCCAGGTTGGAAGGAATGCCTTGGCCCAAGCGTGTCAGACAGCCGGACAGGATCTTTAGGAACGGCTCAAACCATAAGCAAAGGCTGCCCTGCCCGGCAGGCTCAGGGCAGCAGGAGCCCCCGTGGCTGCTGACCCAGCCGTGGCGGGAAGGGCACGGGGCCTTCCACAGCAGCTGGCACGGCCTCCTCGGGACACATCCCGCATGGTGGCCACGCTAAGCGCGGCCGTGTGACAGAGACAGGGAACGTGTGAGCCAGGGCACAAATGCTGCTCTGAGCCCTGGGACACAGGGAGCACTGACATCAGCAGGTGTGGCAGAGTCCCCGCCAAAGCAGAGTCCCCCCCGAGCCCTGGCAGTGCTGGTGCCCATCTCCTGGCCCAGAGACCTGTGCCTCGAGATGGTTTCTCTGCCAGAGGGCAGCCAAAGCCGACGTGCACTGGGGCCTGTGCTCCATCCTACTGGGGCTCTTGGTAGAAGCAGCTGGAGCAACTGGTGGCAACACTTGGTACGTGTCAGATGATGTTGCTGCTTCCTGGATTGATCTTTTCAAGGAAGGGATTAGCAGTAGCACAGAAAGACCAGCAGCTACTGAATTTCACAGGACAAAGAGACTCCAGCAAAACACTGTCATGTCTCCTTGTGCTTTTCTGTCTTTCTTACACTCGGAAAGAAAAAGAATTGGCCCAGCCTCTGCTATTCAACGCTCCACTTGCTGTGTGTCTTCCTGTGGCAGCTCACGTGCAAACACAACTGGCTGCCTGCTGAGCAGGGCAATGGACGGCCACAAACAGGGAGGTCCCCGATGAACATCAAGGCAAACACCTGGGGAAGTGCAGAGGATAGGGATAACTCTGGGAGGAGAAGCTGTTCTGTGTCTCTGATGATGCTGCCAGCCCCCTGAAGGAGCGGCCAAGACAAGTGCTGGAAGCAGCCGTGTCCTGCTCTTTTCTGCTGTCAGATGCACACGGGACAGACTTGTTGCCCACAGGTCCGCCAGACTTGATCCAGGAACAATGGAAGCCCATGCATTGGTGGAAGGGAATGGGCTCCAGCAAGAGCAAAGCAGGATCTTCCAGCAGCAAAGCCTGAGCTTGTGAAGCGAGCCATGTCCTCAGCAGACACCAAAGTGCTTCCCTCCAGCCCTGAATGGCGGCCACAAGTGCCTGCCTTCCTTCAGCGCCTGCTGCTGCTTCCTTGGTTCCAAGCCAGTCCAGGATTTAGGTTGGAAGCTCATGCACGTGTTTTTTAAGGCGCTTGCACGGAGGAGAGGGACGGCAGGTGCAGCGCAGGGCTCGTGCTGCCTCTCACGATGGCATCAATGCCGCTGCCTTGGGACGCCTGCCAGTGGAAGGCGAGTCTGCCCTCGAGCACGGTCACTGTAGTCAGTCAGGGGCACAGGCTGCAGCTGCAGCTGCCAAGCATTGCTGTGAGGCTGGCAAGCCAAGAGAAAGCCATAGTGGCCGAGTGTGCTGAAGCCTTTTGCTAAATCACACGCAATAGTGCCCACAGTATGGCCCCTTTGGAATGGTGCCTGGTGCAGACGCCTCCTGGAGCAGGTGCCGGCGTTCGGGGTGCTGCTGTTCTTGTGCACGCTCTGGTGCTGCTTCTGTGGCGTCCAGAGCCGCTTTGGCAGCAGCGACTCAGCAGCCCTGCTCGAGGAGACATCGCCGCCCTGGCCACGGAGGCAGAAGCTCTGCGGGCCCAGAGCTCTGTGTCAGGAGGGCCTCATCCTCAGTACCATGGCCTGGGCAGCCGCGGGGACGCGGGCTGGCCGGCAGCCCTGCTGTGCCCACTGCCCTGGCGGCACCCAGTGACTGTGCCCCGGCAGGGGCCCCTTGCCCTCCTTGTCCCCAGCCAGCCCAGTCTGGGCACCTCGGGCGGGTCCCCACCCTCCTGCTGAGGCCCAGCCTCCAGGGCTTCTGCCCCAGGCGTGGGAGCCTCTCTGGGCAAGCACCAGAGCAGCCGGCTGTCAGGAACAAGGCTGACACCCCATTCCTCAGGGCTTCCCACCAGCCCGGCCCCTCAGGGGCCTCCTGTCCCCTTGGAGCCTCCTGCCACCCACTCCCTCCCACACGGCCCTCGTGCCTTCCCAGCGCCTTGTCCCGTCAGGGCCTCTGCAGCACCTCATCCCTTTATGGCCTCCCACCGCCCCGTCGTCCCCTCGGGGTCTCCCCCAGCTCGGCCAAGCTGCCCGGCAGCGGCGCAGCCCCGAGGGAGCTCCAGAGGAGCCGCATTGAGAGGCACCTCAGAGGCCTCAGCAATGCAGCCAGCAGCACACGGGCTGGAGGACACAGATGGCCCTTCCTGGCTGGCCAGGAGGCCTTGTGGCCATCTCCAGGCACCAGGCCGGCAGGGATCCCTGCAGCTCCAGCCCCTGCCCAGCCGCTCTGTCACCAGCACAAAGGCTTCAGCAGAACCAACAAAGGCCCAGGGGCTTCTGGCCATTTTCCCTTCCCCACTGCACGCCTGGGCAGCTCGCATGGCACAAGGACCCGTTTTCCCCTCTTCCCCCCTGCCATGCAGACACTGGGCACCAAAGAGAGCTCCTGGGAGCCTGGGTATTAGAACACATTCTATATTTATATTCTAAAGAACAACGAAAAAGAAAGAATAAAACAATCTTAAAGAAAAGAAAAGAAAAGAAAACTTCCCCCCGGCTAAGAAGGCCCCAGCAGACAGCGAGCCTCTCAAATCAGCTCTCCTCAGAGCTCCAGCAGCACAGCCAGCTGTGGCCCCAGAGACAAGGCCGATTCTTGCGGGCCCTGCGAAGCTGGTCTTGCAGCTTCTGCAAGACAGAGCCCGGAGCTCTCTCCACAGCCCGGAGGACAAAGGCTGTTTCGAGAGCCAGGCTTCTGGTGGCAGGGCTGATGCCGTCTGCCTTGTCTTCAAGGGCTGCGAGAGAGAGGAACAGAGCCACGGTCAGATCCCGGATCTTTGGGGAGCCGAGGAGACCGCCGAGGCAGGGCCATGCCAAGCCGGCTCTGGCCATGGCCAGGAGGGAGCAAGGGGATCAGCGCGAAGCTACCGGACACTATTGGCCCACGTGGGCCTGAAATGGGAGCGTGTGCTCTGGCCACGGCAGCCCTGCTGCGCACAGGGAGCAGAGCCCTGGGCAGCGGGGCAGGGATTGCGGCTGCCCCCGGCAGCCGGGGCTGGCAGCCCTCTGGCCTCACTCACCCTGACAGATGTGCTGGAGCTGGCGCTTGTGGCCCCTGAGGTGCCTCCCGGCCATCCCTGAGAAGACAGAGCCTGTCAGGGCGCCAGCGGCACAGCTCCCTGCCAGCCCAGCGGCGCTGCCAGCCCTGTGGGCACACGGCCTCCTGGCCCCGGCAGGGCTCGGGCCGGGCCTTTGCCGCACGCTGCCGCCCAAGGGCCCGGCTGCGAGAGGGCGGCAGCAGCGCCGAGGGCAGGCGGGGCTCCACGGCGCCGGGCACGGACGGCGCTGCCGGGGCAGCAGCCGGGGCCGGGGCCGAGCTGCGGCGGGCCGGGGAGGGGAAGGGCAGCCCAGGCTGGTGGCTCACCGATGAACCTGATGGCCGCCTGTCGCAGGGACTCCTGTGGGCTCTCCAGGTACTGCAGGGCGTGGCGCACGTGCTCGGCCGCTCGGCTCCTGTCCTCTGCCAGCTGGAAAGGGCGGCGGGAGGGTGCACTTGGTGCAGGCTCAGCCCCTTGGCCGGGCGCTCCGTGCCGCCAGCACGGGGCTCCCGTGCCCGCAGAGCCCTGCCAGGCGGGCGGCAGCCGCTGGCGCCGGGCTCTGACGGGGGCAGCGGCGCGGCTGATGCCCGGGGAGCCGCGGTGCCGCCCCTCAGCCCGGCTGGGCCCGGGCTCCATCGGCACCCGCCCCGGGACAACAGGAGCCCGGAGCAGAGCCCGCGCGGCCCAGGGAAGGCAGCGGCGTGTGGGGCGCAGGCTGGCGGCCCCTGCTGCAGCACTGGGCAGGGGCGCAGCTGCCAGCCACACTCACTGAGCAGCGCGGCCAGGGGGCTTCTCCAGGCTGAGGCTGGGGCTTGCAGGCCGTCCTTACCAGGGCCTCGCCGAACCTCCAGGTCTGATCCAGCCGCAGCATGTGTTGGAGATCCTTCCTGCGCAGGAATGTGGCTGAACAATGCAGCGTTTCCCGGGAGGCCTGGAGAGCAGCAGAGACCCAGAAATGGCACCACAGCCCGGGGCACAGGAGCCGCACAGGTCCCTGTACCAAGGCCAGGAAGAGGCTGCAGCCCATGAGGCGCCAGAGCAGGAGGCAGCCGAGCCCCCTGCCAGGGGGCCAGGGGCAGCCGCTGAGTCCTCACCTCTGCCACGCGCTGGTTCTCATCATGGCAGTGGAAGGAGAGTGGGAGCAGGCTGTGGCGCACGTGTGACTTCAGGGCCTTTTTGTCTCCTTCCGGTAAAAAATAGAGCATCTCTCGGAAGATGAACATGGAGCACAACTGCACCTGGCTGTCATCCTGTATGAAAGAAAGGGAGACCTCGGCATCGGCTGCTTCACGCCCACCTGGGCACAGGCCTGAAAATGCACGGGGCACAAAGTTTGCAGGCAGCAGCCGGTGGCCGTGGCTGGGGGTGCAGAGCCTTACGTTGTCAAAGAGCGGCAGGAGCGCCCCAGCCAGCTGCAGGGCGAGTGGGCTGGCTATCGGGGTGCCATTGCACAGGAACAAACTGCTGAGGAGAACCATGGTCATCCTAAGCATGTCGCTGTCATTTTCCTGCAGGAGCTCCACCAGCCTTTCGTGCAGGCTCCACATTCTTCCGGCCTGCGTGGAACACGAGTGTGTGAAACGCCATCCTGCTGCCACAGGGCCCAGAGGCCAAAGGGCTGTGCCAAAGCACTCGGGCAGCTGGAGCGGGAGGCAGGAGAGCTGGGAGCAGCTGCCTCAGTGCTGGAAGGGCAGCCAAGGCCAAGCGACTGCCTTGCCCAGCCCCACGCTGGCAGCATGGCTTCAGCCGCTGCCCTCTTCTCACCGAGACGCTGGTTCCGAGCACCAGGAGGCCTCTGAGCGCCAAGCGACGCATCTCCGTGCACTCGCTCTGCAGGTTCTTGGACATGAGCTCCAGGACGCTGTCGCGGCATTCACTCAAGTCCAGGCAGTCCAGGATCTGAAGGGCACAAGGCCGGTGACGGGGGAGCCGCACGGGGCCGGGCCCAGGCAGCAGCACAGGGCGCGGGCACCGTCCCGGGCAGCTGCGGCCACGAGAGGGCAGAGAGCCGGGAGGCAGCTCAGCCAGGCAGCGCCGGCCTTCAGGCTCACCTCCACAAGGAAGGCCATGGCGGCCAAATCCCGGCATGGCATGTCTTTGCTGAGCAGCCCCAGCAGGTGGAATGCAATCACGGAACACAAGGCTTGGGATGCGTGGTGCATTTCTCTGATAGGAGGAAATAGAGAGCAAAACGCTGAGGCAGCAGGGGTAAACCTTTGCCAGGACTGACTGACAGAGGTCTGGCCTTTCTCCAGCACCCTACAAGGGGGAGCCGGGCCCTGTGGGAGGTGGCTGCTCTTGGGCACCACCTTTCCTCTCCTCTCCCAGCCTTTTGCAGTCTCTTTGGCTGTCCCTTGGTGACAAGGCCTTGTGGCCCAACACCACAGGGACTCTGTGGGGCACCCCGGGCACATGGCACAAATGCCGGGGGCAGCTGGGGAGCAGGGGGTCTCACCTGGCCAGCACGCCCACAGCAAGGTGGTGGGTGTCTGCACAGAGCAGCGTGTCCCAGCCATGCTTGTCTTCCATTGCCAGCACCACATCGTCATAGTGCAGTCGGCAGAGCAGGGCCTTCAGGGTCTGCTCTGCAAAGCTGTGTGCAGAGCAAAGCCCAGGTCACGCTGGGAGCACTGGCACCTGCGCTGGGCACGTGGCAGGGGCAGGAGGACTGGCATGGAGCACCTGTTGGGGTCGGTGGCAAGGCCGTGTTGCTGCTGGCATCCCTTCCAGAAGGTATCGGCGGCCTCTGGCATATCCAAGGTGCTGAAGAGCACTTGGAAGAGCAGGTGCACAAAGAGGCGGGGGAAATGCACGGTCACCACATGTGGGACACAGGGCATCTGGAGGATCTTCCACATCACCACAGTTGCCTGCAGAGGACAGAGCAGCTCGAGCTCAGTGCCGAGGTGTCCGTGTTGCTGGGCCCGAGCGTGGAAGGGAGAGGCCAGCAGAGATACAGGAGGAGCACCGGGCCTGGTGGCTCTGAAGCTGCCCCTAGACCAGGTTTCAGCCCAGCAGGGACAGGCAGCGAGACACCGTGGTGGAGGGAGGCTGGAGAGCTGATGGAGAGGTGAGCTTGGGGTGAGCAAAGGCCAGTTGCAGAAACTCACAGCCAGGGCAAGGACAGCCGTGTGGTCCCCATCGGAGGTGCACGTGCTGTGCTCTGGCCAGCTGGCCAGCACGTCAAGGAGTATGAGCATGGCCGGCTCTGCAGTCCTGCACGAGCACATGATGGTCTTCCACATGGTGGCAGCAGCTCTGTGGGGTCAGAGCTCTGTCTCAGGGGGGTCTGGGACACAGCACTGTGGCCTGGGCCGCAGTGGGGCGCTGAGCTGGCTGCCAGCCCTGCCTCTGCCCCCAGTCCCTCAGCACGCAGGCAGCCCAGCCCTGTGGGGACCGGCCCCAGAGGAGCCGGGAGGGAGCACGGCAGCACGCTGGGGGCTGACATGCCAGGGCGGGCAAAGGGAGGAGCCACAGGGCCCTGGAATTCCCTGTGTGTCAGACTGCTGGGACAGGCTGTACAGGGTGATGGGCTGCTGAGGCCTGAGCCTTGTGGGCACGTGGGCCCCGTACCTGTCACATGATGGGGCCACACGCAGGAGAGCCATCACCACATCAGCGGGCTGTGCCTCTGTCAGATCCAGCAGGGGCCTGTACAGGTTGTACTCAGGAAATCCATTGGCCGCGAGCCACTGGTGGATGTACCTGACCATGGCGGGCACCTGGAGAAGGCAGGGGAGACTTGGAAAGCTGCCAGAGGGAGTCATGTGCCCAGCTGGCCCAGCAAAGTACTTCCCTTGCCACCACACTGCCGTGGCCTCAAGGCTTCCAGTGAGCAGTAGGCGTGGCTGGGGAGGCCAAGCAATTGCTGGGAGGATGGAAGCCAGGCCACAGGCTGCTTACTTGCTTTGGACTGGAAGGACCCTCCTCCACAAGCATATCCAGCAGGGCAGCACTGGTCTTGGTTTTCAAGATGGGAGGGTACGCTCTGAGCACGGCGCCCATGCCGCCGGTCTCTTCCTCGCGAATCCTCTTCATGAACTGGCCAACCATCTGTAGCAGAAGGCCAAGAAGCCAGGGATGTTGCATGGAGTGCTCCAAGCACGGTGCTGGGCTGAGCAGTGACAACAGGCCCAGCCCGGCTGGGGATGGCGGCAGGTACCTGCGCTGTCCTGCGGAAGAGGCCACGGGTGCGTTGCTGCTCTTGTGTGCGCTGCACGGCTGCACCTGGCAAAGAGCGAGCGCAGCCCGAGCTGAGGGGCTGCGGGAGGGGCCGCAGAACACAAGGCCAGCCCTGCACTGCCCAGGCAGGGACAGCCCCGCCACGCCCCAGGGCATGGAGCACGGCTGTGGGGTGTCTGCCCCGGCCCCTGCTCTGTCCTGTCCATGGGCATGTCCCCAGGGCAGGGGACGGGATGGGATGGGACGGGACGGGACGGCATGGGATGGGAAGGGATGGGATGGGATGGGATGGGGCCAAGCTGGCTTCAGGCACCAGCCCTGTGGCCCGGCTCTGCCACTCACCCTTCTGTGGTAGCTGGAACTGCTCCACCTCTTCAGGCTGCTGTGCTGGAGCAGTTCCAGGGCCTTCTTTCTCCTCCTTTTCCCAGGCCATCTTGGGCACGCTCACAGGTCTGTGCTCTGTGTCACTGCCTGCATTCATGGCTACTTGCAGGATAAGATGGCTGGGAAAAGGTCGGAGTCAGCAAGTGCTGCAGTGGTGCCTTGAAGGCACCTGCAGGAGCGAAGTCTTGGCAGGGCTACAGGACAGCAGGTCCTGCACTCTGGTCTCGAGGGCTCCAGCCACAAGGACAGGAGACTCCTCGTCAAGGACCGTGCTCAGCGAATGCCACGGTCTGCCCTCAAGGGCACCTGCAGAAGTGAAGCCTCAGCAAGGCCAGTGGTCACCAAGTCCTGTGGTCTGGCCACGAGGTCACCAGCAGGAGTAACGCCTCGGGAAAGCTCCGGGTCAGCAGGGAACGAGGGCACTGTGCTCTGTCCCGTCGTGTGCACCGAGCACTGTGGTGTGGCCACCTCGCTGCCAACACCCTATGTCACTGCGTGTCACAAAGGTCCCATTCCATGGAACGGTGACCATGCTGCACCGTGTCACAAAGGGCCCTTGCACACCCTGCCACCTGCCCTGGGACCATTCCTAGCTCCCCCCAAAGTGGCCCAGGTTGGAAGGAATGCCTTGGCCCAAGCGTGTCAGACAGCCGGACAGGATCTTTAGGAACGGCTCAAACCATAAGCAAAGGCTGCCCTGCCCGGCAGGCTCAGGGCAGCAGGAGCCCCCGTGGCTGCTGACCCAGCCGTGGCGGGAAGGGCACGGGGCCTTCCACAGCAGCTGGCACGGCCTCCTCGGGACACATCCCGCATGGTGGCCACGCTAAGCGCGGCCGTGTGACAGAGACAGGGAACGTGTGAGCCAGGGCACAAATGCTGCTCTGAGCCCTGGGACACAGGGAGCACTGACATCAGCAGGTGTGGCAGAGTCCCCGCCAAAGCAGAGTCCCCCCCGAGCCCTGGCAGTGCTGGTGCCCATCTCCTGGCCCAGAGACCTGTGCCTCGAGATGGTTTCTCTGCCAGAGGGCAGCCAAAGCCGACGTGCACTGGGGCCTGTGCTCCATCCTACTGGGGCTCTTGGTAGAAGCAGCTGGAGCAACTGGTGGCAACACTTGGTACGTGTCAGATGATGTTGCTGCTTCCTGGATTGATCTTTTCAAGGAAGGGATTAGCAGTAGCACAGAAAGACCAGCAGCTACTGAATTTCACAGGACAAAGAGACTCCAGCAAAACACTGTCATGTCTCCTTGTGCTTTTCTGTCTTTCTTACACTCGGAAAGAAAAAGAATTGGCCCAGCCTCTGCTATTCAACGCTCCACTTGCTGTGTGTCTTCCTGTGGCAGCTCACGTGCAAACACAACTGGCTGCCTGCTGAGCAGGGCAATGGACGGCCACAAACAGGGAGGTCCCCGATGAACATCAAGGCAAACACCTGGGGAAGTGCAGAGGATAGGGATAACTCTGGGAGGAGAAGCTGTTCTGTGTCTCTGATGATGCTGCCAGCCCCCTGAAGGAGCGGCCAAGACAAGTGCTGGAAGCAGCCGTGTCCTGCTCTTTTCTGCTGTCAGATGCACACGGGACAGACTTGTTGCCCACAGGTCCGCCAGACTTGATCCAGGAACAATGGAAGCCCATGCATTGGTGGAAGGGAATGGGCTCCAGCAAGAGCAAAGCAGGATCTTCCAGCAGCAAAGCCTGAGCTTGTGAAGCGAGCCATGTCCTCAGCAGACACCAAAGTGCTTCCCTCCAGCCCTGAATGGCGGCCACAAGTGCCTGCCTTTCTTCAGTGCCTGCTGCTGCTTCTTTGGTTCCAAGCCAGTCCAGGATTTAGGTTGGAAGCTCATGCACGTGTTTTTTAAGGCGCTTGCACGGAGGAGAGGGACGGCAGGTGCAGCGCAGGGCTCGTGCTGCCTCTCACGATGGCATCAATGCCGCTGCCTTGGGACGCCTGCCAGTGGAAGGCGAGTCTGCCCTCGAGCACGGTCACTGTAGTCAGTCAGGGGCACAGGCTGCAGCTGCAGCTGCCAAGCATTGCTGTGAGGCTGGCAAGCCAAGAGAAAGCCATAGTGGCCGAGTGTGCTGAAGCCTTTTGCTAAATCACACGCAATAGTGCCCACAGTATGGCCCCTTTGGAATGGTGCCTGGTGCAGACGCCTCCTGGAGCAGGTGCCGGCGTTCGGGGTGCTGCTGTTCTTGTGCACGCTCTGGTGCTGCTTCTGTGGCGTCCAGAGCCGCTTTGGCAGCAGCGACTCAGCAGCCCTGCTCGAGGAGACATCGCCGCCCTGGCCACGGAGGCAGAAGCTCTGCGGGCCCAGAGCTCTGTGTCAGGAGGGCCTCATCCTCAGTACCATGGCCTGGGCAGCCGCGGGGACGCGGGCTGGCCGGCAGCCCTGCTGTGCCCACTGCCCTGGCGGCACCCAGTGACTGTGCCCCGGCAGGGGCCCCTTGCCCTCCTTGTCCCCAGCCAGCCCAGTCTGGGCACCTCGGGCGGGTCCCCACCCTCCTGCTGAGGCCCAGCCTCCAGGGCTTCTGCCCCAGGCGTGGGAGCCTCTCTGGGCAAGCACCAGAGCAGCCGGCTGTCAGGAACAAGGCTGACACCCCATTCCTCAGGGCTTCCCACCAGCCCGGCCCCTCAGGGGCCTCCTGTCCCCTTGGAGCCTCCTGCCACCCACTCCCTCCCACACGGCCCTCGTGCCTTCCCAGCGCCTTGTCCCGTCAGGGCCTCTGCAGCACCTCATCCCTTTATGGCCTCCCACCGCCCCGTCGTCCCCTCGGGGTCTCCCCCAGCTCGGCCAAGCTGCCCGGCAGCGGCGCAGCCCCGAGGGAGCTCCAGAGGAGCCGCATTGAGAGGCACCTCAGAGGCCTCAGCAATGCAGCCAGCAGCACACGGGCTGGAGGACACAGATGGCCCTTCCTGGCTGGCCAGGAGGCCTTGTGGCCATCTCCAGGCACCAGGCCGGCAGGGATCCCTGCAGCTCCAGCCCCTGCCCAGCCGCTCTGTCACCAGCACAAAGGCTTCAGCAGAACCAACAAAGGCCCAGGGGCTTCTGGCCATTTTCCCTTCCCCACTGCACGCCTGGGCAGCTCGCATGGCACAAGGACCCGTTTTCCCCTCTTCCCCCCTGCCATGCAGACACTGGGCACCAAAGAGAGCTCCTGGGAGCCTGGGTATTAGAACACATTCTATATTTATATTCTAAAGAACAACGAAAAAGAAAGAATAAAACAATCTTAAAGAAAAGAAAAGAAAAGAAAACTTCCCCCCGGCTAAGAAGGCCCCAGCAGACAGCGAGCCTCTCAAATCAGCTCTCCTCAGAGCTCCAGCAGCACAGCCAGCTGTGGCCCCAGAGACAAGGCCGATTCTTGCGGGCCCTGCGAAGCTGGTCTTGCAGCTTCTGCAAGACAGAGCCCGGAGCTCTCTCCACAGCCCGGAGGACAAAGGCTGTTTCGAGAGCCAGGCTTCTGGTGGCAGGGCTGATGCCGTCTGCCTTGTCTTCAAGGGCTGCGAGAGAGAGGAACAGAGCCACGGTCAGATCCCGGATCTTTGGGGAGCCGAGGAGACCGCCGAGGCAGGGCCATGCCAAGCCGGCTCTGGCCATGGCCAGGAGGGAGCAAGGGGATCAGCGCGAAGCTACCGGACACTATTGGCCCACGTGGGCCTGAAATGGGAGCGTGTGCTCTGGCCACGGCAGCCCTGCTGCGCACAGGGAGCAGAGCCCTGGGCAGCGGGGCAGGGATTGCGGCTGCCCCCGGCAGCCGGGGCTGGCAGCCCTCTGGCCTCACTCACCCTGACAGATGTGCTGGAGCTGGCGCTTGTGGCCCCTGAGGTGCCTCCCGGCCATCCCTGAGAAGACAGAGCCTGTCAGGGCGCCAGCGGCACAGCTCCCTGCCAGCCCAGCGGCGCTGCCAGCCCTGTGGGCACACGGCCTCCTGGCCCCGGCAGGGCTCGGGCCGGGCCTTTGCCGCACGCTGCCGCCCAAGGGCCCGGCTGCGAGAGGGCGGCAGCAGCGCCGAGGGCAGGCGGGGCTCCACGGCGCCGGGCACGGACGGCGCTGCCGGGGCAGCAGCCGGGGCCGGGGCCGAGCTGCGGCGGGCCGGGGAGGGGAAGGGCAGCCCAGGCTGGTGGCTCACCGATGAACCTGATGGCCGCCTGTCGCAGGGACTCCTGTGGGCTCTCCAGGTACTGCAGGGCGTGGCGCACGTGCTCGGCCGCTCGGCTCCTGTCCTCTGCCAGCTGGAAAGGGCGGCGGGAGGGTGCACTTGGTGCAGGCTCAGCCCCTTGGCCGGGCGCTCCGTGCCGCCAGCACGGGGCTCCCGTGCCCGCAGAGCCCTGCCAGGCGGGCGGCAGCCGCTGGCGCCGGGCTCTGACGGGGGCAGCGGCGCGGCTGCTGCCCGGGGAGCCGCGGTGCCGCCCCTCAGCCCGGCTGGGCCCGGGCTCCATCGGCACCCGCCCCGGGACAACAGGAGCCCGGAGCAGAGCCCGCGCGGCCCAGGGAAGGCAGCGGCGTGTGGGGCGCAGGCTGGCGGCCCCTGCTGCAGCACTGGGCAGGGGCGCAGCTGCCAGCCACACTCACTGAGCAGCGCGGCCAGGGGGCTTCTCCAGGCTGAGGCTGGGGCTTGCAGGCCGTCCTTACCAGGGCCTCGCCGAACCTCCAGGTCTGATCCAGCCGCAGCATGTGTTGGAGATCCTTCCTGCGCAGGAATGTGGCTGAACAATGCAGCGTTTCCCGGGAGGCCTGGAGAGCAGCAGAGACCCAGAAATGGCACCACAGCCCGGGGCACAGGAGCCGCACAGGTCCCTGTACCAAGGCCAGGAAGAGGCTGCAGCCCATGAGGCGCCAGAGCAGGAGGCAGCCGAGCCCCCTGCCAGGGGGCCAGGGGCAGCCGCTGAGTCCTCACCTCTGCCACGCGCTGGTTCTCATCATGGCAGTGGAAGGAGAGTGGGAGCAGGCTGTGGCGCACGTGTGACTTCAGGGCCTTTTTGTCTCCTTCCGGTAAAAAATAGAGCATCTCTCGGAAGATGAACATGGAGCACAACTGCACCTGGCTGTCATCCTGTATGAAAGAAAGGGAGACCTCGGCATCGGCTGCTTCACGCCCACCTGGGCACAGGCCTGAAAATGCACGGGGCACAAAGTTTGCAGGCAGCAGCCGGTGGCCGTGGCTGGGGGTGCAGAGCCTTACGTTGTCAAAGAGCGGCAGGAGCGCCCCAGCCAGCTGCAGGGCGAGTGGGCTGGCTATCGGGGTGCCATTCCACAGGAACAAACTGCTGAGGAGAACCATGGTCATCCTAAGCATGTCGCTGTCATTTTCCTGCAGGAGCTCCACCAGCCTTTCGTGCAGGCTCCACATTCTTCCGGCCTGCGTGGAACACGAGTGTGTGAAACGCCATCCTGCTGCCACAGGGCCCAGAGGCCAAAGGGCTGTGCCAAAGCACTCGGGCAGCTGGAGCGGGAGGCAGGAGAGCTGGGAGCAGCTGCCTCAGTGCTGGAAGGGCAGCCAAGGCCAAGCGACTGGCTTGCCCAGCCCCACGCGGGCAGCATGGCTTCAGCCGCTGCCCTCTTCTCACCGAGACGCTGGTTCCGAGCACCAGGAGGCCTCTGAGCGCCAAGCGACGCATCTCCGTGCACTCGCTCTGCAGGTTCTTGGACATGAGCTCCAGGACGCTGTCGCGGCATTCACTCAAGTCCAGGCAGTCCAGGATCTGAAGGGCACAAGGCCGGTGACGGGGGAGCCGCACGGGGCCGGGCCCAGGCAGCAGCACAGGGCGCGGGCACCGTCCCGGGCAGCTGCGGCCACGAGAGGGCAGAGAGCCGGGAGGCAGCTCAGCCAGGCAGCGCCGGCCTTCAGGCTCACCTCCACAAGGAAGGCCATGGCGGCCAAATCCCGGCATGGCATGTCTTTGCTGAGCAGCCCCAGCAGGTGGAATGCAATCACGGAACACAAGGCTTGGGATGCGTGGTGCATTTCTCTGATAGGAGGAAATAGAGAGCAAAACGCTGAGGCAGCAGGGGTAAACCTTTGCCAGGACTGACTGACAGAGGTCTGGCCTTTCTCCAGCACCCTACAAGGGGGAGCCGGGCCCTGTGGGAGGTGGCTGCTCTTGGGCACCACCTTTCCTCTCCTCTCCCAGCCTTTTGCAGTCTCTTTGGCTGTCCCTTGGTGACAAGGCCTTGTGGCCCAACACCACAGGGACTCTGTGGGGCACCCCGGGCACATGGCACAAATGCCGGGGGCAGCTGGGGAGCAGGGGGTCTCACCTGGCCAGCACGCCCACAGCAAGGTGGTGGGTGTCTGCACAGAGCAGCGTGTCCCAGCCATGCTTGTCTTCCATTGCCAGCACCACATCGTCATAGTGCAGTCGGCAGAGCAGGGCCTTCAGGGTCTGCTCTGCAAAGCTGTGTGCAGAGCAAAGCCCAGGTCACGCTGGGAGCACTGGCACCTGCGCTGGGCACGTGGCAGGGGCAGGAGGACTGGCATGGAGCACCTGTTGGGGTCGGTGGCAAGGCCGTGTTGCTGCTGGCATCCCTTCCAGAAGGTATCGGCGGCCTCTGGCATATCCAAGGTGCTGAAGAGCACTTGGAAGAGCAGGTGCACAAAGAGGCGGGGGAAATGCACGGTCACCACATGTGGGACACAGGGCATCTGGAGGATCTTCCACATCACCACAGTTGCCTGCAGAGGACAGAGCAGCTCGAGCTCAGTGCCGAGGTGTCCGTGTTGCTGGGCCCGAGCGTGGAAGGGAGAGGCCAGCAGAGATACAGGAGGAGCACCGGGCCTGGTGGCTCTGAAGCTGCCCCTAGACCAGGTTTCAGCCCAGCAGGGACAGGCAGCGAGACACCGTGGTGGAGGGAGGCTGGAGAGCTGATGGAGAGGTGAGCTTGGGGTGAGCAAAGGCCAGTTGCAGAAACTCACAGCCAGGGCAAGGACAGCCGTGTGGTCCCCATCGGAGGTGCACGTGCTGTGCTCTGGCCAGCTGGCCAGCACGTCAAGGAGTATGAGCATGGCCGGCTCTGCAGTCCTGCACGAGCACATGATGGTCTTCCACATGGTGGCAGCAGCTCTGTGGGGTCAGAGCTCTGTCTCAGGGGGGTCTGGGACACAGCACTGTGGCCTGGGCCGCAGTGGGGCGCTGAGCTGGCTGCCAGCCCTGCCTCTGCCCCCAGTCCCTCAGCACGCAGGCAGCCCAGCCCTGTGGGGACCGGCCCCAGAGGAGCCGGGAGGGAGCACGGCAGCACGCTGGGGGCTGACATGCCAGGGCGGGCAAAGGGAGGAGCCACAGGGCCCTGGAATTCCCTGTGTGTCAGACTGCTGGGACAGGCTGTACAGGGTGATGGGCTGCTGAGGCCTGAGCCTTGTGGGCACGTGGGCCCCGTACCTGTCACATGATGGGGCCACACGCAGGAGAGCCATCACCACATCAGCGGGCTGTGCCTCTGTCAGATCCAGCAGGGGCCTGTACAGGTTGTACTCAGGAAATCCATTGGCCGCGAGCCACTGGTGGATGTACCTGACCATGGCGGGCACCTGGAGAAGGCAGGGGAGACTTGGAAAGCTGCCAGAGGGAGTCATGTGCCCAGCTGGCCCAGCAAAGTACTTCCCTTGCCACCACACTGCCGTGGCCTCAAGGCTTCCAGTGAGCAGTAGGCGTGGCTGGGGAGGCCAAGCAATTGCTGGGAGGATGGAAGCCAGGCCACAGGCTGCTTACTTGCTTTGGACTGGAAGGACCCTCCTCCACAAGCATATCCAGCAGGGCAGCACTGGTCTTGGTTTTCAAGATGGGAGGGTACGCTCTGAGCACGGCGCCCATGCCGCCGGTCTCTTCCTCGCGAATCCTCTTCATGAACTGGCCAACCATCTGTAGCAGAAGGCCAAGAAGCCAGGGATGTTGCATGGAGTGCTCCAAGCACGGTGCTGGGCTGAGCAGTGACAACAGGCCCAGCCCGGCTGGGGATGGCGGCAGGTACCTGCGCTGTCCTGCGGAAGAGGCCACGGGTGCGTTGCTGCTCTTGTGTGCGCTGCACGGCTGCACCTGGCAAAGAGCGAGCGCAGCCCGAGCTGAGGGGCTGCGGGAGGGGCCGCAGAACACAAGGCCAGCCCTGCACTGCCCAGGCAGGGACAGCCCCGCCACGCCCCAGGGCATGGAGCACGGCTGTGGGGTGTCTGCCCCGGCCCCTGCTCTGTCCTGTCCATGGGCATGTCCCCAGGGCAGGGGACGGGATGGGATGGGACGGGACGGGACGGCATGGGATGGGATGGGGCCAAGCTGGCTTCAGGCACCAGCCCTGTGGCCCGGCTCTGCCACTCACCCTTCTGTGGTAGCTGGAACTGCTCCACCTCTTCAGGCTGCTGTGCTGGAGCAGTTCCAGGGCCTTCTTTCTCCTCCTTTTCCCAGGCCATCTTGGGCACGCTCACAGGTCTGTGCTCTGTGTCACTGCCTGCATTCATGGCTACTTGCAGGATAAGATGGCTGGGAAAAGGTCGGAGTCAGCAAGTGCTGCAGTGGTGCCTTGAAGGCACCTGCAGGAGCGAAGTCTTGGCAGGGCTACAGGACAGCAGGTCCTGCACTCTGGTCTCGAGGGCTCCAGCCACAAGGACAGGAGACACCTCGTCAAGGACCGTGCTCAGCGAATGCCACGGTCTGCCCTCAAGGGCACCTGCAGAAGTGAAGCCTCAGCAAGGCCAGTGGTCACCAAGTCCTGTGGTCTGGCCACGAGGTCACCAGCAGGAGTAACGCCTCGGGAAAGCTCCGGGTCAGCAGGGAACGAGGGCACTGTGCTCTGTCCCGTCGTGTGCACCGAGCACTGTGGTGTGGCCACCTCGCTGCCAACACCCTATGTCACTGCGTGTCACAAAGGTCCCATTCCATGGAACGGTGACCATGCTGCACCGTGTCACAAAGGGCCCTTGCACACCCTGCCACCTGCCCTGGGACCATTCCTAGCTCCCCCCAAAGTGGCCCAGGTTGGAAGGAATGCCTTGGCCCAAGCGTGTCAGACAGCCCGACAGGATCTTTAGGAACGGCTCAAACCATAAGCAAAGGCTGCCCTGCCCGGCAGGCTCAGGGCAGCAGGAGCCTCCGTGGCTGCTGACCCAGCCGTGGCGGGAAGGGCACGGGGCCTTCCACAGCAGCTGGCACGGCCTCCTCGGGACACATCCCGCATGGTGGCCACGCTAAGCGCGGCCGTGTGACAGAGACAGGGAACGTGTGAGCCAGGGCACAAATGCTGCTCTGAGCCCTGGGACACAGGGAGCACTGACATCAGCAGGTGTGGCAGAGTCCCCGCCAAAGCAGAGTCCCCCCCGAGCCCTGGCAGTGCTGGTGCCCATCTCCTGGCCCAGAGACCTGTGCCTCGAGAGGGTTTCTCTGCCAGAGGGCAGCCAAAGCCGACGTGCACTGGGGCCTGTGCTCCATCCTACTGGGGCTCTTGGTAGAAGCAGCTGGAGCAACTGGTGGCAACACTTGGTACGTGTCAGATGATGTTGCTGCTTCCTGGATTGATCTTTTCAAGGAAGGGATTAGCAGTAGCACAGAAAGACCAGCAGCTACTGAATTTCACAGGACAAAGAGACTCCAGCAAAACACTGTCATGTCTCCTTGTGCTTTTCTGTCTTTCTTACACTCGGAAAGAAAAAGAATTGGCCCAGCCTCTGCTATTCAACGCTCCACTTGCTGTGCGTCTTCCTGTGGCAGCTCACGTGCAAACACAACTGGCTGCCTGCTGAGCAGGGCAATGGACGGCCACAAACAGGGAGGTCCCCGGTGAACATCAAGGCAGACACCTGGGGAAGTGCAGAGGATAGGGATAACTCTGGGAGGAGAAGCTGTTCTGTGTCTCTGATGATGCTGCCAGCCCCCTGAAGGAGCGGCCAAGACAAGTGCTGGAAGCAGCCGTGTCCTGCTCTTTTCTGCTGTCAGATGCACACGGGACAGACTTGTTGCCCACAGGTCCGCCAGACTTGATCCAGGAACAATGGAAGCCCATGCATTGGTGGAAGGGAATGGGCTCCAGCAAGAGCAAAGCAGGATCTTCCAGCAGCAAAGCCTGAGCTTGTGAAGCGAGCCATGTCCTCAGCAGACACCAAAGTGCTTCCCTCCAGCCCTGAATGGCGGCCACAAGTGCCTGCCTTTCTTCAGCGCCTGCTGCTGCTTCTTTGGTTCCAAGCCAGTCCAGGATTTAGGTTGGAAGCTCATGCACGTGTTTTTTAAGGCGCTTGCACGGAGGAGAGGGACGGCAGGTGCAGCGCAGGGCTCGTGCTGCCTCTCACGATGGCATCAATGCCGCTGCCTTGGGACGCCTGCCAGTGGAAGGCGAGTCTGCCCTCGAGCACGGTCACTGTAGTCAGTCAGGGGCACAGGCTGCAGCTGCAGCTGCCAAGCATTGCTGTGAGGCTGGCAAGCCAAGAGAAAGCCATAGTGGCCGAGTGTGCTGAAGCCTTTTGCTAAATCACACGCAATAGTGCCCACAGTATGGTCCCTTTGGAATGGTGCCTGGTGCAGACGCCTCCTGGAGCAGGTGCCGGCGTTCGGGGTGCTGCTGTTCTTGTGCACGCTCTGGTGCTGCTTCTGTGGCGTCCAGAGCCGCTTTGGCAGCAGCGACTCAGCAGCCCTGCTCGAGGAGACATCGCCGCCCTGGCCACGGAGGCAGAAGCTCTGCGGGCCCAGAGCTCTGTGTCAGGAGGGCCTCATCCTCAGTACCATGGCCTGGGCAGCCGCGGGGACCCGGGCTGGCCGGCAGCCCTGCTGTGCCCACTGCCCTGGCGGCACCCAGTGACCGTGCCCCGGCAGGGGCCCCTTGCCCTCCTTGTCCCCAGCCAGCCCAGTCTGGGCACCTCGGGCGGGTCCCCACCCTCCTGCTGAGGCCCAGCCTCCAGGGCTTCTGCCCCAGGCGTGGGAGCCTCTCTGGGCAAGCACCAGAGCAGCCGGCTGTCAGGAACAAGGCTGACACCCCATTCCTCAGGGCTTCCCACCAGCCCGGCCCCTCAGGGGCCTCCTGTCCCCTTGGAGCCTCCTGCCACCCACTCCCTCCCACACGGCCCTCGTGCCTTCCCAGCGCCTTGTCCCGTCAGGGCCTCTGCAGCACCTCATCCCTTTATGGCCTCCCACCGCCCCGTCGTCCCCTCGGGGTCTCCCCCAGCTCGGCCAAGCTGCCCGGCAGCGGCGCAGCCCCGAGGGAGCTCCAGAGGAGCCGCATCGAGAGGCACCTCAGAGGCCTCAGCAATGCAGCCAGCAGCACACGGGCTGGAGGACACAGATGGCCCTTCCTGGCTGGCCAGGAGGCCTTGTGGCCATCTCCAGGCACCAGGCCGGCAGGGATCCCTGCAGCTCCAGCCCCTGCCCAGCCGCTCTGTCACCAGCACAAAGGCTTCAGCAGAACCAACAAAGGCCCAGGGGCTTCTGGCCATTTTCCCTTCCCCACTGCACGCCTGGGCAGCTCGCATGGCACAAGGACCCGTTTTCCCCTCTTCCCCCCTGCCATGCAGACACTGGGCACCAAAGAGAGCTCCTGGGAGCCTGGGTATTAGAACACATTCTATATTTATATTCTAAAGAACAACGAAAAAGAAAGAATAAAACAATCTTAAAGAAAAGAAAAGAAAAGAAAAGAAAACTTCCCCCCGGCTAAGAAGGCCCCAGCAGACAGCGAGCCTCTCAAATCAGCTCTCCTCAGAGCTCCAGCAGCACAGCCAGCTGTGGCCCCAGAGACAAGGCCGATTCTTGCGGGCCCTGCGAAGCTGGTCTTGCAGCTTCTGCAAGACAGAGCCCGGAGCTCTCTCCACAGCCCGGAGGACAAAGGCTGTTTCGAGAGCCAGGCTTCTGGTGGCAGGGCTGATGCCGTCTGCCTTGTCTTCAAGGGCTGCGAGAGAGAGGAACAGAGCCACGGTCAGATCCCGGATCTTTGGGGAGCCGAGGAGACCGCCGAGGCAGGGCCATGCCAAGCCGGCTCTGGCCATGGCCAGGAGGGAGCAAGGGGATCAGCGCGAAGCTACCGGACACTATTGGCCCACGTGGGCCTGAAATGGGAGCGTGTGCTCTGGCCACGGCAGCCCTGCTGCGCACAGGGAGCAGAGCCCTGGGCAGCGGGGCAGGGATTGCGGCTGCCCCCGGCAGCCGGGGCTGGCAGCCCTCTGGCCTCACTCACCCTGACAGATGTGCTGGAGCTGGCGCTTGTGGCCCCTGAGGTGCCTCCCGGCCATCCCTGAGAAGACAGAGCCTGTCAGGGCGCCAGCGGCACAGCTCCCTGCCAGCCCAGCGGCGCTGCCAGCCCTGTGGGCACACGGCCTCCTGGCCCCGGCAGGGCTCGGGCCGGGCCTTTGCCGCACGCTGCCGCCCAAGGGCCCGGCTGCGAGAGGGCGGCAGCAGCGCCGAGGGCAGGCGGGGCTCCACGGCGCCGGGCACGGACGGCGCTGCCGGGGCAGCAGCCGGGGCCGGGGCCGAGCTGCGGCGGGCCGGGGAGGGGAAGGGCAGCCCAGGCTGGTGGCTCACCGATGAACCTGATGGCCGCCTGTCGCAGGGACTCCTGTGGGCTCTCCAGGTACTGCAGGGCGTGGCGCACGTGCTCGGCCGCTCGGCTCCTGTCCTCTGCCAGCTGGAAAGGGCGGCGGGAGGGTGCACTTGGTGCAGGCTCAGCCCCTTGGCCGGGCGCTCCGTGCCGCCAGCACGGGGCTCCCGTGCCCGCAGAGCCCTGCCAGGCGGGCGGCAGCCGCTGGCGCCGGGCTCTGACGGGGGCAGCGGCGCGGCTGCTGCCCGGGGAGCCGCGGTGCCGCCCCTCAGCCCGGCTGGGCCCGGGCTCCATCGGCACCCGCCCCGGGACAACAGGAGCCCGGAGCAGAGCCCGCGCGGCCCAGGGAAGGCAGCGGCGTGTGGGGCGCAGGCTGGCGGCCCCTGCTGCAGCACTGGGCAGGGGCGCAGCTGCCGGCCACACTCACTGAGCAGCGCGGCCAGGGGGCTTCTCCAGGCTGAGGCTGGGGCTTGCAGGCCGTCCTTACCAGGGCCTCGCCGAACCTCCAGGTCTGATCCAGCCGCAGCATGTGTTGGAGATCCTTCCTGCGCAGGAATGTGGCTGAACAATGCAGCGTTTCCCGGGAGGCCTGGAGAGCAGCAGAGACCCAGAAATGGCACCACAGCCCGGGGCACAGGAGCCGCACAGGTCCCTGTACCAAGGCCAGGAAGAGGCTGCAGCCCATGAGGCGCCAGAGCAGGAGGCAGCCGAGCCCCCTGCCAGGGGGCCAGGGGCAGCCGCTGAGTCCTCACCTCTGCCACGCGCTGGTTCTCATCATGGCAGTGGAAGGAGAGTGGGAGCAGGCTGTGGCGCACGTGTGACTTCAGGGCCTTTTTGTCTCCTTCCGGTAAAAAATAGAGCATCTCTCGGAAGATGAACATGGAGCACAACTGCACCTGGCTGTCATCCTGTATGAAAGAAAGGGAGACCTCGGCATCGGCTGCTTCACGCCCACCTGGGCACAGGCCTGAAAATGCACGGGGCACAAAGTTTGCAGGCAGCAGCCGGTGGCCGTGGCTGGGGGTGCAGAGCCTTACGTTGTCAAAGAGCGGCAGGAGCGCCCCAGCCAGCTGCAGGGCGAGTGGGCTGGCTATCGGGGTGCCATTGCACAGGAACAAACTGCTGAGGAGAACCATGGTCATCCTAAGCATGTCGCTGTCATTTTCCTGCAGGAGCTCCACCAGCCTTTCGTGCAGGCTCCACATTCTTCCGGCCTGCGTGGAACACGAGTGTGTGAAACGCCATCCTGCTGCCACAGGGCCCAGAGGCCAAAGGGCTGTGCCAAAGCACTCGGGCAGCTGGAGCGGGAGGCAGGAGAGCTGGGAGCAGCTGCCTCAGTGCTGGAAGGGCAGCCAAGGCCAAGCGACTGCCTTGCCCAGCCCCACGCTGGCAGCATGGCGTCAGCCGCTGCCCTCTTCTCACCGAGACGCTGGTTCCGAGCACCAGGAGGCCTCTGAGCGCCAAGCGACGCATCTCCGTGCACTCGCTCTGCAGGTTCTTGGATATGAGCTCCAGGACGCTGTCGCGGCATTCACTCAAGTCCAGGCAGTCCAGGATCTGAAGGGCACAAGGCCGGTGACGGGGGAGCCGCACAGGGCCGGGCCCAGGCAGCAGCACAGGGCGCGGGCACCGTCCCGGGCAGCTGCGGCCACGAGAGGGCAGAGAGCCGGGAGGCAGCTCAGCCAGGCAGCGCCGGCCTTCAGGCTCACCTCCACAAGGAAGGCCATGGCGGCCAAATCCCTGCATGGCATGTCTTTGCTGAGCAGCCCCAGCAGGTGGAATGCAATCGCGGAACACAAGGCTTGGGATGCGCGGTGCATTTCTCTGATAGGAGGAAATAGAGAGCAAAACGCTGAGGCAGCAGGGGTAAACCTTTGCCAGGACTGACTGACAGAGGTCTGGCCTTTCTCCAGCACCCTACAAGGGGGAGCCGGGCCCTGTGGGAGGTGGCTGCTCTTGGGCACCACCTTTCCTCTCCTCTCCCAGCCTTTTGCAGTCTCTTTGGCTGTCCCTTGGTGACAAGGCCTTGTGGCCCAACACCACAGGGACTCTGTTGGGCACCCCGGGCGCATGGCACAAATGCCGGGGGCAGCTGGGGAGCAGGGGGTCTCACCTGGCCAGCACGCCCACAGCAAGGTGGTGGGTGTCTGCACAGAGCAGCGTGTCCCAGCCATGCTTGTCTTCCATTGCCAGCACCACATCGTCATAGTGCAGTCGGCAGAGCAGGGCCTTCAGGGTCTGCTCTGCAAAGCTGTGTGCAGAGCAAAGCCCAGGTCACGCTGGGAGCACTGGCACCTGCGCTGGGCACGTGGCAGGGGCAGGAGGACTGGCATGGAGCACCTGTTGGGGTCGGTGGCAAGGCCGTGTTGCTGCTGGCATCCCTTCCAGAAGGTATCGGCGGCCTCTGGCATATCCAAGGTGCTGAAGAGCACTTGGAAGAGCAGGTGCACAAAGAGGCGGGGGAAATGCACGGTCACCACATGTGGGACACAGGGCATCTGGAGGATCTTCCACATCACCACAGTTGCCTGCAAAGGACAGAGCAGCTCGAGCTCAGTGCCGAGGTGTCCGTGTTGCTGGGCCCGAGCGTGGAAGGGAGAGGCCAGCAGAGATACAGGAGGAGCACCGGGCCCTAGAAGCTGCCCCTAGACCAGGTTTCAGCCCAGCAGGGACAGGCAGCGGGACACCGTGGTGGAGGGAGGCTGGAGAGCTGATGGAGAGGTGAGCTTGGGGTGAGCAAAGGCCAGTTGCAGAAACTCACAGCCAGGGCAAGGACAGCCGTGTGGTCCCCATCGGAGGTGCACGTGCTGTGCTCTGGCCAGCTGGCCAGCACGTCAAGGAGTATGAGCATGGCCGGCTCTGCAGTCCTGCACGAGCACATGATGGTCTTCCACATGGTGGCAGCAGCTCTGTGGGGTCAGAGCTCTGTCTCAGGGGGGTCTGGGACACAGCACTGTGGCCTGGGCCGCAGTGGGGCGCTGAGCTGGCTGCCAGCCCTGCCTCTGCCCCCAGTCCCTCAGCACGCAGGCAGCCCAGCCCTGTGGGGACCGGCCCCAGAGGAGCCGGGAGGGAGCACGGCAGCACGCTGGGGGCTGACATGCCAGGGCGGGCAAAGGGAGGAGCCACAGGGCCCTGGAATTCCCTGTGTGTCAGACTGCTGGGACAGGCTGTACAGGGTGATGGGCTGCTGAGGCCTGAGCCTTGTGGGCACGTGGGCCCCGTACCTGTCACATGATGGGGCCACACGCAGGAGAGCCATCACCACATCAGCGGGCTGTGCCTCTGTCAGATCCAGCAGGGGCCTGTACAGGTTGTACTCAGGAAATCCATTGGCCGCGAGCCACTGGTGGATGTACCTGACCATGGCGGGCACCTGGAGAAGGCAGGGGAGACTTGGAAAGCTGCCAGAGGGAGTCATGTGCCCAGCTGGCCCAGCAAAGTACTTCCCTTGCCACCACACTGCCGTGGCCTCAAGGCTTCCAGTGAGCAGTAGGCGTGGCTGGGGAGGCCAAGCAATTGCTGGGAGGATGGAAGCCAGGCCACAGGCTGCTTACTTGCTTTGGACTGGAAGGACCCTCCTCCACAAGCATATCCAGCAGGGCAGCACTGGTCTTGGTTTTCAAGATGGGAGGGTACGCTCTGAGAACGGCGCCCATGCCGCCGGTCTCTTCCTCGCGAATCCTCTTCATGAACTGGCCAACCATCTGTAGCAGAAGGCCAAGAAGCCAGGGATGTTGCATGGAGTGCTCCAAGCACGGTGCTGGGCTGAGCAGTGACAACAGGCCCAGCCCGGCTGGGGATGGCGGCAGGTACCTGCGCTGTCCTGCGGAAGAGGCCACGGGTGCGTTGCTGCTCTTGTGTGCGCTGCACGGCTGCACCTGGCAAAGAGCGAGCGCAGCCCGAGCTGAGGGGCTGCGGGAGGGGCCGCAGAACACAAGGCCAGCCCTGTGCTGCCCAGGCAGGGACAGCCCCGCCACGCCCCAGGGCATGGAGCACGGCTGTGGGGTGTCTGCCCCGGCCCCTGCTCTGTCCTGTCCATGGGCATGTCCCCAGGGCAGGGGACGGGATGGGATGGGACGGGACGGGACGGCATGGGATGGGAAGGGATGGGATGGGATGGGATGGGGCCAAGCTGGCTTCAGGCACCAGCCCTGTGGCCCGGCTCTGCCACTCACCCTTCTGTGGTAGCTGGAACTGCTCCACCTCTTCAGGCTGCTGTGCTGGAGCAGTTCCAGGGCCTTCTTTCTCCTCCTTTTCCCAGGCCATCTTGGGCACGCTCACAGGTCTGTGCTCTGTGTCACTGCCTGCATTCATGGCTACTTGCAGGATAAGATGGCTGGGAAAAGGTCGGAGTCAGCAAGTGCTGCAGTGGTGCCTTGAAGGCACCTGCAGGAGCGAAGTCTTGGCAGGGCTACAGGACAGCAGGTCCTGCACTCTGGTCTCGAGGGCTCCAGCCACAAGGACAGGAGACTCCTCGTCAAGGACCGTGCTCAGCGAATGCCACGGTCTGCCCTCAAGGGCACCTGCAGAAGTGAAGCCTCAGCAAGGCCAGTGGTCACCAAGTCCTGTGGTCTGGCCACGAGGTCACCAGCAGGAGTAACGCCTCGGGAAAGCTCCGGGTCAGCAGGGAACGAGGGCACTGTGCTCTGTCCCGTCGTGTGCACCGAGCACTGTGGTGTGGCCACCTCGCTGCCAACACCCTATGTCACTGCGTGTCACAAAGGTCCCATTCCATGGAACGGTGACCATGCTGCACCGTGTCACAAAGGGCCCTTGCACACCCTGCCACCTGCCCTGGGACCATTCCTAGCTCCCCCCAAAGTGGCCCAGGTTGGAAGGAATGCCTTGGCCCAAGCGTGTCAGACAGCCGGACAGGATCTTTAGGAACGGCTCAAACCATAAGCAAAGGCTGCCCTGCCCGGCAGGCTCAGGGCAGCAGGAGCCCCCGTGGCTGCTGACCCAGCCGTGGCGGGAAGGGCACGGGGCCTTCCACAGCAGCTGGCACGGCCTCCTCGGGACACATCCCGCATGGTGGCCACGCTAAGCGCGGCCGTGTGACAGAGACAGGGAACGTGTGAGCCAGGGCACAAATGCTGCTCTGAGCCCTGGGACACAGGGAGCACTGACATCAGCAGGTGTGGCAGAGTCCCCGCCAAAGCAGAGTCCCCCCCGAGCCCTGGCAGTGCTGGTGCCCATCTCCTGGCCCAGAGACCTGTGCCTCGAGATGGTTTCTCTGCCAGAGGGCAGCCAAAGCCGACGTGCACTGGGGCCTGTGCTCCATCCTACTGGGGCTCTTGGTAGAAGCAGCTGGAGCAACTGGTGGCAACACTTGGTACGTGTCAGATGATGTTGCTGCTTCCTGGATTGATCTTTTCAAGGAAGGGATTAGCAGTAGCACAGAAAGACCAGCAGCTACTGAATTTCACAGGACAAAGAGACTCCAGCAAAACACTGTCATGTCTCCTTGTGCTTTTCTGTCTTTCTTACACTCGGAAAGAAAAAGAATTGGCCCAGCCTCTGCTATTCAACGCTCCACTTGCTGTGTGTCTTCCTGTGGCAGCTCACGTGCAAACACAACTGGCTGCCTGCTGAGCAGGGCAATGGACGGCCACAAACAGGGAGGTCCCCGATGAACATCAAGGCAAACACCTGGGGAAGTGCAGAGGATAGGGATAACTCTGGGAGGAGAAGCTGTTCTGTGTCTCTGATGATGCTGCCAGCCCCCTGAAGGAGCGGCCAAGACAAGTGCTGGAAGCAGCCGTGTCCTGCTCTTTTCTGCTGTCAGATGCACACGGGACAGACTTGTTGCCCACAGGTCCGCCAGACTTGATCCAGGAACAATGGAAGCCCATGCATTGGTGGAAGGGAATGGGCTCCAGCAAGAGCAAAGCAGGATCTTCCAGCAGCAAAGCCTGAGCTTGTGAAGCGAGCCATGTCCTCAGCAGACACCAAAGTGCTTCCCTCCAGCCCTGAATGGCAGCCACAAGTGCCTGCCTTCCTTCAGCGCCTGCTGCTGCTTCCTTGGTTCCAAGCCAGTCCAGGATTTAGGTTGGAAGCTCATGCACGTGTTTTTTAAGGCGCTTGCACGGAGGAGAGGGACGGCAGGTGCAGCGCAGGGCTCGTGCTGCCTCTCACGATGGCATCAATGCCGCTGCCTTGGGACGCCTGCCAGTGGAAGGCGAGTCTGCCCTCGAGCACGGTCACTGTAGTCAGTCAGGGGCACAGGCTGCAGCTGCAGCTGCCAAGCATTGCTGTGAGGCTGGCAAGCCAAGAGAAAGCCATTGTGGCCGAGTGTGCTGAAGCCTTTTGCTAAATCACACGCAATAGTGCCCACAGTATGGCCCCTTTGGAACGGTGCCTGGTGCAGACGCCTCCTGGAGCAGGTGCCGGCGTTCGGGGTGCTGCTGTTCTTGTGCACGCTCTGGTGCTGCTTCTGTGGCGTCCAGAGCCGCTTTGGCAGCAGCGACTCAGCAGCCCTGCTCGAGGAGACATCGCCGCCCTGGCCACGGAGGCAGAAGCTCTGCGGGCCCAGAGCTCTGTGTCAGGAGGGCCTCATCCTCAGTACCATGGCCTGGGCAGCCGCGGGGACCCGGGCTGGCCGGCAGCCCTGCTGTGCCCACTGCCCTGGCGGCACCCAGTGACCGTGCCCTGGCAGGGGCCCCTTGCCCTCCTTGTCCCCAGCCAGCCCAGTCTGGGCACCTCGGGCGGGTCCCCACCCTCCTGCTGAGGCCCAGCCTCCAGGGCTTCTGCCCCAGGCGTAGGAGCCTCTCTGGGCAAGCACCAGAGCAGCCGGCTGTCAGGAACAAGGCTGACACCCCATTCCTCAGGGCTTCCCACCAGCCCGGCCCCTCAGGGGCCTCCTGTCCCCTTGGAGCCTCCTGCCACCCACTCCCTCCCACACGGCCCTCGTGCCTTCCCAGCGCCTTGTCCCATCAGGGCCTCTGCAGCACCTCATCCCTTTATGGCCTCCCACCGCCCCGTCGTCCCCTCGGGGTCTCCCCCAGCTCGGCCAAGCTGCCCGGCAGCGGCGCAGCCCCGAGGGAGCTCCAGAGGAGCCGCATCGAGAGGCACCTCAGAGGCCTCAGCAATGCAGCCAGCAGCACACGGGCTGGAGGACACAGATGGCCCTTCCTGGCTGGCCAGGAGGCCTTGTGGCCATCTCCAGGCACCAGGCCGGCAGGAATCCCTGCAGCTCCGGCCCCTGCCCAGCCGCTCTGTCACCAGCACAAAGGCTTCAGCAGAACCACCGAAGGCCCAGGGGCTTCTGGCCATTTTCCCTTCCCCACTGCACACCTGGGCAGCTCGCATGGCACAAAGACCCGTTCTCCCCTCTTCCCCCGTGCCATGCAGACACTGGGCACCAAAGAGAGCTCCTGGGAGCCTGGGTATTAGAACACATTCTATATTTATATTCTAAAGAACAACGAAAAAGAAAGAATAAAACAATCTTAAAGAAAAGAAAAGAAAACTTCCCCCCAGCTCAGAAGGCCCCAGCAGACAGCGAGCCTCTCAAATCAGCTCTCCTCAGAGCTCCAGCAGCACAGCCAGCTGTGGCCCCAGAGACAAGGCCGATTCTTGCGGGCCCTGCGAAGCTGGTCTTGCAGCTTCTGCAAGACGGAGCCCGGAGCTCTCTCCACAGCCCGGAGGACAAAGGCTGTTTCGAGAGCCAGGCTTCTGGTGGCAGGGCTGATGCCGTCTGCCTTGTCTTCAAGGGCTGCGAGAGAGAGGAACAGAGCCACGGTCAGATCCCGGATCTTTGGGGAGCGCAGGAGACCGCCGAGGCAGGGCCATGCCAAGCCGGCTCTGGCCATGGCCAGGAGGGAGCAAGGGGATCAGCGCGAAGCTATCGGACACTATTGGCCCACGTGGGCCTGAAATGGGAGCGTGTGCTCTGGCCACGGCAGCCCTGCTGCGCACAGGGAGCAGAGCCCTGGGCAGCGGGGCAGGGATTGCGGCTGCCCCCGGCAGCCGGGGCTGGCAGCCCTCTGGCCTCACTCACCCTGACAGATGTGCTGGAGCTGGCGCTTGTGGCCCCTGAGGTGCCTCCCGGCCATCCCTGAGAAGACAGAGCCTGTCAGGGCGCCAGCGGCACAGCTCCCTGCCAGCCCAGCGGCGCTGCCAGCCCTGTGGGCACACGGCCTCCTGGCCCCGGCAGGGCTCGGGCCGGGCCTTTGCCGCACGCTGCCGCCCAAGGGCCCGGCTGCGAGAGGGCGGCAGCAGCGCCGAGGGCAGGCGGGGCTCCACGGCGCCGGGCACGGACGGCGCTGCCGGGGCAGCAGCCGGGGCCGGGGCCGAGCTGCGGCGGGCCGGGGAGGGGAAGGGCAGCCCAGGCTGGTGGCTCACCGATGAACCTGATGGCCGCCTGTCGCAGGGACTCCTGTGGGCTCTCCAGGTACTGCAGGGCGTGGCGCACGTGCTCGGCCGCTCGGCTCCTGTCCTCTGCCAGCTGGAAAGGGCGGCGGGAGGGTGCACTTGGTGCAGGCTCAGCCCCTTGGCCGGGCGCTCCGTGCGGCCAGCACTGGGCTCCCGTGCCCGCAGAGCCCTGCCAGGCGGGCGGCAGCCGCTGGCGCCGGGCTCTGACGGGGGCAGCGGCGCGGCTGATGCCCGGGGAGCCGCGGTGCCGCCCCTCAGCCCGGCTGGGCCCGGGCTCCATCGGCACCCGCCCCGGGACAACAGGAGCCCGGAGCAGAGCCCGCGCGGCCCAGGGAAGGCAGCGGCGTGTGGGGCGCAGGCTGGCGGCCCCTGCTGCAGCACTGGGCAGGGGCGCAGCTGCCGGCCACACTCACTGAGCAGCGCGGCCAGGGGGCTTCTCCAGGCTGAGGCTGGGGCTTGCAGGCTGTCCTTACCAGGGCCTCGCCGAACCTCCAGGTCTGATCCAGCCGCAGCATGTGTTGGAGATCCTTCCTGCGCAGGAATGTGGCTGAACAATGCAGCGTTTCCCGGGAGGCCTGGAGAGCAGCAGAGACCCAGAAATGGCACCACAGCCCAGGGCACAGGAGCCGCACAGGTCCCTGTACCAAGGCCAGGAAGAGGCTGCAGCCCATGAGGCGCCAGAGCAGGAGGCAGCCGAGCCCCCTGCCAGGGGGCCAGGGGCAGCCGCTGAGTCCTCACCTCTGCCACGCGCTGGTTCTCATCATGGCAGTGGAAGGAGAGTGGGAGCAGGCTGTGGCGCACGTGTGACTTCAGGGCCTTTTTGTCTCCTTCCGGTAAAAAATAGAGCATCTCTCGGAAGATGAACATGGAGCACAACTGCACCTGGCTGTCATCCTGTATGAAAGAAAGGGAGACCTCGGCATCGGCTGCTTCACGCCCACCTGGGCACAGGCCTGAAAATGCACGGGGCACAAAGTTTGCAGGCAGCAGCCGGTGGCCGTGGCTGGGGGTGCAGAGCCTTACGTTGTCAAAGAGCGGCAGGAGCGCCCCAGCCAGCTGCAGGGCGAGTGGGCTGGCTATCGGGGTGCCATTGCACAGGAACAAACTGCTGAGGAGAACCATGGTCATCCTAAGCATGTCGCTGTCATTTTCCTGCAGGAGCTCCACCAGCCTTTCGTGCAGGCTCCACATTCTTCCGGCCTGCGTGGAACACGAGTGTGTGAAACGCCATCCTGCTGCCACAGGGCCCAGAGGCCAAAGGGCTGTGCCAAAGCACTCGGGCAGCTGGAGCGGGAGGCAGGAGAGCTGGGAGCAGCTGCCTCAGTGCTGGAAGGGCAGCCAAGGCCAAGCGACTGCCTTGCCCAGCCCCACGCTGGCAGCATGGCGTCAGCCGCTGCCCTCTTCTCACCGAGACGCTGGTTCCGAGCACCAGGAGGCCTCTGAGCGCCAAGCGACGCATCTCCGTGCACTCGCTCTGCAGGTTCTTGGACATGAGCTCCAGGACGCTGTCGCGGCATTCACTCAAGTCCAGGCAGTCCAGGATCTGAAGGGCACAAGGCCGGTGACGGGGGAGCCGCACAGGGCCGGGCCCAGGCAGCAGCACAGGGCGCGGGCACCGTCCCGGGCAGCTGCGGCCACGAGAGGGCAGAGAGCCGGGAGGCAGCTCAGCCAGGCAGCGCCGGCCTTCAGGCTCACCTCCACAAGGAAGGCCATGGCGGCCAAATCCCTGCATGGCATGTCTTTGCTGAGCAGCCCCAGCAGGTGGAATGCAATCGCGGAACACAAGGCTTGGGATGCGCGGTGCATTTCTCTGATAGGAGGAAATAGAGAGCAAAACGCTGAGGCAGCAGGGGTAAACCTTTGCCAGGACTGACTGACAGAGGTCTGGCCTTTCTCCAGCACCCTACAAGGGGGAGCCGGGCCCTGTGGGAGGTGGCTGCTCTTGGGCACCACCTTTCCTCTCCTCTCCCAGCCTTTTGCAGTCTCTTTGGCTGTCCCTTGGTGACAAGGCCTTGTGGCCCAACACCACAGGGACTCTGTTGGGCACCCCGGGCGCATGGCACAAATGCCGGGGGCAGCTGGGGAGCAGGGGGTCTCACCTGGCCAGCACGCCCACAGCAAGGTGGTGGGTGTCTGCACAGAGCAGCGTGTCCCAGCCATGCTTGTCTTCCATTGCCAGCACCACATCGTCATAGTGCAGTCGGCAGAGCAGGGCCTTCAGGGTCTGCTCTGCAAAGCTGTGTGCAGAGCAAAGCCCAGGTCACGCTGGGAGCACTGGCACCTGCGCTGGGCACGTGGCAGGGGCAGGAGGACTGGCATGGAGCACCTGTTGGGGTCGGTGGCAAGGCCGTGTTGCTGCTGGCATCTCTTCCAGAAGGTATCGGCGGCCTCTGGCATATCCAAGGTGCTGAAGAGCACTTGGAAGAGCAGGTGCACAAAGAGGCGGGGGAAATGCACGGTCACCACATGTGGGACACAGGGCATCTGGAGGATCTTCCACATCACCACAGTTGCCTGCAAAGGACAGAGCAGCTCGAGCTCAGTGCCGAGGTGTCCGTGTTGCTGGGCCCGAGCGTGGAAGGGAGAGGCCAGCAGAGATACAGGAGGAGCACCGGGCCCTAGAAGCTGCCCCTAGACCAGGTTTCAGCCCAGCAGGGACAGGCAGCGGGACACCGTGGTGGAGGGAGGCTGGAGAGCTGATGGAGAGGTGAGCTTGGGGTGAGCAAAGGCCCGTTGCAGAAACTCACAGCCAGGGCAAGGACAGCCGTGTGGTCCCCATCGGAGGTGCACGTGCTGTGCTCTGGCCAGCTGGCCAGCACGTCAAGGAGTATGAGCATGGTCGGCTCTGCAGTCCTGCACGAGCACATGATGGTCTTCCACATGGTGGCAGCAGCTCTGTGGGGTCAGAGCTCTGTCTCAGGGGGGTCTGGGACACAGCACTGTGGCCTGGGCCGCAGTGGGGCGCTGAGCTGGCTGCCAGCCCTGCCTCTGCCCCCAGTCCCTCAGCACGCAGGCAGCCCAGCCCTGTGGGGACCGGCCCCAGAGGAGCCGGGAGGGAGCACGGCAGCACGCTGGGGGCTGACATGCCAGGGCGGGCAAAGGGAGGAGCCACAGGGCCCTGGAATTCCCTGTGTGTCAGACTGCTGGGACAGGCTGTACAGGGTGATGGGCTGCTGAGGCCTGAGCCTTGTGGGCACGTGGGCCCCGTACCTGTCACATGATGGGGCCACACGCAGGAGAGCCATCACCACATCAGCGGGCTGTGCCTCTGTCAGATCCAGCAGGGGCCTGTACAGGTTGTACTCAGGAAATCCATTGGCCGCGAGCCACTGGTGGATGTACCTGACCATGGCGGGCACCTGGAGAAGGCAGGGGAGACTTGGAAAGCTGCCAGAGGGAGTCATGTGCCCAGCTGGCCCAGCAAAGTACTTCCCTTGCCACCACACTGCCGTGGCCTCAAGGCTTCCAGTGAGCAGTAGGCGTGGCTGGGGAGGCCAAGCAATTGCTGGGAGGATGGAAGCCAGGCCACAGGCTGCTTACTTGCTTTGGACTGGAAGGACCCTCCTCCACAAGCATATCCAGCAGGGCAGCACTGGTCTTGGTTTTCAAGATGGGAGGGTACGCTCTGAGAACGGCGCCCATGCCGCCGGTCTCTTCCTCGCGAATCCTCTTCATGAACTGGCCAACCATCTGTAGCAGAAGGCCAAGAAGCCAGGGATGTTGCATGGAGTGCTCCAAGCACGGTGCTGGGCTGAGCAGTGACAACAGGCCCAGCCCGGCTGGGGATGGCTGCAGGTACCTGCGCTGTCCTGCGGAAGAGGCCACGGGTGCGTTGCTGCTCTTGTGTGCGCTGCACGGCTGCACCTGGCAAAGAGCGAGCGCAGCCCGAGCTGAGGGGCTGCGGGAGGGGCCGCAGAACACAAGGCCAGCCCTGTGCTGCCCAGGCAGGGACAGCCCCGCCACGCCCCAGGGCATGGAGCACGGCTGTGGGGTGTCTGCCCCGGCCCCTGCTCTGTCCTGTCCATGGGCATGTCCCCAGGGCAGGGGACGGGATGGGATGGGACGGGACGGGACGGCATGGGATGGGAAGGGATGGGATGGGATGGGATGGGGCCAAGCTGGCTTCAGGCACCAGCCCTGTGGCCCGGCTCTGCCACTCACCCTTCTGTGGTAGCTGGAACTGCTCCACCTCTTCAGGCTGCTGTGCTGGAGCAGTTCCAGGGCCTTCTTTCTCCTCCTTTTCCCAGGCCATCTTGGGCACGCTCACAGGTCTGTGCTCTGTGTCACTGCCTGCATTCATGGCTACTTGCAGGATAAGATGGCTGGGAAAAGGTCGGAGTCAGCAAGTGCTGCAGTGGTGCCTTGAAGGCACCTGCAGGAGCGAAGTCTTGGCAGGGCTACAGGACAGCAGGTCCTGCACTCTGGTCTCGAGGGCTCCAGCCACAAGGACAGGAGGCTCCTCGTCAAGGACCGTGCTGAGCGAATGCCACGGTCTGCCCTCAAGGGCACCTGCAGAAGTGAAGCCTCAGCAAGGCCAGTGGTCACCAAGTCCTGTGGTCTGGCCACGAGGTCACCAGCAGGAGTAACGCCTCGGGAAAGCTCCGGGTCAGCAGGGAACGAGGGCACTGTGCTCTGTCCCGTCGTGTGCACCGAGCACTGTGGTGTGGCCACCTCGCTGCCAACACCCTATGTCACTGCGTGTCACAAAGGTCCCATTCCATGGAACGGTGACCATGCTGCACCGTGTCACAAAGGGCCCTTGCACACCCTGCCACCTGCCCTGGGACCATTCCTAGCTCCCCCCAAAGTGGCCCAGGTTGGAAGGAATGCCTTGGCCCAAGCGTGTCAGACAGCCCGACAGGATCTTTAGGAACGGCTCAAACCATAAGCAAAGGCTGCCCTGCCCGGCAGGCTCAGGGCAGCAGGAGCCCCCGTGGCTGCTGACCCAGCCGTGGCGGGAAGGGCACGGGGCCTTCCACAGCAGCTGGCACGGCCTCCTCGGGACACGTCCCGCATGGTGGCCACGCTAAGCGCGGCCGTGTGACAGAGACAGGGAACGTGTGAGCCAGGGCACAAATGCTGCTCTGAGCCCTGGGACACAGGGAGCACTGACATCAGCAGGTGTGGCAGAGTCCCCGCCAAAGCAGAGTCCCCCCCGAGCCCTGGCAGTGCTGGTGCCCATCTCCTGGCCCAGAGACCTGTGCCTCGAGAGGGTTTCTCTGCCAGAGGGCAGCCAAAGCCGACGTGCACTGGGGCCTGTGCTCCATCCTACTGGGGCTCTTGGTAGAAGCAGCTGGAGCAACTGGTGGCAACACTTGGTACGTGTCAGATGATGTTGCTGCTTCCTGGATTGATCTTTTCAAGGAAGGGATTAGCAGTAGCACAGAAAGACCAGCAGCTACTGAATTTCACAGGACAAAGAGACTCCAGCAAAACACTGTCATGTCTCCTTGTGCTTTTCTGTCTTTCTTACACTCGGAAAGAAAAAGAATTGGCCCAGCCTCTGCTATTCAACGCTCCACTTGCTGTGTGTCTTCCTGTGGCAGCTCACGTGCAAACACAACTGGCTGCCTGCTGAGCAGGGCAATGGACGGCCACAAACAGGGAGGTCCCCGATGAACATCAAGGCAAACACCTGGGGAAGTGCAGAGGATAGGGATAACTCTGGGAGGAGAAGCTGTTCTGTGTCTCTGATGATGCTGCCAGCCCCCTGAAGGAGCGGCCAAGACAAGTGCTGGAAGCAGCCGTGTCCTGCTCTTTTCTGCTGTCAGATGCACACGGGACAGACTTGTTGCCCACAGGTCCGCCAGACTTGATCCAGGAACAATGGAAGCCCATGCATTGGTGGAAGGGAATGGGCTCCAGCAAGAGCAAAGCAGGATCTTCCAGCAGCAAAGCCTGAGCTTGTGAAGCGAGCCATGTCCTCAGCAGACACCAAAGTGCTTCCCTCCAGCCCTGAATGGCGGCCACAAGTGCCTGCCTTCCTTCAGCGCCTGCTGCTGCTTCCTTGGTTCCAAGCCAGTCCAGGATTTAGGTTGGAAGCTCATGCACGTGTTTTTTAAGGCGCTTGCACGGAGGAGAGGGACGGCAGGTGCAGCGCAGGGCTCGTGCTGCCTCTCACGATGGCATCAATGCCGCTGCCTTGGGACGCCTGCCAGTGGAAGGCGAGTCTGCCCTCGAGCACGGTCACTGTAGTCAGTCAGGGGCACAGGCTGCAGCTGCAGCTGCCAAGCATTGCTGTGAGGCTGGCAAGCCAAGAGAAAGCCATTGTGGCCGAGTGTGCTGAAGCCTTTTGCTAAATCACACGCAATAGTGCCCACAAGTATGGCCCCTTTGGAATGGTGCCTGGTACAGACGCCTCCTGGAGCAGGTGCCGGCATTCGGGGTGCTGCTGTTCTTGTGCACGCTCTGGTGCTGCTTCTGTGGCATCCAGAGCCGCTTTGGCAGCAGCGACTCAGCAGCCCTGCTCGAGGAGACATCGCCGCCCTGGCCACGGAGGCAGAAGCTCTGCGGGCCCAGAGCTCTGTGTCAGGAGGGCCTCATCCTCAGTACCATGGCCTGGGCAGCCGCGGGGACCCGGACTGGCCGCAGCCCTGCTGTGCCCACTGCCCTGGCGGCACCCAGTGACCGTGCCCCGGCAGGGGCCCCTTGCCCTCCTTGTCCCCAGCCAGCCCAGTCTGGGCACCTCGGGCGGGTCCCCACCCTCCTGCTGAGGCCCAGCCTCCAGGGCTTCTGCCCCAGGCGTGGGAGCCTCTCTGGGCAAGCACCAGAGCAGCCGGCTGGCAGGAACAAGGCTGACATCCCATTCCCCCGGGCTTCCCACCAGCCCGGCCCCTCAGGGGCCTCCTGTTCCCTTGGAGCCTCCTGCCACCCACTCCCTCCCACAAAGCCCTCGTGCCTTCCCAGCGCCTTGTCCCGTCAGGGCCTCTGCAGCACCTCATCCCTTTATGGCCTCCCACCGCCCCGTCGTCCCCTCAGGGTCTCCCCCAGCCCGGCCAAGCTGCCCGGCAGCGGCGCAGCCCCGAGGGAGCTCCAGAGGAGCCGCATCGAGAGGCACCTCAGAGGCCTCAGCAATGCAGCCAGCAGCACACGGGCTGGAGGACACAGATGGCCCTTCCTGGCTGGCCAGGAGGCCTTGTGGCCATCTCCAGGCACCAGGCCGGCAGGAATCCCTGCAGCTCCGGCCCCTGCCCAGCCGCTCTGTCGCCAGCACAAAGGCTTCAGCAGAACCAACAAAGGCCAAGGGGCTTCTGGCCATTTTCCCTTCCTCACTGCACACCTGGGCAGCTCGCATGGCACAAGGACCCGTTTTCCCCTCTTCCCCTGTGCTATGCACTGGGCACCAAAGAGAGCTCCTGGGAGTCTAGGCATTTAAAGGTATTTTATATTTATATCATAAAGAACAAGTAAAAAGGAGGAATAAAACAATCTTAAAAAAAATTAAAATTCCCCCCGGCTCAGAAGGCCCCAGCAGACAGCAAGCCTCTCCAATCAGCTCTCCTCAGAGCTCCAGCAGCACAGCCAGCTGTGGCCCCAGAGACAAGGCCGATTCTTGCGGGCCCTGCGAAGCTGGTCTTGCAGCTTCTGCAAGACGGAGCCCGGAGCTCTCTCCACAGCCCGGAGGACAAAGGCTGTTTCGAGAGCCAGGCTTCTGGTGGCAGGGCTGCTGTCGTCTGCCTTGTCTTCAAGGGCTGCGAGAGAGAGGAACAGAGCCACGGTCAGATCCCGGATCTTTGGGGAGCCGAGGAGACCGCCGAGGCAGGGCCATGCCAAGCCGGCTCTGGCCATGGCCAGGAGGGAGCAAGGGGATCAGCGCGAAGCTACCGGACACTATTGGCCCACGTGGGCCTGAAATGGGAGCGTGTGCTCTGGCCACGGCAGCCCTGCTGCGCACAGGGAGCAGAGCCCTGGGCAGCGGGGCAGGGATTGCGACTGCCCCCGGCAGCCAGGGCTGGCAGCCCTCTGGCCTCACTCACCCTGACAGATGTGCTGGAGCTGTCGCTTGTGGCCCCTGAGGTGCCGCCCGGCCATCCCTGAGAAGACAGAGCCTGTCAGGGCGCCAGCGGCACAGCTCCCTGCCAGCCCAGCGGCGCTGCCAGCCCTGTGGGCACACGGCCTCCTGGCCCCGGCAGGGCTCGGGCCGGGCCTTTGCCGCACGCTGCCGCCCAAGGGCCCGGCTGCGAGAGGGCGGCAGCAGCGCCGAGGGCAGGCGGGGCTCCACGGCGCCGGGCACGGACGGCGCTGCCGGGGCAGCAGCCGGGGCCGGGGCCGAGCTGCGGCGGGCCGGGGAGGGGAAGGGCAGCCCAGGCTGGTGGCTCACCGATGAACCTGATGGCCGCCTGTCGCAGGGACTCCTGTGGGCTCTCCAGGTACTGCAGGGCGTGGCGCACGTGCTCGGCCGCCCGGCTCCTGTCCTCTGCCAGCTGGAAAGGGCGGCAGGAGGGTGCACTTGGTGCAGGCTCAGCCCCTTGGCCGGGCGCTCCGTGCCGCCAGCACGGGGCTCCCGTGCCCGCAGAGCCCTGCCAGGCGGGCGGCAGCCGCTGGCGCCGGGCTCTGACGGGGGCAGCGGCGCGGCTGCTGCCCGGGGAGCCGCGGTGCCGCCCCTCAGCCCGGCTGGGCCCGGGCTCCATCGGCACCCGGCTCGGGACAACAGGAGCCTGGAGCAGAGCCCGCGCAGCCCAGGGAAGGCAGCGGCGTGTGGGGCGCAGGCTGGCGACCCTGGCTGCAGCACTGGGCAGGGGCGCAGCTGCCAGCCGCACTCACTGAGCAGCGCGGCCAGGGGGCTTCTCCCGGCTGAGGCTGGGGCTTGCAGGCCGTCCTTACCAGGGCCTCGCCGAACCTCCAGGTCTGATCCAGCCGCAGCATGTGTTGGAGATCCTTCCTGCGCAGGAATGTGGCTGAACAATGCAGCGTTTCCCGGGAGGCCTGGAGAGCAGCAGAGACCCAGAAATGGCACCACAGCCCAGGGCACAGGAGCCGCACAGGTCCCTGTACCAAGGCCAGGAAGAGGCTGCAGTCCATGAGGCGCCAGAGCAGGAGGCAGCCGAGCCCCCGCCAGGGGGCCAGGGGCAGCCGCTGAGTCCTCACCTCTGCCACGCGCTGGTTCTCATCATGGCAGTGGAAGGAGAGTGGGAGCAGGCTCTGGCGCACGTGTGACTTCAGGGCCTTTTTGTCTCCTTCCGGTAAAAAATACAGCATCTCTCGGAAGATGAACATGGAGCACAACTGCACCTGGCTGTCATCCTGTATGAAAGAAAGGGAGACCTCGGCATCGGCTGCTTCACGCCCACCTGGGCACAGGCCTGAAAATGCACGGGGCACAAAGTTTGCAGGCAGCAGCCAGTGGCCGTGGCTGGGGGTGCAGAGCCTTACGTTGTCAAAGAGCGGCAGGAGCGCCCCAGCCAGCTGCAGGGCGAGTGGGCTGGCTATTGGGCCACCATTGCACAGGAACAAACTGCTGAGGAGAACCATGGTCATCCTAAGCATGTCGCTGTCATTTTCCTGCAGGAGCTCCACCAGCCTTTTGTGCAGGCTCCACATTCTTCCGGCCTGCGTGGAACACGAGTGTGTGAAACGCCATCCTGCTGCCACAGGGCCCAGAGGCCAAAGGGCTGTGTGCCAAAGCACTCGGGCAGCTGGAGCGGGAGGCAGGAGAGCTGGGAGCAGCTGCCTCAGTGCTGGAAGGGCAGCCAAGGCCAAGCGACTGCCTTGCCCAGCCCCACGCTGGCAGCATGGCTTCAGCCGCTGCCCGCTTCTCACCGAGACGCTGGTTCTGAGCACCAGGAGGCCTCTGAGCGCCAAGCGACGCATCTCCGTGCACTCGCTCTGCAGGTTCTTGCACATGAGCTCCAGGACGCTGTCGCGGCATTCACTCAAGTCCAGGCAGTCCAGGATCTGAAGGGCACAAGGCCGGTGACGGGGGAGCCGCACAGGGCCGGGCCCAGGCAGCAGCACAGGGCGCGGGCACCGTCCCGGGCAGCTGCGGCCACGAGAGGGCAGAGAGCCGGGAGGCAGCTCAGCCAGGCAGCGCCGGCCTTCAGGCTCACCTCCACAAGGAAGGCCATGGCGGCCAAATCCCTGCATGGCATGTCTTTGCTGAGCAGCCCCAGCAGGTGGAATGCAATCGCAGAACACAAGGCTTGGGATGCGTGGTGCAGTTCTCTGATAGGAGGAAATAGGAAGCAAAACACTGAGGCAGCAGGGGTAAACCTTTGCCAGGACTGACTGACAGAGGTCTGGCCTTTCTCCAGCACCCTACAAGGGGGAGCTGGGCCCTGTGGGAGGTGGCTGCTCTTGGGCAGGCTCCTCTCCCAGCCTTTTGCAGTCTCCTTGGCCGTCCCTCGGTGACAAGGCCTTGTGGCCCACAACCACAGGGACTCTGTGGGGCACCCCGGGCGCATGGCACAAATGCCGGGGGCAGCTGGGGAGCAGGGAGTCTCACCTGGCCAGCACGCCCACAGCAAGGTGGTGGGTGTCTGCACAGAGCAGCGTGTCCCAGCCATGTTTGTCTTCCATTGCCACCACCACATTGTCATAGTGCAGTCGGCAGAGCAGGGCCTTCAGGGTCTGCTCTGCAAAGCTGTGTGCAGAGCAAAGCCCAGGTCACCCTTGAGAGCACTGGCACCTGCGCTGGGCACGTGGCAGGGGCAGGAGGACTTGCATGGAGCACCTGTTGGGGTCGGTGGCAAGGCCGTGTTGCTGCTGGCATCCCTTCCAGAAGGTATCGGCGGCCTCTGGCATATCCAAGGTGCTGAAGAGCACTTGGAAGAGCAGGTGCACAAAGAGGCGGGGGAAATGCACGGTCACCACATGTGGGACACAGGGCATCTGGAGGATCTTCCACATCACCACAGTTGCCTGCAGAGGACAGAGCAGCTCGAGCTCAGTGCCGAGGTGTCCGTGTTGCTGGGCCCGAGCGTGGAAGGGAGAGGCCAGCAGAGATACAGGAGGAGCACCGGGCCTGGTGGCTCTGAAGCTGCCCCTAGACCAGGTTTCAGCCCAGCAGGGACAGGCAGCGAGACACCGTGGTGGAGGGAGGCTGGAGAGCTGATGGAGAGGTGAGCTTGGGGTGAGCAAAGGCCAGTTGCAGAAACTCACAGCCAGGGCAAGGACAGCCGTGTGGTCCCCATCGGAGGTGCACGTGCTGTGCTCTGGCCAGCTGGCCAGCACGTCAAGGAGTATGAGCATGGCCGGCTCTGCAGTCCTGCACGAGCACATGATGGTCTTCCACATGGTGGCAGCAGCTCTGTGGGGTCAGAGCTCTGTCTCAGGGGGATCTGGGACACAGCACTGTGGCCTGGGCCGCAGCGGGGCGCTGAGCTGGCTGCCAGCCCTGCCTCTGCCCCCAGTCCCTCAGCACTCAGGCAGCCCAGCCCTGTGGGGACCGGCCCCAGAGGAGCCGGGAGGGAGCACGGCAGCACGCTGGGGGCTGACATGCCAGGGCGGGCAAAGGGAGGAGCCACAGGGCCCTGGAATTCCCTGTGTGTCAGACTGCTGGGACAGGCTGTACAGGGTGATGGGCTGCTGAGGCCTGAGCCTTGTGGGCACGTGGGCCCCGTACCTGTCACATGATGGGGCCACACGCAGGAGAGCCATCACCACATCAGCGGGCTGTGCCTCTGTCAGATCCAGCAGGGGCCTGTACAGGTTGTACTCAGGAAATTCATTGGCCGCGAGCCACAGGTGGATGTACCTGACCATGGCGGGCAGCTGGGGAAGGCAGGGGAGACTTGGAAAGCTGCCAGAGGGAGTCATGTGCCCAGCTGGCCCAGCAAAGTACTTCCCTTGCCACCACACTGCCATGGCCTCAAGGCTTCCAGTGAGCAGCCGGCGTGGCTGGGGAGGCCAAGCAATTGCTGGGAGGATGGAAGCCAGGCCACAGGCTGCTTACTTGCTTGGGACTGGAAGGACCCTCCTCCACAAGCATATCCAGCAGGGCAGCACTGGTCTTGGTTTTCAAGATGGGAGGGTACGCTCCGAGAACGGCGCCCATGCCGCCGGTCTCTTCCTCGCGAATCCTCTTCATGAACTGGCCAACCATCTGTAGCAGAAGGCCAAGAAGCCAGGGATGTTGCATGGAGTGCTCCAAGCACGGTGCTGGGCTGAGCAGTGACAACAGGCCCAGCCCGGCTGGGGATGGCTGCAGGTACCTGCGCTGTCCTGCGGAAGAGGCCACGGGTGCGTTGCTGCTCTTGCGTGCGCTGCATGGCTGCACCTGGCAAAGAGCGAGCGCAGCCCGAGCTGAGGGGCTGCGGGAGGGGCCGCAGAACACAAGGCCAGCCCTGCGCTGCCCAGGCAGGGACAGCCCCGCCACGCCCCAGGGCATGGAGCACGGCTGTGGGGTGTCTGCGCCGGCCCCTGCTCTGTCCTGTCCATGGGCATGTCCCCAGGGCAGGGGATGGGATGGGACGGGTTGGGACGGGACGGGACGGGACGGGATGGGATGGGATGGGATGGGATGGGGCCAAGCTGGCTTCAGGCACCAGCCCTGTGACCCGGCTCTGCCACTCACCCTTCTGTGGTAGCTGGAACTGCTCCACCTCTTCAGGCTGCTGTGCTGGAGCAGTTCCAGGGCCTTCTTTCTCCTCCTTTTCCCAGGCCATCTTGGGCATGCTCACAGGTCTGTGCTCTGTGTCACTGCCTGGATTCATGGCTACTTGCAGGATAAGATGGCTGGGAAAAGGTCGGAGTCAGCAAGTGCTGCAGTGGTGCCTTGAAGGCACCTGCAGGAGCGAAGTCTTGGCAGGACTACAGGACAGCAGGTCCTGCACTCTGGTCTCGAGGGCTCCAGCCACAAGGACGGGAGACTCCTCGTCAAGGAGCGTGCTGAGCGAATGCCACGGTCTGCCCTCAAGGGCACCTGCAGAAGTGAAGCCTCAGCAAGGCCAGTGGTCACCAAGTCCTGTGGTCTGGCCACGAGGTCACCAGCAGGAGTAACACCTCGGGAAAGCTCCGGGTCAGCAGGGAACGAGGGCACTGTGCTCTGTCCCGTCGTGTGCACCGAGCACTGTGGTGTGGCCACCTCGCTGCCAACACCCTATGTCACTGCGTGTCACAAAGGTCCCATTCCATGGAACGGTGACCATGCTGCACCGTGTCACAAAGGGCCCTTGCACACCCTGCCACCTGCCCTGGGACCATTCCTAGCTCCCCCCAAAGTGGCCCAGGTTGGGAGGAATGCCTTGGCCCAAGCGTGTCAGACAGCCTGACAGGATCTTTAGGAATGGCTCAAACCATAAGCAAAGGCTGCCCTGCCCGGCAGGCTCAGGGCAGCAGGAGCCCCCGTGGCTGCTGACCCAGCCGTGGCGGGAAGGGCGCGGGGCCTTCCACAGCAGCTGGCACGGCCTCCTCGGGACACGTCCCGCATGGTGGCCACGCTAAGCGCGGCCGTGTGACAGAGACAGGGAACGTGTGAGCCAGGGCACAAATGCTGCTCTGAGCCCCCAGGGAGCACTGACATCATCAGGTGTGGCAGAGTCCCCACCAAAGCAGAGTCCCCCCCGAGCCCTGGCAGTGCTGGTGCCCATCTCCTGGCCCAGAGACCTGTGCCTCGAGAGGGTTTCTCTGCCAGAGGGCAGCCAAAGCCGACGTGCACTGGGGCCTGTGCTCCATCCTACAGGGGCTCTTGGTAGAAGCACCTGGAGCAACTAGTGGCAACACTTGGTACGTGTCAGATGATGTTGCTGCTTCCTGGAATGATCTTTGCAAGGAAGGGATTAGCAGTAGCACAGAAAGACCAGCAGCTACTGAATTTCACAGGACAAAGAGACTCCAGCAAAACACTGTCATGTCTCCTTGTGCTTTTCTGTCTTTCTTACATTCGGAAAGAAAAAGAATTGGCCCAGCCTCTGCTATTCAACGCTCCACTTGCTGTGTGTCTTCCTGTGTCAGCTCACGTGCAAACACAACTGGCTGCCTGCTGAGCAGGGCAATGGACGGCCACAAACAGGGAGGTCCCCGGTGAACATCAAGGCAGACACCTGGGGAAGTGCAGAGGATAGGGATAACTCTGGGAGGAGAAGCTGTTCTGTGTCTCTGATGATGCTGCCAGCCCCCTGAAGGAGCGGCCAAGACAAGTGCTGGAAGCAGCCATGTCCTGCTCTTTTCTGCTGTCAGATGCACACGGGACAGACTTGTTGCCCACAGGTCCGCCAGACTTGATCCAGGAACAATGGAAGCCCATGCATTGGTGGAAGGGAATGGGCTCCAGCAAGAGCAAAGCAGGATCTTCCAGCAGCAAAGCCTGAGCTTGTGAAGCGAGCCATGTCCTCAGCAGACACCAAAGTGCTTCCCTCCAGCCCTGAATGGCGGCCACAAGTGTCTGCCTTCCTTCAGCGCCTGCTGCTGCTTCCTTGGTTCCAAGCCAGTCCAGTATTTAGGTTGGAAGCTCATTCACATGTTTTTTAAGGCGCTTGCACGGAGGAGAGGGACGGCAGGTGCAGCACAGGGCTCGTGCTGCCTCTCACGATGGCATCAATGCCGCTGCTTTGGGACGCCTGCCAGTGGAAGTCGAGTCTGCCCTCGAGCATGGTCACTGTAGTTAGTCAGGGGCACAGGCTGCAGCTGCAGCTGCCAAGCATTGCTGTGAGGCTGGCAAGCCAAGAGAAAGCCATAGTGGCCGAGTGTGCTGAAGCCTTTTGCTAAATCACACGCAATAGTGCCCACAATATGGCCCCTTTGGAATGGTGCCTGGTGCAGACGCCTCCTGGAGCAGGTGCCGGCGTTCGGGGTGCTGCTGTTCTTGTGCACGCTCTGGTGCTGCTTCTGTGGCATCCAGAGCCGCTTTGGCAGCAGCGACTCAGCAGCCCTGCTCGAGGAGACATCGCCGCCCTGGCCACGGAGGCAGAAGCTCTGCGGGCCCAGAGCTCTGTGTCAGGAGGGCCTCATCCTCAGCCCCATAGCCTGGGCAGCCGCGGGGACCCGGACTGGCCGCAGCCCTGCTGTGCCCACTGCCCTGGCGGCACCCAGTGACCGTGCCCCCGGCAGGGGCCCCTTGCCCTCCTTGTCCCCAGCCAGCCCAGTCTGGGCACCTCGGGCGGGTCCCCACCCTCCTGGGCCTCAGCAAGGGAACAGGAGGCTCCAAGGGAACAGGAGGCCCCAGGCGTGGGAGCCTCTCTGGCGAAGCACCAGAGCAGCCGGCTGGCAGGAACAAGGCTGACATCCCATTCCCCAGGGCTTCCCACCAGCCCGGGGCCTCCTGTTCCCTCGGAGCCTCCTGCCACCCACTCCCTCCCACAAAGCCCTCGTGCCTTCCCAGCGCCTTGTCCCGTCAGGGCCTCTGCAGCACCTCATCCCTTTATGGCCTCCCACCGCCCCGTCGTCCCCTCAGGGTCTCCCCCAGCCCGGCCAAGCTGCCCGGCAGCGGTGCAGCCCCGAGGGAGCTCCAGAGGAGCCGCATCGAGAGGCACCTCAGAGGCCTCAGCAATGCAGCCAGCAGCACATGGGCAGGAGGACACAGATGGCCCTTCCTGGCTGGCCAGGAGGCCTTGTGGCCATCTCCAGGCACCAGGCCGGCAGGAATCCCTGCAGCTCCAGCCCCTGCCCAGCCGCTCTGTCGCCAGCACAAAGGCTTCAGCAGAACCAACAAAGGCCAAGGGGCTTCTGGCCATTTTCCCTTCCCCACTGCACACCTGGGCAGCTCGCATGGCACAAGGACCCGTTTTCCCCTCTTCCCCTGTGCTATGCACTGGGCACCAAAGAGAGCTCCTGGGAGCCTGGGTGTTAGAACACATTCGATATTTATATTCTAAAGAACAACATAAAAGCAAGAATAAAACAATCGAAAAGAAAAGAAAAGAAAAGAAAAGAAAAGAAAAGAAAAGAAAAGAAAAGAAAAGAAAAGAAAAGAAAAGAAAGAAAAGAAAAGATGTGCTGGAGCTGGCGCTTGTGGCCCCTGAGGTGCCGCTCAATAATATAAACTACAATATAACATAAACTACAATAACATAACTATACATCATTAATCTTTTCTTAATATTCACACAATAGTTATCCCTGAATTGCCAGAGCCAATCATCTCATTATCCATCTATACAAAACCAGAGGCCTCAGTGCCAGTGCCCAACATCCCCAGCTAGGGAGAGGGAGTACACCCCATGAGTTGACCTGTGGCCCTTCCTGTATGGCCAGGGAGAGGCCAGGGAAAATTGTGTCTTTTGGGCTGTGTGAGAGCCATAGAAATACGAGGCTTTTGTTGACATTGGTGCACGGTGTACTCCAATCCCATCAGGACATGTGAGGGCAGAACCCGTTTCTATTGCTGGGGTGATGGGGGATCGTAGTGAAGCGACACGCGGAATAAATAGACTCCACACCCTGATGTAGTTATGAAGTGGGTTTGTATTGTCAGTGCCTGGCACAAGCACAACAGCTCTCGTGAAAACTTGTGCCCTGAGCCATATCTCTATTTACAAAAGTGTTATAGATTACATTGCACAACCTTTACATGCATATTCAACCCCTGGCCCCGCCTCTCCTTGCCTCACATGGTAATTAGATCCGTGCTCTTCTGAGCATGCGTTGTTCACGGTGGTGGTTGCACAGGGGTCTTTGGGTGGTCTCTGAGGCTGAAGGCTGTCATCTTCCTCAGGACTGAACTTTTGAACTTTTGTCCTTTGCGTGTGTGCTTTGATCCCTTGGTGCTTATCTGAGTACGTCTGTTGATTTGGATCAGCCTGGAGACAGAGGAGCCCCTTTATTTAGGTTTCTTGCATTCCTCGGTCTTCTCCTGGTATTGTTCTTTATGCAAGAAGTTTCAGAAAATTGCATTTTCCTATGCCCTTTGTACCATGGCAGTGGTTTCTAAACTAAAAGGTTAAAATTCAATGCACAAGTCTACAAGCTAAAACTTAAATGCTTAATTCAAATTGCTAATTTAAGAAGCTCTAAAACCTCCATTTGACCTGCTGAAAGCTGAGGTGAGTTAGACTGGGAAGGAGTGGAAGAAACATCCTCTTGTGATTGACCCAGAGGCCCCGTGTATTCTGGGCATAGATTTCCTCTGGTGTGGTTATTTCAAAGACACAAAAGGACTCAGGTGAGCTTTTGGAACAGCAGCTGTGGAGGCAGAGGGCGTTAGGCAAATGAAAGTTCTTGCCTGGGCAGTCTGAAAATCCTTCTGCTGTTGGACTCTTGAAGGCAGGAGAGCAACAAGTACCAATTACCACCTCAGAGGTCCATCACCGGCAATATCAGACAAATTGAGATGCCATGATCCACATCCACAAAATGATGCAAGAGCTGGAGAGCCAAGGGGTGGTCAGCAATGCCCACTCACCCTTCAACAGCCCCACTTGGCCTGTGAATAAGTCTGATGGAGAATGGAGATTGACTGAGGACAATTGTGCCTTGAATGAAGTGACTCCACTGCTGAGCGCTGCTGGGCCGGACATGCTGGAGCTCCAGTGCGAGCTGGAGTCCAAGGCAGCAAAGTGGTGTGCCACTACTGACATTGCCAATGCATTTTTCTCCATTCCTCTGGCAGCTGAATGCAGGCCTCAGTTGGCCTTCTCCTGGAGGGTCGTGCAGTACGCCTGGAACCGACTGCCCCAGGGGTGGAAGCACAGCCCCACCATCTGCCATGGGCTGATCCAGGCTGCACTGGAAAAGGGTGAGGCTCCAGAACGTCTGCAGTACATTGCTGGCATCATTGTGTGGGGGAACTCAGAAATGGAAGTATTTGAGAAAGGAGAAAACATCATCCAGATTCTGCTGGAAGCCGGTTTCTCCATCAAAAAGAGCAAAGTCAAGAGACCTGTCCAAGAGGTCCAGTGCCTGGGAGTAAAGTGACAGGACAGACGATGCCAGATACCCCTGAGGTAATCAACAAGATCACAGCAATGTCTCCACTGACCAACAAGAAGAAAACACTGACACACGGATGGTAGACAATGCTCTGTGGAGGCCTTTCCTGGCTGCAAAGGTAGAAAAAGGCCAATTGGCAGCAACAGGGAAAAGCAACCTGGGCTGCAGAAGAACAGCAAGACATTGCCACTCGGGTAGAGAAGCTACCTGTGAAAGTCTGTCATGTGGGTGCCCACGTACCCAAGAGTTGAGCTAATGAGGAGCACTGAAAGAATGAAGAGGTGGATCAGGCTGCAAAAATCGAGGTGTTACAGATAGGTTTGGATTGGCAACACAAGGGACAGTTGTTCACAGCTCCATGGGCCCATGGTGCCTCAGGCCATCAGGGCTGAGATGCCACCTCTAGGTGGGCACAGGAGCCAGGGCTGGATGTAACCATGGGCAGCATCTCCCAGGTTATCCATGATTGTGAGACAGGAGCTGCCATCAAGCAAGCTAAGCGGGTGAAGCCCCTGTGGTTTGGGGGCCATGGTTCAAACAGAAGTATGGCGAGGCCGGGCAGATTGACTACATCACGCTGCCTCAAACCCGCCAAGGCAAGTGCCACATGCTCCCAATGGTAGAAGCCAGCACTGGATGGTTGGAGACCTACCCTGTGCCTCGTGGCACTGCCCAGAACACCATGCTGGGCCTTGAAAAGCCGGTCCTTTGGAGACATGGAACGTGCAGGAGAATTGAGTCCAACAAAGGGACTCATCTCAAGGACAGCCTTACCAACACCTGGGCTAGAGAACCTGGCATTGAGTGAGTAAATCACATTCCCTACTGTGCACCAGCGGCCAGGAAAGGTCAGCAGTGCAATGAACTCTTCAGAAACACATTGAAGGCAATGGGGGTCTGGGACCCTCAAGCAGTGGGAGCTGCATTTAGCAAAGGCTGCATGGTTAGTTAATAGCAGAGATTCCACCAACCAAGCTGGCCATGGCCAGCGCAAACCCCTGTGCACAGCAGGTGGAGACAAAGTTCTGGTGGTGCACATGAGAGGTGTGCTAGGAAAGACTGTTGGGATTCATTCTGCCTCGAGCAAAGACAAATCCATCTGTGGGGTTGTCTTTGCTCAGGGACTGGATTGGACTTGCTGGGTGATGCAGAAAGATGGATAAACACAATGGATATCTCAGGGGACCTTATTTTTGGGGTGAATTGCCCAAGACACTGTGTCTGTATCCATATCTGCATCTATGAATGTATGTATATAATTAGGAGAATATATGTTTGTATATAGTTTAAAAATCAAAGTTTGATGTAACATGTTGGTATCGGAAAAATTCAGGGTGGAAAATGTTGCGTGTTTGGGGTGGTTTTTTTCTGAATTTTCTCTAATTTTTTACCTGAAAAGGGGTATGTGGCGAGGAGAGGACAGTTGATGCCTGTGGGGAATGAATTGCCTGTGGGGCAAGTGAGATGAAAAAGAAGTGGCCAATGACTCTCCCATTCCACTGGAAACTTCCAGAGAGGGAGGGCACGGTTGGGCACTGGCTTGCTGAGGGAGGAGCCAGCTGGCCATGCTAGGAGCAGGGCACTTTGGGCAGCTTTTAGTGCTGGACCCGGCGCTGCTTCAGGATTCTCCTTGCCATCCATAGGTGAGCCCATTGCTTGCTGCAGCTGCTGGCTGACGGGGACTTTTCCACACTCGCCATCACCAAGGAAGATCCTCCCCATCTGCGTGGGTGCTTGAGGGGAAACGGGACCCCCCCACCTATTCTCTCTCTCTCTGGAGAGAGGGAGCCCCAGGGGCTGCTTGACGGGAAGCAGAGCAGAGCTGGCATCGCCAGGCTACTGCAGGAGCCAGGTGAGAAGCTGGGAAAAGCAGAGCCCCAGCTTCCCTGTGTCCCGAGGCTGCCGTTAACCCCTGGGCTGGCTCAGGGCTCGCAGCCGTGGGCCCTGAAGCCGCCTGGGCCGCCAGCGCCCCCTGGAGCCAGGGCAGAGTCACTGCAGCCCCTCTGCCTCGCCTCGGCTCACAGCGCCCTCTGCCGGGGGCGCTCAGAACTGCAGCAAAGGCAGAACTGCTCAGCGGGTGGGAAGAGTCTGGCATTGCTCTGGGGGCGCTGCTGCTTGGTCTCTCTTCTTCACCTATACATATATATATATATGTATATTCGAGTAAAGAATGGATATTTCTCTTCCCATATCTTTGCCCGGAAGCCCTGTAATTTTAAGTAATAATGATTTGGAGGGAGGGGGCTATCTCTCCATTCCAGGAAGATTCCCAGCTTCCTTGGAAGACATCTGTCTTTTCAACCAGGACAATCCGCTATCATTAATGGAGGAATTGACCCAGGAGGTAGAGGAACTCACAGATATATGCAACTTCAGCCCTTGCCTAGGAATTGTTCCTGATCTTCACAAAACAGGGTTTGAAGAATAGTCTTGGAATGATCTCTACAGCCCAGCTTTTACCTCCCTCAGAGTGCTCCTTCCCACAGTATGTCACACCAGTCTGGCACAGTTTCCGTGCAGGTGACAACCACTGCCACCAACAACAGGACCACTTTACCCACCACCAGTGAGAGGGAGTGTGGATTATTCCATTTTTCCCACATAAGATACGGAGCAGAAATTTCTGTTGTAAATCCTGCCAATTATTCCTGAATTTATACATACAAGCAAAGATGCCTTGTACAGACTCTACCTTCTTGGACCCCTGGTGATCAGTGGCACAGAGTCTAGCGGTGGACCCTGGAAGGACAATGCTGAGCCCAGTCCTTCCTGACACCTTTGTTAGGAAACTGGGTGAGGGGGCCAGGCTGTGCCCTCCCACAAACCAGGAGCAGTGGCTGATCTGACAGAGAGAAGTGCTGCCATGCAGAAGGACAGTTCAACAAGGGGGACAGTTCAATGACAAGTGCTGAGTCCTGTCATTGGCAAGGAACAACCACAGGCAGAGGTGACTGCTGGGGGCCACCCAGTTGGAAAACTGAAGTGTGGCAGGGTTCTGCTGGACACCAGGATGCCCATGGGGCAGCAATGTGCTCCTGCAGCAATGCAGAACAGCGTCCTGGGCTGCACTGGGAGCTGTGTCACAGCTGGCAGAGGGAGGGGATCCTTTCCCTCTGCTCCACAGCAGTGAGGCCAGCCCTGGAGTGCTGGGCCCAGAGCTGGGCTGCCCAGGACGGGACACAGGGACAGACTGGACAGAGTCCAGCACAGGGCCATGAAGCTGATGGAGGGACTGCAGCGTCTCTGCCATCAGGAGAGGCTGAGAGAGCTGGCACTGCCCAGCCTGGAGCAGAGCAGGCTCAGGGCATCTCATGCCTGGGCATGAAAAGCCAGGGGGAGGCTGCAGAGGGGACAGGGCCAGGGACAGCCCCGGGGGCCTCGGGCACAAAGTGACCCCCACAGGAGGGGCCCTCCGAGCTCAGGAGACACTTCTGCACTGGGAGGGTGGCCGAGCACTGCCGCAGGTGCCCGGGGAGCTGGGGGAGTCTCCATCCCTGCAGAGACTCAAAAGCCACCTGGACACATCCTGGCAGCCGGCTCTGGCTGGCCCTGATGGAGCAGGGGCTGGGCAAGGTGACCTCCAGAGGCGCCTCCAGCCTCCCCAGCCTGAGATTCTGTGACTCTGAGAACAAACAGGCTGCAGCTTCCTAAGGACAAATGAAAAAGCTCCACACATGGCAGCTTTCTCCTGCCCTCACCAAAGTTGTTCATGGCACATGTCTCCCTTCTGCAGATTCCTGCCTGGAGTGAGGATGCTCCTCAAGTTCACACCTTGAGGCTGAGAGAAATGTTTGCCCTTGGTCATTGGTTTGGGTGAGTAGCATCAATTTTTAAGATTTGGTTTTTGCTGGCCTGATGGGTATTGCTTCAATGTTGCTTCAGATATACTGCACGATACTGGAAGTTAGAGGTCTCTGCACTGGGTAGTAAATAACTTTTATATAGATCTATTAGTTTAATTATGATCATAATAAACTCTTTATTTTTCTATAAACATCCTTAATCCTATGGAACAGAGTTGTAAAACGGTTCAGTTACACCTATCCTATCCTTTAAATATAAACTACTGACTAAGTCTAAAACTACATCTAGCTGCAGCCTGGCTCCTCTCTGAGACGTTCAGGAAGCAAGGAGGTCCCTTCTGCACCTTGTGTCTCCTGCCTGCTCCCTGCACGGCTCTCCAGGTGCTGCTGTCGCTCTTGGGCCAGCTGTGACTGCAGCAGGGACACCTGAAAGAGGCACAAGGCCTGGCTCAGACAAGCCCACGCTGGCAGGAGCACCTGCAGCCCCACGGTACCGGCTCTGGGGGCAGACACAGCCTCCAGCTCCAGCCCTCACCAACACTCTGCCCTTGGGCAAGGGGAAAGGAACAGGCTCCCAGACACACAACAGAGCTCAGAGCATCAACAAGTCCACTTCAAGGCTGCCAAACCCTTCCCACGTACATCCCTCAGCCACCACAGGTCTATTACAGAGACTTCCAACGGGATTTAGGAACCCAGCTCTGATTTCCAGAGCACACATTTGGGCCACTGACCCCTTTCTGTGCCTCAATATGGGGGCTGCTGCTCTTCTGAACTACTGGAGGACTCTTCTGTTTCAGACTTGGGGACAGGCAAGATGAAGTAGTCTGGAGGGAACACTCTCCTAAAAGTTCTGATTCTTCTCCTTTCAGGTTCCACCTGCACGTTGGATGGGAGAGAGGATCACAGAAACCTGTCAGCAAACATGGAGCAAAAGGACCTCTGGACATCAAGGCAAGGAGATCCCTGCTCTGAGACCCTGAGCTGCACCAGACCACACTGGGGGCACAAAGCTCTCGCTGGAGGCTGTGCAAGAGAGGCCAGTGTGGGTGTGCAGGGACACGGGGCCAGGGAGGGAGGCAGCGCAGTGAAGGTGCCCTTGTGAAAGCCATGGGCTGCCACAGGAGAGAGAACAAACAAAGGGCTGTGCCACAGCAGGGACAGGGAGAGGCAAGGGAACAAGCAGAGGTCTCCAAAGCACTGCCTGGCCTAAGGTGCCAAGTTCCAGAGGAGCCTGAGGCTCTGCAGAGGCAGCCAAAGCCCCATTTACCTGCTCACCACTTCTCCTGGGCCCGGAGGAAAATTCAGGCCTCTCCTTCTTCTCTATCTCTGCTGATGCAAGCGGTTTCTTAGATTCCTGGCTGGTCCTTGAGCCACCTAACAGCTGCTCCTCTTGTGCTCCAACAGCCTGCTGGGTGTTCAGAGAGGAGATGATTCCCATATTTTAAACACCACAGAAGATGTCCCTCAGAAATCTCCATCTCAGGAAGCATCCTCAAAGCACCAGCAGTGCAGCTGCTGTTCAGCCCTCTTGGTACAAAACTCAGCTGGCTTTAGCCCATTGCTCTGCTCACCTGCTCCATTCCTTCCCACACCCAATCCAAAGCCCCATGTGTTGTCTCCCCTTTTGTGGGCACAGGAGATGCAGCTCCCCATGCCCAGCATTTGTCTTGGAGCTGATTTGAACAGCAAGCTCCAGAGCAGGATCAGTCATTCCAGGGGTGCCAGGAAACAATCTGGCAGTCAATGGTCTCTGGCTGGAGCCAGGCAGACAGACAAGGCTCTTTACCCAAGCAGGCCTGCACTGAGAGGGATAGAGACCCACCTCTTCTTGGGAAACATCACTGGAATAATTCAGGTGTGTTGCAGTGGACTGAAGGTCAATGCCAGTGCCTGCCTGGATAGAAGTCTTTCCCTTCAGGAAGGACAAGCGTTTCTGCAGAGCTCCTCTGGCAATTTTACACTTGTCCAGTGCAGGACTCAGAGTGCTCCCTCTTTCTTCCTTCAAAGCAGCAGCCCCATGCTTCAACTCTTCCTGCTTGGTTTCCTTTTCACTGTCCAATTGCTGCATTCTTTCCTGCTGACTTTGCATGTTGACTGCATGGATTTCATTCTTCTTTTCCAGATATCTCATGTGCTGCTGGTAAAATTCCTGTTCATTCTGCCAAAACAGGAGAAGAAGTGTCACTCCTTCCCTCTCTCGCTTTGCTTTCATACCAGATCTGGACTCCTGCTGCAGGGGCTTTCCAGCTTCCCTTCTGCCCTTCCCTGACCTCCTGCAGCTCCACTCCAGTGCTCCTTTGGGGAGGAGCTGCCAGAACTGCAGCCAGGATTTCAAGTGCACGCTAAGCAGGATTCAGGCAGTGCCACGAGGATGTGCTCTCCATCAGGGAGGAAGGGAAGAGCAAACAGCCCCAGCCTTTCATTCCCTGCCCTTGGGCTGACAGCAGTGGTTTTCCACCTCTCCTGTGTAGAGTTTCCATGGCTCCATCCCCCAGAGCCCCACTGCCCTCTCTGGGAGCAGCAATGGCCAGATCAGTCTGTCATTCTCTGCTGCCACTCAGGACGAGTTCTCCCCTTGCAGGCACACGTCCTGCTGGGGATCAGCACTTGGCTCTCCCCTCTCCCCACTGGCTGCTCTCAGATAGCCAAGGCCAAACACCTTTCTGTTAACAGCAAACTTGGGACTCTGCCCTTCCTTCCAGATCCAGATGTTTAGAAATCTGAACATGGGATTGGAGAGCAGGAATTCCCCAAACCATGCAATGTCAATAGGGCCAGTGAGGACATTGAGAGCTAAAGGTTCTAGGGCACAGAAGCCCAGCATGGAGGAAAATCAACAGCCTCAGCATTAACTGGCTTTGCCATGACTACAACATCTTCTCCTCCTTATTCAGAAGAATGCAATTAGAAAAGTTAAACTGGAAAAAGGTAGCTCCTTAGAACTATGAACAAAAGGCCCCAACATAGCTAGGAAATGGTTCTTTGTGGCATCTGCCAATCTCACCAGCACATCCTTCCTTTCCTTCTCCATGTTTTCCAATTTCTTCTTCAGAGATGCCACCTCCTGACGAAGAGTCACAGCCTCTTCCTTCCTTTCAGTGGCCTCTTTCTCCAGGGCAGTTTCTCGAGAAATATGCTCGACTTCCTCCTTCCACCAATCTGCGGCAGGAAAGAGGAAAGGAGAAGGAGAAAGAGGCAAGCAAAGCAAAGGCAAACTGATGTGCATCCTGCAGAGACAACAGCACTATCTTCTCTACCTGCCTGTGTTTGCCAGGCTCTAAGCCCACAAAGGCTCCCAAGCTGACAGAAATGAAGGAAACTTCCAGGCAGAGAAAAAGGCAGAAATGAAAGGGGCAAGGTTCATAGGGATAGGAAAGTGTGTTTGCTCTTGGCCTTGTGCAGAGTGAGCAAGCCAAGAGAGACAAAGGAGAGGGGGTGCCTGTGCAGCCCTGCTCCAGAGAGGCCAATAGCCTGGAGACTCTGGCAGGGCTTGAGGTTTGGGGAGAATGGAGCAGAGGCATCCAGCTACAGCTTCTCTGCTGGTGAGACAGCATGGGGCAGAGAGTGGGAGAGGAGAAGCTGTACCTTGCTCATTTTCCTCCAACTCCTTCTGCAGATCCAGGTTGCGGGCTCTGAGGTTGTCTCTCTGAGCTTTTGTCTTCCTCAGCTCCAGCTCCACAGCCTTACACTGTATGGCCAAGGCAAGAGCTTTGTCATCAGAGCTCTGGAGCTTCACACGCAGCTCAGACACCTCAGCCTCCAGCACGTGGTCAGAGTCGCTCAAAGAGCGTTCTCCTGCTCGAGACTCCTCCAGCTCCTTCAGCAGCTGCATCTGTTGAGTTATCTGGGAAGCTTCCATCTGCAGCACTGCGTCCTGCAGGGCCTGGATCTGGAAGATGGATGCACACAGCCTCAGGGACAGGGCTGCTCCTGAGGCTGCAGAGTGGGCCGCAGGGAGAGCAACAAAGGAGAAATGATTTCAGGCAAAATGATGCCAAAACCAGAAGGCACAGAAGCAAGGATTGCAACGGAGACAAATGGAGAGAAAACAGGCAAAGGGAGGCAATGGGCATCCTTGGGCTGCAGCTCTGAACAGCGGCTGAACTGGCTGCGCTGGAAGTGCCCTGCCCAGCCTGCCACTGCCACCTCTGTGTCCCCACATTGCTCAGTGCCTGGCACAGGCACCAACTCTGTCTGGGACAACACTGCTAACAGAGGGACAGAGAAGCTCCAGACCAGTCTGCTGCTGCTTCTCCTCCCACATTTCCTGCTGGGACCCGGGAGAGGATGGGGGAAAACTTCTGCAGCAGACACCAGATCCAGCCTCAGCCTCAGGGTGCAGCAGCAGCCCCGGGCAGAGCACGGCAGCTGTGGATGCTGCTGGCAGGGGAAAGAGGTTGGGGCCTCCAAGGCAAAGGTGCTGTTGTGTGTCCCTGGAGAAGAGGATGCCACTGCACAGCTTACCTGTGTGTTGAGCTCCCGCAGTTGTCCAGCGCGGTTTGAAGAGAGCTGTTCGGCTGTCTGAAGAGCAGATTGACACTGAGACACCTGATTGTTCAGTGTCCGGTTCTGTTCTTTCAGTGTCCTAAGGCACACATTCTTTTCCTCCAGAGACAGAATCAGCCTAGAAGGGAAGCAAGCGGCTCAGTACTATATGATATCAGATTTTATCAACTCTTGGGACTTGCACCACCTCAGGGGAAAACTGCTCTGCCTGATGAGGTTTGTCTATAAACAACTTGGCTGTTTGTTCCCCCTGCAGTCCCAGCCCAGTATGTGCCTACTCTGCTTTTGTCCCTGAAAGAACAGCGAGTTCCTGCCTCCATGCCCTTCCTTCTTTTTGAGATGGGAATGTGAATACAAAGCTAACAAAGTCTTGCAATGAAGACATTAGGGGAGAGGAACAATTTTCTTCTGACTACCCCGGTTCCAAAGCAGGGAGGTTTGGTCAGCATGGAAGAGACATTTCCTTCCCCCATCTTACACATCCAGGTAGGAGGAGCAGCACCCTAGAGCCAGGGCATCTCTGGCAAGTTCCCTAACATTTACCAGCACCCATCCTACTTTCAGCTGGAGAAACAAAGGCCAAAGGGGCAACAGAGACTTGGAGCACAACCGGATGGAAGATGCAGAAGGCTCCAGGGAAGCAGGAGTGCCCTGCCTTTCCTTTGTCTTCTTCTTGGAGGAAGAATCCTGTGGCACTGCAGCCTGGTAGGACTTGATTGGCTGCAGGAGCCCCCCATACCTTGGTCCTGTTTCTTGCATTCTTTGCACAGTCAGAAATGCCTGTGACTGTGCAGGGTGGCGGGGACCCTGCCTGACCCCCTGCAGGCACTGGGGGACATTTGATGAGGAACGATGCAACAGAGACATTCTTGTTTCTGGTCTGCCTCTGAGGGCAATCTGGCCTAGAGCAGCAATCAGGGCCTTAAGATGGTTCTGCCCAGAAAAAGCATCAGATGCCAGGCTGAGCCAGACCCCAAAGGCTCCAAGTTACAGGCCCCAAGGTGGAGCTGATGGATGTATCCAGCTCCTTACAGTGCAGCTTGGGCAGGGTCAACACACCAACCTAACAACACAATCCCCCTAGAGGGAAAGGGCCTCCCCAAAAGCCTTTGTCTTCAGAAAAACTCTACCTGGAGGCTTCAAAGAAAAGAAAATTAAATTCAACATTCAGATAATGAGACGCGTCTGCATGGAGAGTTCAGAATCTGCTACTTAGGAAATGCTGCCAGAGCCCCTGGCAGGTGCAAAGATGGCAAAGAGGGAATCCATTCACCACAATGCAGAGTCCCACAGGCTTTCTTTTACCTGGCTTTTTCCCTCTCTAGGGCATTGACAGAAGCCTGCAATTCTGAATTTTGCTGTGCCACTTCTTCCCATTGACTCCTTTCCCTCTCCAGCTTCTGCAGATGCACTTGCAGCTCCTTGTTCTGATCTTCTGCCTCCTCCAGCAGCTTCTGGACGTGCTCAACCTCCAACAGCTTCTGCCTGGACTCTTCCTGGGCTTCCCTCACATCCTGCTGGGCTCTCTGCACAGTCCTTTCCTGGGACTCTCGGGAGGCTGCCAGCTGAGATGCCAACTGTGCCACCTCCAGGCAAACAGAACAAAGCAGTCAGAGGCTACAGCCACAGCTTCTCACACTCAGCCACAGAACAGGCTGGGAGCAAAGGGAAAGGACAACTTTCCACTCCTCCCTGTCCTGACAGCACCAGATTCACAAAGGATATGGACAACTTGTTTCAGGCTCTAAGTGGCCCACCACCAAGGGCACCTGAGAAAGCACCTGCCAAAGCAAGGCCAGCAAGAAGAGGCCAGCAGGAATCCATGCTGCTGCTTGCTGGCCAACAGCACAGAGGACTAGCCCAGCTGTCCAGAGCAGCAGCTGACATTCAGCAGAGCACTGAGTGTCCTTCAGAGCAGCTGCCATGGAGCCCCCAGAGCACGAGACAGCCCCAAGGCTCAGCCCAGCAGCTGCTGCTCTGCCATGGAAAAGCAAGAAGGCCACAGACCCCTCGCTGCATGACTGCAGTGCCACTGCTCTTTCACTCACCTGCTTTTCTAGAGCCTCCTTCTGCTCAAGGAGGAGATTGATTTCGTCTTTGAAGTCTTGTAGATCTTCCTCGTGCCTCCTCTGCGCTGCCTGGACTTCTCTGCGAGCTGCCTGCAGCTCCCCTTGCAGCTCTGTCTCCACACAGTTCCTGGTCATCTCCAGCTTTGATATCCGCTGCTGAGCAGCAAACAGCCTGGACTGCAGGCCCTCCTTTGCTGACCTACAAGTTGCAAATATGGACAGACATGAGTTGCTTGCTCCAGACACCCACAGCCGGTTATTCCAGGACAACGCGGCTCAAGATCCCCACGCCTGAGGATGGAAAATGGGTCCCCTGGAAACTCGTCCAGAGAAGGCACATCTGGGCCATTTCCAGAGCAGAGCAGAGCAGGGCCTCTGAGGGACTGCCCAGGCCTTCCTTACAGCCTGCCATAGCACAGACAGCCCAGCCCAACTTGGCCTCAACAGCCAAACCTTCACTTGCTGCTCCTGGCCTATGACTCTGGGTAGCTGTGCCCAAACAGGCTGGAGCAACAAGCAAAAGCCCAGGCCCTGCTCACAGCCCTTCTCTCAGCAGCACTTCCAAGCTGCTCTGCAGGGAGACAGAACAGACTCTTGTCCTGGCTGACTCCTGACTTTTTAGGGCTCTTGATAATGGACAGAAAGGTACATCATCTTCCAGACACCCAGTATTTAACAAGGCTTCAGAACTACTTTGCCGATCCTGTAAAATCTCATGGTCATGGCAGCACTTGTAAAGAATCAGAACAGCCTTTTGTCTGAATTACAACTACCTGAATGCAGAGACTGCAGTTTCAGCTCTTGCAAGGTCCAGGAGTAGACTTGCTGCCTTTGTTGGAGTGTTGCTGAACAAGCAGGCAGTAGCCCAAGGGACTTGTCCTTCCTCACTCAGTGAGAGGGACCATGCAAAGGGACCTTGGCAGGTTTGGCAGCTGGGTGCCCATCAACAACCAGCAAGAATGCCCAGAGGCTGTTGAGAATTCCAAAGAGCTTTCCCTGCTGCTCTCTAACCAGCTCTACATCCCGTCCCACACTTCTCAAGAGTGTGCTTGGAAGCAGAAATGCCTCAAGATGGTCAGCAGGAGCCTCTGGCTTCATCCTGAATGGCAGCGTGCTACTCCCAACGTGCCAAGGAAAGAGCCTGGAATGCTGAAGATGAAGCTTCCTGGTCTGAAGATCAGGATCATGTCAAGCGACTCGGAAAGGAACGAGGGGTGTTCAATGCCCAGAACCAGGAACCAAACCCAAGAGAAACTGAAGGTTTCACTCAGCATCTGCATGGTTTAACTACTCCTCAGTTCAGGGCTGGGTGGATTGATTTTGAATCCCACAGGAGTGTGCTGGGTGGCACAGACAGGAGCCCAAGGCTCACGAGAGCTTTGCTGGCTTTAGGTGCCAGAAAAATAACCTTCACAACATGGCTTTTTGGTTTTTTTTCCTTGAGACTCTTCCATATTCTGTCCATGGAATGTAAAAGCATCTGAAAAGGCTCAGCTCCCTGCCTTTACCTGGTCTCTGCCAGCTGCCTGGAAAGGTCTTGTTGGAGCCCCTCGCTGGCTGCCAGTCGGCCCTCAAGGTCAGCCTTCTGGGCCAGCAGCTCCTCTCGCCACACCTGGGCCACTTCATGCCCTTGGCCAGAGGATTCCTGGCTCAGCAGCTCCAGAGACCAGCTCGATGACTCTTGCTCCTCAGAAACCTGCAAGTGGGACAAGGCACAGCTGGAGCCCTTCCTGGGGAGCCCTGTGCAGAGCCAGCCAGTGCCACCTCACAGGCAGCCAGAGGACAAGGAGCACCTGTGCTCTGGGCTCAAAGTTTCACAGCATCTGCCCCATGCAGCTCTGATAGCCTGGCCTGCCAGAAGCCTCTGGCACTGTTACCTTGGATGTGCTGCCAGTGTCAGGCCCTGCTGCCTTGCCTGGGACCAGACAGCTCCTTCCCAACAGACATCCCTACTCCAAACTCTGTCTTGTCACCCAAAAATACTGCAACTTCCAAACTGCTAATACAATTTACTCTAAGCACCAGCAGTGCTGAACATCTTCAGCAATTAATCCAAAATCAGCTGGCTTTAGTTCATCCCTCTGCTCACCTGCTCCATTCCTTCCCACACCCAATCCAAAGCCCCATGTGTTGCCTCCCCTTTTCATGGGCACAGGAGATGCAGCTCCCCATGCCCAGCATTTGTCTTGGAACTGATTTGAACAGCAAGCTCCAGAGCTGGATCAGCCATTCCGGGTGTGCCAGGAAACAATCTGGCAGCCAATGGTCTCTGACTGGAGCCAGGCAGACAGACAAGGCTCTTTACCCAAGCAGGCCTGCACTGAGAGGGATAGACACGCACCTCTTTATGGGAAACATCAATGAAATATTTCAGGGGCACTGGAGTGGACTGAAGGACGTTGCCAGTGTCTGCCTGGATCTTTCCCTGCAGGATGTCCAAGTGTTGCTTCAGAACCCCTTTGGCATGTTCACTCTTGTTCAGTGCAGCACTCAGTACTTGATTGTTGTCCTTCAATTTCTTCAAAGCAGCAGCCCCATGCTCCAAATCTTCCTGCAAGTCTTCCCTCTCCACTTCCAATTCTTGCTTATTTCCCTCATGACTTCTCATCTCAGGTGCATGCATTTCATTCTTCTTTTCCAGATAGCTCATGTGCTGCTGGTACAATTCCCATTCATGCTGCCAAAACAGGGAGAAAAGTGTCACTCACTCCCTCTCTCGCTTTGCTTTTCATAGCAGATCTGGACTCCTGCAGCAGGGGCAGGCACAGGCTGCCCCTGTCTCTCAGCCCCTCAGGATGCTGCAGAGCTTTGCTGGGCCCCCCCTTGATGCTGCATCTTTCCCAGGTCACTCAGCCCATCCCAGCTTCCCTTCTGTCCTTCCCTGACTTCCTGCAGCTCCACTCCAGTGCTCCTTTGGGGAGGAGCTGCCAGAACTGCAGCCAGGATTTCAAGTGCACGCTAAGCAGGATTCAGGCAGTGCCACGAGGATGTGCTCTCCATCAGGGAGGAAGGGAAGAGCAAACAGCCCCAGCCTTTCATTCCCTGCCCTTGGGCTGACAGCAGTGGTTTTCCACCTCTCCTGTGTAGAGTTTCCATGGCTCCATCCCCCAGAGCCCCACTGCCCTCTCTGGGAGCAGCAATGGCCAGATCAGTCTGTCATTCTCTGCTGCCACTCAGGACGAGTTCTCCCCTTGCAGGCACACGTCCTGCTGGGGATCAGCACTTGGCTCTCCCCTCTCCCCACTGGCTGCTCTCAGATAGCCAAGGCCAAACACCTTTCTGTTAACAGCAAACTTGGGACTCTGCCCTTCCTTCCAGATCCAGATGTTTAGAAATCTGAACATGGGATTGGAGAGCAGGAATTCCCCAAACCATGCAATGTCAATAGGGCCAGTGAGGACATTGAGAGCTAAAGGTTCTAGGGCACAGAAGCCCAGCATGGAGGAAAATCAACAGCCTCAGCATTAACTGGCTTTGCCATGACTACAACATCTTCTCCTCCTTATTCAGAAGAATGCAATTAGAAAAGTTAAACTGGAAAAAGGTAGCTCCTTAGAACTATGAACAAAAGGCCCCAACATAGCTAGGAAATGGTTCTTTGTGGCATCTGCCAATCTCACCAGCACATCCTTCCTTTCCTTCTCCATGTTTTCCAATTTCTTCTTCAGAGATGCCACCTCCTGACGAAGAGTCACAGCCTCTTCCTTCCTTTCAGTGGCCTCTTTCTCCAGGGCAGTTTCTCGAGAAATATGCTCGACTTCCTCCTTCCACCAATCTGCGGCAGGAAAGAGGAAAGGAGAAGGAGAAAGAGGCAAGCAAAGCAAAGGCAAACTGATGTGCATCCTGCAGAGACAACAGCACTATCTTCTCTACCTGCCTGTGTTTGCCAGGCTCTAAGCCCACAAAGGCTCCCAAGCTGACAGAAATGAAGGAAACTTCCAGGCAGAGAAAAAGGCAGAAATGAAAGGGGCAAGGTTCATAGGGATAGGAAAGTGTGTTTGCTCTTGGCCTTGTGCAGAGTGAGCAAGCCAAGAGAGACAAAGGAGAGGGGGTGCCTGTGCAGCCCTGCTCCAGAGAGGCCAATAGCCTGGAGACTCTGGCAGGGCTTGAGGTTTGGGGAGAATGGAGCAGAGGCATCCAGCTACAGCTTCTCTGCTGGTGAGACAGCATGGGGCAGAGAGTGGGAGAGGAGAAGCTGTACCTTGCTCATTTTCCTCCAACTCCTTCTGCAGATCCAGGTTGCGGGCTCTGAGGTTGTCTCTCTGAGCTTTTGTCTTCCTCAGCTCCAGCTCCACAGCCTTACACTGTATGGCCAAGGCAAGAGCTTTGTCATCAGAGCTCTGGAGCTTCACACGCAGCTCAGACACCTCAGCCTCCAGCACGTGGTCAGAGTCGCTCAAAGAGCGTTCTCCTGCTCGAGACTCCTCCAGCTCCTTCAGCAGCTGCATCTGTTGAGTTATCTGGGAAGCTTCCATCTGCAGCACTGCGTCCTGCAGGGCCTGGATCTGGAAGATGGATGCACACAGCCTCAGGGACAGGGCTGCTCCTGAGGCTGCAGAGTGGGCCGCAGGGAGAGCAACAAAGGAGAAATGATTTCAGGCAAAATGATGCCAAAACCAGAAGGCACAGAAGCAAGGATTGCAACGGAGACAAATGGAGAGAAAACAGGCAAAGGGAGGCAATGGGCATCCTTGGGCTGCAGCTCTGAACAGCGGCTGAACTGGCTGCGCTGGAAGTGCCCTGCCCAGCCTGCCACTGCCACCTCTGTGTCCCCACATTGCTCAGTGCCTGGCACAGGCACCAACTCTGTCTGGGACAACACTGCTAACAGAGGGACAGAGAAGCTCCAGACCAGTCTGCTGCTGCTTCTCCTCCCACATTTCCTGCTGGGACCCGGGAGAGGATGGGGGAAAACTTCTGCAGCAGACACCAGATCCAGCCTCAGCCTCAGGGTGCAGCAGCAGCCCCGGGCAGAGCACGGCAGCTGTGGATGCTGCTGGCAGGGGAAAGAGGTTGGGGCCTCCAAGGCAAAGGTGCTGTTGTGTGTCCCTGGAGAAGAGGATGCCACTGCACAGCTTACCTGTGTGTTGAGCTCCCGCAGTTGTCCAGCGCGGTTTGAAGAGAGCTGTTCGGCTGTCTGAAGAGCAGATTGACACTGAGACACCTGATTGTTCAGTGTCCGGTTCTGTTCTTTCAGTGTCCTAAGGCACACATTCTTTTCCTCCAGAGACAGAATCAGCCTAGAAGGGAAGCAAGCGGCTCAGTACTATATGATATCAGATTTTATCAACTCTTGGGACTTGCACCACCTCAGGGGAAAACTGCTCTGCCTGATGAGGTTTGTCTATAAACAACTTGGCTGTTTGTTCCCCCTGCAGTCCCAGCCCAGTATGTGCCTACTCTGCTTTTGTCCCTGAAAGAACAGCGAGTTCCTGCCTCCATGCCCTTCCTTCTTTTTGAGATGGGAATGTGAATACAAAGCTAACAAAGTCTTGCAATGAAGACATTAGGGGAGAGGAACAATTTTCTTCTGACTACCCCGGTTCCAAAGCAGGGAGGTTTGGTCAGCATGGAAGAGACATTTCCTTCCCCCATCTTACACATCCAGGTAGGAGGAGCAGCACCCTAGAGCCAGGGCATCTCTGGCAAGTTCCCTAACATTTACCAGCACCCATCCTACTTTCAGCTGGAGAAACAAAGGCCAAAGGGGCAACAGAGACTTGGAGCACAACCGGATGGAAGATGCAGAAGGCTCCAGGGAAGCAGGAGTGCCCTGCCTTTCCTTTGTCTTCTTCTTGGAGGAAGAATCCTGTGGCACTGCAGCCTGGTAGGACTTGATTGGCTGCAGGAGCCCCCCATACCTTGGTCCTGTTTCTTGCATTCTTTGCACAGTCAGAAATGCCTGTGACTGTGCAGGGTGGCGGGGACCCTGCCTGACCCCCTGCAGGCACTGGGGGACATTTGATGAGGAACGATGCAACAGAGACATTCTTGTTTCTGGTCTGCCTCTGAGGGCAATCTGGCCTAGAGCAGCAATCAGGGCCTTAAGATGGTTCTGCCCAGAAAAAGCATCAGATGCCAGGCTGAGCCAGACCCCAAAGGCTCCAAGTTACAGGCCCCAAGGTGGAGCTGATGGATGTATCCAGCTCCTTACAGTGCAGCTTGGGCAGGGTCAACACACCAACCTAACAACACAATCCCCCTAGAGGGAAAGGGCCTCCCCAAAAGCCTTTGTCTTCAGAAAAACTCTACCTGGAGGCTTCAAAGAAAAGAAAATTAAATTCAACATTCAGATAATGAGACGCGTCTGCATGGAGAGTTCAGAATCTGCTACTTAGGAAATGCTGCCAGAGCCCCTGGCAGGTGCAAAGATGGCAAAGAGGGAATCCATTCACCACAATGCAGAGTCCCACAGGCTTTCTTTTACCTGGCTTTTTCCCTCTCTAGGGCATTGACAGAAGCCTGCAATTCTGAATTTTGCTGTGCCACTTCTTCCCATTGACTCCTTTCCCTCTCCAGCTTCTGCAGATGCACTTGCAGCTCCTTGTTCTGATCTTCTGCCTCCTCCAGCAGCTTCTGGACGTGCTCAACCTCCAACAGCTTCTGCCTGGACTCTTCCTGGGCTTCCCTCACATCCTGCTGGGCTCTCTGCACAGTCCTTTCCTGGGACTCTCGGGAGGCTGCCAGCTGAGATGCCAACTGTGCCACCTCCAGGCAAACAGAACAAAGCAGTCAGAGGCTACAGCCACAGCTTCTCACACTCAGCCACAGAACAGGCTGGGAGCAAAGGGAAAGGACAACTTTCCACTCCTCCCTGTCCTGACAGCACCAGATTCACAAAGGATATGGACAACTTGTTTCAGGCTCTAAGTGGCCCACCACCAAGGGCACCTGAGAAAGCACCTGCCAAAGCAAGGCCAGCAAGAAGAGGCCAGCAGGAATCCATGCTGCTGCTTGCTGGCCAACAGCACAGAGGACTAGCCCAGCTGTCCAGAGCAGCAGCTGACATTCAGCAGAGCACTGAGTGTCCTTCAGAGCAGCTGCCATGGAGCCCCCAGAGCACGAGACAGCCCCAAGGCTCAGCCCAGCAGCTGCTGCTCTGCCATGGAAAAGCAAGAAGGCCACAGACCCCTCGCTGCATGACTGCAGTGCCACTGCTCTTTCACTCACCTGCTTTTCTAGAGCCTCCTTCTGCTCAAGGAGGAGATTGATTTCGTCTTTGAAGTCTTGTAGATCTTCCTCGTGCCTCCTCTGCGCTGCCTGGACTTCTCTGCGAGCTGCCTGCAGCTCCCCTTGCAGCTCTGTCTCCACACAGTTCCTGGTCATCTCCAGCTTTGATATCCGCTGCTGAGCAGCAAACAGCCTGGACTGCAGGCCCTCCTTTGCTGACCTACAAGTTGCAAATATGGACAGACATGAGTTGCTTGCTCCAGACACCCACAGCCGGTTATTCCAGGACAACGCGGCTCAAGATCCCCACGCCTGAGGATGGAAAATGGGTCCCCTGGAAACTCGTCCAGAGAAGGCACATCTGGGCCATTTCCAGAGCAGAGCAGAGCAGGGCCTCTGAGGGACTGCCCAGGCCTTCCTTACAGCCTGCCATAGCACAGACAGCCCAGCCCAACTTGGCCTCAACAGCCAAACCTTCACTTGCTGCTCCTGGCCTATGACTCTGGGTAGCTGTGCCCAAACAGGCTGGAGCAACAAGCAAAAGCCCAGGCCCTGCTCACAGCCCTTCTCTCAGCAGCACTTCCAAGCTGCTCTGCAGGGAGACAGAACAGACTCTTGTCCTGGCTGACTCCTGACTTTTTAGGGCTCTTGATAATGGACAGAAAGGTACATCATCTTCCAGACACCCAGTATTTAACAAGGCTTCAGAACTACTTTGCCGATCCTGTAAAATCTCATGGTCATGGCAGCACTTGTAAAGAATCAGAACAGCCTTTTGTCTGAATTACAACTACCTGAATGCAGAGACTGCAGTTTCAGCTCTTGCAAGGTCCAGGAGTAGACTTGCTGCCTTTGTTGGAGTGTTGCTGAACAAGCAGGCAGTAGCCCAAGGGACTTGTCCTTCCTCACTCAGTGAGAGGGACCATGCAAAGGGACCTTGGCAGGTTTGGCAGCTGGGTGCCCATCAACAACCAGCAAGAATGCCCAGAGGCTGTTGAGAATTCCAAAGAGCTTTCCCTGCTGCTCTCTAACCAGCTCTACATCCCGTCCCACACTTCTCAAGAGTGTGCTTGGAAGCAGAAATGCCTCAAGATGGTCAGCAGGAGCCTCTGGCTTCATCCTGAATGGCAGCGTGCTACTCCCAACGTGCCAAGGAAAGAGCCTGGAATGCTGAAGATGAAGCTTCCTGGTCTGAAGATCAGGATCATGTCAAGCGACTCGGAAAGGAACGAGGGGTGTTCAATGCCCAGAACCAGGAACCAAACCCAAGAGAAACTGAAGGTTTCACTCAGCATCTGCATGGTTTAACTACTCCTCAGTTCAGGGCTGGGTGGATTGATTTTGAATCCCACAGGAGTGTGCTGGGTGGCACAGACAGGAGCCCAAGGCTCACGAGAGCTTTGCTGGCTTTAGGTGCCAGAAAAATAACCTTCACAACATGGCTTTTTGGTTTTTTTTCCTTGAGACTCTTCCATATTCTGTCCATGGAATGTAAAAGCATCTGAAAAGGCTCAGCTCCCTGCCTTTACCTGGTCTCTGCCAGCTGCCTGGAAAGGTCTTGTTGGAGCCCCTCGCTGGCTGCCAGTCGGCCCTCAAGGTCAGCCTTCTGGGCCAGCAGCTCCTCTCGCCACACCTGGGCCACTTCATGCCCTTGGCCAGAGGATTCCTGGCTCAGCAGCTCCAGAGACCAGCTCGATGACTCTTGCTCCTCAGAAACCTGCAAGTGGGACAAGGCACAGCTGGAGCCCTTCCTGGGGAGCCCTGTGCAGAGCCAGCCAGTGCCACCTCACAGGCAGCCAGAGGACAAGGAGCACCTGTGCTCTGGGCTCAAAGTTTCACAGCATCTGCCCCATGCAGCTCTGATAGCCTGGCCTGCCAGAAGCCTCTGGCACTGTTACCTTGGATGTGCTGCCAGTGTCAGGCCCTGCTGCCTTGCCTGGGACCAGACAGCTCCTTCCCAACAGACATCCCTACTCCAAACTCTGTCTTGTCACCCAAAAATACTGCAACTTCCAAACTGCTAATACAATTTACTCTAAGCACCAGCAGTGCTGAACATCTTCAGCAATTAATCCAAAATCAGCTGGCTTTAGTTCATCCCTCTGCTCACCTGCTCCATTCCTTCCCACACCCAATCCAAAGCCCCATGTGTTGCCTCCCCTTTTCATGGGCACAGGAGATGCAGCTCCCCATGCCCAGCATTTGTCTTGGAACTGATTTGAACAGCAAGCTCCAGAGCTGGATCAGCCATTCCGGGTGTGCCAGGAAACAATCTGGCAGCCAATGGTCTCTGACTGGAGCCAGGCAGACAGACAAGGCTCTTTACCCAAGCAGGCCTGCACTGAGAGGGATAGACACGCACCTCTTTATGGGAAACATCAATGAAATATTTCAGGGGCACTGGAGTGGACTGAAGGACGTTGCCAGTGTCTGCCTGGATCTTTCCCTGCAGGATGTCCAAGTGTTGCTTCAGAACCCCTTTGGCATGTTCACTCTTGTTCAGTGCAGCACTCAGTACTTGATTGTTGTCCTTCAATTTCTTCAAAGCAGCAGCCCCATGCTCCAAATCTTCCTGCAAGTCTTCCCTCTCCACTTCCAATTCTTGCTTATTTCCCTCATGACTTCTCATCTCAGGTGCATGCATTTCATTCTTCTTTTCCAGATAGCTCATGTGCTGCTGGTACAATTCCCATTCATGCTGCCAAAACAGGGAGAAAAGTGTCACTCACTCCCTCTCTCGCTTTGCTTTTCATAGCAGATCTGGACTCCTGCAGCAGGGGCAGGCACAGGCTGCCCCTGTCTCTCAGCCCCTCAGGATGCTGCAGAGCTTTGCTGGGCCCCCCCTTGATGCTGCATCTTTCCCAGGTCACTCAGCCCATCCCAGCTTCCCTTCTGTCCTTCCCTGACTTCCTGCAGCTCCACTCCAGTGCTCCTTTGGGGAGGAGCTGCCAGAACTGCAGCCAGGATTTCAAGTGCACGCTAAGCAGGATTCAGGCAGTGCCACGAGGATGTGCTCTCCATCAGGGAGGAAGGGAAGAGCAAACAGCCCCAGCCTTTCATTCCCTGCCCTTGGGCTGACAGCAGTGGTTTTCCACCTCTCCTGTGTAGAGTTTCCATGGCTCCATCCCCCAGAGCCCCACTGCCCTCTCTGGGAGCAGCAATGGCCAGAACAGTCTGTCATTCTCTGCTGCCACTCAGGACGAGTTCTCCCCTTGCAGGCACACGTCCTGCTGGGGATCAGCACTTGGCTCTCCTCTCTTCTCTCCCCACTGGCTGCTCTCCGATGGCCAAGGACAAACACCTTTCTGTTAACAGCAAACTTGGGACTCTGCCCTTCCTTCCAGATCCAGATGTTTAGAAATCTGAACATGGGATTGGAGAGCAGGAATTCCCCAAACCATGCAATGTCAATAGGGCCAGTGAGGACATTGAGAACTAAAGGTTCTAGGGCACAGAAGCCCAGCACAGAGGAAAATCAGCAGCCTCAGCATTAACTGGCTGTGCCATGACCAAAACATCTTCTCCTCCTTATTCAGAAGAATGCAATTACAAAAGTTAAACTGGAAAAGGTAGCTCCTTAGAACTATGAACACAAGGCCCAAACATAGCTAGGAAATGGTTCTTTGTGGCATCTGCCAATCTCACCAGCACATCTTTCCTTTCCTCCTCCAGGCTCTGCAATTTCTTCTGCAGAGAGTGACGAAGAGTCATATCCTCTTCCTTCACAGCAATGGCATCTTTCTTCTGGGAACTTTCAAGAGAGATTTTCTGGTGTTCTGCCCTCAACATTGCTGGAGGAGGGAGGAGGACGGGAAAAGAAAATTCAAGTTAAGCTGATGTGCATCCTGCAGAGACAACAGCTCTGTCTTCTCCACCTGCCTGTGTTTGCCAGGCCCTAAGCCCACAAAGCTCCCAAGCTGACAGAAATGAAGGAAACTTCCAGGCAGAGAAAAAGGCAGGAATGAAAGAGGCAAGGTTCAGAGGGGTAGGAAAGTGTGTTTGCTCTTGGCCTTGTGCAGAGTGAGCAAGCCAAGAGAGACAAAGGAGAGGGGATGCCTGTGCAGCCCTGCTCCAGAGAGGCCAATAGCCTGGAGACTCTGGCAGGGCCTGGAGTTTGGGAGAATGGAGCTGAGGCATCCAGCTACAGCTCCTTAGCACAGACACAGCACCTGAGAGGCACCAGCTGTGCACGGGATCAGCCCTAGCCCAGCCAGATGGCACTGCCAGCCACAGCATCTTTCTCAAGAGAAAACCTTCACAGGCACTGGGATGGAGAAATCTCCTGCTGACTGCTTTTCCCCTCTGCCATCTCTGGGCACTTTTCCTCTGCGAGGCATCAGTGAGATCCCCACAGGTGAGACAGCATGGGGCAGTGGATGGGAGAGGAGAAGCTGTACCTTGCTCACTTTGCTCCAGCTGTTTCAGCAGCTCTTGATTGCAAGCCCTGAGATTGTCTCTCTGAGCCTGTGTCTTCCTCAGCTCCAGCTCCATGGCTTTACACTGTGTGGCCATGGCCTCTGCTCTCTCCTCAGAGCTCTGAAGCCTCACACACACCTCAGATTCCTCAGTTTCCAGCAGCTGCTTCTGTCGAGTTTCCAAGAAAGCTGCCTTCTCCTTCGCTGCTTCCAGCAGGGCCCAGGCCTGGAAGATGGATGCACACAGCCTCAGGGACAGGGCTGCTGCTGAGGCAGCAGAGTGGGCCCCAGGGAGAGCAACAAAGGAGAAATAATTTCAGGCAAAATCATGCCAAAACCAGAAGGCACAGAAGCAAGGATTGCAGTGGAGACAAATGGAGAGAAAACAGGCAAAGGGAGGCAATGGGCATCCTTGGGCTGCAGCTCTGAACAGCGGCTGAACTGGCTGTGATGGAAGTGCCTGCCCAGCCTGCCACAGCCACCTCTGTGTCCCCACATTGCTCAGTGCCTGGTACAGGCACCAACTCTGTCTGGGACAACACTGCTAACAGAGGGACAGAGAAGCTCCAGACCAGTCTGCTGCTGCTTCTCTTCCCACATTTCCTGCTGGGACCCGGGAGAGGATGGGGGAAAACTTCTGCAGCAGACACCAGATCCAGCCTCAGCCTCAGGGTGCAGCAGCAGCCCCGGGCAGAGCACGGCAGCTGTGGATGCTGCTGGCAGGGGAAAGAGGTTGGGGCCTCCAAGGCAAAGGTGCTGTTGTGTGTCCCTGGAGAAGAGGATGCCACTGCACAGCTTACCTGTGTGTTGAGCCCCAGCAGTTCTCTTCTATGCTCAGAATAGAGCGGCTCTGTCTCCTGAAGAGCAGATTGACACTGAGACACCTGATTGTTCAGCACTAAGTTCTGTTCTTCCAGTGTCCTAAGGCACACATTCTTTTCCTCCAGAGACAGAATCAGCCTAGAAGGGAAGCAAGCGGCTCATTACTAAATGATATCAGATTTTATCAACTCTTGGGATTTGCACCACCTCAGGGGAAAACTGCTCTGCCTGATGAGGTTTGTCTATAAACAACTTGGCTGTTTATTCCCCCTGCAGTCCCAGCCCAGCATTTGCCTACTCTGCTTTTGTCCCTGAAAGAACAGCGAGTTCCTGCCTCCATGCCCTTCCTTCTTTTTGAGATGGGAATGTGAATACAAACCTAACAAAGTCTTGCAATGAAGACATTAGGGGAGAGGAACAATTTTCTTCTGACTACCCCGGTTCCAAAGCAGGGAGGTTTGGTCAGCATGGAAGAGACATTTCCTTCCCCCATCTTACACATCCAGGTAGGAGGAGCAGCACCCTAGAGCCAGGGCATCTCTGGCAAGTTCCCTAACATTTACCAGCACCCATCCTACTTTCAGCTGGAGAAACAAAGGCCAAAGGGGCAACAGAGACTTGGAGCACAACCGGATGGAAGATGCAGAAGGCTCCAGGGAAGCAGGAGTGCCCTGCCTTTCCTTTGTCTTCTTCTTGGAGGAAGAATCCTGTGGCACTGCAGCCTGGCAGGACTTGATTGCCTGCCGGAGCCCCCCATACCTTGGTCCTGTTTCTTGCATTCTTTGCACAGTCAGAAATGCCTGTGACTGTGCAGGGTGGCAGGGACCCTGCCTGACCCCCTGCAGGCACTGGGGGACATTTGATGAGGAACGATGCAACAGAGACATTCTTGTTTCTGGTCTGCCTCTGAGGGCAATCTGGCCTAGAGCAGCAATCAGGGCCTTAAGATGGTTCTGCCCAGAAAAAGCATCAGATGCCAGGCTGAGCCAGACCCCAAAGGCTCCAAGTTACAGGCCCCAAGGTGGAGCTGATGGATGTATCCAGCTCCTTACAGTGCAGCTTGGGCAGGGTCAACACACCCACCTAACAACACAATATCCCCTAGAGGGAAAGGGCGACCCCAAAAGCCTTTGTCTTCAGAAAAACTCTACCTGGAGGCTTCAAAGAAAAGAAAATTAAATTCAACATTCAGATAATGAGATGCATTTGCATGGAGAGTTCAGAATCTGCCACTTAGGAAATGCTGCCAGAGCCCCTGGCAGGTGCAAAGATGGCAAAGAGGGAATCCATTCACCACAATGCAGAGTCCCACAGGCTCTCATTTACCTGGCTTTTTCCCTCTCTAGGGCATTGACAGAAGCCTGCAATTCTGAATTTTTCTGTGCCACTTCTTCCCATTGAATCCATTCCTTCTCCAAGTACTCCAGATGCACTTGCAGCTCCTTGTTCTGATCTTCTGCCTCCTCCAGCAGCTTCTGGACGTGCTCAACCTCCAACAGCTTCTGCCTGGACTCTTCCTGGGCTTCCCTCACATCCTGCTGGGCTCTCTGCACAATCCTTTCCTGGGACTCTCGGGAGGCTGCCAGCTGAGATGCCAACTGTGCCACCTCCAGGCAAACAGAACAAAGCAGTCAGAGGCTACAGCCACAGCTTCTCACACTCAGCCACAGCACAGGCTGGGAGCAAAGGGAAAGGACAACTTTCCACTCCTCCCTGTCCTGACAGCACCAGATTCACAAAGGATAAGGACAACTTGTTTCAGGCCCTAAGTGGCCCATCACCAAGGGCACCTGAGAAAGCACCTGCCAAAGCAAGGCCAGCAAGAAGAGGCCAGCAGGAATCCATGCTGCTGCTTGCTGGCCAACAGCACAGAGGACTAGCCCAGCTGTCCAGAGCAGCAGCTGACATTCAGCAGAGCACTGAGTGTCCTTCAGAGCAGCTGCCATGGAGCCCCCAGAGCACGAGACAGCCCCAGGGCTCAGCCCAGCAGCTGCTGCTCTGCCATGGAAAAGCAAGAAGGCCACAGACCCCTCGCTGCATGACTGCAGTGCCACTGCTCTTTCACTCACCTGCTTTTGTAGAGCCTCCCTCTGCTCAAGAAGGAGATTCTTTTCCTCTTGGAGGCCTTGTAGCTCTTCCTCGTGCCTCCTCTGTGCTGCCTGGGCTTCACTGTGAGCTTCCTCCAACTCAGCTTGCAGATTTGCCTTGATGGTCTGGCAACAAAATGCAGAACAACTTCCTGGGACTGCCCTCAGGCTCAGCTTTTTCCACCTGCTGCCTCAAAATCCCATTCTCTCAGCTGCTTCTTTTGGCTTCTCTACCCAGCTCTGCTTGCAGTGCAAGCCTTCCTTCCTGGGGCTGAGCTCTGGAGCTTACCAGGCTCTGTGCTCCCCGGGCCTGAAGCCGCCCTTGCTTCCTCAGTCCCAGGAGCTGCCTTTTGTGCCCTTGTCACTGCCCTGCCCTCTGTTGCCTGCCTGCTCACACTTACCTGCCCCTTCTCTTGCTGCTCTGTCACCTCCTGCCTGAGCTGCTGGACCTGCTGGCGGGCTCGGCTGAGCTCTCCCTGCGTTTGGAGCAGTGCCTCTGATAAAGCACTCTTCTCCTTCTGCTCTTCCAGCAGGACCTGCACAGGAGGAAAGAGCAGAGGGCTTCACACTCCTCCTGCAACATCCCTGTGGCAAGGGGCAAAGACTGATGGGCTCACGTGCTCTCAGAGCACTTGGCTGCTGCTCCCCTGGGCCACTGCCTGCCCTGGGGGAGACACAGCTTCCCAGGAAGTCACTTAAAACACAGCCCAGAAGACATCTCTGCATTGCTCTTCAGAAATACTCCAGGCAAGCCTTTAAAAAGATTTTTCTCTTGTCAGCGTTCCTGCTGCACCCTCCCCATGCCCACAAAAGAAAAGTCCCACAAACTCCCCTTGCCCATGAACATCTACCAGTACACACCAAAAGGGGAGCGGAAGGAGACCAGTGAGGATACCCTGAGGGACAGCTTAGAACAACAGAGCACAAGAGCAGCACAAAAATCTCAGCTGACAGCTGATGTTTCTGCCTGGCTTCCTATGAGAGGGCTCATTCCTGGTGCCAAAGACAGCCCTGCTCAGCTTTCACCTCCCCTAATTCAATGCAGGAGACACGGAGGGCATGCTCCACACAGCCCCATATCCTGCCATCTCCCACAGCTCCAGCCTTGCAAAAAATCACACCAGCTCTCCTCTCACAATCATTACCTCTTGCTTGGCATTTTCAAATCTAGTTCGTTCCTCTTCTTGTTGTGCCAGCAGGGTGTCAACTTTCTGCCTCATCTCAAGCAGCACCTTCTGGTGCTCCTGCTCTCTCTCTGCCTTCTCTTTTTCCCATTGCTCCAGCGTCTCCTGCATCTCTGCACGGTGCCTTTCACGCTCACTTGCCTGAGGAGGGGAGGAAAAATTTGCAAGATGAAGCCCCAGGCAAGCTCCTGGCTGAAAGATGTGAAGCTCCATCCCTCCCACAACTCCCAGCTGGAAAAGACAACAGCACTGGCTTTCTGCACTCCAGAAACTGTGTCCTGTCAGGGAACTCAAAAGGAGTCTCAGCAGGTGCAAGAATCACAGACTTGTGGAATCTCTCCTGCTGGCAAAGACCTTCCCAAGCACTGAGTCCAAGCACTCAGAAGAGGAGGTGTCCCCTTCCCCTCACTGATGCCCCAGTCACAAAGACTGAAGGACCAGCGACAAGGAGCCTGTTCCATTTGCTTCCAGCCAAAGCTAATCCCTCTGTCCACCATGGAAGCACAGCAGGAAAGGAAACGAGTTCCCAAGCCTGCAGCCAGCAGCACTGTTGGCATCTGCTCCACGCTGGCATCTGCTCTGTGGCAGGTGGGACTCGGGGATGATCCTGCCCTGGGCTGCCACGCTTTGGGTGGGCACTGCCCAACCTGCTCTGGAACTCCTCTTATGCCCTCACTGAAGCCATGGCTGCATTTACTGTCCCAGCACCATCCTGGGGGCCTCTGGCAGAGGATTGCTGCCCTTTCACACCCTCAGCCTCTGCTTGTGCTACACCAACCCACAGGGCTGGCTTGGACAATTCAGAAGCATATTGTCCCCTACCAGGTCTTGCAGGAGCTTCTTTATTTCCAGTTGCTGAGCAGTTCCCTGAAGCCTGAGGCTTTCCTGATGCTGCTGCTCTGCCTGCAGGAGCTGTTGAGCTGTGTCTTCCTGTTCCTGCCTCCTGAGAGCTCTCTCTGCTTCCAGCTCACATTGTAGGCACTTCACTTCTCCTGCAAACATGACCAACAGCAAGAGTCAGAGCCTTTACTGACTTAACTGACCTCAGGCGTTTTCAGTGCCTCCAGCCCCACCACTCCTAAGAAACTCTGTGGACAGAGACAGCTTTACAGGGTGCTCAGCTTCTCTAGGCAGGGGCAGCACCACAAAGAAAGCAGACGAGGTTCTCACCTTCTATCACCTCCTTGGCCTGTGTGACTGTGAGCACTTGAGACTCCAGATGGTTCCTGGTCATCTCCAGCTCTGATATCTGCTGCTGAGCAGCAACCAGCCTGGACTGCAGGCCCTCCTTTGCTGACCTACAAGTTGCAAATATGGACAGACATGAGTTGCTTGCTCCAGACACCCACAGCCGGTTACTGCAGGACCACGCGGCTCAAGATCCCCACGCCTGAGGATGGAAAATGGGTCCCCTGGAAACTCGTCCAGAGAAGGCACATCTGGGCCATTTCCAGAGCAGAGCAGAGCAGGGCCTCTGAGGGACTGCCCAGGCCTTCCTTACAGCCTGCCATAGCACAGACAGCCCAGCCCAACTTGGCCTCAACAGCCAAACCTTCACTTGCTGCTCCTGGCCTATGACTCTGGGTAGCTGTGCCCAAACAGGCTGGAGCAACAAGCAAAAGCCCAGGCCCTGCTCACAGCCCTTCTCTCAGCAGCACTTCCAAGCTGCTCTGCAGGGAGACAGAACAGACTCTTGTCCTGGCTGACTCCTGACTTTTTAGGGCTCTTGATAATGGACAGAAAGGTACATCATCTTCCAGACACCTGGTATTTAACAAGGCTTCAGAACTACTTTGCCGATCCTGTAAAATCTCATGGTCATGGCAGCACTTGTAAAGAATCAGAACAGCCTTTTGTCTGAATTACAACTACCTGAATGCAGAGACTGCAGTTTCAACTCTTGCAAAGTCCAGGAGTAGACTTGCTGCCTTTGTTGGAGTGTTGCTGAACAAGCAGGCAGTAGCCCAAGGGACTTGTCCTTCCTCACTCAGTGAGAGGGACTATGCAAAGGGACCTTGGCAGGTTTGGCAGCTGGGTGCCCATCAACAACCAGCAAGAATGCCCAGAGGCTGTTGAGAATTCCAAAGAGCTTTCCCTGCTGCTCTCTAACCAGCTCTACATCCCATCCCACACTTCTCAAGAGTGTGCTTGGAAGCAGAAATGCCTCAAGATGGTCAGCAGGAGCCTCTGGCTTCACCCTGAATGGCAGCGTGCTACTTCCAACGTGCCAAGGAAAGAGCCTGGAATGCTGAAGATGAAGCTTCCTGGCCTGAAGATCAGGATCATGTCAAGCGACTCGGAAAGGAACGAGGGGTGTTCAATGCCCAGAACCAGGAATCAAACCCAAGAGAAACTGGAGGTTTCACTCAGCATCTGCATGGTTTAACTACTCCTCAGTTCAGGGCTGGCTGGATTGCTTTTGACATCCCCCAGGAGTGTGCTGGGTGGCACAGACAGGAGCCCAAGGCTCACGAGAGCTTTGCTGGCTTTAGGTGCCAGAAAAATAACCTTCACAACATGGCTTTTTGTTTTTTTTTCCTTGAGACTATTCCATATTCTGTCCATGGAATGTAAAAGCATCTGAAAAGGCTCAGCTCCCTGCCTTTACCTGGTCTCTGCCAGCTGCCTGGAAAGGTCCTGTCGGAGCCCCTCGCTGGCTGCCAGTCGGCCCTCAAGGTCAGCCTTCTGGGCCAGCAGCTCCTCCTCTCGCCACACCTGGGCCACTTCATGCCCTTGGCCAGAGGATTCCTGGCTCAGCAGCTCCAGAGACCAGCTCGATGACTCTTGCTCCTGGGAAACCTGCAAGTGGGACAAGGCACAGCTGGAGCCCTTCCTGGGGAGCCCTGTGCAGAGCCAGCCAGTGCCACCTCACAGGCAGCCAGAGGACAAGGAGCACCTGTGCTCTGGGCTCAAAGTTTCACAGCATCTGCCCCATGCAGCTCTGATAGCCTGGCCTGCCAGAAGCATCTGGCACTGTTACCTTGGATGTGCTGTGTCAGGCCCTGCTGCCCTGTCTGGGACCAGACAGCTCCTTCCCAACAGACATCCCTACCCCAAACTCTGTCTTGTCACCCAAAAATACTGCAACTTCCAAACTGCTAATACAATTTACTCTAAGCACCAGCAGTGCTGAACATCTTCAGCAATTAATCCAAAACTCAGCTGGCTTTAGTTCATCCCTCTGCTCACCTGCTCCATTCCTTCCCACACCCAATCCAAAGCCCCATGTGTTGCCTCCCCTTTTCATGGGCACAGGAGATGCAGCTCCCCATGCCCAGCATTTGTCTTGGAGCTGATTTGAACAGCAAGCTCCAGAGCTGGATCAGTTATTCTGGGTGTGCCAGGAAACAATCTGGCAGTCAATGGTCTCTGGCTGGAGCCAGGCAGACAGACAAGGCTCTTTACCCAAGCAGGCCTGCACTGAGAGGGATAGACACGCACCTCTTTATGGGAAACATCAATGAAATATTTCAGGGGCACTGGAGTGGACTGAAGGACGTTGCCGGTGTCTGCCTGGATCTTTCCCTGCAGGATGTCCAAGTGTTGCTTCAGAACCCCTTTGGCATTTTCACTCTTGTTCAGTGCAGCACTCAGTACTTGATTGTTGTCCTTCAATTTCTTCAAAGCAGCAGCCCCATGCTCCAAATCTTCCTGCAAGTCTTCCCTCTCCACTTCCAATTCTTGCTTATTTCCTTCATGACTTCTCATCTCAGGTGCATGCATTTCATTCTTCTTTTCCAGATAGCTCATGTGCTGCTGGTACAATTCCCATTCATGCTGCCAAAACAGGGAGAAAAAGTGTCACTCACTCCCTCTCTCGCTTTGCTTTTCATAGCAGATCTGGACTCCTGCAGCAGGGGCAGGCACAGGCTGCCCCTGTCTCTCAGCCCCTCAGGATGCTGCAGAGCTTTGCTGGGCCCCCCCTTGATGCTGCATCTTTCCCAGGTCACTCAGCCCATCCCAGCTTCCCTTCTGCCCTTCCCTGACCTCCTGCAGCTCCACTCCAGTGCTCCTTTGGGGAGGAGCTGCCAGAACTGCAGCCAGGATTTCAAGTGCACGCTAAGCAGGATTCAGGCAGTGCCACGAGGATGTGCTCTCCATCAGGGAGGAAGGGAAGAGCAAACAGCCCCAGCCTTTCATTCCCTGCCCTTGGGCTGACAGCAGTGGTTTTCCACCTCTCCTGTGTAGAGTTTCCATGGCTCCATCCCCCAGAGCCCCACTGCCCTCTCTGGGAGCAGCAATGGCCAGAACAGTCTGTCATTCTCTGCTGCCACTCAGGACGAGTTTTCAGCACTTGGCTCTCCTCTCTTCTCTCCCCACTGGCTGCTCTCCGATGGCCAAGGCCAAACACCTTTCTGTTAACAGCAAACTTGGGACTCTCCCCTTCCTTCCAGATCCAGATGTTTAGAAATCTGAACACGGGATTGGAGAGCAGGAATTCCCCAAACCATGCAATGTCAATAGGGCCAGTGAGGACATTGAGAACTAAAGGTTCTAGGGCACAGAAGCCCAGCACGGAGGAAAATCAGCAGCCTCAGCATTAACTGGCTGTGCCATGACTACAACATCTTCTCCTCCTTATTCAGAAGAATGCAATTAGAAAAGTTAAACTGGAAAAGGTAGCTCCTTAGAACTATGAACACAAGGCCCAAACATAGCTAGGAAATGGTTCTTTGTGGCATCTGCCAATCTCACCAGCACATCCTTCCTTTCCTTCTCCAGGCTCTGCAATTTCTTCTGCAGAGAGTGACGAAGAGTCATATCCTCTTTCTTCACAGCAATGGCATCTTTCTTCTGGGAACTTTCAAGAGAGATTTTCTGGTGTTCTGCCCTCAACATTGCTGGAGGAGGGAGGAGGACGGGAAAAGAAAATTCAAGTTAAGCTGATGTGCATCCTGCAGAGACAACAGCACTGTCTTCTCCACCTGCCTGTGTTTGCCAGGCCCTAAGCCCACAAAGGCTCCCAAGCTGACAGAAATGAAGGAAACTTCCAGGCAGAGAAAAAGGCAGGAATGAAAGGGGCAAGGTTCAGAGGGGTAGGAAAGTGTGTTTGCTCTTGGCCTTGTGCAGAGTGAGCAAGCCAAGAGAGACAAAGGAGAGGGGATGCCTGTGCAGCACTGCTCCAGAGAGGCCAATAGCCTGGAGACTCTGGCAGGGCCTGGAGTTTGGGAGAATGAAGCTGAAGCATCCAGCTACAGCTCCTTAGCACAGACACAGCACCTGAGAGGCACCAGCTGTGCACAGGATCAGCCCTAGCCCAGCCAGATGGCACTGCCAGCCACAGCATCTTTCTCAAGAGAAAGCTTTCACTGGCACTGGGATGGAGAAATCTCCTGCTGGCTGCTTTTCCCCTCTGCCATCTCTGGGCACTTTTCCTCTGCGAGGCATCAGTGAGATCCCCACAGGTGAGACAGCATGGGGCAGTGGATGGGAGAGGAGAAGCTGTACCTTGCTCACTTTGCTCCAGCTGTTTCAGCAGCTCTTGATTGCAAGCCCTGAGATTGTCTCTCTGAGCCTGTGTCTTCCTCAGCTCCAGCTCCATGGCTTTACACTGTGTGGCCATGGCCTCTGCTCTCTCCTCAGAGCTCTGAAGCCTCACGCACACCTCAGATTCCTCAGTTTCCAGCAGCTGCTTCTGTCGAGTTTCCAAGAAAGCTGCCTTCTCCTTCGCTGCTTCCAGCAGGGCCCAGGCCTGGAAGATGGATGCACACAGCCTCAGGGACAGGGCTGCTCCTGAGGCTCAGAGTGGGCCACATGGAGAGCAATGAAGGAGAAACGACTTTAAGCCAAAACCAGAAGGCACAGAAGCAAGGATTGCAACGGAGACAAATGGAGAGAAAACAGGCAAAGGGAGGCAATGGGCATCCTTGGGCTGCAGCTCTGAACAGCGGCTGAACTGGCTGCGCTGGAAGTGCCCTGCCCAGCCTGCCACAGCCACCTCTGTGTCCCCACATTGCTCAGTGCCTGGCACAGGCACCAACTCTGTCTGGGACAACACTGCTAACAGAGGGACAGAGAAGCTCCAGACCAGTCTGCTGCTGCTTCTCCTCCCACATTTCCTGCTGGGACCCGGGAGAGGATGGGGGAAAACTTCTGCAGCAGACACCAGATCCAGCCTCAGCCTCAGGGTGCAGCAGCAGCCCCGGGCAGAGCACGGCAGCTGTGGATGCTGCTGGCAGGGGAAAGAGGTTGGGGCCTCCAAGGCAAAGGTGCTGTTGTGTGTCCCTGGAGAAGAGGATGCCACTGCACAGCTTACCTGTGTGTTGAGCCCCAGCATTTCTCTTCTATGCTCAGAATAGAGCTGCTCTGTCTCCTGAAGAGCAGATTGACACTGAGACACCTGATTGTTCAGCACCAAGTTCTGTTCTTCCAGTGTCCTAAGGCACACATCCTTTTCCTCCAGAGACAGAATCAGCCTAGAAGGGAAGCAAGAAACACATTACTAAATGATTAGATAAATGATCTGATAAATTATCAGATTTTATAAACTCTTGGGATTTGCACCACCTCAGGGGAAAACTGCTCTGCCTGATGAGGTTTGTCTCAACAACTTGGCTGTTTGTTCCTCCTGCAGTCCCTGCCCAGTATGTGCCTACTCTGCTTTTGTCCCTGAAAGAACAGTGAATTCCTGCCTCCATGCCCTTCCTTCTTTTTGAGATGGGAATGTGAATACAAAGCTAACAAAGTCTTGCAATGAAGACTTTAGGGGAGAGGAACAATTTTCTTCTGACTACCCCGGCTCCAAAGCAGGGAGGTTTGGTCAGCATGGAAGAGACATTTCCTTCCCCCATCTTACACATCCAGGTAGGAGGAGCAGCACCCTAGAGCCAGGGCATCTCTGGCAAGTTCCTAACATTTACCAGCACCCATCCTTCTCCTACTTTCAGCTGGAGAAACAAAGGCCAAAGGGGCAACAGAGACTTGGAGCACAACCGGATGGAAGATGCAGAAGGCTCCAGGGAAGCAGGAGTGCCCTGCCTTTCCTTTGTCTTCTTCTTGGAGGAAGAATCCTGTGGCACTGCAGCCTGGCAGGACTTGATTGGCTGCAGGAGCCCCCATACCTTGGTCCTGTTTCTTGCATTCTTTGCACAGTCAGAAATGCCTGTGACTGTGCAGGGTGGCAGGGACCCTGCCTGACCCCTGCAGGCACTGGGGGACATTTGATGAGGAACGATGCAACAGAGACATTCTTGTTTCTGGTCTGCCTCTGAGGGCAATCTGGCCTAGAGCAGCAATCAGGGCCTTAAGATGGTTCTGCCCAGAAAAAGCATCAGATGCCAGGCTGAGCCAGACCCCAAAGGCTCCAAGTTACAGGCCCCAAGGTGGAGCTGATGGATGTATCCAGCTCCTTACAGTGCAGCTCAGGCAGTGTCAACACACCAAACTAACAACACAATACCCCCTAGAGGGAAAGGGCGACCCCAAAAGCCTTTGTCTTCAGAAAAACTCTACCTGGAGGCTTCAAAGAAAAGAAAATTAAATTCAACATTCAGATAATGAGACGCATTTGCATGGAGAGTTCAGAATCTGCCACTTAGGAAATGCTGCCAGAGCCCCTGGCAGGTGCAAAGATGGCAAAGAGGGAATCCATTCACCACAATGCAGAGTCCCACAGGCTTTCATTTACCTGGCTTTTTCCCTCTCTAGGGCATTGACAGAAGCCTGCAATTCTGAATTTTGCTGTGCCACTTCTTCCCATTGAATCCATTCCTTCTCCAAGTACTCCAGATGCACTTGCAGCTCCTTGTTCTGATGTTCTGCCTCCTCCAACAGCTTCTGGACGTGCTCAACCTCCAACAGCTTCTGCCTGGACTCTTCCTGGGCTTCCCTCACATCTTGCTGGGCTCTCTGGACAGTCCTTTCCTGGGACTCTCGGGAGGCTGCCAGCTGAGATGCCAACTGTGCCACCTCCAGGCAAACAGAACAAAGCAGTCAGAGGCTACAGCCACAGCTTCTCACACTCAGCCACAGCACAGGCTGGGAGCAAAGGGAAAGGACAACTTTCCACTCCTCCCTGTCCTGACAGCACCAGATTCCCAAAGGATATGGACAATTTCTTTGAGGCTCTAAGTGGCCCACCACCAAGGGCACCTGAGAAAGCACCTGCCAAAGCAAGGCCAGCAAGAAGAGGCCAGCAGGAATCCATGCTGCTGCTTGCTGGCCAACAGCACAGAGGACTAGCCCAGCTGTCCAGAGCAGCAGCTGACATTCAGCAGAGCACTGAGTGTCCTTCAGAGCAGCTGCCATGGAGCCCCCAGAGCACGAGACAGCCCCAGGGCTCAGCCCAGCAGCTGCTGCTCTGCCATGGAAAAGCAAGAAGGCCACAGACCCCTCGCTGCATGACTGCAGTGCCACTGCTCTTTCACTCACCTGCTTTTGTAGAGCCTCCTTCTGCTCAAGGAGGAGATTGATTTCGTCTTTGAAGTCTTGTAGATCTTCCTCGTGCCTCCTCTGCGCTGCCTGGACTTCTCTGCGAGCTGCCTGCAGCTCCCCTTGCAGCTCTGTCTCCACACAGTTCCTGGTCATCTCCAGCTTTGATATCCGCTGCTGAGCAGCAAACAGCCTGGACTGCAGGCCCTCCTTTGCTGACCTACAAGTTGCAAATATGGACAGACATGAGTTGCTTGCTCCAGACACCCACAGCCGGTTATTCCAGGACAACGCGGCTCAAGATCCCCACGCCTGAGGATGGAAAATGGGTCCCCTGGAAACTCGTCCAGAGAAGGCACATCTGGGCCATTTCCAGAGCAGAGCAGAGCAGGGCCTCTGAGGGACTGCCCAGGCCTTCCTTACGGCCTGCCATAGCACAGACAGCCCAGCCCAACTTGGCCTCAACAGCCAAACCTTCACTTGCTGCTCCTGGCCTATGACTCTGGGTAGCTGTGCCCAAACAGGCTGGAGCAACAAGCAAAAGCCCAGGCCCTGCTCACAGCCCTTCTCTCAGCAGCACTTCCAAGCTGCTCTGCAGGGAGACAGAACAGACTCTTGTCCTGGCTGACTCCTGACTTTTTAGGGCTCTTGATAATGGACAGAAAGGTACATCACCTTCCAGACACCCGGTATTTAACAAGGCTTCAGAACTACTTTGCCGATCCTGTAAAATCTCATGGTCATGGCAGCACTTGTAAAGAATCAGAACAGCCTTTTGTCTGAATTACAACTACCTGAATGCAGAGACTGCAGTTTCAGCTCTTGCAAGGTCCAGGAGTAGACTTGCTGCCCTTATTGGAGTGTTGCTGAACAAGCAGGCAGTAGCCCAAGGGACTTGTCCTTCCTCACTCAGTGAGAGGGACCATGCAAAGGGACCTTGGCAGGTTTGGCAGCTGGGTGCCCATCAACAACCAGCAAGAATGCCCAGAGGCTGTTGAGAATTCCAAAGAGCTTTCCCTGCTGCTCTCTAACCAGCTCTACATCCCATCCCACACTTCTCAAGAGTGTGCTTGGAAGCAGAAATGCCTCAAGATGGTCAGCAGGAGCCTCTGGCTTCACCCTGAATGGCAGCGTGCTACTCCCAACGTGCCAAGGAAAGAGCCTGGAATGCTGAAGATGAAGCTTCCTGGCCTGAAGATCAGGATCATGTCAAGCGACTCGGAAAGGAACGAGGGGTGTTCAATGCCCAGAACCAGGAACCAAACCCAAACCTGAGAGAAACTGGAGGTTTCACTCAGCATCTGCATGGTTTAACTACTCCTCAGTTCAGGGCTGGCTGGATTGCTTTTGACATCCCCCAGGAGTGTGCTGGGTGGCACAGACAGGAGCCCAAGGCTCACGAGAGCTTTGCTGGCTTTAGGTGCCAGAAAAATAACCTTCACATCGTGGCTTTTTTTTTTCTTTTTTGGAGACTCTTCCATATTCTGTCCATGGAATGTAAAAGCATCTGAAAAGGCTCAGCTCCCTGCCTTTACCTGGTCTCTGCCAGCTGCCTGGAAAGGTCCTGTCGGAGCCACTCGGTGGCTGCCAGTCGGCCCTCAAGGTCAGCCTTCTGGGCCAGCAGCTCCTCCTCTCGCCACACCTGGGCCACTTCATGCCCTTGGCCAGAAGATTCCTGGCTCAGCAGCTCCAGAGCCCTGCTCAATGATTCTTGCTCCTCGGAAACCTGCAAGTGGGACAAGGCACAGCTGGAGCCCTTCCTGGGGAGCCCTGTGCAGAGCCAGCCAGTGCCACCTCACAGGCAGCCAGAGGACAAGGAGCACCTGTGCTCTGGGCTCAAAGTTTCACAGCATCTGCCCCATGCAGCTCTGATAGCCTGGCCTGCCAGAAGCCTCTGGCACTGTTACCTTGGATGTGCTGTGTCAGGCCCTGCTGCCTTGCCTGGGACCAGACAGCTCCTTCCCAACAGACACCCCTACTCCAAACTCTGTCTTGTCTCTCTAAAACACTGCATCTTCCACAACTGCCACTCGGCTAACAAAATTTCTCTTAGGATCTATTTCAGTGCTGGACATTTTTAGGAAGGCTTGGGAAAACAAATTTTCTTGCTGAATCATGCAAAAATATACAGGATTTCCCCTTTCAAGAGCAAAACCCAGAGCAAAGTGTCACCTCCTCACATATTCCAAGCAACTCTCTGCAACAAGAGGATGCCTTGCAGGGAAATGGCTCTTGTGCTGAGCAGACATTTAGTGACTGATGGATGTCTGGCTGATGTGGCCAAAGCAAAACCTCTGCTGTGCATTTGCCAAACGTACCACATTCCCCAGAACTGAGACTGTCTGACAGAGACCCTCTGAAACACAGCCTTCTCTTGCAGCTATCCTGTAACACCCAATCCAAATCCCCTGCCACAGCTTGGGGCTGTTTCCTTTTCTCCTGTCCCTTGCTCCCTGGAAGCAGAGCCTGACCCTCACCTGGCTGCAGCTTCCTGTCACAGGGAGTTGTAGAGAGCAAGAAGGTGCCCCCTGAGCCTCCTTTTCTCCAGGCTGAGCCCCCCCAGCTCCCTCAGCCACTCCTGGTCTCTCCTGTGCTCCAGACCCTTCCCCAGCTCCCTTCCCTCTTTGCTGATGAACACGCATATCCCTGGCTAAGAAATGCGTGTGCCATCTTGAGCCAGGTGTGCACAGCAATGTGCCTGTCTTCTGCTGCCAGAAAGAGCATCTGGGCTGATCTGGCTGCCACAACTCCCACTCCCACAGGTGCTGCCTAGCAAGAAGGTGTTCAGAGCCCTGCTAACATCATCCCTCTCTTGTTTCAGCACATCTCTCTGAAGCTGCAATTCCTCCAATGTCTGCCTCTTGACTTGCAGCTGGATCTGCAAGGATGGCTCTTGTCCCTCGAGTGCAGACAAGACCTCCACTGTACAAGAAGGGGCAAGACAAGTTTTCAAGGGAAAACCAGTCTCATTTCCAAAACTGACCTCCATCCAGTCCTGCTGCTGTGCCTCTTCTGCCTGGACCAACACTTCCTTCCACTGCTTGGTGTTCTTCTGATGCAGACAAAAGGCTCCTGTGTTCAGGATCCCAGTGCATTGCAGCAGCATTTCCTTGGACTTCTCAAACTTTGCACAGTCACTGCAGAGACAAGGCTCAGTCAGAAGAAGCAAGAGGCCTGAAGAGTCAGCAATGCCATTTTCCCCACTCCAGGATGGAGCTGGGGGCAGTGGGCTAAGGAAGACCTTGCTCTTTCCCTCCCAAGGAAATCCTCCAGAGGCAAAGGGAAAGGAAGGCAGGATGTTGCCTTGCTTCAGTGAGAAGCAGTGGAAAGGCAAGGGCACGCAAAGAACAGAATTCAGGGAAGCAGCACGGTGAGAAGAAGGAGTCTTCTATTCCAACATGGCTCTGCATCTCCCAGACAGCCTTGGGAGTCTCAGTAGGGCAAGAAAAACCCAGACAGGACAATGCTCGAGAGCCACACTGAGGCCTACACATGGTAGGCAGGTGATTTCTTCACCCAGGACACCTCTGACCTCCCAGATCTGGAAGCAGATTCCTCTAGAATGGAGGAGGAGGAGGAGGAGGAGGAAATGCTCACCTACTGATTTCTTCTAGCAGAGAGTCTATGATCTCATATTGGCTTCTAATCTTCAGGTTTCTCTCCTCTACTTGATCAAATTGTTGCCTCATGCGCCCGCAATTCTCTGTAGCTTCCCGAGCCAATTCAAAGGGATGCTGTTCATCAGTGGATGTCAGAGTCGAGAGGATGTTCCCAGGAGTGTCGGTGCAGATGATGGAATTGGCCATGCTGTCACCGTTGTCTCCCAGCACCTGAAAGCCCACATCCAGCTGTTAGTCAGGTATTCTGTTCCTGTTCCAAAGTAGCACTGAGATGCCTCTTCTGATCCCACAAGAACCAGTGTCCATTCATGGAGAACCAGTTGCAAAAGGCCAGCCAGCTGAGCACAGTTTACTCACCTCAGGGGCTCTGGAGGAACGTCCCTGGTGAGAAAGCCCTCGAGCTCCCTGCAAGTGCACAGGGAAGAGCACACTCAGACTGCATGGCTGCCCCTGAGGCACTTGCCTCCAAGTGCTTCCCAGCCTGTCCCAGAGCACAGCACTTCCAGCTGAGCTCTTCCTCCCCTCCTTGGCAATATTTTCAGCCCAGGACTTTGACAGCAGCACAAGCAAACATGCTGGAAGGTGTCTCATCACTTCTAAGAACATCAGAGGGGAGCTAAGAACAGCAAGGGGAGCTGCCCAGAGCCCAATCCAACCTGGCCATGAACACCCTCAAGGATTCAGGGGCAGCCACAGCTTCTCTGGACAAGCTGTACCAGGGCCTCAGCACCTCAGAGGGCAGAATTCCCTCCCAATATCCCATCCATCCTTACCATGTCTCACTGGGAAGCTTGCCCTGTCCCTGCAGGGCCCTGGCTTAAGTCCCTCTCCAGCTCTCTTGCAGCCCTTTCATGCATTGGAAGGGACTCTAAGGTCACCCTGGAACCTTCTCCAGCCTGGACAACCCCAACTCTTGCATCCTTTTCCCCTGGCACAAGTGCTCCAGCCCTTGCAGCATCTTCCTATCATCCTTGTGACCTCCTCTGGGCCACTGAGGATCATTTCAGAGATGTTTGGAGAAACTCATTCTTGACTCTGGGAAGCGCTGAGGCTGCGCTGTAATTTGGGTGAGGGGAGGGCAATGAAAAGTTGCTCCCTTGTTTGTATCTGTGGCCTCCAGTGGGACAAGGACAGTGGAGGAGATGTGGCTGCGCTCTGGGATAGCCAGGAGCCCCCCATTCCCTGCCAGGGCAAGCTGCCCCCTGTCCCCAGGGCAAGCACCACAGCTGCTGCCAGCTCTGGAACAGCCAGCTGTTAATCCCTTGCTAATCCCAAAGGGAACAGTTCCCCGAGGCACAGCCCAGGCCCACCCAGGTCCCTGCTGGGCTTGGCACAAGGAGAGCAGCGGCTTTGTCACTCACCCTCCGGGTCTCCATCTGCCCCTTGCACAAAGACTGAGAAAATGTCAGTGACCAAAGGCCCTTGGTCTTTGCAGGGTCTAAACCCCAGTGACCAAAGACCCTTGGTCTTTGCAGGGTCTAAACCTTGATACCCAAAAGCCCTTGGTCTTTGCAGGGTCTAAACCCCAGTGACCAAAGGCCCTTGGCCTGAGCCGGGTCTAAACCCCAGTGTCCAAAGGCTCTTGGCCTTTGCAGGGTCTAAACCCTGTGTTAACCAAAGGCTCTTGGCCTTTGAAGGGTGTAAACACCGATATCCAAAGGCCCTTGGCCTTTGCAGGGTGTAAACACCAATATCCAAAGGCTCTTGGCCTTTGCAAGGTGTAAACACCAATATCCAAAGGTTCTTGGCCTTTGCAGGGTCAATAGCACAAAGTGCCGTTGGCCTTTGCAAGGTCCAAGCCCCAAAGCTCACGAGCTGTTGCCAGCTCCAGGGTACAAACCCCAATAGCCAGGAGCTGTTGATTGTTGCCAGGATCCAACCCCCAGCATTCCATGGCCTTTGTGACAGTTGCCAGGGTCATACCCCCAACGTTCCATGGCCTTTGTGATGGCTGCCAGGGCCCAAAGCCCACATTCCAGGGGCTGTTGGAGAGGCCCTCCCTGGCTCTCCCCCCATCCCAGCTCCCTGCTGCTCCTGGCACTGGCCCTGCCTCCCCCATGTCCCCAGAGTCCTCCTGGGCAGCTGGGCAGGGACCTGGCTCAGAAGTCACTTTGAAAGCTCAGCATTCTCAAGACCTGCAGGCTCTTTAGGGGTGCGCTTTATTCCTGAGTCACAGGAATACTTCTGTCTTCCCTGACAAAGGGCACATGAAACAAAAAGCCTAAAAAGGATTCTTGGTGTCTACAAATATTCATGGAAAGTAAATCTTTGCCTTTAGAACAGGTACATGAGGAGGAAGAATGGTGTTTCAGGGGCTTTTCAAATTTCTACAGAGAAATGCCAAGAGCTGCAGTGTTTAAGGTTCATAAAATATAGTGAGAATACTGAGACAAGTGCACAAGTGCATGTTTTTCTCTGCTCTCTGTTTGGCAATATATCACTAGAATTGTAGGCAGAAAAAAAGTCTTGCTGCTTATGTCAAAGATTCCGCACTAGAAACAGATCTTCAAGAACCAAATGGGTCTGCTTCCAGAAGCTTTGGCAGGTATTTTTGCCCTCAACTTCGATTGCATTCACCTGTGTCCCAGGGAGGATTTTTGTGCCCCTGTAAACAGAAATTGGCTTCTGAGCAGGGCACAAATCCTGTGTGGAAATGAAGAGCTACAACCTGCCTTCTGTAAGGCCTGTCTCTCCAGAGGAGACACACTGCCCAAGGATGTCACTGCCAAGTTAAGGTTCAGAGAGCGATGCAGCTTCAAGTCTCTGCTTCCACAAGTGCAGCTTTGGGCTCCTTGCACAGCTGCAAAGGAGCAGCACAGCTCCTGGCGAAGGTCTGACAGCTCCTGCCTGGTCCTTGCACAGCTCTCAGTGTAGTTCTGACAGTGCTGTCGCTCTTGGGCCAGCTGTGACTGCAGCAGGGACACCTGAAAGAGGCACAAGGCCTGGCTCAGACGAGCCCACGCTGGCAGGAGCACCTGCAGCCCCACGGTACCGGCTCTGGGGCAGACACAGCCTCCAGCTCCAGCCCTCACCAACACTCTGCCCTTGGGCAAGGGGAAAGGAACAGGCTCCCAGACACAACAGAGCTCAGAGCACCAACAAGTCCACTTCAAGGCTTCCAAACCCTTCCCACGTACATCCCTCAGCCACCACAGGTCTACTAGAGAGAGAGTTCTGACAGCATTTAAAAACCCAGCTCTGATTTCCAAGGCACACATTTGGGCCACTGACCCCTTTCTCCACAGGCTGTCTCTCAACACGAGGGCTGCTGCTCCCCTGAGCTCCTGGAGGACTCTTCTACTTGAGCTGCTGGACCACCAGCCCAGGCATGAGGGGTCTGTGGTGCTTGGGTGTTTTTGGTGCTTTCTTGAGGCACCTGAGCACCCCAAGCCCCATTTTACCCTCCTCATTGTGAAAAACAAGGTTTTTACTCTCCAGTAAAAATTTACAAGATGAATAAAGGACAATAAGAGACAAAGAGAATAAAGCAAAGTTTTTGTGACCAGGTGCTTGACATTCAACCAAGAGCACACCTGCTATTTTAGAGGCATCCTTTACATACCCTTTCTATTGCATCAGCCTACTGCATAGTCATAAAGAATTATGGATATTTAAACTTTTCCCCAAATTAAATTACATGTTCCAAGAATAGTTTAGCATGGCTCCTCCTTGTGTTCACCTTTTCAGAGCATGTGCATTTTGTGGCTGTGATTTGAGTTCATCCTTGTTATCACCTCCTGTTTGGACTTTGGTCCATTTTTTCTACAGATGGTGGGTGCTGATAATTGGCATGTCAGCAGCAGGGGTCTCCATCATATGTTCATTGAATGTTATCCCAACCAAGCAGGAAGTTTAACACAGGCACACTCTATCAGGTATTTAACTACTATGTCTAGGTTTAGTTAAGAACAGAAAAAACCCCTATATTTTTATTGCAAAGTTACTCTAATACACATATAGAATCCATCTTAATATTTGCAAAAAGCCAATATTATAATATGTATTTATAACAATACTTTCCCCAACAGCCCCCATATCAGCACTCCTGATAGCTGAACAGAGGGGTGGGGGTTTGGTTCCAGCAGGAGCCCCCGTGGCTGCTGACCCAGCCGTGGCGGGAAGGGCACGGGGCCTTCCACAGCAGCTGGCACGGCCTCCTCGGGACACGTCCCGCATGGTGGCCACGCTAAGCGCGGCCGTGTGACAGAGACAGGGAACGTGTGAGCCAGGGCACAAATGCTGCTCTGAGCCCTGGGACACAGGGAGCACTGACATCATCAGCAGGTGTGGCAGAGTCCCCGCCAAAGCAGAGTCCCCCCCGAGCCCTGGCAGTGCTGGTGCCCATCTCCTGGCCCAGAGACCTGTGCCTCGAGAGGGTTTCTCTGCCAGAGGGCAGCCAAAGCCGACGTGCACTGGGGCCTGTGCTCCATCCTACTGGGGCTCTTGGTAGAAGCAGCTGGAGCAACTGGTGGCACCACTTGGTACGTGTCAGATGATGTTGCTGCTTCCTGGATTGATCTTTGCAAGGAAGGGATTAGCAGTAGCACAGAAAGACCAGCAGCTACTGAATTTCACAGGACAAAGAGACTCCAGCAAAACACTGTCATGTCTCCTTGTGCTTTTCTGTCTTTCTTACACTCGGAAAGAAAAAGAATTGGCCCAGCCTCTGCTATTCAACGCTCCACTTGCTGTGCGTCTTCCTGTGGCAGCTCACGTGCAAACACAACTGGCTGCCTGCTGAGCAGGGCAATGGACGGCCACAAACAGGGAGGTCCCCGGTGAACATCAAGGCAGACACCTGGGGAAGTGCAGAGGATAGGGATAACTCTGGGAGGAGAAGCTGTTCTGTGTCTCTGATGATGCTGCCAGCCCCCTGAAGGAGCGGCCAAGACAAGTGCTGGAAGCAGCCGTGTCCTGCTCTTTTCTGCTGTCAGATGCACACGGGACAGACTTGTTGCCCACAGGTCCGCCAGACTTGATCCAGGAACAATGGAAGCCCATGCATTGGTGGTAGGGAATGGGCTCCAGCAAGAGCAAAGCAGGATCTTCCAGCAGCAAAGCCTGAGCTTGTGAAGCGAGCCATGTCCTCAGCAGACACCAAAGTGCTTCCCTCCAGCCCTGAATGGCGGCCACAAGTGCCTGCCTTTCTTCACCGCCTGCTGCTGCTTCCTTGGTTCCAAGCCAGTCCAGGATTTAGGTTGGAAGCTCATGCACGTGTTTTTTAAGGCGCTTGCACGGAGGAGAGGGACGGCAGGTGCAGCGCAGGGCTCGTGCTGCCTCTCACGATGGCATCAATGCCACTGCCTTGGGACGCCTGCCAGTGGAAGTCGAGTCTGCCCTCAAGCATGGTCACTGTAGTCAGTCAGGGGCACAGGCTGCAGCTGCAGCTGCCAAGCATTGCTGTGAGGCTGGCAAGCCAAGAGAAAGCCATAGTGGCCGAGTGTGCTGAAGCCTTTTGCTAAATCACACGCAATAGTGCCCACAGTATGGCCCCTTTGGAATGGTGCCTGGTGCAGACGCCTCCTGGAGCAGGTGCCGGCGTTCGGGGTGCTGCTGTTCTTGTGCACGCTCTGGTGCTGCTTCTGTGGCATCCAGAGCCGCTTTGCCAGCAGCGACTCAGCAGCCCTGCTTGAGGAGACATCGCCGCCCTGGCCACGGAGGCAGAAGCTCTGCGGGCCCAGAGCTCTGTGTCAGGAGGGCCTCATCCTCAGCCCCATAGCCTGGGCAGCTGCGGGGACCCGGGCTGGCCGCCAGCCCTGCTGTGCCCACTGCCCTGGCGGCACCCAGTGACCGTACCCCGGCAGGGGCCCCTTGCCCTCCTTGTCCCCAGCCAGCCCAGTCTGGGCACTTCGGGCGGGTCCCCACCCTCCTGCTGAGGCCCAGCCTCCAGGGCTTCTGCCCCAGGTGTGGGAGCCTCTCTGGGGAAGCACCAGAGCAACCGGCTGTCAGGAACAAGGCTGACACCCCATTCCTCAGGGCTTCCCACCAGCCCGGCCCCTCAGGGGCCTCATGTCCCCTTGGAGCCTCCTGCCACCCACTCCCTCCCACACGGCCCTCGTGCCTTCCCAGCGCCTTGTCCCGTCAGGGCCTCTGCAGCACCTCATCCCTTTATGGCCTCCCACCGCCCCGTCGTCCCCTCGGGGTCTCCCCCAGCTCGGCCAAGCTGCCCGGCAGCGGCGCAGCCCCGAGGGAGCTCCAGAGGAGCCGCATCGAGAGGCACCTCAGAGGCCTCAGCAATGCAGCCAGCAGCACACGGGCAGGAGGACACAGATGGCCCTTCCTGGCTGGCCAGGAGGCCTTGTGGCCATCTCCAGGCACCAGGCCGGCAGGGATCCCTGCAGCTCCGGCCCCTGCCCAGTCGCTCTGTCACCAGCACAAAGGCTTCAGCAGAACCAACAAAGGCCAAGGGGCTTCTGGCCATTTTCCCTTCCCCACTGCACACCTGGGCAGCTCGCATGGCACAAGGACCCGTTTTCCCTCTTCCCCCCTGCCCTGCAGACGCTGGGCACCAAAGAGAGCTCCTGGGAGCCTGGGTATTAGAACACATTCTATATTTTTATTCTAAAGAACAACGAAAAAGAAAGAATAAAACTATCTTAAAGAAAAGAAAAGAAAACTTCCCCCCGGCTCAGAAGGCCCCAGCAGACGGAGAGCCTCTCAAATCAGCTCTCCTCAGAGCTCCAGCAGCACAGCCAGCTGTGGCCCCAGAGACAAGGCCGATTCTTGCGGGCCCTGCGAAGCTGGTCTTGCAGCTTCTGCAAGACGGAGCCCGGAGCTCTCTCCACAGCCCGGAGGACAAAGGCTGTTTCAAGAGCCAGGCTTCTGGTGGCAGGGCTGACATCGTCTGCCTTGTCTTCAAGGGCTGCGAGAGAGAGGAACAGAGCCACGGTCAGATCCCGGATCTTTGGGGAGCCGAGGAGACCGCCGAGGCAGGGCCATGCCAGCCGGCTCTGGCCATGGCCAGGAGGGAGCAAGGGGATCAGCGCGAAGCTACTGGACACTGTTGGCCCACGTGGGCCTGAAATGGGAGCGTGTGCTCTGGCCACGGCAGCCCTGCTGTGCAGAGGGAGCAGAGCCCTGGGCAGCGGGGCAGGGATTGCGACTGCCCCCGGCAGCCAGGGCTGGCAGCCCTCTGGCCTCACTCACCCTGACAGATGTGCTGGAGCTGTCGCTTGTGGCCCCTGAGGTGCCTCCCGGCCATCCCTGAGAAGACAGAGCCTGTCAGGGCGCCAGCGGCACAGCTCCCTGCCAGCCCAGCGGCGCTGCCAGCCCTGTGGGCACACGGCCTCCTGGCCCCGGCAGGGCTCGGGCCGGGCCTTTGCCGCACGCTGCCGCCCAAGGGCCCGGCTGCGAGAGGGCGGCAGCAGCGCCGAGGGCAGGCGGGGCTCCACGGCGCCGGGCACGGACGGCGCTGCCGGGGCAGCAGCCGGGGCCGGGGCCGAGCTGCTTCGGGCCGGGGAGGGGAAGGGCAGCCCAGGCTGGTGGCTCACCGATGAACCTGATGGCCGCCTGTCGCAGGGACTCCTGTGGGCTCTCCAGGTACTGCAGGGCGTGGCGCACGTGCTCGGCCGCTCGGCTCCTGTCCTCTGCCAGCTGGAAAGGGCGGCGGGAGGGTGCACTTGGTGCTGGCTCAGCCCCTTGGCCGGGCGCTCCGTGCCGCCAGCACGGGGTTCCCGTGCCCGCAGAGCCCTGCCAGGCGGGCGGCAGCCGCTGGCGCCGGGCTCTGACGGGGGCAGCGGCGCGGCTGCTGCCCGGGGAGCCGCGGTGCCGCCCCTCAGCCCGGCTGGGCCCGGGCTCCATCGGCACCCGCCCCGGGACAACAGGAGCCCGGAGCAGAGCCCGCGCGGCCCAGGGAAGGCAGCGGCGTGTGGGGCGCAGGCTGGCGGCCCTGGCTGCAGCACTGGGCAGGGGCGCAGCTGCCAGCCGCACTCACTGAGCAGCGCGGCCAGGGGGCTTCTCCAGGCTGAGGCTGAGGCTTGCAGGCCGTCCTTACCAGGGCCTCGCCGAACCTCCAGGTCTGATCCAGCCGCAGCATGTGTTGGAGATCCTTCCTGCGCAGGAATGTGGCTGAACAATGCAGCGTTTCCCGGGAGGCCTGGAGAGCAGCAGAGACCCAGAAATGGCACCACAGCCCAGGGCACAGGAGCCGCACAGGTCCCTGTACCAAGGCCAGGAAGAGGCTGCAGCCCATGAGGCGCCAGAGCAGGAGGCAGCCGAGCCCCCTGCCAGGGGGCCAGGGGCAGCCGCTGAGTCCTCACCTCTGCCACGCGCTGGTTCTCATCATGGCAGTGGAAGGAGAGTGGGAGCAGGCTGTGGCGCACGTGTGACTTCAGGGCCTTTTTGTCTCCTTCCGGTAAAAAATAGAGCATCTCTCGGAAGATGAACATGGAGCACAACTGCACCTGGCTGTCATCCTGTATGAAAGAAAGGGAGACCTCGGCATCGGCTGCTTCACGCCCACCTGGGCACAGGCCTGAAAATGCACGGGGCACAAAGTTTGCAGGCAGCAGCCGGTGGCCGTGGCTGGGGGTGCAGAGCCTTACGTTGTCAAAGAGCGGCAGGAGCGCCCCAGCCAGCTGCAGGGCGAGTGGGCTGGCTATTGGGCCACCATTGCACAGGAACAAACCGCTGAGGAGGGCCATGGTCATCCTAAGCATGTCACTGTCATTTTCCTGCAGGAGCTTCACCAGCCTTTCGTGCAGGCTCCACATTCTTCCGGCCTGCGTGGAACACGAGTGTGTGAAACGCCATCCTGCTGCCACAGGGCCCAGAGGCCAAAGGGCTGTGCCAAAGCACTCGGGCAGCTGGAGCGGGAGGCAGGAGAGCTGGGAGCAGCTGCCTCAGTGCTGGAAGGGCAGCCAAGGCCAAGCGACTGCCTTGCCCAGCCCCACGCTGGCAGCATGGCTTCAGCCGCTGCCCGCTTCTCACCGAGACGCTGGTTCCGAGCACCAGGAGGCCTCTGAGCGCCAAGCGACGCATCTCCGTGCACTCGCTCTGCAGGTTCTTGGACATGAGCTCCAGGACGCTGTCGCGGCATTCACTCAAGTCCAGGCAGTCCAGGATCTGAAGGGCACAAGGCCGGTGACGGGGGAGCCGCACAGGGCCGGGCCCAGGCAGCAGCACAGTGCGTGCAGGAGGACTGGCATGGAGCACCTGTTGGGGTCGGTGGCAAGGCCGTGTTGCTGCTGGCATCCCTTCCAGAAGGTATCGGCTGCCTCTGGCATATCCAAGGTGCTGAAGAGCACTTGGAAGAGCAGGTGCACAAAGAGGCGGGGGAAATGCACGGTCACCACATGTGGGACACAGGGCATCTGGAGGATCTTCCGCATCACCACAGTTGCCTGCAAAGGACAGAGCAGCTCGAGCTCAGTGCCGAGGTATCCGTGTTGCTGGGCCCGAGCGTGGAAAGGAGAGGCCAGCAGAGATACAGGGGGAGCACCGGGCCTGGTTGCTCTGATGCTGCCCCTAGACCAGGTTTCCGCCCAGTGCCTGAGGCAGGGAGACACCGTGGTGGAGGGAGCCTGGAGAGATGATGGAGAGGTGAGCTTGGGGTGAGCAAAGGCCAGTTGCAAAAACTCACAGCCAGGGCAAGGACAGCCATGTGTTCCCCATCGGAGGTGCACGTGCTGTGCTCTGGCCAGTTGGCCAGCATGTCAAGGAGTATGAGCGTGGCTGGCTCTGCAGTCCTGCACTATTGGAATAGGATCCCAATATTTCCAGGTGGAATGTGCCTGGGCTGTTCTGGGCCTTAGCTTCTTGGCCAGAGGCAGCAGCTGTGGCATCCACCATAGGGATACCTCTGGCCGGCTCGGAATCGCAGCAAGGCACTAGAAACCAAGTCCAGGCTTGTAGGAAGCTCATTTCTACCTCTGGTGAAGGTCCTTAGGCGCGGTGAAGAGAAAGGAGACGGTTTCTGATGGAGGATTAAAATCCAGAGCTTTATTCGAAGGGCACGGACATCTGAATTGTGGTAACAGCTCCAACACAGAACACCGAGCATGTGGTTTCGAGTTCTTTTAAGCCCAGGGAGAGGGGGAGGGAAGGACAGGTGAGCCACCAACCAGGTGGCAGGAGGTGGGTCTCAGGGAATAATGACACTTGGCTAACCCAATGATGCCCAGGGTGAGGGGCATTTTTTGAACTTCTGCCAACCACATGAATTCCTTGCTGGAATGTTAAGATTGACTGACAGCGTCTTAGCAAGGGGACAAGGGGGAGGGAAGGTCAGTACACCTGGGAAACAGGGAAATCTAAGACCGGATATTGCAACACACTGCAACACTGCACGAGCACATGATGGGCTGCGGCAACGCAGTAGGAGCTGCTGAAACCACCTCCTTCCCGTGAGCGTCTCTCTCAGGAAGGGATAGCTCAGTGTGCACCAGATGCTCATGTCACACGATGCTACTCAATGGTTGATGGAGAAATGTGGGGAGTTTTGTTGAAACATGGCTTATGGGAAAAGCACCTGAGAATATACAGCTAGGAAAGCAACAGCTGCCTTGTTCAAGGACACAGTCTCCTTGAACAAGGAGCTGTTCAACAAAATATGTGATAACAGGAGGTAAAAAGAAGCCACAAACATCCTGAGAGAGGTGGGACTGACTTTTTATAGCTGACCAATAATGAGCTTTACTTTTGCAATATGTATGGGCCTTATTACTGTGATTGTAAAAGCGTGCCTGTTAATCAATAAATCTGAGACTTGTTGATCATCATCGGATGTGCTTGTCTCCCGTCGACTCCGTCAGAGAAAGATGAACAGGAGGGGTTCTACATATGGTATTCCAGGGGCGTTCATTAACACACACAAAGGAAACCAGGGACAAAGAACAAAGAACAAAGGAATGTCCAGGGTTATGTACAAGACAAGGGAGTCAGAACATCATCTCTGAGGGCCAATGGGTAAAGGAGATAAGGGCAGTACAAAGGCAGGACTAAAGGGCAACAACCAGCTGGTATCCAGGGGAGGAGGTATAAGGAACAGGGACCAATAAGGAAAGCAGGAGTGAGGAACCTTCTAGAACTGGGGAGGGGAAAGGGATGATGTCACTTTGATCATTAACATAAAGGTGTGGGGAACTGTTGGAGAACATCTTCTTGGGTCACCCTGACTGAAAGCAGTGTCCCTTCCCTGGGCATCCTTGCTTCAGCATCCTGTTGTGTGTCTTGGGATGCAACATCTCCTCCTTGTTTACTTATTAAAAATGCTTCTCCCACAGTTCTCTTGATAAACTTAATAAAACATGAAAACATAATTAAAGTAAGAATAACAAAATTTAAAACCAACATCATGCCCCTTGTGATGGATCATGGCCACCCTGAGATGCCCCAATGTCCAAATAATTTGGCTGCAAACATTGAGGCCGAGGGGCATCGTGGAGTTTTCTGTGGGGTGGCAGGGCTGCAGCCTTGAAAATTGTTAAAATAAATGAGCATGGAACATGTAAAAGTTTAAACAAATCCTCCCCTTCTACCACTTTTTCCATAACCCCTGTTTTTATTGAACTGAAACAGTTTAATAAAACTGTTAGGGAGGAGGAGGGATTGAGAAGAGAAAACCAGGGAATGGGAATTAGGGTGAAGGGGTAATAAATAGCAGAAAAAGGGAAACTTCATTGTCTCTATTAGTAGTTATTCTGTAATGGAGGTGAATAAAATACAATCTTGTGATTAACATGGCGGTGACGATGTTGGGTTGTTTCTATTTCTTTCTTCTTTATCACCACACTGCTGATGCTTGTCTATTGTTGTAGTCATTGTTGTGGTCGCAGTGTTTTGGCTGGTCCAGTTCTGAAGATACTATGGGGTCCAGATAAGGCTTCACACATATTCCTGGAATCCACTCAGGGCCTGCACTGCGGAAATGCAAGCATACCCTCTCCCCCAAGTAATTAGTGGGAAAGGGCCTCGGTTCTGCGTAGTCTCAGGATCCTTGATCAGCACAGGCAGCTTCTCTTCAAGATGGGCTCTGGTGGAATTAGAGGAGTGCCTGATAGTGGGGAAATTTGGCTGTGTAAGGAGCTGTTGAAGAAATTGATGACATACAAAGCTTTACAGAGCCTCTAGATGAGAGATGATGTTTTGATCCCCCATACTGCTGATCAAGGACCCACTTGATGTTTCAGAGGGCCCTTTCCACTATAGACTGTCCAGTTGGATTGTGAGGGATGCCTGTGCTGTATTTGATGCCCCATTTGTCCAGGAAGTGCTTAAATTGTTTAGATGTGTATGCCAGACCGCTGTCTGTCTTAAGTGCTTGTGGCACTCCTAAGGTGGCAAATGCCAGGTAGTAATGTTTAATTACATCTTTAGTCTTCTCGCCCACATGGGTGGATGCAAGCACTGCACCTGAAAAGGTGTCAATGGACACATGGATATATTTTAAATGTCCAAAAGGTGTGTAATGTGTAACGTCTTGTTTGCTAGATGTCTCCCCAAGCCTTGGGGATTAACCCCAGTCCCCATAGATGGTAAGGCAAATGTCTGGCAATTGGGGCAGGAGGCTACAATTGCTCTGGCCTGGTGTCTCATAATCTTGAATATCTGCACAAGAACTGGTACATTCGGATGGTAGAATTGGTGGCTTGGTTTGGCCTGATTGAAACTATCTGGTAGCATGTTGGAATCACTCACGGCCATGGCCAAGAGGTCTGCCCTCCACTTTCTCTAGTGATTGGTCCAGGGAGGTCAGTGTGTGACCTCACAGGCATAATATGGTAAGGTTGCTCTTGGTGGAAGATGAGATAAATCAGCTTTGAGAGGAAATGGAATAATTTGGGATTTGACACCTCCCTTAATAAAGCATGCCCAGCTCTTTCAGCTACTCCACCAACATAAGCCAAATCAGTGACCAGATTAAAAGGATGTTCAAACCGCTCAAAGGCTCTAACAACAGCTGCTAATTCAGCAATTTATGGAGACCCCTCAATGATCTGGACATCAGACTCCCACTTCTGAGTGTCCAGGTTTTTCCAAGTCATAACTGACTTGTGGGATCTTCCAGAGCCATCTGTATAGAGTGTTAGGCCTTTGAGAGGAGTTTTACTTTTTAATGAATTTGGGACCAAATTAAAAGCCTCATTAAACAATTTGTATTTTGGGTAATGTATTGAAATTTGGTCTGCATAGCAGTCAAGAGCAAACTGGAGGTGCTCATTGGTCAGGAGCAAAGGCTCCAGACTGTGTAGTGTCACTGGAAGACATATACATGTGATATCACACTCCACAGGGGTCCAGAGGTGAGTTCTGTTCTTTGCCATCAGCTGCACTGTCAGCTCCTGTGGGGTGGTGTGTTGCCTTTTAGGCGTGGCGACCTGGTTCTAAGTCCGGCACGGTGGCCCAGTGTTCGGGCACACTCGGTCCATAAGCTCCTGACACCAATGTGGTGGACAGCAAATGGTGTTTATTCAAGGGTGTGGGGGGTTTTTATGGCTTGGGGTCGCCTGTGTCATTTCCTTCAGCTCACATCTGGCTGGGTGCGGCCAGGTAGGGGGTAGAGGTCAAACTGAAGGGTAGGGGGGATGTCCTGACTGACCGTTACAGCCCGAATTCTTCCGCACGCAGGTCCTAACTCACCACATCTCCCCCCTCCCTCATGATTAGTAAAATTCTTATAAGGTTAAAAACGTAGAGGTTACAAATTTTCATGGGTTAATAAAATTAGTGTAAAATTATAAATGTGTTAGTAGCTGGCACGCCTTAAAGTAATTGTCGGCGCTTGAGAAACAAAATGTTAGTCTTTTCTAAACGTCTTTTAACGAATAGCACCAATTTGTTTAATATGCAAGGCCCGAAGACTAGGGTTAGTAGGATTATAGTGACTGGGCCTATTAGGGTAGAAATCAGGGTAGTGAGCCATGGAGACTGGTTGAACCAGGATTCGAACCAGCCCTGCTTGTCTTCTCTGTCTCTCTGTCTCTGAGCCAGTCTGTTTCCGAGTTCTGCCATGGAGTCTCTGACGACTCCTGTGTGGTCCGCGTAGAAGCAGCATTCCTCTTTCAGAGCAGCGCACAGGCCTCCCTGCTGCATGAGCAGGAGGTCCAGTCCTCGCCTGTTCTGCAGGACCACTTCTGAAAGTGAGGAGACTGACTTCTACGGAAAGGATATGGATTTCTCGATCCTCTGCAGGTCCTCGTCAATCGTCATTTGCAGCTGGGACAGTCCTTGGTGCTGAGTCGCTAGGGCCGAGACACCCGTTGCTGTTCCAGCAGCTCCCAAGCCAAGCAGCATTGCTATAGTTATACCTGTTAATATTTCTCTTTTGTGGAGCCGGCTGGGTTCTTCGAAAAGGTGGTACACCTCTTCGTCCGAGTGGTACAGGACCCTAGGGACGATCAGAACTTGGACACAAAAATCGTTAGAGTCATTGAATTTGGCAAGGAACACACAGGGACTCACTCCAGATCTCTGGCAAACGCACATCCCAGATGCGGATGGGACCACCCACTTATTATTCTTCCTGTCGGGCTTGACTACTTTGGTGCAGACGTCACCTCTCCGCTTAGCTAGGGTTGCATTCCCAAAGCATCTGCCCCGACCTGTGACCTGACTCAGGGTAATTCCTTTTCGGGGTGTGTCCCACCTGCACTGGTGAGGGGCATTGGCTGTGGAATAACTAAAGGGGGTATCTAAAGTGACTCCTTCGTAAAAGGGGGGTTTAACATCATAACAAAGCCAACAGGAGTCAGTTAGGTTAGGGTTAGATTCGTTCAGGGATAGAAAGGTAGCATCTAACATACGAAGGATTGGGTCTGAATCTGACCCAGCTGAGTGGCCTATCTGGAAGGCTTCCACGTCGCCGGTCGGGACATCAGTGTCCCTTGTGGGTAAGGCTTTGGGGTAGGTCATGTTTCTGGCTTTCTGTGTGCTTTTAACCACTTTGTTGGGTCCAACTGCTCGGGGTGCTGACAGCTGGAGCCTGGTAATTCGTACATTCACCCATTGTTTTGACCCTTGAAGGACCACTGTCCACGCTTTGCCCACGGCCCAGCTGGGGTGATTTGGCTGTAAAACTGTCATGTTGTAATGAGTGCATCTCCGAATTTTGGGGGTTTTATGGCGGTTCCGATAGTAATTTCCCTGAAGGAAGACGGGTGTTTTGCAGCCTGCAGGTGCCCAGGTGAATTGTAGGAACTTGTCGGGCTCTTGTGGGTCCCACCCAGGCCCTGACGGCCTGGCATCCGTAACTATTGTTTCGCAGCCCCAGTACCCACAATATCCCCACCCTGGGTGATTACAGTAACTCTTTCCTGGGTTTGAAGCTGGGCACCAGTAGGATAGGTACATGTGTGTGGCGTGTGGGGAATGGGGGTCTACCTTTGGTTGTCCTGGAAGCAAGTCGGTAACGCGAAGCACAAATGATGGGGTGTTCGGTGTGGTGATGTCTCCGAGCATCTTATCGTCCGTAAGATGTCGCATGACCCACCTGAATGGCTGATGGGGGTAGTGGACTGGGCTGGCTTGCCCCCTGGCGACAAGCCCCAGCAGCAATATCACACAGAAGCACTGTTGCTGCTTGGGTCTCACCCTTGGGGGTCTCTCAGGCGCTGTCTGGCGGCTTGGTGGTCTGTCACTTTCCTCTGGAAGGGGAGTGTACGCGTCCCGAGGGCGACCCACAAGCATGTCCTGTGAACAGAAACTCACAATTCTCATCAGTCTCGTCCTGCTCACTGTGGAGGTCAGGCTTGATGGACCTAAGAGGACACCACCTGATTTTGCCGTCCTTTTTGACAGCTGCGTACCCTCGCCCCGTGAGTACCAATCTCCAGCCCTGTTCCCAACCCCCTAGTTCATTTTTGATCACAACCCGTGGGCCTTCCTCTAGTGCTTGAGTGGCCCAGTGTCTCTGTACTGGACTGTTTGTTTCATCCCCCCTAGGGAATTGGTTTAACGCTAGCAGCGCAGTTGCTAGTATGCGTGCCTGGTCAGTCGTGGGAATGGCATTAGTGTAGCCTTCCATCTTTGCTAGTACTTCCAGCTTAGTTTTCAGGGTCTGGTTTGCTCTTTCGACGATGGCCTGTCCGGTACTGTTGTACGGGATGCCATGTACTAAAGTGATGTTTCATTTCGAGACAAATGCTTGGACTGTCTTTGAGATGAAATTTGGACCGTTGTCTGTTTTGATTTGTTTCGGAACTCCAAGCCATGCCATGGCTGTCAGCCAATGTTGGATTGTCGCTTTGGAGTCGGTCTTGAGATGCTGTGTGGCCACAATCATGCCGCTGTACGTATCTACGGTAACTGCGAGCCACGCTCGGGGTTTCAACAGCTGGCATTGTGTAAAGTCTGTTTGCCATATCTCCGAGGCTTTGAGGCCTCTGGGGTTGACGCCACCTGACCACAGTGGTGACTTCTGGCAGTGGGGGCACGTGGCAACGACGTGCTTTGCGTCCGTGGTAGAAATCCCACACCTTTTCGCTAGCACTTTAGCTCCGATGTGAAGGGATTCGTGCAACTGACGAGCTTCTTTTAGGGTCCATATGCCTTTTGCGGCAGCGTCAGCCTTGTCGTTGCCAATTTGATAGAATCCTTTGATCAGGTCATGGCTGTTGACATGGATGACAGATATGGTGCCTTTCCGTGAGTAGAGTGCTTCCTCCAGCATCATTGCCGCTGTGGACACTGACACACCTGGTCTGGACATAGCTAGGCAGAGCTTAGCCACAAATATGGAATCAGTCACAATGTTAAGGTGTTCTTCTGGGAACAATCCACACGCTAGCACCACGGCTGCTGCTTCAAGCTGTTGGGCCGAAAGCGTGGGGTCAGTTGCCTTGATGCATTGCCACTGTTCTCCTGACTGCCATACTGCCGCTGCGGTGGAGGTCTGCAATGATGCATCCGTGAAGATGGTTGGTCCTGCCTGCGGTCGGTCGATTACCTTTGGTGGGAGGTCGATGTCGATGACCGTGAGCAGCCTGGTCCAAGGGGGTTTTTCTGCGTAGCGAGTCTCTCCTCCAAAGCCTGCAAGGGCCACGGCTAGATGCTCTGATATTGTTGTTGACTCTGCGGAGAGCTGTTTGCGGAAGGGCAGGTATATCTTGGAAGGTTCGATGCCCAGATGTCTTAGGGCGAGCTTCCTGCCTTTCATGATTAGGCTGCTGAGACACTCGACTCCCGGGGAAAAGGCACGTGACGGTTTCCCCAAGACTACCCATAGTATCGGCTGGGCCTTGTCGGTGGGTCCTTGGGCTAAGGCTCCCACTCAACCCCTTTTTTGTAAAGTGGACATACAGATCGACTGGTACACTTGGATCCCACCTGGTGAGTGTGCTCTCTGACATCTGGCGTTCGATGAAGCTGAGCGAACTTATCGCTTCCGGTGTCAGGGCTTTCTGCTCCCATGGGTTCTTTCCTTTCAAGAGCTCGTGTAGAGGGTCCATGACCTCGGGAGGAATCAGGACGATGTTGCGGAGCCACTGTAGGGACCCTACCAGCTGTTGCACGTCGTGGAGCATCTTGACGTCTCGGTGGATCTTCATCTGGGGAGGGGTTATGTAGCAGCTTGTAATTCCCACTCCTAGGAAGGTTACACACGGTCCCTTTTTTATTTTGGCACTCGCTACCTCAAAGCCATTTGTCTTTAAGGTCTCGGAGATGGTTGATACCAGCTGGTCTACTTGTTTTGTGGATGGTGCAGCGATCAGGATGTCATCCATGTACTGCACAATGGTCGCAGTCGGATTACTCTCCCGGACAGGTGCTAGGGCTCGGTCCACTGTGATCTGGAAGATGGTTGGGGAGTCGACCATTCCTTGGGGAAGCATCCTCCACTGGAAGCGTAGGCTGGGCCGCTGACTGTTCGGAAAGACGATGGAAAAGACAAACCACTCCTTGTCGTCTTCGTGCAGGGGAATAGAGAAAAAGCAGTCTTTGATGTCGAGCATTGCGCAGGGTTGTCCTCTCGGTATCATCGAGTTCATGGGCAGCGAAGTTTGTACGGGTCCCATAGGCTGGATTCTCTTGTTCACTTCCCGCAAGTCGTGCAGGAGACGAAAGCCTTCACCAGACCGCTTGGGTATCACGAAAATCGGGGTGTTCCATGGGCTCGTTTAGGGTTCTATATGATTCTTCTGTAACTCACGGCTAACTAACTCAATGAGGGCAGTCATTCGAGGCGTTGATAAGGGCCACTGGCCGACCCACATGGGATCAGTTGATTTCCACGTCAGCTTGATGGATAACGGCGGGTATGCGGCAGTGGCCCTTAGAATAAATTTGTCACCCTAACGTCCAGCAGGGCTAGTGCATCCCTCCCCAGCAGGGGTGGGCAATCCGACATGACATACGTAGTGAGGGCGATAGTTCTTCCTGCTCCTCTCTCGGAGCAGGAAGAGGGTTATTGCTACTGGATGGGTGCTTTTGCGGGCTCGGGACAGTCCTCCAACTCTGCCCACCATGGGGGCTTCTTCTAGCTTCCATGACAGAGGCCAGTGTATGTCTGGGATGACGGTGACATCTGACGCAGTGTCCACCCAAAAGGGAAGGCAGATGGCCGAGTCGTCAGAGCTGTTGTGGAGACGACACACTGCCCACACGATCAGGGGGTGCTTGCCCACCTTCGCGGCGAAGGCCACCCATGGGTCACGTTCCCATGCTTTCATGCCCAAGGCCACCCAGGGGCCTTGCCCCCAGGGAGCTGTACTTGGTATTCCTGAGGTGTAGGTGGGCTGGGTTGAGCCATTGGCTGGGCGACAAAGTTGGTCATTTCTTGAGGGGGGGGTGGCAATGGGAGCCCTGTACCCCATTGGGGGTTGCTGTAGCTGGGCCGCTCCACGTTCCAGGTGGGAGGGGGCTGGGTGCGGCCCGGTTGCCCCCTCCCTCTCCCGTTTCCCTGAAGCCTGGATCTGCATTCCTTAGCTAGGTGCCCCTTCCTTCCACATGCCCAGCATGGTTCCCTAAATCTCCCCTGGCGTGGTGGGACAGTTGCTGGTGGGCGTCCTGACTGGGGACAGTTCACTGCCACGTGGCCTGCCTGGCCACACTTAGAGCGTGCCATACTGGTTATTGCAGTGTGCACTGCTGCTTGGATGGGAGCTAGATGCTCTTCTTTTGCCACATGTCTGATCATGTTAGCTATATTTGACCCAGGTGGCAGTGATCTTAAAATGTCCTTGGTGGCTGAGTTGCATTGCTGGCGTAGGCAGTCAGCCAGTACAGGACCCTTTGCCTCTGAGGGTAATGCAGAGGAGTCCAATGCTGCCTGAAGACGGTCCACAAACTGAGTGAAGCTTTCACTCTCACTCTGCTTTATAGTGGACCATGGCGATGCTTTGGCTACTACTTTGGAGGCAGCACGGATGGCTTCTCGGGCAGCACGAGTTGTTGTCATAACTTTGTGAGCCCGCAGGCCTTCAGCCTGTGCCTGAGGTGTTATCATAGTGGGATCTGTTCCCATTAGCCTCTGTAAGCTGGAGCCATGCAGAGGGTGTTCTGCCCCTGTTACCAAGGCTAGCTGTTTTGTACAATTGTCCTCCCATTCCTGTTTAAAAACAATCATCCCTGCCCCATCAAAGATAAGCCTGCAAGTCTGTTTTATATCAAAGGGTAGCATATCATCAGCTCTAAACACGCTGTCAATGAGTGTGGAAACCATGGCAGAATTAATCCCCTTATCTGCAATCGCTTTAATAATTGCTTGCACATCTTTCGGATTTACCGGAGAATAAGTCCTTTGGTTTCCGCCTGCCCCCCCCACACGAACAGGGAACACCAGTTTGGAAGCCGGGGCATATCCTGCACATGCTATCTTTATTTTTCGCCAGTCGGTGAGTGGAGTTCGATCTTTCTCTGATATGCCCTTAACCCATGCAGGAGCACTGTGGCTTGTGATCTTATATGCCACCGGTCTCTTTTTGTTAAAACCGGAATCCGTATCGGAATCCTCTGACCGGCATTCGCGTTCTTCCCAGCTCGAATCAGAGTCAGAGCCGAAAGTCGACTGGCTGGACACTCCCGGGCTGCTCTGCTTTTTCCTCGGGCTCCGACCCCGCCCCCTGCAGGGGTCGGGCCGTTCCCTCCCCCTGGGCTCCCTCCGCCTCCTGGGGGAAGTCCTTTCCTTATAAGGACCCAAGGTGAACAGAGCGCTCTGATTGGTCTTATGCTCCTTCTCGGGGGCCGCCCCTCCTCCCTGCTCGCCCGCGCCTACTCCATTCGGCAAGCCTTCTGCATTTCTGCCCCCCTGCTCCTGTTTCCGGTCCTGCCCGCATGCTCCGGCACCATTTTCAAACCCATAAGGTGGCGGTGGAGGTACCTCGGCGGCCTCGGAGACCGATGCTCCAGCCGCCCCCCATGCCTCCTCTGCTAACCCCTGCTAAAACACCCGCGCTTGCTCCCCCCCCTCTGATGGTGAGTCCATTTTCTGAGGGGGGTCCGGCGCTCCCGCCTCCACGGGGGCTTCCGCGCTCCCGACCGGGCCAGGGTCCGCCGGGGTTTGCGTTGCCGCGCCCACGCCCAACTACGGTGTAGCCAGCAAACAAGACTGCGCGGCTTTCCAAGTGTCCTGCTCTTGCTGAGCCTTCTGCAGTGCTCGGCAAAGTTTGCCCCAGGATTTCAGGGCCTTTCCCGAGCCTGAGGACATGGTATCCTCGGCCAGGGCCTTAGTGCATTTTTCCCAGATCTCTGGGTGTAATACTTCTACCGGGCTTTCTATAGCCCCAAGCTCAAGAAGTCTCGTAATTGCAAGACATAAATCCTTGTGCTTACATTCAATACCCCACTGAGTATGAATTTCAGTCACGACCTTAGTGATGGCTTCCATGATCCTCGCATGTCCTTGGAGGCGTCCCTCCGGCTGCATACGCCAGCTGTGCAGCCGCCGGTCCTGTGTCCAGGCGAACCCCGACTCCCGGCTGCTAAGCGATCCTGGGTTTTCGGCACCAGTTGTTGTCTTTTAGGCGTGGCGACCTGGTTCTAAGTCCGGCACGGTGGCCCAGTGCTCGGGCACACTCGGTCCATAAGCTCCTGACACCAATGTGGTGGACAGCAAATGGCGTTTATTCAAGGGTGTGGGGGGTTTTTATGGCTTGGGGTCGCCTGTGTCATTTCCTTCAGCTCACGTCCGGCTGGGTGCAGCCAGGTAGGGGGTAGAGGTCAAACTGAAGGGTAGGGGGGATGTCCTGACTGACCGTTACAGCCCGAATTCTTCCGCACGCAGGTCCTAACTCACCACAGTGGTGATTATTTTGGTAGGCTGATGAGAAAGGAACACCCACTCAATAATCAAAAGTTGGTCCTTGAGTAAGGTGTCCCACTGAAACAAAAGACCATGAAATTTGGGTGAGTTACCCAAGATGACAAACTGAAAAGGAAGGGCAGGGTCAGCACGGTGGGCTTGCCAGGTGGATAGAGCTTCAGCTACTCTCTGGATTACTACCTTGGCTTCTGGTGTGATGGTACATGGCAAGTCCAGACCATTGTTGCCTTGCAGGAGGTTGAAGAGAGGGGTGAGGTCTTCCTTTGTGATCCCCAACAGCAAACTAACCCAGTTAATGGAACCACAGGGTTGGTGTAGATCTCTCAGCGTCCTAGGATCATCCTTGATGTTGAGCTGTGGGGGTACGATGGTCTGCTTGGCAATGCAAAGACCAGGGTAGTTCCAGGGGCAGGTGCGCTGAACTTTGTCCGTTGTAATCTCAGATTCTGCCTCCTCGATGGTACTTACGGTGTTTTGTAATACAGTTTCCAAATAAGTGTCAGTCTGGGTGCAAATTAAAATATCATCTTTATAATGGAAAATATTCACATCAGGAAACGTCTTTTGGGTTGGTGACAAAATCCAGGCAACATACATCTGGCACAGGGCAGGTGAGTTCTTCATGCCTTGGGGAAGGACTTGCCACTGGTATCTCTTCAGGGGTGTCTGCATATTTAATGATGGTACAGAAAAGGCAAATCTGGGATCACGTCTGGGAAGGAGTGGAATGGTAAAAAAGCAGTTCTTGATGTCAGTGACTGTGAATTGCCAGTCTCTGGGGAGCATGGAGGGCAAGGGAAGGCCAGGTTGCAGGGGACTCATGTCTCCTCCAGGACCTCGCTGATCTTACAGAGGTGCTCTAGGAGCCTCTACCTGTCTTTGCCTCATTTTTTAATAATAAAGACAGGGGTGTTCCAAGGGCTTGTAGAAGGTTTTATGTGGCCCTTGGATAACTGTTCCTCAATGAGGGACTTGAGCACCTTTAATTTTTGTTCAGGAAGGGGCCACTGATCCACCCACACCGGTTTGTCGGTTTTCCAGGTGAGTGGTGGGGTGGCGTGCTCTATAGTGGCCCCAACTAGAAATCCTAAGATGGTTGTGGGATTTCTAGTCTAGGCCTCCATTGGGACAGTAGATCCCTGCCCCACAATGTCATGTGGACTTGTACCACAAATGGCCTTACTGCTAGGTTGCCACCTGTCCCTCAATGGTAATATGGTGTTTGCCCCTCAGAGAGGTGACAACTCTTCTGGTCCTGGAGACTGTGCCACAAGGGGACAGCAGCTCCCAGTCGCTGGACCATCAGAGCAAGAAATGAGGATGACATCCACTCCCATGTCCACCGTACCTGAAAGAGATACTAATTTGTTTTTTTCAATTAATGTGGCATTTGATTTTTGGTTTGTCCTTCCCCAGCACCTGTGTCAGGTAAATGTCGTAATTGTCCATGTCCATAAAGTCCTGTCCGTTTAAGACATACATTTGTGCAAATGGGGTTCCTTTACTTAAAAGGAACAGAGGGTTGGTACATATAACAGAGACGGTGATCTCCTGTTCTGGATCAACTAAAACAACCTCGGGGATTAAGTGGATGGAATCTGGAGTATGTTTGACATCTCCAGCTAATAAAACGTTTACTGATCCTTCCCTGGGTTCAAAGTGTCCTGCTGGAATATAGGCAATGGCATTGTCATCAAATTGAATGGAAAGTGTACTGGACAGCACCCATCAGGATTTAGTTGGTTGGTCTGTCAGAAGAACCAGAGCAGGCTCTGGAAATCGCGGTCCCTGAAATGCGCCTGCCAGATGTTGGTGCTCCTGGATGGTAAGGAGACTGGGGAGGAACAACCTGCCATTTCCTGTCATTGCATGGGGTTGTGTCTTGCTCTGGAAGCGATTTCCCGACAGATGCTGGTTCGACAGATGCTGGTAGCATCGATGACATACTCTGTTTGGCCCAGGGAAAGGGAATGGACACTGTGCCTGCACATGCCCCACTTGGCTGCAGTTGAAACATATGATGTTGTTTTGGGCGGCCATGGCTTCCACATACCCCTACTCACATCCAGGGCAACTTCGTGCTCGATGCAGCTGAGCTTTGTACAGGCCTCCACCATCTGTGAGATGGTGGGCTCAGGTTCCAGGGGGAGTGCTCTAATAATCTGTCACCCTGATTTTTTAAGATTTTCTAAGCCTTCTGACGTTTACATTCTTGTAGCAAACTTTCTCACACACTTTCTGTAAATAACTCACTGTTTTGCATTCTTTTATGGAGAAGGAAAAAATTGATGGACTGTTGGTTTGTCCAGTGTCATTGGAGAGGTGGCACTTTCACCCTCCAATCCACTGTCACTTTTGGAAAATTATAAATGTTGGAGTCAGTACATAAACTTTCCCTTTTTCTTCACCTTGAGAGCAGTGGTGTGCGCTTGTGTTGCTTCATGTCCTACAGTGACAATAACCTTCTTACACTTGTTGTTGGCATTCACCGCTGCCAAATTTCTGAGCAGCTCCTCCCTGGGTTGTTGATCTGCTTCTCCAACGCATCCTTGAGGCTGTCAATAAACTTAATAAAAGTTTCGTCAATGCCTTGGCAGATGTCAGAAAAGTTTTGTTGGGATAGGGAGCCATCAGGTGTTTGGAGCAGTGCAGTGCAAACAGCAGCTTTAATGTCCTCCAGAACAAGTATAGGGAGATCCCTGGCCTGGTCTTTGGGCTTATCAAAATCACCTTTTCTGCATAATTCCTCCAACATCAATGAGGCTTTCTGATCCTCAGCCTTATGCTTGGATAGTAAAGGCTTCAACTGCTTCCTCCACAAAGACTCCCAGAACAGCAGTTCCATGGTGGACAGCAGGAGTGACATGACACCTTTGATATTATGTGGGGTGAGGATATGGCTCGAAAGAGTCACTTCAAGAATATTTTTAAAGTAGGGTGACTACTTTGGCTATTTTACCATTCAGTTCAGAATATGGTTCCCATTTGGGTTTCCTTCCTCTCTGGCAATGACTGGAGCCATTTATGTGGCTTCTCAGCCATCTCCAGGTTGCCATCCCTGACATCCTCTCTCCTGACTCGTGCCCAACCTCTCCCAGGCCTGGTGTTAGAGCCTGGGGAGTCATTGTCACTGTCCTCCTCCTCCGAAGAGGATGAGAAAGCATTGATGCAGACATGAGCCTTCCAGCTGACCGGGACCTCTCACAAGGTTGGCACCATCTTGGCCCATAGAACATAGAAAAGGGAGAAAAACTGGGATGAGGGGGTGCAGGTGGACAGGGAGCAAGGTTTGGGCTCAAGCTGGCATGGCCAGTGCCAACTTGAGAAAGGGACAGAGAGGGGTAGGAGGTAGCAAGAGGCAAGTGGCTTTCCTGCCACAGGGCAGGTTCCACCTCCTGACCGTCTCCTAAGGAAATAGAATTAGGGAGGGAAGAAGTTGACAACTGGGGTAAACTGGGTCACAAACTTTCCCCTTTTCTCTTGATCAACTTATAAATTAAATTAAACAAAGGATAATATTTCCCCACCTAAAAATCCCCTTTAACCTGTTCAATGTATAAACATTTCTCCACCTTGTCCCAAAATTTAATTGAAACAACATCTTCCCGGATAATCCCTGGAATGTATTTAAATAAAAAGTGAAGACTTTAAATCTCTCTTACAAAACTTAACATCTCCTGCTACAAGGGTCCCCTTAACTTGAGCATGAACCTCCTGCCCCCCAATGGATAATTTAGTTCTCATTGTGGTTAAATGAAAATTTTCCACCCACAAAACAAAGGAAAATGAGAAACTGAAAATGACTTGTGGAGGCACCCTCCCTTGTTGTATTGTGTTCTTTTATGTTTTAGTTGCATTAAGTTGTACTTTGGTTTATCCCAATTTCCCCCCTGTTATAATGGTTCTGCCCCTGCTGCCTCCTCCCTTCTTGTTAATGTCATCTCCCTACCTCCTCCTCCTGTTCCCCAAAAGTGGCTGAATCCTTCCCTTAACCCCTCCCCAGTGTCCCGTTCTTCACTCAACAGCCCATCCCCTCCCTCTAGAAATTTCTACCAAGGGCGTCGAGTGATAGGTTCAGGCACCAGGGCCCCTCCCTCAGGTGGTCCTTATTGGTCCCCCTACCTGCCTGTTTCCCTGGTTCCCACACCCTCCTGTATCTCCATGGGCAGGTGGGAAAACCCCTCCCTGGTTTACTCCCCCCTTTTTAACACCCGGCAGATCAGGGTGTTCAGTTCGATGGATTCCATGGGTTTGGGACTTCGTTTGAGCTCTGGAATAAAACTGGACTTTGCCACAACTGGAGTCCACTCTCCTCCTCCTGCCTTTGTCATGCTGCTGTCTGGTCTGAAAGGTGAAAGCCTCAGCCGCTCTCCTGACCTCCTGAGGAACGGGAGGGTGTCCCTCGCTGCTTGCTGTGCCAGAGCAAGCAGGGGTGTCTCTGAGCACACATTCAGAGCGACACGCTGGCACTCCCCCAGTGCCCTTAACACTCACCAAACCAACAAGTCAAAAGAAAAGGTCTCATGGGGGTCTGTTGACTCCAGCCAGTCCTCTGTAGCGAATCCACAAACTGCACCGTTGAGGGCTGCTGGCTCACCCTTTGGAGAGCACCTTGAAAAATCAAGGTGATCCCTTCTGGGAGCTGGGGCTCCGAGGTGATTTGTGTCCAGGGACAAAAGTCCACTGGAGACACTCTCAGGGCAGCTTTAAAAAGACCCCTACTGGGATGCGAGCTGCAGTGGCGTGGCGGGAGCTGCTGAAATCACCTCCTTCCCATGAGCGTCTCTCTCAGGAAGGGATAGCTCAGTGTGCACCAGATGCTCATGTCACACGATGCTACTCAATGGCTGATGGAGAAAGATGAGCAGGAGGGGTTCTGCATATGGTATTCCAGTGGCATTTATTAACACAAACAAAGGAAACCAGGGACAAAGAATGAAGAACAAAGGAATGTCCAGGGTTATGTACAAGACAAGGGAGTCACAACATCAGCTCTGAGAGCCAGTGGGTAAAGGAGATAAGGGCAGTACAAAGGCAGGATTAAAGGGCGACAACCAGCTGGTATCCAGGGGAGGAGGTATAAGGAACAGGGACCAATAGGGAAAGCAGGAGCGAGGAACCTTCTAGAACTGGGGAGGGGAAAGGGATGATGTAACTTTGATCATTAACATAAAGGTGTGGGGAACTGTTGGAGAACGTCTTCTTGGGTCACGCTACTTTAAAGGGTTGTTTTTTCCCTAGGCATCCTTGCTTCAGCATCTCCCCTTCTATATCTTGGGATGCAACAATGGTCTTCCACATGGTGGCAGCAGCTCTGTGGGGTCAGAGCTCTGTCTCAGGGGGGTCTGGGACACAGCACTGTGGCCTGGGCCGCAGTGGGGCGCTGAGCTGGCTGCCAGCCCTGCCTCTGCCCCCAGTCCCTCAGCACGCAGGCAGCCCAGCCCTGTGGGGACCGGCCCCAGAGGAGCCGGGAGGGAGCACGGCAGCACGCTGGGGGCTGACATGCCAGGGCGGGCAAAGGGAGGAGCCACAGGGCCCTGGAATTCCCTGTGTGTCAGACTGCTGGGACAGGCTGTACAGGGTGATGGGCTGCTGAGGCCTGAGCCTTGTGGGCACGTGGGCCCCGTACCTGTCACATGATGGGGCCACACGCAGGAGAGCCATCACCACATCAGCGGGCTGTGCCTCTGTCAGATCCAGCAGGGGCCTGTACAGGTTGTACTCAAGAAATTCATTGGCCGCGAGCCACTGGTGGATGTACCTGACCATGGCGGGCACCTGGAGAAGGCAGGGGAGACTTGGAAAGCTGCCAGAGGGAGTCATGTGCCCAGCTGGCCCAGCAAAGTACTTCCCTTGCCACCACACTGCCATGGCCTCAAGGCTTCCAGTGAGCAGCAGGCGTGGCTGGGGAGGCCAAGCAATTGCTGGGAGGATGGAAGCCAGGCCACAGGCTGCTTACTTGCTTGGGACTGGAAGGACCCTCCTCCACAAGCATATCCAGCAGGGCAGCACTGGTCTTGGTTTTCAAGATGGGAGGGTACGCTCTGAGAACGGCGCCCATGCCGCCGGTCTCTTCCTCGCAAATCCTCTTCATGAACTGGCCAACCATCTGTAGCAGAAGGCCAAGAAGCCAGGGATGTTGCATGGAGTGCTCCGAGCACGGTGCTGGGCTGAGCAGTGACAACAGGCCCAGCCCGGCTGGGGATGGCTGCAGGTACCTGCGCTGTCCTGCGGAAGAGGCCACGGGTGCGTTGCTGCTCTTGTGTGCGCTGCACGGCTGCACCTGGCAAAGAGCGAGCGCAGCCCGAGCTGAGGGGCTGCGGGAGAGGCCGCAGAACACAAGGCCAGCCCTGCGCTGCCCAGGCAGGGACAGCCCCGCCACGCCCCAGGGCATGGAGCACGGCTGTGGGGTGTCTGCCCCGGCCCCTGCTCTGTCCTGTCCATGGGCATGTCCCCAGGGCAGGGGATGGGATGGGATGGTACGGGACGGGACGGGACGGGACGGCATGGGATGGGATGGGATGGGGCCAAGCTGGCTTCAGGCACCAGCCCTGTGGCCCAGCTCTGCCACTCACCCTTCTGTGGTAGCTGGAACTGCTCCACCTCTTCAGGCTGCTGTGCTGGAGCAGTTCCAGGGCCTTCCTTCTCCTCCTTTGCCCAGGCCAGCTTGGGCACGCTCACAGGTCTGTGCTCTGTGTCACTGCCTGCATTCATGGCTACTTGCAGGATAAGATGGCTGGGAAAAGGTCGGAGTCAGCAAGTGCTGCAGTGGTGCCTTGAAGGCACCTGCAGGAGCGAAGTCTTGGCAGGCCTACAGGACAGCAGGTCCTGCACTCTGGTCTCGAGGGCTCCAGCCACAAGGACAGGAGACTCCTCGTCAAGGACCGTGCTCAGCGAATGCCACGGTCTGCCCACAAGGGCACCTGCAGAAGTGAAGCCTCAGCAAGGCCAGGGGTCACCAAGTCCTGTGGTCTGGCCACGAGGTCACCTGCAGGAGTAACGCCTCGGGAAAGCTCCGGGTCAGCAGGGAACGAGTGCGCTGTGCGAGGGCTCCTCCAAGCCTTTAGCATTGGCCCCTGCAGCTGCAAAAGCTGCTCCCCAGATCCTGGCTCCAGCAATTCTCAAGGCTGTGATGACCTTTAGAGCATGAACCTGGATTTTGTATCCCTGTGGCCTGATGCTGGCTTGGCCCAGAAATCCCTGTGCCTTCAGTAGGAAGCGTGGCCAAATGTTTCCTGCCTGCTTTGGTGGCATTCCTGCAGGGGCCGCTACAGTCACCAGCTGTCACAAAGCTGGTGACAGCTTTGCTCTTGGGGACACCGCTCTGCAGCAGCCCAGGAACATGAGCAGTGCCCAGTTCCAGGAGTGGCATCAGTGGGACTCCCTGTGCACAGGGACCCCCAGGCCTGGGGTGTCCATGCCAGCACCCCCAGGGACCTCCAGCCCCAGGAACTCAGAGAAAGTGGAAACCACAACTCTGCAAATGCTGGTTGTGCCCAAAGAAAATGCAAAGAGAGCTGGGCTGCAACAAACAAGGACAATGTATTTACAGAAGAGCAGAAACAACAACAAACTATGGAACATGTACAATATAAGAATTCTTATAATAACAGCAATCTATAAAAAATATTTACAGTATAGAAGATCTGTCTAAAACAGTAGCATAGCAAACATATTCACAGACTAAAGGACATCTATAAAAATAACAACCTTAGAAATGTATTTACAGTATAAGGGACCTAAAAGAACACCTGGAATTTAATAAACATATTTACAGAAGAACTTAACAATTTAGATATCTAAATACAGAATGGACTGTGTTCATCATCTCTGTTATTCCTGTATGTCTGTGCAGGGCTCCAGCCTGCCTGGGCAGTCAGGGAGTGCCCCTCTCCCTGGAATGGCAGTGTACTTTCACTGGGAGAGGAGTGCACATCATGCTGGGATTGGTGCTGAGATCCAGGCAGCATGAAAAGTTCAGGACTGATGCCAAGAGCAAGGAGAAGCTGAGAACAGTCTGATGCAACCAGAGTGAAGGGTGGTCTCCAAGCAGACTGAAGGCTCTGCTGGCTACAAGGGCAATGGTTGTATTGTGCTCATGAAGAGATGCTGGAAGTACCACCTGGAACACTGGCTGTGACACAATAAATATGTGATGTGACAGAAGTTCCAGGGCCCCTTCAGATTGGGTGCTTTTTGTTGTAAAATGATTGAATCCCTGAATGGTTTGGCTTGGGTGGGTCTCTGAAGATCATCTTGTTCCAACCTGATCAATCTCCCACCAGTCCAGGTTGCTTAGGGCCCCTTCCAGCATGCTGTGAATATTTCCATGGATGGGGCTTCACAGCCTCTCTGCACAGCCTGTTCCAGGGCCTCACCACCCTCGTGGGAGAAATACATCTTCCTCAGATCAAAGCTAAATCGAGCTCCTCCAGTTTCCAGCCATACTCCCTTCTCCTCTGACCACAGGCCCTGCTGAGCACTCTGTCCCCATCCTTCCCCAGGGCCTCCCAAGTCCTGCTTGGCCACAGTGAGGACTCCTCTGAGCCTTCTCTCCTCCTGGCTGAGCAACCCCAACTCTCTCAGCCTTTCCTCAGAGCAGAGGGGCTCCAGCCCCTGCAGCATCTCTGGGGCCTCCTCTGCACTCCTTCCAACAGCTCCAGGTGCTTCCCATGCTCACGACTCAGAGCTGGGGCAGGGCTGAGCCCGGGAGGGGCTGCAGATTCATGGGCACCAGCAGGGAATTTTGTGTTATCTCTAGAGAGGAGCTAAGTGTGCTTGGATGCTGAGGGATAAAATGAAAGGAATGAAGCCTGTACTTCAGGCTTACATTTCTGTAAACCAGCCTTTTGATTTACAGAACCTTTGATTTACAGAACTCCTTTGATTGGTATCAGGTGTGCCAGTGCACCTGCAGCACTCTGAGTATTCTGCAGAAGTCCTGCTATTTCCATGTGTACTGATTGTCTCTGTCCAGGTATTCTACTGGGATTTCTGTGGTTTGTTCACTATAGGACGTCACTGAAGATCAGTTGCTGCTCACCTGAAAAAATAATTACCCTCATAATTACCTTTCCAGGGTGGAGTGGCAACTGGAGTCTCAGGATAAACTCTGCACTGAGATCTATTTCAAACTTTTCAAAAGAATTCAATGAGAATTTCTGTGTAATTTTGTAAGGAAATCCTCACTCTTATGTATTTCACGGGTTAAAGGAGACATGTATAACAGCGTGGCTGGAAAGTTCATCCCAGTTCATGACTGAGGCTTATGAAAAACGCATTTCAGACGTTAGAACAGAAGCAGATGTGTGCGTGGCCCGCAGGCAAGGCCAAAGTGGGGCTGTGCCTCTTGCGTGCGCAGCAGGCATTGGCTGTGCCGGGGGGCTGGCAGCCCTGCCCAGCACCTGGCAGAGGGCTGCAGGCTGGGGAGGGGAACTGCCTGCAGCCAAGTCCAAGGTCCAGGGTGATAGAGCTGCTCACACCTTGGCCCCAGCTCTGCCTGGCACCTCACCAGTTGTATCCTGCCCATTGCTGTAGGCCCTGCTGCAGTGAGGGCTCTGTGTGCCCAAGGGTAACACTTCACACTGAACATCTCATGGGATCCTGTCTGGGAAGTGAAACAGGGAGTGCTGCCTGCTCAGTGTCCATGTGGCGAGGCCTGGCATCGGGAATCAGGGCTGTTCCTGGCACTGCCCTGGGACCTGCTGTGGCTTCATGTTACAGAATCCCAGAATGGGTGAGGCTGGAAGGGACCACAGTGGGGCTTCAGGTCCCACATCCTGGGTGAAAGAGAGCCATCCCACAGCACGGACCTGGAATATCTCCAGTGAAGGAGACTCCACAGCCTCTCTAGCAATCTATTCCAGTGAGTGGTCACTTGCAAAATAAATATCTTCCTCATGCTGGTGGAGCTTCCTTCAGCTTCTGCCCATTGACTCTCATCCCATCGCTGGGTTCCAGGGAGCAGAACCTGGTCCATGCTCTGAACCAGCCCTGCAGATATTTATACACGGGCTCCTGTGCTGGCACCAGTAGCGGTGGGTGCGGTGGCCGCCAGAGCCTGCTCGGGCATGGGGCTCACGCTGCGGCAGAGGCCGCGCCAGGGGGCAGGTTCTGGGCGGGGGGCAGGTTCTGGGGACGGGGCAGGTTCTGGGCGGGGGGCAGGTTCTGAGACGGGGGCAGGTTCTGCGGACAGCCGGCGGACTCGGTGCCCTCGCTGCTCGCAGAAGAGGCGGGCCCGCAGCCGGCCCGGCCCGGCCCGGAGGAAGCGCCGGCCGGGCCCAGCGCCCAAGCGCAGCCCGGCCCCGCCTCACGCAAGCGGCACCGCCTCTACTTAAAGCGTGCCCGGAGCGGCTGCTGCCTCCTCCTGCCCGCCGGCCACGCAGCTCCACCATGTCGGACCGGCTGCCCTACAAAGTGGGTGAGTGCGAGCCCTGGGCCGGCTCCGCCGTGCTCGGCACCTTCCCCGGGCCGGGGCGGGCGCGGTGCGGGGAGCGCGGCCTCGGCGGCTGCGGCGCCGCGCTGGATGCGGCCGCGGGGGGGAGGACGGCGGGTCCTGCCCGCGGCGGAGCCGGGCCCGTGCCCCCTGTGCGCTGGGGGAGCCGCCGCGGGGGAAGGGGGCTCGGGGAGCGGCACCGCCGGCTTCCCACTCGCGGTTGCGCCGCTCTCCCGGCCCGGCTGCCCAGTCCCTCCCCCGCCGCTCAGAGTCCTTGGCGGGAACAGACTTAGCTCGGAAGGTGAAAGTCTTTCCCATCCTGGGACCTTTGACTCATGTGCCCTGAAGGTTTTGGCGGGTATTTCTGTAGACCTGAAACTTCACAAAGAACCCCAGTTTTTATAAAGAGTTGGGTGTTCCTTGGAGGCTTCATTCAAAGAACATTGTTGTGTAAGGCTCAGATTCATAAATAATTTACGCTAGAGGCTCTGAACCTAAAACACTGCAGGATATTTTTAAAGCAGCCCTAGTAAAGCTACCAAGCCCTTAACAGGGGTAAGGTTAAACCTCCTCCTCTTGATATATTTGTTTCTGTCGTCCTTTCCTGGCCTGTTTTCAGGCAGTTTTCAGTCCCAGTGGTGTACAGGCTGTGCTCCAGTCAGCTCTAGCACGTGCAATAGCTTCAGTGGCCCCAGGCTTCGTTCTGCAGCAAAATACAATTAGTGTGTCTGTATTAAACCCAGCAGTCTGACTCGGAGTTCTGGTGTTACCCAGTGCTCTAAACAATCTGTGTTCACGAGGTAGGTGACAAAAAAGCATCTGACTATGGTCTAAATGGAATGGTGAACTTCTGAAATCTCTCAAAGAATCTCAAACCAAGTAAGAAGGACAGTCTGTGTTGGCTGCTGCTGCAGAGTTGATGCAGCTGGGCATTACCTGCTTGACCCTTGTGTTTTTAAGGCTGAGGTTGGGCATCCTTGATGAATGCAGTCAGCCTGTCAGAAATCTGTCTTGGTCATTTTTTGCTGGACTTTTCTGCTGTAGATACTTTTTACAAAAGTAGAAGTAGACTGGTAACTAAGATAAATTACAGTCACTTAAAATAATTTTTGTGGATCCAATGGGGAAGGACCTGCAGCTTTGCTGTGAGGAGCGGGAGCTAAGCTGGGTTCAGCTCCTGGTGCACTCTTAGGGAGCATTCTCAGTGTGAGAAGCCACTGCACTACAGCCAACCCCTCCCCACATGCAGGTCAATACTGTGGAAGTCAGTCCCTGTAGGAAGTTTTGGGACTTCTGGGGAACATCTGTAAAAAGTGCTTAAGGCTGTGGCTTACTGAATTCATGGGCCTCGGGATGTACGTGCGCTAGATCACAGTTGATTTATGCCCTCTTGCAGTAGCATGAAGGGCTGTTAGGTTTGGTCTAAACTTGTGTACCATAGCAAAGAACCAGGAAATAACTGGAATAGGGTCTGTTTTTTCTGCAACTCGGTCTCCCAGCTGTTGCTGGGTGTTCAGTTCAGCTATTGCAGCCAGTGCCCACCCACAAGTGTGTGAACAGATACCAAGGTCTCAGCTATTCAAACTCTGACACCTGTCCTGCTTCTCTTGCAGCTGACATCAGCCTTGCAGACTGGGGTCGCAAGGCCATTGAGATTGCAGAGAATGAGATGCCAGGGCTGATGAAGATGAGGGAGATGTACTCTGCATCCAAGCCCCTGAAGGGCGCCCGCATCGCCGGCTGCCTCCACATGACTGTGCAGACAGCAGTGCTCATAGAGACCCTCATCGTGCTGGGGGCTGAGGTAACGTGGCTCTGAGTTTCTCCCTCAGCTCTTGGGTAACGCTCTGCCAGGTCACTGCTCCTGCTTATGTAACATGTTATGGAATCCTGGCAAACGTCTGTGCTTTTTGGATGAGGCTGCAGTCTCCACGTGGATGGATTGTCTTCTCTCCTCGAACAAGAAGCTTGTTGCTTGCCCTCAGCACCTCTGGGGCGTGGGGTGTGTGTGTTTCCTGTGGACAAGTTGCAGCTTTGAATGCCTGTTGTGCCCTGTGTGGAGTGCCCTGGGCAGTGCCCGCAGCTGCTCCCACTCAGCCATGCTGTGCTCGGGCTTGCAGTGCTGTGGCTGCTCATGCTGCAGCTCTAGGGACTGCCTCCAGCACAGATTAGCCTGTATTAAGAACCCCACTCTGCCCTGGTAAAGTCAGCAAAATCTAATGAAGTTTACTGGGAGCTCATGCTGGCCCTTGAGCTGTGCAGGAAAACAGTAGGGATACACTGTGGCTCCAGGGACCAAGGGCTGGGATCTCCACTGAATTCTTTGTGACTAGGAACCAGTCACTCTCATCCATATTAAAGTCTGAGCTGCTCAGAAGCCATTTACTACCTTGTGTCCCATGCCTGACCTGCTGAATGAAGTCCAGACATCACAGCTGAGTGTTTGCTGTACAGGGCATGAGGAGAGCCAGTTGTCTGAGCAAAATCTGCATTGCTTGTGTGCTGAGTAGGGAGCTGACTGGAATTTCGATGGATTGTTAAGTATGTAAATGATCTGAAGTTCCTTCTTCCTGCAGTTTGGCTGCCCAGAGGTGCCCTATATGGGATCCCTCTCTGGGAGCAGTTAAGAATTGAGCAGTGTCATGCTGATTAAAAGGTGCTGGGAGAAGGAGGAGTTTCCTCCATAGCAGTGAAGGTGTTTCCTCAAAAAGAGAAGGAGGTGGGTATGGACACTGTGCCAGGGTCAGCCTGGGCAGGGTACATGCTGCTGTGCAGGTGTTCCCCAACCTGTTCAGAGCTGTCCTGTGGTTGCAAATGGTGCAGTTCTGAAGGAGAGCTTTGATGTGGGGGTACAGTACTGGCTTTATTCCAGCCACTCCATGTGGAACTCCTGTCTCTCTGCAGGATGTAAAAGGAAACATTAGCCATTGAAATTTGGGAAAGTTCCTTGCTGCTCCTGTTGGCTGCTGCATCCCAGTATGGCTGGCCTAGGAGGCAGCTGTGTGCTTAGTTAAACGTTGCCAAGCTGCTTTAAGCTGAGCATAACCCCAGACCAGTGATACATGGGATTCATCCAAGTCATTCAGGCAGGTACCTGCAGAGACTTGGTTTCTCTAAGATGTGGTTGTACCTTTAAAGGTGTGTGTTGCTGTGTGAACTCCTTGTCTTGATGCCTGTGGATTAGTTTAGGCTTTGATTTGAGTTTGGATTCAGCCTTGATTCACCTGTTCTGTCAGAACTTTGGTGCCAGGGAGGGAGGAATGAAACTGATAAAATCATAAGCCATGTAATGAGGATATAGCTCACTGCAGCATAGTAACCTTGGTGTCCATTTTTTGGCTGGGTTAATAAGGATAGAATAAATACTCTGTGCTTCGTAATTTGTAACAAAAAATAATCCTTTCCATACCCAGTGATGTAAATACTAGTGTCTGAGCCTGTCAGGTGTTCCAGTTATTCTAGGCTCTATGTCTAGAATGTCTCTATTCTAGCTCTCTGTATCAAGTCTGAAGTGTAAACAGTGTATAGGTATGGTGTATACTTTTGAATGTCATGACACCCATAATCTAAAGCTGCACCTCCTCACCTGGGTTTTTGCAAGTTCCCCCCGTGATGTCACCTGTTGGTATGGGGGGAACTTGGAAAAACCCAGGTGAGGAGGTGCAGCTTTAGGTTATGGATTTTGTTTTCCTGTGCTCCTTCCAGATGTGTTTTCATGACAAATGTTGGTAGTGTAGGCTGCTTCCTACTGCACCCTTTTCTTCAAAATGTCACTTTTTGATCAGGTAGGATGAGTATCTGAAAACGGGCTGGATGTTGGTGCCTTATTGCCCTCTCTGCTCAAGCTCTGTAACCAGTGAACATGTGAATAGCTGCCAGTCAGCCCTGTGGGGAGCAGAGGCTATGTGGCTCTGGGATGTGGTGCTGTGAGCTGCAGTAGGTGTGCAGATCCTTTTCAGTGCAACTCAGCAACATGCTGTTGCTTTTCTAGGTGCCTGAGCCTAGTTATGAAATCTGAGGAAAACACTTAGCTCAGCTGGAAAAGCTTCCATGACTGGAACACAGAGTGGGAGGTGGGTGAGCATAATCTTAGAGAATGCCTGGATTGAGTGTAATGTTTCAGCTGCATTTCTGACTCTTGTGAGTGCCAGCAGGTGTGTTGCTGCATGTCCATACCCTCAGTGGACACTTGCTGTAGGGCTGTTCTGAAAATCTCACCTTTATTCACCAAAACTTCCCAAACCGCTGTGGGCACCCTGTGCCTGTTGGGCACCCCTGAAGATCTGGAGTATGCTCTGGCTGTCTGGGAGAAGTGCTTGTGAGCAAGGAGATGTCTGAATATGTGGCACAACTGAAGCTCATTCACATTCTCTCCATTTGACATTATTTTCCCTGACTTAGTCAGACACCCAGTTCTCACCTTTTCTTTGTAGAGCTACTGAAAATGGCAGGAATCTGCACTAATTTCTTTCTGCTCTTGCTCCCTTTTTAAGTCCTGTGTTTGATAGAGAGTCCCTGATATCTCAGAACTTTGTTCAGCAAACAAAACTTGGTTGTTTTCCAGGTACAATGGTCAAGCTGCAACATTTTCTCCACTCAGGACCATGCTGCAGCTGCTATTGCAAAAGCTGGTATTCCTGGTAAGTTCTCCATGTTCTGGTTGGGCTGAGTTGGGCTGTACTGCCTGTTCCTGCTAAATCAAACTGTACACATCAAGATGATCTGAGCAAGCTTGAGGATAGAAACAGCCCATCAGAAGCAGTGGTTTTTACAAACCAGGACATTGGATTCAGGATGTGTTGCATCAGCCTGTGCACAGGTCTCCCAGCAAAGGCTGCTGTTGGGCTCTGTTAGATCTCATTAAGATGATGGAATGGGCTGGGTGATGAAATGTAGTGGTGTGTAGGTGTGTGCAGCTGGATGTGTTTGGTGCTTTCCAGCAAGCTCTGTCCTAAACAGGCATTGGGAAAGGTAAGGGAACTGCCACATGCCCTGTCACAGTGGCAGGGTCAATACCCAAGATATTTTTAGGCTAGAGTTAGCCCAGCTGTGTTCCTACCTAACATCCCTTAGGTGCTGTATCAGGATGCTGCTGTCTCGTTACTGTCGGGTTCCAATAAGGAGCAATTCCTCATGGACCAGTATAAATACCTGAAGCTGTCTGCTGTGTAACTCAGCTGAAGGAAATGTAATCCTCAGTGCTGGGAACTGAGCCCAGCTTTTGCCAGAGGCTAAATTTGGTTTCTGGCAGTCTGCTTTGGGAGAGGTCTCTCATTTCTATTATAATTAATTATTGGCACAGGTCTTTGCCTAATTGTGGCACATTCTATGGCAGCAAAGTGATCCCTTCATCAGCTCCTTGGTGTGGGATGTCAGAGGGCCACATGGGATTCTTTAGACATTGGATTGTCTTCCTCACTGCTTTCAGCACCCAAAACTCAACTGAAGAGCCATTTACAGGTTGAGTGTTTGTCAAAGTGTGTGGCCATTGCCATTTGTATCCTTATTTTTGGAACTTGCTCTGTTTGTTAATACTGTGCCTCACATACTGAATTTGTGAGACCCTGGAGGAATGCTGGGCCTTTGGCTTCAATATGAGATCCTGACACACATTAATTCAGAACAGGCAATTGCATGATTGGCTCTTCATGGCTCAGGCAATTTTCTATGTGAACAGTGAAAACACAAAGATTTAGCTGAATGTTGGGGTGTGTAAATAATGTGCCCAATACGTGTTTGAGTGGCTGAGTACTTCTGAGGGTTGAGTACAGCAGGAAGACAGTACAGATGCCTGGAAAGAAAGAAATCCTGGTGGATGCGACATACCAGTGGTGGCAGCCTGTTGCTGGGGCTGTGCTGACATAGAAATACACCCTGATTAGAGCAGATGAGGCACCTCAGCCTAGATTTTAGTGCTGGGCTAGAGAGACTAGAATTTAAGCTCATAGTTGGTGGAGAGTTTATATTCTGCTGCTTAGCTCATGCTGAAATCTGGTCCCTCTTTTCTGCTGTGCTAGAAAATGCTGTGGTTGTGTATTCATTTATCTCTATCATTCTGTCCAGTGGTTATTTCTAACGAATGGGGTGCTGTGGATGTGAGTCTGTTTTAGTTTGCTTTGTCTTCTCCTTTTTAACATGGAAGAGGAATAAGGAGAACAATGAAGTCTCAAAATTTTGACCATGTTTGTGGCCTGGAACAGTGATTATTCTGAGGTCTGTTTTTCAGTGCAAATGTCCTTGCTGGCCTGCAGGCACAGATAATCATCTGTCTGTCAGCTGCTACTGGGAGCTGCTGATGAAATCTTCCTTTGGCTGCTTCACTACATGCTGAGTAAGAAACTGGCTAATGGTTTGTGTTTGTTCCCATGCAGTGTTTGCCTGGAAAGGAGAGACAGATGAGGAATACTTGTGGTGCATCGAGCAGACCCTGTACTTCAAGGATGGGCAGCCCCTCAACATGATTCTGGATGATGGTGGAGATCTTACCAACCTAGTTCATACCAAATACCCACAGCTGCTGAAAGGTGACTTGTGCTTTGTTTTGGCAGGCACAGTTCTGCCTGGGAGGCTGTTTGGGTGGGAGGTGTGTAAAAAGAGGTGGGGGAAGAGGGACAGGTGTGTGCAAACAGGCTGTGAAAATTCCTTACAGTTCAAGACCAGAATCTCTAACCTGCAGGATCTGTTCCCACTTCTGCTCTGTAGCTGCAGTGACCTGTACTGGCCATAGTTCACTGAGCCTATTTCCTGAAAATGACCTCTAGGTAGTTCTGCTGTCATACCAAAGCTTCCCGGAAGAGGGCTGTGTTCTGGAACAGCTCAGTGTCTGTTTGCAGTTAACAGTTTTACATTAATGCATTTCTTATCCATTGTTTTAGTGAAATTCTGAATGAAGTCATGACTACCTGTAGCCTTCTGTGGAAAAGGAACAGTTTTCTACCTTAAATACTCACTCAGTTTGTCAGTGAAGATGCTGATGAAGTCAGGAGCCCTTGCTGTGATTTGCCTTCAGTGCAAGTTGGTAAAACTGATCAGTGTAGTGCTGCTAGCATGTGTTTATGTAAAAGGTTTCTGTGAAGGGAATTTGACATGAGCAGGCTGATCTGTGCCTGGTGAGTGTGACAGACTCTGCTTAGCTCTGCCACTGTCCATGAGCTGTGCTGCAGCGAGATATGTGCCCAGGGTTGTGAAGGGGCACATTTAGTCTGGGATGTGGAGGGAATTGGGTGGTGATACAGTGGGGTGTGTTGGTGCTTTTGTAGAGGGGAAGTTGCTGTAGAAGCCTGCTGGATCAGCTCTCCTCTGACTTGTGTTCTGCTGTAGTAAAATGATAGGAAAAATCTGCAGGTGGCAGGCTGTGAATAGGGCTGTTTGTGTAGAGTCTGGGCTTTGCTCCTCATCCATGTGCTGCTGCAGGTAGGGCACCAGAAAGAGGGAAACTTTCTCTGTGACAAGCCTCACTTTGTCCTTCATCCTCAGCCTGATGTCACCCATAATCCAACACTCAACATCTTTGTGTTATTTAAACTGTGATGGAAGGTTTTCATTGGTCTCTGCTCAACCTCTCTTCCATCAGAGGTCTGGTGTTTCCTGGGTTGCCTCTTTGTGATATGCATGACCTCTTGCTTTTCCCATGTTTGATGCCCAGGAATACAGTTGGTCATCCCTCTCTGTCTTCCTGGTGTTGTCAGAGGCCAAAGAAAGTATTTCCCATGTTCATGTTCCCATGTTCAGGGTTGTCTCCCTACCATGTACACCTTGGTTGGTGTCTGTTTCCAGAGGTACTGGAGCTGAGCTCCTTTCACACTTTCACCCCTCCTGTTGTCCTTCTTTCTCCTCTCCAGCCCTTTTCATCCTCTTGCCAGTCTTGTGCTCCTGGTGGAGAAGGCACCAGTATAATACAGGGCAGTAGGACAATGGCTCTTGAACTGTCTCAGGTTTTAACATACATGTGTAGCCTGCCTCTGATAAAAAACATCCCTGTCTGGGTTTGCTTCCTAAATTCATAGAAATGACTCTTCCTTTGTGGTTTTAAATAGTCTAGGGAGGATGCAACATCTGTCAGTGTTTCCCTTATCAAAATGTATGACTGTCTGCATTGGCTGTAGTTGAAAAGCTTCTTGCAGCAGTTCAGTACATTAAGACTGATCTCATCCTTTGTAGAGGATGACAAACTTGATCTGTTTTACTTTCCAGTCCATTACTCCTTGGAAACAGAAAAACTTCCAGAATGGGAGTCACAGAGTAGAGTCTTGATCTCCTTAATCTGAGATCTGTGCTTAGTCTTTTGCTGCAAAGTCTGTTTAAATGAAGAGGTGTAGCATCAAATTTTGGTATCTTATAGCTAACAGAGGCTAATATATCTTAAGGGCTTGTGGGGAGATCTGACCACTGTGGAGGTGGAATGAGAGTGACTTTGGCAGAGCATGCACAGTGTGTGGATTGTGAACATGGGAGATATTTTGGCATGAGGCAGCTGAAAATGCCATTTGCCATTTAAAGGGTGGATAAATTTTCTGGGCTAATTTCAGAGGGAATTGTCTTCCATGCTTCAGCTGCTTCTCATTTAAATAGTTCTGTCCTAGTGTGCAGCTAACAGTTGAAAGAAGTATTCCTTCAATTAGGAGATGAGTTAAATGTGTATGTGGAACTGCTCAGTAAGCTGCCTCTCTCCTGAAGTGTGCCTGCAGTTAGAGGGCAAAATAGCCTTTGTACTGTTGGCTTATTCCATTAAGCCAAATGCCCCTAATACCAAGATAAATCAAGGAAGAAAGGGGGGAAACTAGAACTGACCAATGGGAAAGTCATCTGTGCAAAAGCCCTGTGTGGGGAAGGCTGGCTTATTTGTGAGTCATTGATCAGCCTTGCTCAGGTGACAAATGCAGGTCTGAGCATTTAGCAAGGTTGTGTGAGTTTAATTCAAACCTGTCCTTGCTGCAGGCCCTTCTCTGCTCTCCTGTCACTCAGGCATTGACCATGAGTGGTGTGGGCAGCACTTGGGGCAGCTGCAGAGTGGTTTAGAGCAGCTGTGAGTGGCACTTGGGGCAGTGCTGAGGTGCCTCCAGGGAGGGGAAGCCGTTGGCATACGGGATGTGAGGTCTGCTTAGTGCTGTGGAAGGAGAATCTGCTAAGCTCAGGACTCACCTGGAGAGACTTTGAAGAATGAGACTGTCTCTTATTTTCCAGATACACAGGAAGAGAGGGCAGGTTTGAGCTGGAGGTTCCTGCTCTGACCTACAAAAACTTCTTCAAAGGGATGATTGTCCATGATCCGGGCAGTTGTTCTGGAAGCTGATGCTTTTGGGAGAATGTCTACAGATCCTCCATTTCACTGTACACAGGGCTGCACTGTGAACTTTAAACTCTCCTTTCTCCTCTAAGAAAGCCTAAATATGCCAAAGCCTGAATGCATTCCCTCAGCAGGTGACCATCAGGGCAGTCGAGGGCTCTGTGGTGAGGTAGAAGTGGTGGGGATCAGTCAGCCTAATCACAGAATCACAGAATGGTTTGGGTTGGGAGGGTCCTTTTAAAGGCTCTCTAGTCCAGCCTGTCTGCAATGGGCAGGACATCTTCAACTCGGGTAGCTCAGAGCCCTTTGGACATTCCAAGGGATGGGACCTAGAGCACTTCTCAGGGCAGCCTATTCCACCCTCATTGTAAAAAAAGAAAAAAAAGGTATCTTATGTCTAGCCTGAATCATCCTCTTTCAATTTAAAACCATTCTCCCTCGTCCTCTTGCAACAGGCCATGCTAAACAGTGTGTCCACATCTTGTAAGCCCACTTCAGGTATTAAAAAGCTGCAGTGAGCTCTCTGGAGCTTCTCCAGTTAATCAGCCTTTGCCCTTCTAGTGCTGTTGGTCTCATTTCCTTCATGTGCTACAGAGTGGTTTGGGTAACATTGGGAGGGTCTCATGGCTCAGTCTCAGGCTCCACTGGGGAATCTGTCAGAGTTCTGTTGTGAAAACCGTGTTGGATTGCTCTCAGAGTTTCCTGCCTGGGCTCAGACCAGCTCACAGCTGGATTTTTTGAGGGGTGAGGATGGATTTGGACCAGACTTCTCATCTCTGAGTGAGCAGTGCCCTGGAGCCAGGAGGATCAGTTGTGTCATGGGTGGCATCACCAGTTGGTCAAGGGAAGGGGTTGGCCTGCCCCGCTGTGGGCTTGGGCAGCCTCCCCTTGAACATTGTGTGGTTTTGGTCACCACAATGTAAGAAAAATGTTAAATTCTTAGAGTGTGCAAAGGAGGGACGCAAGGATGGTGAAGGACCTTGAGGGAAAGCCATATGAGGAGTGGCTGAGGTGTTCAGCTGCAGGCGACTGAGGGGAGAGCTCATTGCAGTTCCAACTTCCTTGTGAGGGGAAGAGGAAGAGGCTGATCTGTGACCAGTAACAGGATTCCAGGGAACAGCTGGCACTGCCCAGGCTCCCCAGGGAATGGGCACGGCCCCGAGGCTGCCAGAGCTGCAGGAGCTGCCAGGGATGCCCGGGGTGGGGCTGTTGGGGTGTCTGTGCAGGGCTGGGGCTGCCCTGGGGGATCCTGGGGGTCCCTCCCAGCCCGGGACATTCTCTGCGGGCCGGGCTCAGCGGCGCCCCGGGCTGACAGCAGAGGGCGCTGCGGCGCCGCGGAGCGCGGCCGGGCCGGGGCCGCTGCTGAGGCCGATCCCGATCCTGGCCCCGGGCCCCGATCCCGGCCCCATTCTCTCCCCAGGCCCCGATCCTGTCCCCACCTGCGTTCCCTGGGAGCTGGGCAGGCACAGCACAGGTGTGCAGGTGTGTGGCTCTGAAGCATGTCCTCTGGTGTTCCTGCAGTTGTTTGAAGGTTTTCATCTCCTCCCTGCTCTCTGCCAAGGGGCTGTTGAACTTCAGCTTCTGAGGGATGGTCCCAGCACCTGAATGGTCTGATTTGCACAGCATTGACTCCAACTAAGGTGAATGCTTTTATTCTTCCCACAGGAATTAGAGGTATTTCAGAAGAGACAACCACTGGGGTTCACAACCTGTACAAGATGAAGGCCAATGGGACCCTGAAAGTGCCAGCTATCAATGTGAATGACTCTGTCACCAAGGTAATACAGACAGAGCCCTTCTGCAGTGTTCTGCTCTCTGACCAGCTTAATGTTGGGATGTTGTCATTGCCATGAAAGTATTCCTTCTCTTGCTGAGCTTCTCCTGATCTGGTTCTGAACAGAGATTTCCACCATACCCTAAAAGCAAGCCCTTGATGTCATTGTAAATGCCCTGTTGTCAGGTCATCAAGGGTTTTTTTGTATGTAAGGACATCCATACTTCTGCTGTTTAATAATGTGAACACACTTTTGGAGATCATGACTCCTGGACAGTCAGTAACTGTGGCAAGGAGCCTGTCCTCACTCTGAGTAGCTTAAAGGCTCCCAGGCAGGTGTCAGATACCAGCTGGAAAAGAGAGTGTGACCTCCTTGAGCTTGTGTTGGTAAAGGTTGGTTGGTCAGCCTGTGGCTGATCTGTGAGCAGCAGATGCAAAGGAGAGGGCAGGAGGGAGATATTTATCCCTTGCTTAGCTTTAGTACTGCTTCCAAGATAAAGCCTGGTGAATTGAGAATGAAGTGGAATGATTTTTAAAGGGTGGTGGTGCTTTTTGGCTGCAGATGAATTATAGTGGGAATTAAAGGTGTACTAAATGTTTATGCATCTTGATGTTTTTTAAATCTAGTTACTGACTCTATTTCAAGTTCCCATACAGACATTATCCTATTGGGTTGGCAGTTCTCATGTTTGGCCTGCCTTCTCTGCAGTTTGCTGTCTCTTTTCTGCTCACTAAGATGCACCTGACACTTCATAGGTAGTAGGCTGGAGTCCAGTTAATGTTGAAGGAAGTTCTTCACATCCTTTTCACCCAGATTTGTGCTGCTTGCATAATAATTATTAGTACTGTTTAGTAGACTTGGAAATTCAGATGTTTCTAACAAAGCCTCTTAAAGGGATTTGGGATTCTAGTGCCAAGCAAGTGCTTGTTTTCAAGTATTGTTTGGTATTTATACAGTACAAGATTTGTACTAACCACAATTACAGATCTCTGGGAAAATGTGCAACTGAGATGACAGACTCTGCTCTCCCAGTTTGCTATTTCCAATTGGTGCCTGGTTCCTGTGCTAACATTTGGAGAGAGAAGGCAGGCACAGCAGCCAGCTCTGTTCTTCCCCTCTGGCACTCAGATGTGTTCTGGGTGGGGCAAATGTCTGCATCCAACACTGCTCTCTTACCTGCATGGGAATGCACAGACACCTGGAAGGCTTTGACTGCAGTTGGGGGATTTGGTGATGAGGAATCAAATCTGATTTGCTGATTTGGTGATGAGGAATCAAATCTGACCATGCTCTTTTCCTCCATGCTGCACGGAAAATCTGCAGGACTAGGAAAGAGGGATACCAACTGGCACTAGCTCTAGAATTTGAAGAATTGATAACACAATTTTCTGATATATTAATGGCAGCTATGCCTCTGGTAATGGTTATAGGCACTGAGTCAGGAACTTCTGGATCTGAGGTATAATTTGTTAAATTGTGGCCATGAGCAGTTTATCCTATTTCTGTTCACACTTACAAGAACTGCATGTGTTGTGTGTGCCTTCCACTAGACCAGGTCACTGCCTGTGGGAATTTAATCTTAGGATTGCCTGTAGCAGACAGTGCTAAGTAAAACCAAGAAGGATTGGTGCCCTAAGGCTGTAGAAAGCCAGGACAAGCTTTGAGACCAGAATTCTGCTGTGAATGGAGATTTTTTAGTATCGCTTCCCTGCAATACTAAAGCACAGCCCAACATTACTAGCCAGCTTCTTTAAAAGTTCTTGGTCTCTGTAACTCCCCAAATAATCAAATCTGTTTGTACAGCCCCTCCTCCTGATCAAAACAAAAGGCTCCAGAAGAAGAAAGAGCATTGCAAAGATTACCACAACAAGGTGTGTTTGAGTTTAGGAAGGTGTTCAGGGGGTGAGGTAGTATTTGATGTCTGACTTAGCTGGACACTCTTGACTGGAGGGTGTGGCTGTCAATGTCAGTGTTGCAGTAGGAGGATGTTGTGTGATGTGGCATTGGGAGATGAAATCCAGGGGGTCCTGGTTGCAGTGACCATTATTGTGAATGGCTGCTTGCTGAAATTCTCCAAGTCTGAGCAATAGTGAGTGACAGTGGTAGGGTAAGCTGAGAGTGGTAGGGTAACTCTTCATGGGGAAAGATGTCATTTGGATCTTCTGGGGCTGCAAGAACCAGTTGCTCCTGGTTGGTGTGGGCAGCTTGCTGCTCTGCAGGCTGGATGTGTCTTGCAGAGTTAAGATGATGTGCTGCTGGTGTGTTTTGCCTTCCTGTGGCACTTGGTTCAGTTCAGTGTCTGATAAACAGCAGCAGGGAGCTGATGAATATCTGGTTTAGGAACTCAGACCTACATTGGTGTGAAAGACACTCAGGTTACCTCTAACAGCAAGTCCAAGCCCTGGTCAGTAGATACAAGGTATTTATGAAGTGCTTCTCACCATGTTGAAACTTGTGTTTGATATAACTCCATAGACTGAAACTGGATGAATAAAAGCATCTAACCAGATTGTCTTCTTCCTGTCCCTCATAGTGGTTAAAGTATTTAAATGACTCTCCTAGTTCTTGCACATAAGTCCATTTTCTTTCTTTAAGGAAATTTCACTTGTGTTGCTTTCATCTGTTCTGAAACTGCTCTGTTTCCTCCCTCAGAGCAAGTTTGACAACCTTTATGGCTGCAGAGAGTCCCTGATAGATGGCATCAAGCGTGCCACAGATGTCATGATTGCTGGGAAGGTGGCAGTGGTGGCAGGATATGGGGACGTGGGCAAGGGCTGCGCCCAGGCCCTGCGGAGCTTCGGAGCCAGAGTCATCATCACGGAAATCGACCCCATCAACGCGCTCCAGGCAGCCATGGAAGGTGGGAGCTGAGCAGAGCAGCAGCTGAGATAAACAGGGCAGGAGATCTTCCTCCTTTTTAATGCCTTTATTAAAAATCAGCTCAGGTGGGAAGAACCAATGGGTCGCGCTCACGCCGCTGCTGCTTCCAGGAGGGGCACGGAGGAGGAGGAAAAGTGCAGTTTTGTCTACAGGCAGAGCTGGGGGTTCCATCCTCACGAGAGCACCAGGAGATGCCCAGTTTTTTGGTTTGCCATTCGAGGTCCTCTTTCCAACTGACATCTTTTAGGTTAGGGTGAGGGGTAAAAATGGTCTAAGCGGACACTGGATTCTGTTCCTCATATCTAGACATCACTTTGATCCCTCAATTCCGTGTTGGCTCATTGTTTTTAGGGGGTTTTGACTAGGTTTAATGAGGGGCTTCTTCATTTGCATGCCAACTTTGTTGTCCCCTCCTCTTCACCTTTTTGGGTGCCATCCTCCAGGAAGCAGCAGGATGCCCCTCGACCAAAAGGGGAATTCCCAACCATCAACAACAGGTAGTAATCAAAAAACTATTATCAACAGGTGATTACAACAACAAACAGTTAGAACTCCACCGTGGCAGCAACTGGCCCAACCTGTGAACTCTGTAACCTTTTTAAAAAATGGACAACTTTTCTACTCATAACAGCAACTGGGGCATCTGGCAGGGTCTGTGTGTCAGTGGAGAGCAGTAAGTGAGAGCTGGCCAGGAAAGATGCAGTGGGTTTCAGCACTGTCCCTGCTGAGGTACAGTTGAATCCAGTTTAACTGTAGGAATTCTCTCCTTGCAGTTAGGGAAGGAGTTTGTTACTTGAGGCCTTGAAGGTGTGTTGTGAATCAAGGATTCAGAGACTGTGGTGGTGATGGGGGGTAGGGCTGAGGGATTGTCTGAGTTTTGCAGTTCTAATCTCCAGTGTGGGATAAGGCTTGACTGGAATGAAAACATTAAAAAACACCAGCAGTGCCATGCTCTCTGTCTTTCCAGCTGAGCCCAGGGCATGCTCTGGAGCTGGGTGCCTCATGTAACTGTGCCTCTTGGTACCAGTTTATCCCATTTCTGTTCATACCTGCCAAGAACTGCAGGTGTTGTGGGGACACTTCTTTTGCAAATTTGAACCTCTGAATCCAGTCTGAGTGCTGTGCCAGACTGCACAGATTGAATGTACAGATCCACAGATTTGGAAAGGGTGAGGGTTTTTGTGCCATGTTGGTGTTTAGCCAGACCAGTGTCCCACTACCTTACATCATTTCTAGGCCAGGTGTGGGCAGAAACATTTGACTCATTCTTTCTCTGTACTTTTCCACTTTTAGTATTGTGTCCCACTTGTTAATAAATGTTGGTAGTTGTGTAGGGAAGTAACATTTTCTCTTTTCAGGTTATGAAGTTACAACCATGGAGGAGGCCTGCAAAGAGGGCAACATCTTTGTCACCACCACTGGCTGCACTGACATTGTGCAGGGCAGGTATGGCCAAGCCACTTGCTTTAGTGAAAGCATACCTGTACAGTTAGATTTCCTTTTTAAAATACAGTCATAATCTGTCAGCAGTGTGGTTAGGGTTAGCACACAGTCTGACTTCTGGACACCAGAATTTAGCATGAATTTAGTGAGAAATTAAGTCTTTGGTCAGTTTGGTTGGATGTTGCCACATTGCAGTTTTTCCTGGCTTGTGGAATGCAATGATGGAGAAACAAAAGCTGTAGAGAGGTAGATTGACTTTTGGAGAATGAAGGCATCAGGGCTGAATTCTGTGTTAGGCCAGACAAATGTGAACAGAAGAGGAGGCAGGTAAAGGTTGAAAGTGATTCCATCTGTGGGTGCACATCAGCAGCTGAAACCAGCCTGTTCTCAGTGTACTGCCCTGCTGTGTTTGGTTCTGCTTCTTAGATCTCAGTTTATAGCCCCAGCTCCACACAGCCTCCTTCCTTCCTTTGCCATGATGACTGTACATGTTGTAATGGAAGGTCAGGTGAGGTGGGAGGAGATGTAAAACTGCTGGGAGCTTCAAAGTCATGAAGAAAATTACTACTTCTGTGTAAGAAGAATAACTGCAGGTATTTGTTTTGACCAATCAAACAAAAGGTTATTACTTTCTATATTGGGAAAATACTTTCTCTCCAGTAAGTTTTTATATCTTTGGGAAATGTCCTTTCCTAGAAGCTTGAAAGGCTTTTCCAGTAGACTTGCCATGCCTGGAGGGGTTACCAGCCCCACACACCTTGTGAGTCAATGCAGTTACTGAGCTGGGCACTTCTCAGGGCCATGGATTAGAGCATCTGCTGAGGGAGCAAACTGTGTGGATTAACTTTTGATACAACTTTTTTTCTTTTGCAGGCACTTTGAGCAGATGAAGGATGATGCCATAGTGTGTAATATTGGCCATTTTGATGTGGAAGTTGATGCCAAGTGGCTGAATGACAATGCAGTGGAGGCAGTGAATATCAAACCTCAGGTGAGGCAGCCTTTCCACAGGCCCTCCTGCTGGAAAAAAACCAGTAGCTACTCAGTGTCCATTTCTAGAGAATATTTCTCTTCAGCTTCTTTGGTGTTTCTAGCTTTGTTGGAAGCCACTGTTGCTCTGGTCAGAATGCAGATTCTGCTAAGCTGGGACAAGCTGCACATGATAGTCTTGGGCTGGCATGAAAGAAATTGTTTCCAGCCAGTGCCCAAGGCCTCAGGGTGATCTCTGGGGAGAGGTGCCTGGTATGGGTACATCTTCCTCCAGGTGTTCCCACTTCCTTGAGAGACAGGAGCCTACCCTTAGTGCTGGTTGCAGAGACAATTAATTGCATCAAGTCCATTCAGCTTTGATGTCTGGGGCATGGGCAGGGGGTATGCAGATGTACTTGCTTCAGTAGCCCTGAGCTGAAAACAATGCCATAGCTCAGCTTCCAAAAGCAAGGTAGATGAGAAATACAGAGGAGACCTTTAGCCACCCTATAAACTTCAAGAGCAGAGCCCATAGATTGCCTGGTGCCTGACCTGAATCTCCTCTTGTGGAGCTGTTTGCTCAGGTACTGCTCTGCAGAACAGTCATGGTCCTAAGGGAATCTCAGTGGAATGACTTTTGGGATTCTGTCGAGGTTTGAAAAAACTCACACCTCTTTGTTTTCAAAGTGTGGTGTGTTTTTTTAATCTACTCTGAAATTGAAGCCCCAGGAAAGCCTACCTGGTGCTCTGCCAAACTTGGGTTTCTCTTCCAGACTTGGTGGCTTCATTTTAGAAACCTGTGTGGGCAGAGCAGGCATGATGTTTTACCCTTGCTCAGCTTGCATGCCTGCCATGTATTTGCTTTAAGCTATGGCTGTAGCTACACAAGGAAAATCAGAATCTGAAAATTTCAGCTTTCCAACTGTGTCTTCAAGCAGAGAAACAAAACTGAACTAGATCAAAACTGTTTTGTCACACCAGCATTGAGGGAGAACAATAAAGCAAACCAGGTTTTCTCTGACTTGGTGGCAGACTTCTGGTTACCTTTTGAAGAGGGAGTACCCTTGCTGATAGCTGGATTTTGGGTCAGGTTTTGTACTTTTTAGTAACACCACACCCAAACATACCTCTCAGATCTCCATTTGCCCTTCCAATTTTCATAACTCCCCTGTGACTTATTGGCCACCTACATCAAAGTCTTTCTAAGCACCTGTGAAAGGTGTGTTGGGTCACTTTGCATGGCCTTATCCAGGGCTGGAGTTACACCCTCAGGTTCTCACTGTGTTCAGGTTTGTTCTTGCCTGTGGCCTTGGTGGAGCTGACTCTGCTCAGCAGCTCTCCTAGAGGAGCCCACAGGTACCTGCCTGCTTTCTGCTAGCTCAGGTTGTTTTAAAGCTAAACCTTGGACTGAATGAAGAATAAACATTGTTGAAGATTTAAGTGGGCGTTGATATGGCACCATACAAGCTCCCTGCATAGAGGCAGTAAATCCCTTTTTAAATGCTTTGCTTTGAGGAGCGAGTCTGGCATTGATGGCAGAGTGTAGTAAGGTGCAGTGTGGTCTGAGGTATGAAAATTGTAACAAGATTCTGGGTAAAAAAAAAGTAAAATTACTTTTTGAAAAGGATGGAATTGGGGTCAGGCTTGTCCATATGGATTAATGCTGGAGAAATGTAACTTTCTAAATATTCAGATTTTTACTAAAACCTGGCAGCTTCTTTTCTGTATCCTGAACCAGAGAGGGGAACATAAAACAAGAGCAAAAATCCCTGACTTTCTATGAGGATCATCTCTCTTGATGAGAGGATTAATGCCAGGGCTGAGGGTGGTTAACTTCAGCTGGAGGTACAGAGTAATTGAGACTGGGTCCAGCATGAAAGTTTCAGTACCAGTGCTGGGCTGATTTAAGAGATGTTTAATACTTTAATAAGAAAAACATCTTACTGTGCCATTGTGACTGATGTGTTGCTTTCAGAGGACAGGTAAGGAGGAAATAGGCTTGTCACTGAAAAGCTGGCAGGTTGGTTTGGCTCTGGGTTTGCACTGCAGCCCTGCTCAGCTGTGTTTGAGTATCAGAGACTGACCTGCAGCACAAACTCAACTCCAGAGGGCAAGGAAAGGTCAAGGTCAATGAACTTTGGCTTGTAAGTTATTCCCACATAATGGGAAGGGAAGTGCAAAGCAGCCAGAAAGTCCAGAGCCAAACAAATTCCAGTGGGAAAAAGGAGGAGGCATTTGTCTAAGTGTGGAGAGGAGCTTATTGCTTGGATCATTTGAATTCTACTTTTGGAGCAATTTATTCAGTTTACAAATCAGCCTGTTCTGTCTGCTTGTATATGAGATGGGTTTCCACAGTACTGACTTCAGCCTCTGCTGGTACCACCACTATTTTGTATTTATTTCTCTGCATTAATTTTACATTTTCTATGTTCCCCTGTGCTTTGAATGACTCCTGTCAGCACAGGTTGCTGAAGCTGTGGGGTTCTATGCACAATCCAGCTGTCCAGGGGGAAGTTGTGTGCATATTATGTAAGGATATAAGATTTTGACACCTAAACCAGCCAATACAGACTTCAAAACTGAAATGCTACTTTAACTGCTCAACTACCTTTCAGTAGTTCAATCTGTAAATGCAGTGTTTGTTATTAAGTAACACTGTAGCTGTTCTCAGGATTTTTCATGTTTTGCTTCCCATCTGGTTCCTTCTTCTGATACTTCCTCCCATAATCTCCTGATGGCCCATATGGTGTTTTTTGGGTGCACTGAGCACTGTCACTGCTGGTCCACAATGGAGAATTGGCATCCAAAATAACAACTGCAGCTGCTCAGGGGGGATCATTATTATCCCACCTGCTGAGTGCTTCTGGGCAGGAGAAATCAAGGCTGATTTAGGGCTGCTCTTTGAGGTGATTACTGCCTGCATGTGTTGTGCTGATATCATAATAATCTGTCATGTGAAGCTGAGAAGCAGAAAATGATGCTGTGACTGAAGCATAGCTGGGACAAGCAGGTGGAGGCACACACCTGCTCTGAAGGCAAAATACCTGTTATAAAAACCATGCTTTCTATTGGCTTGTTCTTGTTATCTCTGCTGAAGTCCTGCACAAGGATGATTTTCAGAAGAGAGTATTGTTACAATTACAGCTTCATCACATGTGGCTTTTAACTTACAGACCAAAGCTTTAAGAACAAAATCGAAAGTTGTGTTTTACTTAATATTAAATGACTTTTAGCTTCTGAAGTTTAAACACAGCTGTGAACGGAGACCCTTTTAGGTCTGTCACAGTTACTGTGCTGTGCTGGCAGAAAATAAATGGTCTGAATTTCCAAAGTGCTCTACTCCCAAATGCCTGGTATGAAGTGAGCAATAAATACCAGTTAACACTGAATATTCTTGTGACTTATGGGCCATGTTGGTGTTTCATTATTGCTTTAATATTGTAACCTCCTCCAGGATGAAGGCAGGGCAGAGAGGAGCTAATGAGAGGTGCAAAGGAGAAGCAGAGTTAAATTTAACATTGCAGGAGTCCAGTCTGGCCCAGGCAGCTGGGGCACATGTTAAGTGACATTGTCTCCTGAGTTGTGTGGGACAGTGACATTATCTGTCTCCTGAGTTGTGTGGGACTCTCACAGCTGAGGCTCTGTCTCCTTAGTCCATCTGAGCCTGGATTCTGTGTGCAGAGTCCTGCTGTCCCTGGGTGGACTGGGGAGGGTCATCCCAAGAGCAAAGCAGGGTACACCAGGAGCCAAGACAGCTCTTTGTTGTATGTATTGGCCTTGCAGAGGTGAGAACAGTTCCAGGGGACCTTCAGCAGGCTGAGGGCTCCAGCTGTTCCCTGTGTGAATGCCAAAGCTCTGGACTGCTGCGTGCTGAGGTGTTCCCTCTTCCCTGTCACCTCACACCAGTCATGACCAGTGGGTGTAGATGAACTGGGATTTACTGCCAGCAGCACATTCCCATCACAGCTGGCTGGGACTACACTGGCATGTGGAAAAGCCAGGGGTGTGGGGAGAGCTGGTTAAAGGAGTGTGGGGGGAGCTGGTTAAGTGAATTTGGAGAACTGGTTAAGTGAACCAAGTGAATTTGGGGAGCTGGTTAAGTGAATTTGGGGAGCTGGTTAAGTGAATTTGGGGAGCTGGTTAAATGAGTTTGGGGAGCTGGTTAAGTGAGTGGGAGAGCTGGTTAAAGGAATTTGGAGAGCTGGTGAAGTCCGAAACAGATGCTGAGATGTGTGTGCTGTGAAGGCCAGGGTTGCTGCAGGCTTTGGAGAGAGGGGTGTCTGTGTTACACCTGAATTGCTGAGGGCAGGGAAGCCCCTGAGCCCCAGGTTTGCTGACGTGGCCCTGCTGCTCCCACAGGTGGATCGCTACACCCTGCGCAACGGCCGCCACGTCATCCTGCTGGCCGAGGGCCGCCTGGTGAACCTGGGCTGTGCCATGGGCCACCCCAGCTTCGTCATGAGCAACTCCTTCACCAACCAGGTCCTGGCACAGATCGAGCTCTGGACCCACAGTGACAGATATGCTGTGGGAGTCCACTTCCTGCCAAAGAAGGTGAGTGATGGCCACACAGCGGTGCTGGGAAGGAAGGCAGCTCCAGGTGTGGCTTTGTTGGTGCTTGAGCTCATTGAAGGTTCTGTCCTTCAGAGGATGTTTGGCTGTGGATGGGCTGGGTGTGAATGGGCTGTTCTCTTGTGTGCAGAACTGGGACTTGCCTGTCCTGTGACAGAACATCATCCAGGCACTTCTTGCCTTCTCTAAGGTGCTGGGAAGCCCTGTGCTGCCTCAGGGCTGTTGGAGAGCTTCTACCAACCAGCTTCTTCCTTCAAACCTGTCTAGCAGCAAAGGGCAGAGTTGAAGCTGGAGTGAAACTGAATCCCTTTTACTGTGGTTGATAGAGTCCTGATCCCATTTGCACCTGAGAGAGCTTATCACAATCTGGTCTTAATAATTTCACAAAATATTAATGACAGATTTAATCAGATTTCCTTTTAAACTTAACTCTGTGTTCTTTGTTCTTGGAAAAGTCTGGATCGTGTCACAGCTTGCTTATTCCTTTTAGAAAACTAACATCGTTTTAATTTTCCAAAACAAGCCTGAGAATTTGAGATGGTTCATGGAAAAAGATGCTGGAGTTAAATCCCACTGCTTTTGGAACACAACCAGGTGTGATAGTAAATGTGAAAATACTTTCCATTTGGGAAGTAGAATATGTATGTTTGGGCTTATTAATGAGGTGTTTCCTGAAGAACTTAATTTTACAGACTCATCAGTTAAGGATCAAGCAAAGCATACCAGAAATGCAGTGTAGGAGTGGATCAGCAAACTGCCACAATTTTGTCTTCAAAGGAACAGTCTTATTGACAGTTCTCTTGAAAGTAGATCCCAGTGTTTCTGATAAAATGTGACTTCATCCTCACACTGAATAACAATTTTTAGTAGGCATATTTGAACTGGAAATACATAGAAATGAGAAGTAATGCCCAAAGCAGTTAAATATGAATTTGCCTGTTAAGGGAGCATATGGCAGTGATCTCAAGTTCATCCACTGTGACAAAACACTTTTGACCCCCTGTGCCTCACAGAGGGCTTTATTCAAATAATAAAGCAGTCACCTTGTCAGAATCAACAAAAGAGCTTTCTGTGATAATTTTCTGGGTTAATGCCTTTCCTTGTCCTGTGCAATTGCTCTGAGGTCCAAATGCAAGACTTAACAATTACCAAGAACTGTACCCTGCACTTTCTTTGACTACAAGAATATTGCTTTGATTGGCCATTACAGACCTGCACACATTTCTGCAACATGTGTTCCTGGAAATCCAGGAAAACTCTTGTCTCTGTTCTTGGCACAAATCTGTCCTGCTTAGCTTTGATTTTAAGGTGAGAATGTCTGCTTACCTTTGTCTGAATTTGTGTGTCTCTATGTCTAAGTCTTGAAGTCCTCAAGCTGAAGCAGCTGTGATACAATTGATCCCTGCTGCTGCTTGAAAACCTCATCTGGGAATTGTCAAGGACTCAGTTCCTTTTCAAGTGGGTGGAATCTGTCTTAGATTCACTGGAAGTACACCTGTGAGAGCTTCACACCCCTGTCTAATCAACCAGATGAGAATACAATTTTTGACACTCCTTTTTTTTGGTTCATGACTTCTTGACAGGATGTACTAGGCTTAAATACTTGTTTCCCTTCTAAACACAGACCCTCCCCTTAGGTTTCCTTTCTTTCATGGTTTGCCTGACTCTTTGGTGGATTTTATGGTTCACTGCCACCATTTCAACCATTTCCCATTAGGTTTCAGATTTTGTTTTGTCACCTTTGGCTGTCGTGGTTCCCTGAAGGCAGGTCCACAGTGGTCACTGTGCAGAGCAGGCTGAGCTGCAGTGAGTTACCCTCTGTGCAGATGGAGCTTTTTACCTGGTTCATGGCCTGGCATCACTTCAGAGTAGTGGCTTTGTTACCACAGATCTTGGAGGGGGAAATCCAGGACTAGGTTTTCAATCATTTAGGCCCTGCTGGTTCACAAGCTGGCCCTTGATTGTTTTGTTGATCTACTGCCCTTCAGTTTTGTTGCAGCCTTTCATGTCTGCTGAAGTAATATGAGGGAAATATTGCTGGTCTTCTCTGTGCTGCTGGGATTTAGACTTAGCTTGTATCTGTTTCCTCTGCAATGATTGCCTGGTTTTTGCAGGAATTACAGATGGTCAGACTTGTCCTTGATCCCTGCTTGTGCTGTCCTTTCTACCTCTGAATATCCCCTGTGGCTGTACATCCCCCCTGACACAGCAGCTTGGTCAGAATCCTCCTGTTTGTCTTCTGACTCTCCTGTACCTGCTCTTGGAGCACTTAACTGCATTCTAACATTATACATGTTTCAGTTTCTTGAGTTTACACATCTGCCTGACACCTCTGAGATAGAGAAATGATAGCAACCTTTCTGTGCTTGTGTCCTACAGCCCACCTTGGTTTTATTTTTCATGAAGTCAGTGCCAGTAGGTACAAGTCTTGCTGAACTGGAGATTCTGGAGTGAATTTCATTATTCATGTGGCCCTAAGATGGGATATCTAGAGAGAGCAGGAATTTTTTTCCAGTTAGGACTTACATAATATTGTAGGATGACAGTGTAGTATGTCCAGGTGTTTTTGTAGTGGAAACTTTGCCATTTTACCAAACTGGAATTTGTTTTATCTGCAGAGTTTGTTCTTTGCTTGCTGGATGGGTGTGAATGTGTAAATGAGATTTAATGGGTTTGATCATGTAAAATTTTGTCTCACTTAACCTGACTCCCTCAAAAGCACCAGGCTCTTCCATGTGAGTGCAGGTCTGTGCTCAGACAGGTGAGGGATGTTGGCAGGAAGAAAGCTGTGTCAGTTTAAGTCCCCCTTGTTGCTGTTGGTTTCCACATACTCATTTTGCCCTCTGGACTGTGACTTCCTGAACTGCTAGAACTCTGTTCTGATGCTCTTATCTCAATGTTTTGTCTTCCAGCTGGATGAAGCTGTGGCTGCTGCCCATCTGGACAAGCTGAGTGTGAAGCTGACGAAGCTGAGTGACAAACAGGCCAAATACCTGGGCTTGTCCAGAGATGGGCCCTTCAAGCCAGACCACTACAGATACTGAGCAGGGGCACTGCCCAAAGACCAAAGTGCAGGGATACAACCTTCCAAAGCTCTTGTGTGTGCTGGGCTTCTGAGGACAAGCCTTTTGCCATTTTCCTCTCAGTGCTGCACAACCCCTCCCCTTATCAGGGAGCCCTCAGGGCCCTGTCAGTGGATGAGGATCACTGACTCCTGGAATTAGAATTGGTTACTTAGCTAATGTCACAGTGAAAAGGATGCTGTGCACCTTTTGTTGGTTTGTAATGCTCCAGTGAGGGGAGCAGGACACAAGGGGGCTAAATGAGAATGGGTAGTCCTGCCACACGAGTGGCTGTCAGCTTTGAACAGCTCACCCTGAGGTGGGGAACGGTTTCTGCAGGGAGATGCTTTTGCCATGCCCTGCTCCAGTCAGGTACATCCCAGCAGGAGGCTGGCAGTGGCAGGCCCTGTCCACAGCAGTGCCCTGGTAAAGTGCAGATTGTGAAACTGGAGGAAATAGGGAGGGTATGGGTTGCTTGGAAATAGGGAGGGTATGGGTTGCTTGGAAATAGGGAGGGTATGGGTTGCTTGGAAATAGGGAGGGTATGGGTTGCTTGGTCTCCTTGCTGTAGAAGCAACTCAGCCTCCTGTTCAGAGGTTAGAGCTGGAGCTTTCTCCTGGGTTTACTTCATTGGTTTAGGTCAGAACCAAGACCATTTTGTGCTTCTGCCATACCAGCTTGAGGGGGGGGGGGGGGGCAAGAGAGGCTTTCAGCATCTTTCAGGAGTGTTGTGAGCAGCTGAGGAGCCACTGAGGGGATCATTGGGTTTAGGGGCTTTGTTCAATCCTCTGCAGACACCAGCAGCACACTGTTACCCCCAACTTGATTTCTCTGAGTCGTCATGTCTGCTGTATCATGTTTGTCACTGACTTTCAAGTGCTTTTATTAAAGATCTGACTGTGGCCTGACTTGTTTTGAGCAGTGGGATAATTTGGGGTTTACCATGTGTTTGTTTACCTTTGTGTGATCTTTGAGCTACTGAAAATATTTGATGTACCCATGTGGGGTGTCCTCAAGGCAAAAGCTCTTGCTGTGGCTGCTCTGCATCTTGTGCTGGGGCTGAGAAAAGCTGCTTCTCAGGAAATACGTGAAGGGCTGAATCTTACAGGATGGTCACTCTGCCCACACAGCTTTATCTCCATATGCCATGGAAGCTCTTGCCACTGTCCTCTTCAGCCCAGCATTGCACTGCAGACCACCTCTGTTTCTGGATGGGAGAAGATAAAAGGTTTGGAATGATGTTACAAAGTGCTTGAAATGCTCAGATTCATGCCCAAACCTCAGTGATCAGTTGGAACAGATGGTGAGGGAGGAGTGTGAAGTGTTGGAGGAGGAAACAAAAGTGATGAGTAAACAAGATGCTGCTCAGTGTTCAGCTTTTCTCATGGTTTTGTTTTGCACTGACCTCCAAAAAACACCAATTTGAAATGAATTGGGGTCCCACAGGGGCCCCATAAGTGACTCCATAATCATTAATGGTGATTATCCTTCAAGAGACACCCAGCAGTTGAGCACACATCTCAGTGTAGGTGATGTGCACCTTGTGCTTGTGGCACAGAGTGACAATGATGGAAAATGGCACTGTGGTAGAACAAGTGCAGTAGGAAAATAAGGACCAACATATTCCTTAGTTTCCACTACTTGGGCTTTGGTTTCTCAACCCATTTCACAGCTGAAATCTGCTATGCTGCAGTGCAAGGCTGTAATTCTGCTCTTGGATAATGGATTCCTAAAATTGGATGAGGAAGGGCCACCTGGAGGTCTCTGGTTCATCCCTGTCCTCATACCAGGGCCATGCTGAGATGAACTTGCCCAGGAGAGTTTCAGTTGTCCTGGGTCAATCACATCATCTTTGGCTTCTCTCCCAGAATGTGGCCACCCTCTGGTGAAAGTATTTTTCTGTACATTTAACTGGAATTTCCTGTGTTAAGCCTGTGCTGGCTGCGCTGTTTTCTCCCTCTGTGCCTCTGGGAAGGGGCTTGTTCCATCTTCACTACATTCATGATTCCATAGACAAATCAGGGAGGTGTCCAGGCCAGCTCTACCAGGAGAGGCTGAGGGAGCTGGGAAGGGGCTCAGCCTGGAGAAAAGGAGGCTCAGGGGGGACCCTGTGGCTCTGCACAGCTCCTGACAGGAGGGGACAGCCAGGGGGACCAGGCTCTGCTCCAGGGATGGGACAAGAAATGGCCTTGAGTTGTTCCAGGGGAGGGTCAGGGTGGATATTGGAGGAAATTTCATGGGAAAGGTGGGCAGGCATTGGCACAGCTGCCCAGGGCAGTGATGGAGTCTCCGTCCCTGGAGGGGTTCAGAAGCTGCATGGGTGTGACTTGGGGACATGGGTGAGTGGCAAACTTGGGGATTCTGGGGAATGGTTGGACTCCGTGGTCTCAGATCTTTTCCAACCTCAGTGACCTGGAATCACTCAGCCTCATTGCTTGCTTTCTCTTTATGGGCAAGAGCACAGCTGATGGCACAGAGTTCTGCTAAATCATTCACAACTGAATTTTTCCCCTCCTTTCTCTTTGTTTCCACATGCTATTAATTCAGAGCTCACTTTAGCCTGAGGTGGAGCATCTAGACTGCCTAACTACAGATTGCCAGACCCACTGTGGCTGCTTGACAATGGTTTTAGCAGGAGCTAATGAACGAAGAATAGCACTGAGGAGAGCCTGACCTCTGTAGGTGCCCTGGCTGGGGAGTCTCCCCTCCCCAGCACCAAAACCCCTCAAATGGGCTCCTCTGGCATCCCACATCTGGCTGGTGAGTCAGAGCACAGTGACAGGCTCCAGCTTTTCTCACTTCTGGACCTCTGCACAGCAGATGTCCCAGTGAAACAGAGATTTTTGGAGTTCACTTGAGTTAGCAATATGAATTAAGCATTTAAAGTTTAACTTGTAGAACTGTGTGTTGAATTTTAATCTTTTTGCTTAAGAAACCTCTGCCATGGTACAAAGGGCATAGGAAAATGCAAATTTCTGAAACTTCTTGCATAAAGAACAATACCAGGAGAAGACCGAGGAATGCAAGAAACCTAAATAAAGGGGCTCCTCTGTCTCCAGGCTGATCCAAATCAACAGACGTACTCAGATAAGCACCAAGGGACCAAAGCACACGCGCAAAGGACAAAAGTTCAAAAGTTCAGTCCTGAGGAAGATGACAGCCTTCAGCCTCAGAGACCACCCAAAGACCCCTGTGCAACCACCACCGTGAACAACGCATGCTCAGAAGAGCACGGATCTAATTACCATGTGAGGCAAGGAGAGGCGGGGCCAGGGGTTGAATATGCATGGCAAAGTTGTGCAATGTAATCTATAACACCTTTGTAAATAGAGATGTGGCTCAGGGCACAAGTTTTCACGAGAGCTGTTATGCTTGTGCCAGGCACTGACAATACAAACCCACTTCATAACTACATCAGGGTGTGGAGTCTATTTATTCCGTGTGTCGCTTCACCAGCACTGGGGGAGATGCGAGCCGCGGGCCCCTGGGTCTGCCTGGACGTCCCAGAGAGGGGGAGCTGAGCCCAGGGAGGGCTGGCAGGGACAGGAGGGAGCCAAGGTGTAGGAGCAACAAGGGTAGGACAGACGGACACGAGAGATCTCTGCAGCCAGGGCTGGAACTTGGGGTTTATTGCAAAGGGCCTGGGGGCAGGGCCCTGCTGGGAGCTGCCAGCCACAGCTCAGAGCAGGACTGAGAGAAGAGAGGGGGAGAGAGGATGAGAGAGTAAGGGAGTAAAAAAGGTAAGAGAGCGAGGTTCCCATTACAATACAATAAATCTTCTGTGTTGAATATTCTGATTCTCACTAACCAATCTGGAGTTCACAATACAAGATACAAACCCTACAGCATTTCCATACAGCCTATAAGAATCATTACATCACCACACTGTGTTACATTTTAAACCCTAAAAACTCCTCTTTGGGCCCCTTCTGCCAAGCTGGCAGGGTCTGCTCTGACCCTTGGGCCTGTCTGCAAGCAGAGGGTCTTGTTTCATCAAAAGGGGATCACCTTCAGCTGGCCATGCCATTGTTTTCCCGTTTTTCAGTAACTGAGGTATCTCAAAGCTTGCTTTCATTTCAATCTCGCATATAGTTTCCATATTCTCAAAATCTTTAGCCAGGCAATCATATTTATAAGGCTTTCCTGTTTCATCTTCCCCAACACCGAGGTGAGAGTCAGCCTCAGCCTGGTGAAGCTCAGCAGCTCTGCTGTCGGGGTGAGCAGGGCACAGGGCAGTGTTTGCTCCCTGGGGAGAGGCTGTCCCAGGGCAGCCCTCGGGCCCCTGTGCCAGCCAGGCTGGGCAAATGGACAAAGTCCCAAAGCAGCCCTACCTTCAGTTCAGCAGCCTCTTCCCCCAGCCTTGTCTGCAGGCTCATTTGGAGGGGCAAAAATGCCAGAAGTGAGATTTCCATGTGTGCCCAAAGGAGGGGCAGTTTGGGAAAGTGTGGGCACTGGTGAGAAATGAGGAGAGCTCTGTGTGCTCTCTGTCTCACAACAGCAACTGGCTCAGATTTGCAGCTTCCTCCCACCCCTTATCTCCCCCATACCAGCAACCACAGGCTGAGAACTAAATAGTAAGGCCACTCCAGTTAATAGCTATTCCTTGAATTTAGGCATTCCTGGCTAATTTAGCAGGGCTTTTCCTGCTGTTTCTTTCTACTTGATGAGGAAAAACCCCTCAGTAGTAAAGTAGTAAACCAAAGTTGTTTCCACACTGGAAAAATTATTGTTTCATGCTGTGTCAAATTTCACATTGTTATTTAGTGCCTTCAAGTGGTTTTCAATGTCCCATTGCCTTCAGTGGGGTTGGGTTGTTCTGGGTGGTAACAAGCACTGTCATCCTGGCAAATTGATGGAATCTGGTGATCAAATGAAATTAATTACAAAAGATTGTGCTCATGGTGCAATCAGACAGCTCTGATTTGGCCAAAAGTAATCAAGTATTTCTCAAATGTCTGTCAGACTAACATTCTGTTAATGCTTTCCTTATTGTTACCAGAGAAAATACTCTTCTCTTGTAAATAAGGCACCTCCTGCCTGTTTTCCCTCCATGGTTGAGTCAGAAGTGATCAGAGAGCACAGGCTGTACATTTTCCTCCATTTATCTCAAGCAGAAATGTCAGACTCTGTGAGTTTTAAATTTGCCATATCATCTTCCTAGCCCCTGCTCTTTATTTTTCTGTGAGGCTGCAGCTCTATGAAATGGAGGTGCACAGGTTGCCTTGGGAAATTCAGATCAGTGCAGAGGGGAACAAGGCATGGCTGGAGGGATGCTGCACTGATGACTCTGAGATTCATGGCTGAGCTTGTTTTCATAGCAGTGGTTCCTCCTGCAGATGATATGAAGCTTCTTGGAAGCAAATTGTGGGTTTTTTTAGCCCGTGGGGCTTTTTGCTAAGACAAATCAAATGTAGTAAATGTAGTCTGGGAAGCCTCAGCAGGGTTTGCAGTAGCGTTGTTTGCCACAGGACAGCTTTGCACCATTGTAACAATTACAATTATTTTTCTTCTCTTTTAAAATCCCCTTCATGCCTGTGGTTTGCACACCATCTTAGGGAAAGCAAAAACAAACAATAGACTGACAGAACAATAAAAACAGAACCTCAACTCTGTGAAAGAATACTTCCAGAAGTGACTGGGATAAAAAAAAAAAAAGGGGTTTAAGGTTCTGCAGCATCTTTTCTATGGAATGGGGACGCCCCAACTTCTTGTCTAATTCCTTGAAACTGCACAGCAGAAAGATTAAATTATTTAGGATGCTTAGAAAGTTTGTAGTAAAGTCTTTACTTCTTGTTCCATCTGTAAAGTCCAGAGACACTTTTCAGTAAACCTGGTACTTTTCTGTAGCACCCTGTTTTTGGTTTCATTAGCTGGAAAATAATTTCTGTAAGGGAATATTTAATGGGCCACAGTCATTGGTATGTGCTCCTTTTCCCTGATGAAGCAGCAGCATTTTGGAAATAAACTGAACAGACTGCAGAGGTTCAGGCACCTCAAATGCTCAGTAATTGGGCACGAGGTTTTGGGTAGAGCCAGGGTTACTGTGAGCACCTGCCTGGTGCTGACATTCGGTGGTCCTGTTCTTCCTCCTCTCCAGAACTTATGTCCTATGTGTATTTTATTAACAACTGGCTGCAGACTCATTTGACCCTTTTTGGTGCCTGTCCTGCCCCTGAGATGTCATTTTGGAGATAAATATCAACATCTCTGACCACACTCCAGACTTGGAGGAAAGGAGCAGTGATGGAGAACTTTGAAGGGAATACAGGGAAGCAAACCATCTGCTCTGCTCATTTAGTGCTCCAGATATTTGCCTCCCAAGCTGAGAAATTAACATGAATTGAATCACAGCTTTATAGCAAGGAAATCTTTGAAATACTAAAACCTTCATGTTTAAAGTGGTCTGGCTCTATCAGATATTTCTGAGGTCTTTTCAGAGGAGAAGGGATTCCTGGGTATAGAATTACTTTGAATGCTCCTATTTCCACTATATAGGATTCTAAGGGTTGATGTCTTTCACCAACAAGTGAATGAGCGTTCTTTTAATGAATTTATGTATTCATTTATATATTTTTTTTTATACCAGTCTTATTTGTTATGGAAGACAAGGAATAGTGAGGCTGTGCATTCTTGTGGCTCATTTCTGGCTATTACTGTTCTAAGTCACATAATACTGTTGTTGATCTATTTGAGACAGCTGGGCACAGTGAAGGGGAGCCCATATGAGATCCCAAATGACATTTCAGCTGAGGAAACTGCCCAAAATGGCAATGGTACCACATGAACACTGCTAGGTAAATCTACTAGATTAACTAAAATGTAGAGAGTGATGATGAAGGGGTTATAAAAGTATATTAGAGTATAATAAAGTCAGCAGATGATTTCCACTGATTCAGAGGGGTCTGCAGTGGATCGGTAGGAAATGATGTATTTTAGTTTTTTCCTGCCTTTATCTGTGTTAAATGAAACCACATGTGAATTGTGTTATGACATTAATATAGCCATTTTAGGGCTCCCATATTTCAGGCAGGGTTTCATCTTTAAGGATTTCCTGGATGGAAAGATATGTGCATATGCCATGCAGCAACTGAAATAGTTTCTCATTTCACTGGGAAAAAAAAAAAAACAAAAAACTTGCAGAAATGACTAAAGCCTCCTTTTTCTTCTGGGAGAGTGACTTGACCATATGTTGGCCACCTGCATATCATCTGGGAAGCTTTCCAATAAAATCTCTGTATTACCTCAGAAAGTAATCTGCAGGCCCCAGGGGTTTCAGAGGGGCACTTGGAGGGTGGGTTGTGGTTGTGCTCTCAGGCAGCCCCACGTGTCCCTGGCCTGGTGCTGCTCCTCCAGGTGGGAATGGTGTCCCCAGGTCACACCTGCCAGCCTGCCATGGGCGCTCCTGGGTGCCACAGTGTTGTAGTTGAGATGGTCACATCCAAAGCAACACTCCATTTTCAGAAGGCTTCAAACCTGGTTTTATCTTAGCACGCCTGCTTTTTATACATTCTTGCAAAATTCATAAATTCACACATTACTCATTGGTCAGGAAAGTCAAACAAAATGCTCATTGGAGGAGGCAGTTGCAGGTTTCTCTTATTTATCCTTCTTTCTTTCTTGGTCTCTGTGTCAACGACCTTGGTAGGAAATTCTTTCAGGGTAAACATGGATCCTCCTATCAAACTTCTCTCTGGCTCACAGAAGTCACTGTAAAACCTCTTCCACAGCCCAGGGCCTCTGCTGGAAGTCAGGCAAGGGCCAGGATTTCATTTCCCTCTCCCATCCCTCCCTGCTGTGACTGTGCAAGAGGCAGAAAATACTCATGGTGATTCTGAAGGACCAGAAGAACTTGAGCTGGCCTGTCATGCCAGATTGACACTGGCATGTCTTTGTGCCCAGATCGGGAATAATTTGCTGGTGAAGGGAAAGAATATCCCACCAAACCCTTTTCTAGCTGTGAAACCCCATAGTACAGTGTAGTAAATGCCACAAGCCTTCCCAAAGCACCGTGGAGGCTTTAACGATAAGAATGCTGACACAGCAGCAGAGAGGGTTCCGACCCCAGACTCACAACGTATCTTTGTACCCTTATAAGGAGAAAACCTTGTTAACCCCACTATTGGTCACTTGTAAACCCTCTAACCTTTGCCCATTGGTCAAGTTTGGAGCTTGGCCAAGGGTATAAATGTAGCTCACTGTACCCTACTAATGGAGAAGAAGAAGAACCGGGTCCTTTCACGTCCTCCTGAATAAACCATCCCGTGGAACAGCCGGCGTCTCTCTTCTCTTCTCTTCTCTTCTCTTCTCTTCTCTTCTCTTCTCTTCTCTTCTCTTCTCTTCTCTTCTCTTCTCTTCTCTTCTCTTCTCTTCTCTTCTCTTCTCTTCTCTTCTCTTCTCTTCTCTTCTCTTCTCTCTCTTCCTCTTCTCTTCCTCTTCTCTTCCTCTTCTCTTCTCTTCTCTCTGCCCTGCCTGGAGCCTATGCCCGGGGAAGCCAAGCCTAGCAGTAGCTGAAATCCCAAAGAGCTGTTATCACTATCCAGAGCTGTTATCACTATCCAGAGCTGTTATCACTATCCAGAGCAGTTATCACTCTGCAGGCTGGAAGGTTCCCCCGTGGCTCGGGTCCGAGCGGGCTGGACTCCGGGACTCTGTCCCTTCCTGGGATACAGGTCTCGTGTTGCAGACATTCTTTGTGAAAAATCCTTTCTGTAGGATTTTTCCTTCTAGAGCTGAGAGGTTTCAGCAGCAAATGTAAACAATGGTTATCTGCTGCTGTGGAATGCAACAGGTCCACCCGTGGTTGGTCCCTTGTAGATGTTTAGATCTACTGACCACTCATGGTGAAGCTGCTCTCGCTCTCCGCCGAGACACAGACCTTTGTTATTCATTCTTTCTATCTCGTTCTTAGCATGGCCAGCTTCTGAAGAGGCTTCTTTCTTTTCTATCTCTATGTAGTATAGTTATAATGCTATATATATATATATCACAATATAATAAATCAAGCCTTCTGATAATGGAATCGAGATCCTGTCTCTTCCATCCATCTACAAACCCCTGTGACCACTGACAACAGTCCCGGGCCAACGCCGGCTACTGAGACCCTCCCGAAGCTTCAATAGTACAGGTGTAAGAGTTATTATTGTGGGTGGCCACATGCACTGGGCAGCCCAGAGCCCCCCATGTGCCAGGCAGTGAGGGGACCCTTCCTCTCTGCTCCCCTCTCAGGGGCTGCCTGCAGCTCTGGGGGCTCACACGTGTGGGAAATGACTGCTCACTCTTTAACATTTTAAAAATTTATTAAACCTTAACAAAAAATACAACAAAAGGGCCAAATAAGGAAAAATTACAGCACTGGGAGCCCTCCCCCCCGTGACTGGCTCATCTTCAAAATGGATGGACCTTTTATATCTCCAGCCTCTCCTAAAGTCCTGTCAGTTGGCTCCTTCCTTGCTGTCCAGGGGTGGAGATCACTTTCTTACACCTTGGTTGGAGGTCAGGTGCTGCCATAGTAATGAGACAACTTTCCCAAATCCCTGGATTACTACGGCCATCCCATGATAACAATACTGGGGGAACACATTGCAGTAACATAACTATGCATCTATAAAACTCCTTTTAACATACATATCATGTTCACCTTTTAATTGTGAGAGCCAAATATCTCATTACTCATCCATAACAAGCAGGAGGAGGACATGGAGCTGTTGGAGTGAGTCCAGAGGAGGCCAGGAAGCTGAGCTGGGAGAGCTGGGGGTGCTGAGCCTGGAGAACAGAGGGTCTGGAGAGGCCAAATTGCAGCCTTTAGTACTGGAGGGGGGTCTGTAGGGAAGATGGGGTCAGACTTTAGCTGGGCCTGTTGTGGCAGGAGAAGGGGTGGTGGTGGTAAACTGGAAGGATGTAGATCTAAACCAGATATAAAGATCTTTGCTTTTAATGCTGAGGGTGCTGAGGCCCTGGCACAGGGTGCCCAGAGCAGCTGTGGCTGCCCCTGGATCCCTGGCAGTGCCCAAGACCAGGCTGGACAGGGCTGGGAGCTCCTGGGACAGTGGAAGGTGTCCCTGCCATGGCAGGGGTGGCACTGGGTGGGTTTTAAGGTCCCTTACAACCCAAACCATTCTGGGATTCTGGACTGTGGGACTGGTGTGTGAATTCTTGTTCTTTGTGCTATCCCAGGAGCTGCTGATGCCTTTGAAAAATATCCCGTTGGAATCTGGACACTGGCAAAAGGAAAGCTGAAACAGCAGAGGGGAAAGAATCGTTCATGGAGTGCCAAGATTCAGCACTGCCCCTGTGTGTGTGCCCACCTGTGATGTCCCCAGTGGTGTTTCATGACCACACTGTGACCTGCCAACTGTTGCCTGTATAAGGCTGGGGACTCCCCTCATTGCTTTTGGCCAGAGCTTGCCCAAAGTGACTGGTGACCTCCTCATCCCCACAGTTAGGAAAGCACATTGTCCTTCAAGTGGTTTGTAGCTGGCCCAGGAAGCAATTCTTTCTTTGCAACTATTAAATGTACTACAAAATGTAAGATTATATTTCTGGTTGGCCACAAATAGCTGCTTGCTGTGCATTCTTGGTTTTGGAAATGGCAAAAGCAAAGCCTCTCTCATCAATTCCAGTTACAAAGAAGGCTAATTAATAAATCAAATTTTAAAATACATTACAGATAGATGCTATATTAAAAGCAGTGTTCATATATGTTGAAAAACAGATTCCCTTACTGTCATTGACAGGTGGTTTTTTTCATTTTCCTTCGTTGCCTACACATGCTGTCCTCTCTTTGTTTGAGTCAGCTGCTGTCTCTGGAGGTTCTTGGGTTGATCCTGGCACTTTGATTTCCTTGTCTGACAGCCCCAGGTTGTGCCACATCTCCATCCTGATGTGGATGGTGGGGCAGAGGGAGCCCTCAGAGGGGTCTGGGCACAGAGCCCTGATGTGGCAGAGAGCTGTGCTGCTGGGCAGAGGGACAGAGCCAGGCTGGACGGGTCAGCAAGAGGAGCACAAAGTGCTGTCCCTGGGGAGGAACAAGCCCAGCAGGGAGCCAGGAAGGGCCCTGGTGTCATGGACACATTTTATGAAAAATCCTTTCTTTAGGATCTTTTCTCCTGAGAAGCTGAGAAGCTTCAGCTTCTCCATGTTTTGCTGCTTTGGAATGTGATCTGGAGAATTGTTAACCCAGCATGGGAAATTGTTTTTACTTGATGACCAATGACAGCCACCTGTGTCGAGGCTGTGAGCAGTCACAAGATTTTATTATTCATTCCTTTCTATTCCTTGCAAGCCTCCTGATGAAATCCTTTCTTCTATTCCTTTAGTATAGTTTTAATATATAATTTTCATTTAATATAACATATATCATAAAATAATAAATCAGCCTTCTGAAACATGGAGTCAAGATTCTCATCTCTTCCCTTGTCCTGGGACCCCTGTGAACACCCCCACACCTGGTGACCCCGAGTGAGGAACATTGCCACACCCTGGGGCACCTGGGGAGCTCCAGGGTCACCAAGAGCCACCAGAGGTGAACTGTGCCCTGGGCTGTGCTGGGAGCATTGTCAGCTCCCAAGGAGGGGATCCCTCCCTGCTCCTCACTTGGGAGCTCACCCCTGCACTGCTGTGTCCCCCTGGGCTCCCCAGGGTGACAGGGACAGGGACACACTGCAGAGAGTCAAACATCAGGAAACATTTCTTTTCCCTCCTTGGAGATGTTCAAAGGCTGCCTGGATGTGGTCCTGGGCAAGCAGGTCCAGCTGGATGGTGCCAGAGATCTCTGCTGACCTCAACCACTCTGAGGTTCTGCAAAGCTGCAGCCCAGAGCAGCTGTTTGTTGGATTTATGGCTCTTCTTCCTTCCTTTCCCTTCCCTTCCCTTCCCTTCCCTTCCCTTCCCTTCCCTTCCCTTCCCTTCCCTTCCCTTCCCTTCCCTTCCCTTCCCTTCCCTTCCCTTCCCTTCCCTTCCCTTCCCTTCCCTTCCCTTCCCTTCCCTTCCCTTCCCTTCCCTTCCCTTCCCTTCCCTTCCCTTCCCTTCCCTTCCCTTTACCATGGTAAAATATAATTTTTCTGACCAGCTGGATTTCCTGGTATGAAAATGATCTTGTTTCCACATAAGAAATAGTGTGATTATTGGTGTTTTTAGTATCAGTCTGATGCCTTGTGAGGTGATCTGGAGCAGAAGCTAGACAGTGTTAAAGGAATAAAGTAGGGATTTATTAAAAGGCCTTCAAAGGATGCACCTTGGGGAAGAGCCTGCCTGTGGCTACAGCCAAGATGGATCCCAGAGCACACTTTTAAAGTTTTTATACTTTTTTTTTCACACTTTTTGGTCCATTTCCATGTTGGGGTTAATTGTCCAATTACAGCTCCAGGCTCTGCAGTCCCATCCTCCCAGATTGCTCTCCTCAATTTGCTGTTGTTTGCACCTTTTGGGCCTTTTGGTTGTTTGCACTTTTTGGGCCTGAAGCTGCAGTGGTGTCCTGGGTTCTGGGCTGGAAAAGGATTGTTTTGTGTGACTGAGCTGTGAGGAGAACTTGCTAACACATTATATGAAGTTCAGAGTTATATACTAATGCAGTACAGAATATGGAAAATATGAAAGCTAAAACTTAAAGCATCAAACCAACAACAGTTTGTTATAGTTATGAGAATTTTGAAAAAAGTTGATGGAACCTAAATCTCTAGCTAGTAGAAGAAGGAGCCACATTCTGAAATCCATTCTAATGTATTGTTCTTCCTTCTCATTCTCCTTTTTCATAATAACTGAGTGGCTAAAGATTCCTGAGCCAAGAAATCTGGCTAAGAGACACACTTACATGTATTTACAAGGATTCAAGCTTATTCCTTATATTCATTATAAAAGCTTATATTCCTTATAAAAGCTAAGGAACACAATGACATTCTGTCATCATTAGGACTCTTTCTTATATATATATATATCTAGTATGAACAAAAAATTCTGTCAACATCGGACCTTAGTTTTGGGTTCTGGGCTTTAGACTGATTATTAGAATTTTTTAAAAAACCAAACCTTTTATGGCTTGAGCCCCTTTGGAGTGTCATCTGTATCATCTTTTCCTGCCTAGAAGATTTTTGTAGCCCTCAGCTGTGTTTAGAAATAAATCAATAAACAATTGTCTTCTTAATTAGACCTGCACAGGGGATTAGAAAATTCCTGATTTCCTGATAAGAAATTCATGGCCAGAAAAATCTGGTTGTGAAAGTTAGAGAGCACTGGAAGGGACCCTGGTGCAGGCAGGTGGAGAGAACATGAGAGATGTGGGTTAGCCTGGAATGCTCCTGTGGTAACAAAGAATAGCAGTTGGATAAAGGGAAAACACTAAAAACAAGGAAGAAAACCAGTGAGGGAGCAGGGGAGAGACACTGTAAGTACAGAACAGAGGAGGTAAAAAACAAGAGCTGGAGTTTGGCAAATAAAAGGTCTTCAGTGTCAGGGACATTTTCTGGGTCTGCTCCCTCCTTGCTCTCCTGGGAGTTGAACCAAGAAGGGTTTTCCTTCTGTGCCATCTTGGATACCTCAAATTGAAGACAAAGAGCTTCAAGAATAAGAGAAAGAAATCTTCTGTTGCCTTGAGCTTCAGCCATCTCTTTCTGAGCCTTTAAGTCTTCATACAGCATGTGATGTATTTTTTTCCCTGGTTGCTGCAGCACTTGGATTTTCCTGCTTGAATTCAGCCTTGGAGATGGTTCTGGGAGCTCCTGCAGCAAGAAAGGGCAAAGAATTGATTGCTTGGAATGGTTTGCTTCAAGATGTACATGTGGGACATACATTCATCTTTTGCTGATCTTTCCTTTCTTCCTCAAAGTCCCAGATATGTCTTCCTGCTTTTGGGCTCTGTACGTGCAGTGTCCTTGGCAGCAGGAGAGGAAAGGCTGAAGAGTTGATTCCTACAGATATGTCTGGAGAAAAAACAATCTGATTTTTATATTCCAAGGCATGGATACATTTAGGTTTTAAGTGTATATGTATGTCATTCCCCTGGGAGGTACTGCCTGGTGGCAGAATGACCAAAACCCCTGAAGGTGGATGCTGAGAGAATGACTAAAAAATGTCCTTTCAGCCTTGGGTCCATCTTTGCAGGTGGAATAACCTATCTAAATTCTTATCCTGATTTTTGTTGAATATGTGGAAATGGAGTTAAACCCTGCATTTTCAGCCTGATACTTTGGCTGTGCTGAGTGCTGGTGATGTCCCTGTGGGCAAAGCCAAGCTCTAGTCCCTCACTGGCCTAACCAGTCCTGTTTTAGAGGCCATTTGGGTGCCATGGGGGGCAGGTTTTATGGTGCTGGTTAGACAATTCTGTAGACTGGCATTAATATGATCCTTCAAATAAAAGCTCAAACCCACAGGAATTCAGAATTCATCATAAACCACAGCTCTTTTGCTAAAAATGCCTAAACAGTGCCAATCTCCCTGGCTGCCTGCTCCCTGAAATGACATCCAGCTTGTGGTAACATTAACCCCATTATAATGACTGTCCATTAAATTTTAAGAGGGGTAAATTCAACCTTCAGAGCTCTCTATTCTGATTACTAGAGACATGGGGCAATTTGACATATGCACTTGAGAAGCTAATGAAAGACAGAAGGCTTGCTGTGTTTCTGACTTGGCTTAACATTTGGGGTTTAACATCAGGCACTGGCAGATGGTCTGGAAGATTCTGCATTTGCAAAAAGCACAGTAGTGACAGCAGGAGTTCAAGTGTGGCTTGCAGGTTTTGAAGGTGGGCACACAGTTAGCAGCAGGTGGGGGCCTTGGCTTTGGAGATATCTTGCGTTTGGCGTTTTTCTGGAAGACAAAAACATGAGAATTCATAGGCAGGTGAAATGAGGGTGGTGAGCAGCAGGAGGTTCTGGGGGAATGAGCAGAACTGTGGCAGTGGGAGCTGTGCTAGCAGTACAGAGGTGTGGTGGGGCTGGGGAATGGGAAAGGGTGGCCTGAGAGCAACGTTCTGAGCAAAATGACAAACCTCATTTTGACCATGACTGCGTGGAGCTTTGGAAAGGGTCTCTAGGAGGGAGAGTGGCAGCAGTGAAGAAAGGAGTGCTGAATGTTACACCCAAAACGTACTCAGATGGTGGAGTTATCAATAAAACCAGTTAAAGTGTTTTGTTTGGATCTCCCAGCCTTTCAGATGAGTGCAAGCTCCCTGTCAGTCTCGTTTGCTGAGCTCTCAGAGCAGGGCAGTGACTCTGCAATGCTCCCCTCTGAGGCCAGGGACCCTCCACCCATGGGAATCCCCCCTGCACCCGCAGCTCAGGGAGGGGGAAAAGCCCTCTCATCCCCCCAGGGGTGCAGCTTCTCTGCTGGGGATGTGGAAAAGTGGAAAAGTTTGGGTTGCTCAGCCCATGCCTGGGTCCTGGGAGGGATCTCTGGAGCCCAGCAGCTCCAGGCACCCTGTGCACTTCTGAAACTCAGAGTTATGGACTCCTTTGGGTGGGAAGGGGTTTGAAAGCCCATCTCATCCCACCCCTTGCCACAGGGACACCTTCTGCTACCCCAGGTGGCTGCAAGCCCCATCCAGCCTGGCCTTGGACACTGCCAGGGATGGGGCAGCCACAGCTTCTAATTTTCATTCCACCGTTACTGTTTCACATCTATTTTTACAACATTTATAGCTTTTAACTGTAATTAATATGTAAATTATTTAAATCAGGGAATGACAGTAAAAGCCTTTCAAATGAATGCACCGGGGGAAACTCTAGAAGTAACAAACTGTTCTAAAAATCCAACAAAGTGTTTTGAACAACCACCTACCTTGGAAGATTTCTTGATCTCTGCCTCTTTCCTGCTGACTTTCTGGGATTTTCTAGTTAAATCTTCAATGAGAATAGCAGAGGAAAATGTGGAATCAGTTTTACAGGATGCTATTTCGATGAGATAATCCTATTTTTGTGTGAGAGGAGGCAGATAACCTGCATTGCCTCCTCACTGCTGCATGTTTTGCAGTGATGTTCATCTCAAGTCAGTGTCTGAACTCTGTCACTGCTACTTGTGCAAAGCAGAAGAGCAACTGATATTTGTATTTTAGAAGAGATTTTTTACACATTGTTTGGTAGATACAAACAATGAATTATTTCAGAGAAATAAAATTGAAGGTCTCTGTCAAAAAAATTGGGGTGCTCATCACAGTAGTCACATAAACAAAAATAGGAAAAATCTTTAGAATTCCATAATTTCTTCTGTTAGAATGTTGTGCTACATGCATCATTTTGGAAGGAATTAACAAGTGTACACTGCTTTCCACAAGCAAAAGCTCTGCTGATTTGGCATAAACTCTGCATCTGTGATGCCACCTTTCATTCTGCAGCTCTTTGTTCCTTCTCCCCCACAACCTCATTTTACATAATGTTACTTGCAGAGGTTTTTCATTCACATGTCTGTAACTTTGCTCCCTCTATACATTTGTCACCGTGTGTAATTTTGGATATTTATGACTGTGTAAATCCCATTACTTGTTTTGGAGTTTGTTTTGGACTCTAACACAGCAAGAGTGTTCAAGTGTGAGACACTTCCCAGCCCCCCAAGCTCTTGTGGTGTTTTTGATGCCTTTATTCTGGGTGTGTGAGTTTTGTAATAAGCACTACCTGTATGTGATGGATGACTGAGCTAAAAAACATCCATATCCCCACTGGTGAATGGTAGCTCCTTATCTATTCTAGGATCCTCTATCAATATATTTTTTAATATTTTCTAATTGCTAGAATTTACTGAGTTGCAGAATGAAGAACAAATATTTTGAGCTGGTTTGGGGGGTTTCATTTATTTTTCTTGTATTATTAAAAGTCAGGGTTATGCATCTCTAAGAAGCAGTGGGGAGAAATGTGTTACAGCTCAGCCCATCTGCCATGTCAAAAGCATGGGCTCACTTCTGTGAGAGGATGGAATATCAGCTGAAGGGATTGTATTTTATAGCCCTGATTTTAATTGGGACATTAAAAAGTTATGGGAATTGTGAGAGTGGAGGCAACAAGAATCACAAGGATCACAATGGGACACTTGGGAGGCTGCAGAACAGCACAAGCTCTGCTGAGCTCTCAGTTAAACAACACTGAGTTAACTCGGGATTCAGAGGTTCAGATTTCTTTGGAAATGCATGTGTGGGACAACTGTTTCTCCTTAAAGATGAAATGTCCTGAGCAAGAGCATTGAGAAAACACAGGAAGCAGGTAAGAACCAGAGTGCTTTAAACTAAAGCCCTAAAAATGTGCAGAAAGGAGCTAAACAGGAGAAGGTTTATTTTTTAAAATTGTTAGTATTTTGACACAGTTATGAATGTTCTGTAGCTGGCTATCTCCAACCACCTGTGAGTTTCTTGAGAGAAGAATTTGGTGTAAATAACATGGAAAGAGTTAAGGCAGACATGAGGAAAGAATTTTGTGAAGAAAAGAGTTTAGCATCACCCTAAAGAGGCTCTTCCCAAACAGGACAGGTGGTCACTTGCCAGTAACTGTGGAGACAGAGTTGGCCCTGTCTTGCACAGATAAATTAATGACCCCTGGCTCTGCTCTGCAGTGCTCTTTTCTTCCCCTGTTTAAGGGCCAGGTAAACTGAGATTGTATTAATACTTGTTAATACTGTTGATTTTTCTACCACAAGAGCAGACCCCTAAACCCCTCACATTATGGTTTTGTTATTTTTCTCATATGCATAAGGTTTTCTAAGCAAGGTTAATCCCCATATTAGCACAAGACCATTCTCTTCAATATAAAAAGGCTTACAGTGTGGTGGGAGTTGAAGTGAAACCTGTAAAACTGAAATAAATTAATTTTTTTCCCTCTAAACTGAGGTTTACCACATTGTAATTCTTGGGTGCTGCAGCCACCACAGTCCTGTGCCCTATGAAAGTTGGGGCAAATAATTCAGAATAATCACTAATTCAAGCAAAGTTATCCAAATAATCCAGAATAATCAAAAGCAGTGTTTCCTGCAAATCTTTTTAATTTGGGGGTTTTACTCACCTACTATGGAGATGGGTGGAAGATCTGAGAGGTCCATTTTGCTCCTCCTGGACACGTTGCATTCTGTCTTCTCCTCAATGACCAGGTGGGAATCAGCAGCCCTGAACAGGCTGTAGCAGAGCAGGAGGCTGAGGAAGAGGTTCTTCCTTGCCATCGTGGAGAGGAAAAATTCCATTGTCATGAAAACCAAAGCTGGTCAAAACCTGTGGAAGTCATGCAGGGATATGAATCTCTGCAATAGTTTTCTGTCACATTGTGCAGATTTAACAACAAATCTCTGACAATTCTTTTATTTCCAGCATTTGCCTCTGGTCCTGGAATATCAAAGATTGTAGTTGTAAGCGTGGAATAATGCTATCTCTCATACAGCTCTCTGAGATGTTATTTTTTCCAAATTCTTTTCTCAAAAGGTTTATTTCCCATAAAATATGAAGGTCCTCCCAACTGAGCTTTATAATGGTTATTGTATTGCCAAGGGCAGAAACTCAACCACATCATCAATTGTTTCCTAGGAAATCTTGTCTACAAAAATGTGCTAGAAAACATAAAAGAATAATGACAATTTAAACCCTCCCCACCCCCCCAAAATGGTTTCCTATAAATTTTCTGGTCTTATAAATAAATCATGAAGTAATATCTTATTTGACCTCCAAATGGCTGCTCTAATCCCATATAAATCACAGCTGTAACTCATATGAGTTATAAAAGGCCAGTGCTGTAAAGTGTTTATGTGCCTTGGGGTTATACACTGAATAACTTCCAAGATGTGCCAAACTCTGGGATCTGGGGATGCTCCTGGAGGCACCTGAGCTGTGGAGTGTGGGCATTCCCCTGAGGTGACAGTCCTGCAGGGTACACGGAGTGAGTCACCAGCCTGCACTCCTTTTCTTGTACTTTCTTGTATTTCAAAGCTGATTTTTATTTCCATGTGCATTAGTTTTCTGCAGTGTCAGGGTTCTGGGAGCCTTGCTCCCCCAGGGGCACAGCCTGTCTCCAGATTTATGGATGGCTTTGTGTCAGTGAAAAGCTGCTGGATGCAGTTAAAAAGAGGAAAACCAAGTGCTTGGGCCATTCATCTGGTTGTAATGACTTCATTACTGGGGAGTTAAAAAATGAAGAATTTCTGCCTTGGGAGGGCTTCAATCTGCTCACTGCTGCTGCACCAAGTCTGTTCTACACCTGCTTTTGTAGCCCCACTGACCCACTCCTCCCTGGGAGATGGTACCTTACAGAGCAGATGTGATGGGGGTCACAGGGGTTTTCAGATGGAGGAAGAGATGAGAATCTTGATTCCATGATCAGAAGGCTTGATTTATTATCTTATGATATATATATTACATTATGACTATACTAAATAGAAAAGGAAAAGAGAAGGCTTCTTCAGAAGCTGCCTAAGCTAAGAATGGAATAGAAAAGTGTGATAACCAAGGCAGCTTTCTCCATCTTGATTGGCCATTAATTATGAACATTCAAGAGGGGCCAATCACAGGTGGGTGGACCTGTTGCATTCCACAGCAGCAGATAATAATTGTTTACATTTGTTGCTGAAGCTTCCCAGCTCCAGCAGGAAAAATGCTAAGAAAGGATTTTTCACAAAGGATGTCTGTGACAAGCATATCCCTCAACAAGGCTAAAAAGTTGCTTTAAAAACTAAAATCTGCAGCATGAACACCACTGTGTGCAAAGCAAAACAGCTTCCAGCTCACAGCTTGCTCTTGTCATTCCAGTGCTGTCATGCTTCTATTTCCAAGTGCTTGGGATCAGTTCTGGAATTGTCTGTTCTGCACACCATGCTCCTGTGGCACAGCAGTGCTGGGGACATCGGGGCTGCTCCCACTGGTGGCTGTGGCTGGGCCATGAGGACACTCTCCTCTGCTCTTGGGAGAAGACAAGGCTCCAGGGAACCATGAGAACCCCTTCAGCCCTTATCAGAAAGAGGGAGAACAACTTCTTATCCAGACAGAGAGTGATAGGACAAGGCTGAATGGTTTTAAACTAAGAGAGAGTTTTAGGTTGGAGACAGAAGTTCTTTACTCAGAGGGTGCTGAGGCCCTGGCACAGGGTGCCCAGAGAAGCTGTGGCTGCCCCTGGATCCCTGAAGTGTCCAAGGCCAGCTTGGATGGGGCTTGGAGCACCCTGGGACAGTGGAAGGTGTCCCTGTCCATGTTGGAACTGGATGGGCTTTAAGGTCTCTCCCAACCCAAACCATTCTGACTGTCCATATTTCATTCCTGGATCTGTCTGGGCTCCACTGGAATTTGCAGGGATGCACGTGCTGGATCCTTTGTGGTTTATACATCTGCATGAGCTGCAACTGAAAGAGATGTATCTGAGCCTGGAGTTTTACAAGGGAGGATTAACCTCTGGGGAGGCAGTGCTGCTGTGTCTGAAATGCTGCACAGCTGGAGTCATTCAAAGCAGATGTGAAAGTTCAGACCCTGGCTGGATCAGAGTTGTGGCTGTGGGTAGGAGTCTCCTTTGAATGAGTTGATTCAAATTTTATCATATCAGATGTGAAGAGCCTTTGATTTGATTCTGAATCTGAGAGAAGAAAGCGCATCTTGTTTAGAAGACTCTAAAAATTCCAGTAACCAAAAGGAACAAGTCCTGCCATGAGAATTTTTTGTCATGGTAAAATTGAATTTTCAGTTACTGCAGTTTAGTAAAGTAACAAGGTGACACTTCTGGGTTAATTCTTTACCTACTTTGGTCCTACAAACTCTTGTACAGAAGCTCAGCCCTCGCCTGTGGCAGTTGTCCATTTATAATGTGACAAGCTGTGACAAGAAATAAGTTCTCCTCAAAAGTGTTGAATATCCCAGGGTGTTTCCAAGCAAACCAAATTTCCATGAAGAGTTTTAATACGACAAATATTTGTTAGGTCAGGATCCTACTTTTTCTTATCTTCAGAGGAGTTGCCCTTTTATTTGCTCTTCCCCATCTCCTTTCACAAAAGATGTCCAAACCTCACTGAGATTTCTTGATGCTTCCTAAAAACTTCTCTAACACATACCTATGTGTGTAAATAACCATTAGGTCACAACCATTCAGCTCACAACTGGAACTTCTTTTCACCTGATGGATTTTACCAGCCTGAGTATCCCCAGTGATGTTCATGTTCTAGGCAGATGTCTGCAATTCATACAAGAACTAAACAATGACTTGTATGCCCAAAAGCTTGTCTATGTTTTCCAAATACACAGTTGGTCAATATAATATATTGCCTAAAAGTCTTTGTCTGCTATACATTAAAATTTCCTGATTTTTCAGATCTAGGCCTAAAGGAAAGAAAGAAAATTTTTATGGTGAGGGTGATAAACACTGGCATAGGTTTTCCAGGTAGGTGGTCACACCCCATCCCAGAAAACATTTAAGGTCAGGTTGGAGGGTCTTTGGGCAACCTGATTTAGATGAAGATGTCCCTGCTCATGGCAGGGGAGTTGGACTAAATTACTTTTAAAGATCACTTCCAACCCAATCTATTCCACAACTCCACGACAGAGGGCTTGTCTGTGGCAGGTGGATGGAGACATTTGGGCTCTAATTCTTTCCCTGCTCTGAGCTGGAATGACAAGAGCAGGCTGTGAGCTGGAAGCTGTTTTGCTTTGCACACAGTGGTGTTCATGCTGCAGATTTTAGTTTTTAAAGCAACTTTTTAGCCTTGTTGCAGGATATGCCTGTTAGGTACCTGTGGTATTCAGGTCAGTGTGTGCTGCTCACCCAGAATTCTGGCTGGCACAGAGCTGCCTGATGGACACCACACTGGCCTGCCCCCAATGTACCATTTAAACAAACTTCCACCCCAAAGTGTTGTTTCTGTTGTATTTCCTTGTCTTTATCTCAGCAAAATTGCCAACGGATGTGATTTTGTCTGAGCAAACAGTAAAATTTTACAGCTGACATCTGTTTACTTCAAACAGCAACACCTGAACCGTGGCTGGGGTGGAAATGCAAACCTGGCTTGGTTTGAGCTCTGGTGCACATGGGGGTTTTTAATCAGAGGCACTTGGGTGGCAGGGATTGTACAGCCCTGGGGTGAGTGTTGGAGCCTGGAAACTGCACATATTTGGGGAATATGTGCATTTGTTCTGCAAATTTCTATCCATTGGCTGGAAAAGCAATGCTCCCTGGGGCAGTGGAGTGTGTCAGGGCTGAGCTCATGGAGGGATGAAGGAGGAGAAAAGTGGAATCAGAAATGGAGTAAAAAGGTGTTCATGGCCCTAAACCTGCCAGAGCTCCAGCAGTGTTTGGACAATGCTCTCGGGCACAGGGTGGGATTGTTGGGGTGTCTGTGCAGGGCCAGAAGTTGGACTTGATGTTCCTTGTGAGTCCTTCCAACCTCAGGATATTCCATGATTCTATGGCTAATCTTGGGTTTCCTCTTTTGCATCATATTGCAAAACCCTTCCCTAAGTTTGTTTTCTTTTTCTGGCATTAAAGAGAGGTTTACTTTTCCATTTGCCCATTATTTTCCTTCTGGGATTCATCAAAGGCTGATTAAAGCAATCAAACTATTTTCCTCACCTCTAGCTGTCTTCACATCTGTTTCTCTCTGAGAACTTACATTTAAAAGTTTATTTTCCTTTTGAGCCCCTAACAATTTAGAATAAATAGCTTTAATAGTGGAATCTTGAGAGTAGGGTTTCAATTTCCCTAGTGTTACTAAAATGAGCAACCACCATTTTTAATTTTAACATATGATTTTTTAATTTTTGGTCTGGAGACAGTCTTGCCCAGCAATGAAATTTAAGCAGTGAACTTAAGCTGCAGTTTATCAAATTATGTAAGGAAATAGTTAACATGTTGCAGTGGCCTTGATTGTCAAGGGAATGACAGAATTTTTTTTAAAACCAAAACAAAGGCAGACATTTGAAAGTTTGTTGACTGTCATCAGAGATCATAGTACTCTTTTCTGTGCCATTGCCTCTCTGCTTTGGATTATTATATTCAATATAAATAAAGCATTTTAATCTTTACCCCAATTGTTGTCTTTCACAAACATTTTCCCTGAATGTAAATGGAAAATGACAGATGATGGGAAACAACATTTTTCTCTTTTTAGTCAATTTTTTGTGGTATCATATTTAAAGTCTTCATGGAAATTTGGTTTGCTTGGAAACATCTTGGTATATTCAACAATTTTGAGGAGAACTTATTTCTTGTCACAGCTGATTTCACTCTGTTCAGAGATTCATCTTCATCAACAACAGACTGAAGAGTGTGAGACATTAAAGCAAAAAGTCTGCCATGAATGCTGGAAGGGACAAGTTGAAATTTTCTTAGATAGATTTTCTGACAGTTTTTAGGTTGACTCACAAATTAATCAACATCTTTATACAGAGCTGAAAACAGCTGCTTGGGAAAATGAGATGGTAAAGTAGGTGAACAAAGACCTATAAAATACAGAAAACCATTTTACAGCACTCAATAAATCTTCACCTACACTGGGCTGCTGAGCTTCTGCTTTGAAAAGGAACTTGGAATCATTAAGGCTGGGAAGGAACTCCAAGATGACCAAGTCCAACCATTGAGCAAACACCACTGTGCCCACTATACCATAGGAGAGGACAGGAAAAAAAGGAATGCAAGAAAAAACCCAGGAATTAATGGCCTTGAAAATTTCTGAGATTTTTAGAGGGTGAGAGACTGAAAAAACTGGGAAATGAAACATGGAAGGCAATGGGATGACTGAGGACCTCTTGAGGGAATTCCAAGGTCACCTAGAACCATCCTACCCAGTGTGCAGAGCAATCCCACCTCAACCATCAGGTTTCAGCAAAGAAATAGCAGTAAAAAGGGAAATGATGTGTTAAGGAGCAGTTGGAGGGAAAGGAATGGATCCTCCTGAGGCAAGTGGGAATCACCAGTGCCCCAGGCAGAGCTCTGCCTTGGAAGTTTCCTCACAGCTTAGGATTGACTGCACAGAATACACACAGAAAAGACAGGTGTTTTTCCAGGGCTGTAAATATGTGAAAACACATAAGGAAAACCAAAGAAATAGCTGTTACTCCTCCTTAAACTACAAAATAATTGAAACTGAAATTCATGCAAATTGTGCAATTGAAATTGTGTCACCACAGAACTCAGCTGGTGGCTCTGTTTGGATTCTGACCTGAATCTTGCTGAATTTCAAGTGTTTCACTCAGTGCTGGGGGACTGGGCTGATAATTTCAGTGCCTCTTTTTGGCATGGGCCTGCTCCACACCTCTGAGAGAATAGTGACAGGGCCAAACCTTTTGGTGTTTGGGGGGATACCCAAACTCCTCAATCCCCTCCCCATGTTCTCCCATGCCCCCCCAGACAGTTCTTTGCCATCCTCACCCAGCACATCTGCCTTTTCTTCCCACACTGTTAACATAAGAGGAAAGTTGAGTGACACCTTAATGTGGAAATGTGACTCTGCAGATTGGAAATACACTCAACACATGCTTGATTCCTGCTGGGTTAGAGGGGGGTCTGCCCTTTATGTGTTGAAATGGATCCTAGGAAGCATGAGAAGGGAAAAACCAGCATGTTCCTGTTCCCCTGTCATGTTCTGGTCTTAGTTCTTAAACCATTTTCATGCTCTTCAAATCCAATTGCAAAAGGCAAATTCTTGAGCACATCCAAAAGAACAAAAATGAAAGGAATTTCTTATTTTGCAGGTACATGGATGCCCCATCCCTGGAAGTATCCAAGGCCAAGTTGGACACTGGGGCTTGGAGCAATCTGGTCTAGGGGGTGGTACTGGATCATCTCTACAGTCCCTTACAACCCAAATCATTCTGTGATTCCATTGTGGAAGAATGGCTGGACAAACAGGGCCATGGATCCCTGGAAATGTTGTACAAGCAAACCCCATGTTAGCTTAGCACAAGTAGGCTGCATTTAGCATAACAGGCCACACACCATAATAAGGAGATTGCAAAATATGCTGCATCATGCTGACAAGATCAAAAGGGCAAGGACAGCAACGAAAGTGAAGAAGAAAGGTGGTTTTGCAATATAAAAATATAGAAGTAAAAGCACCGAGAATGAAGAACCCTGTGTTAGAAACCACAAAGTAGAAGGAGTATGTAAATGTAACTTTTTGCTTTAAACCAATGAACTAATGATGAGTGTGCATAATTACTAAAAACAATATAAAAGTACTGTTGTACTCAAAATGAAGTGAAGCTTGCTTTACTAATCATATTGATTGATTGCTTGTCTTCCCTTGCTGCTGTCATTCCATGATTTCATGATTCTACACCAGGGAATATGTTTTCCCCAGCATTTGGATCTATTCATGTTTTACTCAAGTTCCACTTGGCAGGTGTGCCACTGTTCATGTTGGAGGAGGACACAAGGAGGTTGTTTTGTACATCCTGCCCACAGACTGAGATGAAGGCTTTCTCTGGCATTGCTCAGGAAGCCCAGTTTCCAAATGTTTTCTAATCTTTTCCCCTTCAGTGACTTTGCCAGGAGAGGGGAAGGCTATTTCCCACTAAGGGAGGTCTCTGTGTGCACATCCATCCCTTCCACCTGACCTTCAGTGCAGGTTCAGTATACTTGGCATTTCCCTTGGGGAGATGCCCCATGTATCCCCATCTGCTACTGATCATTACACAGACCCTCAATATACTCCCAGTTTTCCTCTTTTCTGCAGCACAGAGAGATGCAGGATGATAAACACCACTACATTGCCTGGAGAGGAATGTCATGGCCACTGCCAGCCCCAGTGCTTGCATGGACATCTCTCTGCAGGGTTTGTGTTTCATTAGCTCAGATCACTGGGATAATTACCCCAGTTCTGCCAAACTCAGCTGTTCTGGAAGCCATGAGCAGTTCAGTGCTAATCCCACTGGCTTTTGACATTGAATCAGGAATTCAGGTTAATCTGTACACATAACTACACACTGCACAGAGGCATTTACACAAACTACAAGAAAGGTTGTGTACATGATTCCTTGTTTTTCAGTCAATGATTATTGATTCCACCCCCAATATCTGTGTTTTGTTATTCAAGAGCCAGGATAAATGTCACTATTGGATTGTCCTGTTTGTGTACTTATTTCTGGACATCTTTCATTCTAACTTCTCTTTTCTGATTTGCTCATAAAAGATTGCCTGTAGTTGTGGAAAGCAGGTTCCAAGAGTATTCCAGTCTCACACTTCATTCATTATTTCATGTCCTTCCTTTGCATTTTGGCTCATTTTTTTACAATGCAAAGCACTCAGTTGTGGTGCTTGGGTCTAAATACAAACTCAGTCTGGTTAAAACTGATCCATGTGCTGTCTATGGAGACAGCCATGTTCGTAGCAGAAAATGTTTTCAGACTTTCAAACAAAATTATTTCCAAATCTGTTTTCTTTTAAGGCTAACAGTTGAGGCTATTTTTAGTTTTCCTCTAATAGCTGTACTTAAAGCTACCAGCTAATGTTCTCCTCCATAATTTCCTTTAGGCTCCCCAGGAATGACCACATAATTTCCTTTAGGCTCCCCAGGAATGACCCTGGAAGCAGAGCTGCAAGTGAAGCTTGGTTTTTGCATCCCCTTGCAGTCAGGAATTTCATTCATGTGCTCAGATGCTGCCAGACAGGGACATTCCTGCCTGTGCAAGACTCTCACTCGGAGCATGGTGGGATGGCAGGACACCAAACTCCTCCCTGCAGTGGCCAGGTGGCTGAGAGAACTTAGTTTCCCTTTTAATAAAATGGGTTTAAATCCTTGTTCATCTGTATAAAATGGTGTCATCCTCACTTGCTTTTAAACAGAAAAAAAAGGGGCATGAATTTCTAGGATTGGGATTTCTATGGGATGCCAGTGTGTTACATCCAGATTTCTGCTCCTTTTCACCCTTAAATTGGAAAAAAAAAGCCTTTAACATACTATTGACCAAAGTCAAACTGATAAATGGCATTGGAGGCCTTCTCTCAGCTCATTCTCATTCCTTTGGTTCTTTCTTCCAGACTCTGTCTGGTTGTTGGTGTATTTTTTTGTGTATGTACTTGGTCATTCCCAAGAACAGGGGCCTGGTCCAAGAGGAACTGTGTCTTCTCTAGTTCCCCTATACTGACCCCACAATCAGTTCACTAAAATGAATTGTGTTTGTTGTGCAGACAGAAGTGAACCAGAGAGAATTCTGTAGTGTTTGATGCAATATGCAGTTTCTGTGCAATTTTGCCTTTAACCTTTTTTTTTTTTTTAACTTGTTGAACTCAATCTACCCTTCTTGCTCCTTTTATTTCAATTTTTTAGTCCTATTTTCTGTTTTCCTTCATTTTCAGCTATCCACTTTGCCCTACTACTTTTGACAGAATTCCCTTTTGGCAGTTTTCTCTTGCCTGCCATGTATTTAGTTATTTTTCCTTTGCATACTTTTATTGCTTCCCTACCTTTGTCTTCAGCATCTCCAGCTGGATAATCCTGAGGAATGAAGCAGTGAAACTGAATGAGATGCAACAGTACAGAGGTCAAATTTAAACACTTTAACTTGAGAGCAAAAAACCACCCATTTCTGAAGGTAACAACTTCTGGATTTCAAATTAGAGAAGCAGAACTGGCTGTATTTTTCACAGCATGACCAAAAGTGAGAATATGATGCAGCTGTGTATAAAAAGGCAATTTAATTCTAGGGTGTGTCTAGAGAGGTATTTTATAACTGAAATACAAAAGTGTTCAAAATTTTATGGATGTACTGGTCTTCATTTAGAGATTCATGTCCAATTTTGGTCACCCATGTGGAGCAAAAATGTGTGCAAGTCAAAATGAATGCCAGAAAATAATATTAATTGCTTGAGATAAAAGGCCATCCAGCAAGGCCTCCAGTGGTCCTGTGCCTAACACCAAATTTCCTTACATTCCACTGGCAAAAGTTCCCTTTTTCCTGTTGGTATTCCCTTTGAAGCCTCTGTTGTTTTGGGGTTTGTTCTATTTGTACATTCAGAAACAAATGGGCTTTTATGTTACAATCCAGACATCTAAAATGTGAAGTTGTTTTTTTTTAATAGAATATTTGGTCTGTGACTGGTGGAGGCTGATGGTGGATTCACCTCTGAAATCCTTTGGGCAGCACCAATCCTTCTGGCCATGGTTTAATGTGATAACCAAGAACAATGGTCAGTTGATATCTGGTGGTAAAAACAAAATTAATTTCCTGTCTGGCTGTTCCTGATCAGTTTTAAGCATCTTGCCTGACAGTCAGAGGACAGAGCCAGGAGAGGTGCCCATGTCCATGTGATCCCTGTTTGCTGAGGGAGGGAGGAGTGAGGAAGAGGAGCTGTGCTGGTGGCAGAGCTTCCCCCTACCTGCCCAGAGAAGGGGTGCAGCTGTGCTGCTCGGGGGGATCAGTCCAGGATGTTACATCCCAGACTTGGTGGGGCCCTGGGTGGTTCTTCCCTGCTCCAGGTGCTGGGCTGGCTCTGATGCAGCACAGCTGTACCCTGGGATCAGGATGCTGGGGCAGAGCCCCCCAAGGATCCCTGCTTCCCTTGGATCCGTGGAGAGGGGAGGAATTCCTGCTTAGCTTATGGCAGACACACTCGCTGAAGGGAAACTTGAAGGGGCAATGAGTAAGGGATTAAATTTAAAAGAGAATGCTAGAAGTCTTTAATTTGAGTTTCATGTGTAATGGGGTTTCCAAATATCCTGTTTTTATCCCTGCCTGTGTCCTTGATGAGAGCGTCTGACTCAAATTAATCTTGGTTTGTAAACACAATTTCTTCTTGAGGGCACCACTTGCATATTGGTAACACTTGTTGGCCTGTCCCAGCTGAGAGTGCTGAGTGGCAGGGAGAGGGGAGACCTTCCTGGCTGCTGAAGGGGAGAAAAGGAGGATTCTGGACACTCCTTCCACATCCTGGCAGGGCTGTGTTATCCTGACCCTGGCACAGGCATTTAAGAACACCAAGAGCCATTGGATTCACATGGAGTAGCTGCAAACTTGATCTGCTGTACTCATGTCCTCCACTAGAAATGAGGGAAAAGAAAACAAGAAAAAAGTAATTTGCATTGCTCTTGTCTGTGTGTGTGGGAAATCCTGGGATCAGGGACTCAGATGTTGTGTCCCATATGGAAGGAAGACATGGGAGCAATCCTGGGTATCTGTGCAAGATCAGTGAGAGATCTGCACTGTCTTACAAAGCTCTGTGAGGCACAGCTTTTCCACTGAAGGAGGGAAATCCATGTGTAGCCCATTAGTGGGAAGTAAAGATGAAGACAAATTTCTGCAAGTGGCATATTAATGGATGAACTGCCCACAGGAAAATAACAAACATTCTAAGAACAAAGCAACGATGGACAAACATCCAAAGGAGAAAAATGTGTGGTGCATTTGAGAAATGCTGTTTTGGGAAGCAGGAATGCAAAAGGGTTTGGGATTGATGTGGAAATAATGCAGTGTAGCACTGCTATCAAAAGTGCAAATGGAGCTCTCAAATGGGAAAATGGGAGCAACCTCAGCAGGAGGGGGGGATATTTGTTTGAGATTGGTGTGGCTGTGCCTGAAGGCACTCCAAGAACACCACTCAATTATTGGGAAGAGTTTGGATAAACCAAAGAAATTGAAAAGTATGTCTAAAAAGAGACCCAAAGCTCAACTCCTGGAATTCCAAAGGGAAAATGGAGACTGTCTCAGTTCCTGAATGTGTTTGGCAGGATTGGAATGATAATGGGGTGAAAAATGAGTTTTCAAGCAAGATGACAAAGCTCTAGTGGGATGAAGCTGCCAGAAGTAGAAGCCAGGTCCAAAACATTTTGAGGATTTTGACCATTCTGGCTCAGTAACAACTATACTTTAGAACTTCTGCCTTTGGCTCTTCTACTACAGAAAACTGATTTTAAGATTTTTTTTCTTCATAAGAAATACAGCTTCTAAGCAAAATTGCTGGATATTAGATCACTCTTTGTGTTATGGGCTAACTAATGGCTAGAACTTCAGTTTTATTTATCATTTTACCAGTCTGAAGCTGTGCCCAAGTGTGGATGTTCACTGCAACTCTGGAATTTTGGGGACTCATAAAATCATGAAAACAAAGACGTTGCTTTTGCACTTATGGCATTCCAGTTTTCCTACCAACTTGGCCTACCTCTCTATTTACTTAATTCCAAGTGTTTTGTTTGTTTTTTAATTTTTGTTTTCTTTTTCGATTTGTTTTTGTTTGCTTTTTTTGCTTGGTTTGTGGGTTTTTTTCTGGGTTTAGTTTTTGTTGTTGTCGTTGGGTTTTTTGGGTGTTTTGTGTTTGGTTTGGGTTTGGTTTTTTTAATATCTTACATTTTGATATCTCTAAAACCATTTTAGGTCATGGAAAATAAAAGTTACCTCCAGAGTGTCAGGTATTGAATCAGACATTTCAAAATCTTAAGAATATACTGAAAGAACAAGCCTTGAAATTCAACATACAAATGTTTAAAAGCTCAGTGTGAATCTCAGATACATAGATATTATTTATATATAAATAATATATATCGTTATAGATAAATAATTATATATATTATTACATATTTCTATTATGTGGTAACATGTGTTACATCTGATGATTCACTATGGCCCACTGGATGGTTCCCCACTGGGAACTGGCCACTTTCTCAATTTTTTCTTTTAAGCAAATACATTTCCACCCACAAAAAAAGATGGATGTGTGTGCCAGCTGAGCCTTCCCAGAGCGTTCCCCAGCAGAACATCCCCCAGCAGAATGTCCCCAGCAGAATGTCCCCAGCAGAACATCCCCCAGCAGAACGTCCCCCAGCAGAACGTCCCCCAGCAGAACGTCCCCCAGCAGAATGTCCCCAGCAGAACATCCCCCAGCAGAATGTCCCCAGCAGAACGTCCCTCAGCAGAATGTCCCCCAGCAGAATGTCTGTCCCCCAGCAGAACGTCCCCCAGCAGAATGTCCCCCAGCAGAATGTCCCCAGCAGAATGTCTGTCCCCCAGCAGAATGTCCCCAGCAGAATGTCCCCAGCAGAATGTCTGTCCCCCAGCAGAACGTCCCCCAGCAGAACGTCCCTCAGCAGAATGTTCCCAGCAGAATGTCCCCAGCAGAATGTCCCCAGCAGAATGTATGTCCCCCAGCAGAATGTCCCCAGCAGAACGTCCCCCAGCAGAATGTCCCCCAGCAGATTGTCCCCAGCAGAACGGTCCCCAGCAGAACATCCCCCAGCAGAATGTCCCCAGCAGAATGTCCCCAGCAGAATGTCTGTCCCCCAGCAGAACGTCCCCAGCAGAACGTCCCCCAGCAGAATGTCCCCCAGCAGAACGTCCCCCAGCAGAATGTCTGTCCCCCAGCAGAATGTCCCCCAGCAGAATGTCCCCAGCAGAATGTCCCCAGCAGAATGTCTGTCCCCCAGCAGAACGTCCCCAGCAGAACGTCCCCAGCAGAATGTATGTCCCCCAGCAGAATGTCCCCAGCAGAATGTATGTCCCCCAGCAGAATGTCCCCAGCAGAATGTCCCCAGCAGAATGTTCCCCAGCAGAATGTCCCCAGCAGAATGTCTGTCCCCCAGCAGAATGTCTGTCCCCCAGCAGAATGTCCCCAGCAGAATGTCCCCAGCAGAATGTCCCCAGCAGAATGTCCCTGCTGCCACCAGCAGCCGCCTCTGGGACCTGCAGCTGCTCCAGCTCCCCCTCCCGGGGCTGCTTTCCACCGGCGCAGGAAACGCCTCCGTTATGGGAACTTTTCAAAAGTTCATGGCAAAATTAATTTAAAATGTTGCTCTGCAATAAAAGGTTGATGTGGACACCCAGAGATTTTTAACTGGGATATTTCTATTGTCAGGACAAAGCCCATACTTCGTATTTTGCTGTACAGTTAAAGTTATGTTGAAAGGATTCAAAATGCTTAATTCACTACTACTAGGAATGTATTGTTTTTGTAATTATCTCAGGATGTTTTCTTAATGGCATGAACATTTCAAAATGCAGCGAGAAGCAAATAGAAAAGGTGTTGTGAGTGTTCCCTGCAGAGAGTGCTGTCTTCTGTTTCCTAATCACTCAAAATTCAATATACTTATTGCAAATTAAATTAAAGTTTAACTGCCCGAGTAAAGAAATGTGAAGAGAAATTGTCTGATTTTATTAAAAGAAAAAAATATTACTATTCCATGTGCACTGCGTTTTTTCCATTAAATTTGCCTTTTTAAAGGAATGTTATTAATATTTTAAAAATAAGTTATGATTTCTTCTGTCCAAATATCCTCTATGAGCATGCACACTTAATTAACAAGGTGTTAATTATTTATTCAAGGGTTTTAGTAGGTGTTCAGTCTGCAAAATACTGGGGAGTGATTAATGTATATCTTTGCTTCTCTGTCTGTGTGTAACATATTGAAGGGGTTGCTTCAAAAAAAATCTGTATTTAAGCCAGCAAAATCCTTCAGTTTTCAGTGAATCGGGTGTACAAGAAAAAGGAAAGATAATTAGGGGAAACACTTTGGTTTTTGTGTATTTTTGCATTTGGACTAGAATGCTGTGAAAGCTTTCTGAGCCTGCTTCCGTGGGGGGGAAAAAAAATTATTCCGTGAAGTGGGAAACGCATCGGGAAGGGAAACTCTGATATTTGTAAAGCAAACACGGGATATTCTCAGGGAAAAAAAAAAACCCCAAACCAGAACAAATAACCAAAGAAAAACCAAACCCACTAAAAGCAACAACAAAAAAGGTTCTAAACCACCACAAAAACCAAACTACAAAAAAATCCCCTCCAACCCTAATGAGCTGCAAAAGACCTTTCTGAAAGAGACTGATTAAAGTGTATAAAAATGAGAGACTTCAGCCTATCCCAATAAAATGCCTGGAATTTTAAAGGGGCAGGCAGGGGACAGTGCAGTGATGTCTCTGCAGGATTTGCCCTGCTAAGAAGATGCCCAGAAAGCCCAAAATCTCCAGGCACAGCACCAAAGGCACTTCCGAACGCAGCGAGCTCTCCTCTGCCTCCGTGGTGTGGCTGACAGGCAGCAGAAAGACAGAGCTGGAAAGCAGAGATGGAGAAATAAAGCAGGGAAAAACAATCTGGACAACAGAAAGAAATGAGTCCTTTTTTAGAAAATAACAACTGCAATGAAATTACCAATAAAATCGTTCATTTTCCAGTGACTGCAGGGTCTATAAAACTGATAGAATTGAGTAGAAATGGACGTTGAAAAGAAAAATTCTGGTGCTGCAAAGAGCTGTCAGAAATTATCTCCGAATTTTCTATCTTGTTAACTGCGTAAAGAAACCGTTGCTTGCTGAACTCGCAAAAAATTAAAGAATATTAAGAATATTAATGGAAGACTGCACAATACGTGAAGTGTAGGATTTGTTTTGTGAGGCGCTACAGCTAAAGCTGACAGAAAAATAATTACAGTCTGATGTTCAAAGACAAATATCAGTCCTAAAACAGATAAAATCCAATCCCTTATCTTTCTGGAGGTATGAAAGCTTTGAGAAAATAGAGATTTATTTTAACATTTTATCATCATTTTAGTTACTGCACGTAGGGAAATAAAATAACATCGCTAATTGATTGCAACGGTGTAAAAATACAGCTTAGGAAATGTACGTCGTTAATTTTAAAATCATGGAATAAAAGAGTGAAGAGAGATAATGTAACATCTAAAATAATTTCAGGGGAAAAAAACTGAGAAGTAGACTAAACGAAAAAGCAAAATTTGCAACGACAACAACAAAAAATAAATTGAAGAGACAGAAACACCAAACAGAATCGAAACAACAGAATCGAAACAACCTAAATCGCAGGCAGTGCCTGGAAAAGAGGATTTTGGAGCAGAACAGAAAAGTGGAGCAAATCAATGCAGAAGAACAAAACGGTAAAATAACAAAGTTAAGAGAGTTTGAAAACGCTGCTGCTTGCCAGAGCCGCGAGGGAGATCTGCGGGACCGCTCTGAGGTGAAGGCAGGCAAATCTCTGCGGCGCTGCGCGGCCGGCACAGGGGATCGGCCGGGTCCGGGGAGCGGAGCACAAGGAAAATGCCCGGGAAGGTTCGGGGCTCTGGTCCTACCGAAGCTGGAGCGTGTCCCGGTCACCAGGCCCAGGCCCGGGCAGCCGCTGCCTCGTCCCGCGGCTCCGCGGGCAGGGCGGGCCCTGGCAGCTCAGCGCGGCCGCCGGCCCGCGGCACTCCCCGCACCGACGGTCAGCCTGCCAGTCCCGCTCCAATTCCTGCTTTTTATCAGTCCTCCCCTCGACCCCCACCGCCTCCCCCCGCTTTTTTTTTTTTTTTTTTTTTCCCTCCTTCTCTCTTTGCCGTCTTATGGTAAAAAAATCCAGTGGAAAGTTGACCCTCAGCCCCTCCTTTTTCCTCCCGTTTGAAACCCACCAGGACGGACCCGCTGCGGCCGTCTTCAGACAGCGGCGATTGCAGCTGGGATTTTGCTGTCACTGAGGTAGAAAAGGATGGAGAGCAGGGGGAGGAAAAGGCCTGCTGATAAAAGCCCATCAAAAGTTGTGCTCTGCACCGCTTGTTTCGGGCTCCTTGCTGCAGGGTTCCCTGCCTGGCCGCCTGAAGATCCCTGTGAGCGCTGGGCATCCGCACGATCAGCGCCTCAGCCATTGCCGGAGAACTGGGAGGTTTCCATCAGCTCCACTCCAGTCAGATAGTTCCGTGGAGTCACTCAAAGTCAAAATGCCACGGAGGAAAACCTTTTTTCCTTAAGCTTCATAAAAGCATGTACGAAGACCAGATGAGTTTACCTGAATGTGGGTGTGATTATTCAAGACGTATCAAATGTCCCTTTATCATACATTATACATCTCCATTGTACATGAATTCTTTCTGTTGGCCATTTTGCAGCCATGTGCATGTCATGTGTGCCACGAGGGTTGATTTTTGGGCTTTTTATGCCTACTTGGGTGAGTTCTGTGCGAGGGGAGAGATAGAAACAAGGAATGGTTGAGCTCTTTAGCTGACAGCACTGCTCGTGTTTGCAGCCCAGGGCACAAAAACTCTGACTGGAAGGACTTTCAAAGCAGCAATGGGTTTTTAGGAAGCTGAAGGTTCAAATTTGATTTAACAGCCTCAAGAGTGGTTGTGTAATAAAAGTTGATTGAGGGGTAGAAGCTCTGATATGAAATAAAACTGCAGCCCCCTTGCATTCCCTGTCTTATGAGCAAGCCTGTATTTTTTAGTGCTGTGGATCTCATCAGGATTATTCTGGGGTGGGAAAAATGCCTCTTTAGGAGGTCTTTTTATTACTTTTTTTGTTTCTTTCAATCAGCCTGCCAAACTGTCGCAATTTAGGTGAGAAAGGTGATAGAAAGGTAACACAAGCTGACTTTACAAAACTTGGAAAATTTGCAAGGAAACACAGGGCTGTGGGAATTGCTGCCTTGGAGGAGGAACCACTCCTTACAACCCCCAAACTGGAAAATTCTGTAAATATCTAAAGCTGTTCATTTTGTTTTTTACTACTTCTGATTGAAGGTACTAGCAGTTTATGATGTTGCAGTGTTTTAGAGTGCAGAACATCTGCTAAAGGAGATGTACAGTGCTTAGCCTGTGATTTTTCCAAAGAAGCATCCAGAATGTTAGCTTGGATCCTGGGACACTTAGGGGTTACCCACCAACGGAGTTCCTGCATGAAGGAAAGATGTGTCCAGCCACCAGAAATATTGGGGATAAAATAGGAGTTCTGTGAGTGCTTGAGAAGCAACATTTGAGGGAGCAGGTGGAGAGGAAGTTGATGAGGAAAAACACCTGAGTGGTGCTCAGAGCAGCTTCTCAGAGGAGCTGTGTGAGTACACCTGGAATAGCAGGGGGGACACAGACCTGCATGAACGTAGGGAATTTCTGAGGTTCTTGAGAGATGTTTTTCCCTCGTTCCTGCTTCACTTTTGTTGGGTGATGAGTTTGAAATGGGGCATACTGGTAGAACTGGGTGAATTTCAGAGGGTTGGGATGTTAGTTTCTGAAACTGGCATTTACCACATGAAAATCTTTAACAGCAACCAAATCCTTCATCTGAAAGCATTTTAATTACAGAATTATGTGCTAATGTCTGCAGGGTAATTGACAGTATTAGCAGCCTTGCTTTTGAAAGTGCAATTTCAAAGTTCGTGTTGAAATTTATTTTTTTTTATCCCTCCTGAAATAAAAGCTTAGTCTAAATTTCCCATCACAATCCCCCTACTTTTCAGACACTGCTGTTACCTAAATTAGGGACAAATTCTGGTTTTAGCTTACCTCCCAGCCTTGAGACCCTGAATTTAAATCTCATTATATTGCAGACATGAATGCATTTAAAAGAGAAAGAAATCCCAGGGATTTGCTGTGTGCTGCTTTGTAAAGAAACTCCACTGTCATGCTGGACTGTGGTTTGGGTTGTCAGACGTGATGCAGAACACCTGGTTTGCATACACTGTACCAGTCTTGTAAAAATTTTGTGTGTGAGCACATTTGGGCTTCTTTTCTTGGCTTTATCTCAGTGTTTCATTTTCTCCGTTTGGCTCTTTTTATTTTCCATTCTTTTGCATTACAACAAAATCAATGTATTTTGCCTTTTCTTATTCATTCCCCTTGTTCCATAGTTAGCACATCTTGGCTTTTCTTCCTCCTCTTCTGTACATATATGTTTTCCTCTATGATATTTGTTTTCCCTCATTTTTCCAGCCAAGTTTCCTTTCCTCTCTGATGCGTATTTACACTGTCTTTATCTGTCTTTCCCTAATCCCCCTCATTTTTCTCAATATCCATGCTTTTTGATCTCTCTCAATTCCCCCATTTTGTCAACCTCTCCATCTCCTCATAATTTCTTGTGGCTCTCTCTCCATGCCCTCCTTCACTCTTTGTTCTGTGATTCCTTCGTGCCACCTCCTCCCTGCCCCTTCCCCTGAGCATCTCCCTGAAGATGAAATTTGTGGCATCAGGAATGGGTTGAGACAAAAAGTCCCCACAAGGATCTGGGTACATATGGGCTCTGTTTGATTCACACCAGGGTGAGTGTGCACCCATAATCTGCACAGCCCTTTGAATAGTCTGTGGATTGTTATAGATCATGTGTTTTAATGGCCTTGTACCATCTTAGAAAAGGATTTGATGTCTTTCATGGGTATATGAGATCTGACTTCTATCAGCAACATCTCTTTGATTTTTGGAGTCATGTTCCTGTGACAGAAAGCAGCTGGACTGTCCTTGGTTTGCTGCATTTGTACAGTGCAAGAATCTAATTCATTAATAAATTTTAAGCTTTAATCTCAGTTGCAAATGTTTTTATTGGAAAAACATTGCTATTCTGAAAACTTTCCTCTCTTAGCTTAAAGGGTATATTTTTTCTAATATATAAATAAGAAAGTTAAATTAAAATGCTGTTATTTACAAGTCTTCCTCAGGTTTCAGTAGGCAGAAGGTTCTCTGCTTCTGTGACATGCCAATATGAGCAGGTAATCTAGAAGTATTTACTGGAAGGACCATCTGAAGGGACAATTACAGATTTCACATGATTGTGCTGCTCGTAAGAGGGAAAAGAAAGGAAATCTTTGGGCAGCAGAACAGTACAAGGATGGGAAACTCTGGCAGAGCAAAGTAAAATTTCAGCATTTTCATGCTTTGAGATTTAGTTTGGTTTGGTTTTTTAAATCCTGCCTGAAATCTTCTCCTGAAAGAACAAGTTCTCAAACATCTGTACTTTGTAATAGCTTTCTTTCATCCTCTAATATTAAATGGCAGCAGTAATGATGTAATGGCAGCAGCAATATCAGGTTATGAAGCATCTTGTCCTGGTCATCCAATGAGTCTGCTGTGATGTAAATAAACCCAGCATTAATTCAGATGTGAAAGCCACTGCAGTTGAGATTAGCAAAGCCAAAGAACAAAAGTTCTACTTGATTAGAACTAGATGAAATTCATATCCAGATTGGTGTACAATTTGCATAATTGGCTTGAAATATTATCCAAGGAAGGGATGGATAATTGGGTTCAGCACCCCCAAAGATCTTCTGTGTTTCTTGAGACAATTGATTGTACTTTGAAGCTGTTTCCCATTTTCTCAATCAGCCCCATTTGAGAAGAGCTATTCATCTGATAATTCACTTGTCAAAACTTGTTGGCAAAGCAGGACAGAAGCAATGAGACCTGTGGGTAATTTAAGAGATGAATTTGTGCTGGTGGCTTTCAAGAATCCCAACCACTCTAATAGAGATCAAACACATCTCTGAAACAGTTCAATCTAAGCCAGGGATCACATGGTAGAAGAAAATAAGCAGGCCAGGAATTATTATCTCATTTTATGTAAGGTTTCTAGAGAAAAACAAAACCTATATATGCACACATAGAGCACATAGTGCTCCAGACCCAGGTGTGATGCAAGTCCTCCACTTAAAATACTTGTGTACAGAGCCATAGAACAGAACCACAGAATGTCCTGAGCTGGGAGGGACCCCCAGGTTCACCCAGGGCAGCCCCAGCCCTGCACAGACACCCCAACAGCCCCACCCTGGGCATCCCTGGCAGCTCCTGCAGCTCTGGCAGCCTCGGGGCCGTGCCCATTGCCTGGGGAGCCTGGGCAGTGCCAGCACCCTCTGGGGAAGAGCCTTGCCCTGGTATCCAGCCTGAGCCTCCCTGGCACAGCTCCAGCCATGCCCTGGGTCCTGTCCCTGTCACAGAGCAGAGATCAGAGCTGCTCCCACGCTGCCCCTCATGAGGACATTGAAAACCCCAATGAGGTCTCCCCTCAGTCTCTTTTTCTCCAGCTGAACAGACCAAGTCCCCTCAGCCTCTTGTCATGGCTCCTGCAGACCCTTCCCCATCCTTGTGGCCTGCTTTGGATGCTCTCTAAGGGCTTCATGTCTATTTTTATATTGAGGTGCACAAACTGCCCCCAGGACTGGAGGTGAGGCCTCTGCAGAGCAGAGCAGGACAGTCCTGTCCTTTCCCTGGTGACATGCTGGGCCTGATGTCCTCCAGGACAGGGACATCTCTCCTGACTGCCAGGGCACTGCTGACTCACATCCAACCTGCCATCAACCAGGAGCTCTTCCTGCAGCTGCTTTCCAGCATCCCATTCCCAGTCTGTGCACACACCCAGGGTTGCCCCATGTCAGGTGCAGAACCCAGCACCTCCCCTTGCTGAGCTCCATGCAGTCACTGATGGCCCAGTTCTCTCATTGCTGAGCTCTCCCTGCAGAACCTCCCTTTTCTTTAAGGGAGTCAACAGCCCCTTCCAGTTTTGCATCATCTGTGAACTTGCTCAGTTTTCCTTCCAGTCCTGCAGCCAGGTCATTTATGAAGGTGTTGAAGGGCACAGGGATGAGGACAGAGCCCTCTGGAACCTCACTAGTGACCTGTGCCAGTCTGATGTCACCCCAGTTACTGTCACTTTTGTGCCCATCCCATAAGCCAGCTGCTCACCCACCCCATAATGTGTTTCTCCAGTGTTGGGATGAATGTTTTGCCCAGAAGAATCCTGTGAGAGACAGTATAGAAAGCTTTGGAGAAGTCCAAAATAATTACATCTGCTGGCTTTCCTAGATCGACCAGGTGTTCCATACTTCCATAGAAGTAAATCAGGTTGGACAAGCAGGACTGTCCCCTCATGAAGCCATGCTGGCTGTGACCAATGGCTGCACTGTCCTCCAGCTGTTTTACAATACTTCCCAGAATAATCTTTTTCTATGATTTTACTGGGCATTGAAGGGACACTGACAGGCTTGTAGTTTCCAGGGTCCACCTTCTTGCCCTTCTTGAAAATCAGGACAACATCTGCCTACTTCCACTTGGCTGGGACCTCTCTGAATTCCCAAAATCACTCAAAAATCATCAAGAGAGGCTTTACCATGACATTAACAGCTCTTTGAAGATTTTTGGACAAATCCCTCATTGATTTTTAGGGATTGAGCTGGGGCATCAGATCCCACACAATTTCAACTGGGATTTGATCAATCTCACCATCATTGTCCTCCAGCAGAGGACCCTGAGACCCCCTTGGTCCATCCTCCATTCTTTGCCTCCATCTTCAGCAAGAATGACTGGGGAGGTCCCAGTGGCACTGGGGGGTCCCAGTGCCCTGAGAATCAATTGAAGTCACTGCCCTGTCAAATCAGACATTCATTACAGACTTGGGAAGGCAAATGTGAAACAGCAAAAGCATTTCTGTAGAAGGAACATCAGAATAGAAATTTGCAGATTTTGCACCTAATATTTTAAAAAGAGAGCAAATTATTACTGTCAAGCAAATCCTTATCCATATGTGTGAAAATGGATAACAAAAATAAAAAATAGAGGAATGAAGTGTCTGAAGCATCATGACAGGATGAGGTTTGAACAATACAATGACTCATGAGAGTTCCTTTGCAGAAGGGCTACCAGCACTCAGTGAGGTCTCCCATTCTCTTACATCTGAGCTCCTGATCCCTCCTGAAAGCAGCCAGCTGGGTTAAACAAGTTGTACCTGAAAAATTCTTGCTTATGCATGGGAGTAAATATAACAAATATCCCAGAAACATCAGGTTATGCACATTTGTCTTTGCAAAGTTCAGTGGAAAGCAGTTTAAGACCTTTGTTATTTCAGTGGCACATCTCGTGCCGCTGGTTCTGCAGAGTTGCACTGCTATAATTATTTTTTTTTCTGTGATAAGTAATGGAGAAGGCAGGCATGTTTGAAAACTATTCAGAGAAAGCTCTACGTTGGCAGTGGGAAAAGTGGCAGATGAAGTGAAGGTGAAACCAATCCGGTTGATGCTTTTGAGTAAAATATTGTAAATTCAAGCATTGCATTTTGGTGTAATAATGCTACAGCTTAGGAAAGCTACATTATTATATCTTTAATATTACATTTTTATGTCTTACCTTTAGGCTCAAGAGGTCTGGTGTCCAATGGTTGCTCTGAAAGTCTGAAATCAAAGGATGCTGCTTTTACTAGAAGCAGTCAAAAGGACTGAAACCCACATGGCTACAGGTTGGTACTGGATTTACTGCTGGGTTTATGCAACATAAAAACCCCCAACCTCCCACTCCCTGTGGATAGGTTTAGCAGCTGGTCTGCAGGCTAAACAACTGAGTTAGCAGAATAAGAAATTGATAAAATATGAGTTTATCCATAGCAAAGCAGAAAGCAAGGCCATTAGCACGGAAACCAATAAAACAGACACACGAGGGATGTTTGCAGTTAGAGGATACATGCCTTAGTGGGCAGCCTACGTGCCTAAATAATTTGTTGTAAACTCTTGACAATTAATTATTGACCTTAATTACTTTGTACCAATAAAGTACAATGAGCTATTGCTTTGCCCAATGAATATAATGAGCTGTTTTGATGTAACAATGACTGAAGATCACACTTTGTTAAGGGTATGAAACTTAAGAACAACTCGTAATAAAGAGAAGGCATTGTTGTCTCTGCACAAGTGTGTGTGTGTTGTGTGTCCATCTCAACAGTGACAACTCCCTATTGATACTCTCTGGTTACTCTTTTCCCATCTTCCCTCATCCCTTTCCATTGCTTGGAAATTCATAAAGTGCATTGTCTTTCACTCTTAGGATGATCTAAAATATTTCAGTCAGATTTGACTTAATTTCTTTACCTGTCACCCTTATTTTTAGAACCTTGTGGTCAATATAAGATTTTGTTTTGCAATTTAAATATTTTAAATCCCTGAGAAGAGAAATAAGAGTGTATTGATGATGGAAATATTGAAAATGGATTGGAAAAAGTATAGGTTAAGTATTTATTGGAAAGCTTTATCCATCATACTTTTTATTATGTAATTTAATAATGGCAACTGCCCATGAACAGTTAATCCTAACCTTCTCTTTCACTTTTATACTTAATCAGGAAGAGTTTTAGCCGAAGACTGAATGTTTCAAATTGTGTGATAAACTGGTCTGACTTGATCCTGCTTTCATATTTAAAAAAAAATTAAAAATTAAAGAAATAAAGAAAAGAAAAAGAAAATCTTTAGAGGATGCATTCTTTGTTAAAAGTTTCTTCATTTGCCTGAAGAATGAAGGCAGCAAAAGCAAAGCATTAGGAACAATGAAGGGAAGAGAGAGGCAATGGTAACATAAACTGAAAGGTGGCAGATGTACTTTTTATTGTCAGTAACATTTTCAGGACCTTAAACTGCAAATATTTTTAGGGAAGAAATCTCAATTACTCTGTGAAGTACCTGCTGTATTTCTGATCACTGCAAAACCCAGTGCATCACTATGGCTCAAAATGTCAAATATCTTCACTATACATATATTTTACTGATAGAAAATAAGGTTTGCTAAGTGCTTCAGTATGTTACATGAAATTTTTACATTCTTTGCATTTTAAGTTACAGACTCTAATGGTTGTCATGACCAACTCAATAAAAGAAAAACAACATTTTAATTAAACAGCTAATTTACATCCAGCATACACAGCTTTGGTAATTCATGTTACAATCATAACATTTTTCCTATCTTAGTGAGTTACTGTGCTGTGAGGGATATATCTGAACAATAAAACAAGCTCTACTGTTGGGATCTTGGAATGTCCTAAATCAAATTTAATTGTTCTGCTACAGCTATATTCTAGCTAATCACAGAAAAGGATTTTAAGGACCCCATAATATTCAGTAACGATTGCCATTTTTCCAGCATCAGACATTTCTCAGTAGTACTGCTGTATGTTTTGAGATAAAGCACTACATTTTTCTGTTGCTATAGAGTTTGAAATGGAGGGGCAAAAATCCACTACAAAACCAACATCACAATACATTTCTTATTTTAAAAATTATTCTGGCTTTTACTTTCCTACCATTTAAAAATTAAGACGCAGGAAACAAAGATCAGTGGCCTAATTACCCTACAAAAAAAAATTATCTGGGCTTGCCATCCTCCCTCAACAAATGGAGGAAAAGGTCTCAGAAATTTGCTAGAATTAATCTGAAAGTGCAGAACGCGTTCAGCGCTTGTGTGGGAGCCGCAAACCGCGCACACGAAACCCAGCGGCGGATTCAGAGACCGAGGCACCAAATTCATCAAACATTCAGAACTTCTGCCTTCTTATTTTCTATACCACAAAAGCAGCAGGCATCTGATCCTTGTTAATGCTATCAGTGTGTTTACAGGTTTTGCAGTTCTGCATAGGTTATAAAAACATCTTGTATAGATCTGAAAATGCATGATGATGTAGCATGTTCATAAATTTATTAAGAGTTGCTGGTACAATAACCAGAACATTTTGGAAGTGGTTTAAAACAACCCAACTCAACATTTAGTGAAATCTCTCCTTAAAAAGAAAACGAAACTCTCCACAGTGAAGAAGCTACTTATTCTCCCCCCATAATATAAGGAATTTGAGGCTGGTGTGTGACAAAACTCTGGAAGAGGTAAAAGTATGTTTCATATGAAAAGATGTTTATAAACCTTAGCTGTCCAATTTCTAAAGGCAAGCTTATAATTTAAAAAGCAGAAAGAAAACACTGTCTTGCCCATAAAGGAGATTTGCAGAAATTAATATATAAATTTAATGAAAACTTGTCTCCTTTTTTAATATATTCAGTTTATATTTCACAAAAAATGGTGAGTAGTTATAATCTTCAAGTTTTAACCAACCTGTGCTGCTATTTTAAAAGTAAAAAATATATATCTATTTGTGCCTACACATAAGCAGAATATTTAAACTGTAGATTTTTCTGGCCCCAGTATTTTTGTTTTAGCTTGCTAAAATCTCCATATCATATCTAGAGTTCTTGCTGGAGCTGTATCTTCTGAACATGTTTTGTTGTAATTTAAAACAATAATGAAAAATACAAAATCATTAATAACTTATAAATAAAAGCAAAGCGTCCACTTACACCACAAAGAATATACTCACCCCAGGAATGTAGCTGAAGAAACTCTACTTCCAGCCAGAGTGGAATGTCATAAAAGTGCTGTACATTGACTGGCAAGTCTGGCTTTTCTCATGGCAAGGAAGTCCACAGCAACTCAGATGAAATTAATTCTACTAAATCGTTTGATTTATCTAGCGCTTCTTTGGGAACTCAGCTTTTAAGGCCTCTATCTAGATTTATTTTCCCTGAAAGGGAGCCACCTGGGAGCCACCAGGGAAAAGAGCAGAAGAGGGAAGGGAAGAGCTCTGGGAGCGCAAGGGCTTCTGGCACTGCAGTGTCAGCCCAGGGGAGAGAGGCACAGCAGGGTTTGCTCAGTGTATCTTGTTTGGCTGCATTAGAGATGAACCTCCACTCTCCTTTCCTGGTTTTATAAACCAGACATGAAGTGAAGGAGGGATGTGAGCAGTCTTGCTTATAACAAATATCCAAAACACGTTGGCAGGGGCTGTGCTTTGGAAGGGTTATCATTTCTTTCCTCCCTCTCCAATCTGATGTCAGCTGGGAATTCTGCTGTCAGTTCACCCCATCCTTTAGTTAAACAACAGAAGTTTGTAATCAGGTATGTAGGGTGCAGGAGACCCGCCCACAGGCACTTCTGGAGAAGCAAGAAACTTCTGACTTAGTTCTACTTTGTGGGTTGTGTTGTATGACTGTGTTCACAGGGGTCTTAGGATGAGGGAAGAGATGAGGATCTGACTCCATGTTTTAGAAGGCTGATTTATTATTTTATGATATATATTATATTAAAACTATACTAAAAGAATAGAAGAAAGGATTTCATCAGAAGGCTAGCTAAGAATAGAAAAAGAAAAATTATAGCAAAAGCTTGTGTCTCAGACAGAGAGTCCAAGCCAGGTGACTGTGATTGGCCATTAATTAGAAACAACCAGCTTGGGCCAATCACAGATGCACCTGTTGCATTCCACAGCAGCAGATAACCATTGCTGTCATTTTATTCCTGAGGCTTCTCAGCTTCTCAGGAGAAAAAATCTTAAAGAAAGGATTTTTCATAAAATGTGTCTGTGACAGTGTTGCTTGTTTTGTGCCTTTGGTGTTGGCAGTTATCACACGTTGAAGGCAAAGCCCCATCACAAAAGGAAATCTATTGCTTTGGCACATTCCTTCCATGAATCACAAAGTGATCAGGTGGCCTGGGTTGAAAGGGACATTTACAGTTCCATCCTTGCCATGGCAGGGACACCTCCCACTGTCCCAGGCTGCTCCCAGCCCTGTCCAGCCTGGCCTTGGGCACTGCCAGGGATCCAGGGGCAGCCACAGCTGCTCTGGGCACCTGTGCCAGGGCCTGCCCACCCTCACAGGAAGAATTCCTTCCCAATATCCTAACATTCACCCTGCACCCATCAGTGGGAAGGCCCTCCCTTTGTCCCTTCACTCTAGGCTTGTGTAAATAGTGTCTCTCTCTAAATCTTGCTTGTCAGCTCCTTCAGGTACTGGAAGGCCACAATTAGGTCATCCTGAAGTGTCTCTTCTTAAAGAAGGTACCTTCTTCAGAAGGGTCTGATGGGATTTTATAATAAACACCCACTCGCACCCCCAAAAAATAAATCAGGCTTTGCTAACCAGGCACTTCACCCACTCTGTGGGCATGAGGCCTCCAGTCATCTCTCCACCTCACTCATGGTGGGCAACAGCAACCTTTGAGCACCCAGCACTAAAATCAAGCCACTGAGTGCTGGATTTCTGACTAATTTGTGAGGAATTAAAAAAGCCCACTGAGCTTTGTGATCGCTAGAGAAGGCAAATGGCTCTTGTTGGCTTCTTTGTCTTGGTGTTTTGTTCATCCTTTGCCAGGAAGTTTTTATTAGACCCTGGCCTCCTCTGCCAAGGAAGATGGTTTGTGGAATAATGTGCAGATTAGGACTTGGGGGCTGCTGCTCTTTTGTCCCCTTCTCCAGTGGGAAACCTCTTCCTTCCCCAGCAGAAGAGCATTTCCTTCCCTCCCACCCTCAGGACACTCACTGATCCCAGGATGCCATGGCACTGCTCCAGCAGCTTGCTCAGGACATGGAGAAGAACTAATGGCCCCCAAGGGGAGGGGGAAGAGCAGTGAAGGCTGGCACTGGCTCCTCTTTTCCCACTCCTGAAGGAGAGAAGGGACACACTGTAGGACTGTCATGGCCTGGAGACACAAGATGGGGCAAGGACACAGCAAGCTGGGGGTCAAGTATTGCAGAACAAAGTCTGTCTGACTTGGCCACACAGGGCAGGAGGCTGAGGCATAAAGCTGCCACGATGAACACTGTGGGTGTTTGGGGCCTGCTTGGAGTGCATGGCCAGCACTGGTGCTGCCATGGTGCTGGTGTCATCCATCCTGACACTGGGACAGTGTGGGTCAGATGCTTTCCAGCAGCAGTGACCTGAGTCAAGGCTCTGCCAGGGCACTGCTGACTCCAGGGAGGTGTCCAAAAGCCTCTGGTCTTGGAAGAGTCCACAGCATTTTGTACAACCTGACTCATGTACTTCTGGAATCCTTTGTGTTCAAAGGGACCTTAAAGCCCACCCAGTCCCACCCCTGCCATGGCAGAGACATCTTCCACTGTCCCAGGGTGCTCCAAGCCCTGTCCAGCCTGGCCTTGGACACTGCCAGGGATCCAGGGGCAGCCACAGTTTCTCTGGGCACCTGTGCCAAGGCGTGCCCACCGTCAGAGAGAAGAATTCCTTCCCAATATCCCATCTAACCCTGCCCTCTGGCAGCGGGAAGCCATTGCCCCTTGTCCAAAATCCCTCTCCAGCTCTCTCAGAGCAACTTCAGGCACTGGAAGCCTGCAATAAAATCTCCTCAGAGCCTTCTCCAGGTTGAACAATCCCAATTCTCTCAGTTTCCTTATAGGAGAGGTGCTCTAATGATTAAATATTCCACCTGTATGAACCACACTCACAGAAACAAAAGGTGCAGATAACACCAGAAGAAAGAACTCTTCTCTACCTCTGTCTTGCCCTTGGTCATCACCCTCCACTGTGTATATCAAGGACTGGGAGGAGAGGCTGTTCCAGCCACCAAATGCCCCTTGTGTTGATGACATTTAAGGGAATGGCACCAGGACAAGGGGAGAGGAAGGAGTCTGGAGCTCCAGCATCCAAACCAGTTCCTGCTTCCCTGATGCCCGGGCAGGGCACTTTGCTGAGGGGAGTCCTGCAAGACCCACTCGACCATCACCTCTGCCCTCACCAGGGCCTTTTCTCAGCCCTGCCTTTCTCGACTCTAAGGGCATTTACTGGAATGGAAATTTTTATTAAGCAATAACTAAGCATGAATAAGCATTGTGCAGCCCTAAAAACCTTCTCCTTCTTTTTACTGTATGCAACACTTGTGGATTTTTATTTTTGCTAGCGGCATGACAGCAGTGCTGGGCTGAAAGCATTGCACAAGGAGAGCTGTGCTTTTTCATAGCCTCAGCTGTGCCACACACAGCCTGGGAGAGCCTGTTGGTCAGTGCTGAGGATGGGCACTGCAGCTACACATGTAAGCAATCGACTGCCTCCAGTTTTCCCAAGAAGGCAACAAGAACACAGAACCCCTTGAAGCAGATAAAAGCATAAAGATTGGAGCCATAGAAAAGATGGTTGAATAACATCTCAGGCATTATTTCAGTGACAAGAAATCTCAAGAGTCTTTTTCACAAGTTTTGGGGCACTGCAGGACATTGGATAAATGATGGTCTATAGCTGAAAGTGAGGCTTTCAGTAGATGAAAATATTGTTTATTAACTGGTTATGAAATTGTTTTGTAGTGACTTTTGTTGTATGCAGTCAAGATAGAAAACCAAGAACAGTTAATCCTTCATAATCTAAAGAGTACTTCATTTCAAGATGTAACCACAGAAAATCTGTATTTCATTTTTAAGGGGAAACAATATAATTTTATTTCCTTTTCAGTATTTTCACTTGATTTTTCTGTTGTTTAAATTACTTTAATTTGCATCAGGCTGAGTCTGGCCTTATTTATGATTAGCAAGTAACCTTGCCAGAACAAGCTGGAGCCTTCCTCTCAAAACTTCTGATTCTTTCAGTTTTCTATGACAGTGATTACACAGAGAATTTCCCTCAGGGAATTTGGTTGTATATTCACCAAACATGCCTCTTCAGGTGCATAGGAGTTGAAAATTCAGCTGAGAAAGGTAATTACATATTTTTGGCAGTGAAGCTGTTTTAAGAAAAACATCTTTTGCTTTTTCCTGAAAGTGTTATAATTCTGACTGAAGATGCAATATAAGATAATACAATATTATATAGGATGCAGTCTCTTCTCTCTCAATCTATAAATTTTTCGACCATTCCCTTTCAAGCAACACAATTTTATTATGCAATTTTCTGTCAGCCTAGGAGTAATAAAATTCAACACTGAGAAAATATATTTCATAATGAGAACCAAATCTTTAGGTGATTGAAGTCAACAGCTCCAAATGGAGTTTGGTTGATCATTTTAATCCATCTGTAAATCTTGACTCATGGTTCTGGGTACCTGGTGTAGAAGCTCCCAGTGATACCAGCTTGAGAAGCCTGTGAAGTGGGCACAAAGGACCAACTTTGCAACAACAAACTAACTTTGAATCAAGGAGAAACATGTATTTTCTCAGGATGGCCTAGTTAACACCACAGCCCCATCAAGACGTGCAAGAAGACTCTTATCTTTGCACTTACTTCAAAACAAAATGGCAAAATATTAATGGACAGGGATCTGGAATTGGCAATAGCCAATATATAAAGCCCATCCTTTTTGATCAGTTCTTCTTGTAGTATTTATTGAATTTCCTAATTTATCTAATTTCCTTTCCAATGAGAGTGATTGCATTGAGATAAAACACAACATCTGTCAGGACAATTGTGTACCCAGTGAAGGCAGCATATTGCAGAGAAAACTTTGGTGCCTTGCCACCAAACACCCTCAGTGGTTTGTTTGGGGACCCAGCACAGCTCCAGGAGCCCCTGTCACAGAGTCCTGGCAGCCCAGGGGTTAATGTGTGTGTAAGGCACAGACCTGCCCTGCAGACACGTGGCTCTCCAAGCCACTGCATATTTGGAAAAATCCAGAAAATGCTTGCAGCAGCATCAGAACAGAGGGCAGGTTAAAAACTGCTTTATTTTAAAATCTGTTATAGGACAAATGAACATGGATTGTTTTCATCAGCTTAAAGAAGGCACGGATTTTAGATGAACATGTGGAAAGTTAGAGGATAAATGAGGGACCCACAGTTTTGATCTTTTCCCTAAATGGATGATGTCAAGCAACTGGCAGGCACTACTGCAATTTGTCCATCAGAGCTGGCTGCAGTTGAGTGGTATTGGAATATTTCACAGGAGACTTTATTTTCTTCATAGTGGAAAAAGCCCATTCTTTATTCACTAACTAGTTTTTATACAGTTTTACAGACCTCGTGTGTGACTCCAATTAGTCCATAGCTTTCTTACCAACTATTTTTTTAGTTAGCAAAAAGTATTTTACTTATCCATCAAAACTCTCTACTCTTCAATTGTTTACATATTTTCTTCACTAGTTTTCATAAGTTTAATGTTTATACAAGTGCTAGTTGTTTTTCACCCAGGAATAGACTGTTATGTTAACAAACTACTCACAACAAGATTATTTTCACATGACAGCTTGCAAAGTACGACTTGACAAAGCCAACCATCCATTTAACAGATCAGACCTGATTTTATGAAGCCTTTCTTTTATAATTTTTCTACCTTACAACAGAATGGGACCACAACACTGCCAGCCAAAGTAGCTGCATCTTGGACAGGGACAATGTGTGAAGCATTGCAAAAGAGTTGGGTAATGATGTAAATGCTGCAGGCAGGGCAGGGTGCCAGCACTGATCTGCACCTTGCAGCACTCTGCTCCCAGGGCAGCAAAGACTTGCTGTTCACAGCTCCCCTCTCTTTACTTAACACCTTCTTTGCTTTATCCAGGGAGTTAGGAGCTTTCTTTTTAACCTTCCACTCCTGCTTGCATCAATTTTATCTCAATTTTAAAATATCCCATTCCTCTGGTCCATGACATGCCTTTCTGGTATTACACCAAAAGTGGCCAAGAAACTTTTTTTTTTTTTTTTTTTTTTTTTTTTTTTTTTTTTTTTTCACAAACCTCCTGTCACATCATTTTTAAACCCCTGTGGTGTCAGGGTGTGAGGGTTCCCCACCCTCCCAGTGGGGTTCCTTGTCTGCTCCAGCCTGCCTGGAAATGGGGCTGGACTGGGGGTTCCTGGGACAGCCCTGTCCTGCCTGTCCCCCACCCCTGTGCAGGGCTGGAACTGGTGGGACAGTGAAGACAGAAGCAGAAGAGCCACAATTTGGGGAAGCCCCACTCCAGAGTGGCCGTGAGGGTCCAAAAATGACCATGGTGGTGCTTGCAGAGCATGGGAAATTTGGCTGATCCTGCATCACCTGATGGTGCTGACATGCAGAAGGGATCACCCTTTACCTCTGCAGGACCCACCCAGATGTGTGTCCCAGAAAGAGCAGGCACAAAGCACCTCTCTGAAGTGTTTCCACACTCACCTCTCTTATTTGCCATCCAACTCTTCTAAGAAGAGCTCTAGGAAATGTGTTGTCTGGCTTTAGCTAAACATGCTCCTCTTCCACTCCTGAGTAAAAAATGTGTTCCCAGAAGCACTCTGTGAGTGGGATGTGCTACTCCAAACATCCATATGGCTGCTGGGGTTGTCAGTCTTATTTATAACCAGTGTCATCTATAAAGTCAAATGGCATTTAATGAAGGGTTTTACATAAGAGAAATGGATGCTCAGTTACTTTTGTGCCTATGGAAAAAATGTTAATCATTTCCAAGATGATGCTCATATGGCTGGTGGCAGGTCCCCTCTTGGTGCTTTTTTGGGAACTGGGAAGAACAAAAGCCTCACCTGAGGCTGGGACACATCACTCAGCTGTGGAGCACATGGTTTCCCTTTCTGTGAATGGACAGGAATGCTACCATAATATGATAGATTTCATTGAAGGGAGCTTTCTCAGTTTTGCTTAGTGGATGGACTAATGCTACTCCTCTCTTTTTGTTTAGGACAGGCTGTCTGTATTCCTGTCCAGAAATCCTGGACAGAAAACAGAAATCTAGGAGCAACACAGAGGAGCAGGAGGTTTGAGCAGAGTTGGCGTGGGCAGGGCTCTGCCTGCTTTGGGGCGTCTGAGCCACGGCTCTGCTCCAGCTCCAGCTGATCTGCTGGTGCCTGGGACATTCTGTTCTGCCAGTGCTCCACCACAAACACATTGCTGAGCACAACATCTTCATCTTGTTATCCATGGGTGGCACAGGCTCAGCATCCTTCTGGGGGCAGATGGGAGCGCTGAAGGGAGTGCAAGCTCTGGGAGATCCATGGAAACCACCCAATTTCTTCAACATCTCTTCCTTATCTTCCACCTGAACTCAACTTGTAGTGGGAGAATGTGTGCAGGGTGTGCAGTCCCACAGACCTGGAAAAAATAGATTACTTAGCAGATATTCCACTGGACCTGGTATTTTCACCACAAGTTTTGTTTTGCCCCAAGTGCAGTTTTAGGGCACAAACTTTGTGTTCTCAGCTGCAGTACTCCATCTGTCACATGCCTAGAGGATGCTGTGGCATTTTCATACTGCACTGGGACTTACCTGTGCCAGAGACTCAGGTAATTTTAGTTGTCTCATCCTACTCAGAGAATACACATATTTTGCTATGCTTTCAGTTGTAGCAATTATGTTTAGCATTATACTGTATTCAAAGTGTTTGCTAAACACACACAAAAAAAAAAAAAAAGTGAAAAAATGCTAAAAAATTTATGACCTTAGGATATAACTTGAATCATGGAGTTATTTTTCTGGTGCCCAGAGAAGCTGTGGGTGCTCCATCCTTGGAAGTGTTCAAGGGATGGGGCTTGGACAAACTTGTTTGCATAAATACAACTTTGATTATATAGAATAATGACTTGAGTTTAAGCCTAAATATTCAGAATTACAACTTTTCAAAATGACATTTTGAGAGGCTGCAATATTTCCCTGAATATAGAACAACCAACTGTATATTTAACTGTTACTGCCATTTAGAAATGACAATAAATTCATTTATTGCATCTGTTCTTGAAGTATTTATTATGCAGATTTAGTCTAATGGAAGGATCCCACTTTTACTGTCCAAAGACAGAAAATGGTGCATTTAGAGTACCTTTCCCTCAAAGAAATTTGGGAACTTTCAAGACTACTTGCAGTGAGTGATGAAGCAATTAAACAAAGGCATGAACTTTTGTTTTGTCAGCAAATGTTTTGGGAAGCCTAAGTGAATGTGTGTTCACTAATGAAGCAACAATGGACAAGACTAGGAGGAATTTTCTGTTAGGCAGACATTGAGCAGTATATAATAATAAGCAGTTGTGCTATTTAATCTGGTTCTCTAGGACAACATCTAGTGAGAGATCCTTTGTTGGGGGAGGCATCTGTGCTTATGGGCTTTCTGTGAAAAGTATGAAACTTATAATAACTCAAACTTTGAGTGCCTGACAATGTAGATAGTGAGTGAATTGAAGAAAAACTTCAAAGGCTGAGCCTTCAGACACAGAATAGTGGGTTTGTTGGAACACATTTAGCAAGCATTTAATTACCATGCCATTTCTTTATCCTGCAGGTTTTCTAGGACTCGGAATAAGATTTGGCCATTTTTTTTAATCCTTAAAATGAAAACGATATTCATCTGTTTGGATCAGCTTTTGAAAGGCTTGATTTATCAAGGCTGGTTCAAGATCTGAGTGCTTGAAAAGGGCAATGGAAGGAAAACACTATCACCACCCAAGGCTGGCTGTCCATAGCAGCATCTGGCCTTGATATCCTCTTAGATCTATGATAGATCAATTCTGATGTTTGAAATCCTGCAGAGGGTAGGTCATATTCCCCTCCAGATGTTCCATAAGGTTTTTCTTTCAGTTGGCTCCATCTTCTTGAAAGGGTCAGTTTGAAATAATACAGTCTTGGGAGCTGAGGGAAGGGTTAAGGCAAAAGTCTGGTGAGTCCTCGAGAAATAATTCCCACGTTAAGATTGTTCTTTGTTCTTTGTTTGGTTTTTTGCAGAGGTCAATGCTTTATTGTAATTCTCTTAATAAATCACACATTTTTTTTCTTGTTTCTCCTCCCTTAGGGGCTCAGTTTTGTGCAATGCTGCAGTGCTTTGTGTAGGTTGTGTCTCTTGCTCCACATGGGTGTGGGTTTTCCCAAGGATGGGCAATGAAGTGAGGGAAATCCTGGGTCACCATAAAGGGCACGTGGGGCCCAGCACCACCTGTGTGCCCTCAAGTCCTCACCTGGACTCAAGGATGTGGTGGCACTCAGTGTTCTCTGCTCTTCCCTTACCCACATACATCAACTTCCTGATTCCTGCTTCCCAAACCTGAGTCTCTATTAATTATCTGAGCGTGGCTACCTGAAATAGATCCACCAAATTAATAGGACATAATAATATTACCCTGATCTGGTGACCAGCAGGTCAAAATGAGAGTGAGTGGCCGGGTAAAGTCCCTTCTGTTCCTGCCAGCTTTGGCTGTTTAAAGGCATCCTCAGTGGAGAATATGGAAGGTGAAATATGAACCTGTGAGGGTGGGCAGGCCCTGGCACAGGGTGCCCAGAGCAGCTGGGGCTGCCCCTGGATCCCTGGCAGTGCCCAAGGCCAGGCTGGACAGGGCTGGGAGCAGCCTGGGACAGTGGGAGGTGTCCCTGCCATGGCAGGGGTGGCACTGGGTGGGCTTTGAGGGTCCTTCCAACTCAAACCATTCTATGATTCTATGATTTTGTAATTCTGTATGTCTCTGCTTTTGTTAGAAATATTGAGGTTTGTGGCTTTTCCTTCTGTCTTCTGTAAAAATTGTATTTAAACACTATAGACCAATACCCAAATTTGTTTTGAGTGTTCAGCTGGATGAAGGAGCATCACTGACACACAGGCCTTGGTGGGATTTGCTGGGGTGGCCTTCATGAAGGGGGAGAAAGAGGCTTGCAAACTCCTGTTCCAGCTTAAGTGTATTGACCTGGCAAGAACAGGTATTCTTCAGCCACAAAAACCTTACTTGAAATGGAAAAGAAAAAACAAGAAACATGGCCAGAAATGGCATCCAGTGAGGCTGTCAGCACAGACCTAATGAAAATCCCTATGCAGTGCAGGCTGAAAAACGCTTCAAAGAGTTTAAAAAATTATCAACAAAATTAGAGCAGCAGCTGAACTAAGTGTGTGTTTCTAAATCAGTGGGTTTGTTTTGCATTTCACTCTTTCACTCCTCTCTCTAGATGGAGCTGCTTGTAAAATAGTCCAGGAAACTGATGAAAATATGTTTTCACTTTGTTCTGGTCACTGTTATTCTGATTATGGAATTAAATTTACATTCATATTTTCCCAGCCTTCGTGCCTTTGAAGTTGCTGCAGTTCATAACTTTGGTATCAAGAAGATCAGCCTGTGCCAAAGACCCTTAGAGGAAATAAGAGAAATAAATCCTCCCTTGCTCAACCCTGCTCAGGGTGAAGCCCACAGGGACCTGACACCTCCTCCTGAGCCTCAGGTGTCCTCTGACAGCTCCTTTGTACTAAAATCATGCCCCTGGGACACATCCAAGCAGGACAACTTCTCCAGGGGCTGCCCTGGCTTTGCCCCCCCTTGCTCTCTGTGCTCTCTGCTTCAAGGCAAGCATAATCAAGAAATTGGAAATCAGGAAGAGGAGGTGCAAGTTGTCACGATGGATGTCAGCGAGGAAAACTGATCTCTTCCATCAGCTTTGCTCAGACCTCCATGAGCAGCACAAGGGGGAGTCTTACAGTGCTCACAGGAGGGAAATCCCAAAATGATGCTTGGCAAGAGGTGAAAGTGGCCCCAGCAAAAAGGGCACCAGGGAACACTTGAGCTCTGGCATGGGATTCAAGCTTGTGTGTCTTTGTGTGTGCTTGAGGGTGGGAAGAAAAAGCCCTAAAAACTGGGCTCTGGAATCTTTAAAAGATCCCAGAAATGGGATTTTGAGATCATCTACGCAGAAGACAACATTTGTTTTTATGACCTGGTGCAGTCAGTAACATTTCCTTTCCCAAAGAGTCCCCAGATCAGGAATGATTTCCCCAGGCAGCCACTTCTCGACATGGTTCTGGGAGTGTTTAGTGCAACACCTTTTATCTGGTAAATATTTCAAATGTTAACTATTTTTAAAGGGAAGTTGTCTTTGACTTCTCTCAGACTGCATGAAATAAACTCTTTTCAGCTCCCAAAACAAGAGCAGAGACAGCAAAAGTCTAGAGAATATCTGGAGATGTTTGCCCATCTTGGATTGATTCAGAGGCTGCCCACGGAACTGTAGTTGTGCATTTCTCCATTGCTGCAGGGATTCAGCAGCCTCTAGAATTTCCTTCTCCTTGTTTGCATAAAAACAACTTTGATTATATGGAATAATGACTTGAGTTTAAGCCTAAATATTCAGAATTATAACTTTTCCAAATGACAGCTTGAGAGGCTGCAGTGTTTCCCTGCATATAGAACAACTGGCTGTATATTTAACTGTTACTGCCATTTAGAAATGACAATAAATTCATTTATTGCATCTGTTCTTTAAGTATTTATTATGCAGATTTATCTGTGAAGAAATAGTAAAATAATGCACAAAAAAGAAAAATAACAGAAATGTGTAATACATTTATATTTCTGGTGAAACAACATTTATTGTTTTCTGTAAAAAATTCTGGCTGAATTCAAGAAATTGAACTCCAGAAATAATGAGAATGGCAGGGGGGAAATAAATATAATTCTAATAAGTTAAACTCACTGGAAGTATATTTAGTAAATTTTTTATTTGGTTTATTTATTTATCCCCTGCTATTCCTATTCTTTTTAACAAGAGCTTATAATACTAATAACTTATGAGAAGTTTAATAACTCATAGGAAATTCAACAGGCTATCAGGCTTCTAATAATTTATTAGAAGGATTTTTAAATAAAAAAGAAATAAAAAAACTTCAGAAGCAAGTTTAATGAACTTCAGGAAAAATGAGGTAAATAAAATTCTAATTCGTTTAGTAACCTCTGTCTTCTAATATCTTTATTAAAGACCTGTTTTTAATCAAATTGTGAAAGAAATTCTTTGTCATGGAGATGGGAAAACCTCCTAAAGGAGTTGTGAAATGCAGATAGTAACATCAAAGAATACTCCTGTATTATTTCTCTGAGTTTGTGCTGAAGTAAGTGCTCCCTCAGTGAGAGAGAAGTTCAAGGGGTTTTAAATATGCATTTTGAAAATTGATCATTGATTCAATTTCAGAAAATGTAACCTCTCAAAAGTCAGTTTTGTAGCAAACCCCAGACTGAGCTGAGAGATAAACAGAGGCTTGATGGTGATGTGTGAACTAAAAGAGAAAGAAATTGCAGTTATCTGCTTCTCCTTGAAGATAGAAACACTGACAGGACTGAAACAGAAATCAAGCAGTTCTTTGAACTTCAAAAATACTGCTTAAATAGCTTTCTGATGAAGGCAAAATGTTTACAGGCTGTAGCATGAAGAGAAACATCTGCTGGTGGATGGCAGCTGAGAACTGAACATGGACCACAGTAGGACAACATCTGGAAGTGACACAGTGCTGAGTCTCCCTGTGAAAAATGAGAATTTTTGGTATCTGTGCAAGGAACGTATCATTGGGAAACTGCTCAGTACTGTGCCTGGTTTTGTTGCCCTTTTTCCATTGACCCATTTGTGTGTGAATGAGCAAACCCTGAAACCTTTTGGTGTTTTCCAGCAGCTTTTCAGCTGCTGAGGATGATTGAAGTTCATATAATTTATGCAGCCTTCTGTCTTCAAAACACAACTGAAAGGCTTTCTGGTGTGTTTGAGAAGCTGCCCTTGAGTGAGGCTGGGCAGAGGGGTTGAAATGAAATAGTGGGAGCTGAAATGTGTGGGATTTGCCCAGCAGCCAGAGCTGTGCAGCAAAGGAGCACTGTGCCCGAGCCTGACAAAGAACTGCTGCAAACCTGCTGTGGGGGCACGTTCCCCTTCCCAAAATCAGGTTGTGCAGGCACAAAGTGCCTTTACTTCTACTTCAAAGTGCCTCCTTTACTTCTGCCTCACTTTACTTGGTGTTTCCATCCTCTTGAAAGCTTAGGGCTTCTCAGCATCACCCATGGGACAAGTTCCTCGTCTGAATTTTCATTTTCCTTTGACTCCAGCTGTGCAGAAGGAAAGAGTCTTGACTGAATATCTACATATTTATAAATATATGGATATTTCATCCCCTAGTCCAGTGAGAGGTGTGGGAGCAAAGATGCCCTGCCTGGCCTTCTCACCCCAGCCTATGATCAAAACTCTCATAGCATTCAGACTTTGATCCCAAAAGAGCATTTAGGCACCAGCATTTGCTGATTGTTCCTCAATCCCAGCCTCACAGTCACCCTCCTGCTGCCAGCTCAGTTTTCAGTCCAGGTATACAAAAATTTTTCTGTTTGTCAGGATGAAGTGCTTTCAGCTACCAAGGGAACAGCTGGAGCTGTGCCAGGGAGGCTCAGGCTGGATACCAGGGCAAGGCTCTTCCCCAGAGGGTGCTGGCACTGCCCAGGCTCCCCAGGGAATGGGCACGGCCCCAAAGCTTCCAGGAAATCTTGTGGTCGTCTTCTGAAACTACAGTGTGATGGGAATTTTTGGTTTGCTTGGTTTTTTTGGTTTCCCCCCTCCATCTTAAATTGAACTGTGGTGTAAATTTTGCTAGAATTTAGAGTAGTCATTCACAAAAATATGCCTGTCAGGAGGAAATAGCTCCCTGCTCCACAGAGACACCCTTCTGGTGCTGACCAGCATGTGCTGAAATGCTCACAGTCAGGAGAACTGGGAATTAAGTCATGAGTGTCCCAAGGTAGCCCCTTTCACCAATTTGCCTGATTTTGAGGTAATAATATCATATATCTCAGAAATCCCAACTGACTGATACAGCCAGTTCTTCTCTCTCTCATCCATACAAACCCCACAGTTCAATATCCTGATTTAGACACAAAACAGGGATTCTATTCCAGCTGCCTGATCTGGACTTTATCTGATTTCCTGGAACTTCAGAGCCCTGAATGGATTTACTGTGACCTGGAGGTTTTTGTGGCAGTAGCTGTGCAGAAAGTGGAATTCAGAATGAAGGTTATAACAGAGCCTGCAGGCTGTGATTCCAGGTAGGCAAACTGATGGTACCTCCTCCAGTACAAAGAGAACAAGAGAAGAAAAGAAGAAAAAAAAAAAAAAAGAAAGAAAACTTCATTTCCACGAAGAATAATTCCTTTCCAAGGAATGGTTGTTTGGCAGAAATGCTCTTCATGGGTTGGGATTGGCATTTCTGGCCTCTGCCTTCAGGAACAGCCTGATCTCCATAGAGAACAATGGGTCTTGGTCACATGCAGGCAGAGCTCTGATGCTAAAGGAAAAGAGCTTCGAGGCTGGGGGAAGTGTGTTTATCACAAAGTGCTACAAACAAACAAAGAGAAGTTATGGGTATGGCCAGTGAAGAAAGCTGGACTAATTTTGAAACATCCTTACAGGAAAAGAAAAGGTATCTGGGATCCCCATGGCGTTTGTGCCCTCTGTAAGGGCCACAGCACCGTGTGGGGACAGGAAATTTGGCATTTGGAGCTGGCAGCAGGGGCGAGCCTGGCAGGAGCAGAACAGGGCAATCACTGGCTCCATGTGTGTGACACTAATCCATGGCCTCATCAGGTGATTGCAATAACACTGCTGTTCCACTGCTGGAGCCCTGGTCACTGAGAATTTCAGACTTTCTGTGCTGCCAGGCACTGACCCCCAGGAGAACTCTGCATTGACTTGAGGCCGTGAGGAAGCTTCCAAAATGGAATGGCAAAACTGAGATTGTGGGTGTGGAGTTTGAATAGAAGTGTGTGATATCACAGGGTGGGAAACTCAGAGTTTAAGGGTTTAGAATACAGTAATAGATATAAAGCAAGATGGAGGTTTTAGGGGGAGGCTGGTCCTTCTTCTTCACCTTCTTCTTCTCCATGGGCTTGGGTGGTTTTCAGTAATTGGGTAAAAAAGTCCCCATTGTAGGTAGTTGGTTATTGGGTTAAAAGTAAAAATAATTTAGGTGTCATTTCTTAATTGGACAGCTTATCCTTGTCTCTCTCTCTGTACAGCAAAGGCCTTGTAGAGAGAGAGACAGGGCTCCATTTTTAGTTTTTTAGAGTGAAGTGCTGTAGAAGGGTTTGTGAGATTGTAACAGAGATAAGAACTAATAAACATCTGAGTCCCAACAAGAAAAGCCATCTCACAATTTAATCCCAACCGTGGCAAAAAGAAGTTAAGACTTGACATTCCACCTTATTATATTTCTCCCCTTACTAACATCCAATTAACTTCTGCTCAGGACTGCTGGGCACAAGCCAAAGCCAGCTGTGCCTCCCCAGGTGTCCCTCAAACCCCTTCAGAGGCTGGATGCCTCTCTAATCTGCATAAATGCATCACCTATTACCACAAACGTGTTGTGCATTTAATTTCTATATTCCTATCAAAGCAATTCCAGCAGTTTAATGCCTTGCCCTTGCTTCTCTCACTGACTCACAGGGGTCCAGCTCTGGAGTGAATCTTTATCACAAATTCCACTTGTTTTCCATGGAGAGAATTTGGAGCTTGATCAACTCTCTGTGTTTTCCTGTAACTCTGTGTCTTGGTTTCCAAAGCCAGGTGTCTGCTAAGGAAGGCTGCAGCCTCCCTGAAATGGAAAATGTAAACCCCTTCACTCCAAATTGCTATAAATTTTAAATTAAGGGGCTCTCAGGCAAAAATATGGGAGCAGGAATAACAGTTCTTTATTAGGGAAGAAAATAAAAAGATAAAATAAACAATGCAGTAAACCAAAACAACCCTGCCAGAGTCAGAACCCAGCCTGACACCCTGTGGGTCAGGCTGTTGGCAGCAGTGCCATTGGAATTGTGGCTCAGCCCTCCTGCAGTGTCAGGGCTGGTTCTGCTGGAGCAGGGATCCTGGAGAAAGGTGCATCTTCCTCTGGAGATCCAGGGCAAGAGGCAGCTGCTGTTCCTCTGGGCAATCCAGTGCAGAAGCTGTGCTGGTGTTCCAGAATCTCCAGATTCTATCCAGGTAGGAATGCTTGGCTCCTCCCTCTGGGCTCACATCTCCCAGTGGGATGCTGTAGTTCTTATCAGCCATGCAGGGACATTCAATGGCTGTTATCAGCAGGTGTCTGCCCTGAGGGAGGAGTGGGTGTGGAAGAGATAAGGAAAACTGCCCAGTGACCAGAAGACAGCTGCCATACAGATGGCAATGGAACACAATTTGCTGGGCAATCCAGGACACTGAGTGAAGGAGCTGCACCCAATATTTGAGGCTTACAAGCTGCCTAAGGGAATGTTTGATAAGAAACCCAGAGGAAACAATACAATTGACTGTGAAGTGGTGGCTTTGTGCAGAAATTCAGGAACTTGAAAACTACTGGATTCTTTTCTTCTATATTTTGAGGTTTTAGTGTACTATTAGGGTATTATTAAATGTTGGGGTTTTTTTGTTAAAGTTAAGATTGAAAATATTTGAGATAATAGTTTGTGTTTAGATTTAAATGTTTATTTTTTAAAATTTATGTTATAGTTTTATAAGTAGTGAGTTTTGTAGTATTTTATTTAAAAAGTATAAAATAGTTAACTATTTTTATTATAAAGTTTTTAAAAGTTAAACTATCCAACTAAAAAAGAATACTTAAATTATTTTTATTTGTAACTTAATAACTAATAACTTGAAGTCCTAAGTTACTTATCTGCAACTTATATTTTGGTTTCAGGTTTTTCTGCCCCACTGCTGGTGGAGAAGTTTTGGGTGGTTTGTTGGTTGGGTTTTTTGTTGACTTGTTGGGGTTTTTTAAGAGAAAGAAAACAAAGTGTCTGCATTACCTGCACCCCACTTCTTCTTGTAAATCAAACAATTGAAAGAATACACCTTGCTCTTGCAGACCTGGATACAAAACCAGCTATTCATTGCCATCCACAGGTCTTTCTGTTGATTGTCTTTGTATTGCCAAAAATTAAAAAAAGCAGTTTGCCTGTCAATCATTTGAGTGCCTAGATATGGTAAAAGGTGATGAAGAGTCTGTTGCATGTCTAAAAGTGGCTCTGGTGGCTCCTTTCTAAAGACAGATGCTTTTTGGTGTGGGTTTTGTTTTTTTTTTTTAATTTTCTTTTTCCTCTTGGTAGTCCAGCTTCAGCTTGTAATCAAATCCCATCGTCCTGTGAAACTAAAACTGTTCTTTACTGTAAATATGTGTTTCCTTAAATTGTTCCTGGTGATGCTGGGAAAGTTGTGTCTTGGTTTTTGCAGCCTAGGTTATGACTGGAGGGATGTTACTGAGGGCTGGCTCATAATTGCACATGATGGTGGGCAGGGTGAGGCTTCTCTGCATCTGTGGGGGATGGAGTTAGGATTGCTGGGTTGCAAAAATTGCCTTTACCCAACCTGGAAATGAAACTCGAGAGCATTTTAGTAATATAAAAGTGGATCTTTATTTGAAGGTTTCAGGGGCAGTTATGGAAAGATGTCCATAAAAGGCCACCCCCACAGGGGTGAGTACATTTTTATAGGTTTTAGGAAATTAGCATAATTGATAAAAAGCACCAATTAGCAGCACAGGTGGTGAGGCAATTCCCCCCCAGTCCAACCCCTTCTCTGGATCCCCCTTGGCACTGGCTGTGCTCTGTCCATGGAATGGATCTCCAAGAGTTGTTCTCAGCCTTGGCTCCCAGGAAGAACCAAGGCAGCACTGGGGTCCTGCACCCCTGGGGCTTGGAGCTCTGGAATTTGTTTTGGTTTTCTGTGGCATCTGTCACTTATCTTAAATAACCTCACAGAAACATCTTTTCACATTGTTTGAACACATAATTAGGGAAAAAGGAAATCTGTGGTAAGAATCAAATCATCCAGTTAAAAATTACAGAGAAAACTTCAGGTCTGAAAACAGAACAGGTTAGAAATATTTTGTGTGTGCCTCTCACTGTAAAGTGAGATGGGAGCTGTGGATGGGGTTCATTTACCTCCCAGTGAACCCTTTTCCAAAAACACCAACCTCGTGGGTGCAGGGAGGAGGAAGCTGGAGATTGTCTTCATCATTCAGGAGGGGTTCTGGCAGGAGCAGAGCTGGCATCCAGCTGTACAGAAATCAGGCCCTGACTGCTGTGGTTCAGCTGTATTTCTGACCTGATCGTTCCTCTTCTGTCTCCTCTCTGTCTTAGCTGGGCTAATACAAAGAGACAAGAAAATCTTTCCACATACCTGACTGTGGGCATTGAAACAACTCCAGTTTCAAGATCAAAGTCAGACAAGTCAGGGTGAGGGAGAGGTAAAAGCTGCAGTTACTGCCATGGAGAGACAGGGAAATGGGAATAAAACCAGACATCTGCAGGGCTGGTCTTACTGCAATTACCCATCTGCAATGGCTGTTGCTTCAAGGGAAAAGCAGCTCAAAATTCACAGTGAAACCATAGGCTGTTTGAACAGCATTTCAGCAGCAAGGACATAACTTTGAAACAGCCTCCTGAAGGCTCTGCCATGGTTGCAGCAATGGGAAAGCAAAGGAGCATCTTAACAACAATCAAGAATGGAGGTAAAAGCTCTGTCTTGAGGCAAAACCTCTTGTCATTGAAGTAAAACCTCTTGTTATTGATGCAAATCTGTGGTAAGAATCAAATCATCCAGTTAAAAATTACAAAGAAAACATAAACTGGGGTTGTTTCAATGCCCACAGTCAGGTATGTGGAAAGATTTTCTTGTCTCTTTGTATTAGCCCATAAGTTAACCATAAGTTCTTGTGTTTCTTGTTCTTCTGTCCTGATTGCCAGGAGGGTAAGGGCAGACAGGGCAGGGCAGGGGTGAAGCTTTGGGCTCTGCAGAGGATTTTGTGACAGAGACAGGCAGGATCTGGAGCCCTGTGGGATGTAATTATGGGATGTGATGCTGGAAGACGTTGGCTCTTACAGTGGTGCCCCTTAATGAGGTTAATGACTCTTTTAAATGGCCCAGAGGCCGAGTGACACTGCTGTGCAAATGCCAGATCCCACCCCTCACCCCAAGCTTGTGATGCTCACAGCAAGCAGATTTGGGGATGTAAAATCTCTGAGTGAAATGTTCAGGTTGGAGACACGTGTCAGATTTTCTCCAGTACATCTGCACTGATGTAAATTAGTTCATATGGGGATATTCATTGGATTTGGGAAATTAAAGTCTGTGACTATGACACAGTTCTTATTTTTCTTTTACTTCCCTTCTGGCTAGGAAGGTAGATTATTTTAATTTTTTTTTCAATAGCTTATATTATTTTTATTTATTTACTGAAAAAAATGGGTCTTGGGAGAAGAAATACACTAAGTTTAACTCTTCCTCATGAATATAGAAAATGTGGAATGGGTATCATTGAATTCATGTTAATGATATTGTACAAGTACTGTGGGAAAAGGAAAGGAAGGAAAAGAAAACTTTTTCTTTGGCTTCCTGAGGCAGGAATAGAAGAAGGGAGGGATGGTGATTGTACCCCCCCTCATCCAAACAGGCAGCCTGCATGGAATTTTGTCACTGTAAGGCAAATTTTTTAAAAAAGTGCTGTCCAGGTCAGGTCACCTCAGAAGCACTTGTTAGCCAGATTTAAAGAGAAATAGCTATTCTGTTTAATGCACATTTCATACAAGGATTTGGAGTCTCTTCTGAAAAAAGAACCTATAAGAAAGCCAACACCAAGGCTGTTCCTGTGCTTGTTGTTACCTTGCCCAAAATTTCCCTTTTACACGTTATTGCAGGCACTTCAAAAGCACTTTTTGGCTACTCCCTTACCAATACTGCTAGAGGACCATTATTTCTAAGTCCCCCAAATTAAAATGTCTTTGGTTTTTTGTAAATCTTCTGCTACTTCTTCTGCCACCAGTTCTGGTGTTTATGACTCTCTGGACTTGCAAAAATAATCTGGAATTGTTATTACTTTCCACTCCTCATCTTAAGACACTTTTCCTTTGCATGTTTGCCATCCCATCTCTTTGTCTTCTGATGTAATTTTATGCTCTGCTATTCTTCTCTAAGTTCTGTTTTAAAATCAGCATGGGTGGAATTATTGAATCAAGCAGTAATCACTTAAAGAGATTTATTTTATGCTTTTTGCAACGAAGAACTTTGAAGCAGAGAGGTTTCAAGAACTTGACTTTTTGGATGCACTGAACACAAGGGCAAGGAAATATTGTGTCAGTTAAACATAAATCAGAAAATGCATCTTCATAAAATCAAAAACTTTTACAGAAGTATATGAATTTCAATGAACTTTCTCCAAAGCCCTTCCAGGTTTTGATGAACTCTTTCCTGCTTTTTCTGATGCCTTCTTGCCTTGGCTTTGTGTTTCTTTTAGAATAGTGATCACAAATGCTTGGCTTGTTTGGTGGTGCTGCTTTTGGGGGGTTTTGTCGTAGACATTCTTCTTGAAAAATCCTTTCTTAGGATTTTTCCCTGCTGGAGCTCAGAGGCTCAGCAGTAAATGTAAACAATTATTATCTGCTGCTGTGGAATGCAACAAGTCCACCTGTGATTGGTCCCCTGTAGATGTTTATATCTGCTGACCATTCACAGGAGGGCTGCTATCGCTCTGTGCTGAGACACAGACGTTGTTATTCATTCTTTCTATCTCTCTCTCTTAGCTTAGCAGCTTCAGAAGAAGCTCTCTTTTCCTTTCTATCTTTATGTAGCATAGTTATAATGCTGTATATATATCACAATATAATAAATCAAGCCTTCTGATCATGGAATCAAGATCCTGTCTCTTCCATCCTCTAACAAACCCCTGAGAACACCGACAACAATTGGTGACCTCGACTGAAGAGGACACTCATCACACAAGTGGAATTCTAGCCAGGAGCTGAAGAACTGAAGATACTGATTTTGGACAGAGTTCACAGCCACGGCTGGCCACAGTGAGAACCTGAAAAGCCTCAAGGAAGATGTATGGAAGCCCTAGCAGCACCGTGCAGCTGGCCAGGAAGTGTTGGACACTGTCTAAAGGTACTGTTGGCTTTTCCCCTCCTGAGGATGAGGCCATTCGAAATTCGTGGCTATTGCTCTGGAGATTTTCTCCTTCAGAGGCTGAGGTTCCATTCTCCCCTTCAGAGGAGAAACTTATTGCCCTCTGGCAAAAATGGGGTGAAGAGGATGGAATTCTTGGAATTTTTTTAGAAAGGTATTTACATGATTTCTTTCGATGGGCAAAGCTTTTTGGTTTTTATACAAATGTGTTATATGCCCTTGATATTTTTGTGTGGCAGTGCATGGACTCCATTTTTCAATTTGCTTTGGACCGAGGTTTGGAATATCCTCGGATTTATCTAACATTTAAAGCTCTTTTCCCGGTGTTGGAACGGAGAGCAGCTGTTTTTCCCTGGATTGCTAACTGCTACGGTCTCGCTCCGTTTCCCCCGACTTCCGCAGGAGGAGACCCTTTGGAGGAGGACGAACTGCTACTCCTGAGCCCCCCTGAACCCAAGCAGGAGGGCCAAATTTCGGCCGGACTCCAAAAAGTTTTTTTCTCTGCGTTTTCTGAGCATGCTCAGTTTTCTCCCCCCCCCTTCCCTCTCTCCAGGGGATGAAGAGATGGGGGCGGCATCGGCCTTCGATCTCCCGCCTCCTGGACCCGCCCCGAGGCCGCCTCCCAGGGCGGCACCGATGCACGGGGCAGCGCCTCCCGACATCGCGGGGCCGCCCCAACCCGCCCCGGGGGTGCCGCCCCAGCCGGCGCCAAGAGCACGGCAGCGAACCCCGCCTCCTGGGCCGGAGGGGCTGCCCCGACCCGCCCCACGGGTGCTTCCCTGTCGGGTCCCTCCCACGGCCGCCCCCCCCGCCAGCGCCGAGAAGGCGGCAGGCGCCGCTGCCCGTGGCCGCGCCGGGGTTGCTAGGCGACGGCCTTGCAGCTGAGCAGAGTGAGCCACCGCCGCCGCCACCGCCCCCCGACGCTGCCGAACCTGTGCCGCCTCCCGCCGAGCTGGTTCCCGTTACCGAGGCTGCTGAGACCAGCGCTGAGCCCGCGCGACCCTCGGAGCACTCTGCTGTCCCGCTGCCGCCGGCGGCAGCTGCGGCGGCGGCTCCTGCACCCAGTGTGATTTTTCCACCGAGTTCTTTAGGCTGTCCCGGGGCTGCCCCTGCGGGGGGAGCTGGGACAGGGGAACAGGGCTTCGGCCTCTCCTTCAGGGGAGGAGGCGTGGCCCGGCAGCTGGGGGTGGGGGCAGCCTGGCTGCCGGTGTTCAAAGTCAGCTTTCTCGGCGGGTTGGGGGGTGTTTCTTTGGGGACTGCCCCAGGGAGACTGATATATCTCCCGGCCCTCGCTAGCTCCAGCAGCAAGGTAGCAGTGTGTTCCGAACAGCCTGCCTTTGCTCCCCAGCCCGGAGGGGGTGGGGGTGATGCTTGGAGGCAGATGGGAGCAGCACCTTCTGCATTTGCATTGCAGAGGCAGAGGGCACAGCCAGAAGCGACCATTGCTCATTTGCTGTGGGGAAAATACATTCCTACACCCAAGATGAGCATTTTTGGGAGACCTCCTGTCCCCCCACTGCCGGCATGGCTCGATTTTGGGGGCAAGAAGTGTTTGGTTATCCACTTTGCCACTGTACTGGCAGCAGGATGCCAGGCTGTGGGAATGCTGACCCTGCCTTGGGGCCTGGGCCTGGGCTGTTTAGCTTGGCTCCTTGGCCCAGGTCCACCTCCCGGCCTTCTGTTGGTTTTGGGGGTTTTGCTCCCCCCTTCTGGTCCTGGACCACCTTTCTGTGGGCCAGGTGGGGGTTCCTGATCCTTCCACATTGGCCAGGGCCTCCCAGGGCTTTTTCTGGCCGCTGCTGCTGCTGCTGTTTTTTCTGATTAAAAAAAAAAAAATTAAATATAAAGGGTTGAAACAGCTGGCAGCAGCTCAAAAGGATTAAAGGATTGAAGGGCCAAAAATCAGCCTTAGCCCAAGTTAAGGGCTGTGGCAGGACACTGTAGTACTTGTCTCAAATTGTTTGATGACATTGATGGACTTTTCTGTAAGAAGCTTGTTTCAGGACAAAAAGGACTTCCAGATATGCCAAAGAGGAACATCTTCACTTTGGACTTTTCCTGAAACTCAGCTGCTTGGACTTGAATTGTCTTTGCATTGGTTTTGGCATTTTCTTATATTGTAAAATAGTTTTAGTAATATGATAGAATTGTATATTCTACAGGTGAAGATATTCCCTGTGCATTCCACACCAGCATTTTTTCTTTTTAACTAAATAAAGAAAGGTGAAATGTCGTAGACATTCTTCTTGAAAAATCCTTTCTTAGGATTTTTCCCTGCTGGAGCTCAGAGGCTCAGCAGTAAATGTAAACAATTATTATCTGCTGCTGTGGAATGCAACAGGTCCACCTGTGATTGGTCCCCTGTAGATGTTTATATCTGCTGACTATTCACAGGAGGACTGCTATCGCTCTGTGCTGAGACACAGACGTTGTTATTCATTCTTTCTATCTCTCTCTCTTAGCTTAGCAGCTTCAGAAGAAGCTCTCTTTTCCTTTCTATCTTTATGTAGTATAGTTATAATGCTGTATATATATCACAATATAATAAATCAAGCCTTCTGATCATGGAATCAAGATCCTGTCTCTTCCATCCTCCAACAAACCCCTGAGAACACTGACAACAGGGTTTTTTTCTTCCCTTTTCATAAAGAAGTTTTAGGGACAGTATCTTTTTTCTAGGATCCATCCTTACCTCTGTGCAGAAGCAATCCAATCCAGGCTGCTGCAGCTCCTGCCAATACTCTATGAGTTGCTCTTGCTGTGTCCCAGCAATGCCCAGGGTGACAAATGATCATCCCTGGGAGCCTGGGCAGGCTTTGGGCAGAGTCCCATCTCTGACTGTTGTCCATCTGAGTGTTTCATTTCTTAGGTCCAAGGCAGTTTTGTTGTTGCTTTTTTCCTGGAAACAATTGTAATTAAATCTGAAAGCCCCCTATAAAAATTGCCCTTATTTCTGTTAAAACTTTTTTTTACAAGCTCTGCTAACTGCTTCAATCTGTCCCCAAGCTCTCAGAAGGGCCCTGTGTGTTCTTCTGCCTGTTTCTGTGTTGTTTTTAATTTATGTGATTTTCCCATGTTATTTTTATTTGGTTTAGAATCATGGAACCACTGAAGTTGGAAAAGACCTTTAAGATTCAGTCCAAACATAAACCTGACACTGCCAAGGCCACCCCTGCACCAAGTCCCTCAGTGCCACATCTTCGTGTCTGGCAAGTGCTGAGGTTTTCTGGGAGGCTTCTCTGTGTCCTGCACAGACAGGACCTGCTGATCCTGCTGCTGATTTGTGCTCAGCTCTCTAAAACCCCCTTGGGTGGATCTTTCTCAGCTCCATCTTGTCTTGCACCAATTATTTCCCCTCTGTTCCTCTCTCTCCATTCCCATTTATACTTTCCCAGTTTACTTATACTTAAAAGAAAACAAACATATGGCCAGATTTACAACTCCATTTCCAGCTGTGCTTGATTCTAATTTCACGACTGCTCATTTTAAAGCAATTTAATGTGCCACTGTTGGTTTGTATGGTTGCAGTTTCTCAGTCCCTGTTTTGCAGCACACTGCATCCCCCTCTGAACGTGTGACACTTGGCACTAATGCTCTAAGAACACTCTGTACATATTTCATCTGCCAGAGGCTTTGCACAGGGGAATCAGCTTCAGCACAAACAGGGAGTGTTTATGTGACCTTTATGTGGAAATGCAGTGGTGGCAGCAGGCAGGATCTGCTGATTCCCAGCCACTTCCCAGTTACAGGTTGGAACTGAGTCCCATGAGCAGGAACTGAGTGAAAACAAATGGAGCTCATTATTATGAAACTCAGAGTTGCCTGTATGTTCTGGTTTCCTCTAGAAAACAAAGCAGTTTGAATGTTTAAAGTTGGTTAATTCAGTCCCCTCTTGAGCTCTTTGATGCAAAGGCTGGCTTCAATCTGGTTACATCTGATAGAAGAGGCTGAGGACAATGATAGAAAACAATTAATTCTTACTCATTTAATCTTGGGATCCAGTGGGATTAGGAGGTTTTGTTTTCCAGTGGCCTGGTTGCTGTGCAGGATGGCAGAGTAACAATGCCACAGTCTGAACACAGGAATAAAAATCCATTAATGGATCTGCAGAGGGGCTGCAATGTGCTGCTGTGCAGCCCCTTCTGCTGGCCAGTTTGGAATTCAAAGAAATGAAATCTCTGTATGGCACAGTCCCCTCCATGCAGGTTCAAAACTGAGGGAATTCTGCTGCTCCTGGGAGATCTTCAGCTCCAACACCCAGAATCCAGAGGGAGCAGGGGATGCACCAATTGCTGGGGTTTGCTGAGAGCAAACAGGACCAAAGAAATAATCTGGAACATGGATGGAAATGTGGAACATTGCTATAATTTTAGATATTTGTTCTTATTTCAACCACTTAGGGTTTTTTTCCCTCTTTGTTTTGGTTTGGTTTGTTATGGGATTTTTTGTTGTTTTTTTTTTTTTTTTTAATTGGGAAAAATTGTCTCATTTCTTTATTTCTTTCCCTCGGGCAAGAAGAAATACAGAGAAATGCAGTGAATGTCAATGCCTCCCTCTGATCTCTCCAGTGCCTCCAGGGCCAGCAGCCAGAAATACCACAGGAAAAACATAATTAATTAACTTACAATTGCCTTTTGCCCAACCTGGAAATGAAACTCGAGAGCATTTTAGTAATATAAAAGTGGATCTTTATTTGAAGGTTTCAGGAGCAGTCATGGAAAGATGTCCATAAAAGGCCACCCCCACAGGGGTGAGTACATTTTTATAGGTTTTAGGAAATTAGCATAATTGATAATTAGCACCAATTAGCAGCACAGGTGGTGAGACAATTCCCTCCCATCCAGCCCCTTCTCTGGATCCCCCTTGGCACTGGCTGTGCTCTGTCCATGGAATGCATCTCCAAGAGTTCTTCTCAGCCTTGGTTCTCAGGAAGAACCAAGGCAGCAATGGGGTCCTGTACTCCTGGGGCTTGGAGCTCTGGATTTGTTTTGGTTTTCTGTCTGGGGAAAGGCCTTGGAAAATTACTGGGGAAAAAACAGTCACTAATACAATAGGTGACAGAGTTACAAATACATGTGTGAAGAATACAGAGAAGATATCAAAAAACTAAAACAAAACCCAAGCAGCATCACAGAGGTGTATTTAGTAGCAGTCACTGACTGAAACTCCACATGTCACTCACAGAACAGTTCCTTTTAACCAGCAGTGGAGGCCCAGCTTCTATTAAAATAAAAAAATAAAGATTTTATTCCATTTGCATCTTCAGATTTGGCAACAGATATTTTTGGCAGTTACAGGGAAGCACCCCTAAATTCACTCAGTGGATTTTCCCCCAAGTATTAAAGTCACCTGTGATTATGGGGATGATTTCATCTTCCTAGAGACACCTGTAATACTCCAAGCAAGCAAAGTCACCAAGCCATGCCTAAGAGAAATTTCTGAAGAGCTTCACAAGTGCACAGAACACCCTTCCTGCCATTCTCAGGAAAAGCACAGATTTTATTAGCAGGGAATTTGAAGGATGTTCAGCAGCTAAAACATGGTCACTTCTAAAACTGAGCTGTATTATCTCATATTTTGTCACATTCTAAATTAATTCTAAGTGAGAAAACAAAGGGAAAAAAGAAACCTGAAACAAAACCTGGAAACACATTGTTTTTATTAGAGCTTTAGAAAGGTGCTTTTTGTGTTTCATGTTTGCTTTGACACATTGAGTATGGATTGCTGGTTTGCATTAGAGCTTGACTTTATGACAAATAGGTTTGGTCCATTTGCATATTGGGGGTTAGTCTTGCAATTACAGCTTCAGCTAATGAAGTCATTTACCCCAAGTTTGCTCCCCCAACTCACTTTTGTTTCCATCTCTGGGCCCTGGGGCAGTGAGGTGTCCTTGACTGCCAGGCCTGCAGAGGAATTGTTGTGTCTGCCCAAACTGGGAAAGCAGCAGCTCACACCGAGTGTGAATTTAGAGTTATGCACTAAAGAACTGCAGGGTTACAGATATATGGAAAATAAACAAGATAAAATCCTAAAGGCATCAACATGAAATGAAAGGAATGGGTGATCCATAGGTGTTGCAATATTGGAAACACTCCACTCTCACTAAGTAAAACAGTGTATGTTGATTTTGCCAAAATGCCAAGGGGAGCCTGGAGCTGGTGCCCAGGGGTGCCCAGTCCCTGCTGCTCTTGCCCCCAGCTCATGGCCAGGGTGGCTTTGCCATTTCCCAGCCGTTTGTCATCCCTGCACACCCAGACTGTGCCCAGCTGGTGCCACTTAGAGCTTGGCCTAAATTAAAGCTGGCCCTAATGCTTGAACAAAGAGAAATGTTATGGTTTCAGGCTCTTTCTGTCCATTTACAAAATACTATCTCGATTTCAAGAAAGAAGAAAACCAACCCTTCAGCAAATATTTCTCACTGATGGATGAAAAATCTCCCAGCAACTGGATCTGCTCAGTTTTCTCCTCCTTGGCTTGGATCACACAGCTCTTGTTTTAAATGTTAAATATTAACTTGATTTCTTTGGCATATCAGGATTTTTTTCCTGGCTGAGGTTGTGTGATTTCAGGAACCCTGGCAATTTCTAGTCCCTTCTGCCCCACCTTATCTTAGGGAACACTCTGCAAATTCTAATTTACCTGATACAGGACAGGTATAATCTAAGGGGAGGGATACAGGTAAATAATGTCAGAGCAATCATTGGCTAATTATATTTTAAAAGAAAATTCACCTTTTGAGCATAGGCCACATATAAATGTCATCTACAAGTTTTTTCATTAACCAGCTCACCAGCTAATTCAGACTATTTTATAAAAGAAAATCTCTATTTTTTCTATTTTTTATGATTCCAGCAGCGCTGGGAAACACAATTCAGCTTAAACATGACAATAATGGGGGAAGCACACCATGGACAAGGCCTGTGGAAATGGAATTGTTAAATGTCATCTTGGGAGGTTTTCCAGGATCAGTGGAAATAGCTGCTTTATTAACTGGCATACAGAAAAAGAAGAATTAGCTTGCTTAAACCCATAAGGATGCAGTTATCCACCTTTTTCCTCTTCCTTCATCATTGCTTCCTCCAGGTTTGTAAAGGACACTGTGGATTTCCCTTTATCCATGGAACTCGTTTGCTGTGGTGATGCACAATGACAGTTAATGCAATGCATATTCCCAGATAATTTGCACATTTGCAAGGAACTAATTTTGTCTCAAAACAAACAATTTCTTCCATGGATGTCAAATGTCAGCTTTGAATGTTGAAGAGTGCTGAGCATGAGCTGAGCAGAGCACTCAGAGTCATGGAATGACAGAATGTGCTGGGCTGGGAGGGACCCCCAGGATCCCCCAGGGCAGCCCCAGCCCTGCCCAGACACCCCAACAGCCCCACCCTGGGCATCCCTGGCAGCTCCTGCAGCTCTGGCAGCCTCGGGGCCGTGCCCATTGCCTGGGGAGCCTGGGCAGTGCCAGCACCCTCTGGGGAAGAGCCTTGCCCTGGTATCCAGCCTGAGCCTCCCTGGCACAGCTCCAGCCATGCCCTGTGCCAGAGCAGAGATCAGAGCTGCCCTCGGGTGTTGGGAATGGCAGAAGAAACATGGGGCTTAACATAAGCCATCAGCAAATCTTGAACTTTACTGATAGGTACACATATTTATATTGGTGTCAATGAAGCTCATACATATTGCAAAGGCGAGCTCATCATTGGTTAGTTACTTATCAGCCAACTGCACCTACTTCTACATTCTTGTAGTTATTCTATTGAAACTATTCTATACATTTCTGCCAAAGATTTTCCTCCCTTTCCTAATGTTGCACCAAGGGCACAAAGTCCTTGCCTGTTATTGGACACTGACTACTGGCTCCTGTACTTGTCTCCTTCTAGCTTAACCAGTGGTACTATGTGGACGTGACCCTTCTCAGATAGCCAGGTGTCCACAAAGCTCTCCACACTCGGGAGGAGCTGCAGCCCTGGTGGGATCTGACCTCAGGCTCCTCCAGCTGAACAGACCAAGTGCCCTCAGCTGCTCCTCATGGGTTTCTTCTCGAGGCCCTTCATCCTCCTCCTGTCCCTCCTTTGGACTCTAGCAGCTTTAGATCTTGTTTATATTGTGGTGCCCAAACCTGCCCCCAGGACTCGAGGTGAGGCCACCCCAGTGCAGAGCAGAGTGGGACTGGCACCTCTCCCCCAGCCAGCCTGAGGCACCCCGGGACACTCAGAACCAAAGCAAGGATTGTGCTCCTCAAGATCATGGCCAAGCTTTGATTTTCACCCTAAACAGCATTTAAATCCTTGTCATTGTGCCTCCATTCTTCCCTCACTGTGTGTCACTGGGTTTCAATATTTCCTCCTGCAGTGCCATTGTCAGGACTTTTTTTTGCACTTCTTTCCCTCTCTGCTCATTTTATTTTAAAATCAATTTTTCTGTGGACAAACCCATGTTCTCTTCTTCCTTGCCTCCCCAAGACATGACCAACCCTCCCCAAACTCCAGTTCTGGTTAAGCTTGCAGAGCCTGCCTGGGGTCTGGGATGCAGCCAGGCTCATCCCTGGTGCCCCAGCTGGAGATGGGGGACCCTGGGCAGTGGACAAATGAACACAGGGCATCTGCAGATCCCCAGTGATGGAAATTTGACCATGATGTCTCACCACTATTTTACCAGCTCTGGGGCACCCTGGATGGATCCTGGAGCTGGTTCCATATCCAGGACTGCTGATGGCTCCTCTCTGCACCCTGTGGGGCTGTAGCTTGCTGGTGAGGGCATGGCTTGCACTGGGGCCACCCTTGGCTTCTGGCTTGTCCCCCCTCCTGGGGGAGCCCCATTCTTGCTGCTTTCTGATGCATCTTGTTGCAAAATCCTCATTTTGGAATTCCAGTCAATTATTGCTGCCTTCCTGTGGTGTTACAAGCTGCCTTCTGGCTTGTGCTTGCATGGAGCATGAGCCCACAGCAGCTGGTTTGGGATGGAAACCAGAAGGGCAAGGACAAAGCAGGTGTTTGTGAGCATCCCTCCCTCTGGCCTTGGTGGCAGCTGTTCCATGGTTCAGCTGCTCTGAGCTCCTTTTCTCTCCAGTCTGATTCACCTTCAGGCCATGCTGCTGCTGCAAGGGGAGCAGGGACTCAAAGGGAGCATCCCCTGGGGGTGGTGGCAATGCTCACAGGTGCCACCTGCTCACACTGTCACTGAAAAGGGCTCTGAGGCCCCTGGCTCTGAGCCTGGGCTGGGTGAGGAGTGCTCCCAGAGCTGAGCTTGCACAAGGGGCACTCAGCCCCAGAGGAGATGCTGGGTTAGCCCAGAGCAGCTCCCAGCACTGCCTGCCTGGTGCAGGGTGCAGGGACAGGCACAGAGCCCCTGCGTGCACAGGGAGGAAGAGGAGGAGGCCTGGGATGAACAGACCTCAAGCTCTGCGTGTCTGCACTGAGTATAGGTGAAACATTTCTCTGAGTCTGATGAAGTAAAAGTTATAAAGAATAGTTTTCTTTGTGAGCTGGTGAAAGATTACTTGATTACGTGATGAAAAGAGAAGGGAAAAGGGAAAAGAGAAAAAAGGGAAAAGAGAGAAAAAAGAGAAAAAAGGGAAAAGAGAGAAAAAAGAGAAGAGAAAAGAGAGAAAAAAGGGAAAAGAGAAAAAAGAGAAAAAAGAGAAAAAAGAGAAAAAAGGGAAAAGAGAAAAAAAGGGAAAAGGGGAAAAAGGGGAAAAAAGGGAGAAGGAAGGGAAGGGAAGGGAAGGGAAGGGAAGGGAAGGGAAGGGAAGGGAAGGGAAGGGAAGGGAAGGGAAGGGAAGGGAAGGGAAGGGAAGGGAAGGGAAGGGAAGGGAAGGGAAGGGAAGGGAAGGGAAGGGAAGGGAAGGGAAGGGAAGGAAAAGAGAAAAGAAAAGAAAAGAAAAGAAAAGAAAAGAAAAGAAAAGAAAAGAAAAGAAAAGAAAAGAAAAGAAAAGAAAAGAAAAGAAAAGAAAAGAAAAGAAAAGAAAAAAGAAAAGAAAAGAAGAAAAGAAACATATCTGAGAATGGAATCGGTGCTTTGAATTTTCAGTGTTATTAAAGGCATTTATGATAAAGGGTTTAAATTATGAAAAAAGGGTTTAAAAAGCCACAAGAGACAAAAAAAATCCAAACCCAACAAAACCAAACAAGATGAAAACAAAGCTGATTACCAAGAGAAGAATACTCAGCCCTAGACCATAAAGAACAATTGTAGTGCAGACAGAAAGCACCCTAAATACAGAGACAGTCTGACTTAGAAATCACAAATGGAAACAACTGTCAAAATAAAGTTCAGTAGGATAAAGAACAGTCTAAATCTTAGAAAAATAATGTCTTTTCATAAAGTGGCTCATAACAGTACAATGATTGATTAAGCTCAGCTCTGCCCAGTGACATTTATAGTTCCAAGGTGATTTTTTTACTGTGGCATTTTGGATTTGTTTGCCATGTAATTAGGAACATACACATTTTTCTGCTCAGCTTTTAAAAGTGGATATGTTCCAGCCCAATGTCTCTACTTTCAGCAGTCAGTGATCCTGGTGCTCTGAGCATGGCTGAGCTCCCTGGAGCCCCTCACACAGCCTTGGAAACCACTGAGCTCCTCTGCCCCACGTGCCAGGAGCTCCAAACCAGGTCAGGACTGCAGTTCTCATGAAATCCTGGGTTCCTACAGCACTGCAAGGGAGGAAAATACCAAGTCTCATGGGTAGGCTTCTTATTTCCACCATTTTGGGCAAATTTTAAATGTCATAGAGGGTTTCTGCGAGAAAGCCAATGAGAACCTGTCTCCATTTAACTCAATACAAATGTTGTTTTAAATGGCTTCACTGAACACAAACAATTCCCTTTTGTGCAATGCAAATCCCAGAATTGTGGGTTCTCAACTTTGGCCTCTCATTGGTGCAATCAAAAAGAAGCAGCAACTTTAGAGGAATGAAAGAGTCTAAGTCTCCTTTATAGGAAGCCCCGTGAAAGCAAGAGACTCTTCCAGTATGTTATTTTAATTTTTTTCCTTTTTTTTGCATTTTGGAGATTATGAACATGTCAAAACTAATTTTTAAAACTGCTTTGGCCATACCTAGCTCATCTGGGGCTATTTTATTTTGCTTCTATCATGGGGTGCACGACAAGAATTTAGAAATTCAGTTAAGGAAAAGACTTGCAGGACCTGCAGTTGCCTTTGGATGCTTGTACCTGATGCAGGAGTGAGGACTTGAGAGACACCTGGGCAAGCTGCAGCAGATGAATCTGTTAACACAGAAATGTAACTCTGTCCACAATACAAGGGCTAAGGTAACTTTAAGAAAATCCAGATTTTTCAAGGTTACATGACCAAATCCCATTCTAAAATTATTAATTAAAAAAGAGATCATGAGTACTGAAAGAGAGATACTTTGACTTTGTAGGATGAGCTAAACATCTTAGCACTGAGGAAGAATAGTACAAAATGTATAAAAGCATTTAATAAAAGAAAGTTTTCTTTTGGTTCCTGTTTAGTGTCTGTTCCTGCTGATTTGTTTTTGTAAATCAGAGTATTGATGGAGGGAAAAGCACTCCTAAGGGATTTTATCGAATTGTTAATAGCATTAACAATTAATAGCAATTGCTAATAGCAAAAATTGTAAGAGCAGTCTCTAGACCTGATGGGAATCAGGTTTTACCCTTTCTGAGGAGGTGATGATAAACCCTAATCCTGCAATAAAGGTTTCCAATATGTTATCCAAGCTGTTGATCACTCCTACATAAAGACACCTGGGGGCCTCATGGGGTGGAACCTCCCAGCAGCTTCACTCCTGATCTCCAGAGTGCTGCTGTGTTCCCATCTCCTGCCTCCAAGGGGACTGCCTGCAGTCCTGACAGAGGAAAACACCAAATCCTTGGGGTTTAGCCCAGGGGTTTCCCCCTGTTTAGGGGAATTTTCAGGTTCTTGTGTCCATATTCTTTCTGGGATGCAGAGTGTACTGCCTGGGGAAATATTCCTGCATAAACAAGACTGATGATATTTTTTTATATCACAGAGAGCTAGGATGTAAGAGCAGTTGTGTTCAAACCAGGCCTCTGTGCAGCACCCAGATTTTAACTGAAGAAGCTCCTAATTGTGTGCAACTTCTGTCAAGGGCTCCCTGTCAAAAGGAAGGAGGCATGGAGGGTGTTTGAGGTGCAGCAGGGATAATCAGTTCCTTACACATGGGCCAGGGTGATGCCAAGATGAGTTTTTTGCCTTTTTTTCAGATGCCTTTTCTATACCTTTTGTGTATCCTCAGTATTCTTAGCATGCATTCTTGTAATTCCTCAAGTCTGATAACTTAGCACAGTCCTGGTATCCTGTTAGGCCAGGAGACCAAAATCCTAAAGGTCTCATGGTAGGAGACCATAAAACCCTACAGAGTCTTGGGAAACCAAGGTCCCCTCTAGAACATATCCTGTGAACTGGAGACCTGGCCCATCCAGGGGGGAATGCCACAGATGGGGCAGGATCATGCCATCCATCCAGGCCTCCCTCTGGGAATCCTTGTTAGACATGCTAAGCTGTAAGGTCTATAAATTGTACACACCATCTACTGTGTGTGTGCATTGCAGCTGTCTTGGTTTGAACACACAGGTGCAGGGGGATACAGTATGAAGGTGGTGTAGAATGTAATCTCATCCCCCAAAGAGCTGCAGCTGAACCAATTACTAAAGATTAGGAACAGGCCTGATCTTAACAGGCCACACCTGTAGGCAATAAGAACAGTGTTATAAAGAGTGGATTGGTGGGATCAGGAGTCAGATGGTTCCTGCAAGGACCAGGAATAGTCAGTGCTTGGAGGAGCTGCCTGTGAGAAACATTGAGGAGGCACAAAACTCTGGCACTATGGAATCCTTGCACTATAATGATAAGAGAATTCTTGATATATAAGACAACAGCCAGGTGTCTGCTAAGGAAGGCAGAAGCTTCTCTTGAAATGAAAAATACAAACCCCCTCCCTCTGAATTACTATAATTTTGAAATTAAGGGGTTCTCAGGCAAAAATATGGGAGTAGGAACAACAGTTCATTATTAGAAAAATTAAAAATACAAATGCAGTGATACAAACCAACCCTGCCAGAGTGAGAGCAGGCCCTGTCCCCTGTGTGTCAGGGGGGTGTCCCAGCCCCATGCCATGGGGGCTCAGCCCTCCTGCAGTGCCAGCTGTGGTTCTGCTGGAGCAGGGATCCTGCACAAGGGGGGAGTTTTCCTCTGCAGCTCCAGGGCTGCTGCAGATGGGCCTGGGCTCCCTCTGGCAATGCAGGGCAGCAGAAAGCTGCTCCTCTGGCAATGCAGGGGGCAAAGGCTGCTGTGCTGGGCCAGGCTCAGCTTGGATCCAGGTAGGAATGCTTGGCTCCTGCCCTGGGCGCAGCATCTCCCCATGGGATGGGGGAATTGGATCAGCCCTGCAGGGACACTCAGTGCCCATGGACAGCAGAGATCTCCTGCAGGGAGGATTGGCTGTGGCAGAGATCAAGAAAACTGCCCATGGACAGCAGAGAACTGCCCCAGCTCTGACACATGGGGACAGAACACACAGACCCAGCCACATTTTGCATTTCCAACCTAAGGCAGCAGCACATCCCACCTTGGCCAAGGTGCACCAAGGGGATCCTCATTAAACACAGAGGTAAAATCCCCTTATCCCTTAACCATGTCTGGCTCTCAATATTTTAAGACCAGGAAAAGGCATCAGGGGGACCAGTGGCTCGTGAGCCATCCCAGCCCCTGTGCCCACAGCATCACAGCACAGTGGAAGGGCAGGAATTGCACTGGGAGGAGGGAGCAGCTGGAAGGTGTAAAACAAATGTGGAATAGACCTGGCCCTCCACACAGTGCTCAGGCCTTGGTGCAGGGAGAGAGCCAGTGCTGGACACTGGAAGAAGAAAATGGGGGGCTGTGAAAGGGTGCAGGAGAGATTAGTGAGGCATCTTTCAGTAAGGAGACTGGGACATAAAGAACTGCACTCCTGGTTTAGGGCAGCTGGAAGTATTCCAGTGAATGAACCCTGGAGTCCTGGTTACTATTTGGCTGCTGTAAAAGTAGAAAGGATTGAGCAACGGGCAAACATGTCAAAATACCACATTATTTTCAACACTTTCAAGGTATTTCTGAATCTATAAAAATGTCAATTCTTCAGACTTTCAGGGAAGAGACAATTTCCTGCTGATCTAATCCTAAAAGAATTAAAAGCTTCAGCCCAGCAGTTAAGCCCTTGAGATAGAACCAGATGTGTTGTGTGCTGTTGGGTGAGGAGGGAGCTCGAGGCGTGACCCAGCCAGCCCTGCCAAGGAAGTGCTAATGCTTCTGACCCAGCAGTTGTAAAAACTCAATTAAATGCAGCTCCTGTGGTGGCAAATGATCACAGTGCCATGCGAGCTTCAAAAGCAAGAGCAGAAGTAGAAAAGAGAGAGGAAAAAAATTATCTAAAGGAGCACGATTCCAATGAAAGCAGAGAAATATATTTGTGATTGAAGGCTGCTGTTTGTGGTCTTTTAAATAAGAGCTGGACAAGGCTCCAAATTATAACCAGGTGGCATTTAAAATAATTTTAGTAGATGGCCTGACCCCAGAAATGTGTCTACCCTTAGGGTATGTAGATGTGGGAACAGCATGGGATGCATTAGAAAGTCTGGGGCAAGCAGGAATAGATTGAAATAATGAATATAGTTTAAAAAAAAGTGAGGAAAAGGAATAGCCTTTGCAGCTGTAACTCCCTGGCGTGTTCCCTTGGGGAAGGACAGAAAAGGAGGGTGACTGGGTAAGAAGAAAAATGGAAGACTTTGGGGAGCTTTAGATAAATAATGCAGGAATTGATCTGCAACAGGAGAAACATCAGCTCAGTATGGAAATGGCCTTGAGGGATGGGGGAGGATATATTTGTGATTGTGATATATTTGTGACAAGGCTTCAGGATGTGCCCTTGATCCCCAGGCAGAGACCAGGATGGAAAAAGGGAAGGTGAACCCTGGGCCTCCATCTCATCAGGTGTGGATGACACAGGAAAAGAAGGTGAGGGATGGGGTCCTGCAGGTGCAGGCACTGCCCAAGGTGTCAGGGCAATAAAAGGATGGTGCAGGGGTATCCACACCTCCAGCACGTGGGGCCACCACAACAGCCCTGAATCTGCTGTGGGATGCACAGCAAAATCCAAAGGCATTTGACCTACTGAACTACACACTGGCTCCAGAAGAGGATTTAGAGCATCTTGTGCACAGCCTGATGCTACTGCCAGAAGAGTGGGAGCAAGACCTTCTGCCTCCAGCCTTTTTGTGGTAAACTGAATTAATACTGGGTTTAACAATGCAGCATCCTCATCTTCTGTCACAGAGAAAGCTGAAATACCCTTGGCCACGGTGAAAAGCAGGGAGCCACCCCAGAGAGGCTCGTTAGAGCAAGGACTGGTGGTACAGTGCCACATCCCTATAGGGATCCTGTTTAGCAGAGCCTGAAAGCAGCTGCCAGGGCTCCTCAGCAAAGCTCTTTCTTTTTATAAACAATTCCAGTTTAGGTTTTCATGTGGGAATTTGTATCAAGAAGATTTTTATTACTCATTTTTAGGATTCAGTGCTGTTATGTACCAAACACCTGTTGCAGCTCACACCTGTGCTGGCAGCCCTGATGTGAGGGGCTGGGGCAAAGTGTAGTCAACTTAGCAGGTGCTTTACTCACCCTGCTACTAAGGGTGTTGCTACAAGCTTGTCTTGGCAAAGGACAGCAGCAGGGCTTGGGTTCAGCAAGGGTTTCACAGTGCCCAGCTCTGTTACCCTTGCATCATCTGGATGCAGGAAATGTTATCCAGAGTTTACCTGGAAAGCCTGTGTTGTGTGTGTGGCTGTGGTGTTCCATGGTCACTCAAATACAAGATAAAAAATTAATTACCCAAACATTCATTATAGTTATGGAAACAGGATTCAAAATAAATTGGGAAGAGACCTGCCTGGTACAGAACAAATTGAAACGCCTGGAAGGAGATTTGGGTGAAAAGGCTGACTGTGCAGGAGCTCTTCTGGAAACACACAGCCAAGGTGTGTGAGCCAGGTTGGTGAGACCTGAACAAAGCTCTGAACCCCCAGAGTGGAACTGTCTGCAGAGAATGGTGCAGCCTGGCAAGTGTGGCTGTGAGGGCCTTGTGCCAGCAAGGAGGCTGTGAAGGAGGGCAGGGTTTGGGGGCTGTTAGCAGCAATCCAGCCACATCCATGGGCAAGAGCTGCAGTGGAGATAAATTCATTTGGATGTGCTTTGCATTCTCAGATAACCCAATGCCCTCAGAGAAGAACCACATTCAAGATCATTGTCCTGACCCATGCAGCCCAAATAAAAATAATGGGGGGGTATCTACTTGTAGGTTGTGCCATACCTTAGGGTTATGATATTTGTTGCTCCTTCCCTTGTTTCTCAGTTTTTTCTTTTTTTTTTCCCAAAAAAAGAGAAAACTTCAAGCACAAACTGAAGTCCCATGCTGGCAAATAGTGAAGTCCTACCTGTTTCTGGGCATAGTCCAAGTCATTGTCATTTGTCCTTGTTTCAGAATTCTCCCCTTGGGTAACATCCTAGGGGTTTTTTCAGCTGGCTGCAAAATCAGGAATTGGAAATATGAAATGGAAGAATTCACATTTTAAACTGCACAATAAGGTCCCCAAAAGAGCAAATAATCCTGTCAGTCTCAGGAGTCACCAGAGTAAAAACAAAGGTCATAATTTGAAAGAGGGTGGCTAAACTATTAGAGCCTGAATAGGTCTTAACTTCAATGGCTTAAATTCAGTTTTCCTTGATGAATTTTCACGGTATGACCTAGAAAGCTATGTACATAATTTTCTTGTTTCCTCCTTCTTCTCAATTTCAAAAATGTCTAATTCAAGGCACATTTGCTCAATTTGCTAGGTCTGAAATGATTTTTTTGTTGTTGTTGTTTCTGTCCTGCACCTCAGGCAAGAAATTCTAGCTAAAATCTCAACAAAAGCTGGCAAAAATATACCCAGCTCATATCTTGTTTCTTAGCTAAATGGAACTGTTAAAGATAGGCCCCAGAAGCCAGATGGGGCAGAGCCTCAGTGCCTGAATAGCCCCAGCCCTGCTGAGCCCTTGAGCCCATGCATGGATGGTTCCTGTGGTGCCCCAGTGGCATCCTGACCCTGCCTGGGACAGCCTGGCTCCATGCTCAAGTGGCACGAGGAAGGGAATTATTTCTGCTACAGGCATTGGAGTCTGCCCTGGCTCCATCCTGGATGAGCCTGTGGGAAGCAGGACCAGAACTGCAGAGCTACAGTGCCAGGACACTCTGGCTGAACCTGAACCACTGAACCTTAACCTCAACCACTAAACCTGACTATTTGTCTTGGTTCAGGGCAAATTTTGGAGAGAACTCCTAAAGGGGCTCCTCTAGGAAAGCAGATTTAATTGGCTCCTCTTTCTAACTGCTCTGAGAGAAAAGTAGTTCTTTGGAGAAAAGTGGAAAAAACTTGTTTATTAAACAATAAAACTTAAACAATATTAAACAATAAAACCCCTTGCTGCTCCAAAAGTGATGACAAACTGAGAAAAGTCCCCTCCCCGGATTGCAGTTCAGCTCACTCAGTCCCTCCAGTGCTGGAAATGCTGCAGCCCAGGCCTGGCCACAGGTGGAGCTGCTGGTGCTCCCCTGGGTGCTCAGGCCAGAGCAGGTTTAAACAGGTCTACAGAAAAGGGAAAAAAACCCCACAGTCCAGGGAACTTCTCTGCCTCAGCTAGATAAAATTAACTAAAAGCAAAAGAGAGCTCTGACCTGCTGTCTGTCTGTCTGCAGACAACACACATTTTGGGAGAAGGAATGTGGAGGAGCAAAGAGGTCCCCAGTCCACTTCTGGATGTTGATTTTTAAGACTTGCAATAGGACCACAGATCAGTCAGGGAGAGTGTCCTGGGGTGACTTTATGATGCTCATATCCCCACTCATCTGTTTAGCTCAGAAATGAGTTTTGCACCTTTAGGGCTGGTTCTGAGAGCCAAGGGGGGAAGAAGCAGTGCAGGGTTTGTTTTCAGAAGCTGCACTTGTGTGGTGGTGTTTGCAGGGGTCTTAGGACAAGGGAAGAGATGAGAATCTTGACTCTATGTTTTAGAAGGCTGATTTATTATTTTATGACATATATTATCTTAAAAGAAAATGATACATTTAAACTATACTAAAAGAATAGAAGAAAAGGTTTAATCAGAAAGTTAGAAAAGAAAAGGAATGAGATAGCTTGGTTTGAGATAGCTGGACTGTGATTGGCTATTAATTAAAAATAACTAGATAAGATTAATAAAAGATGCACCTGTTGCATTCCACAGCAGCAGGTAACCATTGTTTACATTTTGTTCCTGAGCTTCTCAGCTTCTCAGGAGAAACAATCCTAGCAAAAGGATTTTTCATAAAATATGTCCATGACATGCACTCACTCCTCCACGTTCCTGCTCCTGGACTGTTTTGTGGGAAGGTCCCATTGCTGTGCTTGAGCAAGGAGTGGCTTCTTCCAAAGACACCTCTGGTTAACTGTCTCCTTCAGGAGCACCTTCAAAACATGATCTGCCTGGATCATTCTCATCACCTTCCTTAAGCCACTCTAAATCACTTGTTACCTGTTCCCAATCCTGCCATTCACCCTCTTGACGAGGTAGACGGGAGACCTGCTCACCCTCTGCTGACCGACAGGTCTCAGATTTATTGATTAACAGAATTACTTTTATAATCACAGTAATAAGGCTCATACATATTGCAAAACTAGAGCTCACTATTGGTCAGCTATAAAAAGTCAGTCCCACCTTTCTCAAGATGTTTGTGGCTTCTTTTTTACCTCCTGCTATCACATATTTTCTTAAACAACTTCTTGCTCAAAGAAACCATGGCCTTGAATTAGGCAGCTGTTGCTTTCTCAGATGTATTTCTCACATCTCTTTTCCCATGGACTATGTCTCAATAAAAAACTGTCCACACCCTCTACCAGAGCTGAGCCACTGATCAGGAAAAGCCAAAATGCCTCTCTTACCTGCTGGTTGGTACTTGGTGTTTACAGGTGAAGGGATGAAGGTGAAAAGTTTCCTGGGAGGAAACTTTTTGGACTATCCTGCAGAGCATCCTGAGATGTGATGAGGGCAATCCATTTGCTCCATGTGGCATCAGTGGCACGGTGGCTGAGGGAACCTTTCCTTTAAACATTCACCCCAGCACTGGCAGTCAGGGTGCCAGGAGAAGTTGTACCTCTCTGCCAGTCACCTCTGGGGCAGCTTGAACTCCTTCACAGGCTGCTGACACCAGAAAGTGGGAACAGAAATGTCACCTCCATTCACATCTCTTGCTTGCCAAGGGGCTGAGCCACTGGAGGTGCCAGGTTTTGGAAATGAGGAGTGGAGATGTGGAGAGCAACAGGGTTTCTGAAAGGGGGGAAAGTCAAACTTTGTAGCTGGGTTTCTTTTTCCCATCTTTGTTTCTAAGGACCCAGACATTTTCTTTCTTTTCCTTCCTTGAAATTCAATAGATTCTCTAATCTGCTGGGATTTACATTCATTACAATGTCTGGTCTTTCCTTCTTTCTGTTTCTTCCTTTCTTTCCCTTACACACCCATCCATTTCTTGCTCTCTTTTTTTACATTTTCTTTCCTGTAGAGACTTGGATTTCAAAAATCTGCACTTACCTGTGGCAGTACAGCTGTGCAGAGGTAATATATCAGTACATCCAGTTCTAGGCTCTTTGCTTTCTCATGAGGGAGACAATGGTCCTAATGTCTGGGGGCATTTCCACTGGGTAATTAACCAGGGTTCATTAGTTTTCATCTGCAATTTTTCTGATTCCATAAGGTTTTGCTCTTGACAAATCTGTCCTACATATAAAGGTGTAAGAAATTCTTCCCTGTGAGGGTGGGCAGGCCCTGGCACAGGGTGCCCAGAGCAGCTGGGGCTGCCCCTGGATCCCTGGCAGTGCCCAAGGCCAGGCTGGACAGGGCTGGGAGCACCTGGGACAGTGGGAGGTGTCCCTGCCATGGCAGGGGTGGAACAAGATGATGTTTAATCTCTCTCCCAACCCAAACCATTCCATGTGCTCCCAGGTGCTAAATCCCAGTGAATAGGGGTGAACTCTACTGCAGATTTATTCAGTTAACATTGATGTTTTGATCCCCTCTTGCATTTTTTCTTCACACATTGCAAGAATCAAAACGTGTTTTGCTGCAGCCATACTCAAGCCATGCCAACTGCATTAAAACCAAAAATTCAACTCAGAGGGATATGACATCATAAAATATCTAATAAACACAGAGGTAAAGCTGATACATCCTTTGTAGATTATATCTAATGTATATAATATGTTGATTTTGTTCTTTGCTAAGCTATAAATACCACTTTTTTTATTCTTTTGAAATATAAGATTGAAAGGTCGTGGTGTGGGCAAACATGTACTTTTAAGAATGATTGGGCAATGAAGAGAAAACCATTTCCATGTTATGTTTGGGGTAGCCTCAGGTGGTGCACAGGTCTTAACTTCTTTTATTCCAGTGCATGCCATTTTTATTATATACTTCTGTTCTCAATTCTCTGACATCTGCATTAGGGACAGAAAATTAATTCTTTTATCTGAATTACACAGAACAAATTTACAGGAGTTTCTTTTACGTCCCCCATTTTGCTCTGAATAATCTGACCAGACCTGAGTGCATCCAATGGAACACTGAAAACCCACCTGATTTATAGGATTTCTTCTAAAAAAGAAATCCAGACTATACCTTAGTACTACTGCCACTGCAAAATCAGTGACCCAGGAGATGATACAGATAGAGAGGAGATGCCTTTTTGTTATCTGAAGAAATGCAAAAGAGCATAAGGGTCAGCTGGCACATAACTTGTAAACCCATAAAACAGGCTGCTGTGCCCTAGGCCAGGGACTGAGCCAGCCCAGGTGGTGTCACCAGGTCTGAGGAGCTTCACTCTGACACCTGGAGAGGGCTCAGCTCAGGGACCAGAATTTCTCGGTCAGCTTCTCAATGTCTTGGTAAATACAAATATTCCTGTTAGTCTTATGACTCTCTAGCCCTTTTTTGGATGCTCTTCAGTTCTTAACTAGTTTTATTTCATGTCTATGATTTTCAGTCTATATCACTGAGGTAAGAAAATCTGTTTGCAACCTGCTGCCTTTCACTTTGTTGTGTCTTCCTTGATCTTCCATTAAGTGGAATAGAACCTGAACCACCTGAAAAAGACATCCAAGATCATCAATCCAGCTGTTAACCCAGCACCACTGTTCACCCAGTGCCACATCCATGCCTTTTAAAGCCTGCACTGTTTCCTTGGGCAGCTATTCCAATGCCTTACCACCTTTCCCATTGCCTTAGGTTACAAAGGAAGGTGATACCAAATGTGACAGTATGTAATCTGTCACCATCTTCACAAGCTGTTAAAGACAGCTGGGGCAGTGTTCTTTATCTCCTCCGTGACTCATCCCTGATAACTCCCTGCAGGAGATCTCTGCTGTCCATGGGCACTGAGTGTCCCTGCAGGGCTGATCCAATTCCCCCATCCCATGGGGAGATGCTGTGCCCAGGGCAGGAGCCAAGCATTCCTACCTGGATCCAAGCTGAGCCTGGCACAGCACAGCAGCCTTTGCCCCCTGCATTGCCAGAGGAGCAGCTTTCTGCTGCCCTGCATGGCCAGAGGGAGCCCAGGCCCATCTGCAGCAGCCCTGGAGCTGCAGAGGAAAACTCCCCCCTTGTGCAGGATCCCTGCTGCAGCAGAACCACAGCTGGCACTGCAGGAGGGCTGAGCCCCCCTGGGATGGGGCTGGGACACCACCCTGACACACAGGGGACAGGGCCTGCTCTCACTCTGGCAGTTTAAGCCTGTGTTTTCTGCCTTTATTCTAATTTTCCCTTTAAATTGTTCTGACTTGGAATTTCCTGGTGGTTTGTTTTCAAACTCGTTCACCCATGATGAAGCTTCCCCCAATATCCAACTCAAACCTTCCCTGGCACAACTTGAGGCTGTCCCTGTTCCCTGGGGGCAGAGCCACCCCCCACCCTGGCTGTCCCCTCCTGTCAGGAGCTGTGCAGAGCCACAAGGTCCCCCCTGAGCCTCCTTTGCTCCAGGCTGAGCCCCTTCCCAGCTCCCTCAGCCTCTCCTGGGGCTCCAGCCCCTTCCCCAGCTCTGTTCACTTCAGACATGCTCCAGAGAATTTGATTTTCTCTGTAATAAGCACAATCTTATGTAAGTCTGTCTATTTCCACCTGTTCTTTTCTTTAATTTCTTACTGGAATGGAGAAACTAATTAGCATAGCTGTACCTTTGCAATTTATATAACAAACATGTGGAAGATATTTCAGTGCAAAGAACTGGAAACTTGGCTATTTTCATCTTTTTCATAATTTGTTGGTCTAAACATTAACATTTCTTTGAACACAAGGAACATATTTTATAGTCAGAAATACTGGTTTTGCAGATGGCTCTGTTTCATCTCAGTAAATAAAGCTTTGTTTGGGATTGCACTGAAGTAAACAATGTGGTTGGAATTTCAGAGAAGAGAATGCAAATAAAGGAAGAATGAAAATTGAAGCTATTTAGCTTTGTCTCAACTTGAAAATCAAGTTTCATGTTTGGGACCTTTTTGTCAAATCAGAATTTTGCAACTGTTCTAAAAACCTTACAGAGACTATTTCATTCCCTAAAGTCTTTCTGGTAGAAGAAGAGATTACACAGCCTGGAGAACCATTTAATTTTGCAATCTTTCAATTACAAAGACATTAAATCTTTTCTCAAACACAAAAGAATTATTTGAGCCTACTTTTGATCATAATGCAATAATTTCTGGAAACTCAATAATTTTCTGTGTTTTTTACAGAGAAGACACCCAAACTTTATAGATCCTAATGGCATATGGGACTGAGGGATGGGTAGATGCTTTTTGTTGAATTATTTATAATAAATTATCCATTCTATTTGCAGATTTAAATATTGGGGAGGGGATATATTGCTTCACATTTCTTTCTTTCTTTCTTGACAGACAATTGGAAACATCTTGAGTTTCCTGGGTGTAACCATCTCAAGGTGTGATTATGAGCTTGTCTTCAGCCTGGAGTGTCAGTGGTTTCTTAGTCCTTTGCTTCTCCAAGCCATTGGAAGGATTTGAGCAGCAGCACCAAGTCATCAGTGAGACAAAACTTTGAGAAGAATAACGTGACAATCCTCAGAATGGAGTTTTGCATGATGTGGAAACCCAGGGCACAGGGAATGTTTCTGTGTCTGCTCGGGGTGCCCTGACCCCCAGGGCAGCACTGACTCTGACCCTCATCCATGGAGAAAGTTTCCCAGGCTTCAAGATAGACTGGAATCCACAAAAGTGTGCAATAGATTATAGAGAGCAGTGTAGGTGCATCACTTGGTGAGAAATTGAGGTTTTGGGATTTTTAGTGTGTTGTGGATGGAAGCAAGATGGAGGGCACAGGGTGCCATCCTGGGTTTCTTCTTCATGCTTCTTCTTCTTCCTTCTTCATGGGTTTGGGTGGCATTTTGTAATTGGGCAGAAAAGTCCCCATTGCAGCTCTTTGGGATCAGTTATTGGGTTAAAAAGGAAAATAATCCAGGTGTCAGTTCTTAATTGGATGGTTTAGCTTTAAAAGATCTTGTGCCAAGAGATTGTTGGCCATTTTGTGCCTTCTAATGAAAAGCTGCAGAACTCACAGTGGTGAGAGTGTTTTACTGATCAGGAATAATAAACACCTGAGTCCCAACATGAATTACTGTCTCCAGTGCCTTCCATCCAGACCCAGAGAAATCGATACCTGGTACCCCCACAGCATGAGTGCACAAAGTGCTTGCAGATGGGATCAATTACACCAAATATCTTCAGGCAGGAGGACAATCTGCCTTACCAGCTCCTCCTGCTCCCCAGACAGACCATCCCTGTTCCTGGTTTCCTCTCACTATATTTAGAGTTTCCATAAGAGTATTATTTTTCCATATCCAAGTTCACTCTCCTGAAGCCTTCTTTTGAAGGTTGCATTTTTGGCAAAGAAAACCAGCGCTGTTTGTCCAGGACACATGTGGCTTCTTGTTGCATCTTCTGCCCTCATTCCTGTCCTTTAAAACACTGCCAGGGATATTACTGCAACCTGGGATCCTCTTTGGTGTTGCAGATTATCCTCAACACCATTTATATAATCTTAAGTTATGAGAAAGCTAAAGGAGGAGTAGCAACATTCAAAGGAAAAACTTGTGAAGCAAAAAGTTAATTAATGAACGAACACAAGTCAAAAATAATCAGGAATGTTGGAAATGGCTGAGGAAGGTGGCACCTAGCTGCTTGTTGAAGGAGTATTTCTCCTAAACTGTGTCACCTTTTGGGATTGCTGGGTCTGCACAGGCAATCTTCTCCCAGCATTCCCAAGAGATCCCCACAACTGGCCCGAAATGGAAAGGTGCCTTTGGGCACCCCATCACCCCCTGCCCATTTTATGCATTTTTTGCCTGCTGATCCTGAAGATAACCACCTCAAATTTCCCTGGAAGTGCAGAGTGGGGCTCTGGAATATTTGAGCAGAATGGTTCTTAATTGTTAAGACATCTGGGCTTTCCTCCTAATCAAGCAAAATATTTGAAATGCAGCAGCCTTATATTAAAACATATTTATGACTCAACCAAGCATCAGATGGCAGGAGAGATTGGAAAAGTGCATTTTTGTTGCCCCAATCACTCTGTTGCTCCCTCAAAACATGTTGTTCCCAAAATCCTCATCCGGACCCTGAAGCTCTGGCCCATCTGGCTCCACTGATGATCCATTGCTCTGGACACCTCAGGCACACAACTCACGAGTTTGATTCCAGCCAGATTTTCCTCAAGGCTGCTGTGAATCCAACCCTCACCAACTTGGACAGCCTCCCAAAGAGAGTCAAGAGCAAAGTGTAATTCAGGAATCCCAACCCAACACCTGATCAGTGACCTTTGCAAAGCTCTTCCTTAATGGATAAACCATTTTGGCAAGGTGACAAACTGGCTGTGCCAGCCTCCCAGGGCAGAAGCCACATTGCTGCTGCTGGCATTTGTTGGACTGCTTTCAGTGCAATCTTGTCACCTCCCTCTCAGGACTGGCTCTGCCTGGAGCATTGATTTAAGCATCCAACTCTGGCCAGTAGGATGTCCAGGATATCCCAGAGCATGCACCACAGTCATGGGGATTATCATGGGCACATTCTCTACCATGATGGTGTTGCCTTTCTTCATCCCTCATTGAAGAGTCTTCAGCTAAACTGCATCACTCTGCACTTAGCATTGCCTAAACTTTAAACACACAATTTATGGATTTTAGTGAGTGTGGTCTAGTGAACAGTAGCTCAGCAAATGTGGCAAATTGCCACACATACCCTAAATTCCTCATGTGTTGTTTCCTGGTTTAAGTTGTGCATGAAAGCATCTTTTATATATTGCCATGCATAAGTGATAAAGCAGACACAAAGAGAAATTGTTGAGGCAGAAATAGAGAATGCTGTATTACAGAATTCCAGAAGGGGTCAGGCTGAAAGGGATCACAGTGAGGCATCTGGTCCCACCTCCCTGCTCCATCAGGGCCATCCCCAAGCATGTGGAACAGGATTGCATCCAGAAGGTTCTGGAATGTCTCCAGTGAGGGACACTCCACACCCTCCCTGGGCAGCCTGTTCACCGTCACTGCACAGGAAAGAATTTCTTCCTCCTGTCCGTGTGGAACTTCCTGGGCATCAGTCCCTGCCCGTGGCTCTGGTGCCATTGCTGGGCCCCAGGGAGCAGAGCCCGGGCCCTGCTCTGCCCCTCCTGCACACAGGGACAGCCAGGGCTGAGGGCCCCTCTCAGCTGGGGCTCCTCTCCAGGCTCAGCAGCCCCAGCTCCCTCAGCCTTTCCTGGGCACCCAGATGCTCCAGGCCCTTGCTCAGCTCCAGGAGCTCCTGTCCCTGCTGTGCTGAGGAGCCAGAGCTGGGCACAGCACTGCAGATGTGCCTCCCAGGGCTGGGCAGAGGGGCTGGATCCCCTCCCTGACCTGCTGGAAATGCTGTTCCCGGTGCTTTCCAGGATCCCAGTGGCCTTCTCAGGCCTCAGGGCATAATTCTGAGCACTGCTGGCTCATGGTTAATGACGAAGGACCAGGGGGATGGGTATTTGCTGGTATGATCCCTGTTACAGACCAACAGAAACTGTTATTCCAGGCACCCTGTTTGAACTGACCCATTCACAGCCTGCACTGGGCAGTGTTGTGCTGATGTGCTGATGTGCTCCTGTTGCTGGCAGAATGCAGCTCTGGAGATGGGCCAAGTTCCTGCCTTCCAAACAGCACCAGGGGGCTCAGAATGCAGGAAGGGAACTGGCAGTACAGTACCTCCAGTTTTCCTTGCACAGCTACTGATGCCTTGTGAAGGCTGACCTAGAACAGTGACTGGACAGAGCTAAAGAATAAAGCAGGGATTTATTAAGAGGCCTCAATGGATCCACCTTGGGCAGCACAACACAAAATGGCCACAAAAATGGATGATCTGTCACAGGGTTTCTCACTGTGATCAGTTCTGCTCCATTTGCATCCTGCAGTTCATTGTCCCATCCCAGCTTTAGCCCAGGCAGTCCCACCCTGCTTGTTTTTCTCTCTCCAGCCCACGGTGTTTGTGCTCCTGGGCTGAGATTTGGATCATTTGTCCTTCGTGCCCAGCTGGAGCAGGAGTTGTTTTGTCTCCCTGCTCTGTGCACAGAGCTCACCATCCACTCATATGAAGCTCAGACCCACACACTAAAGCAGCACAGAATCTGAAAAATATAAAAGCTAAAACCTGTGGCATCACTACATCTTTTTTTTTTCCTAAGGACTCCAAGTTGCACATAAATCTCATTAAAACCACTTACTAGATGTGTTAAAGCTATAGCAAAAAGTTGTCTTGTGAGGCCAAAGATGACAACAGAAAGAGTGAAAAATGTTCCTTGGTAAAGAAAATTTACTTCATTACCAGATGATGAATACCACTCACTGGGAATTCTCAGTTCTCCTGTAACACAAAACTGAGCTGCAATTTTTCATAGTGAGGTTTTAAAATCGTTCTTGATGGCAACTGTGTGGAAAGCAGCTATATTTTTCAGGAAACCTGCTATTGGTTTGAGTTGTAGAAAGTATTTGCTTCCTGTCTGCAAGCTGAAATTCTCCAATGAAGTATATGACCAGGATGTTATTTCTACTTTCATTTCAGGTTCAAGTTTCTTGCAATAAATTGCTTCAATTATCACAGTAAAAGAGGATTTTTATTTTCTGATATTAAGAGACTTTGTTCTAGATTTTCCAGGGAGAGTCTTTCTGCTGTTACCTGTTCAGAAAGAATGTAACTCTTGATCTGGGTTTTCTGAATTTCCTTGTGTATTAAAAATTACAGAAATTGTCAGAACTTTTTTAATGCCACTTCAGCTAGAGCAGGCAGATAAACTGCTCCATTCAAGGATTTATGCCCCCTGGAGCAGGCCTGGATAAAACACACGGCTGCAAGCACAGGATGCATCCCCAAAGAGAAGATGGCTGGGATGACTCCACAGATTTGTTCCTGTCGTGATCATTGGTTTGTCAGAGTGACCCCGAGAAAAGTTCCAAAGTCTCTTTTCCCAGCCCGGCGCTTAAAGAAGCAGTCAGGGCTCTTCATTTCTCGGTCTCAAGGTTGTTTATTTTATCTTATCTATAAAAAATTTTCTCCTGCCCTGCCGAGGTCAGCTCAGCAAGACAGTCCGAGGCACTCTGCCTGCCCCCAGGGTGGTGTTATGTCTTTATACTACAAACTACATGTACAATGTTTACAATTACTTTCCAATACCCATCACCTGTGTTAGACAGTGAGCTTCTACTCTAAACCAATCTGTGAGTGCCACCATCACAGCAGAAGATGGAGGCCAAGAAGAAGAAGGAGAAAGGCTGGACACACCCAGTTCCCTCCATCTTGCCTCCTGAACGCCCATACCAAAAACCCTAAAATTTACTTTTCCACCCTGTGATCACTTCACTATCATTCTACTTAAACTGTTGTGGCTTACTGATCTTCATAGAAGGTTGGTAAATTTGCTCCACGGGCCATAATCAAACCCACAGGGGCATTTTGGGCTCTGTGCCAGGGTCTCTGAGACCCCTGGCAAGGGTCTTGGCTGCTCAGGACAGCCAGAGGGATGTCCTGGGTCCCGACATGTTCCTACATCTCTCAGGGTAGAAATTTTCTTCCTATATACTTCCAGAGCCCACGCTGTGAAAGAGCCATGGCCATGAGGGAATGAGCCTAAGGAATGAGCTCATGGATTGCTCCATGTGCAGACTGGCTCAGGCCTTTCCCAGAGGCTTGGTGGCATCTGGTGTCCAGCCAGGGCCAGCCCACCACGTGCTCGTTCATCTCTGGGGTGGGTCTCAGGTTTCTGTGGTTGAGATGACCCCCAAGGTATCAGAAAGTCTTTTATTTTCCCAGCCCCATGACCAAAGAAGAAGTTGAGATTTGTCAGTTCTGCTTTTCAAGGTTGTTCATTTTCTCTTATCTATTCCATTCTTTCTCTGACCTGCTGAGATCTGTCCAGCAGGTCAGGTTGTGGCACAGTCACTGCCCTTGGGGTGGTGTTGGCTTTTTATACTAAGAGCTACGTGTGCTTAATTTACAATAATTTTCCAATACCTATCACCTAATTTAGACAGTTTGTCTCTACTCCAAACCAATCCAAAAGTGTCACCATCACAGCAGAAAATGGAGGACAGGAAGAAGAAGGAGGAGAAAGACAGAACATGCCCAGATTCCTCCATCTTGCCTCCTGAACCCCCATTCTAAAACCCCAAAATTCTACATTTTCACCCTGTGACAAATTCACTATCATTCTACTCAAACTCTTGTGGCTTGTAAATCTTCACACAAAGTTGGTAATTGTTTCCATGGGTTAAAATGGAAGGCACAGATGTCTTTGACTCCATGCCAAGGTCTCTGAGCCCCCTGCCAGGGTCTGGAGTCACCCAGGGCAGCCAGAGGAATGTTCTGAGTCCCAACAGGTGGGGAGAGCTCCAGATTGTGCTTAAAACAGAAAGGAAAGGCAAGAGTCAGGGACAGAAGAAATCTCTAAGGCACCAGTGAGCAGATGAGGTAAACATGACTTTATGGGCTGGATTTACCTCTGTCCTGGGGTTCTGTTTCTTGTTGTTTACCATGGCTTGGCTTTGCCACTGCTGCAGCAATAATAAAGTCATAAATTTGGTCTATACATAGTACAGCCTGTTTCTCCTAGAAAAAGGCAGGGATAACAATAGGCAGTGAATTGGATTTTCTCCCCTCCTGGCAACAAAGTGAAGTAACTTTGGGATGGCAGACTTCTTACTGCAAGGGACTTGAGTCACTTATTGGAGAAATCTTTCAACAAATGAAGGATTCCCAGCTTCTCCTGAGCATAAGGGACATCAGGAGCTTCTGTCCCCCTCAGACAACTCTTTCCCAATGGCTCCCTGGCTGGGCTGTCCCTCACCTTCCACCCAGTGCCTTGAGTTACAGCACAAATCTGTGCTTGCCCTGTCCATGTGAACTGTGGCACCAAGCTCAGAAAATCACTTGAGTTGTGTCCTCAAGGTGTGGAGGAATGGCTGCATAGCAGAGGTCACGTAGACATTCGTTTGTTAGCTGACCAAAGGCTGGGAAAGAACCAAACCCAGCTAATCTGAGTTTTGCACCTGCAAAAACATCGTGTCCTTGGGCAGAGCTGTGGTACAATAACAAGTAGATAGACAGACGTGAGAAAAAGAATGTGAGCCTGAAAGAATGAAGAAGAGTTGATATTAGAGTATAACCAATAGACTGCTTAGCTTTGGAATATGTGTGAGCTTATTACCTGTTGTGTATAAAAGTTTGATGCTCTCACTAATAAACGAGGCTTGCTGATCTCATATTGAGCGTCTCAAGTTTTCCCTCACCGCGACACTCAAAGGGTGCCAAAGAGAAGGAGATGCAAATGGCAGGGAAGTGCTGAACATCAGGATCCCTGGGCTCTGCAGCCTGTGGTTTGGGAGCAGTGTGTAATCCAGAGCAGAACAATGGGCACAAACCCAGTGTCAGCCATGGCAAAGCTGGGGTTTGTTCTGACAGGCAATGGAATTGAAGCGAGATGGTCCAAAATGCTTTAGTGCACAGGGTTCCCAACTCTGGGTAATTTTTCAGGGGGAAGAGGCGTGTAGAAAGGGATTTTACTCCCTTCCCAGTGCTGCTGCAAAGATGGGGTGCTCACAGGCTAGGGAGGAAATGCTAAAGCAGTCATGCTGGAACTCCTGAAAGTCAGGCTGTCTCCAGAGGGGCTTCTCTGCAGAAAGGGTTTCATTACAGAATGAACAATCTCCCTCCACTGAGCCAAAATCTGCCCCTTCACCAGGGCATGATTCAAACCAGCCTCCTGGGCTAAATCATTTGAGTGTTTCAAGTAAACATCATCTTCCTGCAGGACTTGGGTCCAGCCTTGTCCTTGACTGTTGCATCCTCATTTGGGAAGTCAGCAAAAATGAAAGGTGCTCTCTAGGGTGCTGCTAGAGGCCTCCAAACTGTGCAAACCTGCCAGCTGTTAAAATATGCTCTTAGAGAATATTTTAGTAACTGAATAGCTTAAACCTTTTCAAGATGTAGATGGGGATGGATAAATCTTTGTGGCACTCATATTCTGACACTAACACCCCACTGAAAATTAAAATATATTGTGTGGAGTGGAAAATGCAGCCAAATGAGAATGTAGTGTGTGAGGGCAACAAAGCAGCTGGGTGTGAGGCAATGCTTCATAAATCTGCAGGCACATTTCAGCTGCTTTGCCCCTGCCTTCAGATGATTTAGAGATCAAGGTGTCTGGAGAAGAAATATGGTTTTCACTTCTGCAACTTGGGCTCCTGACTTTTGTTTTCTTTCTCACTTGTCTCAATATAAACGAAAGTATTCAATACCAAGGCAGATGTTTACTTGTTAGGAATGTCATGGCTCTCTTACCATGAAAGAAATAATTATGGGAAAGCATAATATTATGGGAAATACTTATACTGAAATTACTCTTTGGGAGTCCAGAGTTTTCCAGACAGCTCACTGGGAAGATGATGGTGCTACTGTTAGATCAGAAGGGGTGCCTGCTTCCCTTTTCCACTTAATGCCTTTCTTTTCTGGACCTTTATGTTCAAACCCAGAGCTGGGAACCAACTTGTATTTAGATTTGTATTTGCAGTTCAAAGACAAGCCCCATTAGATGGGTGGGCAGAAACCCTGGGCTATTTGCAGCCTTTGCTCTTCCTTTTACTGTGTATCCCACAGACCCCGAGAAGGGGCTCCTCCTCTGCTCCAGGGGCCACCAGGATAAGGCTAATTGCTACCTTTATTCTCTTTTTCTTTTCTCTCTCTTTTTTTTGTTTCTTTGTTTCATTGGTGTTTTGTTGTTGTTGTTTGTTTGGGATTTTTTTGTTGTTGCTGTTGGGTTTTGGATTGATTGGTTGGTTGTCTGGATTTTTCTTTTTTTGCTTTAGAGTGTGTCACTTCTGTTTGTCTCAACCTCTTTTTTGTTTGTTTGCTTGTGAGTAATCTGTTGGTTTGTGACCACTAATCCATTTCTGTTTGGCTTATTGCTGTAACACAGAATATTTTCTCTGCAGCTGTCCACCACCTGCAGAGACTGAAGAGAGCAGCAGCAGCCAGAGCATCACTCCCTTGCCATGTGCCTTGCTGGAACAGAACATCAGCTGCTGCAGATAAGCAGGGCTGATTCAGGACTGTACACACACTAGGCAGCACAGAGGAGGAAAAGGGAGCACTCATTCTGTCAGGACCCAGGACATCCCTCTGGCTGTCCTGAGCAGCCAAGACCCTTGCCAGTGGTCTCAGAGACCCTGGCACAGAGCCCAAAATTCCCCTGTGGGTTTGATTATGGCCTGTGGAGCAAATTACCAACTTTCTATGAAGATCAGTAAGCCACAACAGTTTAAGTAGAATATTAGTGAAGTTATCACAGGGTGAAATATGCATTTGGGGATTTTGGTACAGGGGGGTTATGGAGACAAGATGGAGGAATTGGGGCGTGTCTCATGCTTCTTCTTTCTTCTTCTTGTCATCCATCTTCTGTGGTGGTGCTGGCACTTGGGGATTGGTTTGTGGTGAAGGTGCACTTGTTAACAAGGGTGAAAGGTATTGGGGATAAAAAGTAAATATGATGTACGGAGTTTTTATTATAAAAGGACACAACCGCCCCGTGGGGGTCAGAGTGCCCTTGGCTGCCTTGCTGGTCAGATCCCAGCTGGCAGAGAAGAAGACATTGTAAGATAAGAAATAATAAACAATCTGAAGAGCGAAATGTCGAGGAGTCCAGACTCATCCTTTGAACCGCGGCTGCCCCGAACCCTCCTGCGCGTGTCCGAGCAGAGCTAACAGCCAGATCGGGCAGCATTCTTGCTCTGTAGGGATTCAGATTTCCTTCAAACATGGAGCTGGGAGACAGTTTTGTTTTTCCATTCTGTAACAGCTCCAGTGACTGAGCTGAATGCCCAGAACCTGCTGCTGCGAGAGCCTGTGAAGAGGAGGGAGGGACACACCAGGCTGCCTTTGGAATTCCCTCTCCCAGCTGCAGCTGGGTTGTACCTACAGGTCCCAGCTGTAGGAGCTGCCCACCACTGGAGGTCCAGCAGATCCAGATGTGTTCAAGTGCCCTGAACACCCTGTGAGGCTTCCCTGGTTTATTTGGTGCTGTTGGTTCTGCCAGAGGTGCTCTTAGCACAGCAAACACAGCCATGGTTATCCTTATGGAAAAGATTTCCTATGGGAAATCTTGGGCATTGGAGAGAGATGAGATTTAAGGTCCCTTCTTACCCAAAGCATTCTATGATTTTTTTTTTTTGCTTTTGTGCACAAGTACAGGCTCAGGTTTAAACTCCCAGCCATTTGGATCCTGCAGACTTCTGGCTCTCTGGTGACAACAGGCACTGAAATCACCCTCAGCTCCCAGGATCAGCATCTTGTAAAGCACTCGGTCCAGCAACTCACCTGCATCTGGAGCAAATCAAGTGTTACTTTTCTGAGTATGGATTTAATGATAGTTGTGCCTGCATGCTCACACTATAAACAATCTTTGTGCATTTCTTTTCAAACTGCTCCTAAGATACAGAAGCAGCATTCTTGGCCCAACAGAGCCTGCAAAATATTTTAGTGCCTTGAAGACAGGCTGGTTTGAAGTTAGGATTTGAAAGGCAATTCCATGAAGCTAACAGGCTAAAAATATTATTGTTTGTAGACAAAGCCCTGTCTGGTATTCACCTAAGACACATTTATCCTGTTTCACTGCATAACTGAATCTTCTGCCTGCTTTACAAAGCTATTTTTCTTATTTTTAGCATCTTCACCTGCCACTCAGATCTATCTGAATTCTGCATAATGGAAAAAATTCTTACATCTTGTTTTAAAATTGCCCTTTTGTCAGAGTTTGTTCCTAAGGAAGGCTGAGCACTGGTGCACCCTGTGCAGGGGCTGCACAGCCCCCATCTGTGCTCCAGTGATATTCAAGTGAGACATTAATGGCAATTGGGCACTTGATATCTTCTCAGAGCCTAAGGCAAAGTGTCAGCAAGTGTTTCCAAGTGTTTCCTTCTGGCTGCACATTCCAAAAGGCCAAGAGCACTGTGGGGGAGGATTCCAGCCCAGGAGCTGCCACAGCACCTGTGCAGCCCCACAAAACATCTCTGGCAGATCCTCTCCTGGCTTTCCAGGGGCACCAGCAGCCTCAGAGGGACAGCATTCCGTGCTCCCAGGCCAGCTGGGGTGTGTGTGGAGCCAGAGGTCTGTGGGAGATGGTGTGATGCTGGGACCCTTAAAAGTGTTTTTGCTTGTCCATGGCTCTGGAATCTATCAAAACATGTGAGTAATGAAACCATCCCCCCCTCATTAACCAAATCAGCTCCTTTGTAATTTACTGGATGCTCTCTGTGGGTCTGCTGTCACCACTGAGGCAAGGTAAAGGCTTTCAAATTTACCAAATACACCAATTTTCTGGACTGAACAGTTTCCTCTCCTGTGAAGGAAAGGCATTTCCAGCTTGCTTCCAAGACATTACCACTTGAAAATAAGATCAAAGAACCAAATGTTATTTTTTTTCTTTTAAAATAATTCACAGAATCAAAGAAGATCCTTACCGTCAGAATGATGAAAAAAAATGTTAATTTTCAGGCCAGCAATTTCAAGATATTGGAAGCAACATTTGCATCCTTGTGAGCAAGGCCATGATATACCCAGATTAACACTTTTCATTTTTCTTTTCACTGTGTACCAAAACCACTGAGCCTCCATTTGCCAACCACGACAGTACAGAAATCCCATTTACAAACGTGAGTGAGTTGCACAGTGGCCCTTAACCCAGCTGACTGCTCCAGGGTTTGCAATTCTTTCCTACCTTGCACAATAACGTGCTAATTAGAAAAAGACTGAGCAGAACTCGTACCAATCCCCCTGATTTTTCTCCTGTAGGTGACAGTCTTGTCCTGGGTTGCAAGATATGATTTAGGGATGTGTGTTCTGTCCCCACCTGTCAGAGCTGGGGCAGTTCTCTGCTGTCCATGGGCAGTTTTCTTGATCTCTGCCACAGCCAATCCTCCCTGCAGGAGATCTCTGCTGTCCATGGGCACTGAGTGTCCCTGCAGGGCTGATCCAATTCCCCCATCCCATGGGGAGATGCTGCGCCCAGGGCAGGAGCCAAGCATTCCTACCTGGATCCAAGCTGAGCCTGGCACAGCACAGCAGCCTTTGCCCCCTGCATTGCCAGAGGAGCAGCTTTCTGCTGCCCTGCATGGCCAGAGGGAGCCCAGGCCCATCTGCAGCAGCCCTGGAGCTGCAGAGGAAAACTCCCCCCTTGTGCAGGATCCCTGCTCCAGCAGAACCACAGCTGGCACTGCAGGAGGGCTGAGCCCCCCTGGGATGGGGCTGGGACACCCCCCTGACACACAGGGGACAGGGCCTGCTCTCACTCTGGCAGGGCTGGTTTGTACTATTGCATTTGTATTTTTAATTTCTCTAATAAAGAGCCATTATTCCTGCTCCCATATCTTTTCCTGAGAGCCTCTTAATTTCAAAATTACAATAATTCAGAGGTAAGGAGTTTGCATTTTCCATTTCAGGGGAGGCTCCTGCCTTCCTCAGCAGGTTCCTTTGAACCTGGCTGTTCAAACCAAGACAAGCGTCCTCCTGTGTGTGCAGCTTCTGCTGATGCAGTCACCTGGTCTGACCAGTGCTTCTGTCCCTGCAAAAGTGTGGGTGCTGCCAGAGTGGCAAACCTTGCACATTGAACAAAGTATCCATGGTGTGTGGAGATGGACAATGGCCTAAATGGGGTTTTAAAATCCACTCAACATTTACTTTTTCCTTTATTGCAGTTTTATTTTGACTGGGCTTAAGTCAATCACTCACAAATTTAGGTAATAGGAAGACAAGGAGCTGCTTCAGTGAAATATCTGCATTCACAGATCTGTGACAGTTTAGAAATGGATCTAATTGTTTTTATTTTTGCCAAGGACTTTGTTGGAATTCCAGAACCAAGATGTAATTTGGGTCTGTTAACATTTAAGCCTTGGTGTTGATTCATATTGCCAATTATCACCAGTAGGTATGTGTCAACTTCCAGTTAAGGGGCTGCCACGATAAAATAACCAAAATCATATGTCCATGTGTATCCATTTTCCTCCTACTCACAACTTGTGACAGAAGCTGTGTCCTGGATTGCCAAACAAATTGTATTCCATTGCCATCTGTATGGCAGCTGTCTTCTGGTCAGTGGGCAGTTTGCCTTATCTCTTCCACACCCACTCCTCCCTCAGGGCAGACACCTGCTGATAACAGCTATTGAATGTCCCTGCATGGCTGATAAGAACTACAGCATCCCACTGGGAGATGGGAGCCCAGAGGGAGGAGCCAAGCATTCCTACATGGATAGAATCTGGAGGTTCTGGAATGTCGCAGACATCCTTTGTGAAAAATCCTTTCTGTAGGATTTTTCCTGCTAGAGCTGAGAAGCTCAGTAACAAATGTAAACAATTATTATCTGCTGCTGTGGAATGCAACAGGTCCACCCGTGACTGGTCCCCTGTAGATGTTTGGATTTACTGACCACTCACGGTGGAGCTGCTCTCGCTCTCTGTGAGACACAGACCTTTGTTATTCTTTCTTTCCTCTCTATTCTTAGCTTAGCCAGCTTCTGAAGAAGCTCCTTTTCTTTTCTATCTCTATGTAGTATAGTTATAATGCTATATATATATCATAATATAATAAATCAAGCCTTCTGAGCATGGAATCAAGATCCTGACTCTTCCATCCTCTACAAACCCCTGTGACCACCATCAACACTGGAACACCAGCACGGCTTCTGCACTGGATTGCCCAGAGGAACAGCAGCTGCCTCTTGCCCTGGATCTCCAGAGGAAGATGCACCTTTCTCCAGGATCCCTGCTCCAGCAGAACCAGCCCTGACACTGCAGGAGGGCTGAGCCACAATTCCAATGGCACTGCTGCCAACAGCCCGACCCACAGGGTGTCAGGCTGGGTTCTGACTCTGGCACTGCTGTTTTAGTTTACTGTATTGTTTTTTTGATCTTTTTATTTTCTTCCCTAATAAAGAACTGTTATTCCTGCTCCCATATCTTTGCCTGAGAGCCCCTTAATTTAAAATTTATAGCAATTTGGAGGGAGGGAGTTTGCATTTTCCATCTCAGAGGAGGCTCCCGCCTTCCTCAGCAGACACCTGGCTTTCCAAACCAAGACAAGATGGCATTTCCATCAGATTGGGAAAAGGTTTTTATGCTCTTGTACCTCATTCCTAGGCACATATTTGATATTTTTGTCCACATGCAGTTTTCTGTCATATAGACCTGGAACAGAGTGCTTCCTGGCCATTCAGTCAGGATTTACTCCCTCCTGAAATGGATGCAATTAAAATGTTGTGTACACAGGGTGGGCCTGGACCAAAGCTAGCGACAATTTTTCCTGAGTCAGGTGTGAGTCAAGAACTGCAGCAGTGCTTTGAACACTTTTGATCTCAATTAGCCTTCAAGGGAAGGAAAACCTCCAGTGAAAAATGTGATGCCTCTACAAATGTGAGTCTTGCACCTGTTTTCTGTGAGAGGAGAAAAGGCTGATGGAGACAGGGAATAATGGTACAGTTTTGGTTATGAACAAAGGCAGAGTCCTCTGTTCCTTGTGTGCAGGAGGGATTGAACATCAATCTTGTTCTTGGTTCTAGGACCAATCCAGTCTCACCTGATCTTTCTCAACCACACGTAGAGCTTGTCCAAGCTCTCTGTTCATTTTCCTGGCTTTTTTAATACCCAAAGATGTTTTCTCTCTTTCTCTTTCTTCTTTTTTTCCCCAATCTGTATTGGGAAGAGTACCTATCAAAAGCTCTGTCTGCATACTATTTTATTCCCAAATGGATTTTTCTGTGATTTTTATCAAGCAGAGTAATATACAGCAACAATCTGTGTATTAGGGCTCCAGGGAGCTCCTGGACAGAATGCACCATGGCTACCAAAGCAGGCTGGCAGAAATCCGACTATAAAAGTTACATATTAAAGGCTACAGTTCCCAACATGAGCATTTCTCACACGCTGGACAAAGCATTCACTTCAAAGGACACCCTCTATGTGTGTCCAGGCAGAAAGTTTAGCAAACTGAGCTGTGACAGAGGGGAAGTTCAGCTCTCTACACCTACAGTTTTCAGTGAATTTTGAAAATTCACTGAAATTTGTTTGTTCAGTAACTGGTTGAAGATGTCTGCAAACACCATGTTCAAATTATAGCAAAGAGCTGGAGACAGGAGAAGAACAAAGTCCTGCCTTCCCCTCTTCTTCTGAAATAGCGGGTGGTGTGTTTAAACTTCCCTTTGCAAGGAACGCACCAGCGGTGTCAACCATAAACCTCTGGATTCACTTTTTCTGGCCAATTTGAACTGAGAGCTGACTGATCTTCCAATATTCTGGAAAAAATAGTGCTCTGAGCTGTACCACGAGCCACTGTGCCTCCACTTATCCCCTTTCCAAACGAGGTGCGGGAGAAAGGGGAAAACGCCTGGGTTGCTGGGATCAGGCTGCCGCGTCCGGGTTGTGCGGGGCTCCGCGGCGCTGCCCCGGGCATTCCCCGGGAGTGGCCGATGGAATCCCGGTGTCCGTGCTCGGGCAGGGCAGAGCACTACCGTGGGCAGTGCCCGGGAATGGCGCAGGGAATCCCAACCGCCGGTGTCGGTGCTCGGGAAGGGAAGGAAAGGGTGCTGCCGCGGGCATTCCCCAGGAATGGCCCAGGGAATCCCGAATCCCGAACGCCGGTGTCCGTGCTCCTGCGGGCAGGGCGGGGTGCTGCCGCGGGCATTCCCCAGGAATGGTGAAGGCAGTCCCGAACGCCGGTGTCGGTGCTCGGGCAGAGCAGGGTATGGTGCTCCCGTGGGCATTCCCCGGGACTGGCGCAGGGAATCCCGAATCCCTGTGTCGGTGCTCGGGCAGGGCAGGGTGGGGCGCTGCCGCGGACATTCCCCAGGAATGGTGAAGGGAGTCCCGAATCCCGGTGTCGGTGTTCGGGCAGGTCGGTGAGGGGTGCTGCCGCGGGCATTCCCCGGGACTGGCGCAGGGAATCCCGCATCCCCAATGCCCGTGTCCCGGTGTCCCGGCGTCCCGCTCGGGCAGGTCGGTGAGGGGTGCTGCCGCGGGCATTCCCCGAGACTGGCGCAGGGAATCCCGCATCCCCAATGCCGGTGTCCCGGTGTCCCGCCCGGGCAGGGCCGGCCCCGCTCCCGCCACCACCGGCCCGGGCTGCTGAGCGCGGGCGCCCTCTGGCGGCGGCGGCGGGCGCGGCCTTCCCTCGGGATCCCCTCACGGATCGGGGCCCACGCGGAGCCGCGGGGCCGGGAGCGCTCCGAGCGCGGCCCTCTGCGGTCACTGCTGTGCCCGTGGCTCTTCCCACTCACGACCCAGAGGGATCGCAGAATTCCGGTTTAAGTGGGAAGGAACCTTAAAGCCCATCTCGTTCCATTCCCTGCCAGGGACACCTTCCACTATCCCAGGCTGCTCCAAGCTCATTCAATCTGGCCTTGGGACACTTCCAGGGATGCGGCAGCCACAGCTTCTGTCGGCAGTCTGTGCCAAGGCCTCAGCACTTGTTCCTTCCCAATATCCCGTCCAACCCTGCCCTCTGGCAGTGGGAAACCATTGCTCCTTGTCCTGGCACTCCAGGTCCTGCTCCCAAGTGCCTCTCCATCTCTCTGGAGCCCTTTAGGTACTGGAAGGGGCTCTTAGGTCTCCCTGGACTCTTCCTCAGGCTGAACATGATTCCATAACCTCAGTTCAGGTGTGTAGTTTGAAGTTTCGGCTGCTTCAAACAGATGTGATGTCTTCAGGTTTTAGCACCGTGGCACAGTCTGGCTTCAGCATCACAGTGAGCCCAAGAGCAGGGCTCAGAATTCAGCCAGGCAAACCCATGAGAAATTTGTTTGGAGGGTTAGGGAATACTCAAAAACACACTCACAACCTCCACAAGGGTGTTTCCCGTGACTGGGATTTCCACTGTGCCATCCCTCTGAATTTGTTGCAGTTTATTTGTAGTTTATTCCTCCCAGACTGTGACTGCTCGTCCCTGTAACTTGGGTAACTGCACAGGACTTGTATTGCACTCAGATTCTGAGCTGTAGGGATCTCAGCTTTAGTTACTGAAGTTAAAATTCTACTTGACCTGCTGGCTTATAGGCCTCCTCCTTATTGTCACAACTGTTGCTCTTCAACAAAATAAAAATGTAGAGTAAACCTGTCATTCTGTGTGTTTCTACAAGCTCTTTAACCCAGTCTGTGCTTTTCTTACCAAAAATTATGCAGGATTTTTTTCCCCAAAATATCAGATCAAAGATACAAGTTCCACCAGGTCTTGGCAAAATGTAATTGGTAACAACTAATTAGCAACTAATGCACCTGCACTCTTCCACTTCAGGAACTTAATTAATTCACAAGAAAAGCAAGAAAAAATAAAGAACAGGGGAGTCCTGTATCCTGAACAGTCTGTTGGCATGGGAAGGGGAAAAATCAATATAAGGTGATCTTCCAGGTGTGCTTTGATGTTGTGGGGCTACAACCAGGAGCTTCAGAGACAGTATTTTTTTGTCTGTATGGAGAAAGCCCAGCCCAGCACTGCTGGCAGCTCCTTTTCTCCTGAGGCTTTCCAGGTATCATGCACAACATTATGTTATGTGTTATTCACTAGGCAGCCCAGCTGAAGGGAATCTCAGGATTTTCAATCATTGAGTATCTCAGGGTATTTGTCATCAATAAAACACATTGCCCAAGTATTACTGATAAAGAAAACAGAGAATCTTATTCTAGAATGTGTTAATAGGTATGTTATGGTTGAGGCATTAGGGAATTATCTGAGTTGGTCTGGCACTGCCCAGGAATGTGATGGAAGTGCCATGCTCAGAACTGGGCACCGAACTTTAGAATATGGACCTTAAGTGAGGTGCAGGAGACAGCAATGGAATCGAGAATGAAAAGGTTGGAGGGGCTGGATTTGCATGTTTTGAAAAAGAAGGCTGGGGGGCATTCAAGAAGGGGAACAGTGATATTCCAAAGGCCTGTGGGTTATCACACAGGGAACACTGAGCTGGTGTGTCCTCAGGGACACCACAACAGCCACTGGGTTAACTCACTGCAAGAGGGGTGAAGAAATTTTGTTGTCAGGCACTTGAAGAGGCTGTGGAGGGAATCTCTGTCCATGTTGGTTTTTTAGAAGAGTATAGACACACATAAATGGGGAGGATACAAAAATATCATTATCCTGTCTCAGGATAGGAGGCTGGCCTAGATGAGCCCTGGGCAGTGAGGAAGGTGTTGGGGCTGTGTCAGCACTCCATGTGCTCCAGCTTCATGCCAAGGAAAAGCATCCCAGAGCAGATTGGCTCATGACAGGAATATCAAAGCAAAAGTCTGCAGCAAAAGAAGGAAGAAGAATTTGGTGGGAGACCATGTTCAGTGTTACAGCAACACCAAATGTGCCTGATCAACGTATCTTCTCCAGTGACCAGGGACAGGACCCAGGGCATGGCTGGAGCTGGTTCTTCCCCAGAGGGTGCTGGCACTGCCCAGGCTCCCCAGGCAATGGGCCCGGCCCCGAGGCTGCCAGAGCTGCAGGAGCTGCCAGGGATGCCCAGGGTGGGGCTGTTGGGGTGTCTGTGCAGGGCTGGGGCTGCCCTGGGGGATCCTGGGGGTCCCTCCCACCTCAGGACATTCTGTGACTCTCTGATTAAAGAAGACCTGCCTGCAGTACCTGAAAATCTACAGCATCCCTGTGACACAAGAGCAAGTGACAAAGACATAAATGTGGGGCAAATACCCAGGGAAATGGGGTGGTACAGAAGCAAGAAAGAAAAGTAATCTTTTGAAGCTGGGTTTCAGGGGTTTAGCAAAAAATATTGTATTCATCTTGGGAAAAGCTGAAACTGGTCCTGTCCTGGTGCCTGCTTTGTCTCCAAAGTGATGGCTTTGCTAACAGAGCGTGCTGGGGGCCCTCACTGCCCACTGAGGCAGGTGGGAAAAGCAGAGGAAAGGAAGACCAAGGATAGAGAAAATGTTTCTTGTAGGTGATAACAAAGTTAAATTATAGAATATGCATAAGTTTACATCCCCTAATGCGAAGTTATGTGCCTTCAAGAATCCAAATGAACTGGAAATATTAAAATGTAAAACAAACCCTGTAACAATGTTTGGGCTGATGGCTCTGCCTGCTCTGACACCATACCTTGCATGAAACAGATGACCTTTAAATGTCAGAGTTGGTTGGGAGGCAGAGTTTTAACACCTCCTGGTAAATAGCTGTTTTCATTGGTGCCATGCTCTTTTCTTAGGTAGTGTTAGGGAAATGGAATGAGGAAGGTGTTCCTGCCCATGGCAGGGGGGTCAAACTAGATGATTTCTAAGGTCCCTGCCACCCAAAACATTCTGTGATTTTGTGGCAATGGGATTGGAGGATCTGAGCTATGAGGAGAAGCTGAGAGAGCCTGGTCATTCAACCTATAAAGACAAGGCTCAGGGGGTCGTATGAGTGTGCTCAGAAGTGAATAAAAGACAGAGCCAGACTCTTCTGGGTGACAGAAGGGGTAGAAGGATCCAGCCCCTCTGCTCAGCCCTGGGAGGCACATCTGCAGTGCTGTGCCCAGCTCTGGCTCCTCAGCACAGCAGGGACAGGAGCTCCTGGAGCTGAGCAAGGGCCTGGAGCATCTGGGTGCCCAGGAAAGGCTGAGGGAGCTGGGGCTGCTGAGCCTGGAGAGGAGCCCCAGCTGAGAGGGGCCCTCAGCCCTGGCTGTCCCTGTGTGCAGGAGGGGCAGAGCAGGGCCCAGGCTGAAATACAGGAAATTCTCCTTAAACCTAGAAAAATGGCATTTTATTGTAAAGATGGAACAGACTGCACAAAGAAGTTGTGGTGGTCCCATCCTTAGAGACACTCAAAGCCCAGCAGAAGGTCCTGAGGAACCTGTTCCTGCTGCCCCTGTGTGAGCAAGGAGCTTGGACCAGATACCCTGAGAGTCCCTCCCTACACCCACAAGTCTCCAGCTCTGGGGATCACACAGGCTGACCAACCAACCTGTACCCACACAAGCTCACCAAGGTCAGCTCTCTTATCCAGCTGGTACATGGGCTCTAAGCTATTCATTTATTTAAATAGTTTAAACTATTTCAAATTATTTAGGAGGAATTTCTTCACAGAAAGGGTGATTAGGCATAGGAATGGGCTGCCCAGGGAGGTGGTGGAGTCACTGTTGTCCCTGGAAGTGCATAAGGAAAGACTGGATGTGGCACTCAGCACCATGATCTAGTTAACACTGTGATCTTGGCTCATAGCTTGGGCTCAATGATCTCAGAGGTCTTTTCCAGCCTAATTGATCCTGTGATTCTGTGATTCTGTATTCAAGAGTGAGAAGAGGCTCCCTGCCATAGGAGCTGACTGTGTCCCAGGAGCCATGATCTCCAAAGGTGTTTTCACATTATTAAAAAGCAGAAGAATGCACATTCTTACATACAAAAAAGCCCTTGCTGTTCTGACAATGGGGTATTTACAACAGCACGTCCCATTAGAGACATCAAGGGCTCACTTTTAGGATATGGTGGAGATCTCTGTTCAGAGCCAGGTCAGGAAAAGCTCAGCAAGCAAAGGAGATGTGCATGGGAATGCCAACATCCAACTCCAAGAGAGAGCAGTGGCACAGCTGGACACCTGTCATTAGTGGTGTCCCACAGGGCTCACTCCTGGCCCTGCTGTTGTTGAACTTGCCCATCAATGGCTTGGATGAGGCGGTGATGCCTCCCCACCAGGGTCACTGTGCACCCCCTCAGAGGGATCTCAGCAGGCAGAGAGGAACCTTCTGAAATCCAGCAAATCCTGCACCTGGGGAGGAACAGCCCCAGGCACCTGCACAGGCTGGGGCCAACCTGCTGGGAAGCAGCTTTGTGGAGAAGGACCTGGGGGTCCTGGTGGAAAAGGAACTCTCCACGAGCCAGCAGTGGGTCCTTGTGGCCAAGGGGGCCACTGGGATCCTGGAAAGCACCGGGAACAGCATTGCCAGCAGGTCAGGGAGGGGATCCAGCCCCTCTGCCCAGCCCTGGGAGGCACATCTGCAGTGCTGTGCCCAGCTCTGGCTCCTCAGCACAGCAGGGACAGGAGCTCCTGGAGCTGAGCAAGGGCCTGGAGCATCTGGGTGCCCAGGAAAGGCTGAGGGAGCTGGGGCTGCTGAGCCTGGAGAGGAGCCCCAGCTGAGAGGGGCCCTCAGCCCTGGCTGTCCCTGTGTGCAGGAGGGGCAGAGCAGGGCCTGGGCTCTGCTCCCTGGGGCCCAGCAATGGCACCAGAGCCACGGGCAGGGACTGATGCCCAGGAAGTTCCACCTGGACAGGAGGAAGAAATTCTTTCCTGTGCAGTGACGGTGAACAGGCTGCCCAGGGAGGGTGTGGAGTGTCCCTCACTGGAGACATTCCAGAACCATCTGGATGCAATCCCGAGCGGTGTGCTCCAGGATGGCCCTGCATGAGCTGGGATTTTAGACCAGCTACCGCCACATGGCCCCCTGTAGCCCACTCCGAGCTAGGACCCGGGGCTGTGCGAGCACGACACGATGGGAGATGAATTTCGTTCCGTTCCCTTCCCCGCCCCTCAGCGCCGCCCTCAGCGCTCCCGCCGCCGCCCGGCGCGTGCGCAGCGCGGGAACGCCGCAAGTCGCGCGAGGCGGCGCGGCGGGCGCGCGCAGGCGCGGGGCGGGGCGGGCGCGCGGCGCTGATGCAAGAGCCCAGCACGGACTGACCCCGCGGCACCGAGCGACCCCGGCCCCTCCGGCCCGCGGCCCCGCCGCAGACATGTCCGGCGACGAGGTGAGACCCGCCGGCCGCCGCCGCTGCCGCCCGCGGGAGCGCCTCGCCCCGCGCGCTGCGCTGCGCCGCGCCGGGGCCGCCGCCGCCGCCATGTGGGCGCCGGGCCTGAGGCCTGCGGCGAGCGCGGCCTCCGCCCTGCGTGGGGCCGGGGCCGGGGTCCCGCCGGGCCGGGGCTGAGGCAGCGCGGGGGGCGCAGGCCGGACCGGACCCGGGGCCTTCCTTGCCTGGAGCCCCGGCGGGCCCGCGGGTGTGTGCTGGGGCCGCCGGTCCCGGCAAGGCCTGGGGCTCGCCCGGAGCTCCCGGTGTGCTGCCGGCGGCCGCCCCTGGCGCGGAGCAGCCGGAGAGGGAGGCAGATGGCACCGCCACCGCTTCTCCACCGTGTTCTGCGCTCTTTAGCGAAACGCAGCCTTTAGGCAGTTAGCACTGGCTTTCTGGGGCTTTAATAGCTCGGGTTTTAACCTTGAGAGCCGAATAGCAGCATATGGACAAATAATAACTAAACGTTTTCCGGATCTGGCGGTGTTTGTCTGGGCACGGTACCGGGGAAGTTTATACATCCGTGTCTGAGAAATTTTTCAGTTGTTGTGAATGCTCTGTGTTGGCAGCTTTGCTGGCCTCATTTCCATTGCTCTCATGGGGAAAAGGAAAGTTTTCCGTGTGTGAGGTGCTCATCAGCCTGGTGTAGCCCGTGGGAGCTGCCCTGGCCGGATCCAGGAGATGACTGCTTCTGGCTTTGTATCTTCTCTCTGGTATTGTTTAAAATACCTGTGTGGCTTGTTTCCTTCAGAGCGAAGTGAACACTCAAGCCTTGCAGAGAGGCTTGTCCTGCGTCATAAAGGAGAACTGCTGTAATTAGAACTTATTTTAGTGGTAGCTGTGACTGACTTACTCAGCTGCTTTAACATCTAGAATGAATACGTTGCATTTTTGTGCCTAGATGTGTCATGGGAGCTGCAGTTCTCATGTCTGGGCTGTTCTCTGCACTCAGGAATGCTTGCATCAGGTGCTGTCTTACTCAGGTGATCACAGGGCCATGGAGCAGTTCATGGAGTGTCCTGCTTTGAATTTAGTTTGTATCAGTAAAACTCCTTTTCTTGCAAATGGATTAATTGGACATTGAGGTGATTCCTGAGATCCATAATGAAGTTGCCCCTCTGGGCTGCTTTATGTGACAGAATAAAGCTGATGGCAGATAACCCCGTGGACTGGCACTGTGCTCAGGCTGGTGTGCAGTGAGTGCAGCTGCCTTCCAGAGCTGCTGGGGCTCTGGTTGCTGGGAGCCAGATACTTGGATACATTGGTGTAAGTTGGTGAAACTTTTTAAAGCCTGTGAAGTCGAGGAGGGTGAAGCCATATGAAGACAAATTAACACTGGAAGCTGGGATAGATGGTAAGAGGTTCATTGTGTTGAGCTGTAGCTTAAGGTGTTCAGAGTTGTGTATGAATGAAACTCATTGCTGGGAGCATCCCTGAGTGCTGCCCAGAGCTGGGGCACAGCAGGGGCAGCACAGGCCCAGTTGTGGGGAGAAGTGGTCTGTTAATGTCTGTTCAGTTTGTTCAGAATCCTATAAACTGCATAATCCTGCTGAAGATCTGAAAGTTCTTTGAGCCCTGCAGTTTTGTGAAGCTTCAGGCAGTAACATTAGAGAGTGCTGTGTTTTCACAAATTTAAGTGCTGCTTGGTCTTGGTAATTTTGCCCCTCACCCTGGACATAAGGCAGTGTAAGGACACCTGAACTGAATAGATCAGGGCTGGGGTGATGTCTGCCTCTTACACATGCCTGTGTTTATGCACAGAATTCAGACTATTCAATATTCACACTAAGGGAATGGGATCTATTTGTGACTTCTGTTGGAATCCCTTCTGTTTGCCACTGTCACAGTAGTTCAGAGCTTCATTGGCTTCAGTCTTGAGTTGCATTTGGTCTATGAAACTTTGATTCTGTTCCCCCCTCTTTATTCATTTGCTAATTTTCTGTGAGTTGGGATTTGGACTGTGTAGGCACTTGTGTTGAGCTGTAGCTTAAGGTGTTCAGAGTTGTGTATGAATGAAACTCATTGCTGGGAGCATCCCTGAGTGCTGCCCAGAGCACTTACTTGGAGTAAGGAGCAGGTATGTGGAGATGGATGTGAGAAGGAGCCATGTGGTCTACAGAGGAGAAACCCCCATATGGGAATTTGGCTCTGAAGAGCAGGAACAGGACTGGAATTTACAAATTTTTTTCACACAGGAAAAACATCCAAGTTTGTTGTGTTTGTGCTGGGGGCTGTGGCTCCTTCAGTAGGAAACCTGCAACTTTGTAGTTTGTCAGCACTGAATGGTGTCATAAAGTTCAGACTAAGCCAATGTGCTGAGCAGAGAAAAGGAATAAAGAAAGTTTGGAAACACCTGCCTCAGAAAGCCAGAACATGACCAGCTGGGTTATCATGACTTGTTAAAGCAAATGTGACCTGAGGCTCCTGCTGAATGCTTGTTGAAGCCCTTGGTGAATAAAACATTTCAGGCTTAGGCCTCCTCCTCCTCAGGATGTGGAGTGTGCCATGTTCTGAGAGGTGCTGGGTGTGCAGAAGCCTGGCTGGGGTGGCCCTGCTCCAGGCCACGGGGGTTTGATGCTGATAACCAATGTCCTGCATCCAGGGGTTGTCTTGGTGTGTCCAGCTCAGTGTCAGGCTGCAGACACTCGGTCTCTGTAGGCACAGGAGATGCTTTATGGTGGTTCAGGTGCCTTTTCTCTCACAGGAGATGCTTTATGGTGGTTCAGATGTCTTTTCCCTCCCAGGAGATGCTTTATGGTGGTTCAGATGTCTTTTCCCTCATAGCAGATGCTCTAATGGTGGTTCAGATGTCTTTTCCCTCACAGGAGATGCTTTATGGTGGTTCCCATGTCTTTCCCCTCACAGGAGATGCTTTATGGTGGCTCAGATGTCTTTTCCCTCACAAGAAGAGTGATTTGGGGCGGGTGGGCTGGTTCCTTCTTAGAAACTGTTCCATCTGATTGAGGCATGATCTTAGGTTTGTCTCACATGAGACAATAAAAAGCTCTTCAGAGTCTTGCAGAGCATCTTGCTGGAAGTGAGTCAGCCCCTTGTGCTGGATCCCAGGGCTGTGCACTGCCGTGCAGGCAGCTCTCCTGCTGTCCCAGCAGGCTGGGGAGGTCCAGGAGGAAGCAGACGTGGAACCAGTTGGACATGCTGTGATTTCTGTGCATTGCAGCAGCATGATTCACACCACTATCTATGGAAGCAGCAGAGAAAAACCCTCTGGCCTTTTTTTGAAGATCATTCCAGCACAGTGTGTGCAACTAAAGACCCACTTCAGCAGCTTGAAAGCCTCAGGGCCCCCGTGTATGTGCAGGCTTTGGGGATGTTGTGCCTCTGACACCCAGAGCAGTTTGATGGCTTTGGTAGAGCCTGTATGGAACACTGGATGTTTCAGAAAGTGGGAAGAATATCACAAGAACAGCATGTGTAGGAGAATGAGAAGTGCAAGGAAAGGTTGTGTTGTGGGGAGAGGGAAACCACCAGACTTCAGCAGCAAGTTGGAGAGCTGCTCCGTGGTGAAATGCTGTTCTTTCCTCAGTGAGGCTGTTCATGATGGTGAAGTACAGCTCTGTGAGAGCATTCTTCCATTACTGGATGAGGAACACTGGAGAAAGTGTCTAAAATGGTTGTATTTAATATACACCATGATGTGGCAGTCCAGGCAGGTGTGTGTAACAAAGTGACCAACAGCTGGGATGTCAGCTTGTGTCTGAAGTGAAACAAAAAGCTTTAATGTGTTGGAATAAATCCCTCAGGTCTGTGGATGATGAATAGGTTAAAAGTGAGTCTGGGGTTAGTGCCTTCACAGCCAGACAAGGTGAATTAAGCTGCTTTGCTGGCTAAAGAGCTCATTAACAGCTTTTAATCACTTGGTGTCTGAGGTTCAGTTGCTCAGTCTGGGGAGGGACAAGGATGAGACCTTTGCCATTTTACAGTGTTCAGAGCTGATGCAGGCCTTGCTCTATCACCAGCCCCTTCTAGGTGTCCTCCTCATCCAGAGTGCTCTTGTCAAGAGAGTGCTGGCAAATCTTGCCTTGAATAAATCTGGGAATCAGTGTGTCTCACAAGTGATGTGTGATCAGACCACGTGCTTTGGTGGAGTTAAATTGTCCTGTGTGTGGAGTGGTGCTGTATTACTGCAACACTGGAGTCCATCATGGTCCTAAAAGAGAGCTGGTAGCCAGTCTGTCAGAGAGCCACAGCTTTAACATGTTTTAGCTGCACTAATAAATAGGTGACGGGAAACTTGGACTACAGGAAAAGTAGCAGATGCTGTGAACTCTGTCAGTGTTTCCTTGTAATTGACACAGTTGAGGTTGAAGCTGAAGAGATGTTTGGGAAAAGTTATAAATAATAAATAGGGGATGATTATTGAGCTGCTAAAGAGCTCTTGACTTTTACAGATGATTTTCGATCCTACTATGAGCAAGAAGAAGAAGAAAAAGAAGAAGCCCTTCATGCTGGATGAGGAAGGAGGAGGAGACACACAAGCAGAAGAGACTCAGCAATCAGAAACAAAGGAAGTTGAACCAGAGCCAACAGAAGACAAAGATGTTGAAGCAGATGAAGAAGACAGCAGGAAGAAAGGTAAAGTGAATCCATGTAGATAAACTCTCAAAGGTGTCTACAAGCCCAGTTTCAAGAATTTGGCATCCCAGAGTAAAACAGCAGAGCCTTGGTGCATTCAGAGCTCTGTGAGGGATCTCTGCAGGGCAGCTTGCCCTCTTGCTTGGAATCACGTTCACAGACACCACCAAGCTCCCAGGGCTTATGTAATTTGCACTTTTCTAACTGAAGCAGTCCTTTGTGTAAGGCACTGAAAGAGACTCTCTAAAGTAGTGTGAAGTTTTAAATCTTCCACGTGCAACTGTTGCAATAATTCCACAATTATGGAATGTTCAAATGAAATCTTTTTAAGGAGTTAAAGGAGTTCCTGGTTTTTGGACCATTCTGAATGTGATAACCACAGTGTTCTTTGGAATCTTTCAGGAAGTGAGTGTGTGATTGTGTATAAAACCTTGCTTTTGAAATTGAGGCCAGTGTAATTTCAGGATTACCTAATTCAGAGGGCCATTAACTTAAATCCTGTTTGTTGCTAAATTGGCTCCTACTGCAGACCAAAGAAACTGTATCTTCCTCCTGCACTTCTCATTTTTTGTCCAAGCATCTCTAATGACAAAAGTGACTAATTTATCTTGTACAGCAGAAAGAAAGATGAAACATTTAAAGAATCAAAAGACACAGTTAGAAGGTGCAGAAACTAAAACAGTATTTGGGGGCAGAGGGGAATGATCTCTTCAAACCTGAAGGATATCCACAGGGGTTACAGATCATTGCTCATATCTTATTTTTTGAAGTTTTAAAGATTTGGATGTCAATTAGGAACCTTAATGTCTGAACTGTTTCTACAGTTACACTTCTTTAGGCATTCCTTTGGTTTTGTTTTTTAGATACAACAGATGACTTGGATGATTTAAATTTCTTCAATCAAAAGAAAAAGAAGAAAAAAACAAAAAAGATATTTGATATAGATGAAGCAGAAGAAGGTGTAAAGGTTTGTTTACATAACTTGACTATGGCTAAAAATTCTTTTGCTTCCATTTTCTTGAGATTGGCAGTGCAGGAGTTGTCTCAAGTCTGTCATTGTGTCTGTCATTGTTCAAAACTAAACTTTACATGTCTTTCATTTTTTTTGATGAACACGTTGTTCCTGCCTGGGCTGTTGGTCCAGAAGTGGAAAAACCCTGCCTGCTCTGCACAAAGAGAAAGTAATTCAGCAGTCTGTAGGAAGGGCTGATTAACCTCAAGGTTAATTGTCTTTTGGGGTTAGAGAGATAAGTGGATGTCAGAAGCCACACACAGAGCAGTCCTCTGAAGGCCAGCTCTTCAAATCAAGTGCACATATCTGCCAAGAAATCTGTTTTCACTCTGGTGTTTTCTTTAGAAAGGATTGGCTACTGTGCTGTGTTCCAGAAGGTGTACAAGATATTTTTACTCTTCTCAAGTTTTATTCCAAGTAGTGTTTTTGTATCACATGTCAGTGTAACTGGCAAGCCCAGAGAGCAAGAGGACAGAGAAATGTTATGTTATGCATAAACCTCCTTTTCAGATTCTGCCTTTTGGGGAAGAAAATGTTCCTCTGATCTGCCTCAGGGGACAAAATACTTGCTCTGTGTTCTTTCAGTGTGCAGAATTGTGATAACAAATGAGAGTAGCTCAGCTTTGCTTGCCCTTACTGCTGCCATGAGGGGTGTTCAGTTCCCTCCTGTCCTCAGATGGCTGCTGGCTTTAAGTGCAGCCTGACCTTGTTCCTGGCTAGCCAGAAGTTGAGCCAGAAGGTGCAAATCTGGCCCTGCTTATGGCAGTCCTGCAGGGTATAGAGCTGTCCTCAACATGCTGGAATTCCATTCCTACCTGGTTTCAGGGCTGGGGTGGGTGTCAGCAGCATTCACCTCTACAGTGGGGTTATTGCTGGTGCTATGAGGGCTGTGGTGGACATGGATGAACTACAGTGTTACTTCTTTGCAGGAATTGAAAATTGAAGGAGATGTGCCAGAGACAGTAGAACCTGAAGATGACCTTGATATCATGCTGGGCAATAAAAAGAAGAAAAAGAAGAATGTGAAGTTTCCAGATGAAGATGAGATAATGGAGAAGGATGAAGGTACAAGTATAACCTAGCTCAGTGAGCTGCTGAAAGTGAAATGTAGTCCACCTTGAATGTGAATAAGTTCTGTCCAAATGCCTTTTTTCTTCCAAAATTTATCAAGAAAATGTTCTATAAAAGCACTGCAGAAATTTCCCATGAGTGCTGGTGCCCCTTTTTGACAAAGAGAAGACTTGAGTCCACATCTTAGTGGAATTTCTCCTGTGTACCTTTTAGAAATCATGTAAACATGAGGTTAAAGAATGTTTCTTAATGAATCCCAAAACCTTTCTTTACAGCATTTGAGGATGAAGATAGCAAAAAAGATGATGGAATTTCTTTTAGCCTTCAGTCAGGACCTGCGTGGGCAGGCTCAGAAAGGGACTACACATATGATGAGGTAATGTTCCAGAGACTTTTAAAACATATTTTCCATGTTCATCTGCATCAGTAGAGCCTTATGCTCACATTTCCTATTTCTAACTTCAGAGTGAAGGACTTGTAGTCAGAAGCTCATGAGCAGAAGCTGACAAGGCATCTTTTCTATCACAGTAATTTCCACACAGGGCAATATTGGTTCAAACACCTCTGCCATGGGCAGAGCAAACCCTTGGGGAAGCAGTGTTGGGATTTTGCATTTATCAGAACCCTTGGAATGTGTTCTGAACAGCTGGGGAATGCTCTTGGGCAAAGGTAGTCTGATACTCACTGTGAGTGCTGTTAGAGGTGAGGTGCTTTGAGGAATGGCCAGTGCTCACATGGCTGTGACTCCTTCCTTTGCAGCTGCTCAACAGAGTTTTTAACATCATGAGGGAGAAGAACCCAGACATGGTGGCTGGAGAGAAGAGGAAATTTGTCATGAAGCCCCCGCAGGTTGTGAGAGTAGGGACCAAGAAAACGTCTTTTGTCAACTTCACAGATATCTGCAAATTGTGAGTTTCCCCTTTGGGTTTCCCAGGAGGAGCAGATGGATGCACTGCTCTGTGCTCCTGTAGAGCTTTCTGGCAAGTGACTGTGGCAGACCAGGAGTGGAAGCTATTTCAGTCAGGGAGCTCATTACATTTCTCTGTGAGAAGATATTTCTGAACATGATTTATTGAGATAATTTCTAATTTTATACTAAAATTACAAAAATGGTGCATGGGCTGAAACTTGGTGAGTTCATTGGGTTCAAGCAAGTTGGGTCACTGGTGACATTTATGTGCAAGCCTCGAGGAGAAGGGTGGGAAAAGTTCTTTCTAATTTGAGCTGACTACAAATACTGTTCTCTTGGTAAATGATGTGGACTCCAGTAGTGTTTTCCCACTGTTTTCTGCAGTGATATCTGTCTTAATTGTGCCATGTGAAGGCAGCTCTGTTCTTTGTGAGCACTTCTGGGAATGCAGATCTGATGGGTATCAAAAATGTGCCAGAAAACAGGCCTGGTGAAACCCTGCTGAGGACCTGGAACACTGAGGGGAGTTTTTAATGGTAGCTACTAATGATTTTTCAGGGGTTGGGACTGTAAGAATGAAAAATCTTTAATGGAAAACTTTTCAGTAGTTGCTGTAATTTTGAACTGGGGACAGTGGGAGGTTTTATGTGGGGACTGTTCAGGTTCTTGTGTCCTCAGTAATTGTGTGTGTGCTCTTTGCTGCAGACCCCTGGCACTGCTCCCTTTGAAAATTTCTGACTCAAATTGGATTTACCATGCCAGTCCTGTGTGAATACCAAATTTCTCTGAAGGGGGAAGGTTAAACATTTCCTTACTTTTATTTTCAGATTACATCGTCAGCCAAAACATCTCCTGGCATTTTTGTTGGCAGAATTGGGTACAAGGTAAGGCTGCTGGGCTGTGTGTGTGCTTAGGGTTGATATTGGTCAAAAATAACATTTTTGGGGTTAGATCTGTATAGATGGACTGGAACATGAGGGTTCCCTGCACTTCAGTACTGTGCTGGGTGATTGAGGAGAGAACATTTTAGTGAGGAGGCACAGAGGGAAACTCCAAGGAAATGGTCTTGTTCAGTGCCCTGAGACAGATAGGTGAGGGTTGTGCCTGGGCAAAACTTCCTCTAGAAAGCAGCTCTGAAGTACCTGAGGATTTTGCATTTTTTTTGTCCCTACAACACAAATTCTCTCTGTGCTCTTCTTGAAGAATATATCCTTGTCTTGCTTCATGTTCCTGATTTGTTTTAATGCTTCACACCTGCAAATCAAATAATTAATTTTTCTCTTTTCAATTAGTGGTTCAATAGATGGTAACAACCAACTGGTAATCAAAGGAAGATTCCAGCAAAAACAGATAGAAAATGTCTTGAGAAGATATATCAGTAAGTAGAACTCCCTTTCCCCCTGCAGATTTCTCTCAGCCCCTTGTGATGCCCATGGGCCCCAGCTGTGTGCCCACCATGGAGGGGGCTCAGGAGCCCCAAATTTCCTTTATCATGGAATAATGCAAATACAGGTGCTGTACTCTGCCTGCACTAAAGCATGCCAAGGAAAGCAGAGCATTTCAGAACTGCTTGTTTTCATCTGAGCCTCATATCTTGGCTTTGATGAGGACTGTGGAAAACAACAGTAATTGTTGATTTTGCAGTCTGTTGTACCCGTGAATTGACAGATGCAGTGTTAAGATAAGTTCTGTTCAAATGCCTGTTTTGTTCCAAAATTTATCAGGAAAATGTTCTATAAAAGCACTCTCTAAATTTCCCATGAGTGCTGGTGTCCCTTGCTGATAAACAGAGCAGACTTGAGTCCACATCTTGAGTGGAATTTTCTCCTGTGTACCTTGTAGAAATCACATAAGCATGAGGTTAAAGAATGTTTCTTAATGAATCTCCAAAAACTTTTTGTGCCCCAGCTGGTCAGAGGACTCAGATTATGTGTCACAAAGCTACTGCTTTAGTGCTGGGTCAGTACCAGAGCTGCTGACACCTCAGCACAGGAGCTCAGGGAACACCAGTGGCAAATCTGTACCAGTTATTAACACTAAAACAGTGTCAGTGCCTAATGCACCACACAGAACCTCCTCTTGGTTAACCAGGGGGGATTTTAGTGTTCCCTTCAGCCCCTGTGAGCTGCTGGGTGTGTTTGAGCAGCCTTTGCAAGCAGCTGTGCAGCTGCAGCAGGGACCCAGGCCACAGGAATAGTACCCAAGAAGGTGAGAGGCCAGGCTGTGAGAAGGATTTGAGCACAGATGTTGAACAGAAATCAGTGGCTGGACAAGAATTTAGCAGTTCAGATTCAGTCTGGAGGGAGAGCAAACTGCAAAGCCTCTCCAGCTCCTAAAAGAGTTGCTGGATTTGCTTTCTGAGTTGTTCCTGCTGTGCTGAAGCTCAGTGCCTTGTTGAGGAGCCAGGTCACAGGGGGATCAGGACAAGCCTCTGAAAAAGGTGAAAGTGAAAACTTTTTCTGGATTTTGCAGCAGCCAGCAGCCCCACAGCTGGAGTCTGCAGGGGGCTGCATCCCCTCAGTGTCCATGGGGGCAGCCAGGCTTGGGCTGCACCTGCCTGGCCCTGCCCTCATTGTGCTCCCTGCATTTGCAGCACAGCTGGCAGTGCACAGCTGGCTCTGCTGCCAGGGCTTTGTCCACCCTGGCACAACTCAAGTGGCTCCAGTTTGGGTGTGCTGGTGTTCACAGGGGTCCCAGGATGAGGGAAGAGATGAGAATCTTGACTCCATGTTTCAGAAGGCTGGCTTATTATTTTATGATATATTTTATATTAAAACTATACTAAAAGAATAGAAGAAAGGATTTCATCAGAAGGCTAGCAAGGAATAGAAAAGAAATTGAATGGTAATAAAATCTTGTAACTGACCAGACAGTCCAAGACAGCCAGACTGTGATTGGCCATTAATTAAAAACAACCACATGATATTGGAATTAATACCAATATAGCCAGATGGGACCTGCCTGGGCTTGTCTGGCCCTTGCTGCTTGACCAAAAGGCAGCAACTGTTGTGTTTCACCCCACAGACACTTTGGGCTGGCTGGATGTTGCAGCTGGGCACGTGGGGACATGTCTAGGCCTGCAGGAGCTCAGGTTTACCTTGGTGGAGAAGCTTTGAGGCCATGGTGAAGGAAAGGAGTCGGTTCTGATGGAGGGTTTGGATCCAGAGCTTTATTCTGGCCCACAGGCCTCTGAATGCAGCAGCAGCTCCAACAGAACTCCCTGAGCCCGTGGCTGCTGCTCCTTTGAACCCGGGCAGAGGGGCAGGGAAGGGGCAGGGAGCCACCAACTAGGGACAGGAGGGGAGGGACAAAGGGACAAAGGACACCTGGATGGCCCAATGCCCCCCAGGGGTAGAGGGCATCCTGTGAATCTGCCAATCACTGGATGCCCTTCTGGAATGCCAGGACTGACAGACAGTGCTGGGAGGGGTCAGGGAGGGGGCAAGGAGAGGTGATTGACACACCTGGGGAAGAAATCTACAGGGAGAAACCTGAGGTATCTGAGGCAAGCCATGACATCACACCACAACCACATGAGAGCAATCACAGATGCCCCTGTTGCATTCCACAGCAGCAGATAACCATTGGTTACATTTCATTTCTGAGGCCTCTTGGTGTTGTCTTGTATATCAGGAGTTCCACTATCATTATAGTGCAAGGATTCCATATCACCAGAGCTTCATATCTTCTTAATGTTTCTCACAGGCAGCTCCTCCAAGCACTGACTGTTCCAGGTCCTTGCAGGAACCATCTGACTCCTCATCCCACCAATCCACTCTTTTATAACACTGTTCTTATTGCCTACAGGTGTGGCCTGTTAACATCAGGCCTGGTCCTAATCTTTAGTAATTGGTTCAGCTGCAACTCTTTGGGGGATAAGATTACATTCTACACCACCTTCATTTACCCATACTGTAAATCTCAGCTTCTCAGGAGAAAAAATCCCAGTGAAAGCATTTTTCATAAAACACATCCATGACAGTATTGAAGCCTCTGGGGGTCTCAGTAGCCGGTGTTGGCCTGGGACCTCTATCCCAGGAGGGACAGAGTCCCGGAGTCCAGCCCGCTGGGACCGAGCCACGGGGGAGCCTTCCAGCCTGCAGAGTGATAACAGCTCTGGATAGTGATAACAGCTCTGGATAGTGATAACAGCTCTGGATAGTGATAACAGCTGCTGCTAGGCTTGGCTTCCCCGGGCATGGCTTCAGGCAGAGCAGAGAGAGGAGAAGGGAGATGCCGGCTGTTCCATGGGATGGTTTATTCAGGAGAACATGAAAGGGCCCAGTTCCTCTTCTTCTGAGTTAGGGTACAGTGAGCTACTTTATACCCTTGGCCAGGCTCCAAACTTGACCAATGGGCTCAGGTTAGAGGGTTTACAAGTGACCAATAGTGGGGTTAACAAGGTTTTCTCCTTATAAGGGTACACAGATACTTTGTGAGTCTGGGGTCGGAACCCTCTCTGCTGCTGTGTCAGCATTCTTATTGTTAAAGCCTCCACGGTGCCTTGGCAAGGCTTGTGGCATTTACTACAAGTCAGTGTTCCTGTAGCTGAAGGGCTGTGTGAGCAGTGTCCCTTTGTCCCCTGCAGAGGAGTACGTCACCTGCCACACGTGCCGCTCCCCGGACACCATCCTGCAGAAGGACACGCGGCTGTACTTCCTGCAGTGCGAGACCTGCCACTCGCGCTGCTCCGTGGCCAGCATCAAAACCGGCTTCCAGGCTGTCACAGGCAAGAGGGCCCAGCTCCGTGCCAAAGCTAACTAGCTTTGCTAACCAACGCTGCAGTTGGCAAAGTGTTCTGGGGAGATGGGACTGGACAGGTTTGCCATCCGAGTGGATTTCCCGTTGTATTAAAGCGAGGTTGTAAAACCGCGAGAAATTTTTGGCTTTTGATTGATTGGTCTGTGAAATCCTTGCAAGATGCAGATCCTCAAGCTGTTCACATACATTTGCTCATTGAATATATTTTACCAACTGTAAGGAGCGTGGTGGGAAAGGAGGTGCTTTTTAATCCGTTCAGACTTCTGTAAAAGATGAGATAAATTAAAGATACTATAACAGTGAGTGTCTTGGATTTGGATTTTTCCTTCAGTTTCCTCTTCAAACACTGGTGGGAATGGTTGGTGTGTTGTTCTGCAGATCATGTCGCTGAGCTATGTCCAAGACCCAGAATGAAGTTTTAAGATAAAGGTTATTTTGCTTTTACATAACAGGCTTGTTTTAGTTATGCTGTCATGAAACAGAGAAACCAGTCACAGAGTCCCAGGGCTGACAGGCCAACGTGAGCCCTGCTCCTGCTGTACAGCCATGGGTGCCTTGTGCACAGGCTTCATTAGGCAAAAATAGCTCTGAGACAGGTCAGGCACCAGGTTGGTGCTGAATCTTAACACAGAATCAATAAACTGTACTGTAAGTTTTCATAGTGTCATAGTACTAAATTTTGCAATTTCTAATAGAGAAACGTTTATATTTCTGAAGTCCTGCACTCTTCATCACTTTAAAAAGAATCTAAATGCAGCAAAAAACAAAAGAAGTAATAGATCTAAGTGTCATTGTATGGTGGCTGCAACACAGTCTTCTATAAATCCTGAATTTGCAGGAGACACTGCCAAGTAATTTGGGTTCCAAATTAACGCTTTTTGCTTCAGGATCTTCCCATGCCCTTCCTCTGCTGGCAGTGTCAGTGCCCTGAGGGGACACCTGTTGCTGTCCTCGCTGGGTTTGTGTAGAAGTTCTTCCATCTGGGAAGGCAGGTGGGGAGGGAAGGTCCCCTGGGGTGCAGAAGGGGCACAGTTGTCACTTGGCTGCCAGAATGTCCCAGGGGAGGGGAAGGTGCAGCAGCTCAGGGCCCCGGGCACCCCCTGCGGGTCAGGGGAGCAGCCTCCCCAGGGGAGCTGGTCCTGCTGAAGGCAATACAGCAAACACCACAACTCCAAGGGTTTCTACTAAGTTTTAACCTTTGTATGTTAACACAGAGCACAGGATTGCTGGGGAGTCACTCACTTGCTATTTGAAAACTTTGACAGCGCTGTAAGGTGAAAAATCAAGGTTTTATGGTTGGTTTCTTAAAAGCATTTTGAATTTCAAGTGAGCTATAACAATGTTGGATGTATCTTAAAGTGAATAAAGCCAGGATCAGTGCCTCTTGTAACGTTATTGTTGTATTCTTGTTTCTTCCTCTAGCAAAGAGTCTCCTGTTGGGAGTTAAACCTTGGACAAGTGAGAGTTGCCTTTTTGTTTTGGTGACTTGCTAGTGGGGCACCCTGAAATAGCTGAAGAGCAATGATACTTTGTTTTTAAATGCTTGTTTTTCCCTGGGTCAAATACCTTTAAAACATACTTTAAAAAATACAGTGTGGCCTTGAGCTGCTGCTGTATTTCAGTGCTTTAAATGAAAAGTTTGATTTAGTGCAATAGGATCAAAAAGATCCAAGTTAATAAAAGACTAAATCATTGTTCCAAGCTCTCAGCTGTGAGCTCTGGCTTGCAGGAGAGTTTCAGAGGTGTATTTTGTAGATGTGCTTTGAGTCTGGGCATGAAACCCTGAAGGCTTTTAATGACTGATATTTGAGTGCAGCATCTTGAGCTGTAACAGGCTCAGACCCTGCTGTGGAATAAGAATAACCTCACTAATGCAGGCAATGCCTGTCTAGGAGCAGATAGCAGTTGGGGCTTACTTTTTTTTTTTAAGGAAAAACTTCACAGTACATTCAAATAATGTTGTATGAACACAAATGCCTCATGCTGCTCGTGAGGCTGATCAGAGTTTGAAGTGCAGTTGTGTTCAGAGGCAAAAAAGTTTTTACTTGAGCTGGCTGTGAGAAAGCAGCTTAGAGATGGAGTTCTTAACAGAGGAGCTGAGTTCCCTGTGTCTGTGTGCAGATACCTTTTGGAGGCAGAGCTGTTTTTTTCTCTGAGCTGAAAATTGGCTGTGTGGAGATGTGGGAGCCAGACTGAAAGTCCCTGTGTGAGCAACAGCTGGGCTGCTCCTCTCCATGGGTTTTAGCATGCCCAGTTCTCCACCTGATCCAGGTAATGTGAGCATGCAGGGCTGTTCCTTCCCAGCACTGAAGGTGAAACATCTGCCAGCCCAGCCCATCCAAGGGAAACTCATCTGAGACTTGTCCCTGGAGGTGCTGCAGAACAGAACTGCTGTTGTGGTCAGTCAGCCTGAGCTTCCCTGATGCCTTGGAAGAACAATCTCCTCATCCCCTGTACTTCTGCCAGGATGTGCTGTTATCTCCACTGTCATGTGCTTGCAGCTCAAGGGGTTGGGGACCCTGCTCGTGTCCCTGAAGTAACCAGGGAAATGGGAACATCTCATCCCCTACCTGAGCACAAATCCAGGGCCATCAGCTGCCCTGGGCTCCTGTGCTGCTGTTCTGCTGGAATCTGTGAGAATAAACTCCATTGCTGGGAGCTTCTGGCCAGAGCAGGAATTTCACCATTTTTGTAACCACAGCTGGTGTAAAGGAGGAGCATTTATGGGATGGCTCCATGGAGAGCTGGGAGGTCCTGGTGGTGACATTGTGACATTGTGCAGTGTGTCCTCCAGGTATGGCCACCACACCCCGAGATCTTGGGGCTTGGGGCAGCTCTCAGGGAGACTGGGGCACCTGGGGTTGGCAGCAAGGAAAGGAAAAAAGCAGATTTTAAAGCTGCTGCTACCAGGACAGGGTTTGTCACAAACTGCAGGGGGTATTGACTTTAATCAGGTGAAAGGAGCTGTGGTGGTGGCTGGGGGGGAGGCACAGGAATAGAAACAGGAAGTTGTTGAAAATCAAGAAAATGGAGAGTTGAGTGTGATGCTGAGAGCTGAGAATCATTAGAATTTATCTGTTCATCTTCTAAATAACATTTGTCCAGCTCTCTGTTCTGCCCCTGTGCTCAGTTTTCCCCTAGAGGATTATTCCAGATTACTGGAATAGTACCCAAGAAGGTGAGGCCAGGCTGTGAGAGGGATTTGAGCACAGATGTTGAACAGAAATCAGTGGCTGCACAAGAATTTAGCAGTTCAGATTCAGTCTGGATGGAGAGCAAACTGCAAAGCCTCTCCAGCTCCTAAAAGAGTTGCTGGATTTGCTTTCTGAGTTGTTCCTGCTGTGCTGAAGCTCAGTGCCTTGTTGAGGAGCCAGGTCACAGGGGGATCAGGACAAGCCTGTGAAAAAGGTGAAAGTGAAAACCTTTCCTGGATTTTGCAGCAGCCAGCAGCCCCACAGCTGGAGTCTGCAGGGGGCTGCATCCCCTCAGTGCCCATGGGGGCAGCCAGGCTTGGGCTGCACCTGCCTGGCCCTGCCCTCATTGTGCTCCCTGCATTTGCAGCACAGCTGGCAGTGCACAGCTGGCTCTGCTGCCAGGGCTTTGTCCACCCTGGCACAACTCAAGTGGCTCCAGTTTGGGTTATTGTGGGTGAACAGTGAAATCCCATGGCAGAGAAAGGAGCACAATTCCATGTGTCCTTTCCCTCAAATGCAGGAGCTGAGGGGGCAGAAAGTTTGCTCTGATCAGTTGTTTAAATGATTTTGTGACTGGGGGAGGAAAAAGGCTTTTGGGAAGATGTTACATAGCAATATCTTCCTTCTAAAGTGAAACAGCTTTTTCTCCTAAAGAAAAACAAGTTCAGGGGCTGGTGCTGATCCTTAACACACATTGTCTCACCTGGACAAGCCTCTGCTTTGAGGGGACCTCACCTGGCTTCAGTCCCTGGGCTAACAAGTTTGGTGTTTGCAGCTCTTTCCTTACTTTACCTTTTTTAGTCATTATTTTAGCTCTTTCACTATTTTATCTATTTCAGTGATGAAGACAGGGCAGTGCCATCATTCAGCCAGTGTTTAATTTTTAGGAAAAGCCTGAAGAGCTTTTCCTGTAGGTGTTTCACCATATGTGGATACAGATAAGCTCTACATAAACATTCACAGAGGTGTCACAGCACAACCCTTACACTCTTACATATCCTTGATACAGAATGGCTGTCAGTCTGTCCCAAGCCCAAGGCAGCAGTTCTTTATAGAAGGAGAAATTCCAGCTCTGGAAATGTGTTTCTGCCCAGCAAACCCAAGGAACTCAAGGGTTTTACCTCACCAGAAGAAAAACACTTCCTCACTTCCCTCTGCTCTTGTCCATATGGACAGGCTCAGTCCTTGCTGTTCATCCTTTTTTCCTTTTGGCACATTGCAAAATTCTGGAATAAAGCACTCACCACTTCACCTCTGTGTTGGAAGCATTTTTCTGCTCAGTGCCCACCAGAAGTGTGTGGTACCTGTGTCCCTCCCTCTCCAGCCCACTGCATCCCCCACAGTGGTCTCTGGGCTCACAGAAGTTCTGCTTTTTCTAACAGAAGCAGCATCCTTAATTCTACATTCCATAGTAAAGCAAATCCCTTTTAAAATCCATTGTTTCTTCCCCCAGGCCTGCTTTGGGTAATTAACCCATAAGTTTGTTTTATTTGTTTCTCCAGTGTGGAGCACTGCACTGGGGGGCAGCAGGACTGTGGAAGCAGTTTGTGCCCTGGTTGTCACCAGTGGCAGGTGCTTTATTACAGGGAGGAAATCTAAATCTGATTCATTTTGAAAATAAGGCACAGAAGGCAAATAAAAAATAAATGTTCAGTTACATTTTTTATTTTGTGGACTGAAATGTCTCTGTGCTGCTCATGGCCCTCAGACCCTGCTGCAGGCCTTGTGCTGTGTTTTTGTTCGGCACCAAAATCCCATTTTTCCACCAAGGCTGTGAAAAAATAAGTTCTGAGAAATGTGAGCTCATCTGAAACGAAGCTTAAAACATTTTTCTTTGCTGCCTTGTCCCCACCCTCCCTGACACCCTCAGACAAGACAGGGAGGAGTGGTTGCTTTCTTTATTCTCCTGCAGGAGCTGTCTGGGCTCCTCCTGATGTGGTGATTTGGGCTCGAGGTGTGGCTGTTGAGGCTCCCTGGTGCTGGGAAAGCCCTTGCTTGGGGCAGCCTGTGGAGTCTCAAATATTGCACACATGGCAGTTTGGTTTTAATTCCAGACCTTCTCCACTTGCCCAAAATTCATTTAAACAATGTGCTGAAGCCCATTGTTTCCTTCTACTCTTTGTTCTGGATGATGGAAGTGGCCTTTATTTAAATGCTGCCCCTGGCCAAGAACATCCCTGGCCTTGAGGAAGGTGCAGTGTGCTGGGGCTGGAGCCCCTCTGGGCACAGAGGCCACTCCTGAGCTGACCCAAAGCCACCCAGGGGCTGCTCTGGCCCGTGGGACAGCAGGGAGGGCTGGGCTGAGCACAGGCTGGGGCTGTCCCAGCTGAGCTGCCAGACCTGGCTCAGGCTCACCCAGCCCTGAGCAAACCCATGGGTGCTGGGGCTGCCAGGCCAGCCTGGCAGAGGCAACAATGCCCTGCCAGGGAGGAAATCTGGGCAAGGAAAGGTGCTGAGCTCGGGGTTTCCTTGCTGGACCAGTGCAGGGTGCCCATCCTGCCAATGCCCTCTGTGCAGGGCATGCCCAGAGTGGCTGAGTCCTTTGGCACCACTGTCCCCATCCCAGGCCTGGGGGTGTTTTCCTGCCAGAGCATGGAGAAGCTCCACCAGGAGCCTCTGGGGCTCTTGGCCACATCTCTACAGGCAAAACTTTATTGAGAATGATGCCTTGTGAAGGCTGCCCTAGAACAGAGACTGGACAGAGCTAAAGAATAAAGCAGGGATTTATTAAGATGCCTCAGTGGATCCACCTTGGGCAGCACAACACAAAATGACCACAAAATGCACGACTGGTCTCTCACTGGGATCAGTTCTGCTCCATTTGCACCTTGCAGTTCATTGTCCAGTTCCAGCTTTAGCCCAGGCAGTCCCACCCTGCTTGTTTTTCTCTCTCCAGCCCACGGTGTTTGTGCTCTTGGGCTGAGATTTGGATCATTTGTCCTTGGTGCCCAGCTGGAGCAGGAATTGTTTTGTCTCCCTGCTCTGTGCACAGAGCTCACCATCCCCTCATGTGAAGCCCAGACCCACACACTAAAGCAGCACAGAATGTGAGAAATATAAAAGCTCAAACCTGAGGCATCAAGAAGAGGGAATTGAAGCTCCTGCAGTTAACTAGAAGACAATCCAGGAGGGACCCCAGACACAGCAAGTGGCTCTCACAAATTCCCCAAAGGACAATCCTGCTACAGCTGCAGTAACTGAAATGTGCCCCAAGGGCTGCACAGCCTGGAATTGTGATGCTCATCAAAGTGAATGGGAGCTAATAAAGCCAGTGGGGGTTTTGTTGCATCTCCTGCCTCAGACTGAATGAATGGTTGCAGGCACTTTGGCCCCAGTGATTGTTTGTCCATGCCCAGAAGCAATGGAGCATTTGGGACTGGAGGAACTCTGCTCTGCTGCTCTGATCCTGTGCAGGCCAGCGAGGGGAAAGCAGAGCACCAAAGCTTCCTGTACACCTGGGGATGCCATGCCATGCCATGCCATGCCATGCCATTTAACCCACAGTGTGCCAGCAGCCTCAGACATTCCCATTCCTTGCAGAGATGCAGGCAAGGCAGCAGGGACAGACTCTGAGGGGGTTTCTGGCTGCTTTTGCCACTGATGGGATGGGAGCAAACAGCAGCACAAGTGAGAAGCCAGGTGAGGCCCAGGACACTTGGGAATGGGACCTTCCCTCTGTGGGTGGTGGGGAAAGTCTGTCACAAAAGTTTTATTTATTCTTTTTCAAGCTCCCCCCATGGCAGCTGTGCATGTTCAGTGGAGCTGCTCAGTTCATGGTGGTCACTTTTCTTCAGAATAGGCAGCTCTGGAATTAATTGTTGCCTGTGGGGTTGTTCTGGAGAGAGAATGGCCTGGCCCAGCCCTTGTCTTCCCACATCCCAGCAGGGCAGGGACAATTTCCAGGGAGCCGTGGGGACACTGGACCATGGAAGAGGAGGTTGAGTGCAAAGAGGGTGGGAGCCTTTACATTCCTTCAAGAGCTAATGGGGCCTGACACATCTTTTTATGTCATGGATGTTTAAAGGGCCTTGGGGAGGACCCCACCTCTGTCAGACAGGACAGCCCCAAAGGGCCAGGAGCTGGCTGTGCCTGCAAGCCAAAAGAGGAGATGGGGAGAGAACTGGCTTGGCTGACATTCTGCTTGGAACTAAGGAGAAAAGAATAATTTTTTTTTTTTTTTTTTTACTTTTGGAAAAACAGGGAGGCAATTTAGAACAACTACAAGGGTGTTGTGGGGTTATGCAGGGAGAAAATAAGAAGGATCAAAGCTCAACTTGAACTTATCTGGGTACTGCCATAGAACACAATAAAAAATGTGGTTGTAAATACATCAGCAACAAGAGCAGGACTAAGCAGAATCTCCCTCCTGTATGGGATGTGGCTGGGGGCTGGTCTCCTTTCCCAGCTGTCAAGGGATAGGACCAGAGGAAATGGCCTCAGGTTGTGCCAGGGGAGGTTCAGGTGGGATATTATGGAAAATGTCATTTTGTGGTGGTCGGGAATTGGAACAGCTGCCCAGGGCAGTGGTGGAGGCCCCATCCCTGGAGGGGTTTAAAAGAGCTGATGTGGCACTTGGGGACATTGGGATGGCCTTGGCAGAGCTGGGGAAGCTGGGCTGGGTGGCCTTGGGGAGCTTTTCCAGCCTAAATGGGTCTGAGGGAAAACCTGCCCAGAGCAGGGGTGCCCCCCCTGGCCCCCACTGCTCTCCTGGCAGAGCAGAGGAGCCAGCAGGGAGCTCTGCAGGCCTGGATGGCCCCCGGGGTGATGGAGGGTGAGGTGTCCCTCTGCCCCCTCAGCCGGGCTCTGCAGGGACAGACAGACACCACTGAGCACCAAACCCAGAACTCATTGCCTTGGGGCCCCACTCACAGCCAAGGGCAGAGGGAGCTGCCCTGCAGGGCCTGCTCAGAGCTCCCCAGGTCCCTCCAAAGTCATGAATAAAATCGGAGCAGCTCTTTGCTGTCTGTGCTCCAGGGCTGGGCTGCAGTGAGCCCTGCAGCTCTCACAGCTGGGCACATGGCTCAGCAGACTGAAGGCTGGGCTGATTCCCATCCTCTTGACAGCCAGTTTGACTTGGTTTGGTTCTGTTGGTTTTTATTTTTCCCTGCTGCTGTTCCTCCTTCCAGCCACAAAGACACGCAGCCACCAGCCTGATGCTGCTGCTGTCATGAGTGGAACAGTTGCCCATTTTTTAAAAGGTTGCAGAGTTCACAGGTTGGGCCGGTTGCTGCCACGGTGGAGTTCTGTTTGTTATGGTAATCACCTGTTGTTTTCGTTAACTACCTGTCGTGGATGGTTAAGAATTCCCCCTTTTGTCAGTGACACCCTGCTGCTTCCTGCAGGATGGCACCCGGTGAAGAGGAGGGGACATCGGGGTTGGCATGCAAATGACATCGGATCCATGCAATGGGAGAGACCCCTCACCAAACCTACCCAAAACCCCTAAAACAACGAGCCAACACGGAACTGAGGGATCAAAGTGATGTCTAGACGTGAGGAACAGAATCCAGTGTCTGCTAAGACCCTTTTTACCCCTCACTCTAACCTAAAAGATGTCGGCTGGACAGAGGATCTCAAATGTCCAACCAAAAAATTGGGACTCTCCTGATGCTTTCTGGAGGCTGGAACCCCCAGCTCTGTCCACAGACCAGCAGACAAAGCTGCAATTTTTCTTCTCCATCTCACTCCTGGGAGCAGCAGCAGCGTGAGTGCAACCTGTCAGTTCTTCCCACCCGAGGTGATCCCTTTAAATAAAGGCATTAAAAAGGAGAAAGATCTCCTTTTATTTTATAGATCTCCTGCCCTGTTATTTCACTGCTGTCTCCCCTTGCAGGGAATTGCTGGCAGGACAGATGGACAGGAGGGTGTTCAATCATCTCAGACTCACCAGTTTTGCTCTCAGGGCTGGATGGGGGCTCAGCCACAAGGAACCCATCCAGGCTGGATGGGCCTTGGAGAAACCTGCTCCAGTGGAAGGTCCCCAGATCACCTTTAAGGTCCTTTCCAACCCAACCATTTGGGGTCACTGGTCCCTCCTGACACGTTCTGGTGTCACCCAGAGCAACACCTGATTAAGGAGCAGATTTTAGCACTGCTGGCTTGTGCAGCCTGGCAAAGCAGCCAGACTTTTCCAGGCTGTTATGAGCTGGACCAGTGCAAAATCCAGAGATTAAAGGCCTGGATCTGGCCCCTGCTCTCCTGCATCAAAGAAGTTTCCAAGCCTCCAGGGAAAACCCCAGAACTCCTGTGAACACAGATGTTCTGCTCAACCCAGTGGGATATACCTTAGGCAAGGGAAAGTAATCCTGCAGGCAGAGCTGAGGCTTGGAAAGGGAAAAAAGACTTTTCTGGATAGAACAAACAAGTGTGTGTGTATGGCAGAGAGAAGAGAGGGGAAGCAAATTAGATTTCTTTCTTTTATTATACAGGATTGTATGTACAAGGTCACCTCTCCCAAACAGCAGCAGCACAGTCAGTTCACAGCCAAACCTGCAGCTCATCTCTCCAGGCCTGGAGAACAGCTCAGGACCACTCAGTGCAGACCTTGCACAGGAACTGGGCAAGGGCAGGGCAAGCACGGGGCTCCTCCAACCCCTCCTCAAGCAGCCCAAACTAAGAAATGCAAAGAAAACTTTGTGCTTCAAGAGCCAAGTGTGCTCCAGGATGGCACCAGGGGCAGGGAAGTGTCACCCCTGGAGCTGCTTTCCCTTCACCCTTCCAAGAGATGCTGTGGATGAGGCTGGAGCACTCAGGACCTCCCAGGGGTTGTGACTGGCCAGGGGGAAGGTGTGGACTCTGCTCTGGGATCCAAGCACTGCTGTGTGTGGGGGATCTGGAGGGGAAGGGGCAGGCAGGACACACCAGGTGTGAGTAAAGTGCTGTGTGAGGTTCAGCCCCGGGAAACGGGAGGAGCCCAGGAAGGACAAAGGAGGAGAGAACAGCAGAGGCCTCTGGGCTGAAGGGTCCCAGAGGAGCCCTCTGCCCCCAGCACGGGGCAGGGCACAGCAGCTGGGAGCTGGGGAGGTGCTGCACAGCCACAGTGCCCAGGGCATTCCCTGTGCCCAGCCTGGGGCACGCTGTCACCACGGAGCTCAGGCAGGAGCAGAGGGGTCACACCACACCCCTGAGGTGCCCTGGCTGGGGCAGGAGGAGGTGTGGGCAGCCAGGGAGGGTCTCTGGCTCCAGGCTGTAGGAGTTGGGTGCTCCACATCCCTTCCAGGAGCAGCTGGTCCAAGGAAAGGGTCTCATCTCTCTGCAGCCCCTCACTCTGCAGAGGCTTGCTCAGCCCTGACACGGTGGAGAATGAGGACACCAAACCACTCAGGGTGGTGTTTGCTTGCTCTCTCCTGCTTGGGATCACTTGATTTCCTGCAGCTTCCTGTCCCCTTCCCTCCTCAAGCAGCTTCCCAGAGCACAGCAGCTGCTCCAGCAGCGACTCCTTTGCACCTGGAGGTGCCTGTGGACACACAGCAGCTCGTGGGGCACAGAGAGGTGGCAGGAGGTGGCTGAGCTGGAGGACAGCTCCCCCACAGCCTCTGACCAACAGCACCTTCAGCACAAGAACACAAACTGTCCACACTGACACACTGCTCTTCCCTCAGTTAGGAAATGCTCTGGCTCTCACCTCTACACAGGAAAAATGTCTTTATTGGGCTGGGCTGAGCTCTCTCTGCTCTCCTGCAAGCAGCTCTAGAGCACCTCTGGCTGCCCTGGGGACACACCTGCTCTCTGTGGTGGCTCTGGGTTGTGCAGAGCTCCTCTGCTGGCTGCAGAGCTCCAAATCCATGGCAGGGGTGGTGGGGATCTGCTGGGAGGATGAGTTTTCTTTGCCTTTGCTTTACAGATGGATGGAAGATGTCGGGCCGTGTTTCTCCTTTGAAGCCAGGTAGAGATGACAGCAGCACTTCCATTCAGCTTGCCTTGCTCAACGTGCCAGGACAGGGTTCAGCCTCGTGCCTTCCTCACTCTGCTGCTCACAGCTGCAAGGAGAGAAGGGGGAGCTACAGCACTGTCCTTGAAGCCCAGAGATCTGTCACTCAGGAAAGGGGTGAAGGGCTGGCCAGTGACCCAGCTGAGCAGCCAAGCTCCATGCTAGGAAAACACAGAGGATCAGTGGGAAAGAGCCTCTCCTGCAGCAGCAACCCCCCAGGCCCAGGAGGCACAGAGGGAGAGCTCTGGCTCCAGCAGCAGCACGGGGCTGTACCTGGTTACTGTAGCCTGGCATCCTCCACGTCTGTGTAATGGCTGTTCTCCTGCAGGGAAAAGGGAACCACAAACAGTCAATCACCCTGTGTCCCTCCTGCCCTACCTGGGACACCTCCCATGGGGGCACCAGCTGGTCCCTGCCGTGGGAGAGCAGTGCCAGGGTGCTCAGTGTGATGGACGAGCTACAGAACACACCTGGTGTGGACACCTGGCAAAAACACCAACCTCCTCTGGCTCCTGATGCTGAAATGGCTCTGCCAAACAGACCTGGGGTGTGCAATTCCCTCCAGGGCTTGGAAGCAACAGAATCACGGAATCATTTAGATTGGAGAAGACTTCCAGGTTCATCAAGTCCAGCCATTAACCCAGCACGCCCATGTTCACTCCCCAGCTGTTCCAATGCCTGACCACCCTTTCAGTGAAGAAATTTCCCTCATCTCCAATCTAAACCTCCCCTGGCAGTTGGAGGCCATTTCCTCTCACCCTGTTTCTGTTCCCTGGAATGCCCAGTGCTGCCAAGGTGCCTCAGTCCATGAAGGCAAATCTGTGTCCTGATTCTGCTGCTGAGCACAGGAACTGGTCCCAGTTTGCAGTAGAACTCATTATCCAGAATGGTGACACTCCAAAGGCCACAATAATGGTCTTTATAATAATAATGGTGCTCCCCAAGCAGGGCTTTGGAAAACACAGCATGTGTTTGGACTGCCCTGATGGTCTTGGAAGCCTTTTCCAGCCTTTATGGTTCTCAGTGGGATCTGCTCCTGGAGCTGCTGTGCAGAGCAGAGCACTGGGGAATGATGGGCTGCTCACAGTGGTGTGCAACCTCCTGCACAGGGTGGGGGTTTCAGGGATGGAAATGGATCCAGGAGCTCTCTGCAGGGGACACAAGGGGCTCCAGAGGGAAAGGAAAGGGAACAGGGAACAGGCTCTGCCTGAGAGCCAGGGCAGGTGCCTTGCTCAGGGCAGGCAGAGCAGCTGCTCTGGATGTGCCTTGGAAGGGCTGGGGGCCAGCTGGGAGCCTGTGGGCAGGATCAGGGTGACACCAGCTGTGACACGTGGCAGGCACCCCCTGCACACCACTGGAGCACACACCCCTGGCAGGGCTGGAGCAAGAAACAAAGACCTGGGACAGCAGCCAGAGTAAGGTCTGAGCCAGCTGAGCAGGGCAGGCTTTGCTCTGGTTCCTGGTGGCCAAGAGCAGCTGGCCAGGGATGTGAAGGTGGAGAGAAGCCTTGGCTGCAGAGCCATGGCACTGTGAACCTGAGTACCCCAGGAAGTGACCATCACCAAGAGCAGGATCAGACCCCTGAACTTGAGAGAGCAGATTTGGGATTGTTCAAGGATCTGTTTGGTAAAATCCCATGTGAGAGGTTTCAGGAGGCCAGGGAGACCAGGACATCCAGATCCTGTGCTGTGAGACTTCAGCGGGCACCAGCACCAACCCCACAAACTGTTTAGATGCAGACTGGGCAGATAAATGACCAAAACTGCATGAAACCAGAAGAAAATCTGACTGCAAATCAACCACAGTGTGCTGTAAATGCCTGAACACACCAGGAGTCCTTTGGCTTTCCCTCCAGAAATCCCTTCCTCTGTGTGCAGGATCTGTCCTTGAGCAGGGCCATCCCCCAGGACACCCCTCAGCTGACACCAGGCATTGATGGGCTGGCAGGTGACATTTTTGGCACACATGTGACATTTGATACACAATAATCTCTGTATCCCCTACTAAGTGTAGTAAATAGTACTGACCACCAATCCAGCTGCACTTACTCTGAGTTTTCCACATCCAAATTTATGGCTCAGAACTCAATAAACTCCCTCAGCTGTGTCTAAGTGACCTCTGGCTCTTCTCCTGCCACCCCCCTGCCCCTCCCACGTGGGTGCCATGTCCATGGTGACAGCCACAGTGGGCTGTGGGATAAAGGAGTCACTCCAGGAGCTGGGGGAGCTCAGGCCTGCTCAGTGCTGTGAGCTCTGCTGAGCTCCCTGCACACACTGCCCTGACCATCCAGAGCACTTGGGAGCCTGTCTGAGGCTGCCAGTGCAACATTGCTGGTCTTGATGCCACATCAGGACCAGGGAGCTCCAGAAAATAGAGATGTGAGCTGAAAGAGTCATCTTTTTCTTCTCCTCTTAATGAGGACCAGCTCTTCCCAAACCACTGCCAGCAGATGTCTCTCCAGTGTTTTCTTACCCCTGCAAAGGCACAGAAGTGCACATTTTTTGTTGACAGGCTGTGTGCTTCTTTATCATCATTAACATCAGCAAGTTTCCCTCTAATGTCTACCATCTGTTTGCTCTGATGTAATTCAAGCCTGGCCTTCCTTCTCCTGACACAGCTTGTGCCTTTCTTCTTCCCAGTGCCTGGAGTCCAGCAGGGCTAAGGGAGCAGCTCAAGGACCTGTTCAGAGCCCTCACCCAGCGTGGCTCCAGCAGGACAGGGCAGGAGAGCCCAAAGCAGCTGGGAGTGTTTGGAGCTGGAGCAGTTTAAGGCTGTGGATGTGCAGTGTGGGCACTCAGGGATGGGAGGTGAGGAAGAGGAGAGGGATGCTGAGTTTCATCCTCACTTTGCTGCCAGCAGTGCTGGGGTGGGGAGGGACTGGAGCTGTTCCTGGGGCCACTCAGGGCAGCTCATGTCCTCCTACCCTGCTGCCCTCAGCCTGGATCTGGAGCTGATCCTCTTCTCAGCAGGGTCTTGGTTTGATACATGGCAGTGCTGCCAGTGTTACCACAGTGCCTGTTCTGTACCCAAACAATGGCTCCCATCCAAATGCACACATTTGTCTCTGGGTTCACCAGGAACCCCCTGTTTGGGGCAGGACTAGGAGCAGTGGGGCTGCTGTGTGCCCACACATGGCTGGGGTCAGACCTTGGCTTGTGCCATGGGACAAGGGCCTCCGGAGAGGGACTGGGGACAAGGGATGGAGGGACAGGACAAGGGGAAGGGCTTCATATTGCCAGGGAAGGGACAGATGAGATATTGGGAAGGAACTTCTCCCTGTGAGGGTGGGCAGGCCTTGGCACAGGGTGCCCAGAGCAGCTGTGGCTGCCCCTGGATCCCTGGCAGTGCCCAAGGCCAGGCTGGACAGGGCTGGGAGCAGCCTGGGACAGTGGAAGGTGTCCCTGTCATGGCAGGGGTGGAATGAGAAGTTCTCTAAGGTTCCTTCCAACCCAAACCCTCCTGTGACTCTGTGAATGTCTGGTCAGCTGCAAGGGCACTGCAAATGCAGCTCATCTAACACAGCCTGTCCTTGTGGTGTGTTTAAATCCATCTAAGAATCCCTTGTGAGCAGAGTGGATTGGTTTAAACCACTCCTAGCTATGAAATCAAGGATAAATGTCTGAATTTCAAGAGCCAATCATGTTTCTTCAGCACCTCCACACGTGTTTGCATGGGCAGTGCTTCTGCAGGCTTGGAAGAACAAACTGTGAGCAACAATCAGATTTAAATATTGCAATTTCTTTGGAGGACAGAAAAACTACTTTTCCTGGGGATTTGGCAAGTTCCAGTAAAGTTGTGGGCCCCTCCTTTGCTGCAGGGATGCACTGTCCAAGCTCTCTTACCAGTTCATCCTCACACTCCTCCCGTGCCAGCCCCTCCTCCTCGCCCTCGTCCCCGTTGAGCGGCTCCTCCGCGGTGGCCTCGGCCTCGGAGGCCGTGTCCTCCTGGGACACCTCGCTCTTGCTGCTCTCCACCTTCTTCCGGGCCTCTGTGGGGACACAGCCATGGCAGGGCTGGGAACGGGACAGCCTGACCTGGGGCAGGGATGGGAACAGGGACACAGACTGACCCGGGGCAGGGCTGGGAACGGGACAGCCTGACCCGGGGCAGGGCTGGGAACAGGGAAAGCCTGACCCGGGGCAGGGCTGGGAAATGGGGACAGACTGACCCTGGCCAGGGACGGGAATGGGGACAGCCTGACCCGGGGCAGGGCTGGGAACAGGGACAGAGACTGACCCGGGGCAGGGATGGGAACAGGGACAGAGACTGACCCGGGGCAGGGCTGGGAACAGGAACACAGCCTGACCCGGGGCAGGGCTGGGAACGGGGACAGACTGACCCTGGGTCAGGGATGGGAATGGGGACAGACTGACCCTGGCCAGGGACGGGAATGGGGACAGCCTGACCTGGGGCAGGGCTGGGAACAGGGACAGAGACTGACCCGGGGCAGGGATGGGAACAGGGACAGCCTGACCCTGGGGCAGCAATGGGAACAGGGACAGACTGACCCTGGGGCAGCAATGGGAACAGGGACAGACTGACCCTGGGCTAGGGATGGGAATGGGGACAGAGACTGACCCTGGGGCAGGGCTGGGAACAGGGACAGCCTGACCTGGGGCAGGGCTGGGAACAGGGACAGAGACTGACCCGGGGCAGGGCTGGGAACAGGGACAGCCTGACCTGGGGCAGGGCTGGGAACAGGGACAGCCTGACCCAGGGCAGGGATGGGAATGGGGACAGCCTGACCCAGGGCAGGGATGGGAACAGGAACACAGCCTGACCCTGGGTCAGGGATGGGAATGGGGACAGACTGACCCTGGCTAGGGATGGGAATGGGGACAGACTGACCCTGGGCAAGGGATGGGAATGGGGACAGACTGACCCTGGGTCAGGGATGGGAACAGGGACAGACTGACCCTGGGCTAGGGATGGGAACAGGGACACAGACTGACCCTGGTCAGGGATGGGAAACGGGGACAGCCTGACCCTGGGCCAGGGATGGGAAATGGGGACACAGCCTGACCCCCAGGCCAGAGAGCCCCACATCCACTGGGGGGGAAATAATAAGGGTGGGAATGCTTCCTGCCATGGGGAGTTCTGCTGATTTTAAGGAGGCAGCCTGGGACACTGTGGAGAGGGCAGAGAAGGTTCTAGATCCCCCAGCAGGATGGTGGGAGCCAGGGATAGGGATGGGGATGGGCATAGGGATAGGACAAGACAGGGATGAGGATAGGGTTAGTGTAGGGACAGGGACAACCATAGGATAGGGATTGGATAGGAATAGGGATAGGGTGGGGACAGGGATGGGGATAAGGATAGGATAGGGATTGGGGTAGGGATATGGATGGGACAGTGATAGGAAAAGGGATAGGAAAGGGGTAGCATAGGGTAAGAGGATATGGGTAGGACATGGGATAGGATGGGATAGGGTAGGATAAGGATAGGAGAAGATAAAATAGAAATAGGCTAGGAAATGAATAGGAAAGCAGTGGGAAAGGAATACAATGGAATAAGATAGGATACAATAATGATAGCATATGACAGACTAAAATAGAAGAGTAGAACAAAAAATGCAAACTAAAAGAATATAAGCTAAAAAGAAATTACAAACAAACTCCACAATTTCAGGAATTTTGGTGAGTAATTTTGGCCTGGGATTCTACCCTGGAACCTGGGGGTTGACCCTTCCCTGTCAGAGCCTGGAGGAATGTGTGATTACCAAGGCCAGCCCCGGGGCATCCCCACCCCCCTGACCTGCAGACAGCTTCTGTTCCTCAGCAATCTGCTCCAGCCGGCCCAGCAGAGCGTCGATGTTGGATTTGATCTGTGCCAGCTCCGTTTTGATTGTCTGCAGCTCGCTGCTCTTCACTGGGGGGAGGAAGGAAGGACAGAAGGCACTCAGTGCCCTGCAGAGCAGCCCCACCCTGCACCCTGCCCAGGGCAGCTCCCTGAGCAGGCAGCAACAACAGGGAGAAGCCCAGGCTGGGAACTGGCAGGGAAACTGCTCCCCAAAGAGCCTGGGGTGCTGTGTCCAGGCAGGCTGCAGAGATTGACCCCAGGCTGTACCTGCACTACAGCTCCTCCAGAACCTCACACGAATGTTTACACTAAAAATTCTGAAAGCAAATCAAATCATATCAAATTGGATCCTTCACCTTCCTGAAACATCCCTGGAACACCAAGGAGCAGAGCTCCTGGGTTCTGTGAAATTGGATTTTTACGTTAATTTTAAATACATGGGAAGAAATCAGTCTAAAACTTGAAAAAAAGTTTCTCTCTATCACTCCCTATCTGATTGTATAAGAATCAAAATTTTCGGTACAATTACACTTCTGGCAGCCTTTCTAAATCCAGTAACACAGCTGCCATCAGGAATGGGTTTAGTTTATAAAGCCTGAGCCTTTTTGTGGCTGGAGTAGAATATATAAGAAGTTGTACCCCACAATAAATTTGGATTCCTTGACCAGAGTGAAAAATGCATATTTTATGACTGGCTTTTTGCAAATACTAAAATGAATATTATATGTGCTATATTAGAAAGTTATGCTGTATTAATTTTCTTAAGTAGTGTGTTAAAATAGAAACTATGCTATGTAGGATACTTTTTTTAAAGAAAGGACTTGCAGCGAGATAGCAGCCACAGGACACCTGAATCTTTCAGAGAAAAAGAATTTATTGATCAGTTATCAGAAGAAATGAACTTCTTCCCACCTTACTCAGCCATAAAGACACTGTCAGGATTCAGAGGAAGAAGCTGACACTGCCCAGACAGAATCCTGTGTTTGAATGGAATTTATGCATCATGGATGAGGTGTATGAATATGCAACAGGCTGTTTGTTGCTTTTAAGGGTCAATTCTCTGTAAACGTGGGTTCTTTTTGGGGCTTATGTGCCCAGAATGAGGTACCCAGACCATCCAGAAGTCTTTGTTTTTATTGTCTCCTATTGTCTGAATCCAAATTGTCCAAAATTTTTATTATTCTAATTACATTACTATTTTTATAACCATTTTATTACTATTAAACTTTTAACATTTTAAAAACAAGTGACTGGCGTTTTTCACAACCAGAACACCGAATTCCCGTCTCATCAAGTTCCCCAGGTGCAGCCCCACAGTGTGGCTGCTGTTCCCAGCTGTTCTCAGGTGGTTTTGGGAGCTCCACGTGAAGCCTGAGCCTTTTAATGGCTGGAGTAGAATATTTAAGCAGTTGTACCCCACAATAAATTCAGATTCTTTGGCCAGCACACTGAACCCCCGTCTCATCACCGACATCGCACCTTCCCCAGGTGCAGCCCCGCAGCTGGGCTGCTGTTCCCAGCTGTTCTGGGGTGTTTTTGGGAGCTTCCCGTGAACCCTGAGCATTTAAGTGGCTGGAGTAGACTAAGTATATAAGCAGTTGTACCCCACAATAAATCCGGATTCCTTCACCAGCCTGAATCCCCTCTCTCCATCTCTGACATTGTGCTTTCCCCAGGTGCAGCCCCACAGCAGGGCTGCTGTTCCCAGCTGTTCTCAGGTGGTTTTGGGAGCTCCTTGTGAAGCCTGAGCCTTGTAGTGGTTGGAGTAGAATATTTAAGCAGTTGTACCCCACAATAAATTCAGATTCTCTGCCCAGCGCACCGAATCCCTATCTCATCGCCTTCCCCATGTGCACCCCCGCAGCTGGGTCACTGCTCCCAGCCGTTCTGAGGTGTTTTTGGAGCTCCCCGCGCTGTCCCCAGCCCCGGCCCACACTCACATTTGATCTTGGCCGAGCTGTTGGCGATGGCCGACCTGGCGAACAGCTTGACGGGCAGCGAGGCCTTGACGCGCCGCACCAGCGGGATGGAAACGCGCGGCCGCTTCACGGGCACCACCCGCGGCACCGGCGACACCCGGCCCCGGTACTCGAAAATCCTGCGGGGAAACGAGGGGAGGGGTGGCGGCTGCGGCTGGGGCGGCCCTGGCGAGCACTGCCCCGGGCCTGCCGAGAGCTGCCCCGGCCCTGGCGAGCACTGCCCCGGCCCTGGAGAGCATTGCCCCGGCCCAGGCGAGTATTGCCCCGGCCCAGGCGAGCACTGCCCCGGCCCAGGCGAGCGGCGCCCCGGCCCAGGCGAGCGGCGCCCCGGCCCAGGCGAGCGGCGCCCCGGCCCTGCCGAGCACTGCCCCGGGCCTGGCGAGCATTGCCCCGGCCCTGGCGAGCATTGCCCCGGCCCTGGCGAGCGCTGCCCCGGCCCTGGCGAGCGCTGCCCCGGGCCTGGCGTGCGGCGCCCCGGGCCTGGCGAGCGCTGCCCCCGGCATGGCGAGCACTGCCCCGGGCATGGCGAGCACTGCCCCGGCCCTGGCGAGCATTGCCCCGGGCCTGGCGAGCACTGCCCCGGCCCTGGCGAGCATTGCCCCGGCCCTGGCGAGCATTGCCCCGGGCCTGGCGAGCACTGCCCCGGGCCTGGCGAGCACTGCCCCGGGCATGGCGAGCACTGCCCCGGCCCGAGCCCCGCAGCCATCCCGGGCATTGGGGCCATGGGATGGCACCCCACAGACTGGGCTGGACACCCTGACCCTAAATCCCTCCAGCCCCCCAAACCCCTCCAGCCCCTAAATCGTCCCTGCACCCAAATCCCTCCTTGCACCCAAATCCCTCCTGCCCCTAAATCCCTCCTTGCACCAAACCCCTCCTGCCCCCAAATCCCTCCTTGCCCCCAAACCCCTCCTGCCCCTAAATCCCTCCTTGCACCCAATTTCCTCCTGCTCCCAAATCCCTCCTTGCACCCAAATCCCTCCTTGCACCCAAACCCCTCCTGTCCCTAAATCGCCCCTGCACCCAAACCTCTCCCTGAGAGGAATAGTGGATTTGTGTTTCCAAACAAGCTGTTGGTCTGCTGGTAGATAAAACCAGCACTGGGAGATAAAAGAAACAGTGGAAAGGGTTTCACTGATTGATGCATGGAAAAAGATATTTGCCTTTACAAATAAACTTTATGCTTGCTGATAAATGAAATTGGATATTGAAAGATGAAAGAAACAATGGGGAAGGAAAACCCTTAAATTCCATAAGAACCAAAAACTTAAAAGGAGGGTTATATATGAGAGGGAAATCTTAGGTATGAGGCATTCCAGGAAGTCTGAACCTCCCAAATACCTCAGCCAATGGGCAAAGAGAGAAGGGAAATGTGGCTGGGCAATTGGGATAAAAAGGAGGCTGAGTCCTCCAAAAATTAGAGAGACCCCAGAGGAATGCCCCATTATTCTCTCCATTTATTGGAATAAAGTAAAAGGACTCCTCTGTCTCCTTTTCGGACATAAACTTCTGATGTTTGTGGATTACTTTTCGTAACACCCCAAATCCCTTCTGCCCCCAAATCCCTCCCATCCCCACCCCACTGAGCCCCTCGGGCTGGGGTCTCACCTGTCGTAGAAGTCGTCTCTGTAATAGTCATAGTCGAAGTCGTAGCCACTGCAGAGACAGTCAGGGGTTAATTAGTGCTGGTAATTCATTATCGTTGCTCCCTCACTGCCTGCTGGGCCATCGAGGATAAATAAATGGATCCCGGGCATGAGGGACCCTCCTGGCTGCAGGGAGGAAGATTTGGGGGGCTGAAGGCAGGGGAGCGTGGTGTTGCAGAGGGTGGTAACCTGCTTATCTCGAGGAGGAGCAAGAAGATGTGTGTGGAGAAAAGTCGGGACAAAGGGGATATTTGTGGGGATATTTATTGATTTAAACCTCTCCCCCCAGGCAGACAATGCCCACCTCCTATTTTCTTAAGCTTGAGCTGCATTTTAACCCAAAGTAGGAGCATTCCCCACTCCTAGACACACAGTAACACTTTCCCCCTTGCTGCATGTGAAAAACGCCAATCACTTGCTTTTGAAATTGTTCAAAGTTTAATAGTAATAAAATGGTTATAAAAATAATAATACAATTGGAGTCATAATAATTTGGACAATTTAAATTAGGACAATATGAGACAATAAAAGCAAAGAGTTACAGACATCTGGGTACCTTTTTCTGGGCATCACGAGCCCGAAAAAGGACCCACGTTAACAAAGGGTTAACCCTTAAGAACAAGAGCCCGTTGCATATTCATACACTTCATATATGATGCATAAATTCCATTCAAACACAGGATTCTGTCTGTTCATTGTCAACTTCTCCCTTCTAATCCTAGCAGTGCCATCAAGGTGGGAAGAAGTTCGTTTCTTCTGATAAGAAGGCAATAAATTCCTTTCCCCGAAAGATTCAGGTGTCCTGTGGCTGCTATCTGCTCCGGGTGCCTCATTCCTTTGTAAAAAAAAAACCACTAACATAGTTCTTATTTTAATTACAAAAGTTGCCTTCCAATTATAAGACTACATCTATTTAAAATGTTAATACAGCACTACTAATCAACACATCAAAATACATATCCACCACTACTAATCAATACATCAGAATACATATTCACCAGTACTAATCAATACATCAAAATACAAATTGTAAATATCTGCACAGAGCCATACAGTATGCACTTTTCACACTGCAGCTGGTTTTTCACAAGGCAGCACAAACCAGGGGGTTTGACCCCACACCCTGCGAGCAGCTGGCCCAGCTGAACACAGCACCCTGCCCTGGTGTGCTGAGCTCATTAACACTCAATTAACACTCAATTAACGGCTAAATCAGACGTGGTGCTGGTGGTCTCCTCTCTGCTCTGAACAAACAGAATCAAAAAGCAAAGCCTGTCCTGCCTCCTGGAAATGGATGAAAAGAGAGAATGAGAGATGGATGGGGAGAGGGAAGGGCTGAGCAGAGGGACAGGGGACAGGGCAGGGTGACCACCTGCCATGGTTTGACATGGACAATGGCACAATGCCAGTGCTCTCATGAAAATTCCCTCTCCCTGGCATCTGCTGTGAGGTGGTACCCGGAAATAAGCAAAGCAGGCTCCTACTTAGGGAAACAAGGAAAAAAACTCCACTTTATTAACTAAACTACAAAAACTAAACTACAAAGGGAGAAAATAAACACAAGGAAAATGAAAATTACACAGAAATACTCTTCCTCTTCCTAAATTCTCAGTATATTTACATTTCTCAAAATTATCAACACTCGGTCTGGCACTACTTTTTAGATAATCAAATCTTCAGTCTATCAAGAGTAGGCAGAGTCCTTCTTTGTGCTATGGACTGCTTGTCACAATCAGCACGGCTCAGAGAGATCTTTTGCTATCTTGTGACATCATCTTTCTATGCCAGGTGCTTTCACTACTTTGCATGGAGCAGGGGCCTGCTTTTAGGGTGGACTTTTTAAGGATGCCTCGTCTCGTTCCAAGCAGAGTGCAGTCTCATCTCTGGGACCTTTGTCCCCTTCATTTCTTCTACACCCCCTGGGGCCGAGGGGTCTCAACACCGAACTCTCTTGCTCTGAGCCCTTGCTTCCCCCTGCAATGCAGTCTCTGTAGCACCAGGAAACAGTCCATGGCTATACAACAAAAGAGTCTAGCAAAAAATGCCACTCTATCTTTCTCCATTCTTTCAACATCTCTCTTTCTCTTTGCCAGACTTTTCTACTGGACTATTTCTTCTTTCATCTTCTATTCTTATCTCTCTCTTCTAGGAAGGGTAATGTCCATGACACCACCCTAAAGTGCAGCTCAGAGTGCATCTGGGCTCCTGCATCTCTGACAGAAGTGGCAGCAACAACGCGTGGCTGACTGGGCAGGCTGCTGGGACTGTGGTTTGCACCAGGAATTCCAGGAGCTCTGTCCTGCCTATTGTGGCACTGAGCTTCCCAGCCAGTGCTCATTTCAGTAACTGGCTGTGTGAAAAGTGCATATTATATGGCTCTACAGCGATATTTACTATATGTATTATGTTCTACTAATTAGCAGTGCTGTATTAACATTTTAATAGGATGGTAAATGTAGTTTTGTACTTCAAAGGTAACTCTTGTAGTTAAAATAGGAACTATGTATGTGGGATTTTTTTTTAAAGAAAGAAATTAGGTACAAATGAGGTACACCAGATGGCAGCCACAGGACACCTAAATGTTTCAGAGAAAAACAATTTATTGCTCTCTTATCAGAAGAAACGAACTTCTTCCCACCTTGCTCCCATGAAGATGCCGTTATGATTAAAAGGAAGAAGCTGACACTGCCCAGACAGAATCCTGTGTTTGAATGGAATTTATGCATCATGTATGGGGTATATGAATATGCAGCAGGCTGTTGTTTTTAAGGGTTAATCATCTGTAAACGTGGGTTCTTTTTCATGCTTATTTTGCCCAGAAAAAGGTACCAGGACTGTCCATAACTCTTTGTTTCTATTGTCTCATATTGTCCTAAATTGTCCAAAATTTTTATTACTCTAATTAGATTGCTATTTCTATAACCATTTTATTACTATTAAACTTTTAAAATTTCAAAACCAAGCGATTGGCGTTTTTCACAGACTGGCTTCTGAAAGATGATTTTTCCACCATCCTTGGGTTCCCCAGGTGCCTGTGGCAGCATCTGGAGACCCAGCCCGTGCCCAGGGGGGACCTGAGCATGGCTGGAGACACCAGAGCTGCCTTGGGGCCAGAGTTGGTGCCAGGGTGAAGGACAAGGGGTGGCACCTCCTGCCCTGGGCACTTGAGTGAGGAGATATTCCATAAATGCCTTATCCCTGAGCAGCTGCTGCCTGTGCCATTCCACGGGATGGGACTGCAGGGTCTCACTGCTGAGCAAGGAGCCTGTGGAGGTGTGATCACCACAACCCTCCCAGATTCCACTGCATGGTGCAAGAGAACCTTTTTTGGCAGATGAATTCCAGATTCTTTTTCAGGCCCTCCCCTTCTGACCCGAGTTGTAGCCAACATTCCTGCTGGGCTCAGAGGAGACAGGAACATCCCACAGCCTCTGTCCCAACCTCTGCCTCATCTGTGTTTATTTATTCCCTCTCTGGATTGAAAGGGAAAGGCAATTCCTCCCCCAGGGCAGCTGTTGCTGGAATGAACACAGCTATTTGTGGGGCTGAGGGGATGGAGATCACAGAATGAGGCACTTCCATGGAGCTTGTCATGATGGGTAACTGGATTTTTGTTCTAACCCAAGGTGAAACCTGGAGATACAAAAACCCTCCAAGAAAATAGCTCCCCTCAGCCTGCCAATTCACTTTGATCACCGAGGATGTTTGACTCCAGGTCTGTTTGAATCCAATAAATACAAAATACCAGCAAAATAGGAAGCCATTTGAAAGGAAAATTGAAGTAGGATGCTTCTACGCTGTTACACTCTCCTTCAATTTTTTCCCCCTCCTCAGATGCAACTCAAATGAAATTGCTGCAATTTTGTAATATTTTCAATCCTGACAGGCTCTGTTCAAGTGCTTCTGCTCTCTCCAGCACAGCCAGTGTTGTCCCCAGTCCCAGGCAAGAGGAGCCTGTGGGATCTCCCAGTGGGATGAAGCAGAGCCTTCATCCACAGCACAAACTCCCTCTGATACCTTGAGTTTTAAGTTTTTCTGCAGCTTTTAGCTTTATATGAAGTGTTACTGGGATCTTTTCACAGGGTGGTGGAGACAAAACAATCCTATAGGAATGGGATGGGGATAAACTGATACCTTTGGTTTTTTCTGTTCTGTTTGGTGTGCAGCTTTTAGCTTTATATTAATGTTACTGGGATCTTTCCACAAAACAATCCTATTCCAGCTGGAGACTCAAGGACAATCTCTTCAAACTCCAGGCCCAGAGCATCAACAAGGTGAGAAGAGGAGGGCAGGCAAGCAAGCAGGGAGGATGAAACCTCATCATTTGAAGCTGTTAATTGGGCAGTTCATTCCTGTATGCAAATGGACTAAAACTTATAAAAATGTGAGATCTTGTGACCAAGCTCTCTTTTGCTTCCATCTTGGAGCCATCCAGGTACTGCCAGGGTGTGGCCTTTGAAGGCCCTTCAATAAATCTCCACTTTATTGTTCTGAACTCCATCCAGCCTCTGTCCCAGCTCCCTGAGGCATCACCTCCATGAGGAGCTGCTCCTGCTGGGCAGCTCTCTGTGGCTTGGAGACCACGAGGCAGCTTTGGAGCATTTGTTCATAAAGAACACAAAGCTTGGGGGTGCTGGGCAAAATTCTGAGACACCCAAATTCCTTTTTCCTGCCCCCAATTTACACTCCTGGTCTGAGCCAGCTTCTCCTCGCTGGCAGAGCTGTGGGATCAGCACATGGGCAGCTCCATGGGGCCGTGGGGATGGAGAGGAGCTTCAGCCCCAGCACACAGCAGTGCCCTGCTGCTGCCAGCACTGTCCTGGGCACAGCCTGGCACCTGGGAACAAGGGATGCAGCCCTGAGTGGGGTGGGCACCTCCATGTCCAGCACTGACCCTGCCCTGAAGCATTTGGGCACCTCTGCCCTGCTCCTGGGCTTGGCTCCAGCACCAGTGGGATGAAGCTCAGCCTCAAATATCTGCAGATCCCACCTGGAGAAGGTTGGAGAAGAGCTGGAGAAGGACAGAGATGCCCAAGAGCCCAGGTGAAGCCTCCTCCCAGAGCAGTCAGTCTGCTGGGTGAGATGCCAGTGAACCCTGCTGGTGTTTCTGCCCTGTGTTATTCCCTGTTTCCATAGGGATGTGGAGCACAGCTGGCCATGCCAGTGTTCCCCTGGTGCCAATCACTCCTGGCACATCTGCAGGGCACTCCCAGAGGCACTGAGGGGGTCACACCATGCCTGCACTGCAGGGCTGTGGCCCCAGAGCATCTCTGGATGCAAAGCCCAAGGGTGAGGGCTTCTCCTGCCCTGGCCCTGGAAATTTATGGGATTGGAGACACTTCCACCCTTTCAAAAGGAATTGGGGGCAAAATAATCCCAGGGAGCTGGTCCTGACCTCCCAAAACATGAGCCCAGCCTCTGCAGGGCTGCTTGGATTCCTGCTGACCATGGGGCAGCCCTCAAGGAAGGCAGGGGGCTGGAATGAGGGATTTGGGCAGCCTGTGGCTGTGTGACCCTGCTCTAACACAGCAGCCACTCACAGCTTAACAGATACTGCCAGGGAGGCAGGGCTGGATGGTTTCAGCAGCATCCCTCAGGCCCTGAGCACAGGGCAGGTGTGCCAGGATGAGTCCAGGACAAAAGCTGGGGAAAGGGAGAGCTTTTAGGGGTGATTGATCCTGAAAATTCCACTGCACGTAGGATAAACCATCCTGAGTCTGAGGGATCACTCCTCAGTGACCTGGCAGCTCTGGCTTTGTGTACAGGAATAGTTTTTGCTGGTTTTCAATCAGCTGGTGACATTGCAGAATAAAGCAGGGACAACCAGAGTGAAAGGCAGGAGAGCAGGAAGGCTCCATCCCATGGCAGCACCACCAGGGTGCCCACAACTTCTGGAGGTCCCCAAGGCTGGCACAGGGGTTGTGCTGCTGCCACAGGGCCTGGTGGTGCCAGCCCCTGCCCTGGCACTGCCTGGCTTTGGGGATTTGGCTCTCTGGGCCCCAGGCCTGAGCAGCCTGGTCTGAGGTGGGGACAGCTGGTGACATTGCACCTTTTTAGAATAAAGCAGGGACAGCCAGAGAGAAAGGCAGGAGAGCAGGAAGGCTTCAAGAACACCCTGCTTCCATCTCCTGATTGAGAGGCACTGCCTGTGCTTTGCTGGCCTTCAGCAATCCAACATTGCTACTGCCTCGGGTTCAAAATGCAGCTGCTCAGAACTGAGGGGGATTGTTTGCATGTGCTGCCTCTGCACCACATTTGTGGGGCCACTTGTGAGCCTGGACCTGAACAGCAAATGTGCATTGGAGCATCTGTGCTTTAATTCCTGCCTGGTATTGCTGATCATGAGTGCCTGCCATGGTGAGCTCAGCTCCCACCCTTCTGTCATGGCATTACTTGGAAAATGTGGCACTGATCAAACAGATCTTGTGGAGCTGTGTGAGACCCCTTCCTCCTGCACACAGCCAGGGCAGGGGGAAATACAGGAATGTGGGATGAAGGCTGGCATTCCCAAAGTGCTGGGGCTGCTCTAGGCTGGGACATCACTGCTCACCTCCCCCTCTGCTCTCAGCCCTGTCCAAGTGCATCTGGCACTGGGATGTCACTGCCCCAGCAGCAGGGCCTGGGAGGGGTGTCTGGGGAGGGGCTGACAGCAGCTCTGGGTGTAGCAGGGGATGGATGCCAGTGCTCATGGGCTGTGACAGTCAGTCAGCAGTGCTTTGTCCCTGCCACCACTTCAGACACCCCTCCTGGGGCCACTGAGCTGCAGACAGACACCCAGCAGCTCTTGCCTGGGCTGTCCTCTCTGTCCTTGTGGCCATGGAGCAGCTCCAGCCCCAGCTCTGCAGGGCAGGGCAGGATTTCTGCCTCCAAAGGCCCAGAGTGGCACTGGCAGAGCCACCTTCCCTTCCCAGCCAGCTGACAGCACCTGGGTGGCATCTCTGACCTGAAGGTGGCCCCAAATGCCCCAGGAAATCCTGTCCAGACATTTGCTGTGCAGGCAAAACAAAAAAGTGTTGGCAGAAGGCAGATTTGGAGATTTGGAGAGGCAGTGACACAGTAGGGACACAGTGACAGCAGCTCACTGCCCAGCCATCCCCATGGGTCTGTGGGGGTGGCCAGGGTGCCAGGCAGGAGCATCCAGGGACCTGCCCTGTGCAAAGGGATGCTCTGGGAAATGCCAGAGGGAGGGAGAGAGGGAGGGAGAGAGCCCCAGAGATCCAGGAGAGCAGTGATGGCAGCAGGGCTCTGTAGGAAGTAAAGGTGCCTCGTGTGGAGACACCTGAGAAAACTGATGGTGGCAGGAGCCTGGGTGGATGGCAGGTGGAGGGGGATGGGAGCCTGCATCCCCAAGGATTTCTGTTTAACACCTGGACACCCACCTAGGCTGGTGGATAGGTAAAAATGTCACAACTGTTGCTTTCTGTCTGTTCAAAATGGAATTTTCCTTGCCTTGCCTTCCCCTCAACCCTCCCATGCAGACTTGGAGTGAGGCAGAGCAAAAGCCAGCCTTTGGAAAAATCCTCTGCTGTGTTTAACACAGCACTTCTAGAAATGACAGTGCTGTGATTTTTTGAAGTCTAACATTTAGAAAAATTGATGGTGGTTTGGGAAGCTGGAAGCACAGCTCCCTGCAAACCTGGGATCCCTGTTTTCCAGGAGATATCCTAAGTTCTGCCAGTCCAGATGGCAAAGTTTTCATCTGACAGCCAGTCTGGGATGAAATATTGCTGGGAACAGGAGCAGTGCAGTTCTCTGGCCCATATTTTAGCATATCCATATTTGTGGGAGGGAGCAAACATCTCTCTCAGCAGTCTGAAATATTGGCCATTGCAGAGGGAGGGATTAGTGCTGCAGGCAGGGCTGAGCAGTAAATGAAAAGCTCGTTAGTGCAGGATGGATGGAAGGAGCTGATGTGTGTGACAGCCCCAGCCCCACGTGAGCAGCCCACGTGCAGGATTTGTGTCAGCTCTGCTCCCACCTCCCTCCCCTCAGCTGGGATCCCTGGGAGCCCAGACAGCCCCAAAGGGTCCCAGGGTGGGAGGAGAAATGTGCCTGAAAGCTTCTGGAAGGAACCTGGGGATGCCTTGGGGTGGTGGGAGGCTGCTGGGGCTCTGGGGGTCTGGCTGTGCCAGAGCTGCATCTTCTAACCAGAATTTGCCATTCCACACCACACCAGTGCAGGACCACGTGGCTGAGTCTGAATCACAAGGTTCTCTTCACCCTTCAGACTTTTTTCTTCTTTTTCTGGAAAAATCTCCAGTTCTCTCATGATTTCCCCTTTTGCTACACCCACCTATAGCCCCAACCCTGATTTTAGTCTTTTCCTCCCAACCTCACACCTTCCAACTCCTTACTCAGCCCCTCAGTCTCCTCACCATGAGACTGGCATCAAAACCATGACAATTTATAAATAAAGCACATATGGGGACCTTGTTATTTGGTTTTGGGCACTCCTGATATACCTTTTCAAGTTTCCCCTTCTGCAACCAGAAGCAAGAACTTAATGAGTTTCTCCTGCATTCCCCTGACTCCAGAGTCTGGGGCTTAATGAAAATCTTCACCACTTGTGGAAATGATGATAAATTCTCTCAAGCTGAGGGCTCACTGGCATCTGTAACACACCCCATGTGCCACAGCCCTCTCCATGTCCCACCTGCCCCCTCCCTGGGCTGTGCTCCTCAGGACAGGCTCCCCTGGACCTCCCCCAGCCCCCTCCTTGGTTCACCTCCATCTGGCACCCCAAGGGTTTCCCACTTTCTTCCCTTCTCCTCTTTCCCTAAATGATCTCTGTTCCCCCCCACCCAGCACCTCTGTGCCCACTCCTGCAGGGGCTGCTCCTCTTGCTCCCCCTTCTCCAACACCTGCACAGGTGGGGCCATGCCCAGGAGATGTCCCCCAGCAGCACAGGCACTGTGCAGCCCGAGGGCACTGCCAGGGCAAGGAGCAGCTCAGGGGGTGCAGCAGTGCCCAGGCTGTGGGGCAGGCAGCAGGGAGCTCAGGGCAGGGGCTGGGGGTGCTGGAAGGTGAACCCCAGCCCACAGACACCACCCACCCTGGTGAACACCTACCTGTACAAGGCAGAGGCTGCTCTCTTCAGCCCTTTGGGTCTGTTGGGTTTGGGCTCCCCGGCCATGTTGATGTCTGCAAGAAGGGACACGCAGCTGTGACAAGGACATCCCTGCCCACCCAGGGAGCTGGGCTGATGCACACAGCCCTGCCACAGAGAAATGAGCTCCCCCACCCACTGCCACCTGCCTCTGGCACAGCTGGGGCTCCACAGGAAGGTGAATAAACCCTGCCCTTGGCAAATCTCCTTTTCCTTCCCAGAGCCACTCACCATTCCCTGAGCAGTCAGCACCCTGCACATGGCCCTGTCCACATACCAAACCCAGGACAGCTTTCCTGGGAGAATTCAGTGTGATAAGGCAAAATCCAGACCTGCTGCAGGGTGCTGACTGCTGAGCATGCACCCCTGGATCCTGTGGGAATAACCAGGAATGCTGGGCACTGCCAGCTGGGCACTGCTGTGGGGCTGGCTGGGTTAAACTCTGCATGGTGCCCCTGCCTGAGCTGCTCTAGGGGCAGCATCTTCTGCCAGGGGAGGGGAGAACGAGCTCCTCTAATGCCCTGGGGGAATGGCACTCCTTGGCCACGGTGCCAAACGTGCTTCTGATGTGAGAATAAAGAGACACAGCCAATTTCATGGAGCTGCTCAGAGCCTGGCAATCCAACACTGGGTGTGGAGCCAGAACTCAGAGAGGGGAGCAGTGGGAAATGCCCCATTGCCTTCCCAATCAGCCCTAAACCCTGCTGGTTCTCCAGGCCCTGTGTGCATGAAGAGGTGTCTGACCTCTGGGCATGTCAGAGCTGAGCTGAGCAAGACAGGATTTCCTCATGTGGACCAGCACTGCCAAGCCCACCCTGAAACCATGGCCCACAGACATGGCAGGAATAAAGAGAAAGGAGAATTTATGTAAAAAAACCCTCATATTTCAAAAATCCAAGTAGTGGCAGGTGAGGGAGTGAAAGAGCAGCTGCAGAGTCCATGGGGTTGGTAGAAGCCTCTTCATCAGCTGGTGTGAGGCCAGTGATCTCACAGTTTCTGGAAAAGGCTGGCTGGGTTCAGGAGACTCTTCCTCACAGCTGGGTCACCCACTGAACGTGTTGGTCCTCAGGGGTGTGCCCAGACCTGCCCTGAGGGACCTGATACCCCCAGAGGGCTGAGTGTCCCACCCATGGGCACATCCTGCAGCCCCATGAGAACAGTGCCCCATGAGAGCTTGGGGATGGACCAGAGAGGTGGTGGGAGAAAAAGGCACCAGCATGGTTTGGGTTGGAAGAAATCTCCCCTGTAAGCCCATCCCATTCCACCCCTGCCATGGCAGGGACACCTTCCACTGTCCCAGGCTGCTCCCAGCCCTGTCCAGCCTGGCCTTGGGCACTGCCAGGGATCCAGGAGCAGCCACAGCTGCTCTGGGCACCCTGTGCCAGGGCCTCAGCATCATCACAGGGAGAAATTCCTTCCTTGATGCCTTCCTTTCTGCTACCTGCACCTTAGGGGCAGCCAACCAACTTAGAGCACATCAGGCCATTCAAAACTTTTGGGTTTTTTTGTAGTTTATGAAGGGACTTTTTGAGGAAATGTGGACAGCTGGGTCCACACCCCATAAAAATCTAGAGCCTACAAAGTGATCCAAAGGAACATCCTGCTGACTTAGGTGTAACCTGGAAAATCCTCTGCAGGAGCACAGGGAGGCTGGATGAGCTGAGCAGGAGGAGCACAGGCTGCACACACAGGACACAGCTCTGGAGGAGCATGGACACACTCCCACTGCCCAGGCCTTGCTGTGCAACTCCCTGGCTGCCTTTCAGGGTCTGTCAAGAGACTTTATTCCTGCTGGAGCTGGAGCCTGGCTTCTCTCTGAGCCTGAACAACAACTGTGGTGTGGCTGGCCCAGCCATGGCCCCCAGCACTGCTCTGGGGCACATTCCCTGCTCGTACCCAGGCACCTGTTCCCACACTCAGGGCGAGCTTGTGCTTTTCCAGGCCACATGGCAGGGCCAGGGGATGGTGTGGATGCAGCTTCCAGTGTCTCCCTAGGGCAGCTGCCTGACAGGGAGCCCAGGCCCATCTGCAGCAGCCCTGGAGCTGCAGAAGAAAACTCCCCCCTTGTGCAGGATCCCTGCTCCAGCAGAACCACAGCTGGCACTGCAGGAGGGCTGAGCCCCCCTGGGATGGGGCTGGGACACCCCCCTGACACACAGGGGACAGGGCCTGCTCTCACTCTGGCAGGGTTGGTTTGTATTGCTGCATTTTTATTTTACTTCTATTTTTTCCCTATTTAAGAACTGTTATTCCTATTCCCATACCTTTTCCTGAGAGCCCCTTAATTTCAAAATCATAATAATTCAGAGGGAGGGGGTATACATTTGCCATTTCAAGGGAGGTTCCTGCATTCCTTAGCAGACACCTGTCTGTTCAAACCAAAACACTTCATTTGCTGGTCCCCACTGCTACAAAGAGCCCTGTGGAGCCCCTGCTGCCCCCTGACAACAGCAGGGAATCCATACTCTCAGCTGTGCTGGTGATGGGCAGTCAGATCCCACAGGATTCCCTTGAGAGTGAAGGAGAGACAAGAGCTCAGCAGGAACATCAGCCTGGACAGATTTTGCATCTCATTCCCATTCTGGCTCCTTCCTCTGCATCACTGACTCCATCTGCCCACCCCAAGGCAGCCCTGATCCCTCCTGCTCATCCCCAGGCACCTGTTCCCACACTCAAGGAGAGCTTGTGCTTTTCCAGACCACATGGCAGGGGCAGGGGATGGTGGGATCCAGCTTCCAGTGCCTCCCCAGGGCAGCTGCCTCCTGCAGTGTCTGCAGAAGGCCCCCAGGAGGCTGCCAGGACCTGCAGGGACAGTGCCCTCAGCAGGGTGGCTGCAATGTCCCCTGGCAGCCCCAGCCTGTCCTCCCTTGCACATCCCTACACAGCCATCCTCTACTGAGAGAAAAGCTTCCAGCCTTGCTTGTCTCACCACAGCTCTTCTCTGCTGGGTTCTCCTGCCAGGGGAGCATCCCAGAGCTCACTCCTGCAATGGGAACATCCCAGAGCTCACTCCTGCAATGGGAACATCCCAGAGCTCACTCCTGCAATGGGAACATCCCAGAGCTCACTGCTGCCAGGGGAACATCCCAGAGCTCACTGCTGTAATGGGAACATCCCAGAGCTCACTGCTGCCAGGGGAACATCCCAGAGCTCACTGCTGCCAGGGGAACATCCCAGAGCTCACTGCTGCCAGGGGAACATCCCAGAGCTCACTGCTGTAATGGGAACATCCCAGAGCTCACTGCTGCCAGGGGAACATCCCAGAGCTCACTCCTGCTGCAGGAGCATCCCAGAGCTCACTCCTGCTGCAGGAGCATCCCAGAGCTCACTGCTGCAGGAACATCCCAGAGCTCACTGCTGCAGGAACATCCCAGAGCTCACTCCTGCTGCAGGAGCATCCCAGAGCTCACTGCTGCAGGAGCATCCCAGAGCTCACTGCTGCAATGGGAGCATCCCAGAGCTCACTGCTGCCAGAACATCCCAGAGCTCACTGCTGCAAGGGGAACATTCCAGAGCTCACTGCTGCCAGAACATCCCAGAGCTCACTGCTGCCAGAACATCCCAGAGCTCACTGCTGCATGGGGAACATCCCAGAGCTCACTACTGCATGGGAACATCCCAGAGCTCACTCCTGCAATGGGAACATCCCAGAGCTCACTGCTGCAGGAACATCCCAGAGCTCACTGCTGCAAGGGGAACATCCCAGAGCTCACTGCTGCAATGGGAACATCCCAGAGCTCACTGCTGCAGGAACATCCCAGAGCTCACTGCTGCCAGAACATCCCAGAGCTCACTGCTGCAGGAACATCCCAGAGCTCACTGCTGCAGGAACATCCCAGAGCTCACTGCTGCAATGGGAACATCCCAGAGCTCACTGCTGCAGGAACATCCCAGAGCTCACTGCTGCCAGGGGAACATCCCAGAGCTCACTGCTGCAGGAACATCCTGAGGAGCTCTCCTGTGCTCAGCTTGGCCCACGAGGGGCAGGCAGATCAAAGGCAGCTGAGTTTGCTGCCCAGGACATGGACAGGACACTCAGCTATCACACAGTCCTCTTGCCTCCTTCTGGAATTCCAGGCCTTTGGGACCAGCAGAGATCAGAGGTTTTCTGAGAGGAGGTTCTCCCCACAGCAAAGCTTTCATCTCTCTCCTCAGCTAAGTGAGCAGGTACTCCCTGTCTCTTGGCCACATCTCCTCTGTCTGGAGCACCACAAGGAGCTCCTGGGCTCCCCCAGGCCCTCTCCATCCTAGCTCAGGCTGCACATGTGGGCAACATCTGGGCTGGAAGCATTCCTGGCAGGCTGAGCTCTGCCAGGTCTGCAGCTCCACTCTCTGGAGCTCGAGAGAAGTGAGCAGAAGTTTCTGGTATCTGGATAAACCTCAGAGGAAGCAGGGTGGCCTCAGCACAACTTCCCATGTCAGGCTGTGCCAGCAGCACGGGTGGGTATGGGCTGCAAATTGCTTTCCTGGGTGCCCATTGCTGCAGCAGGCTTGGAAATCACCATTTCTCATTAAAAATCACCATTTTTCATTAAAAATCCTCTCCCCAGTTTCAATTCTCAGCTTGGAGCTGGTGACACCTCAGAGCAATCTGAATAAGCAAAGCTGCAGCTGGGGGGATTTGCTGTTTGTTCTCACACCACAGTAATGCAGACTGGGGGAAGTTCTTTTGTTTAACATCTGCTGGCTGAGCTGGCCTGGAGATCCTGACAGGCTGAGGGTGAGGCTGCTCCTGGGGGGGAATCACTGAAACACAGAACGGGCTGGGCTGGGTTGGAGGGTCCTTAAAGCTCATCCAGTGCCATCCCTGCCATGGCAGGGACACCTTCCACTGTCCCAGGCTGCTCCCAGCCCTGTCCAGCCTGGCCTTGGGCACTGCCAGGGATCCAGGGGCAGCCACAGCTGCTCTGGGCACCCTGTGCCAGGGCCTGCCCACCCTCACAGGGAACAATTCCCAATTCCCAATATCCCATCCATCCCTGCCCTCTGGCAGTGGGAGCCATTCCCTGTGTCCTACCCATGTCTTTGATACCAGGCAATGTCTTTCCCTCCCTTGTTCTTCCCCAGCAGTGCCAGGACAAGGCCATGGGATGACCCAGAGTTGGCCAACCCCAAAAACTGTGATTTTGCTATTTGGCTCCTACAATGACAGCCCAGAGCTGAGGTTTTGGGCCACAATGTCTCATGTGCCTTGATCCCATCCCACAGGGAGCTGGCAGCCTTCAGCCCCTGCCTGGGGGGCTGTTGGAATGCTGTTCTGCAGCTCTGTGCCTGGCCATGGATCCTGCTGACCCTGCCTTGTCACTCTGGCCCTGCTGGGTCACCACTGGGTCAGCTCTGACCCTCTCTGCAGATCCAGCACCCCATTCTGACCAGGCACTGGCTAGCCCTTCACCATCCTCCATGGGACTGATGCTGCTTGGGTTTTGCCTTTTTTGTTCTTTGATATCTTCTCTGTATTCTTCACACATGTATTTGTAACTCTGTCACCTATTGCATTAGTGACTGCTTCTTCCCCAGTAATTTTCCAAGGCCTTTCCCCAGGCAAAAAGACAAAACAAATTCCAGAGCTCCAAGCCCCAGGGGTGCAGGACCCCAGTGCTGCCTTGGTTCTTCCTGAGAACCAAGGCTGAGAAGAACTCTTGGAGATCCATTCCATGGACAGAGCACAGCCAGTGCCAAGGGGGATCCAGAGAAGGGGCTGGACTGGGGGGGAATTGCCTCACCACCTGTGCTGCTAATTGGTGCTAATTATCAATTATGCTAATTTCCTAAAACCTATAAAATGTACTCATCCCTGTGGGGGTGCCCTTTTATGGACATCTTTCCATAATTGCCCCTGAAACCCTCAAACCAAAATCCACTTTTATATTCACAGAATCACAGAATCACTGGCTTGGAAGAGACCTCCAAGATCATGGAGTCCAACCCAGCCCCAACCCCTCAACTCACCCCTGGCCCCCAGAGCCACATCCAGGCTTTGTTAAACACACCCAGGGATGGGGACTCCACCACCTCCCTGGGCAGCCATTCCAGTATTTCTCACTCTTTCCATGAAAAGCTTTTTCCCAATCTCCAGCCTGTGTTTCCCTTGGTGCAGCTGGAGGCTGTGTGCTCTGGTTGTGTCAGTGCTGCTGCAGACAGAGCCCAGCCCCAGCTGAGCACAGGCACCTTTCAGGAGCTGTGAGAGTGATGGGGGCAGCCCTGAGTCTCCTTTTCTCCAGGCTGAGCACCCCCAGCTCCCTCAGGGGCTCCTCTCAGGGTTTGTGTTCCCAGCCCCTCTCCAGCCTAGTTGCCCCCTCTGGATTTGTTTGTGCTCCAGCCCCTCAAGGTCCTTCCCAAGCTGAGGGCCCAGAGCTGGACACAGCACTCAGGTGTGACCCCAGTGCTGAGCACAGGGGCACAATGCCCTCCCTGCTCCTGCTGCCACCCCATTCCTGACACAGACAGGAGCCTTTGGCCTTCCTGGCCCCCAGGGCACTCTGCTGGCTCATGTTCATCCATCTGTCCAGCACCCCCAGGTCCCTTTGTGCCTGGGCACTGTCCAGTCACACCATCCCCAGCCCAGAGCACTGCAGGGGTTATTGTGGCCAAAATGCAGGACTGGCCACTTGGACTTCTTAAACTTCATCCTGTTAGACTGTGCTCATCCATCCAGCTGTTCCAAGTCTCTCTGCAGAGCCCTCCTACCCTCCAGCAGATGGACACACAATTCCAGTTTAAGTACCATCTACAAACTTACTAACAAAATTCAATCCTCTCGTCCTGTCAGCTGCTGCTTGGAGAAAGAGACCAACCCCTGAAATACTACCTCCTTCCTAAAATTATGTCAAGTTTCATTTCCAAAAATGGGGAAAAAGGCCACAGCACAGCTCACCCAGTGTGTACTGGCAGAAAAGGACAGCCCACTCAGCGGGTACTGGGGACAAAGGCCACAGATTAGCCCTCCAGGGGCTGCTAGGGGGAAAGGCCACATCACAGCCTACCCCATGGGCTGCTGGAGATAAAGGCCATAGCACAGCCCAGCACAGCCCTCCCAGTGGGCTACTGGGGAAAAAAGCCAAAGGACAGCCCATCCAGGGGGCTGCTGGGGAAAATGGCCACAGCACAGCCCTCCCAGGGAGAAAATGGGGAAAAAGGCCACAGGACAGCTCTCCCAACAGGCTACCAGGGGTAAAAGGCCACAGCACAGACCAGCACAGCCCACCCAGCAGGCTACTGGGGAAAAAGGCCACAGGACCTTCCAGGGGGCTACTGGCAGAAAAGGCCACAGCACAGCCATAGCACAGCCCACCCAGGGGGCTGCTGGAGATAAAAGCCACAGGACAGCCCAGCACAGCCCTCCCAGATGGCCACAGGGAAAAAGGCCACAGCACAGCCCAGCTCACCCAGGGGCTGCTGGTGATAAAGGCCATAGGACAGCCATAGCACAGCCCACCCAGCAGATTACTGGGGACAAATGCCACAGCACAGCCCACACAGTGTGCTACAGGGAAAAAGACCATAGGACAGCCCTCCAGGGGGCTGCTAGGGGGAAAGGCCACAGCACAGCCCTGCCAGCATGAAACTGGGGATAAAGGCCATAGGACAGCCATATCACAGCCCACCCAGCAGGTTATTGGGGAAAAATGCCACAGCACAGCCCACACAGTGTGCTACAGGGAAAAAGGCATAGGACAGCCCTCCAAGGGGCTGCTAGGGGTAAAGGCCACAGCACAGCCCACACAGTGTGCTATGGAGAAAAAGGCCGTAGGGCAGCCCTCCAAGGGGCTGCTAGTAGGAAAGGCCACAGCACAGCCCTGCCAGCATGAAACTGGGGATAAAGGCCATAGGACAGCCATACCACAGCCCACCAAGCAGGTTATTGGGGAAAATGCCACAGCACAGCCCATACAGTGTGCTATGGGGAAAAAGGCATAGGACAGGCCTCCAAGGGGCTGCTAGAGGGAAAGGCCACAGCACAGCCCTGCCAGCATGAAACTGGGGATAAAGGCCATAGGACAGCCCACACAGTGTGCTATGGGGAAAAAGGCCGTAGGGCAGCCCTCCAAGGGGCTGCTAGGGGCAATGGCCACAGCACAGCCCTCCCAGCATGATACTGGGGATAAAGGCCAAGCCCAGTCCAGCCCAGCCCAGCCCTCCCCGGGGCTGCAGGCTGGAGCCCTCCCTCCCTCCCTCCCTCCATCCCTCGGTCCCTGACTCACCCAGGCTCTGGCCGGCCAGCACGCGGCCGTTCTCGCCCAGCACGGCGGCGCGCGCGTGCCGCTCGTTGGAGTACTGCACGAAGGCGTAGCCCTTGTGCACGGAGCAGCCCACCACGCGGCCGTACTTGGAGAAGATGGTCTCCACATCCGACTTCTTCACCACCGCCGTGTTCAGGTTGCCGATGAACACCCGCGAGTTGATGGACTTGGGGTCATTCTTGTTGGTGATGTTGCTGGTCTGCACCTTCAAGGACATCTTGGATGCCTGCAAGGAGAGGTGGGGAGGAAGGAGGGTGTGAGGAGGAATTCACAGAGAAAAAGGGTAGGGGGCAAAGCTCTCAGAAGCAGCTCTGTGATGGTGGTCACAGGGGTTTTTAGAGGATGGAAGAGATGAGGAATCTTGATTCCATGATCAGAAGGCTTGATTTATTATCTTATGATATATATATAACATTATAACTGTACTACATAGGAATAGAAAGGAAGGAAGCTTCTTCAGAAGCTGGCTAAGCTAAGAATAGAATAGCAAGAATGATAACAAAGATCTGTGTCTCTGCAGAGAGCGAGAGCAGCTCCACCGTGAGTGGTCAGTAAATCCAAACATCTACAGGGGACCAGTCACAGATCCACCTGTTGCATTCCACACCAGCAGATAATAATTGTTTACATTTGTTGCTGAAAGTTTTCAGCTCCAGCAGGAAAAATCCTAAGAAAGGATTTTTCACAAAAGGTGTCAGCGATACAGCTCCTCAGTTTCAGCTGGTCAGATCCCATCTCTGGGAGCCCCTGGGTGTTGGGAGACCACTGGCACAGTCAATCAAATTCAATCTATTTTCAATTCAATCTAAATTCTTGATTCTGGAAATCAATTGATCAGGCTGACCCCTGGTTCTGTGCAGGGCCAGGAGCCGAACTTTTATAATGCCTGTGGGGTCCCTTCCAACTCAGGGTATTCTGTGATTCTAAAGATGCTTTTAGGGGAGAAACCAAGATTTAAATCCATTTCACATCTAAGTGAAAGCTTTAATGCTGTCATACCAAGGCTTTTACCTGTCTATGCTAAACCACAATTCAAAGAACTCCTTGTGAAGCAGTCTGCATCCAGCACCTTGGTTCATGCCCACTTTGCCAGGCTTTCCCCTGCCAACTGTGCCCAGCCCTCACCATGCACAGGGATGGGTTCGTCCCTGTGAGGCCACACTCACACCTGGAAGGGGACTTGGGATTTCTGGATATAAATGAAGAGATGTGAGCAGTGATCAGCCCACGTGCTCCTGCTGGCACCTGCACTGCACTGCCTGCACGCCGGGCTTTGGGCTGGATTTGTGCAAACAGGAGGTGTCACTGTTAGCCTGCAAATCACCATCACAGCAGCTGGGAGCCTCTCCAACCCCTTCCCGTGGCTGCCAGGCAGGACAGGCTCCTCCTTGGGCAGCACTGGGGACAGGTTTGCCCTCTAAACAGGAGGGACAGGGCTGAAGTCGTGTGAAACCCAAGGCACTGTGACCTGTCTGCTCCAGCTCCAGCACAGCCCACAGCTGTGCAGAGACCAGCTTGGTTCCCACCTTGCAGAGCCTCAGGGATGTGTGGGATCCTCCTGTGCTGCACACACAGGCTGTGGGACTGACCCAGGAGCTGTGCAAGGTGTCCTGTGATGCACATGGAGCTGCTGCTCTTCCCCAGCCCCTCCCAGCAGCAAGCACAGGTGTCCCCATCCCATGGCAGCACCACCAGGGTGCCCACAACTTCTGGAGGTCCCCAAGGCTGGCACAGGGGTTGTGCTGCTGCCACAGAGCCTGGTGGTGCCAGCCTCTGCCCTGGCACTGCCTGGCTTTGGGGATTTGGCTCTCTGGGCCCCAGGCATGAGCAGCCTGGTCTGAGGTGGGGACAGCTGGTGACATTGCACCTTTTTAGAATAAAGCAGGGACAGCCAGAGAGAAAGGCAGGAGAGCAGGAAGGCTTCAAGAACACCCTGTTTTCACCTCCTGATTGAGAGGCGCTGCCTGTGCTTTGCTGGCCTTTAGCAATCCAACATTCCTACTGCCTTGGGTTCAAAATGCAGCTGCTCAGAACTGAGGGGGATTGTTTGCATGTGCTGCCTCTGCACCACATTTGTGGGGCCACTTCTGAGTCTGGACCTGAACAGCAAATGTGCATTGGAGCATCTGTGCTTTAATTCCTGCCTGGCATTGCTCTCCAGGGCCACCTGCCCACAGGCCCCAGGGATTGGGCAGCAGGGACAAGGCTGGGGAGTGCTCAGAGGGTTTGGGCCCCATCACTGGTGTCTCACAACCCCCTGGGCCCTGCAGCCTGTGCACAGTGCTCTGCTGCTGCCACACAGGAATCAGGAATCCCCTGCAGAAATCAGCCTCCCTTTCTCCTCTGTGGATTTCTCCTTAAACACAGCAATCACTTGGCACCACTTACTGGCCTCCTTACTAACAACTGGAAAAGGGCATTTTAACCATGGCTGTTAATATTTCATACTCTGTCCCTGCATTCCAGCAGGGAATGTATGTCCAGGTGAGATCCAGCAGAGCCATCAGCTGGAAAACAGCACAGCTCCACATCTGGGGGCAGAGTGGCCTCTCCAGCCAGCCTGGAACACCCAGCAGGGCTGGCTTAGAGCAGATGTGTTTGTTTCTGTGGGTCAGGAACACCCACACAGCACACACACATAGTCCTGGTAACTCCAGGACATCCCAGTAACCACTGCTGCCATCAGCAGGGGCATTTCCACAGCTCTGAGTTCACCTTTCATCCCTCATCCCACAGCTGCCACAAGATGAGCTAATAAATCAGCCTTCTGAAACATGGAGTCAGATCCTCATCCCTTCCCTCATCCTCAGGCCCCTGTGAACACTGTCACACTCTTCTGTCCCTCTCATGTTTGCTCACAGGAGGGGAGATGGGGATTTCTATCCTGGGATTTCTCCCCTGGGTTCTTCTGTCCTGCCCACATCTCCACCCAGAACACCATCACAGGTTTTTCCAGCGTGGAGGTTTGACAAACACAGACATCCTGCAGGGACCTCCAGCACAGGGCACAGGGACAAAGCTGGTCCCTGCCAGGTTTGGGGCAGATTTGGCATTTGGGGTATTGGAAAAAGCAGCAGCAACCTGGATGGATGGCCCAGCCTGTGGAGGCCCAGTGTGAGTGGGGTGCACCTTGCCCAGGTGTTTTTAACCATCTCAGATACTCCTGTGCAGGGCAAAGCCCAGCCCTGACCTCACTGCTTTTTGGAGGTTGCTCTTGCTGCTTTCATCCCAAACCTTTCATGCCCAAACATCTTCCTTGCCACTTACAAGGGAGCAGCACAAAAACTTTTGGAACTTGATGGGGACAAAATTCTCAGTAGAGTCTGTTCTGACAGCACACAGGGGAATGGTTTTGAACTAAAAGAGGGTCAATTTTGGGAAGAAATTGTTCTCTGTGAGGGTGGCAGGCCCTGGCACAGGGTGCCCAGAGCAGCTGTGGCTGCCCCTGGATCCCTGGCAGTGCCCAAGGCCAGGCTGGATGGGGCTGGGAGCACCCTGGGACAGTGGAAGGTGTCCCTGCCCATAAGATGATTTTTCAGGTCCCTTCCAACCCAACCCATTCTGTTTCTATGAACTTGAAGGCTGAATCAGCAGCATTACATGGGAAGACAAAAATCCATCAGAGGAGTGATTTGCACTTTCCTGCAAGCAGCCAGGAAGTTTTAGGGAAGGCCTGGGCAGTGAACATTGCCCAGCACAGACAGATTGTCCTGGCTGTCCCACAGGCAGGATCTCACTTTGGGCAGCCATCAGGCTTCCCCTTGGCTCTGAGGGGGGATTTAGGAGAATCACAGGATCACAGAATGCTTGAGTTGAAAGGGACCTGAAAAATCATCCTGTGCCACCCCTGCCATGGCAGGGACACCTCCCACTGTCCCAGGGTGCTCCAAGCCCTGTCCAGCCTGGCCTTGGGCACTGCCAGGGATCCAGGGGCAGCCACAGCTGCTCTGGCCAACCTGCTCCTGTTTGTTCTTTTTTTTCCTTTAAGCTGAATAAAGGCAGTTTTGAGACAGGGGATTGCCCTGCCCAGCTCCATGGGCCACCCCCAGTGGCAGCCACCCCTCCCTGGGGAGCCCTGAGCCATTTCCTGGGGAGTCCCCAAACATGAGAGCCCAGCTCTGAGGTGTTGGTTTAATAACCACCACAAACCCTGCACTCTTTTCAATAACTCCTGAGTCCCCAGCAAGCCCTGCATTCAGAGCTGGAGGGCTCAGAAGATCCTGCTCACTGCTGTGGGCTCCAATAAACACAATCAACGAGGAGGAAAGAAACCTGGGCTTGGGTTTTCTGGGGAAAACAGCTCCATTCCTCCCAAACATGAGTGTTAAAGGAATGAGAAGTTATTAAAAAAGGGGGTAGACAAAGATGGCACAATTATTAGAGTGGTTCTGCAGGCCCAGGGCTGTATTTCAGGGGGATATTTGCTGTGCTGAGAGCTGGGAGGGCTGGAAAGGGGGAGATGAGCTCAGCAGGAGCCAGGCTGGAGCTGTGGGGTCCCTCTGCAAACCCTGCTCCCCCTGTAAGTGCAACCAGGCACATCCCTGAGGGAGGATCCTTCCCCTGTGGGCAGAGCAGGTCCTGGGGTCCCCCGAGTGCCACTCTGGGCTGTCCCCTCTGCTGTCCTACAAGGGCCTGTGATTTTCTCCCAGCACTTCCCAGGGATCCATCATGGAATCATTAAGGTTGGAAAACACCTCTGAGATCATCAGGCCCAAGCATCCACCCAGCACCACCTGAAGCCCATCCCCAAGTGCCACAGCCCCAGGGTTTTTGATCCCTTCCAGGGATGGTGACCCCACCCCTGCCCTGGGCAGCCTGTGCCAATGCTCAACAACCCTTTCCATGAGGAAATTGTTCCCAACATCCAATCTGAACCTCCTGGGGCACTGCTTGAGGCCATCAGCATCCTGCCCATCCAGTGGCAGCCCCTGAGCTCCTGGTCCTCTGCAGGTGGCACCAAGCCCCTGTTGGGGACCCCCTCAGGGCAGTGTTATATTTTTATACTAAAAACTGGGTGTAATTTATTTACAATCATTTTCCAATACCTGTCACCTATGTTAGTCTGTCTCTAAACCAATCCAAAGTGCCACCATCACAGCAGAAGATGGAGGACAAGAAGAAGAAAGAAGGACAAGGCACACCCAAATTCCTCCACCTTGGCTTCTGAACCCCCATTCTAAAAACCCTAAATTCTATTTTTCTACCTTGTGACAAACTAACTATCATTCTACTTAAACTCCCATGGCTTGTAAATCCTCATGTAAAGTTGGTAATTGTTTCCATGGGTTAAAAACAGAGGCACGGGGGTCCTTGGCTTTGTGGCAAGGTCTCTGTGCCCCCTGGCAGGGGCTGGAGCCCTCCTGGGCAGCCAGAGGGATGTCCTGGGTTCTGTCTGTCCGTGCTGCAGAGCTGGGCAGGGCAGGGGAGGGAAGGGAAGGGAAGGGAAGGGAAGGGAAGGGAAGGGAAGGGAAGGGAAGGGAAGGGAAGGGAAGGGAAGGGAAGGGAAGGGAAGGGAAGGGAAGGGAAGGGAAGGGAAGGGAAGGGAAGGGAAGGGAAGGGAAGGGAAGGGAAGGGAAGGGAAGGGGAGGGGAGGGGAGGGGGAGGGGAGGGGAGGGGAGGGGAGGGCAGGGCAGGGCAGGGCAGGGCAGGGGAGGGCAGGGCAGGGGAGGGCAGGGCTGGGCAGGGCAGGGGAGGGCAGGGCAGGGAAGGGCAGAGCAGGGCAGGGGAGGGGAGGGCAGGGCAGGGAAGGGCAGAGCAGGGCAGGGGAGGGCAGGGCAGGGAAGGGCAGGGCAGAGCAGGGTAGAGCTGGGTGCAACAGGGCAGGGCAGGGAAGGGCAGGGCAGAGCAGGGCAGGGCAGGGAAGGGCAGGGCAGAGCAGGGCAGGGGAGGGCTGGGCAGGGCAGGGCAGGGCAGGGCAGGGCAGGGCAGGGAAGGGCAGAGCAGGGCAGAGCAGGGCACGTGTCCTGCAGGGTGCCAGCAATAACCCAGCCTGCCCTGGCAGATGTGGCTCTGCAGGGGGGTGGCTCCAGCCCTGCCCACGCTGACGCACGGGAGCAGCCTGGGCTGGCACTGGGCTGGTGCCACCTGTGCTGCTGCCTCTGTGCCAAGGGCAGGGGCAGCTCCTCGAACCCCTCTGCTCTGCAGTGATGGCCCTACAAATCTGGGGATACAAGTATATATTTCACAAAATAAAAAATATATATATTCCACAAAACCAAAAAGATATATATTCCACAAAAAAAAAAAAAAAAATCCAGAAATCTAAAATATATAAAATATGTATTCCACAAAATCAAAAAATATAAAATAAAAAATACATTCCACAAAAGAAACAAACAAAAAAAAAATCCACAAAACCAAAAAATATAGATATTCCACAAAACCAAAGTATATAAAATAAAAAATATATTTCACAAAATCAAAAAATAAATATATTTCACAAAACCATAATCTGAATATATTTCACAAAACCAAAAAATATATATTTCATAAAACCAAAAAATATATTTCACAAAACCAAAAAAATATCTGCTTCACAAAACCAAAATAGATTTATATTTAGCAAAACCAAAAAATAAAATAGCATAATTAAACATTAAAAAAATTTAAAACAATACAAAAACTTTTTAATATATCTAGTAGCAAGCTATGAAACCACTAAAAACCAAAACACACCTCTATATAAAGCACATATTAAAAACAAAAATCTCCAAAAACCTCTCTTTCTCTTCCAACTAACAAAATAAACAACACAACCAAACCAAACTCCTATCTCAACCAAACCAAACAACTCTAACAAAAAAGACCAAATCTCCTTCCCAAAGTGCCTGCTGGCATCAACAACAAGACAGAAAAAAAAAACCCACCACAAAACCAAGTTATTTCCAAAAAAACCCAAAAAAAACCAACAAAAAACTCCCCACCCCACCAACATCTAAAAAACCCCATAAAAACATCATAATCAATTAAAAAACCCCAAATTAAAAAAAAACCCAAACATAATTCTAAAATTAAAATCCTCTTACAAACTATAAAAAACCCTCTTTTTCCCAATTACATATGAAACTATATAAAAATTTTAAAAATAGCAAATTAATATTAAATAAAAACTTCTATACTAAAATAAACAAGTATGAAAATAATTATAATCCCATTAAAATAAAAATTAAAAAATAAAAACCGGTCAGCCCTGGCTGATGCAGGGCTGTGCCCAAACACTGGGACAGAAGTGGCTCCCCCAGTTCTCCTCCAGCTCCCCACCACACTGTGCAAAGAGCCTTCTTGTGAATTTTTAATTAAAACAGGTCATTTCAAACTGCAGAAATCCTGCCAATCCGTTGAAAAGCTGGCTCTGGTTTAAATTTCTGAAATCCTCCCTACCAGAGCCATAAATAATCAATAGCTCTTTAAAGAAGGATTTAATCAGCTGTTAAAGGTACAACAGTCACAAAGTCTATCAGGTTTATGGCTGTGCCTCGTTACCATCTGCCCTATGTATTATTTATGCCTGTAGAAGATTAAAAATCTATTTATTAGAGCATTAAATCCTTCCTAATAAGTGTGATAAAGGATGACCTAGAGCTGGACAGTGGGAGCTTTATGGCTGTGGCTGTCCAAGCAGCTCCTGCTCCTCACCCTGCCTTGTGTCCACACAGCTGGGGCTCCCCCAAAAGCTGCACAGAATTCACAGAACTCAGGCACAGAATTCACAGAACTCACAGAACTCATAGAACTCATGTACAGAATTCACAGAACTGTACAGAATTCACAGAATTCACAGAACTCATGTGCAGAATTCACAGAACTCAGAGAACTCATAGAACTCATGTACAGAATTCACAGAATTCACAGAATTCATGTACAGAATTCACAGAACTGTACAGAATTCACAGAATTCACAGAACTCATGTGCAGAATTCACAGAACTCAAGGCACAGAATTCACAGAACTCAGAGAAATCACAGAACTCAGAACTCATGTACAGAATTCACAGAATTCACAGAACTCATGCACAGAATTCACAGAACTCATGTGCAGAATTCACAGAACTCAGGCACAGAATTCACAGAACTCGTGCAGAATTCACAGAATTCACAGAACTCATGTACAGAATTCACAGAACTCATGTGCAGAATTCACAGAATTCACAGAACTCAGGCACAGAATTCACAGAACTCAGAGAAATCACAGAACTCATAGAACTCATGTACAGAATTCACAGAACTCATGCACAGAATTCACAGAACTAATGTGCAGAATTCACAGAAATCACAGAACTCATGCACAGAATTCACAGAACTCCTGTACATAATTCACAGAATTCACAGAACTCATGTACAGAATTCACAGAACTCAGGCACAGAATTCACAAAATTCACAGAACTCAGAGAAATCACAGAACTCATAGAACTCATGTACAGAATTCAGAGAATTCACAGAACTCATGTACAGAATTCACAGAATCACTGGGTTGGAAGAGACCTCCAAGATCATCGAGTCCAACCCAGCCCCAACCCCTCAACTCACCCCTGGCCCCCAGTGCCACATCCAGGCTTTGTTAAACACACCCAGGGATGGGGACTCCACCACCTCCCTGGGCAGAACATTCTAGAACTTTATCAACCTTTCTGTAAAAACTTTTTCCTCATCTTCAACCAATATCCAACCAATCCAAGGGTGAACTTTGACTGTTTACAACTGCTCAGCACTACAAAGTTATTCAAGACCCTAAATTCTTGTTCACTTATGCTTGCTTAAAGAGTTCCCAGACAGAAGAGAAATAAATAATTTTAATAATTCTAGTTGAAAACTTTAATAAAAGTTGGTGCTAATTGATGGAAAACTGTGGGCCATGAAGCTGAGTCACACAAATGTAAAGAGTAATCACTATGTATGATCAGTCATTATTTACTCATCTGAAATCAATGCCCAGGTTGGAAGAGACCTTCAAGACCATCAAGTCCAACCCAGCCCCAACCCCTCAACTCACCCCTGGCCCCCAGTGCCACATCCAGGCTTTGTTAAACACACCCAGGGATGGGGACTCCACCACCTCCCCGGGCAGCCATTCCAGTATTTCTCACTCTTTCCATGAAAAGCTTTTTCCCAATCTCCAGCCTGTATTTCCCTTGGTGCAGCTGGAGGCTGTGTGCTCTGGTTGTGTCAGTGCTGCTGCAGACAGAGCCCAGCCCCAGCTGAGCACAGGCACCTTTCAGGAGCTGTGAGAGTGATGGGGGCAGCCCTGAGTCTCCTTTTCTCCAGGCTGAGCACCCCCAGCTCCCTCAGGGGCTCCTCTCAGGGTTTGTGTCCCCAGCCCCTCTCCAGCCTCGCTGCCCCCTCTGGATGTGCTCCAGCCCCTCAAGGTCCTTCCCAAGCTGAGGGCCCAGAGCTGGGCACAGCACTCAGGTGTGCCCTCCCCTCCCAGGGCTGGGGTCACCCTAGAGCTGCTCCTCTGCACCCCCTTTGGAGACAGTTTTACCCCAAAGAATCATGGAATAGCTTGAGTTGGAGGGAACCTTCAAAGATTGAGTTGTTCCACCCTCTTCCACACCTTCCACTGTCCCAGGCTGCTCCAAGCCCTGTCCAACCCAGCCTTGAATATTCCCAGGGATGGGGCAGCCACCATCTCCATCTGCTTGACAAGGCTGGAATTTTGTCTTTGAAAGCATTTTCTCCATGAAAATATGTTTTAAATTAGGGCACTTTCCTCCTAGAAGCCCTCCCTCCTTTGATTGCAGAATATGCAACAAGTGGAGTTTTCAGGAGTCTCTGCTTCCAACATTCTTTTTGACAGCAGCAAAATAAATTTTAAAGGTCAATTGAATCAGATAAGCCCAGTCTGGCAGCCCTTTCAGATGCAGAACTCCATGGACAACATTTAGTTCTGTTCAAGAACAGAAACAGAATTCTTTGGAGGAAAAAATCTTCAAAGGAAAAGGGGAAAAAAAAAAGGAAGGAAATGAAAAGGAAACAGCAATTAAACAGAATGTCATCCATAATCCCACCAGTGCAAAACCTGATATTACCTACCAGGCACTGGACAATGCTACATGCACTAATCTAATTAAAGGCCTTTTTTACAGGCAGCTGAAACCAGCTCATTAGTGTGTTACTGAGATGCTCATTAATGGCTGGCCATGACTAATTTATTGTGAATTATTCTTTAATTCTTTATCATTCCCAGCCCAACAGAAAACCACAATGTTTCCATGCCCCCCTCCCACTCACACAGGTTCTGATAATGTTCCTTAATGAACACCCCCCACCAGCCCAATTGTTGCTTTAACAACAAATGATTGATTTATTTATGGGGAAAACGAAGGTTTTGGGAAGTTTCTCAGCTGGTAATGAATGAACTGGCATTGCTGCTGCTGCTCTCAGCACCCCCTGCCCCATCCATGAGCCCCCATCCTCCTCACACTCACACAAACCCCTCTGGCCATGGCCAGGAGCTCTGCCAGGCTCCAGGGCTGGGCCACATCTCCCCTTCCCAGGCCAGGTTCCTTTGTGGATTTCTCACCACAGGGAAATGCTGAACTAGAAGGAAAATCTCATTTTTGTGCTGCCAATTAATTTAATTTAACACCCTTCACCACAGGGAAATGCTAAACTAGAAAACTGGGGCTCCAGAAAAGCCCCCACTTCATGCTGCCAATTAATTCAATTTAACCCTTCCAAGGCCACCCAGCTGCCAAAGAGGAGCTGCTGGAGGTGGAGCTTCACTGATGGAATTCCCTTTTTGAGCTCCACCGGTGCCTTAAACCATTATGGTTGAAAAAGACCTCCAGGATGATCCAAATCCAACCATTATTAACCCATCTCCTCAGCAGAGGTGCTGCAGGGTGCTGCCAGAGCTGCTGGAGCTCCCAGAGCACCTTCCCAGCCAAACTGGTCCTGCTCACCCCCAGGTCACCCCTGCCAAGCCAGGAGGGTGATGGCTGCTCCTTCTCTGAGCACAAATCAGGGATTTCCTGTCCCTGGGGATTTCAGCACAGCCCCATCCATCAGGAGACCTGGCAAAATCCTGAGCTGAGGACAGCAGGACAGTCCCCAGCCAGATCAAAGGGGTCCCAGAGCAGACTGAGCCTTCAAAATGCCTGCCCATGTTCTCCTGCAGAGAAAACCATTAAAAAAAGGTTTTCCTCCTGTGAAAAATGCATGTATTTTATGACTGGCTTTTCACAAATATTAAAATGAATATTATATGTGTTGTGTTAGAAAGTGATGCTGTGTTAATTCTCTTAAGTAGTGTGTTAAACATAGTTTTAGGTCATAAAAAATGTTAAAATAGAAACTGTGCTATGTAGGATACTTTTTTTAAAGAAAGGAATGAGGTACTCACACCAGATAGCAGCCACAGGACACCTGAATCTTTCAGAGAAAGAGAATTTATTGCCTTCTTATCAGAGGAAATGAACTTCTTCCCACCTCGAAGCTGCTCTTAGGATTCAGAGGAAGAAGCTGACACTGCCCAGACAGAATCCTGTGTTTGAATGGAATTTATGCATCATGGATGAGGTGTATGAATAAAAAACAGGCTGTTGCTTTTAAGGGTTAATCCTCTGTTAACGGGTGCCCTTTTTCGGGTTCCTGATGCCCAGAAAAAGATACCCGGACTGTCTGTAACTTTTTATCTCTATTGTCTCATATTGTCCTAATTCAAATTGTCCAAATTATTATTACTCTAATTGTATTACTAATTTTTATCACCATTTTATTACTATTAAACTTTTAAAATTTTAATAACAAGTGACTGGCGTTTTTCACGCCTCCCACCTGCTGAAGGTCCTCCTGTCATAGCACCCCAAAGTCACCCAGCTGCTCCCAGAGATTGGGCTCGTGGTGTCCCCTGTGACAGTGGTCACAGGGGTTTGTTGGAGGATGGAAGAGTCAGGGATCTTGATTCCATGATCAGAAGGCTTCATTTATTATATTATGATATATATATAACATTATAACTATACTACATAGGAATAGAAAGGAAAGGAGCTTCTTCAGAAGCTGGCTAAGCTAAGAATAGAATACAAAGAATAATAACAAAGATCTGTCTCCTGGCAGAGAGCAAGAGCAGCCCTGCAGTGACTGGTCAGTAAATCCAAACATCTACAGAAGACCAAACACAGGTGGACCTGTTGCATTCCACAGCAGCAGATAATAATTGTTTACATTTGCTACTGAAACTTCTCAGCTCCAGCAGGAAAAATCCTAAGAAAGGATTTTTCACAAAACGTGTCTGCGACAGTCCCCCATGCAGGGAACTGCTCCTGCTGATGGTGATGATGATGATGATGATGATGAGGACTGTGGAGAGCTGGCTGGGGGAGCAGCTGGTGCTGCCCCCAGTGCTGGGGCTGCAGGACCCTGCTGGATCTGCTCTGGCACAGAGGAGCTCCACACAGACCATCCTGGTAAAGCCAAAGTGCCCAGGGCTTGTTCCTGTGTGGTGGATGATGAGCCCCAGGGAATCTGTGATTGCCCCTCCTGGATGAGCCCTGAGCAGCCAAGCCAAACTCATCTCCTGTGCTGAGTGCTCATCTGCAGTGCTCAATGAGCTCTGTGAGCTGTGCCCCTGCACCTAACACAGGGGTGAGGAGCTTCAGGAGCCTCACTGAGAACCTTCACCAGCTGAGGGTTGTGCCACGCTCCTTTCTCCTCTCTGAGTTAATTACCAGCTGATTGCCTTTCACAATTATTGCAGACACTTCCAATATGCAGAATGACATGAACAATTAAGACACAGATCTCTGTGGAGTGGCTGGGATGTGGCTCTCACTTCATTTCTGGTTGGATTTGCTGAGGTTTGGTTGTTTAAATGCCACCTCTGAGGCTCCCCAGAGATTGGGGAGGCTCCTTCTCTCCAGGGAGAGCACCTCAGGTGGGACAGGGAGACCTGGGCTGCTCCAGGGGCCAACCATAGCCAGGCCTGTGGTGAGAGCTGTGGGAATCAGAGGGGTTTGGGAAAGCTGCAAAAGGAAGGACTCAAAGACAGCAGAACTGTGATTAGAGCTAAGCAGTAGCCATGAGATTGGTCAGCAGAAAAATTATGTAAAAAGTAGAAAAGGACAAATAGAACAATGACCTGTGTATTAACACTTGTCTAGAATAACTCTCTAAACTACAGAAAAGTTTATCTAGTGAGATATTAGAAAGTTTGAAGCTTAATAATGGAGCTCTGTGCATTGTGCTTTAAGGCTCACAAGCAGGTATTGTATTTGAAATAAACAAGCATTGTTCTAACCAAAGGTACCTGGCTTATAGTGGTTGGATAGAACTACTGTCAATGTGCTTTTGCTTTGTGTGATTGGTCAGAAAACTTATCAAGTGAGTTGTAACATTAAGTTCTGGGTCTGCTGCCTGGGATGTGAGCTGGTGGCATCTTCCCATTGTCATAACCATGGAATGAGGCTGATGCTGGAAAATCAAACAGCTCAAGGCAGTTCCACAGCAGCCCTGTCCTGTTTGTGATTTGTACAGAGACCCCAGCTGGTGATAAAAGCCATTCCTTCTCCTCCTCATGAAAAATAACAAATCCTGCTCCCATCCACTGGCCTTGGCCTCCCCAGCTGTCCATGGATGGCAGGACTAAAGCCAGGCCTGGCTGTGCAGAGGGTGCTGTGCTCCCCTGGGGCACTGATGGCCAAAGCTGAGATCAAAGCCCATCATCTGCTGCTCTCCTGCTCCATCTGTGCCAGGGTGATGGGTCAGGCTGGGAGGGCTCCTGGGGCTCTCTGCTGATGCTGCTTTCAGCCCTTCCCTCCCTGGGGCCAGCACTCAGCTCCCACAGAAGGGGCTAAACACACAAAACAGATCCCCTTTCAATAAAACAGCAAGATTAGTAGCCCATCACTGTTTGTTGATTATGGTCATTCTTTTTTGTAAATGAAGTTTAAAAGTCATCAACAGATTTGTCAGCTGTGACTTATGAGCCCTCCGTGGTGCAGGGGAGGGAAGCAGTGACAAATCCCCTCCACCAGCCCCTCATCTGTTATGTGTGAGGAGTGGCCACGTTCCAATTACCAGGGACCCCTGGAATCCATGAGCAAAGAGCTACAGAAATGCCCTCACAGCTGCTGGACCATTCCTCAGAGCTGGCAGGGCCCTGCCAGGCTCAGGGACCAGGCCCTGTGGCTCCCTCAGTGCCAGCCAAGCCCTGGGCCCAGCTTGGGAGGGGATGGAGCTTGTCCCAGGCAGGAGCTGGGGCACTGGGACATCCCCCATGCAGGGAACTGCTCCTGCTGATGGTGATGGTGATGATGAGGAGGAGGAGTGTGAAGAGCTGGCTGGGGGAGCAGCTGGTGCTGCACCCAGTGCTGGGGCTGCAGGACCCTGCTGGATCTGCTCTGGGATGGAGGTGGCTCCCCACAGATCATCCTGATAAACCCAAAATTCCATGGCAGGCTCTGTCAGGCCTGACACTCCTCACCCACACAGGATGCTTGTCCCCCTGATTTTTTAAGATTTTCTAAGCCTTCTGATGTTTACATTCTTGTAATGAACTTTCTCACACACTTTCTGTAAATAACTCATTGTTGTGCATTCTTTTATAAAGGAGGAGAAATCTGATGGACTGTTGGTTTGTCCAGTGTCATTGGAGAGGTGGCACTGTCACCCTCCAATCCACTGTCACTTTTGGAAAACTATAAATGTTGGAGTCAGAAAATAAACTGAAACAAACAGGGACATTTATGTTGTGTTATTTCCTGCCCTGTAGTGACAGATGCTCAATTCCTCCCCACACCAGGCAGTCTCTCCCCCTGCTCCCACTCACATTTTCCCCACACAGAGGGGCTGTGCCCCTGAGTCCTGGCAGAAGGCAGAAGCTCTCCAGGTCTCTGCAGATCCTTTCTCTAACCCAGCCCAGTGTGGATTCCACACGGAGCTGGAGCCTCCCAGTCCCTCCCAGTGCCACTGGGGCAGGGCACACATCACATCTCCAACTGCCTGGGGACACTGGAGAGCTTCTTGTTAACACAGTAGCTTATCAAATCAATTAGACCACATTAAATGGCAATTTGGTGCTCATCACACCCAGCTCCTCAGGGAGAGGCCCCTGGACATGTCCCTGCTTGGCTTTCCTGTGCTGGGCCTGGAGGAGGGAGCACTCACAATGGCACAAAACCCTGTCCCTAAAACCCCTGAGACAATCTTCTCTCCAGAATCTGCCCTGCCAGAGCCCCCTGAGGTGTCCTGGGGCAGCCACAGCAGAGCAGGGATGTGGCCCTGAGCTGTGGGGCTCTGCCTGGCAGTGGCCAACACCCAGCCCTGGCTGTGGCAGCAGCAGAGATGGCAAAGGACAGCCCTGGACTGCCCTGTGTGTGTGCCTGACATCCTCCTGCCCAAAAGCTCATCACCCTCCTTCACCCTCACATGAAGCAGGCAGGAATTCATCCTGTGAAAAATGTGTATTTTATGATTGGTTTTTCACAAATATTAAAATGAATATTATATGTGTTATGTTAGAAAGTTATAATTTTAATTTTTTAATGTTTTAATTTTCTTAAGTAGTGTGTTAAATACAGTTATACACTACAGCATAAGGTTAAAATAGAAACTATGCTGTGTAGGATAGTTTTTTTAAGAGAGGACTTGCAGTGAGATAGCAGCCACAGGACACCGAAATCTTTCAGAGAAAGAGAATTTATTGCCCTCTTATCCAGTTCTTCCTGCCTCACTCAGCCTGGAAGATGCCATTAGGATTCAGAGGAAGAAGCTGACACTGCCCAGACAGAATCCTGTGTTTGAATGGAATTTATGCATCATGGATGAGGTGTATGAATATGCAACAGGCTGTTGTTTTTAAGGGTTAATCCTCTGTTAATGTGGGTCCTTTTTTGGGGCTTGTGCTGCCCAGAAAGAGGTACCCAGACTGTCTGTAACTCTTTGCTTCTATTGTCTCATATTGTCCTCATCCAAATTGTCCAAATTATTATTACTCTAATTATTTTGCTATTTTCATAACCATTTTATTATCATTAAACTTTAAAATATTTTAAAAAAAAGTGACTGGAGTTTTCCACAATCCTGTTAGCCTATTTTCCTATTTAACCCAGGCAAAACTGACATTTACCAGCAAACCTGGCTGCCTGGGGCTGTGCCTTCCCCCCGATGCCCAGACCCCAGCCTGACCCCCAGCTCTGTCTGCTCTCCTGGCTGTGCAGGATCTCTGGCTGTCAGCAGGAGCTGTGAGCACAAACAGATCTGTCTGGACACGGCTGCTCCACAATTATTCATGTTAACAGCAGCAGTGGCTGGGAAAGCAGCAGCAGCAGAAGAATGATTTCATTTTCATAACCTTGAGTGCCCCCTGCCCTGCTCGGATGAGTTCCCTCTGTTATTTCCATCCCCCAGGGATGCAGACCCCATACTGCTCCTGCTCCACAGCCTTTCCCTCCTGTGCTGAAGGAGGGAAATTTCTGTATTTCTCAGCTCCCAGACACCCAGGGCTTGTTCCTGTGTGATGGATGATGAACCCCAGGGAATCTGTGATTGCCCCTGAGCAGCCAAGCCAAACTCATCTCCTGTGCTGAGTGCTCATCTGCAATGCTCAATGAGCTCTGTGAGCTGTGCCCCTGCACCAAACACAGGGCCCAGCCCTGATGAGCTGGAGCTGATGAAGTTCAATGGGGAATTCAAACTGGTTTATGGAATTTTGTGGTTCACTGCAGTGGGATTTCAGCCTTTCCTCATCCCCCACTCAGCCAGGGCACTGCTGTGCATGGAGTCACCCCCTGTGCACCACAGCCAGGACAGCCACGGATGCTGGGACACTCCTGCTCATGCTCTGGGTCTGGGAAAAGCAGGTTTTATAATTTATAATTTACGAATTTCTATTTTATACAACAGTCTGAGCCATGCCAACACCTCTGTGCCACACGTGCTTAGGACCGCATTACTGCACACTGCCAGCACTAGAAACAGAAAAATTAAGAAAATTCCATTTTGAAGGGTTTTCCTAACTCCCCCTCTCCATCCACAGGGCTTTTGTTTTGTTAAGCCAGTGTCAGCTGCTTGGTCCTTGGCAGTGGGGTCTGCAATGGCAGCTCCTGGCACCCAATTCAGGCTGCACTGGGTGCCCACTGGTGAGCAGCACTTTCTGCTGGCACCAGGGATTTTGTGAAACTCACTTTGATTTTGTCAGCCACAACTCCCACCATGCAGTGGAGAACAGCAAATGGATCCCAAACACTGCAGAATCTCAGCATTATTGGGTTGGAATACCCTCTAAGATCATAGAGCTGTTATCCCAGCACTGCCAGACTCACCCCTGCCCCATGTCCCTCAGACACAGCAGGAATAAAGAGAAAAGAGTGTTTATTTCAAAAATGCTCTCTTTTTGTTGTTAAAAACCAAACGACTTAAGAGGGTGAGAGAAGAACTCCTCACAATTGTGTTTGTCTCCCTGGCTAGAGGACCCCTCACTCCTGAGCAGAGAGGAGGAAACACCCCTGCAGTCCCCTCCTCCAGAGTGATTTCATTCCTTTCTCTGTGGCTCCCACAGAGCTTGTCCAGGAGCACATTTCAGACTGGAAGGGCTCTGCATGAAGAACATTCACACAAGGAGATGAAAAGCTCCCCCTTTGGAGCACCCATGGGAAAATTCTCTTCCTTTCACTCAGGTCTGTAACCCCCCACAGTGCCATAGTCCCCTGAGCTGCTTTCTGGGTCCAAGATGAAGCTGTGAAGGTTTGTCACAGCTGTGAATCACCTGAAAAGCAGCCTGGAAATGCCAATGATGGCAGGGATACCTGCTACAGGTAAGGTCTGTAGGGTCATTAGTGCCAATCACCACCCAATACACATCTTGTTTTACAGCAAGATCCCAGGCTGGGTTTATGGAGATAAAGAGGTATTGATAAACAGACTCCTTAAAGATGTTTGACCTGGGACATGTTTTCACTCTGAGAGCTGGCTGAGGGCTGCAGGTGCTGTAAGGGAGCCAGACAAGGCCCAGCAGCTGGAGGATGAGCCCAAATTCAGATTATAAACCAGGAACAAGCACTCAGCACTGTGGGTAATCAGCCTGAGAGGCTCCTTGCTCTGACAGATCCTCTGCTGCTTTTAAAGCAGGGCAGATAATCCTCCTAAAAAACCTGCTACCTCTCAGGTGCTTCTTTAATATGGAATTCAAGGCAGTCCTGGGCCCTGATTTATACAGGTGGTCAGATTAAAGGATAATTTGGCTTAATTAATTTATTGAGCAATTTATCATACACATGCCAGCCCATGCACATGGTGCTGTCTCTCTCCAGTTTCCCATCCAGGGGAGTTCTCCCTTTGTGAGCACCAGGACATCCTGGCAGAAGCAGGGGCTGCAGTTGCCTTGCTAAATCTTGTGGTAGTTCTAACTCTTCATCTCAAATACCTAAGAATGAGCCTTTGGCTGTTAAACTACAGGTTCCCCCTTTAAAGGATGCTCAGGACCTACTGCAATTCTCTTTGGAAGGGTGCCCAGAGCAGCTGTGGCTGCCCCTGGATCCCTGGCAGTGCCCAAGGCCAGGCTGGACAGGGCTGGGAGCAGCCTGGGACAGTGGAAGGTGTCCCTGCCATGGCAGGGGTGGGATGGGATGAGCTTTAAGGTCCCTTACAACCCAAACCACTCCATGATTTTATGAATCTATTGCTGTGAAACCACAGGACTGAGAGGAATTCTGCAGAAGCTCCATGGATGACACAATTCATGCTCCCATCACATTTCATTTCCACTCTTCAGAAACTGTATTTCTGTGCAAACTGCACCATTCTCTCTGTTTAAACCATCAGCTCCAGCCTCTGGGAAATGCAGTGGAGCTCAGGGAGGAGGAGGTGGGAAAATACAAACATTAAATAGGTCCAGGTGGAAAAGCCTCAGCCGAGCTCAGATGTGGCCACCTGGAAGCTCTGCACAGGTTGTGCCCTGAGCTCCCTGTGAGGAGTCTGTGACATGCCAAGGGCAGCTCAGCAGCAGAGTCCTGTCCTGGGCATGGGCCCTCCAGAACCTGGTGGAGAGGGGGAAAACTCCCAAAGGTGGGACAGGAAAGGGTTTAGAAAGGGACCTCTTTCTCCTAAATCAGTTTTCAGTTTATGAAATCATCACCCCCCTGTGATAAATAGGTATGATTCGTGCTGATAAAATTGAAACAAGAAGTAATTTTTACTTAGCAAACTTGTACGTGAAGTAGCAAGAGTCCCAGAGCCCTGCACTCCGTACCCCGTGGTTATCTTTTACTTCTGTGCTATTATTTGA